>CM060935.1:945970027-947376479 GCA_030765085.1 Allium cepa | reverse complement strand
GTTCAGAATATCCTACGAAAATTCCTTCATCAGCTTTTGAATCGAATTTTCCTAGTTGATCTTTTGTATTTAAAATAAAACATTTTGATCAAAATATTTTAAAATAAGATATATTTGGTTTTTTATTATTGAATAGTTCATAAGAAGAATTTTTAGTTAAAGGTCTAATTGAAATTCTATTTAATACATAACATGCAGTAGCAACGGCTTCTGCCCAAAAATGTTTTGGTAGAGAACACCCATTTAACAATGTTCTTACGCATTCTTGTAATGTTCTATTCTTTCTTTCTACAACTCCATTTTGTTGAGGAGTTCAAGGAAAAGAAAAATTATGATTAATTCCTTTCTTTTTACAAAAAGTTTCAAAAACTTCATTTTCGAATTCTCCTCCATGATCGCTTCGAATATTTTTAATCTTCAAATCTTTAATGTTTTGAATTCTTTTGACAAATGTTTTGAAATGCTCAAAAGTGTCACTTTTATTTTTCATAAAAATAGTCCATGTATATCTTGAAAAATCATTAACAATTACAAATACTTATCGACTATGATTAATGGATTGAACTTGTGTTGGTCCGAATAAATCCATATGTAGTAATTCTAATGGTTGTAAAGTTGAAATATTTTTCTTAGACTTAAAAATGATTTCGTTAATTTTCCTTTTTGACAATCATCACAAAAATTATTTATTTTAAAATTTATTTTGGGTAATCCTTTTACTAATTCATTTTTAGAAAGTTTTCTAATAGTTTTAAAATTTATATGACAAAATCTTTTGTGCCATAACCAAAGATCATTATCTTTGGCAAGTAAACACATACTTGAATTATGATTAATATTCATATTTAGAACATAAATATTTCTATCTCTATTTCCTTCAAAAATAAGATTTTGGTTTTGATCAAAAATACTACATTTATTATTCGAGAAAGTTATTTTAAAACCTTTGTCACACAGTTGACTTATGCTAAGTAGATTATGTTTTAAATTTTCAACTAATGAAACATTTGTTAAAAAAGGTAAATTTGATGTACCGTAATTGTTCACATCTCCTTTGCCAATGATATAGCCTTTTGAATTGTCTCCGAAGGTAACCGAGCCACCATCAAAGTATGTGATGTTTGTAAGCATATCTTTGTCTCCGGTCATGTGTTTTGAACAACCACTGTCTAATATCCATTTCTTCTTTTTAAGTGGGACCTGAAAATAGATATGAAATTATTGGCACCCACCTTTTAATAGGGTCCTAAGAAATTAGAGTTTTAGGAAACCAAACCCAATTTGGTTTAGTGTCCTTTTTATAAATATAGTTTTTATTATGATGAACATTATCCATAAATGTTTTAATATATTTATTTCTTATTAATATATTGTTAGTTTTTAGTACCCAAATTGTAACCACCTTGTTTTCTACTTTTGTTTTAATAGATTTCTTTATTAATATTTGTTGTTTTGAATCCATATTCATCTTAAAATGTGTATTTTTCTTTTTAGGAATTTTTAACTCCTTTTTATATCCTAATCCATGTTTACTTGAAGAGGATTGAGAATTTTCTAAAATCTTAGATAAATTTTCTCTTCCTTTGTTGAAGTTAGAAACATTTTTAGTGATGTTATCTAATCTAGCTTGAAGACTATTATTTTCTAACTCAACTTGTCTAATCTTAGTTTTTAACTCATGATTTTCAGAAACAATTATATCATTCTTTATCTTTTGAGTTTCAATTTCTTGACTAAAAGTGATAATTGAGTTTCTGAATTCGAATAAGATTCTTGAACTTTTTCAAGTTCTTCTTCAAGAATTTTCTTTTCATCATTTAACATATCTCTTTCAAATTCAGCTTTGTTTTGATTTTCATGAGTTTCTTTGAGTTTCTTTTTAAGAGTTTTTATTGTGTTCAAAAGTTCAGTGTTTACTTCAATTAAATCGTCAAAAGTTAAATTATTTACCTCAGATTCTTGAGCCCTGAAGCATACATTTGCCTGTTCATTGTCGCTACCACTATCATTTTCGGATGATGATGAATCTGAGTCGTGCCATGTTACAGAAAATGCCTTCTTTTTGAATTTATCCTTCTTGTTTTTGAAGTTTTTATGATTTTCCTTCATTTGTTCTTGACAATCTTTTTGCATATGTCCTTTCTTATGACAATTGAAGCATTCTATATTTGAGGATGATGGTTTGTTCAAGAAATTCTTTTTGAATCTGTTTTTGTTTCCTTTTCTATACTTTAGGAATTTCTTGAAATTTTTGGCTATAAATGCTAGATCCTCATCTTCAGACTCTGATTCTTCCTTTTCCACGTGAAAAGCAATATTCTTTCTTTCTTGAGCTTGATCCTTTTTAGCTTGCATATTTACTTCATTCGACATAAGATTTCCAATTAATTCTTCTGGTTTCATTGTAGATAAATCATTTGCTTCCTCGATTGCTAGTACTTTTCTCTCCCATTCATCAGTGAGTGAATTTAGAACTTTAGACACAATGTCAAAGTCCGTGTATATTTCTCCTAGTCCGATTAGAGCATGATGAATGTCTTGAAATCTTGAGTACATGTCATTGATGGATTCATTTTGTCGCATTCTAAAGTTTTGAAATTGATTCTTCACCATGGATATCTTTGTTTGTTTAACCTTGTTTGTGCCTTCATGTATGACTTTAAGAGTTTCCCATATCCGATATGCAGAAGTACATATGCTAACACGGTTGAATTCATTTCTATCTAGAGCACAAAATAGCATATTCATAGCTTTAGCATTTGCACCAGCTTCATTCTTCTGAGTTTGTGTCCATGTAGGATAATCAGTCGTGGGTGCAACAAACTCTGCTTGAGTAGCATTCCAGGCTTCGAAACTTGTTGCTTGCATATAAATCCTCATCCTTGTAGCCTAATAGTAATAGTTTAGTCCATTGAATAGGGGAGGACTTTGGGTAGATTGTCCTTTCGCAAATGTAGAACTATAGGCAGATGTTGTGCTTGTACTTGTGTTATTTTCCATATTATCAATATGTCTAATAACGGTGTTATGGTTATAGGAGGGCCTTGCTCTGATACCAATTGAAACAGGCTATACGGTAGGATCGTGTAATATGGAATAATGAAATAGTCTTGGTAGATAAAATAGGTAAATGCAAGGAGACACCAGGATTTTATACTGGTTCGGACCTCTCGTCCTACGTCCAGTCCCTAAGCTTCACTTAGGAATTTCACTAACTAACACCCTCACTTCACCCGGAGGAATAGGTTTACAACTTACCCGAACAACCGAGCGGGATTTCTTGCCTCAACTACCGAAGAGGACTTCAACTCAATTACTAAAATACAATATTCGACCTGTTGTGTTCTTGTCAACACTAATGAGTCTAATGTAGTACAATATTCCTATAATCTTATCCTCGAGAATATGCAATGTGTTTGTGAAGATTTAGGAAATGTGAATTGCTATGAATCAAAAGAATGTTATAAACAAAAATAGTGATTCAAGCAATAGATTGGTGATTGCTTTGAGAATATCTAAAGAATATGAGCAAGAGAATAGTAAGATTAAAGCAAGAGAATTCGGTGAATTAAATGATGTTATAATCATGTATTTATACTTGTAGAAGAGATGCATATGTTGTCAAAGGTTGCAAACAAGAGATGCTTCCATTTCCATTGATGAAAGGTTGCAACTCTTGGGAGGAAGAAGGTGTCTTTTCATAGAAAATTCGTAGGTTCAAATTCAGTCGACTGAGCAGGGAATTCAGTCAACTGAAAATATGAAGTAAAATTTTCGAGACCAAATTCAGTCGACTGTGCAGGAAATTCAGTCGACTGAAACTGTGCATGTATATAAATTTGTTCCAGTTTCAGTCGACTGACTGTTCCTGTTCAGTCGAATGAACTTATAAAACCTGCATAGTTAGAACTGAATTGAAAAATGAAGTTTAACAAATTTTTCTAGTGTTCGTGCAAGCTTCTTGAGGATAGATTTTAACAATATATCTAGACTAAGACACATGTAAAAACATACTTTAAGTTTGTTTGGTCTTCATCTATCTTCCTTTAGCATCTGTATATATTTCTTTAAAGCACATTGTCATTGATCAAAATCTTTGCGTATCAACATATTTATATATGATTATTGCTCTACGTAGCCATGACAGCAAGAATTTAAATTGTCGAAAGAAGACAATTTTTCAAGATATAATTAAGCCCTAGGTGAGCTCATGACACCCTTAAGTCCAATGTCTAATCTTTATTATTAGTCAAGTTCTAAGATGGAATTCAACTTATGGGCCAAGAAAGGGATGATGAAATCCCCCACCTTTTGCGAATTTGGGCGTTTCCCTTAGAAAAAAAGATGATATGAATGCAAAAAAGAAATTAAACATGATTTAACGATGTAACTACGAATGAAATTTATTTTTGTTTTTGAAAATTTTAAAATGAAAGCAACTTAAAGAAATTTTTTTAGCCAAATACCGCATATTACTAGTGGATAAACTACTTAAAGACAAAGTGGTGAAGGATTGACAGTAGACAAGGAAAGGAGTGGTTGTTTTCAATGCGAATGGACTGTGTGTGAATGCAAGTTTTATGGAAATGTTTTAGTGTGGTTGGCGATGTGTGGTTAGAAGAGGTTATGGTGGAGGATGTGTTGTCAAATGGTGATGGTTGACGTAGTTGGACTGGGGAGTTGTGAAAAGGAGCGGAGCAGTTTGTTGAAGTGGACTCGCTGGGTGTAGCTATGTAGTGATTTTTGGCAGTGGTGGAGAGAGGTGAGTTGTGAATGGAGGCTGGTGGTTGGAAGTTATTGCACAGGTTGTGGGTGGTTTGTATGTGCTTAACAGTGGAGTAAGTTATTGATTTGGGGATATTTGCTTGAGCGGTAATGATGTTTGTGGTGGGTGATGATGTTTTGCAGTGATGCACAGGGATGGTAGTGGTTGTATGTGATAGGTTGCTGGTATATGATGTATTTTGATGGTAGATGGGATGTTGCTATGGTTGATGAACATGTAGGTGAAGTGAGGCAGTGACTGTTGGTGGTGGGGATGGTTGCAGTGCAATGATGGTGGTGAATAATAGAGCAAAATGTTGCAGAGGAAGGTGGTGCTGTTATATGAAGAAGGCAGTGTTTGTTTGGCAGCAGTTTGTTGATGTAGCAATTGAATGATGGGAGGTTGGCAGTGGTGAAGTATATTGCGAATGTGATATAGGTGATGTTTTTATGTTGGTGAAGCATGATGGAGGTGGAGTTAGAGGCAGATGAAGTTTGCAATGATGATGTAGTAGGCGAGTGGTTGAGAAGATGTTCTGAAGTAAGGAGGATGACAGTGTAAATGTTGTGGTGATGTATGGAGAACGGAAATTTGTTTCAGGTGTGTTGTTTGTAGTGGAATGGTTTTTGAATCATGGAAGGGAAATGTACCGGCGGTACGGTTTGTTGTTGTAAAGGAATGAAGGCAGTGGCCCAGTGGGATAGTTGAGGTCTTGGATCAGTTTAGAGTGTTTGCAGCTTTGTTGTATTGGTGTGTGAGGTAAAGGGAAGGTTGCTGGTTGGAGAAGAGGGAGGTGAGCAATGCATAGAGAGTGCAACAAAGAAACAAACAAAATGCATAGAGAAATGAACATTGAAATGCAATGATATTGATGAAGTTGTAAGGAGAATTATGGTTTGTAATTGTAAAACTGAAGCAATGCAATGTAATTTTTTTCACATGTAAAACAGAAACACAGAATGGAGAGATAGAAATGAAAATGTAAATACAAATAAAGTAAACTATATTTGTTGTGAAATGAAATTGTATATGTTTTTTTTTTTAAAATGCAAATCAAATAAAAATAATTCGAAGAGTAGAATTTGAATCAAATAACTATTCCCTGACAATGGCACCAAAAAATTGTTAATAATGACAGAATTTCTATCGATTGGAAAATCGCCGTTAAATTGTATCATTATAAACTGCACGTACACGACGTACAATTATGGTACCAATGTGAGTACAGGTCCATCCGCAGAGAAATGAATTAATTTTAAATTCTACACAATCAAATTAGATCAAAGTTTGAAGATGTGTTCACTAAAATTGCTAAAAAAACTAACAAAAGAAGTATGAAAACTAAGTTTGAGATTAAAAGCAATGTAGGAACAAATCTACTCTATGATCATATAAATTAACATTCATGTAGTTATGAAATTTTCTTTTCTTTTTGTCATTTGTGAATTGATTAAGGCATTTATCGTAAGCATGGCCTAATTGCGTCGTTAAGTAACACACTTAAACCATCAAAATTTAATGCACCCTCTAACCCATTTACTCACTTTGATGAAAATGACATGGAATTAAAAGTAGAATGTACTTTAAGGATAGCTTGTTTACTATTTAACTAGTAACATAAACAATCAAATTTTGATTCTAATTTAAATATTCATTACCATAATCATATGTAAATAAAGAGGTAATTAGTGATTTATAAGACTAAGCATAGCCTATTTATTTTGAACAACATAGGCTATCAAACTTAATATTAAACACAAAAACAAATAAATATCAACATGTGATTAAGCACAAAAAAGGAAGATCATAATATGAACTCATTTTGTTGATTAATTATGAATCATGAGAGCTTCACCACCCTAAATTGAAGGGTTAACTACACATAATTGAATTCAAGTTAACATAAATTAATTTCAACATATGCATAAATGAAGAAAAGCGCTAATTAAAAGAAGAAGGAACTAACTACTTACATAAAATAAATCTAAACTAATAGCATGAATTAAAAGCGAGCATAAGAGAATAAAAGAGCATTAAAAGAGAGCACAAATAAAAATTTCATTAAAGTAAAAACAAGGCTTAAGAACCCATGAAGGAAAATTTTATTTATCATTGATTTTGTGCCTACAACATGCATGAAAGGCAAGAAGATAATTACATGAAACATAATGGGTACTTATACATGCTTAAAACCCTAATTCATATTTTAGGGTACTATCTAAAATTCCCTTTATGAAGTGTAACCTCCAAGTAATCATTAGCGAAAAAATTAATCCCCACTAACATTCGTTTAAACCTCCATTAATGTGTGCATGTTCTTTTAACTATGGACCATATGCTACCGAGTTAGTGGGTTCCTCCATGTTGCATAAATTCATTTATTTCCAATTTCATTTGCCTTTAACATATTTGCATCTATTTATCCATGAAATCTTCTTTATATTTTCTTTTCGTTCCAATGATTAAAAATAAAAATGTGCAAACAATTTTTCTCAAATTAAATCATACACAAATTTACTATTTTACCCCCTCCCCCCAAATGAAGATGAATAAATGATGATTTGAAAAGAATTTAAATTTTGGTTTAAACATGTAAAATAGCCCAATATGCTCATTTGTTTAAATAAATGAAGGCTAAATATGAAAATAAAAATATGCATTTTTACATGCACATCATTATCAATATAGAACATTTGTCCATTTCGACCGTGTCAAATGGGCTATTCTGTTCCTAAGATGGAGTATTTATTTTTGATAACATTGTTTATGCTCTTTTGGAAAGAATACCTTCAAAAGTGTTTTGTGAATTGTAATGTGTGTTCACCTTTCGAAGGTATTCGTTCAGTTAGAATAGCTTAGTACTTGCGCATCAAAGCCCTTCTGGAACTTCCATTTCGATTAGATCGAAAGGGTGTTTATTCTTTCGAAGTGAACTCAATGTACATTATACGAGCAGTATGGTGTATATGCAGTGGAATAACTTCTCGGACAATATAAGTTCCATCAACTTATTAACAACGAAATACTATCATCGTCTTTTTTTAATATTTGATATCATTAAACACGATGACAATGTGACTCGTATACGTATTATCCAAGTTGATCCCATTATATCGCATAAGTCAAATAGGAATTAAGAAGATAAGAAAGCATCATGTGCAATTGATCATTAGTCAAGCTAATGATGGAAATGATCTTTCAAATAATAAAAATCTTTATTGAATCCATGTGCTTCCACTTTTAGCATTAATTCAAATTGAGTTACTAATAAGAGTGGTTTTACCCAAATTGATTTAGGGTTACAAAGAATTGGTGTGCTAAGAAATACGAGAAAGGATTTAGAATTCCTGAAATTCGGTCCTTAAACTCGGACCCCTAGGACCGTATTTATAAATGTAGGTTGGGCCCCCTTTCACACCCATCCTTTCGCTTCAGTAGAAAGGCCTTCCTTAAACCATCTGTGTGCATCCTTTCGACATGGTCGATTCCTTCATCCTTGTGCGTGCCTCCATTCGATGCGGTCGAAAGGCTTTTCTTTTGACATTTCTAATCCATTGTTAGGCCTCCACTTTTACATTTCAGATCTTTCGCCCCAATCGAAAGGATCGCCATTACAACCTTTCGCTGCCGTTAAAGTTTGAGTGCCTCTTTTATTTTTCTTTTCTTTCCTGTACTGCTTTCGACTTTGTCGAAAAACTGGTAGGAAAGCTCTTCGCTTTGTATTGTTGTACTGTTGCAAGCGAGAGATGAGTTGAGCTTTTGCATAGCGTCATCGAAAGGAATGGTGAACGACAGTTGGGTCTTCGTGAAAGGACTCTATGCCTTCATGTATGGTTATCATTATGCCTACGAAAGGTTCTAACTATTCTAAAAGTTTTGTTCCTGCTTTCGAAAGGTGTGTATTGAAATCATTTCTTCAAGTAGTAGACTGACAACGACAAAACCCTCTATTTTGAAAGAATTGATTCTTGTGTGGGAGTCTATCATTCAACACCTTCGAATGGTGCTACAAACCCATACTAGCCTTTCCTATATATGTGAATCCATCTACATTGAAAGGTCTAGATGAGGCTGAAGATTAAACTGGCCTTCATTTCTATCCTTTCGAAAGATTTTGTTCTACTTGTCATTTGTAACGGCACCTGTCGCTTACAACTCCATCGAAAGCCATATCAATACTTTTAAAACACGCTTCTTTGAAATCTGGCGAAACCCGTATCTTAAATTTCTATAGAGCCTATCACTTTTATAAGCCTTCTTTCGTATCTTTGTTTTTATGTGAATTTTTATGGTTAACATTTTTCCTCATCCTCCTTGTGTGAAAGAAGCTTTTGTTCTTATGGTCAAAAATTTAACAACTACATCATTTTTAGTGACCTCATTTCCCTTCAAAATTCAAAGTAAATAATATTTTCTATCGTTGGATAATGACTTGAATAAAAATATGCTTAAGGTGTTAGTATAGTAGAGTTGTTTAACCTTAAGATCAGAAGTAATAAAAATTAGTTGGGCATTATCTAGAGCTATAAATCTATAGTTGTAAATGATTTGGAATAAAAACTTTTGTCCAATAATATTAGAAGTCTAACCATCAAACTTTTGCAGTCAGAAATGAAGTTGATAAATTAAACTCCTATGAAATTAATAGAAAACCAGGAGTATAATAAGTGAAACCCAAGAACTCTCCACTAGTGACAACAAATGCTTGGTAATAAAAGTCCATGAGCTATCATTTGGAAGTAAGTCTTTGAAAACCATGAATCCTTATATAGGGAAAAGTAATATGTATTTAGAATCTTCTATTGGAAATAACAACAATTAAGGGATTGAGATTCAGATTCGATAAATGTTGTTCAAAAGTTAATAGTAGTAAACCAATGACCCTGATTCGGGTATTATGAAGACAAACATAAATTTTTATTGCAGAAGTCCATCGAGATCTCAATACCAACTGCCTTGGAACACAGATTCGGGAATTATCAAATGGAATCCACCAATTGATAGTAAACGACCTGAAACCCAAATTCAGGTGTTAGGGAAACCATAAATCTGAAGCCCTGGTTCGAGCACTAATAAGTGAAGTTTAGAAGTCTATAGTAAGAGATTCAAAACCAAATTCGGACTTTCATAGTTTATAACCAAAAATAACCTTCATAACAGAAATCTTAAGACGAGACTGGGGTATTAGTGGATGACAACCAGAAATTCGTAATAATAACCTTCATAATAGAATCCTTAAACCTAATTGGGGCATTGACGATTGAAGTCCAATAATCAATATTAATAGTCCCAAAACCCTAATTCGGTTATGATGAAGTCCATAAATTATTAGTAAAGACCCAAAACCGTGATTCAGGTATTAATAAGTGAATTCCTGAACCTAATAATTAAGAGACCCGAAACCCATATTCGGGTATTAATGAGTGAAGTTCAGAAATTCTTCTTTGATAATTAGGCAAAGGCTATAGATTCTTATTTATGCCTTCTGTTATGTACCCCTCCTTGGGTTTTGATTCATTTGAAATGTATTTACCATTTAGGCTTTGTATGTTGTTGATGTTTGATTTATGACTTTTCGAGCTTGGACATCTTAGTCCATTGTTTGATGCTCCACTTCTCAGGCTTGGACATCTTTGTCCGTTGTTTGATATGCCGCTTCTTGGGCTCGTACGTCTTAGTTTGTTATTTGATATACCGCTTCTCGAGCTTCGACATCTTAGTCCATTATTTGATATGCGGCTTGTAGAGCTCGGAAGTCTTTGTCCATTATCGCCTAGTACGCTTGGTTAGCTTATCCACAAGCAAGACCCAAGGACTTACCCAACCTCCCTCTAGGAGGCGCCTTGACTTGGCCATACTTAGGTGCGATCAAGTGCTTATTCGGTGCCTTGCCTAGGCCATAACGTGGCGGGACCAAGGGCTTACTTCATCCTCAATCTAGGAGTTGCCTTGACATAGCCATAGTGTGGTGCAATCAAGGGCTTATTTGGTGCCTTGGCCAGGCTATAGCATAGCTGGCCAAGGGCTTACTCCATCCTCCCTCCAAGAGGCACCTTGACCTGGCCATAGTGTGATGCGGTTATGGGCTTGTCGGTTCTTTAACCTGGTAATAGCATGGCGCGGATAAAGGCTTACTTTAACCTCCCTTCAGGAGGCTCATTGACCTGGCCAACTCAGCTTGGAAAAAGGCTTTGACCATTTAAGATAATGTCCAAGTGCAAGGATAATTTCACTTCCAACCATATAAATTTTTCTTTTAAGGAAGAGGTGTTTTATTCATTCATTGTAAGAAAATATGGTCGCAATTGTTCCACATTCCATGTTCTAAGAACCATATTGCCATCTAGACGACATAACTTGTAAGCTCCAGAGGGTATTACTTTGCATATAATTTGGGGACCTTCCCTATTTGGTCCTAGCGGTCCATCCGCAGGATTTCTTGTGTTTTCCATCACACTTCAGAGTACTATGTCTCCTTCTTGAAATGATAGTGCCTTCACTTTCGAATTGTTATATTTTGAAATTCTTCTCTGACATTTTGCAGTTTGGATAGCTGCTTCATATTCATGTATTAAATCTAACGATTTTTATCTTAAATTCCTGATTTGGATCAATAGCCTATCCGATTCTTCGATGCGTGGGTATCTCAACTTCAATTGGTAACATTGCTTCCATTCATATGTTAGAGAGTATGGGTATGTCCCATTGCAGTTTTGGTGGATGTTCGATAAGCCCAGAGTATAAGTGGCAATTCTTCTACCCAATTCCCTTTGGCATTATTTAATCGCTTTTTTAAGGTTGTCTTAATAGTTTTATTTACTGCTTTAACTACCCCATTAGCCTTTGGATGTGCCATGGAAGAAAAGCTTTTAATGATCCCATTCTTATGGAAAAACCAAGAAAAATCCTCACATTCAAATTAAGTTCGTTATCTGATATAATCTTATAAGGGATTCTGAATCTGGTAATAATGTTTTTAATGATGAATCTAAGCACTTTCCCAGAAGTGATTTTGGAGAGTAGTTCTGCTTCTACCCACTTAGTAAAGTACTCTATGGTGAATACAGCATACTTTGCTCCTCCTTTAGAAATTAGTAATGGCATGATTAAGTCGATTCCTCATATATCAAAAGGTCATGGACTTAAAATCGAAATTAACTGACTTGGTGGCAAACAAGGGATCTTTGAATATTTCTAACATCTTCCACATCTCCTTACATATTTAATAGCTTGAATTTCCATTCGAGGCCAATAAATACCTTGTCTTATTATTTTCTTTGCCAACTTAGGCCCATTGGAGTGGTCTCTGCAAAATCCTTCATGCGCTTCCATCAACAATTTCATCCCATCTTCCAAATTCACACATCTTAAGTAAGGTAATGCATATCCTCTCTTGTAAAGAATTCCGTCCACTATGGTGAAAGTTGGAGCCTGTCAGCTGAATTTCCTAGCTTCCATTTTGTCAAATGGCAATATCTCTTTATAAAGATGTTTGTAAATAGGCTACTTCTAAGTGTCACTATAATAGGTATCTGTCCTCGGATGATTAATCATCTCATTTGGGATTTCTTTATTAATTTCCTTTTTTCTCCGCTCTTATGCCATGGCCTGGAATATAGTTAGGACTAGTAATTCCTTTCCTTGTTCAGATGTTTTCTCCTCAATATTTGGATTTGCTTGGTACCCTACTGGCATGATTCGAGTTTCTGAGGCTCCTCTTGAACGAGCCAACTTTACTAACGAATCCGCCAGAGTGTTTTCTTCCCCTGGAACTTGATGTATAGAAAAGTCTTCAAATAAAGCAAGCATCTTCATTATCTACTTTACATATAAAGATAGTTTGGCATCTTTAGTCTGATACACATGCTTCACTTGTTTACCATTATCTCTGAATCACTAAAGATTTTAATTCGTGGAATTTTGAGCATTGAAGCCAGAATTATTCCTGTCACTGTTGATTCCTATTCAGCTAGATTATTTGTTGCGGGAAGTTCTAACTTCATTGCATAGAGTAGGCGGTGTTCGTCTGGTGTTATTATGACATATTCCGCTCCAGCTCTTTGCTCAATCGATGCACCAACCACAAATAACTACAACATAGATTTTTCGTCTTTTTCTTTTTTCGATTGTTCTTTAATGAAGTTTGTACATTCATTTACAAAGTCTGCAAATGCTTGTCCTTTGATAGCACACCATGGTTAAAACTCAATGTCATATTGGCTAAGTTCAATTCTTCATTTTATTAACCTACCTAAAGCTTCAGATTTGCTGAAGACTTTCTTAAGTGGAAAAGATAGTCAATACTCTGTTTGGATGTGCTTGAAAGTATGTTATAAGATTCTTATGGTAAGTATTAAGCAATAAGCTAGTTTTTCTAATACTGGGTACCGTACCTCTGCATTCTTTAACCGCCTGCTCACATAATAAACTGGCAGTTGAGTCCCATTTTCCTCTCTGATCAAAAGTGAACTAACTGCATATTCCTAGACTCCCATGTATAAGTACAACACTTCACCGTTCTCGGGACTAGATAGTATTAGCGGTTTTTCTAAATGATTTAACAAATCTTGGAAAGCTTTCTTATAGTCATCTCCCTATTCAATGTTTTTCTTCTTCTTGATTACAATAAAAAAGGAGTGCACTTATCAGTCGCCTTGGAAATGAACCTACTTAGGGCAGCTACCCTACCATTTAAACTCATTACATCTTTGCTAGTTTTAGGCTCAACCATGTCCTTGATATCCTGAATCTGATCTGGGATAGCCTCAATTCCTTAAGCACTCACAATGTAGCCTAAAAACTTCTCCGAATGAACCCCAAAAGAGCAATTCTGGCGATTCAGTTTCATTTGATATTTCCATAATACTTCAAACATTTCTTGTGGGTCTTCGTGGTGACTCTTAACCTCATAAGATTTTACTAGCATATGTTCAAGATAAACTTCCATATGTCGACCGATTTGTTTATTAAATATTCTGCTGACTAGTCTTCGATAGGTAAGCCCTGCATTCTTTAATCCGGAAGGCATTGCTTTGTAGCAAAAAATTCCCTAATCGGTAATGAAACATGTATGCTGCTCATCTGATTTAAACATAGGTATCTGATTGTATCTTGAGTAAGCATCCATAAGAGATAACAACCTTTGTCCACTAGTTGCATCAACCAGCTGATCTATCCGGAGCAACAGGTAACGGTCTTTTGGACAGGCCTTGTTTATGTCAGTATAATCGACGCAAGACCTCCATTTACCCTTCGATTTCTTTTCTAATATTGGTTTCCCCAACCATTTTGGGTAGTAAATCTCTCGAATGAATCCATTTTCAAGAAGCCTTTTAAATTCCCCTTTTAGGGCATTGGACCACACTTTATCTATTTTTCTTTTTCTGCCCAATGGGGGTTGCTTTCGGATTGATGTTTAGCGCATGGCATACGATTGATGGATCAATCCCTACCATATTTGAATGATACCATGCAAACACGTGTTTGTGGGATTTAAGAAACCGAATCAAGTCCTTCTTCAAGCAGCTCTCCAAATCCTTTCCCTTTTTGACTTCCTTCGTTGAATCATTGGGTCTAAACATGTCTCCTCAAGGTCTTCTATAGGTTTTACCCTTTTCACTTCTCCATGGCAATCAAATTCTATAATGATTTTTCCTTCTTCAAGGAATTAAAATTGATCCTCTTTCTCTTGCTCCATGGGGAAATGTACCTTTCATGCAAATGTTCGTTAGCCTTATTAGATCTTAAATTTTCTTCAAAATTTAGATGTAAAAATCCATAGTCCGAATGCTCAAAAATAGTAGAAGAATCAAAGTAAGCAGAATACACCCTTTTGTATTGATCAAGCATTGTAAAGGAAATTTTTTGGGAGCAGAATTGTTCTCCACGGAAAGTGCCCTATCCCCTCTTGGTGAAGAATTTTACAATCACAAATTTTGGTGAGATAAAAGCATCTACCTCATCAAGGGCAGGTCTGCCAAAGAAAGCGTTGTAGTATGATGGTTGGTTGATGATTATAAAGAGAGCTTCAAAATTTAGGTAGCTGGCGATATTCCCATCTGTACTAGCTATTTCACTTGTCCTATTGGGGTTAATCTCTTGTTGTTAAACATAAAGATTGGCTCTAGGCTGGGCTCTAGCTTGTCTACAGGGATGCCCATTTGATCAAAGGCATGTTTGAAAATTACACTGAATATGCTACCAATGTCTATAAGAATCTTGGATGCTATAAATAGTCCAATAAGAGCCATGATCATTAGAGGGCCGTTATGTGGGTGATGGATTCATTTCTTCATCTCCTAGGGAGTACTAATAAGATTTGACATCAGAATTTTGTGTTGTGGATTTTCAGCGGGGGCTCTTCTTGAATAGAGAACACTCCTTCTCTAGCCACTTTAATGTATCTGTTCCCTGACCCCTTGCTAGTCCCTACCGGATGTGGTCCTCCATGGATTACATCAATCCTTTTCAATAGTAGACTCAAGCACAATGGACCTTCTCCCTCTAAGATATTGACAGCATTGTAAGGAAACTTTTGGAGACCATCACCAATCCACGGTGCTTTTTGTTTATCTTAGACTCATTCTTTTAGATGCCTTTCACGATTAACTTCTGAATTATTCCAGCCAACACTCTATATTCATCAATTTTGTGGTCATTTTCTTTGTGAAAAGTGAAATAATCATCCCCTTTCTTCTATTCAGTGTAGTCTTTGGCCTTAAATGAAGTCTGGAAGTTAACCTTATCCTTTGTCATAACATAGATATAGGACAATGGCTTGTTTAAAGCAATTGAATCAGTGTTAGGCTCCTCCCACCTTGCTCTTTTATGTCCTCGATCCAAACCAAACTTCCACTTTCCCTTTTAGGATTGGCGTTTCTTTTTAGTGTGATATAATTCATCCATTTGAATGAGTTTATCAGCCTGAAAATCAAAGTCCGGCAGATCCTTACACCCATAAATAAAGAGTTTCTTCCAAAATGGTGTATTCCCCATTAACGCAAAGTGTACTGCAATGAGCATATCCTGATCATTCATGTATTTATCTTTTATTGCTTTTATGTTGAACCGTTTGAGGTAATCTCCCAATGACTCTCCCTATCTCTACTTATTGTTGGCTAAAATAGTGTAATCGATTGTTCGGTCCTTGTATATACAGATTTTAGCAAAGAACTCATAAGAAAACTGCTTCCATGAATAGATTTTCCTTTCATGATATTGTCGATACCATTTAACGGCGGCTCCTTGAAGCATTATCGGAAGAAGTCTGCATCGAAGGGATTCGAAAGCATTATACAGATTCATTTTGCTATTGAAAGCCGTTAAGTGTTAATTGGGGTATGTTTTGCCATGATACTTTAGAGTTGGAATCTGAATATCGGATGGGATGACTACTGACATGATTTCGTTTGTGAAAGGAGCCACTCGTTCATTATCATTTTCTTTTTCATCTAAGGTCCTTTTCCCCTTAGCATTTAGCACGTCCTCAATTGTCTTTTGTACTACGTATTTCAAATAAGCTTTGGCATCATGATAACTTTTCTCGTTTGGGTTATATTCCCTTAAAGTCGAATTTCCAGACTGCTTAAGAGATTTTCCCAGAACCCTTCCTTTATGATTGAGTTTAGTGGAATGATGCTCTTTCTTCTTTATAGATTTCAAGTCGATTTTGCTTTTGTCTTTATTGGTATAGGACTTTAAATTTCTTCATGCTGAGATCACATCATCTCTAGTCATTGGTTTTGTTGTCTTAGAAGACTTTTAAGAGAGTGTTACTTTGAGAAGCTCTTGCATCTCCAGCAATTGTTGCTCCAAGTGCTTTATTTTGGTTGCACTATCGTCTGGTTGAGTTGGGGTTGACGGTTGCCCTTGCGCAACCCCCTCCAATTTTAAATTTAGTATTTTCAAGTTTATGTATGGCCACTTAGTCCATGGACTAAGCCTTTTGTATTTCATTTTCCTACATCAAGTTAGACAATCTATAACTAGTCTATAAGGTAATCATAAGGTCGGCGGTTTAAGCTCTCCTTCTAGCACTAAAAAAGTTAACAAGAAAAATTGTCAACAACCCCAAACCAATGTGGTTAATGAGAAGTTTAGTTTACACTTCCAAAGAAGATTTTTTGAAGTGACCACACACTTTGAAACCCTTTCAAATGAGTTGCTTTGGAAAAATTACTTGTGGAGGGTGGCCTTATGAAAATATTAGTTATAGTTAATAAGTCCAATCAACACTACTGAAATGGAGGTTGAGAAGAAAGCACCGCCTTCGAAACCTTTTTTGATTGTGTCGAAATATGTTATCTAAGTAGAACATTTTTCCCTTTCGACTATGTCGAAAGAGCTATTCCGCCACTAAGAAGGATTATTTATTTTCAATAGCATTGTCTATGCTCTTTTAGAAAGAATAACTTTGAAAGGGTTGTATGTATTGCAATATATGTTCACCTTTCGGAGGTATTCGTTCAGCTAGCATAGCTTAGTACTTGCATATCAAATCCCTTCCACAACATCCCTTTTGATTAGGTAGAAAAGGTGTTTGTTCTTTCGAAGTGGACTCAATGTGCATTATATCAGCACTATGGTCTATATGTAATGGAATAACATCTCGTACAATATAATTTAATGAACTTTTTAATAATGATATACTATCATCATCTTTGTTTAATATTTGATGTCATTAAATACGATTATAATGTGATTCGTATACGTATTATCCAAATTGATCCCATTACATCGCATAAGTCAAATAGGAGTTAAGAACATAAGCAACAATCATGTGCAATTGTTCATTAGTCAAGCTAATGATCAAAATGATCATTTTCATGATCAAAATCTTGATTGAATCCATGCTCTTCTAATTTTAGCATTAATCCAAATTGAGTTACAAGTAAGAGGTTTTTTCCCAAATTGATTTAGGTTACAAAGAATTGATTTATTAAGAAATAAGAGAAAGAATTTAGGATTCCCAAAATTCGGTCCCTAAACTTGGATACCTATGGTCGTATTTATTGATGTAGGTAGGTCCCATTTTGCACCCTTCCTTTTGCTTCAGATGAAAGGCCTTCCTTTAACCTTCTACATCCTTTCGACATGGTAGAAAGGCCTTCCTTCATCCTTATGCGCTCGTCCTTTCGATGCAGTCAAAGGTATTTTCTTTTGACCTTTCTCATCCATTCTTAGGCCTGCATATTTTCATTTCAAACCTTTCGACCTAATCGAAAGGATCGCCTTAACAACCTTTCTCTACTGTTAAAGTTTGAGTGCCTCCTCTATTTTTCTTTTCTTTCCAGTACTACTTTCGACTTCATCAGAAATGAGGTAGGAGCACTCTTCGATCTTTATTGCTATGCTGTTGCAAGTGAGAGATGAGTTGAGCTTTCGCATAGCTTCATTTTAAGGAATGGTGACCAATAGCTAGGTCTTAGCTAAAGGACTCTGGGCCTTCATATAGGGTGTTCATCATGCCTTCGTAGGGTTCCAATTATTTCGAAAGGTTTATTCCTGCTTTCAAAAGGTGTGTATTGGAATCATTTCTTCAAGTAGTAGGTTGATAACGACGAAACCCTCTATTTTGAAGGAATTGATTCTTGTGTAAGAGTCTATTGTTCAACACCTTCAGAAGGTGCTTCGAACCCATATCAGTCTTTCCTATATACGTGAATCCATCTGTGTCGAAAGATCTGGGTGATGTGGAAGAGCAACCTAGCCTTCTTTTCTATCCTTTCGAAAAGCTTTTGTTTTGCTTGTCATTTATAATGGTACCTGGCGCTTGCGACTCCTTTGAAAGCCATCTCAATACTTTCGAAACGCTCTTCTTTGATCTTTTGCGAAACCCATGTCTTCAATTTTTGTAGAGCCCATCATTTTTATAAGCCTTCTTTCACATCTTTGTTTTTAAGTGAATTTTAATGGTTACAAGTGTACCACACAAGTGTATGTTTCACAAATCATGAATAGCCTTATTTAGATTTTCAACAATCAGAGGATCAACGATTTGTCGAATTGCTATACAAAGATTCTCTTTAAGCTTCTTTTCCTTTTTCTTTATACCATCAACATCGTCAATGATTCAATACGAGCCTTTAGAGCACCGTTAGCACTATTAAGGGTTTTATTTTATCACTCTAAATCAGCGATGCGCTTTTCAAGAAGATTTCATGCTCAAGTCTTTGAACCTTTGTTGCATATTCGTTGATGCGTTGTGAATATCCCACCCTCTACTAGTAATCAAAATATCTCATCATTTTGAATTTGACCTTTCTATACCATTCTCCTACTACCTTCTCATCTAAACTGGGGTGAGGGTTAGTTGTAGTAGGAAAGTTTTGATTTGCAAGAGATCTTGTTGATTTTACGATTGATGAGGTGATTAGAGGAGTAAATCGATATTCGGAATGTTGTTCCCCATGATGAATTCCAACGATTTGCATTGAGCTTGGTTGTCTTTTAACATAATCTCCAAATCGCTTATCTGCTAAAGAAGCTCATACATTTTATGATCAAAATCAAGCGAAGGATTCGATTAATTTGGCGCTTTAACATGGAAATTGTTTCATTCTTATTCTTGATGTCCACTTCAAGACGGGCGATTTGATCATTGAGATTTATAAAGGTTGTCTTCTGAATCAAAGATCTCCTATGCCATTCCAATGTTTCAGCATTGCCTTGAAAATGAACAGATAAAGGATCCATAAGTAGACGCCTCTTTGCAACATCTGCAATCAATCTATCTTTGATGCTAGTAAAAGGAGATAAGGAATCCGATGAGTGTGGTATTTACGAATCAATGTCACTACATAATTACAAATGTTCGTCTAGTTCACATAAAATTGACTTTTTGAATAACTCTGTAATAAATTTATGCTTATAATATTTGAATTTTTATGGAGCTAACAACAGAGTGTCCTCGGAAAATAGGCTTTGTATCCTTATACAAAGCCTTATAATACTTTGGATGTTGGTTGAAGAAAGGGCAATAGGATTTGTGTAAGAAGTCTACTAGGATGTCCCTTTCCTCAACCAACATCCAAAAGAGTGTTATTAGTTCCCATTTCTACTCTAAAAGTGTATCATATCAAAGGTGTGTCCTCTTCAATCGGGGGGAGGGGAGCAGGTTCCTGGTCTTTAAAGAACGCTAACACCGCGGCACTTTTTTTTAAGCTTATGATACTTGTCAAAGAGTGCATTGTGTTCTTTTAATTGCCTATCTAACTCTCTATACAATTTAATTATTTCAACTTGTTTACTTTCAAGCTTTGTTTTATAAATTTAGATAGATGTCTTCTTTATCTAAAATAAAACGATTTCAATTATTATCACATTATGAGTGAAAGACATTTTGACAAAGAATCCCACACCTGAGAAACGGGAACTGAATTTTGCAAGACCCACTTTTCCCCCTTTGTTCTTCAACATAAATGTTAGCAGCCTCTTCATGAACACCAGAAGGCTCGGGAAGTTCAGTTGGGCTTATTTCATGACAAATAGGATCGAGTTTAACTTTCTCTAAAGCCCCCAGGATATCATCGCCATCCTTTTCATAAGCACCAGCATGGACACCTTCATTGCCGCTTGAACCCTAACCACTATCTTCATTATCAAGGTTATCATCATGATTATCGTTATCATTGCTGCCTTCCTCTGCAGCGACTTCGTCATCATCATCTCCTTCATCGAAATCAGAATCTCCTTCTATAGAAGGGACTTCAAAAGATAAAAGTTTGGCAGCATTTATCTCTTCTCTCTCAGGGACTTTGATTAATTGCTCCCTTTCTTTGACTTTATCAGTTGATCTTTTGACTAGAGCAGGATCTAGTGAAGGGAAGCTCAAGTCTAGGCACTTTTAGATGTTTTCGGTATAGGCGAGCATAAAAGCGTCCTCATAAGAATTCACAATGATGTCGTTGAGGGAAGTACTTAGAAATTGTGAAACCCTTTGCTTGGCTTTATAAACAGTATTAATGGCCAATGTTAAAGAAATTTTCTTTTTCCCTTGCTTCTTCCCGAGAGAAGATTGTTTAACCACCATCCGAGCCTTCTCTTCCTCGGACTCTTTCAAAGGAATTTTTAAAGTTAAATTTTCATCAGCTAAAAGTTGTTTTGCTTTCCTCTCCTTAGAGATAATAGATTACGCTTGAAAAAGATAGGCCCCAAACCTTTCGTGTTCCTTCATTGTGTTATTTTTGCCAGCGGAAAGTAAGGTAATCTAACCGTTTAAGGTCAAAATTTCTTCTTCAAGCTTGGACGCCTCAGAGGAAAACATGGAAGCGCTTTCTTGAAGAGATTGCTAGATTTTAGAAATATGAAAGGAAAAGTATGACATGGGTCAATATTCAGTAAGAATTAATAATAATAAGGAGGTTAAATAATATGAAACGTAACAGAAGTTATTGCTCTATTAAAAAGCGATAATGACCTATCAGGTCAGGAACCAAAGTTGGAGGATGAATGGAAGTAAAGGATGAAGAATTCATAATAGATTGTGCCATTTTCTCTAAATCACTATAAGGCACTAGTGATGTGTGTCTAGAGGTGGTCAACTCCTAAGAAGGAGTAGAAGTTCCTAAATCTTTTGCATCTGCTCAATGACATTAGGAGAATCTAAAACGAGAATACGAGAACGTCCTTTGAAGGAGTTGCTTTTGATTGATCAATAGGCACTTCAAAAATAGGACCTTCTAAAGTTTTATCCACATCAAAAGCTACACCTCTTTTGACTGCAGAGAAAACTGGACATCGATAATCTCAGCTTTCTTAAGAGAAAGGCCGCTGCAGCCATCTCGCCTAATTTTCTTTTGGCGATCATCTTCATCCTAGTGATGGCCTGGTTCAAAGAGGATGCACTAGATATAGAAGATGGGAGAACTAGATCACTCACGATCAATTCGACATGAGGAGCAGTTGTTGATAATTCAAAAAGCATAAGTTAGTAAAGTAATCTAAGGAGTAATACTAAAATAAATTGAAAGTACTACTCTTATGCTTACAAGGATGATCAGGGCAACCTAGAGAGATGGGTGAAAAATTGTTGGGATCTGAAACATCCCAAAAATTTATCAAGTAAAATTAATAATATATTTTAAACTTTTAGAATTTAATTTGAAAATAAATTGAAAAATCTCAAACAAATAAAATAAGTAATAATCATATATGAATAAAATTCCAATTTATTTTGAGTTTAAAATCTTGAAATAATGAATGTTTAGAAAGGCATTTAAATTTAAAATTATATACATATATGTATATTGCATATATGAGTAGGATTGAATATATATTGAGATTGAATTTAAATTTATTCAAGATATGTGTGGATATATAAATGGACATAAATGGTTATATTTCAAGTTTGAATGGAAATTTGAATTTGAATGTAAAATAATTGTTTTTAAAAATAAGTGGCATTTAAAAAACATTAAGATGTAATGTATATATTGTAAATATTAGTTAAAAATAATTCTTTTAACATTGTATATATATATATACACACACATACAAATGAATAAGGAGGTGTATTCATTTATAAAGTGAATAGGATATAAAAATTTATTAAAAAAAATTCTTTTGCCTTGTAAAAATCACAAACGCTTAACATTCACATGGGAGATGGAGTAAGGTAATTAACAAAAATTGAGATCTCATGATTATTTTTTACAAATGGCATTCAACATCATTACTTGAATAAAATAATCAATTAAAAATTATAGAAAACTTTTCAGCTTCCAATTTCAAATTTATTAAGCCTCCAAATATCTAAAAAGTATAGTAACGAAAAAATTTAGCATTCCAAACTCCAACACTCAAGAAAAAGAATTAGAAAGAAAAAAAAGAAACTGCCAGTCTTTTTCAATTCATAAGTAAAAATTTGAATATGAAATCCTTCTTAAAGCATCAAGCTGTAGTTTATGTTTCTATCTCTCAGGTAAGTTTTAAAACTTTATAGTTTAATGAAATTATGATTTTAAAATCAAGTTTAACACCAATTCAAAACTGCAGATTCATAAAACAAGTGCTGCAGTTTTTGGCCAAAGAAACAGTGCAGTAGATTTCTGAAATAATTTAAAGACAGGTAACTTTCTTTTTAAAATTTGAACTTGAAGTTATAATCTATAATGAAGAAAGAATTTAGAACAATAATATTAATCATTTGCAGGAAAAATCAAGATCAAAGACTTAAACCCATTTCTAGATTTCATGTTGCAGAAAAAAAGAGGCTTTCTCTATTATATAGAAATTCAACTGTAAGTAAATTTAAAATTATTGTTATTGATGAATTAAGTAAATGAATACAACAAAGAGTAAGCAAGAATTTTTATAACTTGCGGATCTAAACTCCAAAATTTAAAGTAGGAAAAGAAGAAAGAAAAATTTAAAGGGCTTCATCCCTATTTTGAAACTGTCAGGAGCCTTTAACTTCAGGCAAAGGTGAGTAAACCTTTGATCTTTTCAACCATTTGTTGATTTTGTGAATGCCTGAATGATTCTAAAAGCTTTGCATGTGAATGAATTGTTGTGCTTGTGTTTTTCTTTGCCTGGAAATGTTATTTTCTCTTCTGTTCTTCTGTTTCCTTTAACTCTATGGTTTACAGTGTAAACCACGCCAAACTAAAAACCCTCCCCCTCTATTTCTATTGAATTTGAATGATAAGCTATGGTTTGGAAATGCTTTGTGTTTCAATAATTAATCAAAGCAAAGTTTGTAGTTTCTTTTTTTCTAGAAATTGTGAAAACACAGTCATATTGAATCTCTAGTTTACAGAGTAAACCGTATCAAAATCCAAATCTCTCTCTCCCTCCCTCGTTTCTTCTGAAAAATGGATTGTAAAACAAGTTAAAGTATGGTTTTAACACTGCATTATGTTCCAGCAACAAATTGAAGCAAAGTCATATAGTTTTTTTTTGGAGACTATGAAGAACACGGTCACAATCCAAATAGGAAAAAAATTCGAATCTCACAAATTTTAATTTCAGTAATGTTAGTTGGATCCTCTTTAAGAATAATGATTTTTGAAACCAAAATCCAAAGTTTTCATTAAGTGTTCACCGGGATATTTGGGATGATCAGAAAAATGAGTTTTTGTAAAATTCCGGTGATCAAAGCGTTCGTGGGCCTCGAATTCGTCGTCACAGCTAGATTGAATATTCAACATCACTAGAAAAATGCCCGTGGAATTTATAAAACCTTAAAATTTTAATTCAGGATCAAATTAGGGTTTAAGCTCTGCATTTTGATGGTGAGGTCGCGGGTTAACTACGTCATCGACACGGTGTTTCAAGCGATCGACCTTGGGGAATTTGAATCCTTGGGTAACAAGGAGGCTTCGACCAAGATGGCACGATCGCCGATGGCCAGAGGAGATAGATCGAAGCGGTTTTTGGCGACCCAGTTTTTGTACAGTCGAACCCAAAGGCTCGATTCTCGATTTCGTGACGAATGTTAGGTTCTGGGTGCTTAGGGTGCTTGAGTGGGTTGACGTCGTCTTATCGGAGTGGAGTCGACGGCCAGAACATCATCCATTAGTTGTGCACGTATACGTGATACGTTGCGTATCAGTTTTCGAGTGTTTGGGAAGAAGAAAGGATTAACTCGAGGCATTACATGGGGATTTGGGGAGAAGGCTCGAAGTCAGGTTCGTGTCGTTTTGGGGTTGCATCGGGTTGTTTTAAAAACTTAAACAAATTTTGTAAAAAGCTGTTACTCGGGTGAATCGGCGTAGGAACTCGAAACTGGGGGTGTTTTTCTCGGGGACAACTCGAGGCAGCCTCGGGTTGGTCATGAAAATAGCAAAAATCCAGTTTTAACTAAATTTTTAAAACACAAGTTAAATAAATTTTTTCTGAATCCACTCTTTAGAAATTAATGATAGAATGGTATTGAAACAATTATTTGAAATTTATGAAGTTCAAAGATATTTTAAATCTTATATTTTCTTTTAAATAAAAGTTGTTTTAAAATTTAACTTAATAAAAATTTAGAAGTAAATCAAATATTCAAGTGTTAACTTAAAACCAAATTTATTTATAATGATGAAATAGTAATTAACAATCAGTGTTTTGTAATGATTTTAAAATTAATAATTAATTAATTAAAGAATAGTCAATTAATAAAAGTAATTAAACTTAATCAGTTAACAATTAAGAATTAATAAATTAAGATAATTAATAAAGGAATAATTAATTAGTAAAGTTGATTAAGATTTAATTAATTCATAATTAAGTAAAATTAAACATTGATTTAGAATAATTAATAAAGATAATTATTTGGTTAATTCACTTAAATCACATTAACCTTAATCGAAGATGATTGACTATCATCAAATATTCTCTACTGGATTGATATTTCTGTTGTGATACTGTGATTGCTTTGTGTTGAACTATGATTTGTGACTTGTTTCTATGTGTATGTGAAAACCCCTTTTTCCCATAAAACGGCTTTTAAACTTCGATGCGACAGGGAGTCGAATTTCAGTCAGTTATCCGAACCCCACATCGAACCCTGAATGTGAATTCTTGTAATTGATATACCCATATGTTTAAAATTGAGCGCTCACTCTTTCGATTAAACGGGAGAGGACCTTTGTGTCACATAACCCATTTCGAATAGTGATTCGACGAAATGGATAACATTTGAAGATGGTATTGAGGACCGGGTGTCTTTGAAAACGATAGGATAACTTATCGACTGTCTCTGCACTAAGTTGCTCTGGTATAGAGATCTCCACATGTGATGGGAAGTCCGATCGAAATTGTGGACACCCGGATTGGCAAGGGCTTCTTCCTTTATTGGACGAAGAGCCTTCGGTTCTGTTCGAACCCGGAACAGACTTGTATGGTTGTGTGTTTGACACTACACTTTGAGATATAAAGCCGATTTCTTTCAAATACATATCTGTTGGTGGCGGAGAATTTATTCTCTTAGCTTAACACCCTTCTTGAGACATACGAGCTCAGAGGTTATGTAGTTGAAGGTTATCAGCGATATACTCCAAATTTGGTAGTGTGGCATGCTAAGTGCTGCTGTGTATTTATGATCATTTGTTGATCATTTATAATCAAAGCATGGATTTCGTGTAAAGCGTAGCTTTGTGGACGAGACCTCATCGGACCTCACACCCGGGAAATGGTCGAAACAGGAAAGATGCGGCAAGGTTATGAGGGTCGCGCCCTTTAGGGTATGTCATTTCCTTCTGGAAAAAGGTGGTATCATGGTATGGAGCCCAGATACTTCATCTATGTGGTTGCTACAATCTCATTTATTGTGTGGCTGTTGCTTTGTGATGGAGGGCCCTTGGATAAAGGTCGCAAACGACCGGGGAATGGCATAGTCGTGTTGTAGTTACCTAGTTACAGAGGTAACCCGGCCTTGTATTGGCAGAGAACTGGTTAAGTTCTCGGGACGTCCCGCCAGAGGCGTACCCATGTGGTAGTAGGAAGTTCCTTAGCCTGACCATTTGTTGGAAATCCAACTCCCAATACGAACCCAGTATGGTTTTAGTTGTATAACCCGCCATTTACTTATGGTAGCGCCCCACTGTTTAGATGGTAGCTATAGTAGGCATACAATAATGGTTGTATGCTGGCTAAGATTAATATTATACTTTCAAAATGGTTTTCTACACTATGCATTAGTAATAATATCAAAGAATTTTTCCCGTATCAAGCATATTTGACTATCATAAGAAGAAATCTCCTCCAATTCTGCGATTGCATTGGGTGTGTGGCGGGAGGTCTTATGGTAGTTTAATTTTCCAAAAGCATAAACGGTTTTCTGTTATAAATCTGTTTTTTTATTTAAAAGCAATTGTTTTTGTTTACTCATACCAGTCGCATGACTGACCCGGAGTTCATTGTTTCCTTTCTAAGCTCTAGGTGCTCATCATTTCCACACAGCCAGCCTAGTAGAAGTTTTTCTGTGTCTTGGTATTAGTTGTCTTTTGGACCCTTTTGTTTTGGAGATTATTGGTTTTTCGAGGCTTTCACCTTGGAGATAATTTGGAAGCTTTTGGATCCCAAGGTGCTTAGTTTGGAAGTTCACTATCACTCTACTTCTTTGTAGACTTTTAGCATATGACCACTTGTTGCTCTATTACGAGGTTCTATTTGGAGCTATGATATATGTATTATGATACTCTGATGTTGTAACATATATTATGATGATGCCGTATCTGTGATTTTATGCATGATATTCATTTTTTTCCGCTATTTTATATTCATCTAATGTTGTTATAAGCTCAATCCTACTGGAGTTCGATGTTTGAATCTTTGGCTGTCGAGCACAAGTGAGGTATTTGATGTCAATTTTCGAACATTGGATTTTGGGTCGTGACAGGATCAAACAAAGATAAGAAATGTTTACTTCTATAAGTATATTGGATAAGAGGGAGTTATCTAAGAATTCTCCAACCAGTTGGGAGAAGGGAATGTTTTTGAGGATTAATAAGCATTAGTAGTGTGAGTCTATTCCCATTGTTACTTGAAGCCTTGGTCAACCGCTTTATAAATCTTTTATCCTCATTATTGAGTTCTTTAGAAGCAGGACCTAATCAGAAAATGTAATTTAGCAAAAGAAAATAATTGAATAAAGATAAAGATTATGATCAACTTACGGGGAGAAGAGAAGACTCCACTAATATTTGGAAAACATTTGATGAAAAAGAACTGTGTCTCCAAGTCTCAAAATCTGTTCACTCCCTCTTAAATTAGTTTTTTTGGCGGATTAGCTTTGAAAATTTGGCTATTTAGATTGCTAATTATGACGAGGCGAACTGAATAGCGAAGAAATTCAGTGTTTAGTGAAGGAATGCTTTATTCCAAAGCCAAAAGTACCAATAAAATAAGATATGTGTAGACATTTGGTGATAATTGGATAGGTGCAATGCAAGATAATATAGGTACATGGATAAGAAATCAAGGAAAGGAAGAAAGCCACCATGCCAAATGTGAATGGCAATATAAATGAAATATCCTTAGAAGGATTTTGAATAGTATGGCTATCGATAAGGGGAATGGCTTCTGCTCCAGTGATTCGAAAGTCATTTAGAATGGCATCGAATTTGTCTTGAGAAGATATCAAAGATTGTTTGGAGGTGGCTTCATCCTTCTTTGTGAAGATTCCACCTTTGGAGTTGTATCTTTTTTAGTTTTGGAAACCTTTTTCAGGCCAATAATCTTGTCCAGTGAAATCATTTCAGTTGAAGTTATAATTAGTTCTATTATTAACACCTCTCAAAGATGTCAAAAACCTATTGCAATAATTCAATACTGGCGCCTTTCTTTTGAATCCGCCCTTTGATTTTCAGAGTAGGGGGCGAGCAGCCCTTAAACTAATAGGCCCGGAAAAAGGCCTTTTTTTTCATGGTCGCGACTGTTATTACCAAAGTATATAATTCCATATCTTTGAAAGAGTGTTGAATTCAATTTGGGTCATCAAATTCATTGAGCTTTCGATGACGTCAAAGAGGTAGATGGAATGGAAACACCCTTCGACAATGTCAAAAGCCCAAGAAAAATTAAACTTGCAAAAGGAATAACTAACCTTACATTATTAGTATGAATATGTAGATATGTTAACAATGTTCCATAATCAAGGCAAATAAACCTTTCGACAATGTCAGAACCAATAATTTGTGTTTTACTCAAAGAACGTAAATGTTGTCGAAACACTATATTCCCATTAAGTCGAAAGACTTTGGTTCAAGGGATATTAATACAAATGAAAAGATTTGGAATGTTTCGATGTTTTTTATAAAATGATAGTTATACTTCAGTTAACTACAAAGGGTTTCAAGTAAGTCGAAAGGGAGGTATGGTTTCAAAAACATATAAACAACTAAACTTGTTACATTTCAGAAGGTTTCAATTAAGTCGATAGGCTTGATAAGGTATTCAACTTTAAAAAAATATACTATTTTCAATCCAATCAATGATGGGAAGTATAAATTTCTAAAGTAAATTAAAATTGAGCATGAATCAAATGACAAATTAAGTCCACTTTTATATGCATTAAGTTTTGAGTCCATTAAAATAAAAAAATTAGTATATGTTATGTAGCCATCAACTTGAACCCTTTAAGATGATTTTTTTGAAAGGTATCAGAGAACATCACAACATACTTCTTCTTTCTAAGAAGTCCATCTCTTGTCAACTACATCAACTCCTTCGAAAAGCATCACTCAAAGGAAAACATATAACCTCCTTTCGATCCCTTCGAAAGAGGTTGAAAGAGTAAAGCATAATTGACCGCCTCAACTCCTTTCGAAAGGGTTGAAAAGTCAAATTATAATAGCAGGTGTTAAATTGAATAATTTAGCCTTCTCTTTGAAGCCACTAGAAAAGTTTTTTTTCACCAATTCCATTTTTAACCCAATATTTCTAGAAGATGAAAATTAAATTGGTTTGAGGCGAATTTACAATCGACTACAGAAAAAACTCAAAATTCAAGCTCAGTGCGTTAAAAGGCTTAGGTCATATGTTGTAATGGCAAATTACCCCATATCTAATGAATTCTACTTCAAACCAAAAAACTGACATCGTATATCAAACAAAATAAGCATGTAAGTGAACCAAAGGATTATTTCATATGAATGAAAACCTTGAATCATCTTTAAAAATTAGAATAGAAAATAAAGTTCGAACCTAAAGAATTTAAGATTGGAATTAAACATTATAAATCAACTTAAAGGAAAAAGAAATAGACACACACCTTGAATCCAAACTTGTATTTAATGAAAATAGGAATTGAGAGATAAATTGAAATTTTTGATTCTTGCTGTAAGTTTTTAATCGAAGGTAAATGAGATAAGGGAAGAAGGAAGCGTGATTTATGAGAAAAGTCAGCACAAAAGACAGACCGTACGATCAAATTTAAATGAACAACCAAGATTCATGTAAGAATATGAAAAGGTGAGAAATCTCTATGCTAAAATAAAAGAAGGGTATTGAAGCAGTTGACTTGGAAAGTCAAGAGCATCCCTTTGCAAGTAGGGGGGCAAGTGTTACCATCAGTATTCACTTCAACCTTGTCGAAACCAGAAAGAATACAAAAGAGGGATTTACAAAGAGATATAGTAATAAAAGGACCTTTCGAAAGAGTCGAAAGGATGCTTCAGCAAAAAATTAGATAAGTCGAGCACTTTCGAAGAGGTCGAAAGATGATAGAGTCACCATTTCGCTTCGATGGGCACCTTTCGAAATAGTAACATCTGCATGCCTAAAGAAGTAATAGTGGTTTCGTCATCATTTACCATCCACAACATAATGTATGACCAAAGCTACAGCTTCGAAAGCATATATTAGCCTTTCTAATCGGTTGAAACCATCTAATTATAAAGGAAATTTTACTTAAGTTCAATATACCATTCTCATATACCAAAAAATGGGTTCTACATTAGTCAACAAGTATGCCTTTGAATGCTACCATTTATGCTTAAACATTTTGCTAAATTCTATCTACTTCAAAGAAACAGAGATACTCCTATCGATAGCACCAAAATGTTACATCTTTTCTTACTTGCAATAACATATCAACACAAAATCGAGAGCGCATTTACCCCTTTTGATGAGTTCAAAAGCAATCATGTTTTATTCTAAAGCAAAGTAGAAGGGCACCCAAGCTTTAGCGGGAGCGAAAGGTCTTCAAGGCACTCCTTTTGACTAGGTTGAAAGCTCTGTTTCAAAAGGTTCAACCAGTGCCTATGAATAAGACCCTAGGGATCTTGTTTTAGAGGGGAATTCATTCATTTCATTCTTCAACTTTCTTGAATTTACAAACCCCAATTCATAAATTAAATTGGGTATTTGAGTACTATGTATACTTAAGATTTAAGTAGTAAAAGAAAATATTGTTCAGTGTGAGTCTATGATATTCTTGGATATATTAGTTGATTCAAATTTTTTATATGGTTCCGATTATAATCTAATTATATCAACATGATCAAAAGGCTACCTTCTGAGAGAGTTGAAACCTTTCAATTCAATTAAAATCCTTGGATCATTAAGTCCTTACCTAAAGCCACCTTGACCACTTCGAAAGGAGGTTTCGATAGGATTCTAAACCAATTCAACTAGATTAAGAGGTATTATAAAAAGAGGATTTAGGTGTTTCGACCAAGTCGAAAGGTTATACAAAAAGAGTTTTAACACCCTTAACCTTTTCAAAAAGTGGATTTAAAAGAGTCGAAAGGTTTGAATATCTCTATCTCTTTGAAGGGAGGATTCAAAGGGTTCACCTTTACCCTAAACTTTACTTTAGGGTGTTGACAAGTTTTCTTGTTAACAAGAATGCTGAGAGAGTTATCACTTGAGCTTATTTCAGAAACCACTTTGAGTCGCAATTTATGTCTGGTGTTAATGTGAATTTGCAATTGGAAATATTTATACAACTTAGGCTGGGATATTCCACTTTGAAGTTATACATCAGTAGGTTCACAAAACTAGCTAAATTCGAAAAGAGTTTGATTGATGCCCCCATGAAGAAGGCCATAAAGCTTGTAAAATGCCAAAACTCCCCACTTAGAGAGTTGCTTTTAACAAAGGTACCCACTAGAGCTACTTATGAGACATTAGTTGAGATGGACTTGCTTTATACGGTGGGCTCGGAGGAGAAGCACCATGAAAAGGAGAAATTAGGACCAGAGAAAAACTAGGGTGGAGCTAAGAAGGGATTTTGGGAAAATAAGAAGACCAAAGGGAAATTCAAGGAGGGTATAACATGTCGAAAATGCCAAAAGAAAGGACATGTCTCAAAGGATTGTAAAGTGAATTTGATGAGGAAAGAATTAAGGGGGAAGTGCTATCACGACCACGAACAGCAACACATCAAGAACCGATATCTGAAGCTTAAAAAGGAAGGGCAGAGTAGGCAAGCTTATGCCATTGGACTGGTTCTTATCCCGATTAGACATCCTCTTAGGGATCAAGGAAAGACTATAATAGAGGGTATAACTATTATTTCTGGGTATAGTATTCGTGCACTATTTGATTCGCGTGCATCACATTCATTTATAGCTAAACATGTAGTTAACTCTTTGAGTCTAAAAACCCCCGTTGTCACCAAACCAATAGTAGTATCAAATCCTGTTAGCGGGTTGACATTTCTTTCCTTATTATTCAAAGACCTAGTTATGGACATATGTAATGTCGATTTTACTCGTAACTTCTATGTTCTTAATTTTGAGGGGTATGGATTTATTCTAGGGATGGATTGGTTATTTTACTAAGGGTCTATTTTAGATTGCAATTAGATAATTGAAAGGTTAAGGAGGTGTGAGGTGCGAATAGATACCCTAAAACTCAATCAAGTTAAGCTACTTATATTCGCTGGGCATGTCATAAGATGAGTTCTCGTCTATGCTCATAGTTTGTAATTTATTGACCGTTTTGATGGAGTCTTGTGTTTCCCACCCTGAAGGGAGATCGAGTTTAGGATCGATTTGGAGAAGGATGCTTGACATAGAACTTTACCATTAAGGCACCTGGCCCTTAAAGAAAGCAAGAGTTAGACAAGTAGATTTCAAAGCTATTGTAGAAAAGATTCATTCGTTGAAGTACTACTGAATAGGGTGCACCGGTTATCTTTTACAATAAGGCATAAGGCTCATTAAGGCTATGCGTCGACTATAGAGAACTGAACAAGTTGACTAAGAAGGATGGTTATCCCTTGACTAGAATAGATGATTTTATGGATCAGCTTGTTGGAGCCAAAAATTCCCAATTGGACCTAGCAAATAGATTTCATCAATTGAGGAAAGTTGAGGATAACAAGCAGAAGACCGCATTTCGCACTCCGGATGGGTTGTATGAATGAAAAGTTTTGACTTTTGGATTGAGGAATGCCCTCACATACTTTGTCGATATGATGAGTAAAGTCCCTACGGGACAGCAATTCGTCATAGTATTTGTGGCTAACATCTTAATATTTTGCAAGAGTGAAGATGAGCATGTAAATCACTTAAGGGAGGCATTGGGGACTTTGAAAAGGCAACCACCTAAAGAAAAATTCTCAACATGTCATTATTGGAAGAAGGAGATGTGAAACACCTTACCCCCTTAATATACCCAAAAGGGGCACATTAAAGAATATGGTGCATTTTAGGTATAGTAGAATCTTATAGGTACTAAGATTCACAAGACAAAATAAATAAAACAGCAGATACATTTGAAAATAATAACTTATTAAAAATCGAAGTTCATAAAATAAGTCATAACAAAAATAAGTCTCAAAATACCAAATACATATGTCTTACGGAAAACATCATCTTCGTCACAATATCATAGTACATATATAAAACCATCTCTCTCAACAGGTTCCAGCACATGAACATAAAACTGAAAAAAAAAAAGAAGAATATATGAAGAAAAACTCTACAGCTGAATCTCTATGAAAATCTGAAATCTACTGTCCCCGCCTTTGTTAGCCTATAGGGGAAAAGGGGAAATAGAGGACTGGTTCAAACTAAAAGTCTGGTGTATGAAAGTAATTAATAGTATTTGTAACATCTAGCCTTTTTGTACATTTTAAGAAGACATACATGTCAACTCAAACCAAATAGAAGGGCAGGTTGTTGTGAGGTAAGTAAGAAAAACAGAGAAGAAAAAAAACAAAACAGAATCTTGTAGCGGAATGATAAAACATAATAACCAAATAATAGTTCATGAAGCTGTTTAGAAAACATTTGATTGTACTAATATAACACAGATCAGAGTTACACATGCAAGTGAATAATAAATAATGGAGTGGAATACATGATGCAGTGAAATACAATAAATGACAATAATACAATCTTCGTCTTCGTCCTCCAGAAATAAGGTCTTCCATTCTTGAAATGCTCATGCTGACCCGAGCGAATTGAAAAGACAAAACACTCGAGTCAGAACTAAAAGTTCTTATGTAAGTTAAATCAATGGAAATTAATATGAGTGGAAAGGTGTCAGAGATGTTCACAAGGTTTGACATCTTCTGTCCAGTGTCTAACGTGAGTGCAGTAACTTAAGAGATGTTCGGGATTCACATCTCCTAAGGATGCGTTAAACTATCTACTATGTAGTACAATACGCTATTATAATATGTCTAAAGTAAAGTAAAAGTATTAAAATAGCGTTATGGCGTTACCCATATCCCCTTTAACACATTTTTATATATTCCCATTGTCTATACAGTACAGTAATTCCTCCGTAAACTGGAGGGCTATCAGAGGGCACTTCATAAGTATGATGCAAAACAAACTCGTAGAAGGTGCGCTAGGGCACGTGAACATGGCACTCGAGGCAATGCCAGGGTAGATATTCCAATTGCAATCTTGGATTGGTGGTAATGCATAGCAGCTACTACCGCCCACCTCGGACACACTCCCTTATCAAAAATCAAGGGTGACCACTAAATCAATCACAAAGTCATAGTATAATATCGAAGAAATGTGCCCGCTAGGGTGAATGACCCCACTTGGCCCGGTATAGCTCCTGTTTTAGTCACATCTAAGTTGACTCATGGGAGTCAGGGTCATGTCATACCTTATATAGAAATTGTTCACAACTATCCTACTTCATTTTTGGAATCTCCAGCACGTACACAGTTGTTAAAGTGGTTTTCAGTATTGGCAGAGAGTATGACAATATCGGATCCCAGTCTCTTCAATAACCCATCGCTTATTACAACCAGATGGTTCTTTTACATTTCAAAAGGCAATTCACAATTGATATCAAAATATCATATTTTCAAACCATATCATTTTCAAATCATCTATTCACTTTCAAATCATATTCACTTTCAAATCATATTCACTTTCAAATTATCTTCACTTTCAAATCATATTCACTTTCAAATCATAGCTTGAAATTATATTTCCTTTCAACGGTCATAATCTCTTTCAAAATTCATATTTCAAAAATAGGTTAAATCCATACTACAAAATCATCAATTTCAATTTTTTATACATTTAAATCCCCAATTAAGTCATAACATCATTTAAACTTATTCTCTTTTAAGCCAATGAACTGAATTTAAACACTTCCACTTTACTTAGTCTGGAAATTTAGAAATAGTTTAAATAGTCATAAATAGTTAAAATAGTTATAAATAGTTAAATACTATAAAATAGCTTTAGAAAGGATTAATTAGATTTAAAATGAATAAAAATGGTTTAATTAGTTTAAAATAAATTAAATTGCTTTAAAATAGATTAAAATAATTTTATGTAGTTAATATTTGTTAATTAGTTTAAATAAATTTGAAAAGCTTAGTAATTAGAAATTTTAAAATAATATATTTTTAAAACAGTTTACATTAAAATATGAGTTTGGGGTTTATATCAAATTGAACTATTCATTTCCTTTCAACACATTTGGACCAATTTCAATTTCCAAATCAACAAACCAAATTTCAACCCTTTAATTTTTATATTTCAATAAACAATTGAATTTCATCTCATTTTCCATCCATGTTCAAATATCAATTCGAATTACTCCAATTTCAAAGTATTACAAACTTATATTTCAAACAAGTTCAATTGCTCAATTCTGATAGAATTTCATTTATACTTAGCAATTTAACTTTAACTTTTAATTTAATTTCTAAAAAGAATTCTTTAAACCAAACTCACATTTCAACAAAAAACTTGATTTTCCAATAGTACTTCAATTTGTATAAATAAAAATTTATTTTCAAAATATCATTTAATTAAATTCAAAAATTTATGGATTTCAAAATCATTCAATTTAACTAATCCGATGTCCGTATATAATTCTCTACCCTAGGGTCAATGATACGGATATTTATAATTTCAATCCGCAACGGTTATATATCATTTCAAAATGCAATCCCGAATACATAATAAAATCCATAAAATCGCTCGATTCTATCATTTCAACCCATAATGATTTTTCCCTAATCTACAGATCATTCGGGTATGTATCATTTTAACCCATAATAAACTTGCAATTTATAACGATACAAAATACAACATCCATTCATCCAATAACAACAATACATTCATCACAATCATCATCCAAATCAATCAATCAATATCGATACAGAACTGATAATCAATAACAGGTATTTAACTAGCAATTTGTATCCAGTAATAAATTAAATAAAGATTTAATTCAAATAAATTCAAATTAACAGAGATGATGATTTAAAATATACCGAACAACCATAAATAAATCCCTAATCACATCATAAATTTAATTTAACAAACATAAGAAATTTTAGAAGTTGTGAGTGGGTTAAAACACTCATCTTTGAATTTAAATCGAATTTAAATTCAATTTAAAACCAAATTCAAACAATCTTAGAATTTGTCCATACCAGCGTTAAAATGTCTGGAATTTCAATATGATCCCAAAGCAAGAAACCACGCATGTATTGGACCTCGTATGTAAAATATATCACAATTAGAAGTAATATGAGTTTAATATTATAAAAGAATAAATTAATATGCACAAGGACACATCACCCCCTCTTCTCCCAGTCAAAGCATAGCTCGTTTTCTTTTTTTGCTGCCGCACTCTTCACGTTGACCAACCCCTATGCCATGCTCCGACCACCTTCCCCCACGCTATCACTTCCCTAGCGCTTGCTACGAAACCGCCGCACCACCCAGCAACATCGTGGCCTCTACTAGGTGACATCCCCACCGCCGCACCCTAGGGTTTCTGTGATATCCTGGAAATTTCAAGCAAAATTAAATGTAATAATCCCCTTTACAAATTATTTCAAATTGATAAAAATTGTTATTTTCAACAATAATGATAATGGGTTGTTTTAAATGTAGATACATAAAATTTTAAATAGAATTATTAATTACAGATTGAATTTTGGTTTGTTTATGATATATATGTATTGTTGAATTGATTTTAAATTGGATTTTTAAATTTGAATTTGAATTTTGATTTAAAATTGAAACTCAAAAGAGAGATACTTTAAATGTTTTGGATTTTTAAATATATGAATAAGCTTTTATTTGTATATAATTTGTTTTATTATATTTTCTTTAAAGAAATTTAAATATATATATTTAGATAAGAATTTATAAATTAAGTAAAAGCTTTTATTAACATTTAAAATAAATATTAATTACTTAAATGACAAGAGTGATTAAATCAAAACATTTGTAACAAGTGTTAACTAATTAGCAATACTTATGACAAATGTTAAGATGTTTTAAACAAGTGTCATTTAATTTTTATTTTTCTTTTATTTTTATTAAATCATATTTTCAGCCTATATAAACATTGTTTCTTAACTTCCTTTCTTTTTTTCTATCTTTTTAAAACTCAAAGCTAAGAGAAAACTTAAGCAAATTCTCAAAAACAAAATCTGGTAATTAACTTTCTTCACACCAGAAATTCATTCAAATAAAAATCTATAACCCATACTTCTCAAACCATTTCTCAGAAGCAACTCAAGTTTTTAAATCAAAATCATCTTGCCTGCAAGCATTCTTCAGCAATTTCAATAACAAGCAAGCTCAAGGAAACCAAACGTTCTAGTTTTATCTAAGACCAGCCATTCAAGTTCTAGTGACAAGTTTTCAAAATCAAGTTTTCAAGTCCTTTTTCAAATTCCAGATTTAAATTTTAAGCCTGTACACTGCCCTCTGTTTCATGCATGCTTGGTGAATAACTCATTTTTTATAAAACTTAAGAATGAAATCTATTGCATGATTAATATCTGAAGTAAAGTATGTTTGGGTGTATGTATTTTGGGTGAATTTCTATGCATATTTGGATGTATGATGTGTGCATGCCTGTAACATCTCGGTTAATAGTTTCAAATTCAAGTTTTGATTTAAAAATCCTCTATCTCTTGATCTAGTCAATGTTAGGATTTAAGTTACAAACTAAACTTGTTTGTTTGATCATAAAGTAGGTTTAAAAATTACAATTAAGTTAAAATAAAACTTGAATGTCTCTGAAACAAATAAGAAAAGAGAAAAATTAGAATAAGTGAAATTTCAAACATACTAATTCAATGTTTCAGGGATGTAATCTGAAACTCTATCCAGAAACATGATTTTTAAGACTAAATCATAATTCTTAGCTTGAGGTTGAATGAGCAGTACAAGTTTGTTTAAATTTTTTGTTTGGGTTTGTCTCTGGCGATCTAAGTGATCGAAAATGGCGTGGTCATTACTGGTGGTAGTGGAGTGGTAAGTGAGTATGGGAAAAATGGAAGTGAGGGGTGTAGGTTACTGTGGAGGCGGTGGTTGATCCGAGAAGGCTGTAGCCCTAGTTTTATGTTTGATTGGGAATGCTTCCACCACGACATCTAGAGTGGATCGAGTTCCACCGAACTTTGGGGATTGGAAGCTTGGGGGATGGCGAAGGTGAGGCTGGAAGCATAGGCACTCCGGTGATCGGCATGGGGAGGACGAGGGGTTTTCCTGGTTGCGCCGCTAGTTCCAGATTTGGGTTTGAATGCTCAAATTCGATTTTGAGGGGGAATCAATTTTCTGATGGTCGGGATATGGTGAGAGGATGATCGACGTCTTGTTGAAGGCTTTGGTGATGACCAAAGGTGGTCGGAGCCACCGTGCATGTGCACGGTGCATTCTTGTATCTGGTAAGCCTAGATTATTGAAGATAGGATACTCGAGTTTTTATCGAGTCATATGCGTAGGATGCTCGAAGTCATGGGGGTTTTGACTCGGGGATTTGAGTGTGAGGGGTCGGCTCTTTAGTTTTGTTATAGGTTTTAAACCTGTCAAGTTTTCAAACTTTAAAATGAATTTTAAATTTGAAAGCAGAATTTTAAACAAAGTTTAAATCGAGTTTTTAAGTATGGGTTCAAATAAAAAATTTGTATCCTAGTTTTTAAATAAATAAAGTTTTATAAAAATCAAAAGGTTTGAACAAGTTTAAAGGTTCAAAAGTATATTTTTAAATGAATTAGTTTTCCAAGAATTTTTCTAAAACTTTATTCATATAAAATCCTTTTATGAAAAGTTTTCTTTAACATTTGATTTAAAAGGTTTGCAATTGTTTTAAATTTGTTAAAGTTAAATTTGTAATCATTTTAAAACTTAAATTTGAAATGAAATTTAAAGGTAAAATGTTTCAAAGGCATTTGTAATGATAATTAAGTCATAAATAAGTTAATATTTTATCTTAAAACTATTTAAGATTTAAATGATTTGCGTTTGATTAAATTAATAAGGTAATTAAAGAGTCATTAATTAATTTAATTAATTAATGATTATGGATTAATAATAAGTAATTAAAGAATTGTTAATCATTAACTAGGGATTATGAATAATTAATTAATGTGATTAATTTTAATAATTAATTAAATTAATTAATTAAGGATAATCATTTGTGGAATTGGTTAAGTATAATTACTTAATGAAAATAATTAAAGGAATTAATTACTCGATGTAATTAATTAAATTAATGTGATTAGTTTAAGTTAATTAATTAGTTTAATTAATTTAAGATAATCACTCGATGATTTTTTAAGTATAATTATTGAATGTGATTAATAAAGTGTAATTACCTAGTGAAGTAATTGATGGGTAATTACTGGGATGTAATTAATTGATGAATGGAAGTATTTTTGAGTTTAATTACTTTATGTAATTAATAAGAAGGATAATTACGTAGTGAAAGTAATTAAAGATTGATTACTTAGTGTAATTAATTTAAGAATTAATTAATAAAGTTATTTGAAGATAATTAAGTAATGTAATTAATTAAAGGTAATTAATTACTAACGTGATTAATCAAGGCTGATTAACGAAGAATAATTATTAAACGTGATTAACTAGAACAATAATTAATTAAAGAAGTAATTAAGGATCATTAATTAATATAATTAATGAAGTGATTAAGAGTTGATTAATTAAGGATAATTAATCAATATAAGTGATTATAGAGCAATTAATTAATTGTAATTAATTAAGAATTAATGTAATTGATTATAGTTAATTAATTAATGAAGTAATTAAAGGTTAATTACTGTAATTGTTTGAGGATAATTAATTTATGTAATTAATTAAAGGCTAATTACTTAATTAGTAAATGATTAATCAAGGGTGATTAATTAAGATGGATAATTAGAGAATGGTTAAATTAATTGGTTTCTAGTTAATCAATGGTTAAGTAAGCAGGATTTATAGTAATGGAAGTAATTAATTTAATCCAATTTAAATTAATTAGTGATAGTGTGATTGTTTAAATCTTGCTTTTGATGACTGAATTTTTTTGAATGATTTGGATTGTTTGATATCTCTGAGAGGAGATATGTGTTTATCTATGATAATTGGATGCTTTGGTTGAATTGTGATGATAATGGATTATCTATTTGTAAGAATGTGAATTATATATCTATATGAATATAGATAATAAATCAATTTGTTTTAACTTTAAAACAACTTGGACTTAAAAGAGGGCGTTTGGATTTCGAAGAGACCGGGGTCGGGTGTCAGTGAATACCCGAAACCACTCTGATTTATAATCTACTATGATTCTTTATAAGATTGATATGTGAAATAAATGGGCTGGTGGAATATTTTGAGTAAACTGGACCTTTGAAACTGAGTAAGGATATTTAAAGATTGTTTGTGAGCGTTGGATATAATAAGCTATGAACTCATAGTGGGGATATGAGTTACCCCGGATTTTGGTTATAACTTAGTATTTCAAATTCTATGAATTTGCTCATGTTGGTTTTCAGCCTGACTCGGGTGTTACTTTGATGTAATGCTCGGGTCAGACCGAGTATTACAGGTTTTCAGGTAAGGACATTCTGGAGCTCAGGAAGCGAGCTGGATGGCAGGAACGTATGGAGTGTTATCCGCTGAGCATTATTGACTTGTATCTGGGACATGTTGTTTAACTGCCCATTTTATCTATGATTTGTTGTAACTCTGATGTATTAATGTAAATTAACTGATACAGTTTTCCTTTGTAATCTGCTATTGTTGATTTTATATTTTATCCGCAGCAAATGTGAGATTGTGTTTTGGTGTTTCTATTCTTCTTCTTCTATCTCTTTTCTTCTTTTCCCTAACTATCTGGAATTTTCAGGATCGAAAATTCCGGGTCGTTACATTTGGTATCAGAGCTGAAGGTTAAGCGAGAACCTTGGTTCTTGTGGGTGTATTCATTAATGATAGGGTTAGTGTTACCCTAGAATGAGTTGAGTGTATATATATATAGATATATAAGAGCGCGTACTTGTTATTGTTATTTTCTTATATAGAGGCTTTAAAAATGGTTTTAATGAATGATTTTTATAAAATCTTATATTTTCTATATAAAGCAATAATTGGTTGTTGGATATTGAAATTGAATAAGAATTAAGTTATATATATATATATATATATATATATATCAAAATGGGAATTGAATAAAATGAACTATACAAATAAGATGAATTAGAATTGGTTTCAAACCACAATATAAAATGGTTATTGTGTCTAATAATGGGATAATTGTTTTCTAGTAAACAATGGTAAAGTAAAATGAAATGTGTTAAGGAAGTAAACTTTTAGATAATTATGACATGTAAGTCAAAATGGATTTAAATTGAGAAATTTTGAATTCTATGTCTAGAAACATTTGAAATTGTTTTGAAATGTTAAGAAAAATAATATTATTCAGACTATTTTTGAATGAAATCTTATTTTAAATAAGGAGTTGTTTGAAAGCTTTAAAGAAAACTATTTTAAATTAAAACCAAAGGTGGTTAAATTTCTTTTTTAAGCTTGGCTTGGTGGCTAATAAATAAATATGTATGTGTGGATATACACTGAAATAAACTCTAAGTGTTGAGTTTTAAAATTTTACTTAGAGTGTGATGTAAAGCCCAAATGATATAAGTTTTGAACTTATAAGTGGGAAAGAATTTTGAAATTTGAAGTGGGAATTCAAATTTGGGTAGGATTAACGGGATTACATTGAATTTAACTTAGAAGAAGTTAAATAAGTTTGAATGATCAACCTGATTTGGAAATTTCAAGATGAAACTAAGATTTAATTTGGAAAGTTAAATGGTTGATTTGATTGGGAGTTTGTGTGATCTCAAAATGGATTTGGGAGCTGGAAATTGAAAATGAATTTAAATAGGTTCAATTTGAAATTTATTTGAATTAATTGAAATTGTGATTAAAGTTGAATAAGAAAATTCAAATGGAATTTGAATTGAATATAGAAAAGAAATTGAGGATAATTCAACTTGAATTGGAATTTGATCAATTTAATGGGAAATTGGTTGGAAATGAAGATTGGGAAGTTGAACAGTTTGGCTCTAGACTATTTTCAAAATAAATTGTTTTGATATAAATCTATTTTTTCAAACTATTTACTATACAATCTTTCTTCTTAAAGCCAAACTATCTTATGCTTATTTTATAATTATTTTTGGAACTACTTATGTAACGACCCGTAGATTTCGACCATTTAATTTGTTTGTATAATAGGATTTTGTAATTTAAATTTAGTAGAAATAATAGAAGGTGATAAATTTGATATGGGAATGAACACTAATTTAAAATACAACAATGGTAATTTAAGTCTATTTATAGCAATTTGTATAAATTTCAATAAATTTAGTAGTGGAAAGATTTTTCCTGTATATACTTTGAATATGAGAGAATAAAGGAAGGTATTAAATTGATTTAACAAAACAAAACATTTTAATGGTAATTGAAATAAATTAGGGAATTTTATAACGCAAGTAATAATCTCTACACTTGAATGAACATTTCAATTTGATAAATTATTTAAAGGATATGACTTAGTAAATAAGCTGACTGGGTCCAATTGGTATATGATGAAATTTAGTGTTGAAGTATTATATAGATAAGGATTAGATGGAATGGATTTATTTTTGAAATAAAGGATAGCAACCATATAAAATGTTAGGTAAGTAATATTTTCATTTATAATAAATGGTACTTTAAGGATAATAAGTGTAGTAACGTAAGGTGTAAATGTAAATTACAATGGAAACGTAACTTTAACTCTAGGAAGAAATTGCAGGTAGATTTATGAAATGGAGTTTATGCAATAAATGATTGTTATGATAAGAATGGAATTCCAATTTGTAGGAATGGAATAAATACACTTAGAAAAAGTTAGTATAGAAAAAAAAACGAAATGGAAATATTGAATTAATAAATTCGTATATATATAGTATATGGTGATTTTGTATTGTAAGTAAGAAACTTATTAAAGGTGGTCAAGAGTTGTGACTACAAGTTGCTATTAGTGATACATATATATTTAATTCATTAAATTTATGTGGAAAGCATTGCAATAAATATAAATAAAATGTTACGTTAAATAAATTAGGATAATAAATGGAGAATAACGTGAATGTTCTTCATAAGTATGATGATTTGTGAATAAAGAATGGAAATTTAGTTGTATCAATACATCAGAATTTAATTTATAATAATAAGGTTAATTGAAATTAGACGAGTTAAATATTTAAACGGGAATCAAGCTTTATTTATTCATCTGGATTTTCAAAATACGATAATTTGAATCTATTGAAATTAATGGGAATTGGATATAACATTTTACGTTAATTGGAAAATAAAGATGGAAATAGGAAGGTTTTTAACTAAGGGAAGGATATGAAATAATTGCATTAATTTGTAATTAGAAATAAAACGTTAATGAGAACAAGTATTTAAGATTTGCCATCTATTTAGTATATTAAGTTATAACGGATAATCCATTGCAATAATTAAAATTTTATTTATTACATTAACAATAATGGAAGTAATATTTGAAATTTAATATTCAGATATTATGCAAATATAAATTTAGATGAAATTGGAGAGATGTACGTAATGAAGTATGAATCCAATGATAAATTTATCTATTTGACAAGAATATATGGAAGGTAAAATAATTAAATTATTTGGAAATTTAATCTATAATTGGTGAATTTAATGAATTTCGAGAATGTATAGATTTTATTTAGACAGTTAAATTTTGTTCAAGTTAGTTAAGATGATTGAAAGATTTATGATGATAAGAATCGTCAATTATCAAATTGAAATGGGAAATTTGTTTAATTGACTAATTTTTAATTTATTTAATTATTATAAAAATAGCCATTTTGGCCACGGACTCGGATTTCCACGAAACCAGTTTCATCGGATCCGTATCGGTGAATTATTGTAGGGTTTCAAGTTTCGTAACGATCGGACCTGTCGTTTGATCGTATGGACGCGAAACGCCTTGAAATCGATTTAATTAAAAATCAATTTGAAATCAATTTGGAAATTTTGTTTTCGGCATAACTTCTTCATACGATCGAATTTGGAATCGAAACTTTTTCCATCGCGTTCAGAATATTTTAAAATATCTATTTGGATATATGGGTTTAATAAATTTCATTCCGGGGTTAGAACGGGCTTTTTGGACCAACTACCGTTTAGCACGTTCGTAAATTCGTACCCACCTAGCCTACTACAGTTTGTCTATAAATAGAAAAATTATAAACCCTAGCCCCATCCTATTATCATTTGTCTGTACGTTCATTTTCTTCATCTCTTTCTGTTCTTTAATGGTTGCAAAACCTAGATCTATTCCAATTCAAAATTTCAAATGAAAATTCAAACTCTGCGGAAAAATTCCATAAAAATTTATGTCATAGTTCTCAGTGTTCGTAATCTGCTGTTATGATTTTTTTTCCGATTGGAGCTACCGTTCGTCCAAAAAAAATTCAAATCATTTTCAGCCGTTCACGAGATGCCGATGGAGTGGACGGTGGATCTGCGATCTTAGATCGATCGGAGGTGATCAATGGGTAGAGGGGATCGAGCAGGTCACATCGGTAGGGTTCATTCGCTCAGGAGGGGTTTAGTTGCGCCGTGATTGGCTGTGCAAGTCAGTGGCAATGGCAACGGCCGTGAACATCAAGGGATCGCGCACGCTGGCAGTAGGGGCGGCACAGGGAGGAGAGTCCAACGGCGCGGCCTGATCTGGGTGCAGTCGCATGTGGAAGCATCAGAAACTGATGGAATTGCGGCGGCTGAAGTAGGGTTTTGTTGTTTTTTTTTGCGTTCGAACGAGGAAGGCAGGGAGAGACGGATCCTGTAGCGCGTGTTCTGCTGACGTGGTTTGTTTGGTTAGTTTAATTTTAATTTTAATTTTAATTTTTTTTCAAACGATTCGAATCGCTATAACTTTTACATACGAATTCGGATTCACGCGAAATTTCTTTTGTTAGGATCGTAATTAAAATCCGGACCTGTTGATGCTGGTTTGGACAGATTTGGAGACCGTCAAACTTTTAGGTTTAAATTGGATTTGAATTCAATTTAAATCCCAAAGGTGAGTGTTTTAACCCACTCACAACTTCTAAAAGTTTTTATGTTTGTTAAATTTATTTTGGATATGAGTAGAAATTTATTTATGATTGTTTGGTATGTTTTATTCAGCATATTTGTTAATTCGCATTTATTTAACTTAACTGTTAATTTAGTTTATTGATTGCATATTAATTGACAGTTAGAATTTATTTATTTGCATATAAACTGCTAGAAAACAATTATAAAATTTATTACTGAATATAAACTGTTAGCTTAATAGTTGATAAATTTATTTTGAATATAACTGCCAGTTATTACCTGTTATATATTATCAGATGTATATTGATATTGATTTAATTTTGGATGATGATTGTGATTTGGATGATGGATGATGCTGATGAATGGATGTTTATTTTATCATTAACTGCAAGTTATCATGCATTTTTCATTTCATTCGGGATTGTGGTTTGAAATGATATACAACCACAAAATTTTATATCTTTTAAATTGCGGATTGAAATGACAAATATCCGTATCACTTGACCATAGGATAGAAAATTATATACAGGCACCGAGGTCTATATATAAATTATTTTAAAGTGATTTCTATGGTTTGGAAGGAATACGGTTTATAATAAATTTTATTTTGGTATTTTTCTTCTATATATATATACACACATATGAAGTTAGAAATTTTGAATTTAAACTGTGTATAAATCTCTTAAATAAAAATGGAAAAAAATGAGAAAATGAAGTTTGATAATTTATATCATATGTTAAATGTTTAAGTTTGGAAATTTTAAGATATGATATTTATAACCGGATTTTTCCAAGATAATTTAAAATGAATATTTTAGTATAAATTAAATTGAAGAAAATATTTAATTTCTAGAAATTGGAGTTTTATTTATTTATTTTAGGTGAATATTCAAGACTAAATAATAGAACATTGGATTTGTGAAAGAATAAATTCCAATTTTAGTTTTGAAATATTAATACTCCAAATGGATATATATATATATATATATATATATATATATATATAAATTGAAGTAGTTTTGGAACTTGAAAGTGATATTTAAATTTTGGTTTAGACTTTAAATAAAGAAACATATTTGTAAAGCCATGGAAATTATTTTTCTTTACAAAGTTACCTTAAAGTTAAACCATTTATTTTATATACCGTTGAATATCCAAACCATTCAAGTTTTAGAAGTTATGGTTTTAAAAGTATGAATTCTGAAATATTATGTTTTGAAAGTATAATTCAAATGTTTGGTTTCCAGATATTTTAAATTTTAAACCAGTATGATTTTGGAAAAGGATTATATTTGAGATAAAATGATATCATATTATTTTGGGTTTTAATTTGATATCGTATGGGAAATTTTATTCTGTTTTAAAGTATAAACTATTTTTAAATGACCGCGGTGTTATAATAACGATGGGTTGGCAAAGAGACTGGGATCAGATATGGACATACTCTCTGTCGATACCGAAAACCACTTTGACTAACCGTGTACGCGGTGGAGATTCCAGAATTAAGTAAGTTGGTGGCGACGTTTCCTGTAAGGTAAATACGTGGACCCAACTCCCGTGAGTTGGCATAAGGTGGCTAAAAAAGGAGCGATTCTCGGGCCAATGAGGTCATTCCTCTGATCGAACGCACTCCTTCGATACTATACTCTGACTTTGGATTGTTTCGGTGGCCACTATTGATTTCTTTGATTTGGGGGTGTTTGTTCGAGGTGGGCGGTAGCTGCGGCTATGCGTTACCATCAGCTCGGATACCAATTGGTATATCTACCCTGGCATTGCCTAGTTGTGCCGTGTCACCTACCCTAGCGCGCCTTATACGATTTTGGTTTTGTACCATACGTATGGAGTGCCCTCTGACGACGCCCAGTACGGGGGAGATTACGGTACTGTATAGACTATGGGAATATATTCTGTGTTAAGGGCAATATGGGTAACCCCTTAACGCTATTAAAAAGTAAGTTTATTTTACAATTAGACACTATTATAATAGCGCAATATGCTACATAGTAAATAGTTTAACGGATCCTTAGGAGATGTAAATCCCGAGCATCTCTTGAGTTACTGCACTCATATTTACTCCTGTTGATTTAACACACATAAGATCTTTTAGTTCTGACTCGAGTGTTTTGTCTTTTCAATTCGCTCGGGTCAGTCCGAGCGTTTCAGGATTTGAGGATTTAGCTCTGGAGGACGAAGACAAAGATTTGTATTACTAGTATCTACTATATTATTCCACTACACCATTTAATTCCGCTGCGTTGATATTATTGGTATGTAAACTCTGATATTTAATTGTATAAAGAAGAATCCAATGTTTTGTAAACAGTTTTATAAACTATATATTTTATTATTATATTTTTTCCTTCCGCTGTGAGATTATATTTTGTTTTTTTCTTCTCTGTTTTCTTATTTACCTCATAACAATCCGCCCTTCTGTATGGTTTGAATCGACATGTGTGTCTGTTTAAATCGTGCGAAAAGGCGGACGTTACAGTTGGTATCAGAGCTTTGGTTTAGCGATAAACCTTAGCTTTGTAGGGTTTGACTCTTTGTTAATAGGGTAGTAATACCCTATGGGAGTCGCTGAGTGTATATATATGAGAGAGCGTATTTGTTAGTGTTATAAAAAGATTTTGATATTGTGTTAATCTGTTCCGTTTTGTATTTATAAATTTTGGTTGGTGCATGGGACGCTATGACATCAATAGGGATTTCTAAACACTTAATAGGACAGACCGACATAATATTTGTTTTAATATAGGTAAATGAAATAATTTTTGCCTATTATATTTTCTATATATAAAATATTTTTTTTTAAATGATATCTATATTTGGTTGCAATAGATTGGTTGTTAGGAATAAAATTTATAAATAATAGGTAAAATAAGATTGCAATTAAAATCATTGAAATTTGGAAATTTTAGAACTTAAGTCCGGGATTTTTGAAAATTTGCTTTCAAAGGATTCATGAAATATAATGATTTGGTTTATAAGTATTTTCTTATATAAATATTTAGTATAATTCGGAAGAATTGTTTTAAAGAAAATTTTGGAGAAAATAAATTTTGTACTTTCCTCTCTGTCGCTGGAAAATAATTTCGATGATGGCGGCCGCATCATCGACTTTCATTTTCGAGTTTCGAAGGGGAAAGGCCACTGTAGTAAATTCTACTGCAGATTTATTTTGGAAATTATCTAAAATTTTAATTGTTCTAAATATAATTGAGATATAAAAGTTGTAAGAAATTATTTATCTATATTTCTTTTAATTTGAAATTTGACCCGGTATGTAATTCTTAAATTTCCATTAATTAATGGTTTAAATTATTTTAGTGAAATAAAAGGTAAGTAATTAATGAATTGAAATCTCTAATTTAGGCAAGAAATTAATGCAAAGTTATAAAGGGAAATTTGAAATTTTTAACATATGAGACAAAAAGTAATATTGTTGAACATTAAATCTAATTAAAAGAAGAGATAAAATTTGTATAAGTTCTTTTGCATTTTCTTTAACATATATAACTTACCAAATATGAAAAGTTGAAATGTTAAATAAGAGATTGGAATAGAATATTATACAAGTAGAAATTTTGGAAATAATGTAGTATTCAATAAATTGTTTCTACAAATGAGAATTTAATGTTATAAACTTAAGTTATAAAGTGAAATTTTACCATAATTAAAGGTAAGTATATTAAATAGGTAATTTTAAAACTTAAGTAAATAAAATGAAATTCTTTAATAAATAAGGATTGATGTGTAGGGTTATAAACTTAAGTATGATTTAAATGCTACTAGTTTAATCTAATGGAAAGTAGGTAATATTTATAGATTACTGCAAACCATAGTTAATGAATTAATAAAAAAATCCTTTACTTATAAGAATGAATGTTATAAGGTTAAGAAATAAAGTGTAATTAAAAATGATTACTATAATTAAATGTAATAGATATGTAAGCATTAAACAAATGATTGAAAGTGAGAAGTGCAATAAATGTAATACAAATAAAAGAAACTTACATAACCTGAATAAATAAAAAAATGAATAACTGTAAGTAATAAGTAAAAATAAAGGAAACAACCACTGATGAGTAAATAAAATTAAAAGTTGTTAGAAATAAATGTAGATTATAAAAGGATAATTTATGTGGTATATGAATGAAAATAAATGAAAATAAAAGATAAACTGTTATAAGTATGAAAGGAATTTATATAAGTTAATTTGATTTGTTGGTTTAAATCGACATTGTTTGATCTGTGGTTGGTTGGGTAAGGAAATTTGAAGTTGTTGGATGAATAAATAAGCTATTTTTGTCCCATCTAAGACTGTTGAGTAAATGATGCACAGGATAGCTATTTTTCATTCCGTACCATTTCAAGTTTTGAACCCGAACAACTATTTGCTTGTTTGATTGAATGGTTGTTTTGTTTGGTTGTGTATGCTGTTGTTGAAATTGATGATTGTGTATTTATTGTTGTTAGTAGTTGAAACCATGAAAATATTTCACTTTATATAAATAGTTAACCTTTTTAGATTATATAAGTGAAATGCAGGTATGGAAGCAATTGCTACTGCTTTTGGTTCCATAAATTAAGCATAATTTGCCCGACAAATAGGTACGTTTCCGGATTACGTTTTGTCGCGCTATTTTTATATATTTTCCCGTGTTGGGATATACTATTTTGAATATTCTATATTATACTTTGTTACATTGTGGTATTATATTTTTCCCGAGCCCCTCCGTACAAAGGAGACTCTGCCCAAAAAATTTCATAAAATTTTGAACTTAGAAATGATTTTGAAATGTTTTCCAAAATCTAGAAATTTAAGTATAAAAGTTTTAGCGGTTATAAATAGAGATATCTTATATAAATTATTTCTTAATTATTATAAAGTTAATGTTTGCATAAGGTATATAGATTTCTTACTCTTCCTTCTCTTTTCTTTTTTCCTTTTCGGGGACGAAAAGTTTTGAGTGGGGGAGAGTGTAACGACCCGTAGATTTCGACCATTTAATTTGTTTGTATAATAGGATTTTGTAATTTAAATTTAGTAGAAATAATAGAAGGTGATAAATTTTATATGGGAATGAACACTAATTTAAAATACAACAATGGTAATTTAAGTCTATTTATAGCAATTTGTATAAATTTCAATAAATTTAGTAGTGGAAAGATTTTTCTTGTATATACTTTGAATATGAGAGAATAAAGGAAGGTATTAAATTGATTTAACAAAACAAAACATTTTAATGGTAATTGAAATAAATTAGGGAATTTTGTAACGAAAGTAATAATCTCTACACTTGAATGAACATTTCAATTTGATAAATTATTTAAAGGATATGACTTAGTAAATAAGCTGACTGGGTCCAATTGGTATATGATGAAATTTAGTGTTGAAGTATTATATAGATAAGGATTAGATGGAATGGATTTATTTTTGAAATAAAGGATAGCAACCATATAAAATGTTAAGTAAGTAATATTGTCATTTATAATAAATGGTACTTTAAGGATAATAAGTGTAGTAACGTAAGGTGTAAATGTAAATTACAATGGAAACGTAACTTTAACTCTAGGAAGAAATTGCAGGTAGATTTATTAAATGGAGTTTATGCAATAAATGATTGTTATGATAGGAATGGAATTCCAATTTGTAGGAATGGAATAAATACACTTAGAAAAAGTTAGTATAGAAAAAAAACGAAATGGAAATATTGAATTAATAAATTCGTATATATATAGTATATGGTGATTTTGTATTGTAAGTAAGAAACTTATTAAAGGTGGTCAAGAGTTGTTACTACAAGTTGCTATTAGTGATACATATATATTTAATTCATTAAATTTATGTGGAAAGCATTGCAATAAATATAAATAAAATGTTACGTTGAATAAATTAGGATAATAAATGGAGAATAACGTGAGTGTTCTTCATAAGTATGATGATTTGTGAATAAAGAATGGAAATTTAGTTGTATCAATACATCAGAATTTAATTTATAATAATAAGGTTAATTGAAATTATATGAGTTAAATATTTAAACGGGAATCAAGCTTTATTTATTCATCTGGATTTTTAAAATACGATAATTTGAATCTATTGAAATTAATGGGAATTGGATATAACATTTTACGTTAATTGGAAAATAAAGATGGAAATAGGAAGGTTTTTAACTAAGGGAAGGATATGAAATAATTGCATTAATTTGTAATTAGAAATAAAACGTTAATGAGAACAAGTATTTAAGATTTGCCATCTATTTAGTATATTAAGTTATAACGGATAATCCATTGCAATAATTAAAATTTTATTTATTACATTAACAATAATGGAAGTAATATTTGAAATTTAATATTTAGATATTATGCAAATATAAATTTAGATGAAATTGGAGAGATATACGTATTGAAGTATGAATCCAATGATAAATTTATCTATTTGACAAGAATATATGGAAGGTAAAATAATTAAATTATTTGGAAATTTAATGTATAATGGGTGAATTTAATGAATTTCGAGAATGTATAGATTTTATTTAGACAGTTAAATTTTGTTCAAGTTAGTTAAGATGATTGAAAGATTTATGATGATAAGAATCGTCAATTATCAAATTGAAATGGGAAATTCGATTTAATTGACTAATTTTTAATTTATTTAATTATTATAAAAATAGCCATTTTGGCCACGGACTCGGATTTCGACGAAACCAGTTTCATCGGGTCCGTATCGGTGAATTATTGTAGGGTTTCAAGTTTCGTGACGATCGGACCTGTCGTTTGATCGTATGGACGCGAAACGCCTTGAAATCGATTTAATTAAAAATCAATTTGAAATCAATTTGGAAATTTTGTTTTCGGCATAACTTCCTCGTACGATCGAATTTGGACGCGAAACTTTTTCCATCGCGTTCAGAATATTTTAAAATACCTATTTGGATATATGGGTTTAATAAATTTCATTCCGGGGTCAGAACGGGCTTTTTGGGCCAACTACTGTTTAGCACGTTAGTAAATTCGTACCCACCTAGCCTACTATAGTTTGTCTATAAATAGACAATTATAAACCCTAGCCCCATCCTATTATCATTTGTCTGTACGTTCATTTTCCTCATCTCTTTCTCTTCCTTAATGGTTGCAAAACCTAGATCTATTCCAATTCAAAATTTCAAATGAAAATTCAAACTCTGCGGAAAAATTCCATAAAAATTTATGTCATAGTTCTCAGTGCTCGTAATTTGCTGTTATGATTTGTTTTCCGATTGGAGCTATCGTTCGTCCAGAAAAAATTCAAATCATTTTCAGCCGTTCACGAGATGCCGATGGAATGGACGGTGGATCTGCGATCTTAGATCGATCGGAGGTGATCAATGGGTAGAGGGGATCGAGCAGGTCACATCGGTAGGGTTCATTCACTCAGGAGGGGGTTGGTTGCGCCGTGATTGGCTGTGGAAGTCAGTGGCAACGACAACGGCCGTGAACACCAGGGGATCGCGCACGCTGGCAGTAGGGGCGGCACAGGGAGGAGAGTCCAACGGCGCGGCCTGATCTGGGTGCAGTCGCATGTGGAAGCATCAGAAACTGATGGAATTGCAGCGGCTGAAGTAGGGTTTTGTTTTTTTTTTTTTTGTGTTTGAACGAGGAAGGCAGGGAGAGACGGATCCTGTAGCGCGTGTTCTGCTGATGTGGTTTGTTTGGTTAGTTTAATTTTAATTTTAATTTTAATTTTGTTTCAAATGATTCGAATCGCTATAACTTTTACATACGAATTCGGATTCACGCGAAATTTCTTTTGTTAGGATCGTAATTAAAATCCAGACCTGTTGACGCTGGTTTGGACAGATTTGGAGACCGTCAAATTTTTAGGTTTAAATTGGATTTGAATTCAATTTAAATCCCAAAGGTGAGTGTTTTAACCCACTCACAACTTCTAAAAGTTTTTATGTTTGTTAAATTTATTTTGGATATGAGTAGAAATTTATTTATGATTGTTTGGCATGTTTTATTCAGCATATTTCTTAATTCGCATTTATTTAATTTAACTGTTAATTTAGTTTATTGATTGCATATTAATTGACAGTTAGAATTTATTTATTTGCATATAAACAGCTAGAAAACAGTTATAAAATTTATTACTGAATATAAACTGTTAGCTTAATAGTTGATAAATTTATTTTGAATATAACTGCCAGTTATTACCTGTTATATATTATCAGATGTATATTGATATTGATTTAATTTTGGATGATGATTGTGATTTGGATGATGGATGATGCTGATGAATGGATGTTTATTTTATCATTAACTGCAAGTTATCATGCATTTTTCATTTCATTCGGGATTGTGGTTTGAAATGATATACAACCGCAAAATTTTATATCTTTTAAATTGCGGATTGAAATGATAAATATCCGTATCACTTGACCATAGGATAGAAAATTATATACAGGCACCGTGGTCTATATATAAATTATTTTAAAGTGATTTCTATGGTTTGGAAGGAATACGGTTTATAATAAATTTTATTTTGGTATTTTTCTTCTATATATATACACACATATGAAGTTAGAAATTTTGAATATAAACTGTGTATAAATCTCTTAAATAAAAATGGAAAAAAAATAAGAAATGAAGTTTGATAATTTATATCATATGTTAAATGTTTAAGTTTGGAAATTTTAAGATATGATATTTATAACCGGATTTTTCCAAGATAATTTAAAATAAATATTTTAGTATAAATTAAATTGAAGAAAATATTTAATTTCTAGAAATTGGAGTTTTATTTATTTATTTTAGGTGAATATTCAAGACTAAATAATAGAACATTGGATTTGTGGAAAGAATAAATTCCAATTTTAGTTTTGAAATATTAATACTCCAAAAGGATATATATATATAGAAATTGAAGTAGTTTTGGAACTTGAAAGTGATATTTAAATTTTGGTTTAGACTTTAAATAAAGAAACATATTTGTAAACCCATGGAAATTATTTTTCTTTACAAAGTTACCTTAAAGTTAAACCATTTATTTTATATACCGTTGAATATCCAAACCATTCAAGTTTTAGAAGTTATGGTTTTAAAAGTATGAATTCCGAAATATTATGTTTTAAAAGTATAATTCAAATGTTTGGTTTCCAGATATTTTAAATTTTAAACCAGTATGATTTTGGAAAAGGATTATATTTGAGATAAAATGATATCATATTATTTTGGGTTTTAATTTGATATCGTATGGGAAATTTTATTCTGGTTTTAAAGTATAAACTATTTTTAAATGACCGCGGTGTTATAATAACAATGGGTTGGCAAAGAGACCGGGATCAGATATGGACATACTCTCTGTCGATACCGAAAACCACTTTGACTAACCGTGTACGCGGTGGAGATTCCAGAATGAAGTAGGTTGGTGGCGACGTTTCCTGTAAGGTAAATACGTGGACCCAACTCCCGTGAGTTGGCATAAGGTGGCTAAAATAAGAGCGATTCTCGGGCCAATGAGGTCATTCCTCTGATCGAACGCACTCCTTCGATACTATACTCTGACTTTGGATTGTTTCGGTGGCCACTATTGATTTCTTTAATTTGGGGGTGTTTGTTCGAGGTGGGCGGTAGCTGCGGCTATGCGTTACCATCAGCCCGGATAGCAATTGGTATATCTACCCTGGCATTGCCTAGTTGTTCCGTGTCACCTACCCTAGCGCGCCTTATACGATTTTGGTTTTGTACCATACCTATGGAGTGCCCTCTGACGACGCCCAGTACGGGGGAGATTACGGTACTGTATAGACTATGGGAATATATTTTGTGTTAAGGGCTATATGGGTAACCCCTTAACGCTATTAAAAAGTAAGTTTATTTTACAATTAGACACTATTATAATAGCGCAATATACTACATAGTAAATAGTTTAACAGATCCTTAGGAGATGTAAATCCCGAGCATCTCTTGAGTTACTGCACTCATATTTACTCCTGTTGATTTAACTCACATAAGATCTTTTAGTTCTGACTCGAGTGTTTTGTCTTTTCAATTCGCTCGGGTCAGTCCGAGCGTTTTAGGATTTGAGGATTTAGCTCTGGAGGACGAAGACGAAGATTTGTATTACTAGTATCTACTATATTATTCCACTACACCATTTAATTCCGCTGCGTTGATATTATTGGTATGTAAACTCTGATATTTAATTGTATAAAGAAGAATCCAATGTTTTGTAAACAGTTTTATAAACTGTATATTTTATTATTATATTTTATCCTTCCGCTGTGAGATTCTATTTTGTTTTTTCTTCTCTGTTTTCTTATTTACCCCATAACAATCCGCCCTTCCGTATGGTTTGAATCGGCACGTGTGTCTGTTAAAATCGTGCGAAAAGGCGGACGTTACAACTTAACTATTTTACAACTATTTTATAAATTAATTACTAATTTTCAACTACTTTATAACTAATTACTATGTTACAACTATTTTGCAATTATGTAAAGTTTCTATAACTATTTGACTATTTTCCAACTATTTTACAATTACTTAACTATTTTACAGCTGTTTCACAAACTAATAATTATTTTTCAACTATTTATCTATTTTAAAAAATTTGAAGCTATTTTCTAAATTTAAGCTGGACAGAGTTCAAACTGTTTATGATTAAATATCCAACTGAGATAAGGATTAAAGTGATAATCCAAATGGAATTAAAACAATTATGAATAAGTGGATAGAAATTAAAGTGAATGTGAATAGAAAATGAGATTTATTTGGCTAATAATCAATAGAGATAAATACGTAGGGTGACGTATATTATTCTATTCGCATAGTGATTTGATCTGGATTCGAGCATAGAATTTCGAGATAATATATCGATCTGAGTTGGGATTTTCCACTCGATTTTCGACGGCGAACCTGGATATGGATTGTTGATTGGTTTTGGATATTCTCTATCATAGTTATGGCTATGTAAGGAGAATGACGGTTTCTGATCAAGAAACCAAATTTGAGTCCACCCTAGGAATCGGTTGGACAGTACTAGTTCGGAAGTGAAATTGTATGATCGAGTGAGCGATCAGATTGGTATAGCGTATGGATGATATATGTACATCGTACGTGTTTGAATGAAATTGATATTGAAATGTGAGGATAAGAACTGTAAAATTATTTTTGAAAGGAAAAGTATATTTTATGAAATATATGATAAATAAGTAGAAATTGGATTGGTAGAAATTTACTTTATGGAAGTAAGTAATATGGAAGTGACTTTATAGAGTAGTCAAGTTTGAATATTTGATTTGAAATAAACAAAGTTATATATCTTTTATATATATATATGATTAAACTCCCCTTGTTGAATCTATTACCAGAAGAAAGGGTTTTTGAAAATATTTGAGGTATAAAAACGGAATTTATATAAGTACGAAATGATCCAAAGATTTTCAAAGTTATATATATATATATCTGTGTGTGTGTGTGTGTGAAGGATTTTATGAGAAGGATTTTGGGAAAATGTTTTTGGAACCTTTGGATTTGGAAAGGCTTTTGATTTTGGTGAAAAATCAATTTTGGAAATTTGGAAAGCCTAGTTTGAGAATTATCGATTTTGGGATAATCGATTTTATGAAAGGACATTTATATGGATTTCATACTAGGTGTATGATTTGGAAGATATTATATGTGTATAGTATAAAGTGTTTTGAAAATGGATTTGGAGAAAAAGTTGCTCCCTTGAAATGAACTTCTTAGGAGTACCATAGGTTGGTACTGCCTTGAGCCCTAATGGGGGTTTCTAAAGTTGATCCTGTGAGGAAGTCCTGACAAACTGAAGTTCCTTAGGATTTTGTGTAGTGTGTAGAGAAAGTCAAGGACGCTGATGCCTACAGAGACTTTTTGGTTATGCTGTGACAACAGTATAACTCGATGTCACTGCGATCTACTTCAGACCATAGCGAAAGTCGTGTGTGCTGCTAAGAGCCAACAGTCTACGTTTGATTTTACATCGGTAGACTACAACCCATGGTGACATAACGAAATTCGAGAGGCCTTGAGAGCCTAAGCCTGCGTTGGGATTAGACTGATATAGTCTGCGACCTATGTGGGAGTGGTGAAGTTTCATTTGACAGCGAAAATAGAGGGCACTGATGTCTACAGTTACATGGACTCTTGCTACGATAGCAACGTAACCCTAGATGTAACTGTGATCTGTGGCGGGTTCCATGGCGTAATTGAGGGGCACAGAGTGCCTATAGTTACATGGACTTTTGCTGCGATGGCAACATAACCCAGGATGTAACTTCGACCAGGGATGGGGGTGATGATTTCCAGAGCATTCTCACCAAAGATATTTCCTCTATTTTCAAAAATGTTTTCTCTATTTTAAATAAAATTATTTTCCAATTATTATCACTGGATGTTAAAAACGGGTTTACCAAGTACTTATAGATTTTCAGTCCTACGCCTGATCATCGTATGACCGTATTTCTGTGAGAACGAGGATGAACTTGTTGAGACATCGAGTTATAAAAGTGTTTTTATAAAAACTAATTAGGTAATATTATAAAGATTTTAAAGTGTTTTAAAAATGTGTTCAAAGAGAAAATTTAACTGATGTTAAGAATTTTTATAAATTCTAGCTTCGTTCCTTTTCGAGGATGAAAAGATTCAAAGGGGGAAGGAATGTGATATCCCGGAAATTTCAAGCAAAATTAAATGTAATAATCCCCTTTATAAATTATTTTAAATTGATAAAAATTGTTATTTTCAACAATAATGATAATGGGTTGTTTTTAAATATAGATAAATAAATTTTTTAATAGAATTATTAATTACAAATTGAATTTTGGTTTGTTTAAGATATATATATTGTTGAATCTATTTTAACTTGGATTTTTAAATTTGAATTTGAATTTTGATTTAAAATTAAAACTCAAAGAGAGATATTTTAAATATTTTGGATTTTTAAATATATGAATATGCATTTATTTGTATATAATTTGTTTTATTATATTTTCTTTAAAGAAATTTAAATATATATATATACATAGATAAGAATTTAAAAATTAAGTAAAAGCTTTTATTAACATTTAAAATAAATATTAATTACTTAAATGACAAGTGTAATTAAATCAAAACATTTGCAACAAGTGTTAACTAATTAGCAATACTTATGACAAATGTTAAGATGTTTTAAACAAGTGTCATTTAATTTTCATTTTTCTTTTATTTTTATTAAATCATATTTTCGGCCTATATAAACATTATTTCTTATCTTCCTTTCTTTTTTTTCTATCGTTTTAAAACTCAAATCTAAGAGAAAACTTAAGCAAATTCTCAAAAACAAAATCTGGTAATTAACTTTCTTCACACCAGAAACTCATTCAAATCCAAATCTGTAACCCGTACTTCTCAAACCATTTCTCAGAAGCAACTCAAGTTTTTTAAAAAAAATCATCTTGCCTGCAAGCATTCTTCAGCAGTTTCAATAATAAGCAAGCTCAAGGAAATCAAACATTTCGGTTTTATCTAAGATCAGCCATTCAAGTTCTAGTGACAAATTTTAAAAATCAAGTTTTCAAGTCCTTTTTCAAATTCCAGATTTAAACTTTAAGTCTGTACACTGCCCTCTGTTTCATGCATGCTAGGTGAGTAACTCTTTTTTTAAACAACTTAAGAATGAAATCTATTGCATGATTAATATCTAAGGCAAAGTATGTTTGTGTGCATGTATTTTGGGTTAATTTCTGTGCATATTTAGATGTATGATGTGTGCATGCCTATAACATCTCTGTTAACAGTTTCATATTCAAGTTTTGATTTAAAATCCTCTATCTCTTGATCTAGTCATTATTAGGATTTAAGGTACAAACAAAACTTGTTTGTTTGATCATAGAGCAGGTTTAAACATTACAATTAAGTTAAAATAAAACTTGAATGCCTCTGGAAACAAATAAGAACAGAGCAAAATTAGAATAAATGAAATTTCAAACATACTAATTCAATGTTTCAGGGATGTAATCTGAAACTCCATCCAGAAACATGATTTTTAAGACTAACATCATAATTTTTAGCTTGAGTTTGAATGAGCAGTTCGAGTTTGTTTAAGTTTTGTGTTTGGGGTTGTCTTTGGCGATCTAAGTGATCGGAAATGGCACAGTCATTACTGGTGGTAGTGAAGTGGTCAATGAGTGTGGGAAAAATGGCAGTGAGGGGTATAGGTTACCGTGAAGGCGGTGGTTGATCAGAGAAGACTGTAGCCCTAGTTTTAGGTTTGATTGGGAATGTTCCACCATGGCATCTAGGGTGGATCGAGTTCCACCGAACCCTAGGGATTGGAAGCTTGGGGGATGGCGAAGGTGAGGCTGGAGGCATAGGCACTCTTGTGATCGGCATGGGGAGGACGAGGGGTTTTCCTGGTTGCGCCTCTGGTTCAAGATTTGGGTTTGATGCTCGAATTTGATTCCGAGGGGGAATCAATTTTCTGATGGTCGGGATATGGTGAGAGGATGATCGATATCTTACTAAAGCTTTGGTGATGACCAGAGGTGGTCGGAATCACCGTGCATGTGCTCGGTGCATTCTTGTATCTGGTGAAGCCTGGATTATTGAAGATGGATGCTCGAGTTTTTCTCGAGTCAGATGCGTGGGATGCTCGAAGTCATGTGGGTTTTGACTCGGGGATTTGAGTGTGAGCGGTCGGATCTTTAGTTTTGTTACAGGTTTTAAACCTGTCAGGTTTTCAAACTTTAAAATGAATTTGAAATTTGAGAGCACGATTTTAAACAAAGTTTAAATCAAATTTTTAAGTATGGGTTCAAATTAAATTTTTGTATCCTAGTTTTGAAATAAATAAAGTTTTATAAAAATCAAAAGGTTTGAATAAGTTTAAAGGTTTAAAAGTATATTTTTAAATGAATTAGTTTTCTAAGAAAATGTTTAAAACTTTATTTATATAAAACCCTTTTAGAAAAAGTTTTCTTTAACATTTGATTTAATAAGGTTTGTAATTGTTTTAAATTTGTTAAAGTTAAATTTGTAATCATTTTAAAATTTAAATTTGAAATGAAATTTAAAGGTAAAATGTTTCAAAGGCATTTGTAATGATAATTAAGTCATAAATAAGATAATATTTTATCCTAAAATTAATTAAGATTTAAATGATTTGAGTTTGGTTAAATTAATAAGGTAATTAAAGGGTCATTAATTAATTTAATTAATTAATGATTGTGGATTAATAAATAAGTAATTAAAGAATTGTTAATAGTTAATGAAAATCATTAACTAGGCATTATGAACAATCAATTAATGTGATTAATTTTAATAATTAATTAAATTAATTAATTAAGGATAATCATTTGTTGAATTGGTTAAGTATAATTACTTAATGAAAATAATTAAAGGAATCAATTACTCAATGTAATTAATTAAATTAATGTGATTAGTTTAAGTTAATTAATTAGTTTAATTAATTTTAAGACAATCACTCGATGATTTGTTAAGTATAATTACTGAATGTAATTAATAAAGTGTAATTACTTAGTGAAGTAATTAATAAGTATTTACTGGGATGTAATTAATTGATGAGTGGAAGTAGTTTTGAGTTTAATTACTTTGTGTAATTAATAGAAGGATAATTACTTAGTGAAAGTAAGTAAAGGTTAATTACTTAGTGTAATTAATTTAAGAAATAATTAATAAAATTATTTGAAGATAATTAAGTAATGTAATTAATTAATGGTAATTAATTACTGATGTGATAAATCAAGGCTGATTAATGAAGAATAATTATTAAATGTGATTAATTAGAACAATAATCAATTAAAGAAGTAATTAAGGATCATTAATTAATATAATTAATGAAGTGATTAAGAGTTGATTAATTAAGGATAATTTATCAATATAAGTGATTATAGAGGAATTAGTTAATTGTAATTGATTATAGTTATTTAATTAATGAAGTAATTAAAGGTTAATTACTGTAATTGTTTGAGGATAATTAATTTGTGTAATTAATTAAAGGCTAATTACTTAATTAGTAAATGATTAATCAAGGGTGATTAATTAAGATGGATAATTAGAGGATGGTTAAGTTAATTGGTTTCTAACTAATCAATAGTTAAGTAAGCAGGATTTATAGTAATGGACGTAATTAATTTAATTCAATTTAAATTAATTAGTGATAGTGTGATTATTTAATCTTGCTTTTGACGACTGAATATTTTTGAATGAATTAGATTGTTTAGTATCTTTGATAGGAGATTTGTGTTTATCTATGATAATTGGATGCTTTGGTTGAATTGTGATGATATGGATTATTTATAAAATTATAAAAGAATAAAATAATATGTAGAAGGACACGTCACCCTCTCTTCTACCAGGCAAATCCTATCCCGCGTACGAATTTTTTTTTTCTCTTTTCTACCGCCGCACTCTTCACGTTGACCAACCCCTACGCCATGCTCCGACCACCTTCCGCCACGCTGTCGCTTCCCTTGCGTTGGCTACAACCCGCCGCTCCACTCGGCACCACCGCAGCCTCTCATAGGCGACGCCGCCACACCCCAGGGTTTTCGAAACCCTAATCATCAAAATACGATCAACTCTAGCCAAACTGGTGAGCCACGCCACCACCAATCGATTCCTCCTCCATACCTCTACCCAAACTGCCATCAATTGTAAGATTCATCGCCGAAAAACGATTCACCCAATTCAGCCGATTGGTTTGCAATTTGACCCCATTTGACCGCAATTCATGATTTATCCAAGCACTGTTTTGAAAAACGAAGACCCAGCGTTGGCTGGATTCGTCGAGATCTTCGATATCATAATTTTTTGAATTTTTTTAAAGAGTTTAAATTTTTGATTTGAATTTGAATTGAGAATTTTTTTGTCTGCCATTAGAATGAGGAGTTGAGAAGAAAATGCATGTACAGAAAAATGAGAATAAGAAACAACTAGTGTTTATAATGATCTATTTATAGGCAGGGCTGAAAATAGAAAAAACGGACAAGATTTGATTGAATGATAAAGACCCGAAAAGCCCATTCTGCCTCCGGAACGAAAATGGATCAACCCATATATATATATATATATATATCAAAATAGGTGTTTGATGATTTTAGACCCAAATGAAACAGGTTTTAAGTCCTAATTTCATCGTACGAAGAAGCTATGATAAAATAGGCTTATTTCAAATTGATTTAAATGGATTTGAATTAAATTGATTTTTAGGCGTTTTGAGTCCGTACGATCAAACGACAAGTCCGATCATTACGAAACTTGAAACTCTACAATAATTCACCGTTACGTATCCGGTGAAACTGCTTTCGTTGAAATTCGAGTCAGCGGTGAAAATGGCTATTTTTCAGGTTAATTAAATAAATCAATATTAAATTAATTTTTCACCTTTTTAATTCAAATTTAATAAACCACAATTTTATCATTTTGGCTTACCTAGTGATTTATAATCGTCTAAAACAAATCTCTATATTAATTCATTATTGACTATTTCAAAATTTACGATGTTTGATTTACAACTGTCAGTAATCCTATTAATTGAAATTTAATTCCAATAAATTGTTTTTATTGGGTATCTATCTTTATACTCAATCAATTATCACTCAAATAATCATAGTTGATATTAGTTTACATTTCATTACATTAATATCCTCCAATCTCCATTTTTGTTTGTATCAATTACTATATTTCAATTATATTGAATTTTGTCTCTTTTACTCATTAATTTTAACTTAAATCCTCAATTAATTCATTCATCTTGGTTTCATTCTTTCATTAAATCAATTATCCTATTATGAGATAGAATTCACATTGGTTTTATCTTATTGAATTAACATTAGTTGATACCTATTACATTCATATTTTCAATATCATCTTTTTTTACATTAACACAATATTTAATTATATTTAATTGCAATAAATCCAATTTTTAAAATTTATATTCCAAAATTTGATTAAATCGTGATTTTTATTCTTATTATTTTACCTATTGTCATATTATGAATAAAATTTACATTATTACCAAATATTACCTTAATTTACATTAACATAATACTTAATTACATTAATTACAATTGGTTTCAAATTTAACATAACATGCTAAATGTAACGACCTACTATTTTGGACCATTCAAATTCGACAATAAATTTAAAACATGTCAAACTTGAATAGTTCAAAACAATATAGTGTAAATAAAATTGGAGCAAATGAAATCAAATCACAAAATCACAAACACAGAATCAGAATACTCGCAGTGGAATTAAAATAACTTAGTGGTTCATGAAGCCACTATCACATAGTTTGAAAATAAATATATTTACATAGTCTTACAACCAAATATGGTTCGAAACATCCATGGAAAATCTCAATATTCAATTGTCTTGATTTCATAAGCTAAGATAAGGACTGAACAGAAATTAGACAGCAGCTTGATAAAGATGATCTCCAGCAGTCCTAGCTCCAAGAAGTGAAGTCCGAACTGATACTCAGGCTGACCCGAGCGTAAGAAATAAACACAAACACTCGAGTCAGGACATACATACTTATATAGTGTAAGCTAATTCAAGTGAACTGTAATATAAAGCAAGTAACTTAAAGGATGCTTGGGACCGCCCATCCTCTAAGGATCCGTTAAACTATTTACTATGTAGTAATAATTTCGCTATTATAATAGTGTCTATTAGTAAAGTAAATACACTTTTAAATAGAGTTAAGGAGTGACCCAATATTCCCCTTAACACGTAATAGTCCCAGTAGTCCATCCAATATCATAGTCCCTCCTGATCGAGAAGCCACCAGAGGATACCACACGGGCTACGGGAGAAAACCAAACTCGTACAAGGCTCGCTATGGTAGGTGACACGGCACAACTAGGCAATGCCAGGGTAGATATACCAATTACGCGTCTGAACCTGTGGTAATGCGTAGCTGCTACTACCGCCCACCTCGAACAAACACTCCCAAAATCAAAGGTGCGCACCAAATAATCACAAAGTAATGGAATGGCATACGAAGAAGTGCGTTCGATCAAAGGTGCTACCTCATTAATCCGAGAATCGCTCCTGCTTTAGCCACCTTATGCCAACTCGCGGGAGTCGGGTCCACGTACATACCTCGATAGAACGTCACCACCATCCTACTTCATTCTGGAATCTCCACCGCGTACACGGTTGTCAAAGTGGTTTTCGGTATCGACAGAGAGTATGCCCATATCCGATCACGGTCTCTTTAACAACCAACATTATTAATACCCATGGTTATAAAAATCCAATTAGTTTTATATTTCAATCAAAATACTACATTTTAAACTATTTAAAAGTGAAGTTATAATTCTTACGAAATCCAATATAAATCTCAAAGGTTTAGCCTTAGTTCATTTGTATCAACTACAACATTTGCGCAGTGCGGTAATATCCTTTACAACAGATTTGAGTAACTTAAATTTTAGACTTCAATATAATTTCAGCAATAATTAAACCTTATTTTAAACCAATTTAACTTATATCACCATTTTTCCATCTTTGAATAGTCATTTAAATTACTCAATAATTTATGATTATTATAAAGTAAATTTTGCAAACATGTATCTAACTTCTCTATACTTTACTTGTTAAAATCAAGTGCAAAATTCTCTATAAATTTTACTTAATAATTAAGTTCAATTACAACTTCAAAATAAACTTAATTTCTATTTAATTTCTTAACTTACCTTTATTCTAAAACCACTTTACATTTCTAAATTTAGTTATATTTCAACTTCCATTTTAAGTATTCACTTTATTTAACTATTTAATTCAAAGACAAATTACCCCTTTATTTATTTACTTATATTCAAATTTTTACCAAAACATCATATTTTATTTCTTAACTAGAATTCCATTTTATTTTACAAATCAAAATTTACAAAATAAATTTATACTTTAAATTCTTAACATTTATTTATTTACAGCTTTAACTTGTATAATATCACTATACTTATAAGAATCATTTTAATCCAATTTTAAACAAAATGTTATAGCATTCTAAAAAAATATTTAATATTTCCAGAATATATATATATATATATATATATATATATATATATATATATATATATATATATATATATATATATATATATATATAACCACAGGTCTGCATAATATTTTCTAACCTAGGTCAAGTGATACAGATAATATATCATTTCAATCCGTAATTTACAAAGAAACCGGGTTCTATCATTTCAAACCCGCAATCCCAAGTTAAATAAATAAATAAATAAATATCGTTCAGGCCTATCATTTCAGCCCGTAATGATTCTATTTTATAGGGAACTTGCAGTGTGATAAACAGTACATAAATAAATAGTATAACAGCATAAATATAACAGTAGATAATATGATTGATGATGTGTCAATTTAATAATAGGGTTTTAGCATCATAAATTTATATCACAGGCAAGTAAAATAAAATATAACTATTTTACAATTACACATGTTATTAATTTACAGATCTATAAGTATGTGTCGGGTGAGAATACTCACCTTAACAACGCAAAAGATTGGATTCACAACTACGATAACCACACCAGAATAGTGTACAGCAGGCACGATCAAATTTTAGTGGAGGCGACAATCAGATTGAAATCTTGAAACACGAATAAAACTAATTATGCGAATTTAAAACGAACATATCAAATTGAATAAATCCAAACTAAAAAGCTAGATCGCAAAAGATGATATAACAACGGTAACATAGACCCTTCACCACACGCCTCAACCCCACCCTCCACATGTTCAGCCTTGTCCAGAAGTTAGATCTGAATTTCACGCACATATTCAAGCAGTGGGATGATTTAGGCATGTAGGTTGAGATAAAATTTTGCACAGGTGTCGAAAAATTAAGTTTCAAGGCTTTGGTCAAAATGCATCAAGGAAACTTAGCCTGCTCAAATGCACGTCTGACATGCACGCGTATTTTCTACTTCTCTCCTTTATTTTATTTTTCCTTTTTTTATTTCCTTTTAAAAAAACAAAATTGAAACGCAAGCAGAGGAGATTGAACAATTTAGGCTGGGCTAACTCAAAGATGCGCATGCAATATTGTTTCTCCCAGGTCACCATGCATGGCTCGATCAAGCATTTATATTGGGTTAAGAAGTGATGGACAACACGGAAACATGTCCAGAAGTCATGTCAGGGACGAGAGAGAGAGTCTGGAGGCGGGTCGTGGAGATGGAGAAGTGTTGTGATTCGAGCTTTTGTGTGAGACAGAAAATGGAAACCAAGGAAAAACAAAAGAAGGAAATAAATTTATTATAAAGCCGTTACCTGATGTATGAAGCACACGCAATATAGAAGGAAGATGAACAAATGTAGTGAAAATTTGTGAATGCGATTTTAAATATATATAGGGAAGTTCGCTCAAACAAGGGATGCAGGAAGGTGACGTGGTAAGGGAGATATTGCGTGGTTTTGAAATTTAAATAGAAGTAATTGCGTGATTTAGGCGAAAGAAAAATATGGCAAGCAAAAATTGATTTGGAACGTTTCAGTATCAATCAAAGATTTTATACCCATTTAAAACAATAAAGCAAAAGGAAGTGGAATAAATTTTCCCCCTTGAATGGCAAGCACGGTCAAAAATTTTCTTCCAAAAATCGCGGCTACTGATTTGTTTTTAGTAGCTAAGGTATGAAATTTATGAGCGTGTAATAGATGCAGAATTTAAATTGAAATGTACAATCAAATAATTAACAAAAGTAACGTGATTAGAAAATATTTGTCTCTTATTTATTTACTTCTTATATAGTTAGTACAATATACGCTAAATTTATAACAAAAGTAACGTATCTAAATTTATATGTTACTTATTTATTCTCTACCTATTTTTAGTAAAATATACGTTTTAAAGAATATTCATTAGCTACGTACCATTTATATGCTAACTAAATAAATCAAAACGGATATAACGTATAAATTAAAATGTGTATTTTTAATAGCCTATTTATACTATATTAACTTTAAAATTTATTACTTAATTAACTTTTGATTTGTTTACATTGGTTTGATTTACTTAACATTAAACAAATAAACTGTTGTATAAACGTATATAAGAAAACGTAAAATTTATTTCCTACATATTATTCAATTTAAAATTTTATTTATTAATCATTTAACTAAGAAACAAATGTATATACGTATAATGTTTATTTCTTTTACAGAATATTTATTACTTGATTTAAAGATGTATAACCAATTTAAAAGAACAAAACTGGAATAAAATGTTGTTACCCATATATCCAGTTAAATTAAAAGATTTGGGAGTAAAAATTGAAGATTTAAAACTTCAATTTTGTTGGACTTTAACCAAAATAGGAATTATAGAATATTGCTTATATTTATAAAATTGGGTGTTTTATTTATAGTTAAATTCAAAATTCAACTTTCAAAAAATAAAACCCTAGAGTTATAAATAAAGAATAACATACTTGTTAAAATTTGGGCTGTTACACTCTCCCGCACTCAGAACTTTTCGTCCTCCAAAAGGAATGAAAGAAGGAAAACAAAGGAAGAATAAGATAGATGTCAATAGTACCTGAAACAAATAATTCCGGATTCGAAGCACGAATGCTCTCCTTTGTCTCCCAGGTGCAATCCCATTCATCAGTGCTCCACTGCACTTTGACCAGGCGGACAGATTTTCTTCTTAGTTGTTTCACACCTCAATCGACGATACGAAGTGGCTTCCTCTCAATAGTCAGGTTAGGCTCGATGTCCAAACTATCAAGAGCAGAAGGCTGGATAATAAGAGATGGATCATGAAGACAGCGACGAAGGTGGGATACATGGAATACATTGTGTATTCCAGTGAATTTCTCGGGCAAATCCAGTCGATAAGCAAGAAACCCAATCCTTTCCAAGATGCGGAATGGACCGATGAACCAAGGAGCAAGCTTCCCTCTACGCCCAAACCGAACCACATTTCTTAAGGGAGAGACCTTAAGAAAAACTAAATCACCAACCGCAAACTCCAAACTTCTTCTTCGACGATCAGCGTACTTCTTCTGTCTATCCAGAACAATCTTTAACCTTCTCATAATCTCCTCGACTTTCTCCGAAGCTTCCAAAATCATATCAGGACCAAGGACTAAGTGATTATCGGATTCAATCCAGCAGGATGGAGATCTACAAGGTCTTCCATACAGAGCAGCAAACAGAGACATCTTAAGACTAGCTTGAACGAAAGTTAGAATGAGACAAATAGAGGATTAAGATAAGACAAGAACCGAGGGTTGGAATTTATACCTGATAATTATTTTTACAGGTGAATTCCACAAGATGGAGATGTTCTTCCCAAGATCCTCCATAATCCAAAATGCAAGCCCGAAGAAGATCCTCAATAATTTGATTCACCCTTTCTGTTTGACCGTTAGTCTGAGGGTGATAAGCAGTGCTCAGATTCAGCCGAGTACCCAAGAATTCTTGGAAAGCTTTCCAAAACTGACTAGTGAAGATAGGGTCTCGATCACAAACGATGTTAAGGGGAACACCATGGAGGCGAACAATCTCCCTCATATAAATCTCAGATAAGCACGAAGCCGTACGGGTAGACTTGACCGGGATAAAATGAGCGGACTTGGTCAGTCTATCCACGATAACCCAGATGCTCTCATTTTCCTTCCTAGATCTTGGTAAACCATCGATGAAATCGATAGAAACTTGCTCCCACTTCTAGTTGGGAATCTCCAGAGGCTGCAACAAACCCGGTATCTTCTGATGATCCACCTTGACTTGCTGACAAGTCGCACGCCTACTAACAAAAATAGAGACATCGCGCTTCATACCTCCCCACCAATATAGTTTCTTCAAATCCTGATACATCTTTGCTACACCAGGGTGAATGGAAAGTCTGGATTGATGGTGTTCCCGAAGTAACTCCCGCCTTAAACCATCAACATTCGGGACGCAAATCTGATTATTAATCCTTAAAATCCCTCTATCATCAATCTGAGCTCCACTACCATCAGAACTACTACTACCTCTGCTCCGGACATTCTCCTTCATACGCCTAAGCATCTCATCCTCATCCTACCTAGCCATGATACGATCCAAAAGAGGAGAAGAAACAATAAGTTGGCACAACAAAGACTTCTTCCTACTCAATGCATCCGCCACAACATTAGCTCTCCCAGGAGTATATTTAATGTCAAGATCGTAAGAAACAAGAAACTCGAGCCACCGAACTTGTCTCTGATTCAAATCCTTCTGGGCGAAGATATATTTCAAAGACTGATGATCAGTGAAGAGGTCAAACTTAGCACCTAAGAGATGATGTCTCCAAAGCTTCAAAGCAAAGACAACTGCCAGTAATTCTAAATCGTGAGCAGCGTAATTAGCCTCATGGTTCTTCAACTGACGACTAGCATATGCAATCACCTTCCCATCTTGCATCAATACAGCTCCCAAACCCTCTCGACAAGCATCGGTGTATACTGTCAATCTCTCATTTCCATTCGGAATGGTAAGCACTGGTGCGGAAGAAAGCTTATTCTTTAACTCTTGGAATGCCGCTTTACACTTATCGCTCCAAATAAACTTAGCATTCTTCCGAGTCAGAGCAGTGAGAGGTATAGAAATCCAAGCAAAGTTCTCAATGAACCTCCGATAATAACCGGCAAGGCCTAGAAAATTGCGAATATCAGTTGGAGTCTTAGGTTATTCTCATTCCTATAACAGAACAGGGGGAAAATAAGGACTCTAGAAAAATAGAATGATTAAATTTAGGAAGAGAAAGGAAGAAAAGACCTACTTTGATCGCAGCGATCTTGACTGGATCAACAGAAACTCCTTCACTAGAGACAATATGTCCGAGGAATCGGACTTCCTCTTCCTAGAAATGGCATTTAGAGAACTTAGCTTTTAATTGATGATTTCGTAGAGTCTTTAGAACATACTTCAAATGCGACTCATGCTCATCTCTCGTTTTGGAGAAGACAAGGATGTCATCAATAAAGACTAGAAAAATTTTATTGAGCACATCGCGAAAGACACGATTCATCAAGTCGACAAAGAAGGCAGGGGAGTTAGTCAACCCAAAAGGCATAACTAGCCATTCAAAGAACCCGTTCTCAGTACGGAAAGCAGTTTTGGGAGTGCTCTCCTCAGCAACTCTAAGCTGGTGGAAACCCATGGCTAGATCAAGCTGAGAGAAAATAGTCGCTCCATAAAGCTGGTCGAACATGTCATTTATGTGGGGCATAGGATATCTGTTTTTCATAGTGAGCTTGTTCAGCTCCCTATAATCAACACACATCCGGAGAGAACCATCAGACTTAGTGATGAAAACTACGGCTGCTCCCCATTCCGAAAAGCTAGGTCTGATCAGACCTTTAGAGGATAAGTACTGAATCTGTTTCCTTAATTCGACCTTCTCCCGGGGTGCCATTCTTCTTGATGGAAGGACTACAGGCCGAGCTCCAGGAATGAGGTCGACTTGGAAATCAATTTCCCTCTTCGGAGGTAGAGAATTGACTTCACCAAATACGTTAGGAAATAGTTTGACTACCGGAGTCGAATGGATATTGTGACGCCCCACCTCTATACCCACGCTAGCAAAGAGTATTAATAGATAATACCGTCTGCTAACACGGAGAATAAGGCTGTTTAGGAGCGACCATCTATGGCCTTGCTTTAATTATCTATTGAATACATCGACAATTGCCTTACCAAGCAGATCGACATATCCAATGAATACTTAAAACAAAACCATAGGTGGCTAGAGGATCTATCAGAACAGAATATAACAACTCAAATGCAATATACATCACAAAACAGTAAACCATCATATACACACATACACTGATACAAAGCAGAGTATACAAATAATACATGTCAAGTGGTATAGCAAACCACAATATACAGACGAGTCAATAGAATACATATCAGAGTTATAACAGAAAGGACTACACAAAAAGCTAAGACAAAAAAAGGTCAGCGGAATAGTCCATGCGGAAGCAAAAGAGGCTAAGTCCAAAGCACCTAACCTAAAACATCTCGGTCTGACCCGAGTATAAAATACCCGGGTCAGTCTAGCTAAACAAATCAGTTAGATAAACTGAACAACGATAAACCTGCGAGGTTTCAAAGCATAACAAATATCTCTAAAGGAGATGACACAATCACCTAACAAAAGATGAATCATATGATAACAAGCCTCATATCATCGACAACATATAGAAACAAAGGACACAAATATCCCAAATCAAGCCAAAAAGGCGAATAACAAATACCAATAAGGTATACAAGTTCCACAAGGTAATCGCTATTCTCCATGCGGCTCAAAAAGACCAACACCAAAGGGCGATACCAAGGGAATATACATATCAATGAAACATCATAAAATTGCTCGAGCTCAGTACTGTACAAACAAGGATCCGTGAGCCCGAAGACTCCAAACCCAAGTATCACCCATGCGGCACATAAGGTCAACATCAGAGCGAAACTACATAGGGTGACAAACCCGAAGGCACAAATCCGATATCACCCATGCGGCACATAAGGCCAACATCAGAGCGATACTATAGGGCGACAAGCCGTAGTGGTGAAGGTCGAAGACCCAGTACTGGACACCACTAACTGGCGGAATGTGTCACAACTCTCGAAAAGGAATCCGAACAGTGTTAACGTGCATCCCATAACCACTCGTTCGCACTAAACGGTTTACTATCCGTCAGTCACTTTCACACTCAAAGCAGTACAAATTTACCTCATATCATCGATAAACCAAACCCGAAGGTCAAAACGGTCAATTGAATAGGTCGGGGATTAATCTGAAAGATAAACGCACAGATTCATGGTCCGTGTTTTGCCCAACCATTTAATCACCCTTCCACTTCGCTCGAAGTGCGAAATTGTGCGTGTGTTTAAATAGAATTTATAAATTGGAGAAACGAGCTTTTAATATGATTAGAAAGATTATTTCATAAAAACCCGTGGACGAAGTCAAAAATAAGTTATCAAAGTCAAAGAGGCAATAACAACCACTAAGAACCAACATGAATCGATAAAATCCGAAAAACCAATCAAAATGAGCATAAATAGGCAAAACAGGGAAACAGGAGCAGGTCAGTCGACTGAAATCCCTGTTCAGTCGACTTAAAATTGTCCAGAAAAATTTCGGGCTTCAGCTCAGTCGACTGAATAGAGGATCCAGTCGACTGAACCTAATTTCCTGCATTTCCTACTTATAACAAATGAAGTGCAAACTCTCCCAACTTTCAACCGGACGAGCACGGACGCTAGGGGTTTACGCCTAGCGGCTACCCGGCCCTATAAGCACTTCAATGCGTCACCAAAACATGATCAAAACATCAAATTTAGGATCTCTAAAGAATTGAACCCAAAACACTAAAAATTTGGGTATTCACTAACTCAATCCAAACTAAAAGCAAGTGCATATGAACAAGTGCTAGGAATTCATACCCAACATCAATGAAATCAAGAGAAGTAGATGTGAGTTCAAAACTCACCTTTTTAACTCAAGAACAAGAAGAAGAAGCTCAAATGCAAATGAAAGGCTAACCACTCTTCACTCTTACTCAACAAGCTTCAACCTAAGAGTAAAACACATATTATCCTAAATTAGGTTTAGGATATTTTCTAAAATTGAAGAGGAGAAGAGATGGAGAAGATGGAGATGAACTTACCAATGGATTCTCTTTGATTTTGGAGCAAGAAATCAAGTTGGAAGTTGAAACTAGGGCTTGCTAATTTCTATTTCTCTTTCCCTTCCACCATTTCAGTTTTTAAGCTTAAGTTTTTAAGAAATGAATAAGTGAATGAGAGGAGTGGCTAAGCTAGGGTATTTAGTTAAGCTAGTGGGCTGAACCCAAACCCAAAACCCAATAGAAAAAGGGTCAAAATTTCACAAACTCCAAACATATCAAAGATTATACTCAAAAAGATCGCAAACGCCATTTTGGAACCAATGGAGGTGGTTTCGAGTTCCAATTCGGCCATTTGCAGAAAGTAACATTTCGGACCTCAAAAATCCGAATAACGATGCTATATTTAAATTAAACATTTAAATATAAAATCGTTAAATAGGCGGGTTGTTACAGATCTCCCCTCCTTACAAAATTGCGTCCCCGCAATTCCTAGAGACGATATTTGTAACAACTACATCTCTACAACTTACAAAAGAAAAAGGAAATAAGCTTGAGATACAGAAATAGACTTACCATTAAGAAGCAAAGATAGAAAACGTGGATAAGATCGCTCAATAAAATCTCTGGTTTCCCAAGTACAATCATTGGGATTAGTGGACCATTGAACTTTAACGAGCGGCACGTCCTTGTTCCGAAGGTGTTGCACCTCCGTGTCAAGCACGCGAATAGGTTGCTGTACAATAGATAAGTCCGGTGAGATCTCAAGCTCTTGCAAATCAAGAGAAGTAATAACAGAATCCGACTCCCGAAGACACTTCCAAAGTTGAGAGATGTGAAACACGTCATGAATACCAGATAAATGAGCGGGAAGTGAAACTCTATAAGCCACAGGGGCAATACGTTCAGTAATAGAAAATGGTCCGATATAACGAGGAGCCAATTTCCCAGTCGTACTGAAATGCATAACCCCTTTCAAAGGAGAAACATGAATAAAAGCAAGATCACCGATCGAGAACTCGAGAGGCTTCCTACGGTTGTCCGCGTAGGACTTCTGGCGACTCTGTGCCTCTTTCATTCTCAACCAGATAAGATCAATCTTCTCGGAAGAATCACGAACAAAATCTGGACCAAGAATAATCTTCTCCCCAGATTCCAACCAACAAAAAGTGATTGTCATGGCCTTCCGTATAAAGCTTCGAAAGGAGCCATGCAAACACTAGGCTGAAAACTATTATTGTAGGAGAACTCTACAAGAGGTAGGTGATTCTCCCAACTACCACAAACATGTCAACACAAAAGAATAACAGAATAAGAAGTTCACTATAAGGAGCACGAGAGGATAAGTCCGAACTTGATTGCTCAGAGAATTCTATGGATTCCTAAGCTCAAATAATTTGGAACACCGACGTGGTACAAACAATACGTCAAATGAACCAAAGCTCAACAAAATGAAGTACAACAAAACGTCCGATGAACTTGGTAAAAAGACCATTCCATTCGGACATCAACAAAGAAACAATCGCTTGCTGCTTACAACTAAATGCATTGGCAACACGATCCCCTTTTTGGGAATTAAAATATCAAGATCATAAGATGCTAGAAACTCGAATCAACACTTAGTTCCCTATGAGAAAATAAACACTTCAAAATTATGATTGGCAAGGAGAGCAAAATCCCTCACCCAAAAGTAATGATGCCAAATACAAAAAGCGAAAACAATAGCCGCGAGCACTAGATCATAGGTAACATATCTAGTCTCAGTAAACTTTAATGGTTTAGAAACATAAGTGATAGCGCGTTCTCTTTTGCAAGGAAACAACATCCAAACCAATACGATTAGCTTTGGAACAAAAGATAAAGTCTTGGTTCCCTTCGGGAATCCCAAGAATAAGAGTATCGAAAAAGAGTTCTTTCAAATAATATTCTTCCCCGAAAAACTAAAACTTTCAAAATCACAATTATCTTTATGTGACTATTTTTTTCTAGAATTTTTTTTCTTATTTCAAATCAATTTATTGTGTCAAATTGTCTCATCAAAATGTTTAGGAGATTCCTATCGAAAACGTTGATCAAGCGCATCGACCAGAATTCTTAAAGCACTCAATGGGCAATACAATCACAAAACCATCTTCTATAGGATAAACATGTTTCTAAAAACTTTTGAAAATTCTCTTTGTTCGTTTTAAAAACAAAAAATCCCATTTATACTTATAAATAACTCTTATGAAAAAGATTTGCAAAAATTTTAGATTGCTAATTTCATCCAAAATCAACAAATACAAAAAGTGGAATCATCGAGATATTTGTAGAATACTCGATTCATAAAATGGATGAAATGAGCTGGATAGACTGAGTGACACAACAAATCATTCATAAGAATTACAACGAGTGTGGAAAGCGGTAAGTGGAATGCTAACTTCCGCAACTCGTAGTCAAATGAAAACTGGTGGTAAGATCGAGCTAAAAACACCTTAACACTACAACAAAAGGTTGCTTGGGTGATAATCCTAAGACAAGACCAGAAATACCATAAAATTCTCAAACTACAAGAATGAGAGAAACAACACTTTCCTCATCATGAGGGCTTGAAGAATAAAATGATGAGATCAAATTGGAATCAAAATCACAAAGAAAATAGAAATCTGTTTAACAGATTGAAAATGTTGAGGATGAATAGTCCACTCGGGATATAGGATATGACTTCATAATAATTAAGTCAATCCTAAAAAATATCAATTCCGAAGCCTAAGTAAGGCTAACATGCAAATTGGCTCGGAACGAAAAATCACATAAAATAATCTCGACACTAATACAAGCAAATTGAGCATTGCGGATCCACCAATTCGGATTCGCAACTTTCAAAGAAGTAACCATACAAGAAACATCCAAAGATTATTCATCGAAGAGCTTCTTCGATATGGAAAAATGCAAAGCCCCCGTATCGAAGAGAACTCGAATACAATAGTCAAGAAATAAAATAGAACCTTCCAAAACAGATGGAGATGTACCTTTTCTCCGAGAAGAACCTCTAGAAGCATCTATTATCTTTAGCTTGCCAGATAGAGGATTATTTGGAACAATAGGACAAGTGAAAATACGATGGTCTTCCTTCTTGCAATAGTGGCAGAAGAGAGGCATAGGGCAAGCTCGAATCATATGATCAGGGGAACCACAATTGAAACACTTCCTAGTGGAAGGTGTTCCAGCAGACTGAGACTGAGAATTAGATTCAACGGGCTTTTTCTTCTTGGAACGGAAAAATTCCCGCTTATCCAATGGAAACTTCTTCTTGTTAGGGTTCTTGCGAATCTCAACACCATCCCCACAATCACACTCCTTCTCGAAGGCTTCTAGATGAAGTGCCGAATCAACCAACTCCTCAAAGGAAAGTTTAAGCTGAGCATCAAAGATTTCTTAAGATCTTTCTTAAGACCAGAAACAAACTTCAAATTCTTCCTATAGGATGTACTAATGAATTCAAGATCATACTTAGATAAGGCCTCGAATGATGCAACATACTCAAAAACGGAAGACTCCCCTTGCTTCAACTCAAGGAAGCGACGGGTCAATAAAACTTTCTCAGATTCAGGAACGAACTTGAGTTCGAATCGTTCCTGAAACTGAGTCCAAGAAAGAGCAGACTCATCAAATTCAGCTAAAAGAAGCTCGTACCAGTCAAGGGCACGCTTTTGCAATAAGCTAGAAGTTACAAGATCTCTATTATGGTCAGAAAGATCCATGCGAGAGAGAACATGCTCGTACATGCGAACCCAAGCTTGGACCTCAAGAACAATCTCGAAGCCTTTAAATGGTTTCCCTCCAAGATGAGAAAAATCACTGCACAAATGTGCGAAGGTGGACTTGCATGGAGGAGATGTTCGAGTAGGAGCTGGAGGCTGTGTGCTCCTAAACCACTCTAAAAACTGATCGGCATACATATAAACGCCGTCCAGATGTGAGCCACTGGATTGCCCAACATCCGAGCGTCGTCCTCCATCTCTTCCAACCATAAGCTGAAAGTTAAGATAAGGTAAAGATTATTCCCAAGGTAGATAATTCAATATGGAATACTACGGAATTTAAATGCATTCCTAGGCATATTCCCAAATCCTATATAACCTTTGATGGTAGAAGGAATAGTCACTTATCACACTCTGATGTATCGTAATATGTGCTCTATTCTGTGTTTATCATATTTTGTTCTGAACACTGCTCTGATACCAAGCCGTGACGCCCCACCTCTATACCCACACTAGCAAAGAGTATTAATAGATAATACCGTCTGCTAACACGGAGATTAAGGCTGTTTAGGAGCGACCATCTATGGCCTTGCTTTAATTATCTATTGAATACATCGACAATTGCCTTACCAAGCAGATCGACATATCCAATGAATACTTAAAACAAAACCATAGGTGGCTAGAGGATCTATCAGAACAGAATATAACAACTCAAATGCAATATACATCACAAAACAGTAAACCATCATATACACACATACACTGATACAAAGCAGAGTATACAAATAATACATGTCAAGTGGTATAGCAAACCACAATATACAGACGAGTCAATAGAATACATATCAGAGTTATAACAGAAAGGACTACACAAAAAGCTAAGACAAAAAAAGGTCAGCGGAATAGTCCATGCGGAAGCAAAAGAGGCTAAGTCCAAAGCACCTAACCTGAAACATCTCGGTCTGACCCGAGTATAAAATACCCGGATCAGTCTAGCTAAACAAATCAGTTAGATAAACCGAACAACGATAAACCTGCAAGGTTTCAAAGCATAACAAATATCTCTAAAGGAGATGACACAATCACCTAACAAAAGATGAATCATATGATAACAAGCCTCATATCATCGACAACATATAGAAACAAAGGACACAAATATCCCAAATCAAGCCAAAAAGGCGAATAACAAATACCAATAAGGTATACAAGTTCCACAAGGTAATCGCTATTCTCCATGCGGCTCAAAAAGACCAACACCGAAGGGCGATACCAAGGGAATATACATATCAATGAAACATCATAAAATTGCTCGAGCTCAGTACTGTACAAACAAGGATCCGTGAGCCCGAAGACTCCAAACCCAAGTATCACCCATGCGGCACATAAGGCCAACATCAGAGCGAAACTACATAGGGTGACAAACCCGAAGGCACAAACCCGATATCACCCATGCGGCACATAAGGCCAACATCAGAGCGATACTATAGGGCGACATGCCGTAGTGGTGAAGGTCGAAGACCCAGTACTGGACACCACTAACTGGCGGAATGTGTCACAACTCTCGAAAAGGAATCCGAACAGTGTTAACGTGCGTCCCATAACCACTCGTTCGCACTAAACGGTTTACTATCTGTCAGTCACTTTCACACTCAAAGCAGTACAAATTTACCTCATATCATCGATAAACCAAACCCGAAGGTCAAAACGGTCAATTGAATAGGTCGGGGATTAATCGGAAAGATAAACGCACAGATTCATGGTCCGTGTTTTGCCCAACCATTTAATCACCCTTCCACTTCGCTCGAAGTGCGAAATTGTGCGTGTGTTTAAATAGAATTTATAAATTGGAGAAACGAGCTTTTAATATGATTAGAAAGATTATTTCATAAAAACCCGTGGACGAAGTCAAAAATAAGTTATCAAAGTCAAAGAGGCAATAACAACCACTAAGAACCAACATGAATCGATAAAATCCGAAAAACCAATCAAAATGAGCATAAATAGGCAAAACAGGGAAACAGGAGCAGGTCAGTCGACTGAAATCCCTGTTCAGTCGACTTAAAATTGTCCAGAAAAATTTCGGGCTTCAGCTCAGTCGACTGAATAGAGGATCCAGTCGACTGAACCTAATTTCCTGCATTTCCTACTTATAACAAATGAAGTGCAAACTCTCCCAACTTTCAACCGGACGAGCACAGACGCTAGGGGTTTACGCCTAGCGGCTACCCGGCCCTATAAGTACTTCAATGCGTCACCAAAACATGATCAAAACATCAAAGTTAGGATCTCTAAAGAATTGAACCCAAAACACTAAAAATTTGGGTATTCACTAACTCAATCCAAACTAAAAGCAAGTGCATATGAACAAGTGCTAGGAATTCATACCCAACATCAATGAAATCAAGAGAAGTAGATGTGAGTTCAAAACTCACCTTTTTAACTCAAGAACAAGAAGAAGAAGCTCAAATGCAAAGGAAAGGCTAACCACTCTTCACTCTTACTCAACAAGCTTCAATCTAAGAGTAAAACACATATTATCGTAAATTAGGTTTAGGATATTTTCTGAAATTGGAGAGGAGAAGAGATGGAGAAGATGGAGATGAACTTACCAATGGATTCTCTTTGATTTTGGAGCAAGAAATCAAGTTGGAAGTTGAAACTAGGGCTTGCTAATTTCTATTTCTCTTTCCCTTCCACCATTTCAGTTTTTAAGCTTAAGTTTTAAGAAATGAATAAGTGAATGAGAGGAGTGGCTAAGCTAGGGTATTTAGTTAAGCTAGTGGGCTGAACCCAAACCAAAAACCCAATAGAAAAAGGGTCAAAATTTCACAAACTCCAAACATATCAAAGATTATACTCAAAAAGATCGCAAACGCCGTTTTGGAACCAATGGAGGTGGTTTCGAGTTCCAATTCGGCCATTTGCAGAAAGTAACATTTCGGACCTCAAAAATCCGAATAACGACGCTATATTTAAATTAAACATTTAAATATAAAATCGTTAAATAGGCGGGTTGTTACAGATATCATCAGGGAAAGTATCGAGAGAATAAATGAAGCTACCAGCGAACTCCTGAGGCAAACTACACCGGATCTCTAATGGCAAAATCATCCATGAGAGCAATAGTTCGAGAGCTACACGAGATATGGGCATCATGCTTATCTAACCAATCACCCCCAAGCAATAGATCAAAAGCGTCAAACCCCAAAACATAGAAGTCACCAGTGAATCAGTGATCGAGGTATATAAGCCTCACTTGCTTACAAATCCTACTAAGATTTGCAGGACCACCAATGGTATTTGAGACGCACAAAGGCACCGAAGCAAATTTGGGCAAAAGACGATGCTCGAATTTATTACAAAGATCCAAAGAAATAAAGCCGTGTGAAGCTCCGGTATCGAATAAAACATGAATAGGTGATTTAAACAAAGTAAAAGAACCCTGAAGTGTACCTTGAGAATCGCTAGGAGCGGGAGCAGGCCGAGGAGATGGGGTGGATGTAGATGTGACAGCGAAAATCCCTGATGCGTTGCCTTTCTTCTAAGTAGGGCAGTCTCTCTTGAAGTGTCCAGGCTGAAGGAAGATGTGGCAGAGGTCTCGTCTAGCCAACGGAGAAGGAGGTGGAATAGCAGCACCCAAAGTAGGACATCTATTTGCGTAGTGTCCCTTCTGGTGGCATCTATGGCAAGTGATGGTAGAAAGGTCTACGGGCTGCCTCTTAGATGCAAAAGACGATGATCCTAGCCCTGGAGTCCTATTCTTCTTATGATGGTAGAAGTTGTACTTCCTTTTCTTAGAATTTCCAAAAGACTGAAATGGTGCGGACTGGGCAGCTGGAGGAGCCCTAGAGGTAGGGTTCTCATACCTGATAGTCATGTCCATCAGAGCGGTAAACGTACCATGGACGTGGGTAATAAGGCGATCGTAGTACTTGGGACGTGCACCAGCGATAAATTTCTCGTTTTTCTTCAGCGGGGTGTCTATCAGATTAAGACCATACTGCGATAGCTCATTAAATTTCCCCTCATACTCAGTAAAGGACATATCGCCCTGCTTCAAATCCAAAAAGTCTCGGTACAGCTGAGACTTTCCCGCTTCGGGCATCCATTTCACGAGGAAAGCATCCCTAAAGAACGATAAGAGATATAAGATAGATTTCAAAAGGGAGGAAACTGAACCATACTTGGTCAACCGAAAAAGATACCTAAATTGTTCCCAAGTGATGAATGTCTCAGTAGTGTGAGCTGTAATGGACAGCCACTAATCCAAAGCTGCTCCCTATAATTGCCAAGCTGCCAATTGCCGCTACTGGGCATTAGTGATTTCGAGAGCGGAGAAGATCCTCTCCAAGTCTCTCAACCACTGTTGAGCTTCTATGATACTTTCAGACCCTGTGAACTTGGTGCCACCAAGCTCGGTATATTCTTTGCAAAGCTTAGAGAACCTAACTGGGGCAGCAGGTGCAGGAGCTGGGTCAGCACCTCGTCCCCTACCTTTGGTAATTCCCCGATTCATCCTGAGAAATCTAGAATGAATTTAAGGATCGAGGAAAATGTAGAGGTAAAGATAGATTAGATAAGATAAAGTTCAATTTAGACAGGCATTTAACAAAGGACCCAATTATATAAGATGGAGAAAGGGAAAAGAAGTAGTTGGAAAATTTTATTTAAAACAAGAAAGTTTTTATATCAAAATACTTCTTTGAAAATCCTTTGAAATCATTTTATACTTTTAAAATACGTTCTCTCACAAGGAAATGATTCTAGGATTTGACTCCACACATTCTAGGGTATTTCTACCCTATCTCTAATGAGTTTTTGCTCCGTAGGCTATGATTTGCCCGAAAACCAAAGTCTGATACCAACTGTAACGACCCACTATTTTGGACCATTCAAATTCGACTATAAATTTAAAACATGTCAAACTTGAGTAGTTCAAAACAATAGATTGTAAATAAAATTGGAGCAAATGAAATCAAATCACAGAATCACAGACACAGAATCATAATACTCATAGCGGAATTAAAATAACTTAATGGTTCATGAAGCCACTATCACATAGTCTCAAAATAAAAATAATTTACATAGTCTTAAAACAAAATATAGTTCGAAACATCCATAGAAAATCTCAATATTCAATTGTCTTGATTTCATAAGCTAGGGACTGAACAGAAATTAGACAGCAGCTTGATAAAGATGATCTCCAGCAGTCCTAGCTCCAAGAAGTGAAGTCCGAACTAATACTCAAGCTGACCCGAGCGTAAGAAATAAACACAAACACTCGAGTCTAGACATACATACTTATACAGTGTAAGCTAATTCAAGTGAACTGTAATATAAAGCAAGTAACTTAAAGGATGCTTGGGACCGCCCATCCTCTAAGTATCCGTTAAACTATTTACTATGTAGTAATAATTTCGCTACTATAATAGTGTCTATTAGTAAAGTAAATTTACTTTTAAATAGCATTAAGGAGTGACCCAATATTCCCTTTAACACGTAATAGTCGCAATAGTCCATCCAATATCATAGTCCCTCCTGATCGGGAAGCCACCAGAAGATACCACACGGGCTATGAGAGAAAACCAAACTCGTACAAGGCTCGCTATGGTAGGTGACACGGCACAACTAGGCAATGCCAGGGTAGATATACCAATTACGCATCCGGACCGGTGGTAACGCGTAGCTGCTACTACCGCCCATCTCGAACAAACACTACCAAAATCAAAGGTGCGCACCAAACAATCACAAAGTAATGGAATGGCATACGAAGAAGTGCGTTCGATCAAAGGTGCTACCTCATTAATCCGAGAATCGCTCTTGTTTTAGCTACCTTATGCCAACTCACGGAGGTCGGGTTTACGTACATACCTCGATAGAACGTCACCACCATCCTACTTCATTTCGGAATCTCCACCGCGTACACGGTTGTCAAAGTGGTTTTCGGTATCAACAGAGAGTACGCCCATATCCAATCTCGGTCTCTTTAACAACCAACGTGATTAATACCCGTGGTTATAAAAATCCAAATAGTTTTATATTTCAATCAAAATACTACATTTTAAACTATTTAAAAGTGAAGTTATAATTCTTACAAAATCCAATATAAATCCCAAAGGTTTAGCCTTAGTTCATTTGTATCAACTACAGCACTTGCGCAATGCGGTAATATCCTTTACAACATATTTGAGTAACTTAAATTTTAGTCAATATAGTTTCAGCAATAATTAAACCTTATTTTAAACCAGTTTAACTTATATCGTCATTTTTACATTTTTGAATAGTCATTTAAATTACTCAATAATTTATGATTATTATAAAGTAAATTTTGCAAATACTTCTCTATAAATTTTACTTAATAATTAAGTTCAATTACCACTTCAATATAAACTTAATTTCTGATCAATTTCTTAACTTACCTTTATTCTAAAACCACTTTACATTTCTAAATTTAGTTATATTTCAACTTCCATTTTAAGTATTCACTTTATTTAACTATTTAATTCAAAGACAAATTATCCCTTTATTTATTTACTTATATTCAAATTTTTACCAAAACATCATATTCTATTTCTTAACTAGAATTCCATTTTATTTTACAAATCAAAATTAACAAAATAAATTTGTACTTTAAATTCTTGACATTTATTTATTTACATCTTTAACTTGTATAATATCACTATACTTATAAGAATCATTTTAATCCAATTTTAAGCAAAATGTTATAGCATTCTAAAAAAATATTTAATATTTCCAATATATATATATATATATATATATATATATAACCACGGGTCTGTATAATATTTTCTAACCTAGGTCAAGTGATACAGATAATATATCATTTCAATCCGTAATTTACAAAGGAAACCGCGTTCTATCATTTCAAACCCGCAACCCCAAGTTAAATAAATAACTAAATAAATAAATATCGTTCAGGCCTATCATTTCAGCCCGTAACGATTCTATTCTACAGGGAACTTATAGTATGATAAACAGTACACAAATAAATAGTATAACATCATAAATATATCAGTAGATAATATAACTGATGATGTGTCAATTTAATAATAGGGTTTTAACATCATAAATTTATATCACAGGCAAGTAAAATAAAATATAACTATTTTACAATTACACTTGTTATTAATTTATAGATCTATAAGTATGTTCGTCGGGTGAGAATACTCACCTTAACGTCGTAGAAGATTGGATTCACATATACGATAACCACACCATAACAACCTATAGCAGGCACGATCAAATTTTAGTGGAGACGACAACCAGATTGAAATCTTGAAACACGAATAAAACTAATTATGCGAATTTAAAATGAATATATCAAATTGAATAAATCCAAACTAAAAAGCTAGATCGCAAAAGATGACATAACAACGCTAACACAGACCCTTCACCAAACGCCTCAACCCCACCCTCCACATGTTCAGCCTCGTCCAGAAGTTAGATCTGAATTTCGCGCACACATTCAAGCAATGGGATGATTTAGGCATATAGGCTGAGATAAAATTTTGCACAGGTGTCGAAAAATTAAGTTTCAAGGCTTTGTTCAAAATGCGTCAAGGAAACATAGCTTGCACAAATGCACGTCTGACATACACGCATATTTTCTACTTCTCTCCTTTATTTTTTTCTTTTATTTATTTCCCATTTTTTTAAAAAAAAAAACAAAACTGAAACGCAAGCAGAGGAGATTGAACAATTTAGGCTGGGCTAACTCAAAGATGCGCATGTAATATTGTTTCTCCCAGGTCACCATGCATGGCTCGGTCAAGCATTTATATTGGGTTAAGAGGTGATGGACAGCATGGCAACATGTCCAGAAGTCATGTCAGGGAGGAGAGAGTCTGGAGGCGGGTCGTGGAGGTGGAGGAGTGCTGTGATTCGAGCCTTTGTGTGAGACAGAAAATGGAAACCAAGGAATAACAAAAGAAGGAAATAAATTTATTATAAAGCCATTACCTGATGTATGAAGCACACGCAATATAGAAGGAAGATGAACAAATGTAGTGAAAATTTGTGAACGCGAGTTGAAATATATATAGGGAAGTTCGCTCAAACAAGGAATGCAGGCAGCTGACGTGATAAGGGAGATATTGTGTGGTTTTGAAATTTAAACAGAAGTAATTGCGTGAATTAGGCGAAAGAAAAATATGGCAAGAAAACATTGATTTGGAACGTTTCAGTGTCAATCAAAGATTTTATACCCATTTAAAACAATAAAGCAAAAGGAAGTGGAATAAATTTTCCCCCGTGAATGGCAAGCACGATCAAAAATTTTCTTTCAAAAATCACGACTACTGATTTGTTTTTAGTAGCTAAGGTATGAAATTTATGAGCGTGTAATAGATGCAGAATTTTAATTAAAACGTACGCTCAAATAATTAACAAAAGTAACGTGATTAGAAACTTTTCGTTTCTTATTTATTTACTTCTTATATAGTTAGTACAATATACGCTAAATTTATAACAAAAGTAACGTATCTAAATTAATACGTTACTTATTCATTCTCTACATATTTTTAGTAAAATATACGTTTTAAAGAATATTCATTAGCTACGTACCATTTATATGCTAACTAAATAAATCAAAACGGATATAACGTACAAATTAAAACGTGTATTTTAAATAGTCTATTTATACTCTATTAACTTTAAAATTTATTACTTAATTAACTTTTGATTTGTTTACATTGGTTTGATTTACTTAACATTTAACAAATAAACTGATGTATATATGTATACAAGAAAACGTAAAATTTATTTCGTACATATTATTCAATTTAAAATTTTATTTATTAATCATTTAACTAAGAAACAAATGTGTATACGTATAAAGTTTATTTCTTTTACAGAATATTTATTACTTGATTTAAAGGTGTATAACCAATTTAAAAGAACAAAACTGGAATAAAATGTTGTTACCCATATATCCAGTTAAATTAAAAGATTTGGGAGTAAAAATTGAAGATTTAAAACTTCAATTTTGTTAAACTTTAACCAAAATAAGAATTATAGAATTTTTCTTATATTTATAAAATTTGGGTAATTTATTTGTAGTTAAATTCAAAATTCAACTTTCGAAAAATAAAACCCAAGAGTTATAAATAAAGAATAAAATACTTGTTAAAATTTGGGCTGTTACACTAAATAAATAGGCATCGAATATTAGTTCTTACCATTAACTTTAAACCACATTTATAAGTTTATTACTTACAAACCAATGTTACAATTACTTATATAATACAGGTTTTATTCAGTTACCATTAATTGTCCACTAGTTCATTAATTTATACAACACTTACATTTATTTACTTATATTCAATTTATAGCCAAGTTATAGCATTTACATTATTTCAATTAACTTGAATTTCATTCAAATTGTTAATAGTTAATTTTAATTATCATTTGTTACATTTCATTTCAGTATTATTTCATTATAAATCCCAAATTTTTATTTCTTTAATATTAAATTACAAAAATATTATTAAATTAACAAATTTAATTATTAAAATTTACAGGTCGTTACACTATTCTTAAGAAAGGTAAAGATAATAGGCTTTGCAATAGTTCTATTATAAAAAGAAAATAAAGGAAAATTTAAAGCTGGAATAAAATACGATTTAACGGCTAGCTTTACTTAGATAATTCGATTGGATTGTTTGCACTTTTCTAAAACGGCTCTGATTAGGCTGAAATCCCAATCCTAATTTAATTAGGCTGAAGTCCAAATTCTACCTTTGGATCGGCCTTCAATCTCTATTGTGCCTACTGCAGACTAGTCCCATCCTATGGGTCCGATAGAAAAAGACACCTCTTTGGAGCTTTGAACTCAATAGCGACTTATCTTCCTGCACCGAGGCCGCATGCTCGACCACCGTTAGGCTCGCTCTACCTGTTATTTCCTCTTTGGACCTCTTATTTACCCTAAATAGCATAAGCGTGGCCACCCTCACCTTTGCGTGTTGTGAGACCACAAGTTCCTAATAGTAAGGGAATGCTGCCGATACATGTCCTAAAAAACAAAATCTAGTTAAGCCTCCTGTCCAAATCTCCTGATTTGAACTTCTCATTATTGACCACTTATTTACCCTAAACAGCATAAGCATCTCCCGAGGGAAATGTTGTTGGTTCGAGTCCTACTTCTATCTTTTGCTTATTAACTTAGTATAAGTCTTTAAAATAAGTCTTTTCTGTTTTATCTCTAATAATACCCTATGTATTATAACTTTTCTTATTTACTTAACCCAAGGCCTAAGTTTAGAAATAAGTTACTTCTGCTATTTCTTCTATTTTCTCTTTTTAGTTATAATTACATGTTATAACTATGCTTGCAAATGTCTTAAATTTTCCTATTTCAATCTATGTCCAATTTATTACAGTTCTTCTAATTTTTTACATTCCATTTTCTGTAAATTTAGTGTTCCTGTATTTTAGTCCATGTTAATGAATTATTTTCTTCTATTTATTCCATTCGTGTAAAAAGGGAATTAAAAAGAAACTGACATTTACATAATAAATCCCAACATAGAATAGATGTAAATAAAATGTAAATAATAGTAAATAACTAAAATTACTATAAATAACTGCAAATAATTAAGAAAATTGTAATTAACAATAGATGGTTGTAAATAACTAAAATATCATAGTTAAAAGAAAATAGACTGGAAAACAAGTCTAAAATTTACTTAAAAATAAACTTAAATAAACTTGCCTAAAGGTTATCCCAATATTGTAGAAAAACTACAACTATTGAAAACCCTATTATTTGAAATTACTTAAAAATCTAAAATAATTGCTTAAAAACTCGTATGTGGTCCTTAGCTCTTTTCTTTGGCCTTCCCAGATTCACTTGAGGGGTATAAAATATTTCGATTAAAAAGATCTTCTCCTCGGAAAAATATTCCTTTTAGGGACTAGCCTCAGGCAATGAACCCAGATGTAGAAAATCTGAATGAGAAAAATAGCTAGGCCTAGGGTCTTATTAATAATATCACTTGTGGATCTTAAACAGTTTGATTTGGAGATTAAATCTAGTCCAACCACGTCATAGGATCAATGGGAACCATCGGATGGAAGCATAGACGCACGAGATGGAATAAAAATAGCAAAATAACATGTTGAAATTGAACTGGACGAAGCCACCAAATGAATGCAAGCGGGTCGACCTAGGTATCGACCTACCACTTTCTAGGGTCGACCTAGCCCCGGTGAAGGTCGATCCTAGGGTTGACCTTTCTTATATATTCTTTTGTTTTCTCGTTTCTTTCTTATTCCGTAACTTCTTTGTTCTAGCTCTGATTTTGACAATCTATATATCGAAATTGACTAGTTAATCGCCACAGACACAATGGTGCAACTCACTTGGCTCATCTTTAAAAATTGCACAAAGTTATTATATTATTTAATTAATTCTTTGATTAATTACTATAACTTAAATTTCGGGTTGTTACAAGATGAGACTTCTTGGACGTATTGTTTCGAAGAAGGGATTGTCTTTAGACCCATGAAGGTTGAAGCTATTCTAGATTCCTAAGAATGCCTCTGAGATTAGAAGTTTTCTTGGGTTATCGGGTTGCCTAGGAAATTCATCAAGGAATTTATGAAGATTGTAGTCCACTAACACGTTTAACTAAGAAGAGTCCGGATTTTGCTTGGGATGGGAAGTGCATGAAAGCATTTGAAATGTTGAAGGAGTAGTTCAAGAGCACACCAGTATAACTATTTCCGATAGGATGAGGCCTTTCACCATTTATACATATGCATGCGGTACATGATTAGGAGTTGCTCTTATGCAAGGAAGGGTGATAGCTTGTGCTAATAGACAATTGTTGGTCCATGAGAAGAGATGCCGAACTTATGATTTGGAGTTAGCAGCCATCATTTTTCCTAAAAGATGTAGAGGCACTATCTTTTGGAGGAAATAATTGAGTTGTATATTGACCACAAATCACTCAGATATCTATTTCCCAAAAGATTTGAATCTTAGACAGTAGTAGTGGATAGATTTTATAACATTTATGACTTTGGGCTATAGTATATCCTCAGAAAAGGAAATGTCGACAATGACGCTCTTAGCCGGGGGCATGCTAGGTATTATACATGAGTGAAGGCAATTGGAGTTCCTTTCGAATTCAATTTCCAACTAACAATCGAAACAGCTCTTGGCTATGTGGAAGTAATGGAGGTTATACTAGAATTGATGGACTGCATTGGATTAGAGAAGAAAAAGGATAAAGTAATAGTAGATAATTTGGACAAGTTAAAGAGAGGGGAACACTTTCCCCATGGTAGTAGTTTTGTGATTGATGAAAGAGTGCTTAAGGAGAGATGAACGCCTTCGTGTTCCGATAGTTGATTATGTAATGGAAGATCTGCTTGCGAAGAGTCACCATTCAAGGATGACCATTCACCTTAAAAGGGATAACTTGTATAGGGATATGAAGAGAATTTTCTATTGGGCATTGATAAAAAAGAAGGTAGTAGAATTTGTCACTAGATGTTTGACTTACCAAAGGATAAAGGTAAAACAAAGGAAACCCGAAGGATTTATTGCCATTGGAGGTTCTGACTTGGAAATGTGAATATATATCAATGGGCTTTATAGATGAGTTGCATAGGACTCCATGAGGCATTGAAGTTATTTAGGTTATAGGGGATAGACCAGCCAAAAGCGCTTATTCTATTCTCGTTAGAAGTATTATGACCAAAGCATCTTAGCACATATTTATATTAAGTAGGTGGTTTGGCTTCATGGGATCCTAGTTATCATTGCTTGTGATAGGGACCTAATTCGCTAGCAAATTTTAGGGGAGTTCGTCGATAGCTTTTGGGAATTCATTAAATCATAGTATTGCTTATCACCCACAAACCGTTGCTTAGACTAAAAGAGTGAATATGATTTTAGAGGGCATATTAAGAGCTTGCAACATGGATTTTGACGGACATTGGGAGCAATACTTACCTTTAGTATAATTCGCATACAATAATAGTCAGCAAACGATGATTGGTAGGGCACCCTTTGAAGCACTGTACGAGAGGCTATGTAGATTGCCAAATTGTTGGTGGGAAACAACCGAAATAATTCTACTCATGGCAGATTTATTTTCTAAGCCATCAAAAAGATAGAGTTGATTAGGTAGTGAATGAAGGCCGCATAGGATCGCCAAAAGACCGCTGTGTACAACGAAGGAAGGAGTTAGAATCTGAGGTAGGAGACATGGTGTTGTTAAAGTTTCCCCTCTTAAGAAGATCATGAGATTTGGTAAGTCAAAGAAATTAGTGCCAAGGTTTGTTAGTCCTTTCTCGATCTTGGAAAGAATAACGAAACTTGCATATCGAGTAGAGCTACCATATAAGTTAGTAGGAATCCACGACATATTTCACATTTTGCACTTGAGGAAATGCCTTCACCGCACTGCCACCATTGTAGATCCTAATCAAATGGTAGACACGAGACAGAGTCGATAGTAGCCTACGCCACTACACACATGTTGGGACACAAAATTATGAAGCACCATAACAAAGAAATTAAGCTCGTTCGAGTATAATGGGGACATAATCCGGTGGAAAGCACTTGGGAAACTTAAGAGAAGATGCAGAATTCTTGTCTTGAGATTTTCTCTGGTTATTTTCTCTCTCCAAAATAAGGTTTTAATTGCATCATAGTTGCTAGGTTGGATGCTAGGGATTGGTTTCCACACTTTGTACTGTAATTTTTGCATTTATGTAGAACTTTATGCATATTTAGGATGCTTGCATACATGCCTATATGTCATGACCCTTCATTCGTGCTATGATTTAGCTCACCTATAGTATTTCTTCCTACATAATCATATTCCATTTTCGCTTCAGTGGTTGGTTGTGTAGATAACTTAGTTATATAACATGGATGCTTAATATGCGTTAAACTGTCTTCCCCTTAGGGATTTGGGGACAAAATACTTTTTAAGTGGGAAGAATGTAACACCCCATAATAATTTTAAGAAATTAAATAATTGATAAATCAATAAGGCTAAAAATGGAGATTTTGAAGATGTCTAAATTCAGCCATGAAAATTATGTCGTTGCGTTCGTGGTGATTTTCTAATCAGTATCCATATATAAAGTTTTGAAATTGAAGCTCAAACGGAGAAGTATTGACATTTGAAATTTTCAAATTAAAAATAATTTAAATGGAATTTAAATTCAAAAATTATCATTAATTAGATACTTAGGTTTAAATAAACATTAAAAGAAAATGTTATGTTAAATATAAATAAAGAATTATATAACAATCAAATGGCTAAAATAAATACGTTTCCATATTTAGGCAACTGGTTGATTGCTCACTTAAGGCCGGTTATATGCTAGCGGTCGACTGCCTAGGTAGGAGCGGTTCACCAGTGAGTGTTGTGGTGGTTAGGGTTATTTAGGCAAGGAATGGCTAGGATTTTATTAATTTAAATTCGATGATTCTTTTAAATTCCAGCCATTATAAATAAAAGCCTAGCAGCTCACTTTGTTGAAAAATTATTTAGGAAAGTAAGCGGAGCTCTGACAATTTTCTTCTTCCACACGATTCAGAAATTTCCTAAGGTCTTCGAGTAAGGTATTCTAGATATTTATATTTAGTTGTTAATTACATTCTCCTCTAATCCTTGAAATTGTGAATCTAATTACTATACAATCCAATATTGTTGTTACTACCAAAACACATTCGACCTTGTCGAAACCGTAATGAGTAGAAGACAAAGAAGAATAAGAGATAATGGCTCCACCAAGACCTTTTGAAGGAGTCGAAGGGATGCTACAGCAAAAGGCCAGAAGTTTTGTAACCTTTTGAAGGAGACGAAAGGGTCAAAAGCACCCTTCTGCTTTAGAGGTTTCCTTTCAGAGCAGGAGCTTCCACATGCATAAAGGCCTTTTGAATGAGTTGAGGTAACACCTTTCGAAGACAATGGATAACAACCCTTCATATGTGCACCAAAACCTTTCAAACCCAATGGTTTCACCTTCATTCAAACTACTTAGGAAGATGCCTTGATCAAAACAACCCTTTCGAAAGTAGAATCAAGCCTTTCGATCCGGGTGAAGCCTTCAATATCCAGGGAAGGTTCTATATCAATTTGCAAGCATACATTCAAAAGCTACTTACCACATCAAAACCATCAACACTTAAACAACTTCGAAACCACAGGAAACTACCTATCGATAGAGACGAAAGCTCGTACCTTTGCTTTTTATGACAACATAGCAACACAAAAAGAAAAGGCACAACCATCTTTTTTGACGAAGACGGAAGCGTTCAAGTCCATTCGAAAGCGTTGTAGTGGGATGCGCAAGTGTCAAAGGAGTCGAAAGGTATCTGAAGCCACCTATCGACCAGGTCAAAAATGCTAGGTCAAAAGGTGCCAACCCGCATGTATAAACAAGACCCAAAGGGTTTGGTTTTGGGGATCCAATTTCATTCACTCTATACTTGTATTTTCTTAACTTTGCAAATTTGTAAACCATAACTAGTAAATCAAATTGAGGGAAATTGATCTTTATAGACTTTGTTAGATTTATATAGGAAAGATTTCAATATTTTGAATTACACATGTAACAACTCGAATTCCAGTGGGTTCGGATTTTTCACAAAATTGTTAAAATCCAAGCCCACTTAAGCTCGAGTTGGTTATCTGGTATCCTGCAAATAGGCAAAGACAAATATATCAGAGCTCAAGTAAATATCTTACAATGGAACTGAGTAAATATAATAGTTAGTAAATACTTACCAATATAATAATACTTCCTAAACTAGTGTCTCAAAGCTGGAAAGTCTCTACCATCTACCTAACCTGTAGGATGTTATAAGGAGGGTGTTAGAACTAAAGTTCTGGTGAATGGACAAATTATACGCTTCTTTGCTTAATTCTACATATATCGATTTATTTCCATTTTCTATTATATTAGGTTTTTTGGAATTATGCTACTCTCGTCTCCATGCATGAATCGTACCAATCTAATCCCTAGTAGATTGAGACCTAATAACTAGTATATTTGTAGCTATAAGCCTAGTGACCGCATCGGTCCTAAGTACTACCTCTAGTACCTTCCATATCCTCCTCAAAAAGGACTCCATCATCTTGCTCCTTGAGCGTTATGTGACTACATCTGTAAAGACAGCTCCGTGAGGCCTACAATACAGATGTCCCATCGTCTACTATGAAAACTTAAAACTACGTCTGCACTAGCCTATACTAATGCTTGAAAATCCACAATGTACCACCCAGTGCGTACCATGAGGACTATATATAATCGTTCTGTCCACTCCCTGAATCCCGCTTAACAAGTTCTACCATATACGGAACTCGGTCGGGATATTCTATATCTGCAAAGGACTTCTTCATTTGTCCTACAATACAGATATTCTACTTGGTCTATCTCTTTTCTCATCGTGGCTATGGCCCCATGCAACTACCTCTCAACTAATCGAAAGACCTTTAAAGAGCATAGTGGATGTGCCCCCACTACAAACAATCTAAACATCCAATTGCCTGTTCTCCTCATCCAATATCTCAATAGTGAAAGAATCAATGGCCTTTTGGTTTAACTCTAATCTTTCCCGAACTCGCTTCTTGGTTTGATGCTCGCTTGATATCCGCATGCGACTATCCTTTTGGGTCCTGCCCACTAAAACCTACTCGCAAGTTAGAGTATGGTGTCATACGAATATCCTACTCCAAACATCAACCCTTTTGCCTGCCTACAATGGTCCTGCCATGAAATACAGTCAATCTATACTCTTTTGATGGAACACCTACAGACCTGCCTTTAAGGGACTACTTTGTTAGGCTTATCCCAGAGGGCCATCCTAGTGTAACCTCACGTCCTGTTGAAGTCTCGTAACTCCTTTAGCTAAATTATCTAACTTAGATGTGCTTCGTCTGTGCTAAAATTTGTGATGAATTGCGTTGTTAGGCACTTCATCCTTTGGGCTACTTCAAACGTATCTTACTCTTTTATTAGATCCACGTCTAATCTTTTATTTTGCATTTAGCTTACTTTTCTTATTCTGTTGGCTACTTATTTACCGCAATCAACGTAAGCTTTTCCCAGCCTCAACTAGCTATTGTGAGACCGTCCATTCCTGACTGAAAGGGAATGCTGTTGGTATGGGCCTTGTTTCTATGTTTGCTTATTGACTTAATGTAAATTTTAAAATAAGCCGCTTCTGTTATTTCTGCTCTATTTTCTTATTAACTTAATCTAAGTCTTGAAATAAGCCTTTTCTGTTCTTTCTGTTTGATTATAACCTATGTTATAATTTTACTTGCAATTGTCACTTCTATATTCTTTTATAATCTATATATTATAAATATAATTACAAGTGTCTCTTTTCTATTCTAGTCTATTTTCTTTTATTATGATATTGAATTCTCTTTAATTCTCTTATGTTATACGAAAATCATATCTTGGGCGTACATCCGACGATCACAAATTTACTTATCATAATAACTGCTTTGCCTTTATTCTACTATCTGCATAGTAAATGCAGATCTAGTTACATTACTTCTAGTCTTGTCTACTAATTAACTTGATTTTTTCCTTATTTCATTTAATTCTTCACTTTATTTTTTTATATTCTAGGAAGTAGTTCTATTCTATTTGATTAGTTACAAAAACTATGCTAAAAATCCATTTCCATGTTTGAATACTAAATAATGCTATAAATAATAATCCGTAACCGCAAGATATTTTTATTATTATTTCTTCACTTCTTGTTTAGTGCGAAATATAGTAGTGCCTCTATTTTACACTAATTCCCTTTTTTATTCTTTTATTCTTGCAATTACGTTTAACATTATCCTTTAAATATTAAACTATGGAAATGTATTCTCTTTTTTAAACCAACCAACTAATATATCACTTACTTCCCAATCAAGTAATTAAATTTCCCCTTTTTATTTATTTTTTCCATTTTACCACAATTTACTGTAAATTTCTATTTTTCTCGTTTATTTTCAGTTTTTCTTATTTTACACCTAATGTCTGTAAATCTAGTGTTTTTCTATTTTAGACCATATTTGCAAATTCTTCTCTTTAAGTATTTTAAAGGAATAAAAAGAAGCAAACATTTATAGGCTAAATTTCAACCTTAAAATAGATGTAAATAACTGTATATTTCTTGCTTTTAGGCTTATGCCTTTCTCTACCCGTCAAGCCTAATATTATTCATATTTAATTGGATTACTAACTTCCTTTTCTATACATATAATAATTAAATATAAGCTCTCTTATACAATTTACAGTTTTCAATAGAACTAATTATTGAAATAAACGCTGAAAAATATTAAAGGGAATCTAATGATAATAAATCACAAATGTAAAAGATATATAATTTAAACTCACTCACATGTCGTCCTTCACTTCAATCTGTATCCCTTTTAACTTGGTAAGCTTTTCTCCGCTTTCTGATTCACTGTAAATTCCCTGATTTATTTGCACAATTCTCGAATTTGTTTGTATGTATTTCCTTGCTTAATTTTATGTTTAGTTTAGGGAAAGATTTGATTAACAGAGGAGAAAGGAAGAAGGAGAAGAGAAGAGGAATTTCCTGTAAATGACAATAACTGATCCAGAGAAAATAGTGTGGGCTAGGGTTAAGTTACATTCAATTTATAGGTGTAGTGAACAACTAGGAACCATTCGATTAACCCTAAAAACAGTCCTCACCATCAGAACTTGATTTGTTTACGTTAGCTTATAACGTATAACTCTCCAACGTTATTCATTTATTCCTTTATTATACGACCCTACTAATTCACATTTCCTTCTAAATAAGATTCTCCCATTAATTATCCAATTAATTAGACCATACATACGTACGTACATATATATACACATATATATCCAATATTAATTGTTTCTTATACGGTATAATTTCTTACCTATTTGAACACGTGAATTAATGCCTCTATTAATTGAATGCATACAAAAGTTATACTTTTTAATTTATTCTTATTAACTTACCTTTACCACAAACCAAATACTTTGTTTTATTTTTTTGTACGCTTTCCGATTTTTTAACTTGGAAACAAATAATCATATAATTAGCGTTTTCTTATAGCTAATTAATTTACATTATTGGCTATTGTAAAAATGGCACATTCTTTGATTAATTGGCACCATTTCTAAAATGCTCAACAAAATGCCAATCGATATCCAAATTAATTCATATGCGTCACTCAATTAAACATTTATTAGTTGTACATATTTAAACCTTCAATTCATTACCCAATTAATTTACTTTTAAGTTTCCCTGTTTTATTAATTGACGCTTACTTAATATCTTTTATTAATATCCCAATTAATTGATTGCGTCAATTATAAATCAAAATATGTATGTTATCACTTAATTTATTCCCTACGTACATTTACCTTTATTAGAAGATCCCTTGTAACGACCCACTATTTTGAAACATTCAAATCGACGATAAGCCACACATATCAGACTTAAATTACTCAAAATAACAGGTTGCTATTTATATTTGACAAAACTTAGCATATACAGTAAATAAATCAATCACATAATCATAGACATAGAGTAATTTAATAATATGCAGCGAAATAGACAAATAGCAGTTCATGAAGCTACTACATAACAAACAGATTCCAAGGCAAAAGATAATAGAAGTCCAAATACATAGAAGTCTCTAATACATAAGCAAATAACAAGTTCGAATAGAAAAAAACTAATGACTGAAATAACGGAATAAATAGAAAGTTGAATAGTTAAGATAGATCTCCAAGCCAAGCTCCAAGCTCCAAAAGGCAAGTCTCAAATGCTACACTACTCATGCTGACCCGACAAAGCAAAACACAAAAAACTCAAGTCCAGATTAACATTTTTATACAAGTAAATAAAATCAGGTGAAATGTTCAAATGAAACGCAATAAATTATAGAATGTTTGGGATTTCCATCCTTTAAGCATCCGTGAAACTATCTATATACATAATGTCGTATGCTACATAAGTAATGTCTACAATAAAGTAAAATATTAAAGTAGCATTAAGCATTACTCATATCCCTCTTAACACATTTTATACAAATACGGTAGTCAATGCAGTACTGCAAACTCCACCAAACTGGTGGGCTATCAAGGAACACTCCATAGATACGACACAAACCAACAAACCAAACTCGTAGTAGGCGCGAATAGGATAAATATGACAAGGCACACGAGGCAATGCCTAAGGTAGGATACTATCGTTTTGTGGATCCGGACCGCTGGTAACGCATAGCAGCTACTTCCACCCACCTCGTGAGACACTCCCAAATCAAATCAAAAGGTGGCCATCAAATCAATCATAAAGTAATAAATATAGTATCCAAGAAATGTGCCTGATAGGGGAGCAACACCACTTGGCCCGGCGTGGCTCTTGTTTTAGTAATTTTAATTATGATCCGAAAGCCAGGGCTATCCATCATCGTTCTCTATTCATTCCAGTAGCATTCACCAAACTGTCCTACATCATTCTGGATTCTCCACCTTGTGCATGGTTGTTAAAGTGGTTTTCGGTATTGGCAAAGAGTATGGTAATATCCGATCCCAGTCTCTTTAATAGCCAAATGCTTATTTCACACAATTGGTTCTTTTACATTTCCAAAACCGATTCATAATTTATATCAAAATATCATATTAAATTCAAAATCATATCACTTTCGAAATCATATCACTTTCGAAATCATTTCCACATCCGAAATTATATTCATTTTCGAAATCACAACCACAAAATAGGTTAAATCATCATATCAAAATATTTGCGTTTTAAATCAATTAAATCTAAATCATAAAAATTTCAACTTAAACGTTATAAATATTGGAAGTAGTTTATATATTGGAATAGTTATATATTAAAATAGTTTATATTATAAAAATAGGTTGTAGAATAGAATAGTTTATATATTAGAAATAGTTTATATACTAAAAAAGGTTATAGATTGAAATAGTTTATACATTGGAAATAGTTTATATATTAAAATAGTAAATATATTATAATAAATATATTAATTTAAATAATGTAAACATAATATATTTTATTTTTATTAAATTTTATTAAATTAAATCTTATATAATTAAAAAAATTAAATAAAGTTATAAGAATACCTTAAAATTTACATATTAAAACTTAACTTATAAATTTAGAATTCTTAGAAAAATTATAAATATAAATTTTAGATATTTTTTTTAAAAATAAAACTTTTATATTAAATTTAAAAATCAATTTTCATTTTTCTTCCAAACTCATCTGTCCAAAATATCAGAAATCACTTTAAAGACAGACCAACGGTGTCCTTATATAGTTTTCTATCCTAGGGTCGAGTGATATGGATTTTTATCATTTCAATCCTTAATAATTTAAAATTTACGGGTATATATCATTTCACCCCACAATCCCAAATTTCCAAAATCAATGATATTGCTTGGGTTTATCATTTATACTCATAACGATTTTCCTTAATCTAAAAGATCATTTTGGTATGTATCATTTCAACCCAATGTTATTTCCTAAAGCCAAGGGAAGTCGCGGCATGATTTACATGAAACAAATAGCATAACACATATTCATACATAACATATTATATAAGGTACCACATAACTTACATAACAAATTGTACAAAATAGCTTATAACTTGCATAACAAATTAAATAACATAGAATGTAACTTACATAATTAATTACATAGCATAGAATGTAACTTGCATGATTAATTACATAACCTAATATGTAACTTACATAAGTAATTACATATTTTAGCATGGAACGTGACATAAAATTCCAACCAAAATATAGCAAAATATGCAGTCATTTCTAACATAACACTTTAGGTGATTTCCTATACTACAACGTAACATATATACGCATATAAAATTTGATCTTTTTCTTTCCTCCTTTCTTTTCTTCTTTTTCACGCATAAATTTTCACATATCATATTAGTGGCGTTTTTCATAACATGGGTGACAACTTTTAAATCAATATAACATTTCTTTTTTTTCAACTTAGCAATTTCATATTAACAGCATGAAGCATATCAATAACCATATCATCACATCTATTTTTATAAACAAACCACAAAATATAAACAACAATATCATGTAAAAATCATAGGTGAACATAGATCATATCAAATCATATACAAACTATGAAAAATATAAACTATTGCAACATTCCAATAACATACCATTTGATATTCATTCACTTATCATAAGATTTTAAATTGTGAGTGAATGACTCACCTTTCGAGGCTAGGAAAATTGACAACACAAAGCTATGAATTTGAACCACGAATTCCAAAGCAAAGCAAACTTGAATTGATGGATTACAATATATATATATATATATATATGAATATATATTTCTCTTTTGATTTTTTTTGTAAAAGAGAAGAAGAAGAGTTAAATGGGGTTCGGCCTATGCTTGATGGATGGTGGTGGAGATGAGGAGGAGGAGTTGACCTTGGAGATGGAGGAGAGTGGCGGCTATAAGAGGAAGAAGGTAGAGTTTTGAAGATTGGAGGAAGGAGTTTTGATTTGGAGAAATTTTGAGTTTTTAGATCTAGAACTTTCTGTAGATTTGGAGAGGAAGAAGGAAGTGTGTTGAGAAAGTTTTCTCAAGATAAAATTATGTACGTACAAGTTAGTAAGAAAGAAACAAATGGTCGTAGGTATAAGAATAGACACAAGATTCTTGGTATGGTTAGAGTCTCTTGATAAAATCAGGCCTAGAAGACCAAACAAAACCTTCAGGACTTAGCCAAATTTCACAACTAAACACTACAAACTTATGTCGGGTTTTTCACATAAATTCAAATATTTAGAGCAATAGAAATTTGATTTTGACGAAATGAAAAGTGGTGAGATAATCAGAATTCAATCTAGTATCATATAAAAAGAATGAAATTTTAAAAGTAAAATTTAAAATTTTCAACCAAAAGTCAAACTTTGATAAGTTTGATCAAAATTTTAAATTTCCAAAAAATTTCTATTTTATTGAATTTGGGAAAATATGTTACTCAATATTCAAAGAAAATTCTTTAATTTTAACCTTCAAATTTTATTTAAATTCAAATAATAATATATTTTAAAATTGACTGAATTGAACCTTCATTTTATTAACATTGATTTGTCTTCATTTAACTGTTCATTTTATTCAATTCAACGTATGTTTCTCATTCTAGACAGAATCAATTACCAGCTCTTTACCTTAATTAAAAGATTTAATTCCAATTAATTCAATTTTAAATTTCCAACTGAATGTTGGTTACACATCAATAGTTTTATTTTCATTAATTAATTGAAACAAAGTTTTATCCTTTTTTTCGATTTACTTGTTCTTTATATTACATCAAATTTCTCTTATAATTAAAATATATGTTTAATTTTTATTTCCTCAACTTCCTTTTTTATTTTAATTCAAACATACATTTCTATTATTACGTCCATTAATTACAATTAATGTTCTCTTTCCTTTATTTGAAAGATTTCAATTACATTTAATTCCATTGATTAAAAATAAATCCCAAAGTGGATTAATCAATGGGATGAGGAATAAATCAATTGTTACAACTTAGTAATTCATATCTATTAATTTAGTGTTTACACAAGGAGTATATATATACTTACCATATAATTGATTTTTTATTGTATGCTAAAATATTTGGAATATTGTTTATCTCATTCTTTAGTAACATTTATTGTTACAGTTGATTAAAGTTGCATCAATACTGCTGTGAACTACATTCAATCAATATAATTAAATTATATTCTAATACGCGTTACCACCTTCCATTTCATTAAAGATTAATTTTTTTAGAATTTTATCTTTGGTCGTATTTTATATTTTAACAAATTAATTATTATTATTTTACTTACAATAACAATTGAAAATTATTTATTTCCAACTATATTATATTCAACAATTATAATTAATATTTTTAATTTTTTTTTCGAATTTACGAGTCGTTACAGTCTCCCCCACTCAAAAACTTTTTGTCCCTGAAAAGGAATGAGGTGGTAGAATATAAGCAAACAGAAAGATAAGATAGATTTGAAATGAATACTACTAGATACAAACAATTAATTCAAAACCATATAAATTTCATTTTCAAGTGTTAATATTATACATTTTTATTACATATTAACATCCATTTATTATTATCATTCTAATTAACTCACTGTCAATTTATTTGCATTCGCCTTATTTACTTCTTAATTGATTAACATTCACTTATTATTATTCATTTCGTTAATCATCAATGGATTTATATTCAATTCATTCGATTTTAGTTGATTTACATTCAATTAATTTGATTTCAATCCATCTTTATTTAATCAATTAATATTCATTGCATTCGCATTTGATTGATTCAAATTAAATGTATTTACATTTGATTGATTTTTAAACTATTTAAATTTGTTTCATCCATATTTAATTGGTTTACATTCTATTGGTTTACATTCAATTGATTTACTTTCAATTTATTAGCATTTGTCACAATTTTTTTTCCCTGCTTACTTATTCAAATTCAGTGAATTCTCATTCCATTAATTTCTGTTCTATTTTGTCCAATTAACTTACATTCGTTAAGTTCACCCTATTTTTTACATTCGTTCACAATCATATTTGTTATTCTCTTTTACATCAAAATTTATTTATGATCATTTATTTAATTTCATTCACATTTTATATTTACTTTAATGTCAATATCACTTAATTAACCATTCTACAAATTTACTTAAGTTTAATATCACCATTCGTTTTTTTTGCCTATCCAAAATGTTGAACCACATTCTTAATTTTGTTTTTTACTTCCTATTTTCCCAAGTTTAAAGTTATATAGCTTATATATATTCCAAATTTCTTACATCTCTACTTAGTTAACATTCATTCACAATTTATTTACGTTCACTTTTTCTTTATAACTTAAGTTCATTTATTTATTTATATATTTTTTTAAAACCCAAATCCTATTTTATTTAACTCATTTCATTTATTTGTCCATTTGAATTCACTTAAGTTAATTTTACTTCATAATTCTATTTCAACCATTTTTTGTAACTTACCTTTGTATCACAAACAGTTTACAAAATATAAATTTATTTATTACTTGTTTAGTTTCTTAAGTTCATATTCATTTACTTAAATAGCAGTCTCTTTTTATTATTCAATTTATTTCACCTAACATTTCTTACAATATAGATTAAGTGTATAAATATTCATTATAACAGCTCAATTTTTATTTAAGACTTTTCTTAAAAAACTATTTTGGACATCTTATTAATTACATTTTATATTATATACTATTCCATTACATGTTCGCATTAACATTCAAACATTTTTCCTAGTAAGTTTTTATTAATGTTTCAGAATGTAATTGAGCACTATATAACTTACCTTTTATTTACAATAATTTTATTAAGCAAAAATTTAGTTTGAACATTTTTATTACTTAAATTTTCCTCTTATACACCCTTCAATTACATATTAGTATTAATATTTTAACCTTTTAAATATTTCAGGTAAGTTATGTATGTTTTAGAATTCAATTGAGTATTATACAAATTAAATTTATCCTAGTTCAACTGTTTTAAGTTTTTTCAATTTCATTTCTCATTTTATACATTCCAATTATTCAAAATTTTTACTTCATTTCAATAATTGAATACCATTATCTAAAACAAACTTAAGAGTTTATTTTTCGGTTTCACATCAAACCATTTTGGAATAAATATATGCATATATTTTTTTGTATATCAAATCATAATTAAGAAATTCAAATCGAAATCCAGTTTTCAAAACAAAAGGGCAGCAAAGTTACTAAGTGTCTCCCCCACTTTGAGACTCGAAATTGAATGTCGATGATGCTGCAGTCATCACCGAAATTATTTTCCAACAACAAATGAGGAGCGCACTGACTTGCTTCTTTTAAAATTCTTTTGGAAACAATTTCTACTTGAAAATACCTTCAAATAATATTAATATTATTTTATTTTATTTTTTTCAAACTTTGAAAACCAAATTTTGAAAAGCGGCGAAAATTAAATTCTCAAATCCACAATTTAATTTTATCTCATTTGCAAATAAGATTTATAACCATGTTTATAAAATTTTGTCTCCTTATAACATACAACAATAGTTACCGGTTTAGGAATGTTAACAAAACAATAAATGATAATCTGGTATTATCATTTCTAACAACCAGTTCATTTAACTATCTAATTTCAGAAAATTATATTTCTATATATAAAATATAATCACACTCAACAAAATAACAATACGATATAAAACAATTTCATAAAACTAACAAATACGCTCTCTCATAGGAAGATTCAAGAATGGATTTTGGAACAAAGATAGAGATTCGAATTTAGCAGAACCCTAATCAAAGAGAATCCTAACTAAGAAGATAGGTTTGAAAGGAAGGATGATTTCATAATTTACTCATTCCAGGGCATTGCTACCCTATTTCTAATGAGTTTTACTCTATGAGCTAAGTTTTGCCTAAACCAGAGCTATGGTACCAACTGTAACGACCTGCTATTTTGAAACATTCACATCGATAATAAACCACATATATCAGACTTGAATTGCTTAAAATAATAGATTGTTATTTGTATTTGGGAAAACTTAGCATGTACCGTGAATAAATCAATCATAGAATCACAGACACATAGCAATACAATAATACAAAGCGGAATAGGTAAATAGTAGTTCATGAAGCTACTACAGAAACAACAGAGTCCAAGACAAAAGGTAACAAAATTCCAAATACACAGAAATCTCTAATACATAAGTAAATAACAAGTCTGAACAAAAATAACCGATGACTCAAATAACAGAGTAACATGAAAGCTAAATAGATAAGATTGATCTCTAAGCCAAGCTCCAAGCTCCAAAAGGTGAGCCCCAAAAGCTGTAATACTCAAGCTGACCCGAGCATAAAGCAAAATACAAAACACTCGAGTCAGGATTAACAATCTTATGCAAGTAAATCAACTCAAGTGAAATGTCCAAATGAAATGCAATAATTTAAAGAATGCTTAGCATTTCCATCTTTTAAGGATCCGTGAAACTATCTACATACATAATATAATATGCTACATAAATATTGTCTACAGTAAAGTAAAATATTAAAGTAGTGTTAAGGCGTTACTCTTGTCCCTCTTAACACATTCTAATATAAATGTCATAGTCTATACAGTACTGTAAACTCAACCGAACCGTTAGGCTATCACGGATCACTCCATAGGTAAGACATAAACCAAACTCATAGTCAGTGCGATCGGGATAAATATGACAAGGCTCGCGAGGCAATGCCTTGGGTAGGACACTACCATTTTACAGATCCGGACTATTGGTAATGCATAGCAGCTACTACCACCCACCTTGAGACAGACTCTCAAATTAAATCAAAGCGTAGCCACTAAATAAATCACAAAGTAATAAATATGGTATCGAAGAAATGTGCCTGATAGGGGGGGCGACCCCACTTGGCCCAGCATGCCTCCTGATTTAGTCATTTTAATTATCACCCGAAATTCATAGCTATCCATCATCGCTCTCTTACTTTATTCTAGTAGCGTTCGCCAAACCATCCTAATTCATTCTAGATTCTCCACCACGTGCATAGTTATTAAAGTGGTTTTCGATATAGGTAGTGAGTATGACAATATCCGATCCTGGTCTCTTTAACAACCAAACACTTATTTCACACCAGTTGGTTCTTTTACAATTCCAAAATAGATTAATAATTTATATCAAAATGTCATATTCACTTCGAAATCATATCACTTTCGAAATCATATTCACTTTCGAAATCATATTCATTTTCAAAATCGTAACCACAAAATAGGTTAAACCATCATATCAAAATATTCGTGTTTTAGATCAATTAAATCTAAATCATAACAGTTCCAACTTTAAACATTTGGAATATTGAAAGTAGTATATATATTTAAATAGTTATACATTAAAATTAGTTTGTATTTTAAAAATAGGTTATAGATTGAAATAGTTTATAAATTAGAAATAGTTTATCTACTAAAATAGGTTATAGATTGAAATAGTTTATATATTAGAAATAGTTTATATATTAAAACAGGTTATATATTATAATAAATATAATAATTTAATATTTTTAACATAGTATATTTTATTTTTATTAAATTTTATTAAATTAAACCTTATATTATGAAAAAAGAGTAAAAAAGTTATAAGAAAACCTTAAAATTTACATTTATAACTTAACTTATAAATTTAGAATTCTTGAAACATTTAATTCTGAAATCTAAATGTACATATATGTTTTAAAATAAAATCTTTATATTGAATTTAAAAATCATTTTTCCTTTTTTTTTCAAACACATCTGTCCAAAATTTAAAAAATAACTTTAAAAACAGACCAACGGCGTCCGTATATAGTTTTCTATCCTAGGGTCAAGTGATATGGATGTTTATCATTTCAATCCGTGATAATTTAAAATTTACGGGTATATATCATATCACCCCGCAATCTCAAAATTTCAAATGCAATAAAATCGCTTGGGTTTATTATTTGGGGGAATTATTTTAAAGGACAAAAATTTGTATACTTTTTACCTCAAGGACACAACCTCAATATTTTTATTATAAGGACAAACATTCTTCTAAAAATTATTCATAAGGACAAAAAAATTTCAAAATTATTCATAAGGACAACAAAACTGCTACCAAGCTAAAACTGATACCTAAAAACTGATACCGATAACTAAAAACTGATACCTAAAAACTGCTATCAATAACTAAAAACTGATACCTACAGAAAGTTGTCCTTCAGCATAAAATATTGAAGGTCTGTCCTTGAGGATAAAAAGCTGTGAAATTTTGTCCTTGACAATAATTTCCTGTTATTATTTCAGCCCATAACGATTTTCCTTAATCTAATAGATCATTTGGTTATGTATCATTTCAAACCATAGTGATTTCCTACAGCTATAGGAAGTTGTAGCATGATTTACATAAAATAAATAACCTAACACATATTCATACGTAACATATTACATAAGATAGCACATAACTTACATAACAAATTGCATAAATAGCATATAACTTACATAATAAATTACATAAAATAGCGTATAATTTTCAAAACAAATTACATAACATAGCATTTAACTTACATAATTAATTACATAACATAGCATGTAACTTGCATAATTAATTACATATCATAGCATGTAAATTAAACAATTAATTATATATTATTTTAGCATGGAATGTGACATAAAATTCCTACCATAACATAACATAATATGCAATAATTTCTAACATAGCACTTTAGGCGATTTCCTATATTACGACGTAACGTATATATGCATATAAATTTTATTCTTTTTCTTTCTTTTTTTCTTCTTTTTCACACATAAATTTTCACATATCACATTAGTGACATTTTTCATAACATGGATGACAACTTTTAAATCAATATAACATTTCTCTTTTTTTCAACATAGCAATTTCATATTAACATCATGAAGCATATCAATAACCATATCATCACATCTACTTTTATAAACAAACTACATTATATAAATAACAATATCATGTAAAATTCATAGGTGAACATAAGTGAACATAGATCATATCAAATCATATACAAACTATGCAAAATCTAAACCATTGCAACATTCCAATAACATGTCATTTGATATTCATTCACTTATCACAATTTTTTAAATTATGAGTGAATGAATCACCTTTTGGGGCTAGGAAAATTGATAGCATAAACCTATGAATTTGAACCACGAATTCCAAAGCAAAGCAAACTTGAATTGATGGATTACAATATATATATATATATATATATATATATATATGTGAATATATATTTCTCTTTTGATTTTTTTATAAAAGCAAAGAAGAGGAGCTAAAGGTGGTTCGGCCTATGCTTGGTGGATGGAGGTGGAGATGATGAGGAGGAGGATATAACCTTGGAGATGGAGGAGAGTGGCGCCTATAGGAGGAGGAAGGAAGAGTTTTGGAAGAGAGGAGGAAGGAGTTTTGATTTGGAGAAATTTTGAGTTTTTACATCTATAATTCTCTATAGATTTGGAGAGGAAGAAAGAAGTGTGATGAGAAAGTTTTCTCAAGAGAAAATTATGTACGTACAAGTTAGTTAGAAAGAAACAAATGGTCGTAGGCATAGGAATAGACACAAGACTCTTGGTATGGATAGAGCCTCTTGGTTAACCAAGGCCCATTAAACCAAACAAACCCATTAGGACACATTTAAATTTCACAATTAAATACTACAAACTTATGTCTGTTTTTCAAAGAAATTCAAATATTTGGAGCAATAAAAATTTGATTTTGACGAAATGAAAAGTGGAGAGAAGATTAGAGTTCAGTCTATTACCATATAAAATAAGGAAATTTTAAAATTCAAATTAAATATTTTCAAACAAAAGTCAAACTTTGATAAGTTTAACCAAAATTTGAAATTTCAAAAAAATATTCAATTTTATTGAATTTGGAAAATATATATTACTCAATATTCCAAAATTTGTTCTTTAACATTAACCTTTAAACTTTATTTAAATTCAAATAATAATATATTTTAAAATTAACTGAATTGAACCTTCATTTTGTTAACATTGATTTGTCATCATTCAAATGTTCATTTTATTCAATTTAACATATGTTGCTTATTCTTGACTAAATCAATTACCATCTATGTTCTTTACCTTAATTAAAAGATTTAGTTCCAATTAATTCAATATTGAATTTTCAATTGAATGTTGGCTACACCCAAATCATTTTAATTTCATTAAATAATTCAAACAAAGTTTTTTCCTTTTGTTTCGATTTAATGCTCTTTATATTACTTCAGATTTCTCTTTCATTAAAACATGCGTTTCCTTTTTATTTCCTCAACTTCCTTTTTTATTTTAATTCAAACATACATTTCTATTATTACGTCCATTAATTACCATTAATGTTCTCTTTTGTTTTATTTGAAATATTTCAATTACATTTAATTCCATTGATTACAAAATAAATTCCAAAGCGGATTAATCAACGGGGTGAAGAATAAATCAATTGTTACAACTTAGTAATTTATATCTATTAATTTATTGTTTACACAAGGAGTACAAAACTACTTACCAAATAATTTATTTCTTATTGTATGCTAACATATTTAAAATATTGTGTATCCCATTCTTTAGTAACATTTATTGTTACAGTTCATTAAAATTGCATTAATACAGTTGTCAATCACATTCAAGCAACATTATTAAATTATATTCTAGTACGCATTGCCACCTTCCATTGCATAAAAGATCAGTTGTTTTAAATTTATCTAAGATCATGTTTTATGTTCTAACAAATTTATTATTGTTATTATTATTTAAATTGAAAACTCTTTATTTCTAACCATATTCTATTCAATAATTATAATTAACATTTTTCAAAAAATTCAAATTTACGAGTCGTTACATCCCTTAATTAACTAATGTTATAAAAGTGACATATTTTCTGACTAATTAATGCCTCTATGTCTCTTAATTAATTCGTCTTTTAATTGATGGATGCAGCAAGTACAGTGTAAAGAGACCCAACAGTCTTAATAGGACCCAACAGTCTATAATTATCCTAACAGTTATATATACACATAGGACCCAACAGTCCAATAAGTGGCCCAACAACCTAAGTACTGGCAATAACATCGTGAATATGCCACAACCTCTTAGATAGGAACTTGAAAATTGGTAATAGTGCGACCCATACCACACGTTCTCACTTATCAGTTTGCTAACTGATAGTCAACGTCGCACTAGAAACAAATCATCTAAATCACAACAATTGCCTCATCGACAAATATGACCCAAAGGACACTAGCTTCAAACGAACAAGTCCATAATTAACTGAAAAAGTGAACGCACGTGTCTCATACCACGTGTTTTACTAAATCGTTTAATTCTCTTTCTCATACACTGGAAAAGTACAAAAACGTATATTAATATTGAAAATAACTTGTTTGAGAAAGCAAATTTACCAAAAAAATTGAAATCCCTTGAATATTTTATTCGAAAAACTCTATGTATTGAAAATATTGTATATTATATAGCTTTAAGGCGATTTCATTTTTAAACCAAAACCAGAAAAGCGTTCGTCCCAAAGCGATAGAAATTTATATACATAAAAGACTCTTATATAAATTATTTTATAAAATGTGCATGGTGTCAGCAATTGCTCATGAAATCAACATTCAATATATATATATATATATATATGTATGTATATATATATATAACCTTACTAATCCAATGCATGGATTTAGTATAATATTGGTTTGTCTACATAGGTTCAAAGCCTTTAGAAACCAACATCGAAATTTGGTTTAGAAACCCATGTAAAAAAACTCAAAATTTCAGACAAAGCAGATCCTACTCTGATTCAAAGTTTGACAGCAAGTTAATTTCGATAAGCTACAGAGGGCAGAATGACCTGAAATTTGATATGCATAGAGTTCAACAACAATAATATCAAAAAAAAAAAAAAAAAGAACAGACACAATCCGATAAGAAACATGAGAGATATAAGCTCTCAAAGTTGGACTCACGGCCAAATTTCATTGTCAACAGCTGAAGCAAAATATGCTCCAATTCAAAGTTTGACAGTACGTTTCTATAGGCAACAGAGGTCAGAATGACCTAAAATTTGATATGCATAAAGCACAAAAACTATACTTTAAATTAGAAAAGAACCATGCAATTTGAACAAGGTATGAGAAATTTATGATGTCTTAAAGTTGTACCCAGGCAACTATTTCACTGTTAAAATTTGGAGGAAAACATGCTCCGAGTCAAAGTTCGACATCAGATTTCTATTAGCTAAGATGTCAGAATGACCTGAAATTTGACATGCGTAATGTTCAACAACTATACTTTAAATTGAAAAAGGAATCATGCAATTTCGATAGGAAACGAAAGAGATTCACTGTTCTAACATGGACTAAGGCCATGTTTGCAGCAGCTCAGAAAACAGGAATGTTCCCAGGCCTGAAAAGCATCTCAGGTTCATCTTTCAGGTGACTAATGGATGACCAATTACTTATGATTGAACTAAAATTTTGTATGCATATTGTGTAACGCTTTAACTTTCAACTGGAAAAAGAATCAATGATTTTTGACAAGAAACGAAAGAGATACGCTGTCTCAAACTTGGACTCAGACCATGTTTGTAGCAGATCAAAAAATCAACGTTACTTCAAACGAATTTGCAAAGTAAACAACTCAGTTCATCGCTATGAAACCTGAAACAAACTAGAATGTGTAAGGGAATCCTCACCTTGGATTGGCAAAAAAAGATTGGCACAAAATTACACGAATCCGGATCAAAAACGATGCTTGGTGGCTTACCTCTCCCCTTCAACACCAGTAAATTAAGTAAAAAGGACATGCGAGGAAGAAAAAGAAGATTACAGACCACATCCAAGCACAAAATCAAAATTTGACGAAGTAGAAATGGGTTTTTGTAGTTATTAATTGAATATAGTGCCTTAGTTTGATTGATTTCAGCAAATAATTGAAGAAATTGGAGATTTTTGCTTTTAAGTTGAAGGAGGAAAGTGTTTCATAATTTTCTTCTTTGTTTATGGTTAGATGAAGTTTGCACTGTACGTACTTTGTTTAAGGAAGAGAAGCTACCTCTTTACTTCAGGTTAGAGATGAAATTTAGCTTTGACCTAGCAACAATTAATTAGCCTAAGATACTAATTATCACTAATTAAACTAAAGCAGTTTTATTTAAATCAAAACAAATTATCTTTACAAAATTTCAACATAATAAAATCTCACAAATGCATTTCTGTGTTTAACAAACATTTTTACAACAAAATAAAAGATAATTTAGCTTTAAAAATTATTTTCACTATTAAAAACTCTTATTTTAATCAAATACCCAATTTACACAATAGTTAACAGAAAACACTATTTCTAACATGGAAAATTACATAAAAATTATTTTCTTGCATAATTAAATGCAACATACCATTTTAACATCATTTTACATCCAAAACTTACTTTTAACCAAAATTTTAATTTTTTATTTACATTATTTAACATTTAAATTTTAATACTTTATTAAAATTAAAAAAAGACACTATTGGGCAATGATTTGCAAAATTATTGCATTTTATCAAGTTAAAATCCTATAATGCTCTTTTTCTCCCAAAATAACACGATGAAGTTTTTAAAACCTTATTTTAAACACTTTCCATTTATTTCAACAATTTATTATTGAATAAATTCTTTTTAACTTTTATTTATTTCAATAAATCACCAAATTAACATATTTCCATTTTCCACACATTATTGCCAACGTTATCATAATAACTCAATTTTATTCTTTTCAAATTCATTGTTTATTCAAAATAAACAATTTTAAATCTCCAATTTATTACTATTCCTCCATTATTAAATTATATTCACCATTATGATTTAATTTTCAGGTAATCGCCAAAAGCAAGGTTGTTACAAAAATCCAAGCCCATTGAAGCCCAAGTTGGTTATCTGTTATCCTGCAAATAGACAAATATATCAGAGCTCAAATAAATATCTCACAGGGGAACTGACCAAAATATAATAATTAGTAAATACTCACCAATATAATAACACTTTCTAAACCAGTATCTCAAAGCTGGAAAGTCTATTCCATCTACCTAACCTGTAGGATGTTATGAGGAGGGGGTCAGAACTAAAGTTCTGGTGAATGGATAAATTATACCCTTCTAGGCTTAATTCCACATATACCATTTTATTTCCATTTTCTATTATATTAGGTTTATTGGGTTTATACTACTCTTGCCTCCATGCGTGAATTGTATCCATCTATTCCCTATTAGATTAAAGCCTAATAACTAATATATATATGTCGCTATATGCCCAATGACAACATCGGTCCTAGGTACTACTCATAGTACCTTTCGTATCCCCCTTGAAAAGGACTCCATCGTCTTGCTCCTAGAGCATTCTATGACTACATCTTTAAAAGACAGCTTCGTGAGGTCTACAATACAAATATTCCGTCATCTGCTATGAAAACACAAAACTACGTCCACTCTAGCCTGTATTAATGCTCACACATCCACAATGTACCACCCAGTGCATACCTTGGGGATTATACGTAATTGTTCTGTCTACTCCCTAAATCCCGCTTAATACATTCTACCTTGTGCAGAACTAAGTCGAGGATTTTATATGTCTATAAAGGACTTCTTCATTGGTCCTATAATGTAGATATTCTACTTGGTCTATCTCTTTTCTCATCATGGCTACGGCCCTACACAGCCACCCATCAACTAACCGAAATACGCTTAAAGAGCTAATTGGATGTGCCTTACAGCAAACAATCTAAACATCCAATTGGTTGTGCCCCTCATCCAATGCCTTGATAGTGAAATAATCATTGGCCTTTTGGTTTAACTCTAGTCCTTCCCAAATCCGCTTCTTGGTTTGATGCTGGCCTGATATCCGCATGCGACTATCCTTTTGGGTCTTGCCCACTAAAACCTACTCGCAATTTAGAGTACGGTGTCATCCGAATATTCTACTCCAAACATCAACCCTTTTGACTTCCTACAATGGTTCTTCCATGCAAAAACAATCAAGTCATACTCTCTTGATGGAACACCTATAGATCTACCTCCGGGGGACTCCTTCTTTAGGCCTACCCCAAAAGGCCATCCTAGAGTACCCTCACGTACCGTTGAAGTTTCATACCTCCTCCAGCCCAAAATATTGAAGTTCGACGTGATTTTTCTGTACTAAAAATTTATGATGAATTGCTTCCTTAGGATCTTCATCCTATGGGCTGCTTCAAATGCATCTTACTTTTTTATTGGACCATAAATCAAATCTGTTATTTTGCATTTAGCTTACTTTTCTTATTCTGTTGGCTACTGATTTACCCTAATCAACATAATCTTGTCCCAGCCTCACCTAGCTATTGTGAGAGTATCAATTCCTGACTGAAAGGGAATGATGTTAGTATGGTCCTATTTATATTTTGCTTATTGACTTAGCGTAAATTTTGAAATAAGCCTCTTCTGTTATTTCTACACTATTTGCTTATTAACTTAGTCTAAGTCTTAAAATAATTTTTTCCTGTTCTTTCTGTTTGATTATAGCCTTTGTTATAATTTTACTTGCAATTATCACTTATATATTCTTTTATAATTTATATATTATAACTATAATTACTATTGTTTCTTTTCTATTCTTGTCTATTTTATTTTATTATCATATTGAATTCTCTTATGTTATGCGACAATCTTGTCTTAGGCCTACGTCCGACTATCACAAATTTACTTATCATAATAACTGCTGTGCTTTTATTATACTATCTGTGCAGTAAATGCAGATCTGGTTACATTACTTCTAGTCTTGTCTAATAATTAACTTGATTTCTTCTTTACTTTCTTTAATTCTTTACTTTATTTTCTTATATTTTAGGAAGTAGTTCTATTCAATTTGTTTGGTTACAAAACCTGTGCTAAAAATCCATTTTCATTTTATAATACTAAATAATGCTATAAACAATAATCTGTAAAGGCAAGATATTTCTTTTATTATTTCTTTACTTTTTGGGTAGTGCAAAATACAGTAGTGCATCTGTTTTACACTAATTCCCTATTTCTTTCTTTCATTCTTGTAATTACATTTATCATTATCCTTTAAATATTAATCTACCGAAATGTATTCTCTTTTCTAACCCAATGTTTAACGGTCAATTTTCTATCGATTTAGAAAATCATCGAAAAATTTTGAACTAAATTTTACCGCAAACGCACGACGTACAATTTTAGTACGTGGCCAGTACGGTTCGATCCGTGGGGAATTTTTAAGATTTTAAAATTTTCAGTTCAATCAAATTAGACCAAAATGAGAGGAAATTGTTAACTAGAAAAAAGAAGCTAAAGCTAGAATTGAAATGTGATTTTAACCATTAGACTAGTGAATAATTAAGAGGAAAATCCACTTCCATTTTTTATTAAATCAACAAACAAATAATTTATGATCTCTAGTTATGAAATAAAGTGAAATAATTGTTGCATTTATCATAAGTATGGTTTTTTTATGTTATTAGTTGACATAACTCAAACCATCTAACTATAATATAACAATGATACACTTACAAATTCTCATGAAAATGAATCCCAAGAAAAAGCTATTTTAAGTATGATCTGTTTACTATTGTCATTAGTAAGATAGATCATCAAATTTTGTTTTTACTTTGTTTTCAAAATCAAAAATGGATTAGCAAATGACGATGCAAATTGTATTTATGTTGAATACGAATAGCTCATTTGCAAAAGCAACATAAGCTATCAAACCCACTTGTATAAACTTGCATCTAAATTCACTCTCATGAAGCACAAGCTAAAAGATATCATAAATCATAGAATGTTGAAATTACATAATATTTGAGAGTTTCATTACTCCTAAACTGAAGGGATTTAGCTACTCATTTGTGCTATCATATTAACACGTGTAATTTTCAACATTAAAAGCAAAAGAAATAGATGCTAAACAAAGGAGGAAATGAGATTAACTATTAAGCCACTTGCATAAAAATTAAAGCTACACTACATGCGTTAATGTAAATCTAAGCAATGAACATTAAAAGAAAGAGAGCACAAAAATAAACATTAACATAAAAGTAAAGAAAAGCATGTAGCAAAGAAAAGAGGAAGAGACTTGAATGCCATTTTTATTTCATGAAAAATTTCCATTACAAGTTGCTTTCTTAATTTTCTAACTAATATGAAAGAGAAGAAGATATGTTCATGTAAATAAGAGGGTTATTTATACATGCATAAAACCCTAATTCCATTCTTAGAGAGCTTCGAAAAATACCCTTAAGGAAATTTAGCCACCAAGTAACCATTAGCCACTAATTAATCCATCATTTAATGTGTAAGAAGCTTTAATCTCCACCGAGTTGTCCGTTAGCTCCCAATTATACATTTAGGTAAGTGTGTGGGGTTCTCCCTAATCTTAAAGTTGAATTATTTCATTTTCATTCCTTTGTATTTCCTTGTGCATGCATATATCATCATGAATCCCACTTCCACATGCATCAAAATATCCTATAAAAATCATTAAAATTTCCAAGTAAAAATTCTTAAATTGACACATGCACAAAAATGACCATTCTGCTCCTGAATGAACATGAAAATATGATGGTTTGAAATTAATAGAATTTTGGTTTTAACATGTTAAAATGCCCAAATATGATGTTTATTTAAATAAAGGGAGATAAAATATGGATGTAATTATATGCACATTTACGTGCACATCAAATACCCCCACACTTACCTTTTTATTCATCCTCGAATAAAGGAAAACTGAGATAAATCCATTTTTGTAGGGAGCACGATTGCATTTAGCATATGCAACAAGCCGTTAAACCTTTGGGTGTCCCAAGTAAGACGAGTGTTGTCTTGTGAGGGTTTTCAATGGATACTACCGACAAAATCCAAATGCAGGATGGAAATATTTACAAATGCAAGATTTATTTACAATTGGATGAGTGCAAATTTTTTTAAAGTATTTACAAATGAAAGGTTTACTTTTAATAGGCACAAATAAGTTAAATATAATTCTTGGTCATTATCTTGAAAATTTAAGTCATTTACATGTCAAAATTTCCAACAAGAATTAAGTTGTCATAATAGATAGACTATAGTTTGGTTAGTTGTTTCGGTTGATAATACAATGTAATTCTGAAATGGATCCTTAGTTTATTATCAAAGTTTGTTAAAGTGGTATTCTCATTTCTTTTCAATAACAAGTTAAATCAAATAAGTTAAAATGATGCTTGGATTTTACTTACTCTCTCTTACATGAAAATTTCATTGATATTAAAAATATTTACATATGCCTAACTAAGGTAAACTGAGGCCAGATATATTACCCATGCGCTGCCTTACAGGCTGATGTGAGGGGAATATAGAGCGTGGCCAGTGAACACACAAGTGTGAACAATTATCGACTATAGGCATTACTAAAAAGAATTTTTATATTCACACACCTAACTCAGATAAACTAAGGACAGATATACCGATCGTGCACTGCCTTTCGGGCTTACGTGAGAAGCGTACAGAGCATGGCGAGTGAACACACAAGTGCGAACACTTATCAACTATAGATGTTAAAAATATATATACATATATACAAAAAAAATTACTTATATATATTTTCTATTTTTTAAGAAAGAGAGAGTTTTTCAAAATCATCTTAATACTATTTAACTTGGAAGATAAAAATGTTATATCCTTAACTTTAAATTTACCACTTTTTTAAATAAAGATTTTCAATCAGAACATACTTCATATTTAACATATACGAACCTTCCTATATACTAGTTAAACCATTGTTATTTGTAATCAAACTTTATTTTTTTGAGATAAATAAATTTTCAAAAATTTTAATTTATTAACCAAAACTTGTACTCATCCCATAGTGTTTCTTCAAAAATAAATCAAAATTCTATAAAGAAAATGTTTTTGAGATTTCAAATTTTGAGATTTGTTCTTTGTAGTTAAAAGAAGATGAAAATTCGAAAATGCCATGAACTAAAAAAATGAAAATGAAAATGAGACTCCCCCCACACTTAATTTTGACTATGTCCCCACGGTCAATGTACGATATAATGAGTGTAACGGGGGAAAAATATGTACATATTTAGAAAAGAGGGTTAACATTCTTACTAGATGTAGCTTGGCTCATGAAGAATCATGAGCTCCTCCTCTTGGTTATTGGGCAATTCCAAGAAAGGTTTCAAACGATGACCGTTGACTTTGAAAATCGATCCATCCTTGGGGTTTTCTATTTCTATGGCACCATGTGCAAAAACAGTTCGTACCACAAATGGTGCGGTCCATCTTGATTTAAATTTCCTATGAATGTAGTCTTGAGTCATATAAAAGAACTTTCTGGTTTGGCGAAAACTTTTTCCTTATGATTGACCTGTCATGAAAAACTTTTGTTCTTTCTTCGTAAATTTTCTCGTTTTCATACACGTCGTTCCTAAGTTCTTCTAGTTCGTTGAGTTGTAGTTTTCGGTTTTCACCGGCTTTCCCTAGATCAAAGTTTAAGTTCTTTATTGCTCACAATGTTTTTTGTTCGATTTCAACGGGTAAATGGAAAGCTTTACCATAAACTAGATGGAATGGGAACATCCCAAGTTTAGTTTTAAAAGCAGTATGGTTAGCCTAAAGCACATCAATCAATTTCTAAGACCAATCTTTTCGATTTTTGTTAACAGTTTTTTCCAAGATTTTTTTTATTTGTCAATTTGAAACTTCAACTTGGCCACAAGTCTGAGGATGGAATGGAATGGATAACTTGTGGGTTATCGAATATTTTATCATTAAAGTTTCAAAAGAACGGTTGCAAAAATGGGTTCCTTATCACTGATTACTGTGCGAGGTGTGCCGAACCTCGAAAAGATGTTTTCTTTGGGAAATTTCACAACAATTCTATAGTCATTGGTTTTGCACGGAATGGCTTCGACTTATTTTGAGATGTAATCAATAGCGAGAATGATATAAAGTTTCCAAAAGAACTAGGAAAAGGTCCCATAAAGTCGATAACCCAAACTTCAAAGATTTCGATCGTAAGAATAGGGTTTAGAGGCATCATATTCCGCCAAGAAATTCTTCCTTGCATTTGACATTGATCACAAATTTTACAAAATTCAAACGAGTCTTTGAAAAGAGAGGGCCAATAGAAACCACACTGGAGCACCTTTTCCGCAGTTTTTTTAGGAACGAAATGTCCACTGCACGCTTGATCGTGGCAAAACGAAAGAACACCCCTGATCTCATTATCCGGAATGCAATGTCAGATGATTTGGTTGGGACAATATTTGAACAAGTATGCATCGTCCAATAGAAATATTTCACTTGGGACATGAATTTGTATTTGTCCTGTTTGGAACAAGATGAGGGAGTTTCTTTAGTGACTAAGTAGTTCACTATATCAGCATACCATGGATCAATAGAGATTGAAAGAAGTTGTTCGTCGGGGAAGTTTTCATTGATTGGCAAAGAAGATGGTGCGTTCGAAAGATGAGACAAGTGATCAAATATGACGTTATCAGATCCTTTTTTCTTTGATTGTAAGGTCAAATTATTGAAGTAAAAGGATCCAACGAATCAAATGGGATTTTGCATCCTTTTTAGCGAAGACATATTGAAGCGCATAATGGTCTGTGTACACAGTAATGTATGAACCTATCAAGTAAGGTCGAAAATTTTCAAGCGCAAAAACGACATATTGAAGCTCTTTTTCGGTTGTTGTGTAGTTGAGTTGAGTGTCGTTCAATGTCATGTTCGCATAGTAAATGACTTAAAGTATTTTGTTGATGCGTTGTCCTAAGAAAGTACCAACTGCAAAGCTAGAAGCATCACACATTATTCCGAAAGGAAGATCCCAATTCAGTGTGCAAATGATTGGTGCAGAAATGAGTTCGTTTTTGAGACACTCAAAAGAAGAGATACACTCAGAGTTGAAATCGAATGGAACGTCTTTTCCGAGAAGAGTTGTCAAAGGACGAGCAATTATGCTAAAGTCCTTTATAAAGCGTCGGTAAAAGCCAGCGTGTCCTAAAAACTATCGAATGTCCTTAACAGATTTGGGAATGGGTAGGTTTGCAATTACGTCGATTTTCGCTTTATCCACCTCAATGCCTTTATTTGAGATGATACGTCCAAGGACTATGCCTTGTTTGACCATAAAGTGGCAATTTTCCCAATTCAAAGTCAAATATTTTTCTTTACATCAATTTAGAACCAACTCGAGATAATTTAAACATTGGGAAAAAGAATCACAAAAGGTAGAGAAATTTTCCATAAACACTTCTAGAAAGCATTCAACGATGTCGTAAAAAAGCGCCAACCATGCATCATTGGACGTTGCAGGGGCGTTACAAAGTCCGAGTGGCATATGTCGATAAGCAAAGGTACCGAACGAACACGTGAAAGTCGTTTTCTCTTGATCTTCGGGAGCGATTTGAATTTGGTTATAGCCAGAATAAGCATCAAAGAAGCAGTAGAATTCATGGCCGGCTAAACGTTCGAGCATTTGGTCAATGAAAGGAAGTGGGAAGTGATCTTTACGCATTGCAACATTTAGTTTTTGATAGTCAATGCAAACATGCCAAATCATTGAGTACAAGTTGGAATAAGTTCATTTGAATCATTTTTGACAAGGTTAGCCTAGACATTTTCGGTACAATGTGAATTGGACAAACCCACGAACTATCAGAGATTGGGTAAATGATTCCATTGTCGAGAAGTTTGAGAATTCACCATGCACCGCACCTTTCATTTTTGGATTAAGCCTTCGTTGCGCGTCAAGAACAGGCTTGACATCGTGGATTAAATGGATGCGATGTTGAGCAAGAGCGGGACTAATTCCCTTTATATCGGAGATCGACTATCCCATTTCTTCTTTGTATTTCGAAAGAATAGGGAGTAACGAGGTTTCTTGATCAAGAGAGAGAGAGAGTCATGGAATGGGCAACGTTTCGTTATCACCTAAGTATGCGTATGTAAGGTGATCGGGAAGTGGTTTGAGGTCCAATGTCGGGAGTTTCTCGAATAAAGAATTAGGTTTAGATTCGGACTCAACTGGAAGCAATTCAAAAGAAGAGTGCATCAATTTCGTTGGGAATTTTGCGAAAGTTTTTTCATACTCAGCCTCACGTTCATCGTTAAGGTCAATCGTCTCATTTTCATAGTTTTCATGAATGGCACTAACATCCAACGTTTGGTCACGAGGTTTGTTCAATTGGCTTTCTAGATCGAAAATATTAAGATCCAAAGCCATGTTTCCAAAAGCGATTTTCATCGATCTATTGCAACAATCGATTAAGGCATTTGAGGTGGCTAAGAATGGTCGGCCTAAAATCAAAGGAATTTGACTCACAGGATTTGTCACGGGTTGTGTTTCGAGAACGTTAAAGTCAATGGGGAATATGAATTGCCCTACTCGAATGAGCACGTCCTCGATTTCTCCTAGGGCTTCGTAATGGAACGATCGACGAATTGAAGCGTAACTTTTGTGGGTTTGAGCTCACCTAAGCCTAATTGTTCGTACACGGAGTATGGAATCAGGTTGACACTCGCGTCTAAGTCAATCAAACATATGTAAATCATCTTGTCACCAATTGCACACGAAATCGTAGAGCAGCCGTGATCTTTGTATTTGACGGGCATGGTTTGGGACAAGACTTCGCTCAAACTGGCGGCTAAGAAGATTTTTTAGGCAGTTGAGAGTGTCGCTTTTGGGTACACAAGTCCTTAAGAAATTTCGCATACGTTGTGACTTGCTAAACAATGTCAAGAAGCGGGATGTTTACTTTCACTTGTTTAAAAATTTTCAAATTCTTTTCCATTTGGTTCGAGTGTTTCTTTGGTCGACGACGATGTGGAAATGGAACACAATACTCGGTAGCGGGTCTACTCGAGTAGAAATTTTTTTTTGATTGGCATTCGATTCAGCGTTTGGCTCCATGTTCTGTTCGGATTCCTTTTTTGCTTTAGAAGTGTCGAGAGAGGATCTTGGTAAATCATTTGGATTAACGATTTGATTATTAATTTGTTTACCGAAATGTAAAGTTGTGATAGCATTCAATTGGATAACGTTGCTATCTTGAACAACATGGGCTTGATTTGAATTTGCATTTTTATTTTTAGGATTTGGAAGGGGCTGGCTTGGGAATGTTCCTTGTTCGCATACATTTACAGATGTGGCTAATTGACTCATTTGCATTTCAAGTTTTACAAACGATTGGTTTATGTTTTGCAAATGCGAGGTTAATAGATTTTGCAAATTGCTATTTGATTGAAGACTTTGAGTAGTTGCTCAAGAGTTTTCTCAAGTGAACTTAAACATTTATCGTCTTGAGGAGGATGAGCGGAATTTGGTTGAAAATTTGATTGTTGCGGTTGATTATAAGATGGACCCACAAAGTTTGGTTGAAAATTGAGGGGCTGAAAGGGAGGATTCGAAGCATTATTTGGGAATGCTTGAAAATTGGGACGAATCGTATTAGTGTTAAGATTGTTTTGGTTCCAAGCAATATTTGTATGATTTCTCCAACCAGGATTGTACGTTGGAGAAAATGGATCATTTTTTGCTTTACTAAAAGCATTGATTTTTTCGACAGAATTGGGACACTGATCGACTATATGATTAGGATCGTTGCATTTATAACACATCGTTTAGGAAGCTTGATTCACATGATTCAATGAGAAAACGTTATCGGATTTTTTAATCATGGTGTCGATCTTAACTTCCAAAGTAAAAGAAGATCCTTTGGAGTGTGTACTCGATCGTGAGTAAATTGATTTTTTGTTCGAACATTCCCATTGGGATGACTTTTTAGCGAGATTTTTATGAAATTGCCAATCATCTTAGTGATGTTGGGCAAGAAAATTGCCTTAGCACATTGATTGGAGCATGGTTCGTGAGCTGTTTTTGAGTCCATCTTATAAGATTTGACAAATCGTTCATTTTTCAAAGTTATGGTGTGGACATTTTATCAAAAGCTCTTTGAATCTTTCAAAATATATGGCAAATGGTTCTCCCTTGAATTGATGAAAATTTACATTTTCATTTCGGATTCTACTCGTTTTTTTCCAAGGGGTAGAACTTTTCTAAGAAAGCTTTTACGACTTTTTTCCAAGTTTTAATCGTGTTCGATGTAAGCTTTACAACCATTTTTCAGCATAATCCGTAAGAGCGAATGGGACTAATCGAAGTTTGATTCCATCATCGGAAAGTTGTTGGAGTTTTATGGTTGCACAAACTTGTTCGAATTTAGTCAAAAAGATGTATGGGAACTCATTGTGTTCGAAATTGCCAAATTTTGGAAGAGTGGCAATATGATTTGAGTGAATTTCGAAATGATTACCCATAGGGGTGGGTAAAGTGAAGCAAGATGGAATAAAAACTTTATCAGGAAAGATTCTATCCATAAGGGTTCGAGGGGCATTCTCGTTTTCCATTTCGGGAGGATCGTCTATTCGAGTTAAACAGTTAGTTGTTGAGTCGCGAGTCCGAATATTTGTTGTTGTGTCACGATTCCAAGTACTCATGCACAAGTGAAAGTTGAGAAGAGAAAGAAGTTAGAATCGAGTTTAGAGAATGAAAGAACATTTGAAAAAAGAAGTGAAAAATTTGTTTATTTTTTTTTTTTACAAGGAAGAAAACTATTTAGCAAGTGAAATTTATCTTCAAAAGAGAAGTTTGATTTTGTTTTATTTTTGGCTTTTCAAAGTTTTTTTTATTATGTTTTTGTATTTTTTTCGAATTTAAAAATATTTACAAAAAGGATTTTTTTTCAAATATTTTTGTGTTTTAGAAAATGGAAATTTAATTTTTGTTTTTCAAATTTCAATTTTTTTGCTTTTGAATTTTTAAATTTTTTTTTCTTTTTGAATAGATTTTATAGTTTTTTTGGATTTTTGTTTTTAATTGAAAATTTTCAAAGGAAAGGAAAAAATGGATTTTTTTGGTTAAAAACTAAGTAAAGAAAAATATTTTTTTTTTGGATTTTGGATTTTTTTGTTTTAAATATGCATGAACTAATGCAACTAAATAGATGCAAAGGACTTAATTACAGTTTTTTGTCCTTAGTAGTTCTTAACCCAAAATTGTATAATCAAGCTTTGTCTTAAATCAAAAAAATATTTCTCAGGCAGGTAATGCGCATGGGTTATCGGTGCACCATGAATCTCCATAACAATGCAGCCGAATGTTTAAGTACCTTCAGAGGAACAACTAGTATAATATTTACGAATCATCGTAATTTTTATAACTGGTTATTACTCTACCGTAGCTTAGGCACCAAGAAATAATTTTTTTTAAAGAAAACAATTATGAGGATACAATTAAGCCCTAAGTGAGCTTGTGACACTCTTAAGTCGAATGTGTAACCTTTATTATTAGTCAAATTCTACAATGAAATGCATTTATGAGCTAAGCAAATGGTGATGAAATCCCGCACCTTATGTGCATTGGGGTATTGCCCTTGGAAAATAAAAAAAGATGAGATGAATGCAAAATAAAAATTAAACGCAAATTTACAATGCAACTAAAATGAAGTTGTTTTTGTTTTAGGATTGAAATTTTTTATATATAAATGCAAATGCAAGCAACCAACAATGCAATTAAAGTAAAACTAGGATGAGAGCATAATACCAGAGCATGTATATTATTTAGAAAATAATTTTTTTAAAGTAGTGATTTATTTTATAAGCAAGCAAAGCAAAGCGATTCCTCTTGTTTTTCTGCTATGACAACTTCACACGGAAAACAAGATATATACTTTTTTTGGCAAGCGGTTATCCTTTGAATTTCCTGCAACCTGAAAATTAAAACAAGATATATATACAGTTTTTTGATTAATACTAAAGGAGTAACTTAAAATAAATGAAAACAACTTATCTTTTTTTTTTAAGAGAGAAGGAAAACTTTAAGCTTAGACAAATTCAAGTAAATAAAAAGAAGTCAAAAGAAACAAAAAAGAAATACACAGTCAAAACCAGCCCGATCCACTTAAAAATAAATACTTTACAAAAGAAATCACAGTTCCATACACGTTCCCAAAATCAAAGCTCACAGTTCAAAACATTTCTAAAATTGCGAAACAAATTCAATTTACAAAGCCAAATTCACAATCGCTTCTATTCGAATATTGATGCAGTTGCACGGCGACTTGTGGTAGTGTTCGGTGATTGGGCTTGCGGCTTGCTTTGGAGGGAGGGAAAAGCAGTGTCAAGTTCGATTCAGGCAATTGATTTGGGTTACGATGTTTCGCTGGAGATGATGTGATTCTGCAAACTAACTGCGATTGGTCAAGTGTCGATTGGGGTTGTGAATTCGAGTTGTGATTGAGGGAGGCGGTGAGGAGATAAAGTGTTCGAGTTGAAGGTAATATTTGTTTCAGATAGTTCGATTTGATATCGCTACTCGTTAGATGATGGAGTTGGTGTTTCGAAGACGAGGTGTAATTAAGGGAGCGCCTTTGTAGTTGCATGGGAAGTGTAAAATTCTGCCGCATACAGTTTGAATGTTGTGATATGGGCATGTGAGTTAGTTCAATGGCAAAAGCTTGATCAGAGGAGGAGGAGGATGCAGTGTCGTTGTAGTAATAGTGGTGAGTATTCCCACCTGTCACGCGGGTGCTGTGTAGTTAATGCCCCGCTATTACCCCGCTACAACCCCGCTATATAGCGGATTTCTACCGCTACAATTTTTCCATATAGCCCCAGAATATAGCTTTTCCGCTTTAAACCTCGCTATATCCTTTTTAATAAAATGAATTGAAAAATTGCATTTACACATTATAAAATTATGAAACTAATTTATTTAATTTAATTTTTAATATATTTTCAGAAATGAAAATACTCTAATATTCTACCAAATTGAATTATGTTATATAACAGTTTTTCATTTATTTAAAGCATATTCGCACATGTTTTTATTTAAAATTATTTATGTATTATTTACAATTCAATTAAATGATAATTTTTCATTTAATTACCATTTATATATCTGTAAAAACATTAAGTATGAGTTTTATATACTATTTTAGAGCCATCCGCTATGTCCCGCTATATCCTCGCTGTATCCCCACTATGAATTTTTGCACCTCCACCGCTTTGAATCTACCAAGTGCATTAACTACACAGCGCGGGTGACCCGTGTTTGATCTCCGGCAACAGTGCCAAAACATGTTTAACGGTCAATTTTCTATCGGTTTAGAAAATCATCGAAAATTTTTGAATTAAATTTTACCGCAAATGCACGACCTACAATTTTAGTACGTGGCGACTACGGGTGATCCGTAGAGAATTTTTAAGATTTTAAAATTTTCAATTCAATCAAATTAGACCAAAGTGAGAGAAAATTGTTAACTACAAAAAAGAAGCTAAAGCTAGAATTGAAATGTGATTTAAAAACTATTAGACTAGAGAACAATTTAGAGGCAAATCCACTCTCATATTTTTGTAAATCAACAAACAAATAATTTATGATCTCAAGTTATGAAATCAAGTGAAATAATTATTGCATTTGTCACAAGTATAGTTTGTTTATATTATTAATTAACATAACTCAAACCATCAAACTATAATACAACAATTATACAATTACAAATTCTCATGAAAATGTAGCCAAAGCAAAAGCTATTTTAAGTATGTTATATTTACTATTGTAATTAGTAAGATAGATCGTCAAATTTTGTCTTTACTTTCTTTTCAAAATTGAAAATGGATTAGCAAATGATGATGCAAATTGTTTTTATGTTGAATAAGAATAGTTCATTTGCAAAATCAAGATAAGCTATCAAACCCACTTGTATAAACTTGCATCAAAATTCACTCTCATGAAGCACAAACCAAAAGAGATCATAAATCATAGAAATGCTGAAATTACGTAATATCTGAAAGCTTCATTACCCATAAATTGAAGGGGTTTAGCTACTCATTTGTGTTATCATATTAACACATGTAATTTTCAACATTAAAAGTAAAAGAAATAGAAGCTAAACAAACGAGGAAATGAAATCAACTATTAAGCCACTTGCATAAAAATTAAAGATGCACTATCACATTAATGTAAATTTAAGCTATGAACATTAAAAGAAAGAAAGCATAAAAATAAACATTAACATAAAAGCAAAGAAAAGCATGTAAAAAAGAAAAGAGGAAGAGGTGGAAATGTAGGGGTTTATTGAGATGTAGTAGGAAATTGAGTTTCGGAAGTGATGTAGGCAAGTGACAGTGAGATGGTGAAATCGGGGATGTTGATGACAGGTAGATGTTTGGAAGGGCAGAGTGTGGGGATGGGATGTTTAGGTGCTCGAAATGGTGACTGATAATGAACTGTGATGGTTAGTGATCAAATGGGGTGGTGTTTGTGTAGCTTGTTGGTGAAATGGGTAATTTTGATTGTATGACAGTTTTCAAGTAGATGTTGGATGAAAAGGTATTACTGTTATGCTTAGAAAAGAAGCACTGTTATTGTTGAAATGATGATTGGTGTATGATAGTGGTCTGGTCAGGGATGGTTGTTGATGGTTGATGAAGGTGGTGTGCAAGTTGTTGTGGTGGATGAACATGTAGTATGCAGTTGTTTTGAAAGTTGCAGGCAATGTTGAAGAGGAGGCAGTGTTTGATAAACTGCAAATGCAGTATTTGTATGGGATGTTATGTGCTTTGGAGGTTGTTGTATGGTTTACTGGAAGGTGAATTTTGGTGATTATGGAAGTTCGGTGATGTTTTTCATGTGGTAGATGGTGGACAGAGCTGTGTCAATGATGATGAATGAATGGGTAGCAGTGGGAATTGAGGGAGGTTATTGTATGTGGATGAACTGTGATGGTGATGAAGAAGGGGTTGGTCACGTTATGAACAATTGTATGATAGCAGCAGAAGTGTTGCACTGCATAATGAAATAGTGAATAGCTTCTCTTTTTTCTTTTCTCTTTTTTTCGTAATTGTAAAAAAAAGAAGGAAATGAAAATTGTAAATGCAAAAATGTAAAAGACAATGAAAGGGAATAAAAGTCTTTTCGAAATGCATTTATGTTTTTTTTAAACAAATGAAAATGCAAATGGAAAAGGAAACTAGAAAACAAGCATACAAACAAATGCATACAAAAATCAAACAAACACACAATATTTGTTTTAAATATCAACGCACAAAACACACACAATAAAAATAAAAAATAATAATTCGAAGAATAGAAAATCAAAATAAAAAATAACTCCCGGCAATGACGCCAAAAACTTGTTTAACGATCAATTTTCTATCGGTTTATAAAATCATCGAAAATTTTTGAATTAAATTTCACTACAAGCGCACGGCGTACAATTTAGTACATGGCGAGAACGGGTAGATCCACATGGAATTTTTAAGACTTTAAAATTTCAATTCAATCAAATTAGACCAAAGTGAAAGGAAATGTTAACTATAAAAGAGGATCAAAAGCTAGAATTGAAATGTGATTTAAAAACTATTAGACTAGAGAACAATTTCGAGGCAAATCCACTCTCATATCTTTGTAATTCAATAAAAAAATAATTGATGATCTCTAGTTATGAAATAAAGTGAAATATTTCTTGCATTTATCATAAGTATATTTTTTTATGTTTTTAGTTAACATAACTCAAACCATCAAACTATAATACAACAATTATACACTTGCAAATTCTCATGAAAATGAAGCCAAAGAAAAAGCTATTTTAAGTATGATCTATTTACTATTGTAATTCATAAAATAGATCATCAAATTCTGTTTTTACTTTCTTTTCAAAATCAGAATTGGATAAGCAAATGATGACGCAAATTGTGTTGAATAAGAATAGCTCATTTGCAAAAGCAACATAAGCTATCAAACCTACATGTACAAACTTGCATCAAAATTCACTCTGATGAAGCATAAACCAAAAGAGATCATAAATCATAGAAATGTTGAAATTTCATAATATTGGAGAGCTTTATTACCCCTAAATTGAAGGGGTTTAGCTATTCATTTGTGTTATCATATTAACACATGTAATTTTCAACATTAAAAGAAAAAGTAATTGAAGCTAAACAAAGGAGGAAATGAGATTAACTATTAAGCCACTTGCATAAAAATTGAAGCTACACTACTTGCATTAATGTAAATCTAAGCTATAAACATTAAAAGAAAGAGAGCATAAAAATAAACGTTAACATAAAAGTAAAGAAAAGCATGTAGGAAAGAAAATATGAAGGGGCTTGGAAGCCATTTTTATTTCATGAAACATTGCCATTACAACTTACTTTCTTAATTTCTTAACTAATGTGAAAGAGTAGAAGATATGTTCATGTAGATAAGAGGGTTATTTATACATGCATAAAACCCTAATTTCATTTTTAGGAAGCTTCCAAAAATACCCTTAAGGAAGTGTGGCCACCAAGTAACCATCAACCGCTACTTTATCCATTATTTAATCTGTATGAAACTTTAACCTCCACTTAGTTGTCCACTTGCTCCTAATTGTATATTTAGGTAAGTGAGTCGGGTCCTACATTATCTTGAACTTAAATTATTTCCTCTTCATTCCTTTATATTTCCTTGTTCATGCATATATCATCATGAATCCCACTTCCATGTGCATCAAAATATCCTATAAAAATCATAAAAATTATGCAAGTAAAGATTCTTAAATTGACACATGCACAAAAATGACCATTTTGCTCCTGACTGAAGATGAAAATACGATGGTTTGAAAATAATTGAATTTTGGTTTTAACATGTTAAAATGCCCAAATATGAAGTTTATTTAAATAAAAGGAAATAAAATATGGATGTAAATATGTGCACATTTACGTGCACATCAACCAACCAACTAATCTATCACTAACCTCTCAATCAAGTTATTAAATTTTTCTTTTTTTATTTATTTTTCCCATTTTAGCATAATTTACTACAACTTTCTATTTTTCTCTTTTTTTTAGTTTTTCTTATTTTACATTTAATTTCTATAAATCTAGTGTTTTTCTGTTTAGTCCATAATTACGAATTCTTCTCTTTAACTATTTTAAAGGAATGAAAAGAAGCTAATATTTAAAGGCTAAATTTTAACTTTAAATTATATGTAAATAATTGTTATTTTCTTACTTTTTAGGCTTATGCCTTTCTGTAACTGTCAAGCCTAATATTATTCATATATAATTGGATTACTATCCTCCTTTTCTATTTAAATAATAATTAAATATAAGCTCTCTTATACAATTTACAGTTTTCAACAGAACTAATTACTGAAATAAATGCTGAAAACTATTAAAGGGAATTTAATGATAATTTATCATAAACGTAAAAGATATATAACTTACCCACTCATATGTCGTCCTTAGCTTCAATCTCTTCCTTTTTAACTTGCTACGCTTTTCTTCGCTTTTTAATTCACTGTAAATTCCCTGATTTCTCTGCGCAATTCTCTGATTTGTTTGTACGTGTTTCCTTGCTTAATTTATATGTAGTCTGGGGATAGATTTGATTAATAGAGGAGAAAGGAAGAAGGAGAAGCGAAGAGGAGTTTGGTGCAAATGACAGCAGCTGATTCAAAGAAAATAGTATGGGTTAGGGTTATGTTACGTTCAATTTATAGACATAGTGAACAACTAGGAACCATCCGATTAGTCCTAAAAAAAATCCTCACCACCAGAACTTGATTTGTTTACGTTAGCTTATAATGTGTAACTCTCCAACGGTATTCATTTTTTCCTCTGTTATACGACCCTATTAATTCACATTTCCTTCTAAATTAGATTCTCTTATTAATTATCCAATTAATTAGATCATACATACATACATACATACATAAATACATACATACGTACGTACGTACGTACATATATATACACACACATATTAATTGATTCTAATACGTTATAATTTTGTACCTATTTGAACACGTCAATTAATACCTCTATTAATTGAATGCATATAAAAGTGATACTTCTTTATTTATTCTTATTAATTTTCCTTCATCACAAAACTAATTACTTTGTTTGATTTTTTGCATGCGTTCCAAGTTTTTAACATGGAAACAAATATACCTATAGTTGCCGTTTTCTTCTAGCTAATTAATTTACATTATTAGCTATTGTAAAAGAAGCATATTCTTTGGTTAATTGACACCATTTTTAAAACGATCAACTAATTGTCAATCGATATCCAAATTAATTCCTATGCGTCACTCTGTAACACATTTATTAGTTGTACATATTTAAACCGTCAATTCATTACCCAATTACTGGACATATAAGTTTTCCTCTTTTATTAATTAATACTTACTTAATGCCTTTAATTATTTTCTTAATTAATTGATTGCATCAATCGTAAATTAATATATGTATGTCGTCATTTAATTTATTCCCTGGATATATTTCCTTTTATTAAAAGATCCCTTATAACGACCCGCTATTTTGAAACATTCAAATCGACAATAAACCACACATGTCAGACTTGAATCGCTCAAAATAACAGAATAATATTTATATTTGAAAAAACTTAGCATATACAGTAAATAAATCAATCATTGAATCAAAGACATAGAGTAATAGAATAACACACAGCAGAATAGATAAACAGTAGTTCATGAAGCTACTACAGAAACAATAGTGCAAGACAAAAGACAACAGAAGTCTCTAGTAGATAAGCAAATAACCAATCTGAATAGAAATAACTAATGACTGAAATAACGAAATGACTGGAAAGATGAATAGATAAGATAGATCTCCAAGCCAAGCTCCAAACTCCAAACTCCAAAAGTCGAGTCTCAAATGTTGTAATACTCAGGCTGACCCAAGCATAAAGCAAAACACAAAACACTCGAGTCAGGATTAACAATCTTGATTCTCATGAACTAATAACATATAACTAATAAATATATACATCAACATATGAATAACATATGACAAATAACATATCAACCATGTAATAAATAAGTTAGTAATTAGCATTAAAACACCGTAAGATGGAAGTTATAGATAATTGTAATGAATGGCGGAATAAAGGAGCATTCTTTGCAGCCTTAGTAGAGTACGGCGACGTATGAGGTCGTATGATTAGGGGAGTGTAAATTATGACTAAGTTATAGGGATGTGAGACCAATTAAAAGCACTTGGATGTTTGTGTTGCTAATCTTGCTACCAGCAGTATCACTTTGGGGATGATGTAGGTTAACACCTATAATAAGTACCCAAGGAGGACACAAGGTTATTCCCAAATCTGTAGGTTAAATCTGCCGGGTTTATCGAGCTATTAGTGCCTATGAATAGTTGGACTAATGAGTGACGACACAGTTTGTGTTACGGGTCATAACACATAGGACTTGCTTTGGAGATCTGCAGTAGTAAGTGACTAGTTAGGATCCAACTTCTTCCTAGTTAAGTAGTAATAAATGGTTGGGTGTTAGTGTGCAGACACGATAGATGGAAATCTCGAGAAAGGCCCACTTCGTCTTTGAGGTATTATATGGCTATTGTAGGATTTGCCTCTTCCAAAACGAAGTGTCGAGTGACCTAATGAGATTCCATGCGATGTTAGCTATATAATAAAAGAGAGGGGTCCGCCTTGGGTTAGGTATTAAATAACGGGAAGCTACCTAAGAGATAGGCACTAAATGGTCAGACTATGCCACATTCCCATTGAACAGTTATTAAGTTGCTTGGGTACTTTCTCTCACAATGTTAGGACATGATTGACGGTAGATGCATGGGATGGGAATGACCTTGGGCCTACATTTGAAAGTAAGTTATAGAGATTAGTTAGAGAAGTGTATAGGATTAGAGTAGGAAAGCCTTCAACCTTACAATTGAAGGTATTTATAAGAAATATAGTTAGAATACGTAAGACAAGCTATCTAATACTAATCAATTACTATAATGGAAAGACTCAAGATTTTATTCACTAGACATTGTTGTTCTGACTACATCTTTATTGCAAAACAATCAAGGAAGACGATGTAGATCTAAGAGATGAAGGTGGAGACGGAGTCATGGTGACAATTTTGTATCTATTTATGTTTTTGTTATATTTTGATGTAGTCGTTTAGATATGATGTTATTGTATTTTGAGTTGTACCATGGATATTGAGAAGTTATGTTTTTGTTAAGGTACGTGAGTTATTATAAAGTGCGTACAGTTTTTGATATTATATTTTATCCTTTCCGGTGTGAGATTTTGACCGCATTAATAGATAGTTTTGTGTATTGTTTTTACTGACCAATTGCCAGCTTTGGAGTGGGTCTAATGTTTAATGGGCCTTTTCTGCATTGAGAATTGGGCATGTTTCGAGGCGATTTGTTACAAAACCAAAATATCTTCTCAGATTTGTAATTCTAATAGTATGTATATATCTTATTATATATATTTTTGGATTGGAATGAAAAAGGGTTCAAGTTATTAGGATGAATTCAGATATAGAGATTTTGGAAAGCTAGGAGGGTGAGTGGGAAACTATATGATTTATTCATAACATTGAAATTTATGTCATTAAGTTTTATTTAATTACTAAGCATGTGTAAGATCTTTGGAGTTTTAGGCTTAGGAAGATTAAATCTTGCCAACATATTCTGTAAATTAGATAATTGGACTAGGAATGTTATTTGCATCCTAAACTGAAAATTTGTAAATCGGACCCAAAATTTGTTAAAGTTGAATATTGATAAGAATTTAAGTTTTGTTCCACATTTATGATAGTTGGGTTGCAAATTATTTGTGTTAAGATTGATTGTCATAATTTGACTTGGAATGTGAATTTCTACATTTTAATTTATTGGATGTTGTGATTTCAATTTGGTTGTATCTATTTCCATGTAATATCAATGAATTATCTAAATCCATGACTATGGTAAAAAAATGTATCATTTGGAATAATAAGGAATATACCAAAAAAGCAAAGAGAAGTGTATAGTATGGATGTTCTTCTTCGTAGTTTGCACTGTCTATTTCAATAAAAGAAAAGAAATAATTCTTTGTAATTCCAAATGGAGTAAAAGACACTATAGGGTAATTTACGGAAAATTATAATAGTAATTCTTTTTTTGGAGAGGATAACTCTAATAAATTAAAATATGGAAGTTATTGTTTTGGAATTACTAAGCATAGGAATCGATATGTTAGGAATAGGAATATGTATAGACACACACATATAACCGCTCTTTACGATGAAATATATATATATATATATATATATATATATATAGCATAATATGTGTCGATATTCGTATTAGTTATCATTAGAACATCTAGTTATAAATAGCGTAACAAATTATAAGATTAGGAGGTGTAGATGAAAAAGAGATAATAACCCATAAATTATATGGCAACATATTTGTTCTTATTAGGTAGTTACAGAACTAAATGGGAGCATAAATGTGTTAAATGAGAATGATTAAAGAAATTGAAATGAGAATAATAGGGTTAATTAAAATGTATAAGTAAATGTTTTTAAAGATTGTCCAAATAGAATAATAAATACAATTTATTATGGACAACTGACATTTAGCATATAGTAAATAAGTATGTAAAATAGGAATTAAATGCTGCGAGGAAGTGTAATTTTCGTAGTGGTAAATTATATAGCCTTAATTGTGCATTTAGAACTAGCATAAACTAATGGGACTAGCCCAATATTTATGCTTAGGATGGTTGGTTTGGTTTAGGTGGTCAGGATATGAGGTTAGTAGAGTTACACAATAGAAGTCTACGATTCACCTAGAGGCTATCATTACTTATGCTTACTTACTACTGATGTTGGACATCTCCAACCATAGGGGCCATGGAAAAGGTATACGCATTTGCATATAGGTAGGGGAAAGTGTACCAAGGGTTCACCTCGGTTTTGAAGTATTAAACGGCCTAGTATTTTTTAGGGTAACGGGGTCTGCTTCATTTCTAATAAGAGGTATTAACTAACTGAAATCTACAATTTTCTTGACTTACATTAGATTAGTCTAAATGGGATTTCGGTTGTGCGAGTTCAATGGGCATTGTCAGTATTCCTGTTTAACCGATACATAGTAACAATGCTGGCATATAGGCTATGACCAACGTTCCCAAGCGATCGGTAGCAATAACTCGGGTTATGCCCTAATGGATTTCGCTTCCTGCTAGTGTAAAGTCCATATAGAATATGCACAGACCTCAAATTTTAATTATCTAGTTGTTTGTTTGTTTGTCGGACGTGGGATAGTTAACTCTTGAATGAGTTTTTGAGATACGTTAATAATATGGTTATTAAACTATCAAGTCATGTATAGGGGTCATCTATCTTTGTAGCTTGAACCGATTTACTGGTGATTATGTTATGGAAGGCCTGCTTCAGGGTTGAGGTATTAAATGGCTGTTGGGTCCGCCTCCTTCCAATTTAAGAAGTATAAAGCTACTAGGGTTTTTGGATAGTATAGCGTTTAGGCATATGTGTATATAGGCATATATATGTATAATTATATCTCGAAGGAGGTTAGGCATATCGAATGTCCACATAAGATTGGAAAGATTAGCCGTAAACGATAGACATAACACTTAAATAGGAATTAGTCGTCATAAATTAGAGCTACAGATAAAGTATATAATTTTTCCAATTACTAGAACATTGTTCTAACCACGTCTCTGTTACAGCCTATGCGATATATTAAGAGGGACAGACTACTGGTGCAAGATGGAAATTGTAGATGGTGAAGTCTTCTCATTTATGCTCGGTGCTAGCAATGCTAATCATTTACTAATGAAACAATATTGATTCCTTGGTAGTAGCCTTGGACAGCTAAATATGTTCTATTATATTTTTCTATTTGACTATGAGTTTTTGTGGATAGCTCTCTAATATACTTATGTTTATTATAGGTTACCAAAACCAATGAACCATACCCTAATGGACTTGGATTCGATTTAGTCCAAATTTGGGCACATTAAAGTGCGGCTTATTGCACTTAGTTTCAAAGCTTAGTTTAGTTGATCATAGGAATTATGACACGTTGAGAGAAAGTATTTGTATTTTTACCTATAAGTATATATATTATCCGTCAAACTCTATAAATTCCAGCTGTAGAAATAATTGCGGCCATATTCTAAAAGGATGGATGAGGCAACTATGAGTTAGAAAAATAAATAGGGTTAAATTTATACATCTCCCCCGATTACCCGATGAATATTTTTTGTTTCATAAGGCATTGATCAGGAAGATGGGAAGGACATTGTGTTATGATTGTGGATTTTGATCGATTGTCGATTGAAGACATATATTTCATTAAGAGATGGGAAGTATGCATCCATATGTTGGAAGCATTCGGAAGTAAGGGGTGAAAAAGGCTTGAGCAAGTTCTTGTAAATAGGCGTACATACCACAATTGGATAAACTAGATTTTTATGAAGGTGGGTAGAAATGAAGGAATGTCAATTCTAAGTCCGACCCCATAGAATAGAATTTTAAAAATTACTAGAAAAGATTTTAAAATTCCTAGGAAACAATTCCCCGGCAACGGCGCCAAAAACTTGTTTAACGACGGAATTTCAATTGGATTAGAAAACCGTCGAAAATTTAGAAATAAAAATAACCGCAAGCGCACGGCGTACTATCGTAGTACGTGGCAAATACGGGTCGATCCGGAGGGAATTGATGATTTTAAAAAACTATTTAATCAAATTAGACTAAATGGATGAGGAGTTGTTAACTAGAAATAAAATGAGGCAAAAATAGAATTAAAATGAGATTAAAAACTATGAAATTATAGAACAATTTAGAGGAAAATTCACTCTCATATTTTTGTAAATCAACAAACAAACAATTTACGATCTCTAGTTTTGATATTAAGTGAAATATTGTTGTATTTATCATAAGTATGGTTTTGTTTATGTTATTAGTTAACATAACTCAAACCATCAAATTATAATACAATAAATAAACCACTTATAATTCTCATGAAAATGAAGCCAAAGCAAAAGCTATTTTAAGTATGATCTATTTACTATTGTAACTAGTAATATAGATCATCAAATTTCATTTTTACTTAAATTTCACAATCAAAGTTGGATTAGCAAATGATGATGCAAATTGTGTTTATGTTGAATAAGAATAACTCATTTGCATAAGCAATATAAGCTATCAAACCCACTTATATAAACTTGCATCAAAATTCACATTCATGAAGCATAAACAAAGAGATCATAATTCATAAAAAATGTTGAAATTACATAAAGTTAGAGAGCTTCATCACCCCTAAATTGAAGGGGTTTAGCTACTCATTTGTGGCATTGAAGCAACACAAGTAAGTTTCAACATTAAAAAGAAAAGAAAATAGAATATAAGCAAAGAAAGCAAAAGAGATTAGCTACTAACTACTTGCATAAATGTAAATCTAAGCTATGAACATAAGGAGAAAGAGAGCATAGAAATAAACATCAACAATAAAACAAAGAAAAGCATGTAGAAAAGAGAGAAGGAAGAGGCTTGGAAGCCATTTTTATTTCATAGAACATTGAGCTTACACTTTAATCTCTTAATTTCCTAAGTAAAAATGAAAGAGTAGAAGATGGTTCATGTACATAAGAGGGCTATATTTACATGCATAAAACCCTAATTCTATTTTTAGGGGGCTTCCTAAAATGCCCTTTAGGAAGTGTGGCCACCAAGTAACCATCAGCCACTAATTAATCCATCATTTGTTGTGTATGAAACTTTATCCTCCACTTAGTTGTCCTTTGGCTCATAATTGTACATTTAGTTAAGTGGGTGGAGTCCTCCATGATCTTGAACTTGAATTATTTCCTCTTTATTCCTTTGTATTTCATTTGTGCATGCATGTATCTTCATATAAGCCTCTTCCATATGCATCCAAATTCCTACAAAAATTATCAAAAAATGTCCAAGTAAAAATTCTTAAATTGACTCATGCACAAAAATGACCATTTTGCCCCTGAATGAAGATGAAAATATGATGGTTTGAAAATAATTGAATTTTTGTTTTAAACATGTTAAAATTCCCAAATATGATGTTTATTTAAATAGAAGGAGATAAAATATGGATGTAAATATACGCACATTTACGTGCACATCAAATACCCCCACACTTATCTTTTTATTCGTCCTCGAATAAAGGAAAACTAAGATAAATCCGTTTTCGTAGGGAGCACGATTACATTGAGCGTATGCAACAAGCCGTTAAACCTATGGGTGTCCCCAGTAGGACGAGTGTTGACTCGTGAGGGTTTTCTGCGGATACTACCAACAAAATCCAATGCAAAGTGAAAATATTTACAAAATGCAAGATTTATTTACAAAGAGATGAATGCGAGTTTTTGGAAATATTTATAAATGAATGGTTTACTTTTAAATAGACGCAAATAAGTTAAATACAAGTTTTGGTCATTGTCTTGAAAATTTAAGTCATTTACTCGTCAAAATTTCAAATAAAATCAAGTTATCATAACAGATAGACCATAGTTTGGCTAGTTGTTTCGGTTGATAAAACAATGTAATTATGAAATGAATCCTAAGTTGATTATCAAAGTTTATTAAAGTGGTATTTTCATTTCTTTTCAATAACAAGTTAAATCAAACAAGTTAAAATAATGCTAGGATTTCAATTGCTTTCTCTCTCATTATTTGCAAGAAAAATTACACACCTAGCTTAGGTAAACTGAGGCCAGATATACCACCCATGCATTGCCTTTCGGGCTTATGTGAGGGGAGTACAGAGCATGGCGAGTGCACACACTTACGTGCATACACCTATGGACCGTAGGCATTTTTTATTAAGTTTGTTCGTTTTTTGGCTTGTGTTTCATACATGCATAACCGTAAGGACTTTTAAATGAGTATGAAAGCACATAATCAAAGATTTCAAGTAATTCACCTATGCATAACCGTGAGGACTTTTAAATGAGATTGAATACTTGGATTTTTTTTTAAGAGAGAGATAGAGTTTTGCAAAATCATCTTAGCGCCATTTTACTTAGAAGACAAAAATGTTATATCCTTTACTTTGAATTCACCACTTTTTAAACAAAGATTTTGAATTAGAATATACTTCATAATTAACATAGATGAATCTTCCTATATACTAGTTAAACCATTGTTATTCGTAATCAAACCTTATTTTTGTTAAGACAAATAAATTTTCAAAAATTTCAATTTATTAACCTAAACTTATACTTATCCCATAGTGTTTCTTCAAAAATAAATCAAAATGGTAAAAAGAAAATGTTTTTGAGATTTTTTTTAAGTAAGAAAATAAAATTTCAAAAATGTCATGAAAAACTAAAAATGAAAATGAGACCCCCCACACTTAATTTTGACTCTGTCCCCACAGTCAATGCATGATATAATGGGTTTTGTGACGCCCCACCTCTATACCCGCGCTAGCCAAGAACACTACGGTGTAGTGCTGTCAACTAGCACGGAGAATAAGGCTGTTGAGGAGCGACCATCAATAGTTAGGCCTTATACTAGTATTGGTTATCTCAATGGGAGTGGTATATAAATATGTTTTCTTTCATTTTTCATCTCTGATTTATTTTCTCCCATCGACATACCCGAATTCCAATATAAAACGAACTACGATGGTTCGTAATAGTTTAGAACAGTAAATATAAAATATCAACACAGATAATATAGATGCGGAACACAGATGAAACAGAAAGTCTCATAGATATATATATATATATATATATATATTAACTGATGTCAGTTACAATACATTCACACGGTACATATGATACAACTACAACAGTCGACTAAGGAAGTTACATATACAAGTACATTAAGTATATAATATACATGAATACATATCTTCCTATACAATTTTACATACTACTACAAATGACGACGACTACTCCAAAAGATATGAAAGAACTTCATAGCTCTAGCAGCAACCCAAAGCAGAATATCTACAACCTGAAATACTCGGTCTGACCCAAGTATTAGATTCAAAAGAAAATAATACTCGGGTCAGTCTAATTCAAACTCAGTTATTAGTGCACAGAAGCAATAATAATCAAATAATGAATAGACGACAGTAATTAAACCAAATCAGAATGCAATTCAGAATATTGAATTGAAATAAACAGAACAGTTCAAACCATTGAAATATAGAACAGTTCAAACCATTGAAATATCAATTAAAATATTAAGATGAGTAAGGCTGCAGTACACGCACGCGTGTACTGCCTCGCCACTACAGCACATGAACTACGCAAAAGATTAATAAATCAAAACAAAATAGAATATCACAAAACCATACCGTGTGGCTGCAGTTCACGCTTGCGTGCACTGCCTTGCCACTATAGTGATGTCGTACCCAAAAACTCAATACCGTGTGGCTGCAGTTCACGCCTGCGTGCACTGCCTTGCCACTACAGTAATGATGTACACAATCGGGTACAAGGTCAAACCCAAAATAAAAAGACGGGTTCAACACAGGTGAAATTCCAAAATCAATATGAAACTCAGGTGCAATAAAAATTGAATAGTGACATGCACAAACATAAGAACATGTAAGAGAAACATGTCGTAACTACAAAGCTAAGTCACTTACGAAATGCATAGGTCAAGTCAGTGACTCAACACAACCGCGGCAGCAACAACAGTGCAGTAGTGCACAGAGAACTCCACAAGTCCAGTAAGATAACCAATATAACAAGCTAAATGTTCAAGTTACTGCACAATGCAAATGAAGACCAGTCCACAAGTAAGGAGGCATAAACCCACAGACCAGCACAACCAGAGGCACAAGAATGAAGTGTCTCCAAACTATATTTAGACTCATGAATGCTCAAAATAACAAGCCAGTGGAACATAAAGTGTCCATCAATATAGGTACAAAGTTTGGCTTCAAAAATGCTTAAACCAAGTGTAGACTCATGCATGAATGAACACAACAGTTCAGAGACAAGCTCTAGTTCAACTTAAAGCAATGCAAGAAAGCACTAGTTCAAAACATGAGACATAGCAGTTCAAAATGCTCAAATGTACACGTGACATCAAAAGGAGACCAGACTGGAAATGTGCAACAGCAAGTATGTGTGCCTAAGGTGCATCATGTATGTACTGAAAACTGGGTAGTGCAACAAGTAAGGAGTGCATAAATAAAAATTCAGTGAAGCCAATATGGCAATAAAACTGAATACTGTACCCAAGTGAATATATCAACATGTGAGCAGTAGCATGCTTACACATATACATGCAAAATAAGAAAGTGATGTGTTCAATACAGCATAATATGCAGTGAAGACATAATGCACAATTTAACAAATAAATGAAATTGGACAGTGGTCAAAGTGAAGAAGGCAAGATGAACACAGTGAAGAACTGCCCAATAAAACAACATGACTGGACACTAGCATGACCACCCAACATATATGTAGTTGTGAATAAAGCAAGCTAATGTCATAACATGAATGCAACAGTTCAAGGCATAATAACTGGAAATGCACATGAACCATGCAGAAAACCCAAGGAACACAAATCAATGCAAACTATGTCCTACTTAATACAGTGACAAATTGCATAAATAAGTCCAAGTGTGCTACAGCTTGTGAATATGAATTTGCAACATGAATCTGGATATCAATTTCAAACAGATGTGTACAAAGTCACTGCAGTGCGCATCAGTAAGCACAATGCAAATACAATGAGACGACACATAACTCGAATAGTGGTCAACCATACATGCATACACACATACGAATGTATGTATGCATATATATATATACAGATAATTCAACCAAACCATTCGAACTACACCAAGAGCCGAAGCCACAGTGAAACTCAAGTGTTTAATATTACAACTCGAAATCAATTTTACTTAAATAGAAAATGCGCATGAACGTTGTGGCAACAGTTCACGGCAACAGTAATAACTCGAATGCAAACTATGTCATATATGACACAATGGCAAATTGCACAAACAAGCATAAGTGAGTTACAGAAAATATGCAACATGATAGACATGAAGGCAGTAATTGCTGACTGGAAGCAAACTACAAAGACATCAACGAGTATGACATAAGGCAGTGCAACAAAAGGGAACACAATGCAAACTGAGTTGCACACAAATGATACTGGACAAAGTGCAGAAAATCAATGCGCTGCATGTCCAACAGGTAGCAAGTTATATGTGCAACAGGTAAGGGACGAAGCAATGTAAACAACAAGCATGTCACACTGAAAGAACGAAGACAGAAAATACCAAATCCACAAAAATCAATATCAACAAAAGAATTCGAGATAGTGGTGGTCACGAAATCCACATCACCGCAAAACATTCAAACAAATCAAAGTGACCAAGTTAGACATTAATGTCGAGAATATCAGGTCACAAAATTAACATTGATAAAATCAAGTCGAAGTCGAAGACCACTAAATCAAAATAAGCAGCGAAACAAACCAGTCGAATTAGATGTGAGTGTTGAACACTCACCTTTGTTAAACGAGGCAGCCGAGGGGAGACGAAGCCATGGTCCTCACGAAGACGTTCGAAAGCATCAACGTCGGCATCTTCAAATTTCGAAAAGCCCTAATCTATGAGTGGCGAAGAGGAGGCCGCCATTATTTTCGTTTATTCGCGTTTGTTTTTAGGGCTAGTGAATGGGGGGAAAAATTAAAAAGGGGGAAACGGGTTACTTTATTAATTTTCACGGCCCAAATAAAAAACTCGTGGACTATTTATTTAAAAAAAAAAGTCAAAGCCCCTCTAACTTAATAACCATTTGTAAATTTTAAATTTTAATTTAAATTTTAAAAACTTCAAAATGGCAATTGACGAAAATATAAATCGTTTAATGTCGATTATAAATCGACACGAAATACAGGGTTGTTACAGACTCCCCTCCTTAAAGAAATTGCATCCACGCAATCCTAAGGAATAAATGGACAAAAGGTAACAACCATAAGAGCATGAGAAGGTAAGCTTTTAATTTCATAAAAGAAATTCTCAAATTCTCAACAAAGTTTGATTATCAAATAGATAATCAGAATAAAGAAATCTTAAAACAGCAAAATCAGCAAATCTAATTATCAACAAAGATAACTAGAAAACACAAATATCTAACTATCAAAAACGATAATCAGGAATTACCACAACGGTAATCAAATTTCAAATCACAAATATTTAATTATCACAATTGATGATCAAATCTCAAATCGCAAATGTTTAAGTATCACAAACGATAATTAAACCACAACTATCTAATTATCACAAACGATAATTAGAAACAATAAATATCTGATTATCAAAAACTATAATCAGAAATCATAAATATTTAATTATCACAATTGATAATCAAATCTCAAATCGCAAATGTTTAATTATCACAAACGATAATTAAACCACAAATATCTAATTATCACAAACGATAATTAGAAATCATAAATCAACGAATATTTAATTATCACAACCGATAATCAAATTTTAAATCGTAAATATTTAATTATCACAAACGATAATTAAATCTCAAATATCTAATTATCACAAACGATAATTAGAAACAATAAATATCTGATTATCAAAAACGATAAATCAGAAATCATAAATATTCAATTATCAAAACGATAATTAAATCTCAATTATCTGATTATCACAAGCGATAATCAGAAATCACAAATTTTCAATTAACGAGTCCGAAATTAACCGAAATAGCAAACGCACATGACCCATAACCACGAGTTTTACTAAATCGTTTAATTCACTTCATCGTTTCCTTGAAAGTGCAAAATTGTGTATTTTAAATAAATAACATTTTACGTTCTCAAACGGACAAGTCCGGAATTAAGCGAATCAGTAAAAGAAAGGGGTCATAGTCCTCGATTTTTTTCTGAAACGTTTAATTCGCTTCCTCATTCTTTTGAAAGCGCAAATCGTAAAAATTTTGAAAACAATTTTGATTTATATTTTGAAATATTTTGAAGAATAACAAATTTTTAAAACACGTGATTAAAATAGCAATGTCAGTAGCAACTTCGACATACGTCAAAATTTCATCGAAATAATTGGCATCAAAATATAATACCAATGAATTTTCGTTCATAAAAAATGTCACAAGAATCTTCTCAAAGATAGAAAGGGATATCATACCCTAAACTTGTATTCATAACAAGTCAATAACACACGAATTCACCAATGCACAAGAATTGATAAAACTTATCAATAAAAATCACGAAAGTTGGTGAAGCACAAATTCTAGAAATCTACACAAGAAATCCAGAAATCACAAGATAAGAGTATGAAAACTCGAACGGAGTATGAAAACTCGAATGGAGTATGAAAAATCGAACGGAGTATGAAAACTCGAACGGGAATATGATATAGAATAAAAGATATGGCATAACATAAAATATCCATAATGACATACTACTATAAGTATGTAAATAATGATCAACAGGAGATCAACCGATAAGAGGTATGGCATAAATATGAAATACCCATACTGACATACAACTATAAGTATGCAAATAATGATCAACAGGAGATCAACCGACATGAGGTATGGAATAAATATGAAATATCCATGCTGACATACTACTATAAGTATGTAAATAATGATCAACAGGAGATCAACCGATTAGAGATAATCAATATCACAAGAATCTTCTCAAAGATCCAAAGAGGTATCATACCCCAAATTTGTACTCAAGACAAATCAATAACATATGAATTCACCAATACACAAAAATAGGTGAAGCATAAAATTTCCAGAAATCAACATAAGGAATCTAGAAATCACAGAAAAAGGGAAAGAGGCCTATCACATGACGGTCCGAAGACCATGGGGAGCTACCCCGCATGTGTGAATGGAATCACACAGATTGAGGTCAAGACTAACCAAAAAGCAGAAAGGTATGTGTGAATGGAATCACACAAGTGGTGTCTAGTCTGACCATCAGAACGATCATCATGATCAACGAGGAGTGTCAATTACACTAAGCATGTGTGAATGGAATCACACAGATTGAGGTCAAGACTAACCAAAAAGCAGAAAGGTATGTGTGAATGGAATCACACAAGTGGTGTCTAGTCTAACCTCGCAATGAAAGAGACATCGCGCAATTGCTAGTCTAATTCATAAAGCGATCATCAAGATCAACGAGAAGTGTCAATTACACTAAGCTAGTAAATATAGAAGTTTAGCTTCATGTCCCATAACCACTTGCTTAACTTAAATATTTACGAACAAACTGTAAATCTTCACTAATAAAATTGTCACAAGAGGTTCAATCGAACAAGTCCAAGAATTAACCGACGAAGTGAACGCAAGCGTTTCATACCACTTGTTTTACTAAGTCGTTTAATTAGATTTCTCATCCGAGTGAGGTAAAGGTTTGTATATACTAATAGATTGGAAAACGGTTTAGGAAAAGATTTTGATATTGAAAATAGAGTTGAAAACATTTTGATAAAAGAGTTTTGATATTTACTACTGGTATTGAAACATTTATATTTTTAAAGTGACAAATCACAAAAATGATTGTAGGAACAATCAATCACAAGAATTCACATGCAAATATGTGAATAGAATCCAAAGAAATCGATACTGTATCCATCCAAAAGTATGTTCACGAAAATCCTGAAGAAAATGTTATCAAAGTTGCTAATAAATGATAGCAATAAATCGGGAAATTAACAAGAATCGATTAAATTTGGAAACCAAATCAATTCACTAAAATTCACCTTCGAAGACGTGAATAAAATCCAAAGAATTCGATTCTAAATCCATCAAAGTAGGAATATCCAAAAATTCCAGAAATAGAAGTTTTCAAAGTCGACAAAGATGACAACAACTAATCGGAAAAGAAGAATCGATTGACAAATGGAATAATGAAACCAAACGAGCATAAATGCATAAATGACTTCAACAAAAAAAATAAAAATCAAGTCGAAGTCGAAGTCAACAATTAATGGCCATAATAGAGTACAAAACGATTCAACATCATCAAAGGACTCAACGGCAAACCAAGTCAGAGTCTTGAAAATCAAGAATTTAGAAATTTCTCAAAAACAAAGTGACCAAAGTTGAATGGAATTCAAGCCGAAGAAAACATAAAATATCAAGTTCAGAATTGCTGAGATTCGAACAAAATCAATCATCGGCTAAATCTAATCAAAGCCGAAAACACAAGAATCAAAATCAAATGCATATGAATAAGCGCCAGGAATTCATACCTAACAATCAAAGACAATCATATGCAAATACGAGAGATTTAAACGTCGACAAATAGTTGTAACATATGTTCCATCCAAGTTATGTTTTATATTTGTTCTAAACCCCAGGCTCTGATACCAAGCTGTGACGCCCCACCTCTATACCCGCGCTAGCGAAGAACACTACGGTGTAGTGCTGTCAACTAGCACGGAGAATAAGGCTGTTGAGGAGCGACCATCAATAGTTAGGCCTTATACTAGTATTGGTTGTCTCAATGGGAGTGGTACATAAATATGTTTTCTTTCATTTTTCATCTCTGATTTATTTTCTCCCATCGACATACCCCAATTCCAATATAAAACGAACTACGATGGTTCGTAATAGTTTAGAACAGTAAATACAAAATATCAACACAGATAATATAGATGCGGAACACAGATGAAACAGAAAGTCTCATATATATATATATATATATTAACTGATGTCAGTTACAATACATTCACACGGTACATATGATACAACTACAACAGTCGACTAAGGAAGTTACATATACAAGTACATTAAGTATATAATATACATGAATACATATCTTCCTATACAATTTTACATACTACTACAAATGACGACGACTACTCCAAAAGATATGAAAGAACTTCATAGCTCTAGCAGCAACCCAAAGCAGAATATCTACAACCTGAAATACTCGGTCTGACCCGAGTATTAGATTCAAAAGAAAATAATACTCGGGTCAGTCTAATTCAAACTCAGTTATTAGTGCACAGAAGCAATAATAATCAAATAATGAATAGACGACAGTAATTAAACCAAATCAGAATGCAATTCAGAATATTGAATTGAAATAAACAGAACAGTTCAAACCATTGAAATATAGAACAGTTCAAACCATTGAAATATCAATTAAAATATTAAGATGAGTAGGGCTGCAGTACACGCACGCGTGTACTGCCTCGCCACTACAGCACATGAACTACGCAAAAGATTAATAAATCAAAACAAAATAGAATATCACAAAACCATACCGTGTGGCTGCAGTTCACGCTTGCGTGCACTGCCTTGCCACTATAGTGATGTCGTACCCAAAAACTCAATACCGTGTGGCTGCAGTTCACGCCTGCGTGCACTGCCTTGCCACTACAGTAATGATGTACACAATCGGGTACAAGGTCAAACCCAAAATAAAAAGACGGGTTCAACACAGGTGAAATTCCAAAATCAATATGAAACTCAGGTGCAATAAAAATTGAATAGTGACATGCACAAACATAAGAACATGTAAGAGAAACATGTCGTAACTACAAAGCTAAGTCACCTACGAAATGGATAGGTCAAGTCAGTGACTCAACACAACCGCGGCAGCAACAACAGTGCAGTAGTGCACAGAGAACTCCACAAGTCCAGTAAGATAACCAATATAACAAGCTAAATGTTCAAGTTACTGCACAATGCAAATGAAGACCAGTCCACAAGTAAGGAGGCATAAATCCACAGACCAGCACAACCAGAGGCACAAGAATGAAGTGTCTCCAAACTATATTTAGACTCATGAATGCTCAAAATAACAAGCCAGTGGAACATAAAGTGTCCATCAATATAGGTACAAAGTTTGGCTTCAAAAATGCTTAAACCAAGTGTAGACTCATGCATGAATGAACAAAACAGTTCAGAGACAAGCTCTAGTTCAACTTAAAGCAATGCAAAGAAAGCACTAGTTCAAAACATGAGACATAGCAGTTCAAAATGCTCAAATGTACACGTGACATCAAAAGGAGACCAGACTGGAAATGTGCAACAGCAAGTATGTGTGCCTAAGGTGCATCATGTATGTACTGAAAACTGGGTAGTGCAACAAGTAAGGAGTGCATAAATAAAAATTCAGTGAAGCCAATATGGCAATAAAACTGAATACTGTACCCAAGTGAATATATCAACATGTGAGCAGTAGCATGCTTACACATATACATGCAAAATAAGAAAGTGATGTGTTCAATACAGCATAATATGCAGTGAAGACATAATGCACAATTTAACAAATAAATGAAATTGGACAGTGGTCAAAGTGAAGAAGGCAAGATGAACACAGTGAAGAACTGCCCAATAAAACAACATGACTGGACACTAGCATGACCACCCAACATATATGTAGTTGTGAATAAAGCAAGCTAATGTCATAACATGAATGCAACAGTTCAAGGCATAATAACTGGAAATGCACATGAACCATGCAGAAAACCCAAGGAACACAAATCAATGCAAACTATGTCCTACTTAATACAGTGACAAATTGCATAAATAAGTCCAAGTGTGCTACAGCTTGTGAATATGAATTTGCAACATGAATCTGGATATCAATTTCAAACAGATGTGTACAAAGTCACTGCAGTGCGCATCAGTAAGCACAATGCAAATACAATGAGACGACACCTAACTCGAATAGTGGTCAACCATACATGCATACACACATACGAATGTATGTATGCATATATATATATACAGATAATTCAACCAAACCATTCGAACTACACCAAGAGCCGAAGCCACAGTGAAACTCAAGTGTTTAATATTACAACTCGAAATCAATTTTACTTAAATAGAAAATGCGCATGAACGTTGTGGCAACAGTTCACGGCAACAGTAATAACTCGAATGCAAACTATGTCATATATGACACAATGGCAAATTGCACAAACAAGCATAAGTGAGTTACAGAAAATATGCAACATGATAGACATGAAGGCAGTAATTGCTGACTGGAAGCAAACTACAAAGACATCAACGAGTATGACATAAGGCAGTGCAACAAAAGGGAACACAATGCAAACTGAGTTGCACACAAATGATACTGGACAAAGTGCAGAAAATCAATGCGCTGCATGTCCAACAGGTAGCAAGTTATATGTGCAACAGGTAAGGGACGAAGCAATGTAAACAACAAGCATGTCACACTGAAAGAACGAAGACAGAAAATACCAAATCCACAAAAATCAATATCAACAAAAGAATTCGAGATAGTGGTGGTCACGAAATCCACATCACCGCAAAACATTCAAACAAATCAAAGTGACTAAGTTAGACATTAATGTCGAGAATATCAGGTCACAAAATTAACATTGATAAAATCAAGTCGAAGTCGAAGACCACTAAATCAAAATAAGCAGCGAAACAAACCAGTCGAATTAGATGTGAGTGTTGAACACTCACCTTTGTTAAACGAGGCAGCCGAGGGGAGACGAAGCCATGGTCCCCACGAAGACGTTCGAAAGCATCAACGTCGGCATCTTCAAATTTCGAAAAGCCCTAATCTATGAGTGGCGAAGAGGAGGCCGCCATTATTTTCGTTTATTCGCGTTTGTTTTTAGGGCTAGTGAATGGGGGGAAAAATTAAAAAGGGGGAAACGGGTTACTTTATTAATTTTCACGGCCCAAATAAAAAACTCGTGGACCATTTATTTTAAAAAAAAAAGTCAAAGCCCCTCTAACTTAATAACCATTTGTAAATTTTAAATTTTAATTTAAATTTTAAAAACTTCAAAATGGCAATTGACGAAAATATAAATCGTTTAATGTCGATTATAAATCGACACGAAATACAGGGTTGTTACAGGTTTAAAGGGGGAAAATATGTATATATTTAAAAAAGAGGGTTAACATTCTTGCTGGACGTTGTTTGGCTCATGAAGGATCACGAGCTCCTCCCCTTGATTATTTGGCAATCCCAAGAAAGGTTTCAAACTATGACCGTTGACTTTGGAAATTGATCCATCCCTGGGGTTTTCTATTTCTGTGGCACCATGTGGAAAAACAGTTCGTACCACAAATGGTCCGGTCCATCTTGATTTAAGTTTCCCCAGAAATAAATGAAGTCTTGAGTCATATAAAAGAACTTTTTGGTTAGGCGAAAACGTTTTCCTTAGGATTGACTTATCATGAAAAACTTTGGTTCTTTCTTTGTAAATTTTCTCATTTTCATACGCATCGTTCCTAAGTTCTTCTAATTCGTTGAGTTGTAGTTTTCGGTTTTCGCCAGCTTTTTCAAAATCAAAGTTTAAGTTCTTTATTGCCCACAATGCTTTGTGTTTAACGGGTAAATGACAAGCTTTACTGTAAACAAAACGAAATGGGGACATCCCAAGGTTAGTTTTAAAAGCAGTACGGTAAGCCCAAAGCGCGTCATTCAATTTTTGAGACCATTCTTTTCGATTTTTGTTAACAGTTTTCTTCAAGATTTATTTTATTTGTCGATTTGAAACTTCAACTTGACCACAAGTCTGAGGATGATATGGAGTGGATAACTTGTGGGTTATCAAGTACTTTTTTATTAAAGTTTCAAAAGAACGGTTGCAAAAATGGGTTCCGTTATCACTGATTGTTGTGCGAGGTGTGTCGAACCTCGAAAAGATGTTTTCTTTGAGAAATTTCACTACAATTCTATGGTCATTGGTTTTGCAAGGAACGGCCTCGACCCATTTTGAAACGTAATCGACAGCGAGAAGGATATACAAGTTTTCAAAAGAATTTGGAAAAGGTCCCATAAAGTCGATACCCCAAACATCAAAGATTTCGATCATAAGAATGGGGTTTAGAGGCATCATATCTCGTCGGGAAATTCGTCCAAGAATTTGACATCGATCGCAAGTTTTACAAATTCGAATGAGTCTTTGAAAAGAGAAGGCCAATAGAAACCACACTGAAGCACCTTTTCCGCAGTTTTTCAAGGACCGAAATGTCCACCGCACGCTTGATCGTGGAAAAATGAAAGAACACTCTGTATCTCATTATCCGGAATGCAACGTCGGATGATTTGGTCGGAACAATATTTGAACAAGTATGGATCGTCCCAATAGAAATATTTCACTTGGGACATGAATTTGCATTTGTCCTGTTTGGACCAAGATGAGGGGATTTCTTTAGTGACTAAGTAGTTCACTATATCAGCGTACCGTGGATCGATAGAAATCGAAAGAAGTTGTTCATCGGGGAAGTTTTCATTGATCGGCAAGGAAGATGGTGCGTTCGAAAGACGAGATAAGTGATCGGCTATGACATTATCGGATCCTTTTTCGTCTTTGATTGTAAGGTCAAATTCTTGAAGTAAAGGGATCCAACGAATCAAACAGGATTTAGCATCCTTTTAGCGAAGAGATATCGAAGCGCAGAATGGTCGGTGTAGACCGTAATGTTTGAACCTATCAAGTAAGGTCGAAACTTTTCAAGCGCAAAAACGACAGCTAGAAGCTCTTTTTTGGTTGTTGTGTAGTTGAGTTGAGCGTCGTTCAAGATCATACTCGCGTAGTAAATTACATGAAGGATCCTCTTGATGCATTGTCCCAAGATAGCATCAACAGCAAAGTTCGAAGCGTCATACATTATTTCGAAAGAAAGATCCCAATTGGGTGCGCAAATGATTGGGGCAGAAATTAGTTCGCTCTTAAGACGTTCAAAAGAAGAGATACAATCAGAGTTAAAATCGAAAGGAACGTCTTTTTCAAGAAGGGTCGTCAAAGGACGGGCAATTTTGCTAAAGTCTTTCACAAAACGACGGTAAAAGCCCGCGTGTCCTAGAAATGATCGAATGTCCTTAACAGATTTGGGAATGGGTAGATTTGCATTGCTTTGTCTGCCTCAATGCCTTTATTTGAGATGATATGTCCAAGGACTATGCCTTGTTTGACCATAAAGTGGCATTTTTCCCAATTCAAGGTCAAATGTTTTTATTTACATCGATTTAGAACCAACTCGAGGTGATGTAAACATTGGGAAAAAGAATCACCAAAGATAGAGAAATCGTCCATAAAAACTTCTAGAAAGCGTTCAATCATGTCGGAAAAGATGCCAACCATGCATCGTTGGAAAGTCGCAGGAGCACTACATAGTCCGAATGGCATACGTCGAGAAGCAAAGGTACCGAATGGACACGTGAAAGTCGTTTTCACTTGATCTTCAGGAGCGATTGAAATTTGGTTATAGCCAGAATAACCATCAAGTAAGCAGTAAAATTCATGGCCGGCTAAACGTTCGAGCATTTGGTCGATGAAAGGAAGGGAGAAGTGATCCTTACGTGTTGCGGCATTTAGTTTTCGATAGTCAATGCAAACACGCCAAACTGTTTGAGTACGAGTTGGAATAAGCTCGTTTGAATCGTTCTGGACAACGGTTAGCCCAGACTTTTTCGGTGCAACGTGAATTAGGCTAACCCATGAACTACCGGAGATTGGGTAAATGATTCCGTTATCGAGAAGTTTAAGAATTTCGTCACGCACCGCATCTTCTATTTTTGGATTAAGCATTCGCTGCGCGTCACAAGTAGGCTTGGCATCGTCGATTAAATGGATGCGATGTTGAACCAGAGCGGGACCAATTCCTTTTATATCAAAAATCGACCATCCTATTGCTTCCTTATTTTTCGAAAGGATGGAGAGAAGAGAAGCTTCTTGGTCAAGAGAAAGATTGTTGGAAATGATGATACGACAAGTTTCATTTTCACCTAAGTATGCGTACTTAAGGTGGTTGGGAAGCGGTTTGAGGTCCAACTTCAGAATTTTTTCGATCGAAGAATTGGGTTGAGATTCGAACTCAACTGGAAGCGATTCAAAAGGAAGAGTGTATTCAATATCGTTAGGAATTTTGTGAAACAATTTTTCATACCCGGCCTCACGTTCATCGTTAAGATCAAGTGTTTCGTTTTCAACATTTTCGTGAATGGCACTAACTTCCAACATTTGGTCACAAGGTTCATTCGATTGGCTTTCAAGATTGAAAATATTAAGATCCAAAGTCATGTTTCCAAAAGATATTTTCATTGATCCGTTACGACAATTGCTTAAGGCATTTGAGGTGGCTAAGAATGGTCGGACTAAAATCAACGAAATTTGAATCGGTGGATTCGTCACGGGTTATGTTTCGAGAACGATAAAGTCAACGGGGAATATAAATTGCCTTACTCGAATGAGCACGTCTTCGATTTCTCCCACGGGCTTCTTAATGGAACGATCAGCAAATTGAAGCGTAACTTTCGTGGGTTTAAGCTCACCTAAGCCTAATTATTCGTACACGGAGTATGGAATCAAGTTGACACTCTCGCCTAAGTCTATCAAACATTTGTTAATCGTCTTGTCTCCAATTGTACAAGAAATCGTAGGGCAGCCAGGATCTTTGTATTTAACGGGCATGGATTGGGACAAGAATTCACTCAAACTAGCGGCTAAGAAGACTTTTTTGGGCACTTGAGTGTGTTGCTTTTGGGTGCACAAGTCCTTAAGAAATTTCGCGTAAGTGGAGACTTGCTTAACGATGTCAAGAAGCGGGATGTTCACTTTTACTTGTTTAAAAATTTCCAACAACTTTTCCATTTGGTCCGAGTGTTTCTTTGGTCGATGACGATGTGGAAATCAAATACGATACTCAGTAGGCGGGTCTACTCGAGTAGTAGAAGAAGAATTTTGATTGTCGTTCGATTCGACGTTTGGCTCCATGTTATGTTCTGAGTCGTTTGTTGTTTTAGAAGTGTCGAGAAAAGTTTTCGATAATCATTTGGATTAGCGACTTGATTATCGATTTGTTTACCAGAACGGAGAGTTGTGATAGCATTCAACTGGGTAACATTGCTATCTTGAACAACATGGGCTTGATTTGAATTTGCATTTTGATTTCTGGGATTCGGAAGGGGCTGGCTTGGGAATGTTCCTCGTTCACGTTCACTTACAGACGTGGCTAATGGACTCATTTGCATTTCGAGTTTTGCAATCGATTGGTTTGTGTTTTGCATATATGAAGTCAATAGATTTTGCAAATTGCTGTTTGAATGAAGGTTTTGAGTAGTTGCCTTTGTTATCCCGCCTTTTGGCAACGCCATGATACCAAAAGATCAATCGAAAACCAAAGACAGTTCGTCTCAAAGATTTGTTATACTTTGCTTCACCATGGATATCGAGTAATTTTGTCCAAAACCAGATCAGGCTACAATTGATAGGACACGACAAGCAAAGTCACGAAAGCCAGCATTCCAAATTTCAAGTCAATCCGAGTTCGTATGCTCAAGTTATGATCGATGCAAATTGAAGGCAAAAACCATATTTTCGTATCCATGAGTGCACACTGATTCGCATCGACGCAGCTCGTATCCACCATCTTGCCTCGGTTCAAATCCATCGACCTCACATCGGTCAGGACAGCTGTGTTTTCGTATCCATCCATTTCGCATCGATCGTCTTCGCATCGATCTGACCATCCCACTTCGCATCCATCGATAGGCCCTTCTTCGTATCGATCAATTCGCACTCAATCAACTGTTTCGTATCGATCAACTCTGCATCCATCACACTTCGTATCGATCGACCAATGCCTAGTTCGCATACATGAAGGAGGTGCTTATTCGAAACCATCAGGGAGCTTTAGTTCGTATCCATCAAAAATATCGATACGAAGTGACCATCGATACGAACTAAGCCACCCATCTCGATTCGAACTAGGCTAATGCAAATCAATACGAGGCGCATGTAGTTGATCGATTCAAACTGTGTAACGGCACTCGATACAAACGAGGCGAAACTTATGGATACGACGCGGTCAACTCGGAGCAAAAGGTGGATCGATGCGAGATATGCGCGCCACGTCGCCGCGTTGTCACGTGCCTTGATGGAGTCGAACAGATGGATACGAAACCATGGATTCAAACTCGGCAGCATACGAAACTCACAATCTTGCATCGATCATATCTCCTAAACCGCTGATCCAAATGCTACAAAATTTTCAAAGCATCTTCCATACAAGGTAAAGATTGTTCCTACCAAGTTTCAGCTCGATTGGATCATTTTTTGATGGATACGAAATCATTTCGTATCGATCACAGATCGAGTCGAAACTTGGTGGGGTCGGTCGCGTGGGCCCATTCACATGCTAGAAGAAGTCTCTCGAAGTTTGAGCGTAATAACAACCTCCTACGCCTATAAAAAGCCCTATGAATCCTACAAAAAAGGGATCTTTTGGCTATTGGACGTCCAGACTCTGCCGGATTCAATTCAACATCTTTTTATCATCATTGTATTCAAACGTCAGAGCGATAACCTACTGTAATCTGCTGTAACGGATTGAAATCATCAAGTGAATCAATAAAATCATAAGCTTCAGAGTGGACGTAGGCAAGATCGTCGAACCACTATAAATCCTGTGTTTCTGATCGTTATTTCTGAATTACTGTGCTTGATATTGCTTAGATCTAAGATTTGTATTTGAATATTGCTGATTCGTATTCGTATACTGGTGCTTTCGCGATACTGGGGTTTGTGACCATTTTTGGTGCAAACACTTTTGTGCTTTCACTGAGAAGGCTAATTCAAGGATTCTACCATTTGGAAGTTGAATTTAAAGATTTGAGAATTCAGATCTAAGGAGCCATGACAAGATAAACAAGTAGAAGGCAGAGACCAGAAAGAAGTCAACACAAAGGAAATCAAGAGGCTTCCACAGGAGCGAATTAGGCATCGATCTTCATCACCAGGGATGAGATGGAGACGATGATGAAGAGGCAAGAAGTGTTGATCCAGAGCTTGTTTCAACAGATTGGGCAACTTGGAGCACAGAACCGAGGAGCAGATGTAGTTCAGAACGGAGCAGGACCATCCGGCGTAGCACCTGGATTAGGGGGCACACACTTGGAGCATGTTGATCCATTCCTGGAGAGAGAGACAGGGGCATCCGAGCAACCTGGTGGTAGTAGAGGAATGAACGGTCAACCAGGGGTAGAGTCCAGAATTCTCTCGTGAACTCGGTGGGCAGGTCGAAAGCGATGAACGAGGATTACATCTTGGAGACAATGGCAGATTGGTAGAGATGGTCAGACGGGCTATGAGAGGCGGATTAGTAAGCAGAGATCTTGAAGACGTGAACAGGAGTCCCTTTTCTCCTGCGATTAGGACGGCTAGGAACCCACCAGAGTTCAAGTTACCATCAGGGGAGATGTATGATGGGAGGACGGACCCCGCGATCCATCTGACAATGTATATGAGACACATGGAAGTGCTGGGGGCATCATAGGAAGTTATGGCCCGGTGCTTTCCATTATATCTAACGGATATCACAGCATTATGGTTTAGGCAGCTGGAGAGTAGCTCCATAGGAACTTGGGCAGATTTAACTGAGAAATTCATGAGGAAATTCATGGTTCATATCGCAAGACCCAAGAATGTGATGAGTTTAGCCAAACTTTAAAGCAGAAAGCTGGGGACTCTTTAAGGAGTTTTCTGACGCGATTCAATGCGACAGCAGCATCGGTGGATCGACCAGATCCATCCATGGTTATGATGGTAGCGGTGTCCGGAATAGTTGATGGCATAGATTTCAAAAATTCATTAACTAAAGATCCGCCTATGTATCTAGGAGAATTCTATTACGAGGCAGAAAAGTTTTTACGATTGGAAGATGCAAGTGCAGAAAGAGAAGAAGGAGAAGAAATTAATGTTTATGCGGTCAAAGGTGGAAATCTCCCTGAGAAAGGTATAGAAACTAGCAAGGGAAAACAAAAGGCTGAGAATAACAATAAAAGATCAATGCGACCATGAAAGGAACCAAGATTCACCACATACTCAGAGCTGAATGAGAGTTTGGAGAGAATCTATCAGGATACTAGAGAGCATATTCCATATCGTAGACCAATGCGAAGGGATCCAACTGTTGACCGGAGGAAATCAGATAAATATTGCTTATTCCATGAACTGAACGGTCATAACACTAATGATTGTAGACACCTGAAGGATGAGGTGGAAGGGCATATCAGGAATGGTAGGCTACTTCAGTATGTGAGGAGGCGAGCTCCAGCGGTGGGGCCAGAGCGACCACCGTCTACGTCAGCTAGAGGTGACCCTGAACCGAGACACCATATGGTTATCAATTGATTGATTGATTGAAATAACTATGAACAAGTCGTAAACCTCTCATTAACACGGTTAAATCGTTTACACATGTATGAGTTCGCGCACGATCCATAGGCATGCTCTGAATGACTACCGACTGCACTATAGTAAGAGTTTACACTTTGACATCCTCGTCTTGCTTTTGCTTTGATTTTGATTTGGACATTTGGACATAGTTTGTTTGGACATTTCTGTTGTGGAATTCGTATGATTATTGCTTTAATATTTGCAATTCTGTGAAAAAATTTACTTGTATACCCGTTGGATCGCGAAAGGTCCACGAGCACCTCTTGTATGGCGATGAACCGCCAAAGTCTTTAATTCAGAAACTCACCCGAACATGAAATCTGGCATCGATATTACTAAGTCCCTCTCGGGCACACAATTTGCCTCGAACGACACCCGACCTCGAACGGTCACAATTTGCCTCGAACGACACCCGACCCCGAACGGTCACAATTTGCCTCGAACGGCACCCGACCTCGAACGGTCATAATTTGTCTCAAATGACACCCGACCTGAATGGTCCCACTTCACAATTCGCCTCAAACGGCACACGACCGCGAACGGTCCCATTGCATCATTTGCCACGAATGGCATCTTACCGCGAACGGTCCCATTTCACCATTTGCCGCGAACGGCATCCGACCACGAACGGTCCCATACCATCATTCGCCGCGAACGGTCCCATCCCATCATTCCGCGAACGGTCTCGATTCACCTCAAATGGCATACGTTCCCGAACGATCGTCATTCGAGGTCATATGAAACTATCAAGTTCTTTGCAGGTTGTTGACAGGATATGAACATCCAACATATGGCATTACAAAACACACCTTCCTACCGCAAGGCATGTTTTGGGGGGCAAATGTTATCCCGTCTTTTGGCAAGGCCGTGATACCAAAAGATCGATCGGAAACCAAAGACAGTTCGTCTCAAAGATTGGTTATACTTTGCTTCACCATGGATATTGTTATCCCATTTTCGGTCAAAACTGGAATATCAGTGTTGGGTGTGTTTCCACCACGACCGAACCAAGAAGAAGCAGCCAGCAAGCGTATATAAGTCTGGGATTTCACTCATGACTCAAGTATAAAAGTCCATTCGGTATCAAAGGTTTAAAGTTTCATTCGGCAATGTAGAGCGAAATCTCATTCGGCATTCAAGGTGCCTTGGTTTATCCGGCGTTCCCAATACAAGAGCTCATTCGGCACTCCCAAATATAGAAGTTCATTCGGCATTCCCAACTCACTGCCGAACTAAGTACACCCCTTCAATACCGAACCAACTCCACTTCCCTTCCTAGCCAAACCAACCACACTTCCATGTACTACCGAATGAGCTCCACCGAATCACCTCCACCGGACCAAGCTCCACCGGTCCAAGGCCACACCGAAACAACTCACCACCGAGTCAACCTCCACCAAACCAACCACTACCGGACCGGAGCTGCCGAACCAACCCACGCTCCACACACTACCGGTCCAATCAACACTCCACTCACCGTCGAACCAGGGTGTTGCCGAACCAACGTTGCCAGACCAGATTACTTCGGCCCAGGTCCACCAACAGCTATATACATCCAAGACCTCTACCCCCAGCCTCACTCTATAAATAGAGGGGCAGGGGTACAACAATGGAGGACAAGTTTGAGAGCTCAAGCACGGAAGGAACTTTCAAACAACTTTCATATACTTGTAACCAAAGCTTTGTACTTGTAATCTGAAGAGAAAAAGGAGAATAACATATAAAGTGGACGTAGGCACGTTCTGGCCAAACCACTATAAATCTGCGTGTCTTTTACAGTTTAGTCCCTGCTTTTTACATATTTGCATAAACACCCAAATCGCTAAGAACAACATATAATCAACTAAATCATACGACTTGGAGGTGTTTGCCCATTTTTTGTGCAAACATTTTTGGTGCTTTCACTGAGAATTGAACTCAAGGATTCTACCTCTTGGAATTCGAACTTGAGAGTTTAGAGATTCAGATTGGAAGAGTCATGGCAAGACAATCAAGCAGAAGGCCAAGGCCAGAGAGATGTGAACATGGAGGAAAATCAAGAGGCTTCTTCAGAAGCTAATCAGGCATCGATCTTGCATGGGGGCACCACACTTGGAGCATGTTGATCCAATCCCAGAGAGAGAGAGATAGGGGCCTCTGAGCAACCTGGTAAGGAATGAACGCTCATACAGGGGGCAGGTAAAAGTCCCTCCTGAACTCGGGGGGCAGGTCGAAAGCGATGAACAAGTCGCAAACCTCTCACTAGCACGGTTAGATCATTTACACATGTAAGCGATCGCGAACGATCCATAGGCATGCTCTGAATGACTACTGACCGCACCATAGTAAGAATTTACGCTTTGACATCCTCGTCTTGCTCTTGCTTTGATCTTGACTTGAACATTCCTGTTGTGGAATTCGAATGGTTATTGCTTTGATATTTGCAAATTTACTCGTATGCCCGTTGGATCGCGAACGGTCCACAAGCACCTCTTGTATGGCGATGAACCGCCAAAGTATTTGATTCAGAAACTCCCCCGAACATGAAATCTGGCAAACGATCTAGGGACCCACTCGAAGTGAACCTGGTATCAACAATACCAAGCCCCCCCGGCACACTTACTCGCCTCCAATAGGCACACAAACGATCCAAGGACCCACTCGAACGTGAGCCTGGCATCAGTAATACCAAGCCCTCCTGGGCACACTTTCTCGCCTCGAACGGCACCCCAAGCCCTCCTGGGCACACTTTCTCGCCTCGAACGGCACCCGACTTCGAACAGTCACAATTCGCCTCGAACGGCACCCGACTTCGAACAGTCACAATTCGCCTCCAACGGCACCCGACTTCGAACAATCACAACTCGCCTAGAACGGCACCCGACCTCGAACGGTCACAACTCGCCTCGAACGGCACCCGACCTCGAACGGTCACAATTCGCCTCGAACGGCACCCGACTTCGAACAGTCACAAACTCGCCTCGAACGGCACAACTCATCTCGCCACAAATGGCTCGATCGCGAAAGGTCGCCATTTGAGGTCCACCCCTTGACCGCCAACAGTCGCACCTTACCACGAATGGATCGATCTCGAACGATCGTCATTCGAAGTAAGGCGCTTGACCGCGAACGGTCCTATTCCATCTTTTGCCGCGAACGGCACCGGCCGTGAACGGTCACATTTCACCTCAAATGGCTCGATCACGAACGGTCGTCATTTGAGGTCCGCCACTTGACCGCGCACGGTCGCACTTCACCTCGATCCCAAACGATCGTCATTTGAAGTTAGGTGCTTGACCATGAACGTTCGCACTTCATCTCAAATATCTTGATCCCGAACGGTCGTCATTTGAGATCACATAAAACTATAAATTCTTTTGCAGGACATCAACAGGATATGAACATCCAGCTCATGGCATTACAAAACACGCCTTCCTACCGCAAGGCATAAGGACATCAACAGGATATGAACATCCATCTCATGGCATAACAAAACACGCCTTCCTACCGCAAGGCATGTTTTGGGGGGCAAAGTGTTATCCCATTTTTGGTCAAAACTGGAATATCAGTGTTGGGTGCGTTTCCACCACGACCGAACCAAGAAGAAGCAGCCAGCAAGCGTATAGAAGTCTGGGATTTCACTCATGATTCAAGTATAAAAGTCCATTCGGTATCAAAGGTTTAAAGTTTCATTCGGCAATGTAGAGCGAAATCTCATTCGGCATTCAAGATGCCTTGGTTCATCCGGCGTTCCCAATACAAGAGCTCATTCGGCACTTCCAAATATAGAAGTTCATTCGACATTCCCAACTCACTGCCAAACTAAGTACACCCCTTCAATACCGAACCAACTCCACTTCCCTTCCTAGCCAAACCAACCACACTTCCATGTACTACCGAACGAGCTCCACCGAATCACCTCCACCGGACCAAGCTCCACCGGTCCAAGGCCACACCGAACCAACTCACCACCGAGTCAACCTCCACCAAACCAACCACTACCGGACCGGAGCTGCCGAACCAACCCACGCTCCACACACTACCGGTCCAATCAACACTCCACTCACCGCCGAACCAGGGTGTTGCCGAACCAACATTGTCAGACCAGATTGCTTCGGCCCAGGTCCACCAGCAGCTATATACATCCAAGACCTCTACCCCCAGCCTCACTCTATAAATAGAGGGGCAGGGGTACAACAATGGAGGACAAGTTTGAGAGCTCAAGCACGGAAGGAACTTTCAAACAACTTTCATATACTTGTAACCAAAGCTTTGTACTTGTAATCTGAAGAGAAAAAGGAGAATAACATATAAAGTGGACGTAGGCACGTTCTGACCGAACCACTATAAATCTGTGTGTCTTTTACAGTTTAGTCCCTTCTTTTTACATATTTGCATAAATCACCCAAATCGCTAAGAACAACATATAATCAACTAAATCATACGACTTGGAGGTGTTTGCCCATTTTTTGTGCAAATAGATATCGAGGAATTTTATCTGAGCTTGGATCAGGGTACAATTAATAGGACACGGCAAGCAAAGTCGTGAAAGCCAGCACTCAAAATTTCAATTTAATCCGAGTTCGTATGCTGAAGTTATGATCGATGCAAATTGAAGGCAAAAACCATATTTTCGTATCCATCAGTGCACACCGATTCGCATCGATGCAACTCATATCCACCATCTTGCCTTGGTTCAAATCCATCGACCTTGCATCGGTCAGGACAACTGCATTTTCATATCCATCCATTTCGCATCGATTGTCTTCGCATCGATCAGACCATCCCACTTCGCATCCATCGATAGGCCCTACTTCGTATCGATCAATTTCACACTCAATCAATTGTTTCGTATCGATCAACTCTGCATCCATCAACTAGTAACGCACTTCGTATCAATCGACCAATGCCTAGTTCGCATCCATGAAGGAGGCGTTTATTCGAAACCATAGGGAGCTTTAGTTCGTATCCATCAAAAATATCGATACGAAGTGACCATCGATACGAACTAAGCCACCAATCTCGATTTGAACTAGGCAAATGCAAATCAATACGAGGCACATGTAGTTGATCGATTCAAACTGTGTAACGGCACTCGATACAAACGAGGCGAAACTTATGGATACGACGCGATCAACTCAGAGCAAAAGGTGGATCGATGCGAGATATGCACGCCACGTCGCCGTGTTGTCACGTGCCTTGATGGAGTCGAACAGATGGATACGAAATCATGGATTCGAACTCGGCAGCATTCGAAACTCACAATCTTGCATCGATCATATCTCCTAAACCGTTGATCTAAATGCTACGAAATTTTCAATGCATCTTCCACGCAAGGTAAAGATTGTTCCTACCAAGTTTCAGCTCGATTGGATCATTTTTTGATGGATAAGAAATCGTTTTGTATCGATCATAGATCGAGTCGAAACTTGGTGGGGTCGGTCGCATGGGCCCACTCACATGCCAGAAGATGTCCCCCGAAGTTTGAGCGCGATATCAGCTTCCTACGCCTACAAATAGCCCCCTGAAGCCAACAGAAAAGGGATCTTTTGGCTATTGGACGTCCAGACTCTGCTGGATTCAATTCGACATCTTTTTATCACCATTGTATTCAAACGTCAGAGCGATAACCTACTGTAATATGCTGTAACGGATTGAAATCATCAAGTGAATCAATAAAATCATAAGCTTCAGAGTGGACGTAGGCAAGATCGCCGAACCACTATAAATCCTGTGTTTCTGATCGTTATTTCTGAATTGCTATGCTTGATATTGCTTAGATCTGAGATTTGTATTTGAATATTGCTGATTTGTATTCGTATACTGGTGCTTTCGCGATACTGGGGTTTGTAACCATTTTTGGTGCAAACAGCCTTAACCAACGTTTCAAGAGTTTTCTCAAGCAAAGTTAAACGTTTATCATCTTGTGGAGGATGAGCAGAATTTGGTGGAAAATTTGGTTGTTGCGGTTGATTATGAGACAGGCCCGTAAAGTTTGGTTGAAAATTATTAGGCTGAAAGGGAGGATTAAAAGAATTATTCAGAAATGCTTGAAAATTGGTACGAATCGTATTCGTGTTGGGATTGTTTTGGCGCCACGCAAAATTCGGATGTTTTCTCCAACCAGGGTTGTACGTTGGAGAAAACGGGTCATTTTTGGTTTTATTAAAAGCATTGATTTGTTCGATAGAGTTGGGACACTGATCGGCTATATGATTAGGATCATTGCAGTTATAACACATCGGTTGGGAAGCTTGGTTCATTTTATTCGATGAGAAAACGTTATCGAATTTTTTAGTCATTCCGTCGATCTTAGCTTCCAAAGAAAATGAAGATCCTATCGAGTTTGCACTCGATCATGAGTAAATTGATTTTTCATTCGAACGTTTCCCATTGGAACGATTTTTCAGCAAGGTTTTCAAGAAATTGCCAAGCATCATCGTGATGTTGGGTAAGAAAGTTGCCTTGGCACATTGATTCGAGCATGGTTCGTGAGCTGTTTTCGAGCCCATCGTATAAGATTTGGCAAATCGTCCATTTTTCGAAGTTATGGTGTGGACATTTTATCAAAAGCTCTTTGAATCTTTCAAAATATTTTCCAAATGGTTCCCCCTTGAATTCTACTTTTTTTTTCCAAGGGGTAGAATTTTTTTAAGAAAGCTTTTACGAATTCTTCCCATGTTTTAATCGAGTTCGATGGTAAGCCGTACAACCATTTTTCAGCGTAATCCGTAAGAGCGAATGGGATTAATCGAAGTTTGATTTCATCATCGGAAAGTTATTGGAGTTTTATGGTTGCAAAAACTTGTTCGAATTTATTTAAGAAGATGTATGGATCATCGTGTTCAAAATGGCCAAATTTCGGAAGCGTGGCAATATGGTTTAAGTGGATTTCAAAATGGTTACCCGTAGGGGCGGGTAATGTGATGCAAGATGGAATAGAAACTCTATCGGAAAAAATTCTATCCATAAGAGTTCGAGGGGCGTTTTCGTTCGCCATTTCGGGAGGATTGTCTGTTCGAGTTAAACAGTTTTTAGAAGGTTCACGAATCCAAGTATTCGTTGTTGTGTCACAAGTCCAAGTACTCATGCACTAGTGAAAGTTGAGAAGAGAAAGAAGTTAGAAAAGAGTTTAGAGAATGAAAGAAGATTTGAAAACTTGTTTTGTTGTTTTTTTTGAATTTTTTTACAAGAAAAAAAACTATTTACCAAGTGAGATCTATTTTCAAAAGAAAAGTTAGATTTTATTTTTTTTTGGTTTTTCAAATTTTTATATGTTTTTGGTTTTGTATTTTTTTGTTTTTTGAATTTTCAAATATTTACCAAAAAGATTTTTTTTGTTTTAAGAAAATGGAAATTGATTTTTGTTTTTGAATTTTCAAATTTTTTTTCTTTTTGGAAAGATTTGATATTATTTTATTTTTGGCTTTTGGTTTTTGATTGAAAATTTTCGAAGGAAAGAAAAAAATGGATTTTTTTTGAATGAAAAATCAAGTTAAAATTTACAATTTTTTTTGGATTTTGGATTTTTTAATTTTTTTTAAATATGCATGAACTAATGCAACTAAATGAATGCAAAGGACTTAATTACAGTTTTCTGTCCTTAGTAGCTCCTAACCTAAAAATTGTATAATCACACTTTGTCTTAAAACAAAAATATTTCTCAGCCAGGTAATGGACATGAGTTATCGGTGCACCACGAATCACCGTAGCAATGCAAGCGAAGGTTTAAGTATCTTTAGAGGAACAACCAGTATAATATTTACGTATCACCGTATTTTTTATAACTGGTTATTACTCTGCCGTAGCCTAGACACCAAGAAATAAAATCGTTCAAGTAAAACAATTGTGAAGATACAATTAAGCCCTAAGTGAGCTCGCGACACCCTTAGGTCCAATGTCTAACCTTTATTATTAGTCAAATTCTACGATGAAATGCGTTTGTGGGCTAAGAAAAGGGTGATGAAATCCCTCACCTTATGTGAATTGGGGTATTGCCCTTAGAAAAGAAAAACACGATGAGATGAATGCAAAGCAGAAATTAAACGTGAAATTACAATGCAACTAAAATAAAGTTTGTTTTTGTTTTTGGATTTGGATTTTTTTTATATATAAATATATACAAATGCAAATGCAAGCAACCAACAATGCAATTCAAAATAAAACTAGAGATGAAAGCACGATACCAGAGCGTGCAGATTATTAGCAATTTATTTTTAAGAAAGCAGGCAAGCAATTATTTTTGGCAAGCGTTTCTTCTACTTGATATTCTGCTTTGGCAACCTGAAATTAAAACAAGATATAAACAATTATATATATTTTTATCTTTTTATATCAAGGAAGAAATAAGGAAATATTAAAACAAATGAACTTAAAACAAAACAAAACAAAAAAATAACTCTTTTTTTGAAAGGATGGACTAAAACTAATCAAAACAAACTAATTTTTTTAGGATATGTCGAGCAGAAAAGAAAAGAAAAAAAATTTAAACAAACTAATCAAAACAAAATAAAACAATCTTAAAACTAATTCCACACAACAATTTTTTTTTGTTTAAACTAGCCCAAACACGACTATATTCCTTCTCAACTTCTTCTTATTTAGTCAAACAAACACATGCCACCATCCACAGAAAAATTTCGAAACGCTCAGTTTCCCAAATCTAAAACACAATTCACAATTCAAACTTCAAGATTGAAACAACTACTAATCCGCAACTAGATGAAGATGAAATCTAAGTTGTTCTGCGATTTTGGGATTCAAGGATTATTTGGTTCGATTGAAGTCTACTGTTCGAGTTCTCGGTTGTTGATGTTGCCGCGAGTAAGCAGTAGGGTACAGAGATGATGGCATATGTTGATTGCTCTTAGGTCGATGATGGGTTTCAGGCAATTCGTTTGGATTGCCAAGTTGTAGGTGAAGGCGAGTGTGGCGTGGAGGCTGTGCTGTTCGTATGGCGATGCGATGGGTGGTGAAGCTTGCATCGATTAGGGGAATTCGAGGCGAGTTTGATGTTCTGGTTACGAGTGGTTTCTGGCGGTTTTAGGTCAACTTGAGGAGGACTTGTGGTGACGTTTGATTTGGGTTTGGCGATGCGATTTGAAGACTGGGAGAGGTGGTGATTAGTTGTTAGTGAGGACTTGCTGCTCGAAGTTGCTGAAGCTTCGAATTTGGGGATTCAGGATGATGGATTGGTAGTGGAATTCACGATGTTGTAGATGGGTTAGAGGTAGATGGAGGTACTATGTGGAGACATACTGTTGTGTTGATGTGGTTTGTGTAGTGAAGATGCATTGGAAGTTAGCCAATGAATGTCAGGAAGTTTTGTAGTTGATGAGTGGAAGAGTGGTATGACAGTTGATATGAAGGTGTATATGGTTATGGAAGGCAGAGGGAACGATGGGTATATTTGTTGGTGGCTGTTGAAGTTTGTTGGTCAGAGAATTGATGAGGTTGAAGTGAATGTCGGTGGAAGTGATTGGTTGAAGGATGTAATGATATACGGAGAAGGAAATGATGTTAGTGTGCTATGGAAATGTTCGGTGGGTGAGTTGCGGGGGTAAGTTGTTTGTTGGTTAAAGCAGTAGTGAAGTGGTTGTGGTTTTTGCTGAGTCTGGTTGATGTTGAGGAGGTCAGGGGAATGTATTTAAGTGTAGGAAAAGTAATCAAAGGATGGTGGATAAGGACTGATCGTAATTTGAGGAGTTTTGGCTATGGTCTGGTCTGTGAAGAGTGGAGCTGGTTGTATTTGACAGAGGGAGGGTGAAGTTGTAATGCAGTGCAGAAACTTGAAACTACAGTGCACAACAATGCACAGAGCTGAAAAATGAAAATTTGACAGTTTTGTAAAGTGTAACAGCTTTGTAAAGTGTAAGTGAAAATTTGTAAACACAAAGAAAAAATTATAAATTGAAAATGAAAATGAAATAATTTTTTTTTGATATATGCAAATGCAAATGAACAACGCACTAGAAAACAACAACAAAAATAAAAATGCAAACAACAAAATCAAGCTACACGCACAACAATTTTTTTTTAATTGCAAACACACACAAAATAAAAGCACACAACGAAATCAAAAGAAAATAATTCGAAGAATAGAAAATAAAATCAAAACAATTCCCCGGCAACGGCGCCAAAAACTTGTTTAACGACGGAATTTCTATTGGATTAGAAACCGTCGAAAAATTTAAAAATAAAAATAACCGCAAGCGCACGGCGTACTATCGTAGTACGTGGCGAATAGGGGTCGATCCGTAGGGAATTGATGATTTTAAAAATCTATGCAATCAAATTAGACCAAATGGATGAGGAATTGTAAACTAGAAATAAAATGGGGCAAAAATAGAATTAAAATGAGAATAAAAACTATGAAATTAGAGAACAATTTAGAGGCAAATCCACTCTCATATTTTCGTAAATCAACAAACAAACAATTTGTGATCTCTAGATTTGATATTAAGTGAAATATTGTTGTATTTATCATAAGTATGGTTTGTTTATGTTATTAATTAACATAACTCAAACCATCAAATTATAATACAAAAAATAAACCACTTATAATTCTCATGAAAATGAAGCCAAAGCAAAAGCTATTTTAAGTATGATCTATTTACTATTGTAACTAGAAATATATAGATCATCAAATTTCGTTTTTACTTAAATTTCACAATCAAAATTGGATTAGCAAATGATGATGCAAATTGTGTTTATGTTGAATAAGAATAACTCATTTGCATAAGCAATATAAGCTATCAAACGCACTTGTATAAACTTGCATCAAATTTCACATTCATGAAGCATAAACAAAGAGATTATAAATCATAAAAAATGTTGAAATTACATAAAGTTAGAGAGCTTCATCACCCCTAAATTGAAGGGGTTTAGCTACTCATTTGTTGCATTGAAGCAACACAAGTAAGTTTCAACATTAAAAAGAAAAGAAAATAGAATGTAAGCAAAGAAAGCAAAAGAGAATAGCTACTAATTACTTGCATAAATGTAAATCTAAGCTATGAACATAAGGAGAAAGAAAGCATAGAAATAAACATCAACAATAAAACAAAGAAAAGCATGTAGAAAAGAGAGAACAAAGAGGCTTGGAATCCATCTTTATTTCATAGAAGATTGAGCTTACACTTTGATCTCTTAATTTCCTAAGTAAAAATGAAAGAGTAGAAGATGATTTCATATACATAAGAGGGCTATATATACATGCATAAAACCCTAATTCTATTTTTAGGGGGCTTCCCAAAATGCCCTTTAGGAAGTGTGGCCACCAAGTAACCATTACCCACTAATTAATCCATCATTTTTTGTGCATGAAACTTTATCCTCCACTTAGTTATCCTTTAGCTCATAATTGTACATTTAGGTAAGTGGGTGGGATCATCCATGATCTTGAACTTGAATTATTTCCTCTTCATTCCTTTATATTTTATTTGTGCATGCATGTATCTTCATATAAGCCTCTTCCATATGCATCCAAATTCCTACAAAAATTATCAAAAAATGTCTAAGTAAAAATTCTTAAATTGACTCATGCACAAAAATGACAATTTTTCCCCTAAATGAAGATGAAAATATGATGGTTTGAAAATAATTGAATTTTGGTTTTAAACATGTTAAAATGCCCAAATATGATGTTTATTTAAATAGAAGGAGATAAAATATGGATGTAAATATATGCACATTTACGTGCACATCAAATGGATTTATTGAGAAGTTGTTATTTTGAAAAATAAAAAATGTTTGGAAATTCTTAGTTAAAATTAGTTGGGTAATTTTTTTTTTGATTTAAAGGTTTTGGGTAAAGGGATTTTCATTTTTGAAATGAATGGAAAAGAGAGCACATGTTGGGCTCGTTGATTTTTTCTACTTTTGTAAATTTGGAAGTTCCTTTTTATAATTATTTCTAAGGGGTGGATAAATGGAAATAGTACTTAACTAAAATGACGTAAAGAAAGTGGAAGGGTAAGAACGCCCGATAATGAAGACAAAAGGAATATTCCTGTATAAGGAAAATACTGAGAAAAGAAAACGAAATATATTTGTACGTGTCCACTTTCATTGAAGAAAAGCGTAATGACTAAAGCAATAGGCGAAAGCATTGCAGTGAGTCAATGGGGAAGACAGTAAGAGGGGAAAACAGCTATGTAAGGAGAATCCACTTAAAGTTAATTGAGGTAGGAGTAATTTTAATAGTAGTAGTATTAGGAAAGCTGAATAGAAGCAGCGTTAAGAATTTATATCAAAAACATGATTAGGAATATAGTTAGAAACATTATAGGAAATAAATAAAAGGGATAGGATAGGAGAAATCGGTAGTACCCATAAATATGTGCAATAGTTATGCATATCTTTTTAGAAGTCCTACTTATGTGCTATTAAAATCTCCCCCAAGGTTGAAATTGGAAATAGATAAGTTGTAAGAAGATCATAGAATGGAATTATTCATGTTTATTCCATTTTTCATTTTTTAAAGATGTTTTTGAAAAAAAATGGCTTGGTATGATAATTGGGTTCTTCGATGTAATATATGTTTTGAGTTAAAAATCCTGCTTTTGAAGAAGTAAGACTTTGTTGTAGAATGTCTTTGAAAAGAGAAAGTTGATTAAAATAGGATGTTTTTCAAGGCTCCTTTTGGGAAACCGAGCAATTTTTGAAAAAGTTTTCAAGGTTTATATTTTGAAAGATAATTTTTTTAGATTATGGCCTAATGGCTATAAAGCTTTTGTAAAAGAGTTGTAAAAAAATAAACCAATTTTTGATATGCAGTAGATAGGGATGACCGCCTAGGTAAGACAGAGTAAGGGGCAAGGCTATGAATAAAATAGCCATGAATGCTTGTAGAGTAGCAATAAGGATATCCCATTGAATATAATGAATATTTTTATGAACCTAGGAATGTTTTAACACCCTATATTTTTATAACATTATTTAGAATAAGTATTTGGGTAAATTAAATAAATAATGTTGAGATTAATAAGTTGATAATTAATTAGCTAAGGGTAGCCATGCCATGTTAATGTGCAAACTAAAAATACTAAGGTCGGCCACCATTATCATTCTCAAGAAGAAGATTAAAGCTAGGATTCAAGGGAAGGGAAACAATCAACCAAATCAACATCAAATCTCACATCTATAATCTCAAAGCTAAGGTGAATAATTACATCCCAATTTCTTTTATTTTTCGGTTTTAAGATTAGACCCGAAATTATTTTGCAAGTATATACCATGTTTAGATGATTAAAATTATATATATATGTGTGTGTGTGTGTGTGTGTGTGTGTGTGTGTTGTTGATGGATTATCTATGTTCATGTTAGTTTTATGATATGTTTGACATGAGAACCCTATTTAATGACATCAAAACGCCTTGAAAATACAAATATAGGTCAGAAATGATATTTTAGAGATGGGTTTCGATTATCATAATTTTATAAATTAATATGGATTTTATATTAAATTTCTAGTGAAGGAAATTACTTATTAGGTTATAAATTATTTATGGCTAAAATAATGATTATTTGGGTTTGAAATTTTCATATATCGGAAAACATATTAAATAGATTTTCTGGAATTTTTACAAATTTTTCCTAAGAGTTTTGATAAATATATAAAATTATTTAAGGCATGTGACTTAAATGTTTTCTGTATTTAATTAAGGAGAAGGTGCATTTTGTAAAATAAAATGATTATTTAATTTTAAAAATAGTGCCAACACATTTCTAAAAAGTAATCGTTAACCAATGAGAATTTGACAAAAAAGGCAGGTTAGTTGAAAAGATTTCCTTTTTAAATTAAAAGCAAAGAAATCTCATTTTTTTTACATGTTCCATCCTTTATGGCAATAAACCATCCGACCCAGACCTTCCGACAAGGTGGAGAGGTTCAAAGCTTTCGACAAGGTCAAACCAATGCATATGGTATCAAACTAATTAGTACGTGATGAATTGGACAGAGTCGAAGGGTTCTAAGTCAAAAGGTTAACGGTCAAAGAGGATGGGATATGTTTGTATGATAAACTAAAACCTTTCACCTACTTTGCTTTTGACCAGGTCAAATATAAAGGTTTTAAACCTTCCAACACAGTCGAAAGGTTGCTGCTATTTTAACACTATGTTGTTTTGAAACCTTTCGACACAGTCGAAGGGTTACAGCCGCTTCACAAATGTTTTGTTCTAAACGTTTCGACAAAGGCCAATGGTTTACTTGTTTTAAAAACCAGTCACTTCTCTATTTTTTCGAAAGGAAGCTTTCAACTTAGTGTTTACCCTTGTTTTTAATTGAATTATAACCAAGCTTACGAAGTAGGACTTAGTCGGAAGATTATTTCTAATGACTTCGAAAGGTTTTAAAAGAAGGTTTTCCACTTGTTTTAAATTGAAACTGGTAATTTTTCAAACGGTTTTAGTTGAATTGATTTCGAAATGTTTAGTTCAATGGTTCAAAAGGTTTATTAAATGGTTTTGAAAGGTCTTATTTGAATGATTTCGAAAGGTTTAACTCTATGGATTCGAAAGGTTTAAGTGGAGGGTTTTCCTTAGTTTTTCTAAGGCAGTGTTTTAAAGTGGTTTTAAAGAAAGATGCCTAAAGTTTTATAGTTTTTGAAAGGTTTGGAGAATAGTTTCGAAAGGTTTAATGTTTGATTTTGAAAGAGAGGATTTCAGAAATTTAGAAAGTGGTTCATTCAAATGGTTAAATGTTTTCATGAACTAAATTTTAGGTAAAGAATATATATAACTATATATATATATATATCTGTGTGCGCGTGCATATGGCATGGTGATATGATTTTGAGTAAAGTATAATGATTATATACTTCTCCTTATTCAAGTTGATTTAAAGATTTTAAATCATTTTAAAAAATGTTTTCAAGGAAAATTATGGAAGGGGATCCTTAAATCAAAATGACTTAGATATTAGAAAACCAGATGGGACTAGTATAGGGTCGCGCCTTATACATTTGCTAATGGCCCCAGCTAATTATTGTCCAAAATTCCAATGTGTAGGGCTTTGTCACGGGTAAACTAAAATTATATTTACATATCGAAAGGAATACATGTTTGCATATAGATAGGTTATAAGTGAGCCTGAAAAACCATTAGGATAGAGAAGACCTGGGAGATGATTAAGTTAGGGATAGATCATCCAGAAATGAAATATTTAACAGATAGCTAAGGACAGACCATCCAGACGGGACATGTTTAACAGATGGTAAAGAATAAATAATCCAGAAGACAAATATTTAACAGTGTTAGGTTAATGTTTATTATATTGTCAAGTAGGCCCGAGTCAGCCAAAGGTTAAAAGTTATCCAAATAAAACTAGCATGTTTGAACATATAGCTTATTATTACCTGATATTTATGTAATGGTTGCTTTACAATATTTAACCATTGTGGATATAGGAGCATAACATATTGTTTTATGAAAGGTTTTGCAAAGATGTGTTTTAAAAGGATGTTAGTGAGGGGAAACCCATTCCGCTAAGCGGCATGGTCTCGCATAACCTAATTACTCCGGGATGTATAATATTATTCACACCGGGCTTTATGTCTGACTCAAAGTTTATGTTTTCCGCTTAAACTCTCGGGTGCTCAAAATTAATTTGAGTAGGCTGAGGGGTTATGATTCTTTTTTTAGTTTTTAGAACGTTGACGAATAAGCTACCGGAGGCATGTAGGAGGCAACAGATAGCTACTTAGGATTTGTAGTTCTTGTTATGTTTTGATGGATTTTCCACCCTGTAGTTTGTATTAGGCCTAATATGACCATATCACTTTGATCAACCAAGGGGGTATCTTCATATATCGCTCTTGGTGTATTTTGTATTAAGTATATTATATCTGTGCTTGGGAACATATTGGGATTATGTAAGCTGAATGTAACGCCCCGAGAATTTTCGACTTTCGAAAATTCAACATCGATACTCACTTTATCGACTGCCGAGAAATCGAAGGCCGAAAACCGGATAGTTATGGGTTTTAAAAAGAATTTAAGAAAAGAAAAGAGAAGAAGAGAGAAGATAGAAAATAGAGAGAAAAGAAAATAGAAAAGAGAACAGAAAATTTTAAAATAGAAGAAAATAGAATATAGAGGAAAAAGAAAACAACAGAACAACAACAGAATCTCACAATTCGCAGCGGAACAACATATAATAATAAATGAATAATCTTTAAACAAAGAACTATATCAGTTATTACATTGCATTTCATTTCATTACATCATATCATCATCAGAGTGTACAACATCAACAAACAGTGCAGCGGAAAAAGAAATACTATATAAGTAATATGCCATGTCATCCAGCTTGCCTCCAGCAACTTCAGAATATCCAGAATATCCTGATAAACCTTAAACTCTTGACTGCCCGTGTGGAAATTGGTGGGCACCCAGAGTTTAGGAAGGAAAACAATAAACTCCGAGTCAGTCATGTGACTGGTGTGAGAACTCAAAACAGTTTATTTATCTTTAAAATCAAAATAGAGGAATATTTTTAAATCAATTCGCAATGCTTTTAAAAATGAGACTACCATAAGGCCTCCCGCACACACACACAATGCAAACGCAGAATCGGAGGAGATTTCTCCTTATGATAGTCAAAGATGCTTGATACGCATTTAAAATAACATTTGATATTATTATTAGTGCATAGAGTAGGAAAAATTTATTTCGAAAGTAGAATATAAATCTTAGCCAACATACGACCATTATCGTATGCCTACTATAGCTAACTATGTTCAATAGCAGGTTACCGCCACATTCCATAGCAGGTTATACAACTAAAACCGTACAAGTCTCGTATTGTTTCTTTGGATTTCCAACGAATGATCCGGCCAAGGAACTTCCCATTGCCAGATGAGAATGCCTCTGGATGGACATCCCCGAGAACCAAACCGGATCTATACCAACACAAGGCCGGGTTACCCCTAACTGAGTAACAACTGACCGAATATGCCATCCCCCGGTCCTTTGGGACCTTTATCACCGAGCGCTCGTAATCAATTCACACAATCATAACAAAGTGTTTTCAACATGAGTAAGTATCTGGGCTCCATACCATGATACCACCCTTTTCCAGAAGGAAATGGACACATCCTAAAGGGTGCTACCCCTCATAACCTTGCTGCTTCTTTCCTGTTTTGACCATTCACGGGGTGTGAGGCTCGACGAAGTCACGTCCACAAAAACATACTTTATACAAAAGCCATGCTTTGGGTCAACAAACGATCATAGAGATGATCACAAAGATAGACGATCAAATAAACGATCCTATCACAAATAATCAACACAATGATCATTTCAGCATTACTCAGCATGTCACATTACCAAATTTGGGAATATATCGCTGATAACATTCAACTACATAACCTCTGAGCTCATACGTCTCAGAGAAGGGTGTTAAGCTAAAAGAATAAATTCTCCGCCACCAACAGAAATATATTTGAAAGAAATCGGCTTTACATCTCAACTTGTAACGTCAGACATACAATCCATACAAGTCTGTTCCGGGCTCGAACAAAACCGAAGGCACTTCTTACGAAGCCCTTGCAATACGCGTATTCACAATCCCGATCGAATTTCCCATCACTTAGGAGATCTCTATACCAGGAGCTACCCAGTGCAGAAACAATCGATAGGTCATCCTATCGCTTTCACAAATACTCGGTCTTTAACACCGATCTTCAAATGCAATTCATAACGACGTATCACATATTCGGAATGGGTTATACGACCCCATGGTCCTTTCCCGGTTAACCCGAATAGTGAGCGCTTATTCAAAAATAAGTGTAGCATTCACATTCAAACAAATCACATCAATTACCCATTCAAAGGGAAATATTGATAGTCGGTTATTGAACTATCAATTGATATGCACACATCACCAGATTCCAAATAATTTTCCAAAATTATTTATTTTCCAAAATATCTTTACAAGATATATTATTTCGCACTTCAAAAATAAATCAATATTTATTTTTAAACCAATTCCACTTTCTTTTATAAATTCAATGGTGAATTTACCTTCCAAAGTATTAATGAATATACGACTTCAATTCGATTTATAATATTCATTTTCAATTTATCTTCAAAAAGATAAATTCTCTAATATTCACTTTATATTGGAAAAACATTTCCATACTTATTTATTCATAAGTAATTCACAATTTTTATTTATTTTCAACACTTAGAAAATATTCAATATACTTAAATCGAGATTAAGTATATATTTCATTCTTTAAGGGAATCATTCTCTTAAACATATTTATTTGGGCCAAAACGAATGTTGCGTAAAACATCGTCACGACAACCCAAAACCACTAGTATAGGGATTCGAAATTAAAATAGATATATAAATCCCAATACTATACAAAACATTTCCTTTCGGAAATCATTTACTATAACAACAGTGTTATAGTCCACCATTTCCTTTTATTTCTCGAAAACGTCTATTTCAACAATAAATGTTGAAATCTATGGTTTCGAATCTCAACATATTTTAAAACATCGTTAGATCGTTTTAATTCTGTTTCAAATATCACGTTCAAAACAATTTCTTTAACATATTATTCACTATTCAAAAACGTGAATATACTACGTTAACAAATTTCATCCTTTTATTCATTTTATTTCAAAGGATTATTCACAGTCTAAAACGTGGATATAACTCCACTAATAGGTTTCAACAATTTACTTATCAAAATAAGTCATTTGCGAATTTATAAAACAACGTTTATAAATTCCTTTATTAATCTATTCAATTTATAACTCAATTATAAAACAAAATTCATATTATAAGTTAAACACCTATAATTTATTTGTTTGCACAATCGTTCCTTTAAACTTCATAATTATGAATCTTATAACTTATAAGATTCAATTATTTACCCAAGTATATTCTTTCAATAACTTTATAAATTTTATAAACCTACTGCTTATAAAATTCCATTTATAACTTCACCGTTTAAAATTCTATAAATTCCATTCAATTATGAAATTCATTTTCACTTCATTCAAACACTTATAAAAACTCGTTTTATAATGTCCATATTTCAATTTATAAATATCCATTTATAAATCTCTTAATATAAATTAATTTATATTATTCTTTAAAACGTCTTTAATCTCTTTTATTATTTCACCATTTTGATTCATAAAATAATTAAATTTTATAAATCCTATATTTCAACTTTTCACAATAAATTCAAAAATTCCGATTTTACTATTTTATAAAATCATCAACCCTTATTTCTCAAAAATCAGCTTTTAACTTTATTTCACAAAAACCATAATTTTATAACTTTTAAAATTATAACGTTTATTTATTTAAAATGGATCAAATTCCAAACATATAGTATATTTTCAAAAATCACTTTATAAATCATTTTAAAATTCCAAAACTTGGTCCAATGATGCTACACACCAAATAGTCAATCACGACTACAACGATATCATATATCGATATGATAATCCATCAAATATCAAAATATCTGAAATCAAATAAATACTGTTGAGGAATCCAGTTGGATCCCTCCAACCTGTTTTCCTGCATCCAAAAACATTAGCACAATACCAATTCCGCTCCAGTACGAAATTATCGCGGTATATGTTCTTATTAAATATTATCCGCTTAATAACGGCGCAATAGGGTCTCATCCGCTAAACAAAAAATGCGGGAAATCAATCAACTCCAATATATATATATTGCTATTATATATAATACCAATTTCACTGTTTATGAAATATTCGCGGTATATGTTTTTATTAAATAACATCCGCTTACTAACGGCGTATAATGTCTATTTTAACAATCAATAGATATTAATCAACATTCAAACATGCATTCAAATATTTTAAATCTAACTATTTAAAATAAAATCGAAACTGATTCGATTGAGTGAGAAGTTCTCACCTTGGTTTTAAATTCCGTTTTAGCGATTTATTTCGAATAAAATTAAACGGACGTTTAATTTTACCCAAAATTCTCACTAACTCCAAACGACTCCAAACCAACTCCATCGCGTAGTGCTCGTCCATACGATTCCAACGCAACTGGTTTCGCGCGTTTTCGACCTCGTATGAAAAAGTTATGAATTTTTGAAGTTTAAACACGATTTTATAACTTAATTACAACATAAACTACAACTTTATACCAAAACAAATCTGGGCCGTCCATTCTTGATTGAGCAGATCCGTGCGCCCCCCCCCCCCCTCATCTCCTTCCTCTTCACGTTCAACAGCCACACAAAATAACCCATGAGCATGAAATTAGGTTTTCACTTTACAACTTCATTTCTCGACGAAATCACATCAAACCACCTTCATCTCGAAGCTCCTTCCACATGCTATGCTCGGCCTGAAGCTCATAGAGCTCGGCCATCCCTGTAGCACGCAGTTCGAGAATGAACTCCAGCCCTTTGAACCCAATTTGCCGTCAATCCGTGAAGCCATTCGCGATCATAGCCGTTGAAATCCAAGATCTCACCATCCTCTACGAGTTTCTAGTTGAAACTTTCTTGAATCGATGAATAGATTAGAAGATTTGGAGGGAGGAAGAAGAGTAGTTTCTGGCCGTTCATACCTAGGTGGCGGCTAGGTTATAAAATTAGGGTTTAGTTTAAATTTTATCAAATTATGAAGAGTAGGGGCTATTTATAAGGAACGAGCGACACTATTCATCCCGGAAATTCCGAACTCTGATTTAGGCGCCGTAACCAGCGTTTCTAGGGTTTACCCCGCGTTCCGGACACAATGGAACAGGTTTCGGAAGCTAATTCGGAAGTATGTGCGAGTTATGGCTGTAAACGCTCAATTTGAATTAAACCGATTTAAGTCGATTTCTAGGCGTTTTAATTTGTACAGGACAAATGGTAAATCCAATTGACTTGAAATTTGAAACCTTACAATAATATCACATTACGGATCCGATGAAACTGGTTTCGTCGAAATCCGAGACTTTTTGAAAAATGGCTATTTTAGCTCGTCAAATTTAAATTAAAAATAAATCGATGCGTTTCGAGCTGCTACGATCAAACGATAACTCCGATTGACACGAAAATTGAAATCCAGTAATAACTAACTATTACGGATCCAACGGAACTGGTTTCGTTCAATTCTGAGACTGTTCAAAAATTGACTATTTTCACTAGTCGATTTTAATATTAAAATATTCAATTTTCACAAATTAACTTTTAATTCGATTTTAAAAGTTCTAAAATATCATTCTAACTTCCATATGATAAAATAAAATTTTACAAATCATTTTCAATCATATTTAACCCAATTTTCAATTATTTCCATAATTTAACATATTAAATTATCGATTTAAAAATCCAATTAAATCCAAAAATTCAAATAAAAATTTATTTGACTTATAAATTCACTTATTAATATTTAAATTTAATTAAATATTCAAATTTTAATAAATAAAAATTCTGGGTCGTTACAATCTTCCCCACTTAAAAGAATTTCGTCCTCGAAATTAATAAGTAAGAAAAGTTACAGAATTTATTAATTTTCCAAAACAAATTTAAACTTCTTTACAATACTTTACTAAGTTTTCCAAATCATACTTAGTTATCTTTTCAAAAACAATTACAATTGTTTAACTTTCAATTCTAAATAAAAGTTAAAGTTTTCAAAAAATTTCCAATTTTCTCAAAATTTTTCTAACGCCTTAAATTTCCGGAAAAATTCGCCATAGTCTCCTTTGCGCGGCTCGATCCGAAAAAAAATGACAGTATATATATCACAAATATACATCTCATCAAGTAATGAGGCATCCCAAAGGGAAAAAAGTGTAAAAGTACGATATGTAATCCGAGATATGTACCTTATATTTTATTAGCAAGCATATACGGCTAATATAGCGCAAAAGCGAGCTCCAAATGCGAAGCAAACGCGATCCGCACCTACTAATCACTCAACAAACAACATGAGAATCATTCATATAGACAATAGTACCAATATACAACATATAGCAACATAACAACTTATATGTCAACATAGCACATGTAGTAAAACAACATATATTCAACCATCAACCAATTATCATTCATAACTGATAAATATTCATTTATATTCTCATTAATATTCAATGAAATAGGTTTTCAATTTAATCTCCTTTGATTCATTAACAATGGATGTTTACTAACATTCAATTTCAATTAGTTTATATTTACTAATTCATATTCAAGTTGGTTCACTTCCAATTCAAATTCAATTCCATTCAAATTTATTTACTTCTAATTTGAATTTAATTACATAGCTTTAAATTTCATTAACACTTAATGAATTATATACAATCAATCAACTAACAATCATATAACAACCAAAGTATATTCATTACAACCAAATTCCTTTACTTATTCATTCATCTGGTTTAACACCATCACTTTCAATTGGTTTAATTAAATTGATTTCATTCAATTATTCAACTTTCTAGTAACATTAGATTTTAATGAATTTCACTTTATATTCATTATTTCATATCAATTTAATTCACATTTAATTGATTAACATTCAATCCATTCATTCAATTCAATTACAAAGGTTGAATTTCATTTACATAACTTTAGTTCACATTCATTTTTATTTACAACTCATATTCATAAATATATTCATATAGTTTCACTTCTTATATATATATAAGTTTATTTCACAATTGTAAATCACTTTAATTGTAATTCAATTCTTATAATTCTTTTGCTTATACAATTATTCCTTTATTTAGATTATTCAAACAACTAAACAATCAACTTATATACACTTTAATAATTCTGAAAATTATTCCTTTATATATAAAATATAATCAAGGTAAAATTATTTCATTTACCCAATTTTAAAACAATATTATGTCGAATTGTTCTATTCAAGTGTTTAGAAACCCCTTCGGCATAGTCTTGCGGACCACGCTGACGAAAGTTCATATGCCACTCAATAAACCAATCATCACAATATAAAACAATTTTATATTCACTAACAAATACGCTCTCATAGCTATTATTACACTCAAATTCATTCTAGAGTACTGCTGACTCTATCTCTAATGAGTAATACCCAACAGAACCATGGTTGTCGCTTAACCATCAGCTCTGATACCAACTGTAACGCCCCGAGAATTTTCGACTTTCGAAAATTCAACATCGATACTCACTTTATCGACTGCCGAGAAATCGAAGGCCGAAAACCGGATAGTTATGGGTTTTAAAAAGAATTTAAGAAAAGAAAAGAGAAGAAGAGAGAAGATAGAAAAAAGAGAGAAAAGAAAATAGAAAAGAGAACAGAAAATTTTAAAATAGAAGAAAATAGAATATAGAGGAAAAAGAAAACAACAGAACAACAACAGAATCTCACAATTCGCAGCGGAACAACATATAATAATAAATGAATAATCTTTAAACAAAGAACTATATCAGTTATTACATTGCATTTCATTTCATTACATCATATCATCATCAGAGTGTACAACATCAACAAACAGTGCAGCGGAAAAAGAAATACTATATAAGTAATATGCCATGTCATCCAGCTTGCCTCCAACAACTTCAGAATATCCAGAATATCCTGATAAACCTTAAACTCTTGACTGCCCGTGTGGAAATTGGTGGGCACCCAGAGTTTAGGAAGGAAAACAATAAACTCCGAGTCAGTCATGTGACTGGTGTGAGAACTCAAAACAGTTTATTTATCTTTAAAATCAAAATAGAGGAATATTTTTAAATCAATTCGAAATGCTTTTAAAAATGAGACTACCATAAGGCCTCCCGCACACACACACAATGCAAACGCAGAATCGGAGGAGATTTCTCCTTATGATAGTCAAAGATGCTTGATACGCATTTAAAATAACATTTGATATTATTATTAGTGCATAGAGTAGGAAAAATTTATTTCGAAAGTAGAATATAAATCTTAGCCAACATACGACCATTATCGTATGCCTACTATAGCTAACTATGTTCAATAGCAGGTTACCGCCACATTCCATAGCAGGTTATACAACTAAAACCGTACAAGTCTCGTATTGTTTCTTTGGATTTCCAACGAATGATCAGGCCAAGGAACTTCCCATTGCCACATGAGAATGCCTCTGGATGGACATCCCCGAGAACCAAACCGGATCTCTACCAACACATGGCCGGGTTACCCCTAACTGAGTAACAACTGACCGAATATGCCATCCCCCGGTCCTTTGGGACCTTTATCACCGAGCGCTCGTAATCAATTCACACAATCATAACAAAGTGTTTTCAACATGAGTAAGTATCTGGGCTCCATACCATGATACCACCCTTTTCCAGAAGGAAATGGACACATCCTAAAGGGTGCTACCCCTCATAACCTTGCTGCTTCTTTCCTGTTTTGACCATTCACGGGGTGTGAGGCTCGACGAAGTCACGTCCACAAAAACATACTTTATACAAAAGCCATGCTTTGGGTCAACAAACGATCATAGAGATGATCACAAAGATAGACGATCAAATAAACGATCCTATCACAAATAATCAACACAATGATCATTTCAGCATCACTCAGCATGTCACATTACCAAATTTGGGAATATATCGCTGATAACATTCAACTACATAACCTCTGAGCTCATACGTCTCAGAGAAGGGTGTTAAGCTAAAAGAATAAATTCTCCGCCACCAACAGAAATATATTTGAAAGAAATCGGCTTTACATCTCAACTTGTAACGTCAGACATACAATCCATACAAGTCTGTTCCGGGCTCGAACAAAACCGAAGGCACTTCTTACGAAGCCCTTGCAATACGGGTATTCACAATCCCGATCGAATTTCCCATCACTTAGGAGATCTCTATACCAGGAGCTACCCAGTGCAGAGACAATCGATAGGTCATCCTATCGCTTTCACAAATACTCGGTCTTTAACACCGATCTTCAAATGCAATTCATAACGACGTATCACATATTCGGAATGGGTTATACGACCCCATGGTCCTTTCCCGGTTAACCCGAATAGTGAGCGCTTATTCAAAAATAAGTGTAGCATTCACATTCAAACAAATCACATCAATTACCCATTCAAAGGGAAATATTGATAGTCGGTTATTGAACTATCAATTGATATGCACACATCACCAGATTCCAAATAATTTTCCAAAATTATTTATTTTCCAAAATATCTTTACAAGATATATTATTTCGCACTTCAAAAATAAATCAATATTTATTTTTGAACCAATTCCACTTTCTTTTATAAATTCAATGGTGAATTTACCTTCCAAAGTATTAATGAATATACGACTTCAATTCGATTTATAATATTCATTTTCAATTTATCTTCAAAAAGATAAATTCTCTAATATTCACTTTATATTGGAAAAACATTTCCATACTTATTTATTCATAAGTAATTCACAATTTTTATTTATTTTCAACACTTAGAAAATATTCAATATACTTAAATCGAGATTAAGTATATATTTCATTCTTTAAGGGAATCATTCTCTTAAACATATTTATTTGGGCCAAAACGAATGTTGCGTAAAACATCGTCACGACAACCCAAAACCACTAGTATAGGGATTCGAAATTAAAATAGATATATAAATCCCAATACTATACAAAACATTTCCTTTCGGAAATCATTTACTATAACAACAGTGTTATAGTCCACCATTTCCTTTTATTTCTCGAAAACGTCTATTTCAACAATAAATGTTGAAATCTATGGTTTCGAATCTCAACATATTTTAAAACATCGTTAGATCGTTTTAATTCTGTTTCAAATATCACGTTCAAAACAATTTCTTTAACATATTATTCACTATTCAAAAACGTGAATATACTACGTTAACAAATTTCATCCTTTTATTCATTTTATTTCAAAGGATTATTCACAGTCTAAAACGTGGATATAACTCCACTAATAGGTTTCAACAATTTACTTATCAAAATAAGTCATTTGCGAATTTATAAAACAACGTTTATAAATTCCTTTATTAATCTATTCAATTTATAACTCAATTATAAAACAAAATTCATATTATAAGTTAAACACCTATAATTTATTTGTTTGCACAATCGTTCCTTTAAACTTCATAATTATGAATCTTATAACTTATAAGATTCAATTATTTACCCAAGTATATTCTTTCAATAACTTTATAAATTTTATAAACCTACTGCTTATAAAATTCCATTTATAACTTCACCGTTTAAAATTCTATAAATTCCATTCAATTATGAAATTCATTTTCACTTCATTCAAACACTTATAAAAACTCGTTTTATAATGTCCATATTTCAATTTATAAATATCCATTTATAAATCTCTTAATATAAATTAATTTATATTATTCTTTAAAACGTCTTTAATCTCTTTTATTATTTCACCATTTTGATTCATAAAATAATTAAATTTTATAAATCCTATATTTCAACTTTTCACAATAAATTCAAAAATTCCGATTTTACTATTTTATAAAATCATCAACCCTTATTTCTCAAAAATCAGCTTTTAACTTTATTTCACAAAAACCATAATTTTATAACTTTTAAAATTATAACGTTTATTTATTTAAAATGGATCAAATTCCAAACATATAGTATATTTTCAAAAATCACTTTATAAATCATTTTAAAATTCCAAAACTTGGTCCAATGATGCTACACACCAAATAGTCAATCACGACTACAACGATATCATATATCGATATGATAATCCATCAAATATCAAAATATCTGAAATCAAATAAATACTGTTGAGGAATCCAGTTGGATCCCTCCAACCTGTTTTCCTGATCCAAAAACATTAGCACAATACCAATTCCGCTCCAGTACGAAATTATCGCGGTATATGTTCTTATTAAATATTATCCGCTTAATAACGGCGCAATAGGGTCTCATCCGCTAAACAAAAAATGCGGGAAATCAATCAACTCCAATATATATATATTGCTATTATATATAATACCAATTTCACTGTTTATGAAATATTCGCGGTATATGTTTTTATTAAATAACATCCGCTTACTAACGGCGTATAATGTCTATTTTAACAATCAATAGATATTAATCAACATTCAAACATGCATTCAAATATTTTAAATCTAACTATTTAAAATAAAATCGAAACTGATTCGATTGAGTGAGAAGTTCTCACCTTGGTTTTAAATTCCGTTTTAGCGATTTATTTCGAATAAAATTAAACGGACGTTTAATTTTACCCAAAATTCTCACTAACTCCAAACGACTCCAAACCAACTCCATCGCGTAGTGCTCGTCCATACGATTCCAACGCAACTGGTTTCGCGCGTTTTCGACCTCGTATGAAAAAGTTATGAATTTTTGAAGTTTGAACACGATTTTATAACTTAATTACAACATAAACTACAACTTTATACCAAAACAAATCTGGGCCGTCCATTCTTGATTGAGCAGATCCGTGCATCCCCCCCCCTCATCTCCTTCCTCTTCACGTTCAACAGCCACACAAAATAACCCATGAGCATGAAATTAGGTTTTCACTTTACAACTTCATTTCTCGACGAAATCACATCAAACCACCTTCATCTCGAAGCTCCTTCCACATGCTATGCTCGGCCTGAAGCTCATAGAGCTCGGCCATCCCTGTAGCACGCAGTTCGAGAATGAACTCCAGCCCTTTGAACCCAATTTGCCGCCAATCCGTGAAGCCATTCGCGATCATAGCCGTTGAAATCCAAGATCTCACCATCCTCTACGAGTTTCTAGTTGAAACTTTCTTGAATCGATGAATAGATTAGAAGATTTGGAGGGAGGAAGAAGAGTAGTTTCTGGCCGTTCATACCTAGGTGGCGGCTAGGTTATAAAATTAGGGTTTAGTTTAAATTTTATCAAATTATGAAGAGTAGGGGCTATTTATAAGGAACGAGCGACACTATTCATCCCGGAAATTCCGAACTCCGATTTAGGCGCCGTAACCAGCGTTTCTAGGGTTTACCCCGCGTTCCGGACACAATGGAACAGGTTTCGGAAGCTAATTCGGAAGTATGTGCGAGTTATGGCTGTAAACGCTCAATTTGAATTAAACCGATTTAAGTCGATTTCTAGGCGTTTTAATTTGTACAGGACAAACGGTAAATCCAATTGACTTGAAATTTGAAACTTTACAATAATATCACATTACGGATCCGATGAAACTGGTTTCGTCGAAATTCGAGACTTTTGAAAAATGGCTATTTTAGCTCGTCAAATTTAAATTAAAAATAAATCGATGCGTTTCGAGCTGCTACGATCAAACGATAACTCCGATTGACACGAAAATTGAAATCCGGTAATAGCTAACTATTACGGATCCAATGGAACTGGTTTCGTTCAATTCTGAGACTGTTCAAAAATTGATTATTTTCACTAGTCGATTTTAATATTAAAATATTCAATTTTCACAAATTAACTTTTAATTCGATTTTAAAAGTTCTAAAATATCATTCTAACTTCCATATGATAAAATAAAATTTTACAAATCATTTTCAATCATATTTAACCCAATTTTCAATTATTTCCATAATTTAACATATTAAATTATCGATTTAAAAATCCAATTAAATCCAAAAATTCAAATAAAAATTTATTTGACTTATAAATTCACTTATTAATATTTAAATTTAATTAAATATTCAAATTTTAATAAATAAAAATTCTGGGTCGTTACACTGAATATGGAACATCTGTTTCAAATGTAATGAAGTAAAAGTTGTTTTGAAATCTGTGTTTTGTTTTATATTCGAGTGCTTCTGATATTATAGATACCATTAACACAGATGTATTTTGTTGCGGGAAGCTAATACTATAGATGACTACAACATCTGTAGCGCTTTGTTTTAGGCTTCCAAATAGAGGATGTTATAAATGTTGATCAGACATGTGTGAAAGCTATAAGAAGAATCCTCAAAGGAATGGAAATGGTAACAAAATATAGTTTTACTAGTCCTACAGTATACTTGCATGAACGATCATGAATAAAGAAGGTAGATGCTAGAGATTGATGGAACCATCAAGAGATTTTGTTTAGAGTAAGGTAGTTGTATAATTGAAGAGCGTAGTAAGATGGCAAACACGTATAAAGGATGTTAGTTGACTCACGGTAAAGAAGACACCATAGGTGGTAGGAAAGTTACTCCATGAAGCCAATTTTTTGATGAGTTATTTTAAATGTGCATAGTTTATATTTCTTATCCACTGAAGTAAAGGAATGCATAATTTATCCCTTAATCGAGTGCAATGATTGAAGTAATGGATGAACCTTATTCATTGGGAGCCAAAGAGGTAAGTTAACACATGTTGTATATGGTTAAATGGAATACGTGAAATGGCCATATTATTTGAGTAAGGAGTGATGGAGCCAAAACATCAATAAAACAAGTTAGTGCTGAAGGGCAACTTCCAACAATTATTTCTTTTATATTTTTTGGGTTGTAATCGCTAGTTTTCCCCTCCGGGTATTGGAAAAGCGTATGATACAATGTTCCTATTTTATCACAATGTTGACTTTCCAGATGAGCATAGAAGCCATATATATATATATATATATAGCGAAATATTGTAAATTAAAAATCTAATAAGGACACTTAACTAGCTATAAAATGTTGGTAAGGTTGGAATTTTCTAAAATAAATTAAGAAAATAAGTTAGAAAATGCTTGAATCCAAAAAACTTTAGAATTCGGGAAAAATAAATTTTAGCGAGCGAAGGAAAGGTAAAGGTTGTTGCGAAATAATGGGTTGCTGTTCCTATGCCTTAAAAGTTTCCCAAATCTAAGATTAACTGCATAATTCTAGGGTCTATCATATGCATTAACTTGCATTAACTCGTTAATTGAGTTTAAGATGTGACTTGATTTGTTTTAAGTATGGAGCAGAAAATATTTTGAAAAATTGTATTCTACTACTTTTTGAATATTACGTTTAAATGCTTTTGGAAAATTTTGTTCAAGTACTTTTAAAGAAAATAGTGTTTAAAAGCTTTTGGGAAATTAGTTTTTCAGACTATTTTCCATATTTGATTGAAATGGGAAAAAAGATTTTTGATGAAAAATGAAACTTTTTCAATTTTCTAGTGCCACATGCTTAGCATGGGGAGGGTCGATGGGTTAGTGAATACAAATTTTATAGTCTAACATAGGTGACAGTATACAAAACAAAGGAAATAATAAGGGAAAAATTATTTAAACTTTGGAATTTCTATTTCCATACCAGGTTGATAGTAGAAAAGAATTGCATTTAGAATAATTCCATTTTAAGATCCAGAAATGAACTTCCTTATGCAAATTGTACATGGAAAACTGGGAAAAATTTTAGGAGCAAAAGAGAAGGTTCCAAAGTACAATAAAATAGGTATCTCAAAGAAGGGTGGAAATATGAAATGCTCTACCTAAATTCCTTTTTCGGCATAGGAGTACAGATTAAGAAAATAAAATTTCAAAATTTTGAATGTTTGAAATTGATTGTTAGGTATTGGATGGTATGGGTTGGATCCAAAATTTATTGAACCATACTCCTACTCATATGAGTGTGGAAATTATAGCGTGAAAATATAATTTTGATTTTTGAAAGCTTACATATGTATACAACTACCATTATATATAGGCTATTTGTATCATATTTTCAAAATGTCTTTATAAAAATGCATTAATATAGGAGGCCTGAACTTAGAATTTATTCAGCATGCATATCATATATGTTGTGATACACAATGCACTTGTACATGTTTGGCTGCGAAATTGGTTGAGCACTAATTGGTTGGATAGTTTAGAAAATTATAAGCTATGTTACATGAATCAATCCTTGAGGAATTATGGGGACAAAATTCTTTTAAAGGGGGGTGAATGTAACACCTCGTAAATTTAACCGTAATTAATAAATAATTATTAAGACTCCAAAATGAAATTAGAGAAAATATCGGAATTCCGCTATGAAACTTTCAGCATTGTGTTTATGGTGATTTTCTAAGAAACTTTCATATTTGAAGTTTGGTGATCGAAAATAGAAAAAAGAAATTATCGGCATTTGAAGCTTTAGGAATGAAAATAATTAATCTGAAAAATAGGAAGTAAATAATAACAAATACGGGACCCCGTCGGTTGACCCCTTACTTGGGTCAGCCGTGCACTAGCCATCGACCACTTATAAGAGGAAGTAAACTGTTCCTCAAATCGGTGGCTATGGTTGAACCTTGGTCAAACGAGCTGGATTTAATTATTTAAGACCAAAATGATATGATTGATTATAGCCCCTATAAATGCAGGCCTAACCCTAACTTCTCTTCTCATATTTTCTGATCAATATAGTGAAGCTGTGCTAGTTTCTCTTCTCCTCTAGTTCCAATGGTTACAAAATATTATATTATATGTATATATAAATCAAAGAAGGGTTGAAAATAAAAGAGAAGAAGAAAAGGAGAGAATATATATTGTGGAAAAGGGTAAATTTCTATGATTATAAATTTATATTCCCCGTAAATCCCCATCTCTCCTCAAATCTATAATTCTAATAGTATGTGTATGTTTATACCAAAATTGGGTTCAACACTCTTCAGATGTGGTTGAAGAGATTAAAATTAAGAAATTAAATGGAGAAACGGGGTAATCTAGCGATTCACCAATAAAAAGCATGCAAAAATAGAAAGAGACAAGAAATTATAGTGGTTTGGCATTGTAGCCTAAGTCCAATTTAAATGTTTTGCTGTTTATTGATGATTGATAAATGATTACAAACAGGCAACACTCTAATACTCAAGTTACAATGTAGTTGTGGCAGAGTAACAGTGTAGCGGAGTCTAAAGTTCTTTTTTCTGCATGCGTAGGGGTGTTATTTATAGGTATAGATCTAAAATATCTACCCCTGAACACGGAATACTCCTTCTCACACGTGGATGGGCCCACTAGATCGATCAGAGTCATTTGGGATCGATCCACATCATCTTCGTTTCAATTGAATTTAGCTCCAATTGAGCTGCGATCGATAAGGAACATTCTTGAGTGAATAGGAAAGCTTCTGTGAAAATTTGGAGGCATTTGGAATTGTAGATTTTTAGTTATGATCTATCTAAGATAGATTTTGCAGGCAGGTCGATGGTTTCATGTTGATCGCTTTGTATCAATTGACCTTCGTATCGATGCTCCTCTGTATCGATCAGTTGTGCATCCATGACGTGGAGCTAGGGTTCAGGGGAGAACCACATCTCACGCTTGCAAACTACTTCCCATGGTTGACTATGCCTTCTTCATATCAATCCTGTGTATTGCTCTTCGTATCAATACTATATCCTTGCCAACATAGCAAAGCTCGACTACAGGTTTCATAACGATGCTTGGTGATAGGCTTCGTATCGATGCTTTGTTGATCGATACGAATAGGTAAAGATGGAATTGATACGAAAAGGTTGGCTATTGATGGTTGATGTTTATGAAGGGAACGGATGTGGAGTTGATGGATACGAAGTTGGATGGATACGAAGAGGGATGAGCTTTGATGGATACGAACCGACATCTTCTTCATGGATTTTGATCGATCCATAACTTTTGCATATGAACTCCGATTGACTCGAAGTTTGGTATATTGGCTTTCATAGCTTTGATTGTCATATCATGTTAACTGTAGCTCAATCCGGACTCATACCAAATTTTTCAGTATCCATAATGGACCTGTGTATAACCGATCTTCGGGACGGATTGTCTTTGGTTTCTAGTCAAGTCATTGTTGTCCCGGCCTTGTCAAAAGGTGGGATAATAAATATATCTTTTATACATATTCTTTTTGACAGGAAAGGCATATGAGTCAAGTTAAAGGGATGAATTGGGTTTTGGAGATTTAGAAAGCCAGGAAGGTGAGTGAGAAATTATATGATTTATTTATAACATTGGAATTCGTGTCGTTGAGTTTTATTTAATTTATATGCATGTGTTAGATCTATGGGGTCATAGGCTTAGGAAGATGAAATCTCGCCTACTTATTCTGTAAGTTCGGCAATTAGAATATGAATGGCATACACCCTAATCTGAAGATTTGCTCCAAATTTTTGATGCTTGGGTTTTAAATTATTAGCATTAACTTAGATTGCCATAATTTGACTTGGAATATGAATTTCTACCATTTAATTTATTGGGAGTGTTATGGATACAATTTGATTTTATTCATTTCTATGTGATTTCCATAAATTATCTTATTCCACAACTATGTATAGAAAGAGCGTCATTTCAAATAACAAGAAATATAATGAAAAAGAAAGAGATGTGTATATGGATGTTCTCCTCCACAGTTTGCAATATCTATTTCTATAAAGGAAAAGAAATAATTCCAATAGAGCAAAAGTCTCACTTTTGGGTAGTTTATGGAAAGTTGTAACCGTAATCATTTTTAGGGAGGATAAATCTAATGAATTAGAAGGTGGAAATTAATATTCTGGAATTCCTAAACAATGGAATCAATGTGTTGGATATAGGAAAATATATATGCATGTGGGTGCGGGCGCGCAAGTGTGTTTGCATGTGTGTGTATACGTATAACCACACCTGCCGATGAAAAAATAATATATATATATATATATATAATGTAATATGCATTGATATTCGTATAAGTTGTCATTAGTACACTTAGTTATAAAGTGCGTAGTAAATTACAGGATTATGAGTTGCAGACAGAAAAGAGATAGTAACTTCAAAATTTATTAGGCAATAAATGTGTAGTTAATGGGGAGCTACAAGAATTGAATGGGGATATAAATATATTTAACGGGACTGGTTAAAGGATTTAATACGACATTTATGGGGAAAGGAAATAGGCATAGTAGGTTGAATTAGAACGAATAAATGAACATTATTGGAGATTGTCCAAATAGAATAATAATGATCATATATTATCGACGATTGACATTTATAAAATATAGCAAATAAGCGTATAAGATGGGAATTAAATGCTTGAAGGAAGTATAATTTTCATAGTGGGAAAGTATGCAGCCTTAATTGTCATTTAGAACGAGCGCGAATTAATGGGCTTAGCCAAACATTTAGGCTTAGAATGATTGATTTAGTTTAGTGGGTTGGGATGCGAGGTTGGTAGAGTTACATAAAAGTTTGCCCTTCACTTAGAGGATACCAATAGTTGTGTGTACTTACTAATGATATTGGACATCTCCAACCATAGGACCCATAGAAAAGGGATATGTGGTTGCGTATAGGTAGGGAAAATATACCAAGGGTTCTCCCTGGATTTGATGTATTAAATGGGTTAGTACATTTAGGGAAATGGGGGTATGCTTCATTTCTGATAAGAGTTATTTAGTAGCTAATGAGCATTTTCGTTGAATTACATTAGGTTTGTTTAAACGGGATTTCAGCTATGGGAGGTTCGCAAGCTATGTCAGTATTATTGTTGAACCGGTATTTAGTAGTAAGGCTTATGTATGGGCTATGACCACCAGCAGTCTTGAGTGGTCGGTAGCCAAGACTTAGGTTATGCCCTGACAGATTTTGCTTCCTACTAGTGTAGGATCCTTGGGATATGCACCGACCTCAATGTTTAGCCGGTTAGTTGTTTGTTTGCTAGTGGTGGGCTAATTAACATTTTATAAGTCTTTGAGATGCGTTAGTAATACGATAATTAAATTATTAAGCCATATACAGGGGTCATCGGTCCCTATAGCTAGAACTGAATGACTAGCGATTATGTTGCGGAGAACATGCTTTAGGATACATGCATTAAATGCCCATCGAGACTACCTCTATAACACTCCGTAAAGTCAACCATGAATAATTTAAAAAATTAAATAAGATAGAGATGAAAAAGGAAATTTTTCAAAAGTTGGAATCTTACTTTGAAAGTTATGTCGTTGCATTCATGGTGAAATTTCGATTAATTTCCATATATAATATGTAAAAATGGAGCTTATATGAAAAGTTGTGGACGTTTGAAGTTTTTGGATTCAAAATATTTAAATAGAATACAAATTCAATTATTTAAATAATTCCTAAATTTGAAATCCAAAAGTCAACAGTAATCAGACTTGAGGGGCTAAGTAAACGTTAAATCAATGTCAACATTAAATACTAACAAAGGAACAACGGTAGAAAATCAACATTCCCACAATGGATGGAGAGGTCGACCCCCTAACCTCTATCGGTGGACCCCTAGCGATCGACTGGTGGCATATGGGCAGTCAACCTGCTCCTTATCAGGTGGCAGCTAGGGTTTTTAATTTTGGATGTTTCCAATTTAATTATTTAAATCCGACTTCTCATCACTATAAATATGACCCAAGATCACTCACTCTTATTCACAAAATATTTTGAGAACCTAGCAAAGCTCTGTCAGTTCGTCTCTTCAATATTTAGAAAAACTCAATTAGGTTTCAAGTAAGAAATCATATATATATATTGTTTTCTATTTATTTTCCCAACCTACTCTTCTCCAAATTTTTGAATCTAATCTATAGATACAAATCCTTTATTGTATATATCTATAAAAAGAGAACTAATAGGGATTGTCAAAGGCGTGTCAAATCCAAAGGAGGCAAACTAAAGATATATTGTAAGTGGAAATTTAGCTTTCCTATTTTACTAGTTGATTAGTCAAAATATCATATTATAAACCCCCTAAACTCCTTCAATGCAAAATGTCAATTCTAGGTTGAAATCTCAAATATTTATGTCAAAATAATGGAAATTGTGTAGATTTGAAGTTTTGAAAATTTTACCTTCTATTCCATGCCTTATTCTTCTTTTTTTCTAAATTTGATTAAAGAATTCTAATTAAGGAATATTGTGAAAGACATGAGTTTTATTCGTAGTTTGCATTACTTATTCCACACGTTAAATAGAAATTCCTTTGTTTATTTTTGTGTAAAAAAGGAGTCGAATAGAGCTTAAAAATTGTAACTGTATGTTTATATTGTCAACATATTCCAATATTTTGATGTAATAGGTTGAGTTTATATTTTAACCGTCTACAATTTTATTGACTGTAATTTTTGTATATGAATAGTGGAATTTGGTATTGTTGATAATATGGAATGAGACTTGTATAACTGTTTAAAGAGTTGAAATTTAAACACTAGTTTATGGTATATGCTCTGCACACATAGAAATTACTATGAATGTATCTATATACATGTGTGTGTGTATACATACATATGTATGTATGTATGTATGTATGTATGTATGTATGTATATGTATGTATGTATATGCATAATTAACGTATAATTATAATGGATGATTGCATAGTTAAATAGGTTGTTAATTTTATTAAATCCCCCTTAGGAAGTAAAGATGAAATAAGGGAAATTTCTTATAAGACCTTGATTATGAAAACGGCGAGATGTGTGATAATATATGTAGAGTGTGATAAAAATTCTGACTAAGTTATATGTAACGACTCTAGTTTTGATTAACATTATCTAGGACATTTAATTATTTAAATTAAATGAAATAATGTAAATGGTTAAGGGACTGAGATTTGTGATTAATAGAAGGTAGCTGTGTCGAGTTGAATTAATGAAGTAAGGGAAAATACAATGAATTGGATAAAGGAAATGGATAAGGGCAAGATAGGAATAAGATATATTCTAATACCCTAGATCTTCATACCATATTCATTTTTACAAGTTCACACTCAAACCAAATAGTAGAGAGGTCGGCCACCATTATGAAGAAGTAAGAGGAAGATAAGCTGAATCAAGAGGAAGAAGCTTAATTAACTTAATCCAAGATCAAATCTTAACTACTTAATAAAATAGCTAAGGTGAATAATAGGTTATATCTCATATTTTTTATGTTTTCAATTTCTAAAATCAGATCCGAATGTTTTTGAATGTCAGATAGATGTATATATGTTTGTTGATGAATTATGCTTGTTCATATCAATTATATGACAAGTTCTGATTTTAAAAACCTATCAAATAACATGCAAATGCCTTGCGAGTTTAATATATGGCCATAAATGATATTTTAGAGATTGGGTTTCAAGTTTCATAATTTTCTTAATTAATGGGGATTTATTATTAATTTTCTAGTGAAGAAAATTGAAAATGGGGTTCAAAATTAATTACGACTATTCTATATTAGCTTTGGGTCTAAAATTTATATATATTGGAAAATATATTAATTACGGGAAATTTTGGAGAATTTTCCGACGTGTTTTAACAAGTATATAAAATTATTTAAGAAATGGGACTTGAATGTTTTATATGTTTATAAAAGGAGAAGGGGAAATTTGCAAATGTTTTAAATTGTTACTTCTAAAATTTTGCAGCAATTTTAGAAAAGAATTTAGAAAAGAAATTAGCAACCAATCATATGTTGAAAAACAAAGCAGGTTAGTTGAAAATAATTTCTTTTTAAAGCCAACATTCAGTTTTATCATACTATTGTTATTTCACCACTTTTGGCACCAACCTTTCGACTAGGTACTTCCGCCTCCATCTCCATCGAAACCAATGCGTAAGGTATCAAAGACTTGGTACGTAGTGAACTGGACATAGGCGAAAGTTATTGTTAACCCGCCTTTTTACAAACCATAAACAGACGGATTCAACCTAATCAACTTCACAATTAACGAGGCTGGAATATGATGGATTTAATTTAAAAGGATAAAGTCCACTTGGATATGTCATTTGGTCTGGAAGTAAGGGCGATCGGCATTGTCGCTCGTCATAGGTGTCACTCAGCATATCTCACTCAGCAAATGCCGCTCGGCATAAATCATTCAGCATATGCCGCTCGGCATACTTCACTTAGCACATGCTGCTCGGCATACCTCACTCAGCATATATCGCTTGGCATATTTCACTCGTCATAGGTGCCGCTTGGCATACCTCACTTAGCATATGCCGCTTGGCATACTTCACTCGTCATAGGTGTCGCTCGGCATACATCACTCAGCATGTGCCGCTTGGCATACTTCACTCAGCATATGTCGCTCGGCATACCTCAGTCAGCATATGCCACTCGGCATACTTCACTCGTCATAGGTGCCGCTCGGCATACCTCACTCAGCATATGTCGCTCGGCATACTTCACTTGTCATAGGTGCTACTCGGCATACCTCACTTAGCATATGCCGCTCGGCATACCTCACTTAGCATATGCCGCTCGGCATACCTCACTCGTCAAATGTCGCTCGGCATACTTGGCATAGGAAGTCGCTTGGCACAGGAGGTCGCTTGGCACAGGAAGTCGCTCGGCACAGGAAGTCGCTATAGGCATTCGCCTATAGGAAGTCGCCACGGGAAGTTGCTACAGGAAGTCGCTCGTACAATGATGAAGGATGTTGGCTCGACTATGGTCCTGATGGGCCCGGACTACACAGGAAGCCCAGTAACTCGGGATTTTCCCATAAATACAGCATGTATGGCTTCAGAAAAGGGATCTTCTTTCGGCTCTCTGACATTATTTTTCTAAGACTAAGGCACTCAACCATTGTTAAACTTTGGATTGCAACTGTAATAAATTATTACAGCAATAAAAAGGAAACTTGTAGAGTGGACATAGGCCGGAGTTGGCCGAAGCACTATAAAATCTGTTGTTCTTTGCCGCTTTCATTTTAATTTTGACCATTCTTCACATTATTACTCTCTACATACACTCTATCTATGAGCTGTGACTGGTATTAGGTGCTTTCATCTGGATCTGGGTGTTAGTGACCAATTTTGACGCTAACATTTTGGTGCTTTCGCTGATAAATCTAGCACTCAGGGATTTTGAAACTTGGATTCTAGAAAGCAATGGCTAGACCACCAACAAGGAAGCAAGCAATTGAAAGGAGCAACCAAGAGGGATGTCAAGCAGCCACTTTTGGAACTGGAGCAGATAATGCATCCATCTACATTACCAGGAATGAGATGGAGGCTATGGTGGATTCGATTCACGGAAGATTGTGCTAACAGGAAACGATGCAAAGCTTCTTTGAGCAGATGAGAGCAGCCAAAGCATAGAACCTTGGACCGACTGCAGTGGCTGCAAACACAGGACATGGAGTTAGAGTCACAGAGACCGACGGAGGTCAGATCCAAGGTCAGAATGATGAACCTGAAGGCAATCAACAAGGACCTTGGGGCAGACCCCCGGGATCTGACACCGGAAGACCCATAGATGGAGCTCAACAAGCTAGAACCAACGTCAACATGAACGGGCCGCATGAATAATATTACCCAGAATACCATTTGAGACCTAGGGGCAGGATAGAAACATGATAAGGAGACAACCCTGGATGGGGACGAAAGAATGGTTGGATTAGTGCGATGGATAATGAGGGAAGGATTGTCGAGCGGAGGCTTAGAGGAAGTCAGTCGAAGTCCGTTCACTCCGAATATCAGAAATGCAAGAAATCCTCCAAAATTCAAGTTACCCATGTTGGACCCTTATGATGGGAAATCAGACCCAACCATGCATATTACTAGATATATCAGGCATACGGAAGTGCTGGGGCATCCAAGGAAGAGATGGCACGATGTTTCCCTTTATATTTATCAGATTTGGATGCGCTTTGGTTCAGACAGCTAGAGAATGGATCAATCAGAACATGGGGCGAACTAGTGGAATGCTTTATGACGCGTTTAGGGTCCACGTGACATGACCCAAGAGTGTGATGACCTTAGCATCGATGAAGCAGATGACCGGAGAGTCCATAAAAGATTTTTTATTGCGATTCAATGCAACTGTGGCTTCAGTGGATCGTCCGGATCCATCGATGATTTTGATGGCGGCGGTGGCAAAAGCTGTAGAAGGCATAGAGTTCAAGGATTCGCTGGCAAAAGACCCGCCACGAGACCTTGGAGAATTTTACGATGAAGTTGAAAGATTCATTCGCCTAGAAGATTCACGCGCTAAGAGACAAGAAACAAACACTGTGCAAGGCGAAGGAACCGTCAAAGAACAATCTGGAGCAGACAAAGTTTAGCGAAAGCAGGATGACAGATACGATGGTCGTGATAAACGGGATAAATTCAGAGAACCCAGGTTCAGACAATACACGTACTTGACAACCACCCTAGAATGGATTTACACGGAGACTTAGGGGCAGCTCCTCTATCAAAAACCACCCAGGAGAGATCACACAGAACGAGAACGTAGAAGTGAGAAGTACTACTTATTCGGTGAGCTGGAAGGGCGTAGTACTGATGAATGTCGCCATCTGATGGATGAGGCGGAAGGGCATGTCAGAAGTGGTAGATTCCCACAATACACCGGAGATCGGACAGTGGTCGTAGGACCTAAGCAACTACCACCTCTACCCAACAGAATTAACCCTAGATCGGGATCATGGCGCATCATCAATTAATCATGGTGGCAAGGGCCAAGTTCAGGACTTGAACTTAGGTCGATCGTTTAAATTTCTTAGATTTGATTTCAAAATAAAACGGCTATTCCACTTACACATGTACAGGAACCAGAGAGATCCCCATGCATTTTGCTCGGAGAGGCAATATTTAGATTTTTCCTTTCTTTGTGATTGAACACTTGGAATTTTAAATTAATAAATGAACTTGAATTTCATAAAATAAACCTTTGACCGAAGAGTTAAATGATGAATATTTGATGTCAATTTGAAATTAATCGCTTTATGACCCTACCCGGAGAGATGGGATCCAGAGTGCAAGAAGTGAATTGCTTTGCCGGAGAGCAACATGATCAACTCACTTAATGTCGTTCCCCATTCACCGGTGATTTATTGGATCGGGGTTCGATAAGAGCCCGGAGTGGCTGTAATCGGCCTAGGATTTAGGCCATGACATCGCTTAATGTTTAGGGACACTGAACTGGAGTGCAGGGAGTGACGCTGCTTCGCCAGAGAGCGACATGATCGGCTCACTCAACGTTATTTCCCCCTTGCCGTAGAGTGACAGGATGTGGTCCAGTTAGAGCCCGGAGAGGCTGACATCGGTCTACGAGGATCATGACATCACTTAATGTTCAAGGATACTGAACCGAAGTGCAGGGAGTGACGCTGCTTCACCAGAGAGCGACATGATCGGCACACTCAACGTTGTTTCCCCTTCATCGGAGAGCGACAGGATGGGATCTAGTAAGAGCCCGTAGAGGCTGACATCGGTCAAGGAGGATTAGGGCATCGCGTAATGATTAGGGACACTGAATCGAAGTGCAAGGGTTAGGTTACTTTGTCAAAGCGCAACATGATATGCCTATTCAATCATTAAGTTTGGATTGAGCTTAGCAAGGATCTAGAGAGGCCGTCAATGGTCTGGAAAGATCGTAGGATTCGATTTCTGACTTCCAAGGGGAAAATTCGGAATTGGATAATGACCTGGAACAGTCGTGGAATAAAACTACCAGAATCGGATGGAATCATTTGATAACGAATGTAGTATGGACTTTGGATATCGGGATGGAGACTATTCAAATCACACCTTCCAATAGCAAGGCATGTTTTGGGTGTGGGGCAAATGTTAACCCGCGTTTTTACAAGGCCATAAACAGGAGGATTCAACCTAACCAACTTCACGATTAATGAGGCTGGAATATGATGGATTTAGTTTAAAAGGATGAAGTCCAATTGGATATGTCATCCGGTCTGGAAGTAAGGGCGATTGACATTGTCGCTCATCATAGGTGCCACTCAACACATGCCGCTCGGCATACCTCAATCAGCAAATGCCGCTCGGCATACATCACTTAGCATATGACGCTCGACATACCTCACTCAGCACATGCCGCTCGGCATACCTCACTCAGCACATGCCGCTCGGCATACCTCACTCAGCACATGCCGCTCGGCATACTTCACTCGTCATAGGTGTCGCTCGACATACCTCACTCAGCATATGCCGCTCGGCATACTTCACTCATCATTACTTCACTCGTCATAGGTGCCCCTCGGCATACATCACTCAGCATATGCCGCTCGGCATACTTCACTCAGTACATGCCGCTCGGCTTACCTCACTCAGCATATGCCACTTGGCATACTTCACTCATCATAGGTGCCGCTCGGCATACCTCCTTCAGCATATGTCGCTCAGCATACTTCACTCGTCATAGTTGCCGCTCGGCATACCTCACTTTGCGTATGCCGCTCGGTATACTTCACACGTCAAATGCCGCTCGGGATTCTTCACTCGGCACAGGAAGTCGCAAGGCACAGGAAGTGGCTCGGCATAGAAAGTTGCTATAGGAAGTCGCATACTGGAAGTCGCTACAATAAGTCACTACAGGAAGTCGCTACAGGAAGTCGCTCGTACCATGATGAAGGATGTTGGCTCGGCTATGGTCCTGATGGGCTCAGACTACTCAGGAACCCCAATAACTCGGGATTTGCCTATAAATACAACATATACGGCTTTGGAAAAAGGATCTTCTTTCAGCTCTCTGACATTATTTTTCTAAGGCTAAGGCACTCATCCATTATTAAACTTTGGATTGTAACTATAATAAATTATTACAGCAATAAAAAGAAAACTTCTAGAGTGGACATAGGCCAGAGTTAGCCGAACCACTATAAAATCTGTTGTTCTTTACTGCTTTCATTTTAATTTTGACTGTTCTTCACATTATTAATCTCTACATACACTCTATCTACGAGCTTTGACTGGTATTAGGCGCTTTCATCTTGGTTTGGGACTTAGTGACCAATTTTGGCGCTAACAGGTATATAGTCGAAACAAATGGTTCCTAAGGGGTTGAAACCTTACCTTGCTTTTAAAAGGAAATATGCCTGCTTTTCTTTCAAAAAAGAAAGCTTTCGAATAAGATAGCTTTCGACATTGTCAAATATTTCAAAGGATGTTTTCGACAGAGGTTGTGCCTTTTGTTTTATAAAGAAGCTTTTGAAAGGGTTGAATCCCTATGCTATCATATCTTGCCTTTCAAAGCAATGCCTTCGAAAGGGTTTCTTTGTTTTATAACCTATGCCTCTTCTCTAATGCTTTCGAAGGGATTTGTTTTGACACCATCCATTCTTTTACTTAGGAAATTGCTTTCGAAAGAGTTGCTTTCGACTTAGTTGTTATATGACCCTTTTTATGTTTTGAAAGTTAAACACAAAGGTTTCAAATGGAACGATTTCAGATGGTTTCGGAAGGTTTTTCCACATACTTTAGCTTGAACCCAATGCTTTCGAAAGGTTTATTTTATGTAGTATACTTTTATGCTTACGAAAGGTATCAAGTAAAGGTTTCGAAGGGGAGGTTCCTAGGTATTTTTAAAAGGTATGTATATATAAGGTTTCGAAGGGGTGATTCCCTAGTGTTTTAGTTCGAAGGGGTGATTCTCCAGTGTTTTAGAAAGGTTTACCCTAGTGTTTAAGTGGAAGATTTCCAATGGTTTCGAAAGGAATATTTAAAATGTTTTAAAAGAGGATGTCTAAGGGTTATAAAGCTTTCGAAAAATATGTTTTCAATGTTCTCGAAAGGACTATTGTCAATGGTTTCGAAAGGTATGTTTTGGCCTTTCGTCCTAAAGTTATAAAGTGACGTAGGTTACTTGTATCGAAATGGGTACTTTCAATGGTTTCGAAAGTGCTACGTTCAATGGCTTTGAAAGAGAATTGTTTAAAAGTTTAAACAAACGGTTTCGAATATTTCCATCAATGATTTTTTGAGTAAACCAAATATCATGGCAAAGTGATTTGAGTAAAGAAAATAGTGTGTATTCCTTATTTAAGTATGACTTAAAGGGATCAAATCATTTTCAAAAAGGCTTTTAATGAAAATTTAAAGGGTAGTTAACCTTAAGTAGAATTACTCAGATATTTGTATACTAGATGGGACTGGTATAGGGTTGCTCCCTATACATTAGCTATAGTTCCTAGCTAATTTTAGTCCAAAATTCTAGTGTGTGGGGATTAGGCACAAGTAAGACCTAAATGATGGTTACACACAGAAAGATATATATTTATAGAGAAGAAAGATTGATTATTGGTGAGCCCAAAAAACAATTGGGATCAGATGACCATTGAAGAAGTTAAGGACAGATCGCCCATAAGTTTTTCTAACAGGTGTTAGAATATATTTTTATTTTTCTAGTAGGCTCGAGTTAGCCAATGGTTAGTATTTCGCCAAATAAAACTATATTTTTCGAACTAATGGTCTATTTATGACTTGTTTATAAGCATATATGATATTGCTATATTTGTTTTGACTAGTTTGATTTCGGGATTCTGATTTTCAAAAAGATATATTTTAAAGGGATATTATTGAAGGTAAATCCGTTCCACTAAGTGGAGTGGTCTCAAGTAATATCAGTAAACCAAGAAGTAATATTATTATTCACACTGGGCTTTATGTCTGCCTCGAAGTTTATGTTTTCCCCTCAAACTCTTGGGTGCTCAAAATTATCTTAAGTAGACTGAGAGTCGGAGTTTTGCAGGTTTAATAGGTGGACGAATAAAGCGTCCGGAGACGAGAAGGTGGCTAATGTTGGTTTTATTTAGGATTTACTGTTATTGTTTATTCCATATATGATGTATTATGATAGTTTATGTCTATATAGTACTCTGGTCATCCAAGGGAACATCTTCGTATGTCGCTTTGGCGTATTTATGTAATAATTATATTTGATCTGAACCAGGGATAGATTGGGATTATGTGATGGAATATGAAACATGTTCGGTGAAATGTAATTAGAAAAGTTATTTTTGAAATCTATGATTTTGTTTTATATTCATGTGCTTCTCATATTACAGATACCATAAATATTACCGTATTTTATCTCCAAAAGTTAATACTATAGATGACTGCATCATCTGTAGCGCTTAGCTTGGGCCTCAAGATAAGGGATGTTACAACTTGGTATCAGAGAATAGGTTTATGAAAAGTTTAAACTTAAATTGATTTTTGAAAGCATAATCCTAAGGAATTACGTAAAAGATGGGGTATGGGATAATGCTATAGTAACATATTTGTATTTGTTATATATAAGTATACTCTTTAGCTCTATTCTCCTGTTTCTCATAGGCCATTCTTTTGCGTTTGACGAAGGCCCAAATGCAGATATGGATGGTAGAAATGGAAGAGTTAACCTTGGTGGGGGAAGCACCAAAAAAATTGGACATGCCAGACCAAATACATGGATGAACCAAGGTTAGGCACAAGTTGCAAATATGGGGACTGGAGTCTCGCAAGTAGACATAGGAGAAATGTATCAGTTCTTTATCAACATGATGCAGGCGGGAGTAGATGATTTAGTAGTTGGAGGAAATGCTGGAGGAGGGAACGAAGAAGCTCCAGTGGTGAATAACTATGCCATTCTGAATAGAGATTATGCCCGGTTGGGAGAAAAGCTGTTTATTAGTACTTAAGATGCAATCGGAGTAGAGAATTGTCTACTTCATTGTGAAAGGATTTTCGCTGACTAAGGGGTCAACGATGAGCAGAAAATGAGACTCCCCTCTAGACAACTACAAGCGGCAGCACTGCATTGGTGGAACATTGTGACATTTGGAGTCAACCGGGAGAATATGACTTAGGTTGGGTTCAGAAGGAGGTTCGTGGAAAGGTTTATGTCAGAGATTGCTATGTCAACTCTGCTAAGGAAGTTTGGTAAGTTGGAGTAGGGCGATATGACTGTGCTCGAGTACGCGATGAGTTTTGTGGAGCTAGCGAGATATGGCTATGCTATGACTGATACTATGATTAAGAGGAATGAGAAGTTCATCAAGGGGTTGACGCTTGAGCTTGCTAATGCCATGTTATTGCATATTATGATCCATATGACATTGTTATTGAGATGGCCTTGAGGAAACAAGAGATGCAATCTTTTATTGAAAGAAATAAGGCCAAGGAAGATCAAAGAGCACAGGGTCAGAAGATAATATTTTTCCACAAGAAAGGAGCTCAGAAGGGTGGAGCTGCTAAGTAGGGAAAGGCAGAAGTGGTTTGTTACAAGTGAGATAAGAAAGGACACTATAACCTTGAGTGTCGGACAAGCAAGGAAAAGAAAGCTGCCGAGAAGAAAGGAATAAAGTGTTTCAAATATGATCAGAACTATATGAACTAGTGCAAGGAGCTAGCCAAGGATGGGAAAGGTAAAGTGTTTGCATTAGAACCAACTACCACTGGACCGACAACACAGGAGAAATGAAAAGCTGTGTTGGTACGTTTTTGATCTATGGTGTATCGGTTAAGGTTCTATTTAATACCGGTGCATCGCATTCTTTTATATCTCATTATTTGGTAGATATGCTTAAACTAAAACCCTCATACCTAGTTTCTGCCTTTAGGGTTGCGAATCCGACATAAGGGTATGTGACACTTGGGATTAAGTGTGGCCACCTAGAGTTTGAATTGTTAGGTTATACCATTGTTTGAAGTTTGCATGTGTTTGATTTCATAGGGTTCAGAATTATTTTGGCCATGGATTCGTTAAATAAATATGATGTTAGGATATTTTTCCATGATAGGAAAATATCGCTTAGACACCCTTACTGTAGTTATCAGACAGTATATGTAGAAAACCCTAGTTGTGAAGTTAACGCTTTGGTTGGTGCTGTGGAGGTAGAAGATGAGTTGAATCAAGTTTTCATTATCAGATTATTTGTAGATGTCTTTGAACTTGTAGTGGGATTTCCACCAAAATGAGTCATTGAGTTTCGAATAGATTTGGTACTAGAAATAGAACCGTTAAGTAAGCCACCAAGCAAGATGACACCTACTGAGATAAAGGAGTTAAAGGTGAAGTTGGTGGATTTGGAAGGCAAGAATTTTATCAAACCAAGTAGTTCGCCTTGGGGAGCACTTGCACTACTTGCTAAGAAACTAAAAGGATCGTTAAGGTTGTGTATCGAATATCATAAGTTGAATGAGAAGAAGATAAAGAATCTATACCAGTTGCCTAGAATTGACGATTTATTTGACCAGTTGAGTGGAGCTAGAGTGTTTTCCATGTTGGATTGGGTGACAGGATTCCATCAACTTAGAGTGATAGAGGATAATATTCATTTCACAGTGTTTAGAACCATATATGGATCGTATGAATGGTTAGTAATGCATTTCTGAGTAACTTATGCACCAGCATTCTTTATAGATTTGATGAACCTAGTTTTCTGACAGCATTTGGATAGGTTTGTGTAAGTTTTCATACATGATATTTTGATATACTCTAAGGATGAATAAGAGCACGAAGTTCATCATAGAGTGGTGCCTGAGACTTTGAGGCAGCATCGGCTAAAAGCGAAATTTTAGAAGTGTCGATTTTGGAAGAATAAGTGAAGTTTCTTGGTCATGTCGTCTTAGAGAAAGGGTTGTTTGTAGGTCCTACAAAGATCGAAGCGATGAATAATTAGAAGAGACTTAAGACAATGACTGAGATTAGAAGTTTTCTTGGACTTACTGGCTATTACCAAAGATTCATCATGGATTTCTTATGGATAGCAGCACCGATAACCAAGCTAACGCGAAAGGATGAGAAGTTTGTTCAGACGCATAAATGTGAGGTGGCATTCCAAAAGCTGAAATACTTATTAACGAATGCTCCTGTGTTAGTTGTTCTGATGCGCACGTAAATGTGCATATTTTTACCACCATATTTAATCTATTTAAATTAAACAAATGATCATATTTGATATTTTAACATGTTTTAAACAAAATCCATATTAATTCCAAATTGTCACATAACCATCTTTATATAGGGGCAAAACGGTCATTTGTGTGCATATATTTCTTTGAGAAAAATTAATTGGAAATTTATATATATTTGTGTAGGAATTTAATCTCAAATATGAGTGGTTTCATGAAGACACATGCATGCACAACATGAATATAAAGGAATGAAGATGGAAATAATTCAAAGTGAAGATCATGGAGGACCCCACCTATCCACCAGCTTAATGTACAAATTAGAGGCTAATGCACATGCTTATGGAATTAATGGCTTCATGTACACTTAAATGATTATTAGTAGAAGCTAATGATTACTTGGCCTCCACACTTTCTCAAGGGTAGTTTGGTCATTCTCCAAATTATGGATTAGGGTTTCATGCAACCTTCCTCTTCCTCTTCATTAGTTGTAGGCTCAAAATAAACAAAGCTCTTCTCTTTCTTTTTTCATGGCTACTTAGCCATTTTTATTCTCATGTAATTTTTTTTATGCAATTTAATACATGATCTTTTCCTTTCTTTGTTTATTTCCTTTCATGTTGTAGTGTAGATATATTTTTCTTTTATGCAAATAGAATAGAACTCTTTTCCATTAGCTTTCATTTTCTTTCTTTTTGCTTTCATGTTGCATGCTACTTGTGTTGATATGATAACAAAAATGAGAGGCTAATCCCTTCAATTTAGGGTTAATGAAGCCTCTAATCATGTAGCTTCAACATTTTGATGTTTTATACTCTCTTTTTGTGCTTTAATGAGAATGTATGAAGTGGTTAACTTGTTGTTTTTGCTTTGAATTTGATAGCCTATATTATTGACACCAAATAGGCTATACTTAAACAATCACTAACACAAATTACCTCTTCATTTACATATGATGATGGTAATGAAGTGAATGTTGAGATTAAAATTTGATGGTCTATATTTCTAATTAATAGTTAATAGGCCATACTTAAAATAGATTTTGCTTTCAACTTTGTTATGATTTTTCATGTGAGTTAGTAAATGGTTTAAGGGGTGTGCTATAGTTTGATGGCTTATGTTGAGCTAATTAGTAGCACAAATAGGCCATACTTATGATAAGCACATCAATTAAGCTAACTAATGACGAAGAAAAGAGAGATCATAAATTCATTTTGTTGATTTATGTGATCTGGAGAGTGGAAGTTGCCTCTAAATTGTCTTAACACTCTCATATTTTTATCTATTTTATTTTTTCATTTTTCTCCTTTTTTATAGTTAATCACTCTTTCAACTTTGGTTAATTTGATTGAGTAGAATTTTAAAATCATCAATTCCCTGTGGATCCACCCGTATTCGCCATGTGCTACATTCGTACACCATGCACTTGCGCTTATTTTTGAATTTAAATTCGTTCGACGGTTTTCTAAACCGATAGGATTTTGTCAATTAACATGTTCCAGAAGGGAATAAGGATTTAGTAGTTTATATGGATGCATGTGGAATAGCGTTAGGAGCTGTGTTGATGCAAAGAGGTAAATTGATTACCTATGCTTCCCAACGGCTTAGACAACACGAGCTTAGATATCTAACACATGATTTGGAATTAGCGGTGTTAATTTTCGCGTTGAAGGTGTGGAGACATTAACTTTTAGGAGAGAGATTTGAATTGTATATGGATTATAAGTCGCTGAAGTATTTATTCTCTCAAAAGGAGCTAAACGTAAGATAGTAGAGGTGGTTAGAGTTTATACCGCTTATGATTTAGTTACTGAGTATACACCATGGAAAAGCAACAAAGTTGCAGATGCACTTAGCAGAAACATCATAAAGTATTGGCGATGATAGTTGAATGGAATGATTTAGAAGAGTTGATAGCATGTAGAGTACAATGGAGATCTCGGAGTGCGTCTAGTACAGAAACTGCTATGCTGTCATGTTTAGAAGTTCGACCGACGACGATCGAAAAGATTGCTTCTAAGCAGAATATGGATCCATTATTAGTTGGACAGAACAGAATGTTAAGAGATGGAACATAGAGCGATGACTTGAAAGATTTTAGTCTTGACCAGAATGGGTGGTTGAGAAAGAAAGGAATTTTATGTATTTCGAATGAGGAGACATTATCAAGGAAGTTTTAGAAGAATGCCATCGTTCGACATTCACTATTCATCGGGGAGGAACTAAGATGTATTAGGATATGAAGAGGAGTTCCTTTTGGGAAGGTGCTTATGGGCGAAGCAGTGTCTAAACTGTCAACAATTTGAGGCGGATCATCAAAAACTAAGTGGGTTACTTCATCCTTTAGATGTTCCAATTTGGAAGTGGGATTCTATTTCAATGTATTTTATACGTGGGTTGCCAAGGTCAAATAGAGGAAATGAAAGTATATGGGTCATAGTGGACATGATGACCAAGAGTGCCCATTTATTCCAGTTAAGTCAACCGGGACGGTACATACTTTAGCTAAGTTATCCATAAAAAATATATTTAGAATTCATGGAATTCCTAATAGTATAGTAACTGATAGAGATTCCTTATTCACTAGCGAGTTTTGAATGATTCGACATGATACTTTAGTTACCAAGCTCAAGATGAGTACTGCTACCATTAAATATCCTTTCGACCTTATCGAAACCCTATTGAATAGAAGACAAAGAAGAATAAGAGAAAGAAACTCTAGCAAGACCTTACGAAGGATTCGAAGAGATGCACAGCCAAAGACTAAAAGCATCACAACCTTCTGAAGGGGTTGAAAGGGTCGAAAGCACCCTTCCGCTTCAAGAGATCCCCTTTCGAAATAGGTGCTTTTGCATGCATGAAGGCCTTTCGATTGAACTAAAGCAACACCTTTCAAAGACAAAGAATGGTAACCCATCATATGCACGCCAAACCTATTGAGACCAAAGGTTTCTCCCTTGCTCAAATCACTCAAAAGCCCACCATGGTCAAAATAACCCTTTTGGAAGCAGATTCAAGCCATTCGAACTGGTCGAAGCCTTTAATATCCAGTGAAGATTCTGTACAAGTCGCAAGCATATGTTCGGAAGCTACTAAAAGCATCAAAACCATTAGCATTTCAACACCTTTGAAACTGCTGGAAAATGCCTATCGATAGAGTCGAAAGCTCCAACCTTCATTCCTTGTAACAACAAAGCAACATAAAGAAGAAAAGGCGCAACCATCCCTTTCGATGAAGATGGAGGCAATCTAACCCATTCGAAAGCCTTGCATAAGGGTGCATAAGTGTGGAAGTATTTGGAAGGTGTCAGAAGCCACTTCTTGACCAAGTCAAAAGCACTGGGTCGAAAGAAGAAAACCGCATCTATAAATAAGGCCCAAGAGGTATGTTTTAAGGGATCCAAATTCACTTATTCCATACGTGTATTTAATTAATTCTACAAGGTTTTAAACCTTAATTTGTAAATTGAATTGGGGAAAATTAATCAATAAAGACTTCGCTGGATTAATAAAGGGAAAAATTCAATAGTTTTGATTACATATCTTTTGTGAAGGCTTTTATTAGTTTTAATTCTATTTTCCAGGTTTCAACCCCATCGAAAGATATCTTCCGACTTAGTTGATACCTCTGAATTTTCAAATAATCCCAGTCCTTAATTACCAACAATCATTCACCAAGCACCTTCCTTCTAGTGAGTCGAAACCATAACTCTGTTGCCCGAGTTTTTAACTTAGCTGAATCCATAGGAAAATGGGTCAAAGGAAATCAGAACATGTATGTCGAGTTAGAATAAACGAAGAATCAATCAAAAGGACTAAAATAACAAGCCAAGAAGAAGCTAGAAGAAAGCAATAAAATGAAAAGGACATGGATTGCCAATGATCCATAGCATTTGCTCGTCAGCCCATATCTTCCCGGATAATGATTCAGAAGACAAAGTCTAAAAAATTGGCTAAGTATATGGATTCGCTAGCGATCCATACATTTTTATTAGTTCCATGCTACAACAAAGCAAGGGGAATGCACGAATGCATTGGATCACTTTCGAGCCTAATCTGTGAATCGCTAGCGATCCATAGTTTATGGATCGCTAGCGATCGATAGAGTTAGCTTGGTTCCTAACACAGTTTCTAGTGCGCCTACATGAGGTCGTGTGGAAACATTTTGGAAAACGGGCTTAGCCCAGTAGCTCTCCAACCTTTGTAAATACTTTCCTACGTGCAACATATACTTGATCCTCCGAACTAGTCGCTAAAACTCTGCTGGAAGCTTTCTTCACTCTTCACCTCCCTCACAACAATCTTCTAAAGGGTTCAATGTGATTCTTCAGTGGAATCCAACCTTGCAGATTCAATCTAGTTAAGGATAATCAAGAGCGTTGTAATCAAATACACCTTGTAACGGTAATCAGTCTATAATAAAAACAATAAAGTGTATGTAGGCATCATTAATAGCTGAACCAGTATAAAAATCTTCTTGTCTTCTTTCTCTTATTGCTTTTTTTATATGTATTATCTACAATATTGCTCTGTGAGAATAAGGCTAGTGTTTTCATGCTCACACCAGGGTGTTGATCCATTTTTTAGATTAAAGAACTCCAACTTGTTTCACCTCAGATCCCATACCTAAACCCAAGACGCTTAAGATTCTAGCTTTCGATAAGGTCGAAATCATTCAAAACAAATCATACCCTTGTGTCCTTAGAAGCTTCCTCTAGTGTTCCGCATCTTTTTCGAAACGAAGGTTTCGAAGGGGTAATCTAACTACTTCAGTAAGTATGAAAGGCTAGAAAGAAGTTTTAGTTTATCGATGGGGTCAAAAGGACAATAAGGAAAAGTTTTCATAACAAAATTCAATTCGAAAGGATATATCGAAAGGAATATGCTCATCTAATCATCTTTTACTTGACTAAGATCAACATAAAAAGGGCTAACCTTTCCCTTTAACCTACTTTGGGGTGTTTACAATTTTTCTTGTTAACATTTTAGTGCTCGAAAGTGGGCTTGAACCTCCGATTCTATTGAAAATCCAACACTTAACCCAATCCCATTCCAAAATTGCCAACTTTAGGCATTACTTCATCATTACTACTAGAATTAAAAGACCCGAGCAAGGATCCTCGAAACCACACTCTACAAGATTCCCCTTAAGAATAATACTAGATTACAAACTATATGAGAAGAAAATGTTAAGATAGGATGCTCTAAGAATTATAAAGAAGAAAAGAGCAAAATCATATGGTCTAGAAAAATGGAGCTTAAATCCTTTCCATGTTGGCCACACCTCTATCTTTGCCTTGGTAGAAAATACAAATGGAAGTGACAAATTATTTAACCAAATAAGGAAAACGATTCAAAAATATACCAAAGGCACAATATTTAAAAAGGAATAATTGTGGATTACAACGCTTTTGCTCAAAAATGGCAACCAACTACAACTGAATCACTTCGAACACATGAACTCCCAAGGGTGATAGAAAGAAAAACAACCGATGAAGGTATGTAGCCGAGTAACAAAAAACCTAGAAGCCATTCTCAAGGAACAAGCTTCAAGTCAAGACTTCTAAAGAATGCAATCTAACAACATCTATAGAGAATGTCTACTTGCAGACAAAAGATGAGCTCAATTATTGGCTATCACAAAAAAGAAAACAAAATATGAATGGAATTTGGGAGGGTCCTACTACCATTACCATATGATGATTGGTCATGAAACTTATACAGAGACTTGGAAAGTAACACTGAATGAGCTCAATAATGAGTAACATTCCAAAATAGAATCTATATGGTTGGGAGTGAAATGCTCCTTTTATTTGGACATTGCCTTAAACGGTAAAAATGTCCGTCTACACCGAGTTGGCCAGGGCAGAGCACGTCCTGGAGGGAGGAGTGTAAGCCTTTATTAGCGCTATGCTATGGCCAGGTTAAAGCATCGACAATCCCTTGGCGGGGCCTCTGGTCAGGTCAAGGCACCTCGTGGAGGGAGGAGTGTGGGCCTTTGTCCACACCATGCTTTGGCTAGGTTAAAGCATCGACAAGCCCCTGTCTGTGCCATGCTATAGCCATGGCAGGGCATCTCTTGGAGGTAGGAGTGTAAGTCTTTATCTACGCCACACTATTTCCATGTTAAAGCATTAACAAGACCTTAGTTGTGCCTCTAGTCATGTCAAGACACCAGCTAGTGGAAGTCTGGATAAGTCCTTGGTTCCCGCTTGAGAATGAGTTAAATAAGAGCATTAGACAACAATGGACTAAGACATCCATGCCCAAGAAGCGGCTCACCAAACAATTGATTAATATGTCAAAGCATAAGAAGCGGCACATTAAATATCGGACCAAGATGTCCAGCTTGAGAAACGGCATATCAAATGAAGGACTAAGATGTCCAAGATCAAGAAGTAGCCAATCAAACCACAACTTCATACAAGGTCTAACGGGTTTACACATGTCAAAGAAGATAGAATTTAAGGAGTAGAAAAGAGCTACGCTTATTAATGCCCGAATCTAGTTTTTAGGTTTCTTAAATCTAAACTTCATCTGTTAATGCCCAAATATGAGTTTCAGGTCCTTCATAATTGAAATATAAGACTTCACTCATTATGGATCTTTTAATTCATCATACCCAAATCTAGGTTTCGAAACTATTACTAGACTTCTCTTATTAATGCCCTAATCTAGTTTTGAGATTTCTATTACAAAGATAATTATCATGCACTTCTAATTTTCCATCTCTAAAATCCGAATTTGTGTTTTGAGACTATTACTTAAGTTCACTCATTAGTGCCCAAATCTAGGCTCAAGATTTTTATTAAAAAGATTATCATGAATTTCTGGTTATTATCTGCTAAGACCCTAATATGGGTTCCAAACTTCCTATCTTTTGAATATGCCCAAATATGGGCCATTGAATTCCTATCACAAGTGCTCGGACAGTGATTTCTGAACTTCTATTACGTGGTTATCATTAACTTTCTGTTAGTTATCTCCAGAAGATGACTTTCTATAACATTTACATTCGTGGTTGAGATAATGGATCTTTATAATCACATTTCAAATATCTCAACAATATGTTTAAATTTGAATTCTCGATTATCTCTTATCATTATCAAAAGTGAAATTCAAAACATTTCATCAAGAGAAATTATTTTTCATTTATTGTCAAATCTTGATGTTATGATTTATTAATATCTGCCAACGATAAGGATAAACTCCTATACAGGTTAAAAGAAAACAGTAAAAAATGCTGCTTATTTTATGTTTTTTTAGGTAAAGCGGAAAAGTAAAAAGGATTGAAAGATCCAGCAAATATAGAAATCATGATATGAGATATCAAACATATGTATCAAAAATAACATTACAGGAAAGGACCACAGTCTAGGTGACATTTAAAAAATTTCATAATTTACATAATCTTTGACATTATTAAATGCGTACAGAATAAATATACATATCATTCATAAGTTTTGAACCGCTTTTTTAGATCTTTGGTAATTAAAAGGTCAAGGATATGTTGGATAGCAATATGAAGGAGCTCTTTTAGTTTCTTCTCTTTCTTCCTTATTTTGTCTTAATTATCAATAGTCTCGATATTGGTTGTCAAAGCATGGTTAAATGCTTTGTTTTCACCATTAAGGGTTTTATTTTCTCTTTCAAAATGAGCAATGCGCTTTAAGAGAAGATACTGTTTGCGCTTCAAGTTTGGAGTCCTAGCTACGTATTCGTTTACACGATTCGAGTATCTTACCTTTTGTTGATCATCAAAATACTTCATCATCTTTAATTTATTTTTCTTGCACCACTTTCCACTACTTTTTCGTTGAAGCCTAGAGGAGGATTTGTCATAGTGGGAAATTTCTAAGCAGTGAAGGAAGTAGATCTTATGGATTTTGCAATGGAAGAGATAGCAGGTGAAACTGGTAACTCCATGCTAGGGATGTTATTTCCCATGATGAACTCTAATGATTCACATTGAGCCTTACTGTCTTTTTACTCTAAATCGCTTATCTATTGATGGATTTTTGACATTTTGTGATCAAAGTCGATTGATGGATTTGACTTGACTTGATGCTTTAATGTTAAAATTGCTTCACTCTTTCTCTTAACTTCAGCCTCTAAATTGGTAATTTGATCGTTGAGATTTCTAACGATTGTTCTCTAAAGAAAAAATCTTCCTTACCATTTTGATGCTTCCATGTTATCTTAAAAATTTAAGTAGTCAAATGAAGTATAACAAGTCAAAATTTAAGTAGTCAATTTCTTTATTAAAGTGATAAAAAGTTACAGCTCATATAACAATGAAATTTAAAAAAGTACAACTGGGCATTCACTTTACATCTAAAGTTGGGAAACTGCATTTCTAACTTTACTTAATGAATTAGCCAAAAGAATGACAATTGAGTCAAAAGGAATATTAAGCCCTTCCGACGTAATAACCAGAGGATATTTACTATAGTCTCATTCCCCGGCTGGAGGACTATCGCGACCACATATTAGTTAGTATGATATGTTCGGATCTCTTTGAGTAACTTTTCCATTTCTTCACCAAGAAAAACGAAGCGGAGACGAGGATGTTCCATGTAAAGTTTTTGTAAGTCTCCAAGGAAACAGTATCTTATCAGTTTTTCAAATATCAAAATTGAAGCTTTTTCGAGATAATCTCTTCTCAGTTTGACATATCGGCTTAGATAATCTCTAGAAACATAGTTACTAGATGGATATTCAATGTGTGACAAAACAGTAAAATACAACTAAGTATAGAAGGAAAAATTAAAACAAACATTCGTAGATCATTATTATTACATGATTACTACTATTCGTTTGGTTCATACAAAATTTATTTTGTAAAGAATTTTTGAATAAACTTGTCCTTTTAATATTTAAGTTTATCAGAGGGCAAGTCTTGAAGAATTAACTTGACCAGAGGTAGGTTCCATCATGCACCAAGATGTGGATCAGACCCAAATTCATCCAAATATCTTTTATGAGGAAGACTAAGTAAACCCTCACTATGATTACCTAAATATGAGAAATCCACGGTCGAGTGCCTATAATAGACTTTACATAGAAAATCCACTAGGATATTTCGCTCCTTAATCAGCATCCAAAAGAGCATGATCAATTCTCGATTCTCTTTTAGAAGACCGTCATAACGGAGGCGCATCCTCCTTAGGCGTGCGACAGCTTCTTTATGTTTGAAAGATGCTAACACTGCTGCACTTCTATTCAGCCTATGATATTTGTCGAAGAGAATGTTGTGCTAAATAAATTGTTTGTCTAACTCCCTATACAAACTATTTATCTCGCTTGTTTTCTTTCTAGCTTGGTTTTATAGGGGTGAATAGTTTTCCTTCTTATCTAGAATAAGTGATTTAAACATTACTATCTTCAAAGAAAAAAAACAGAGAATCTCATATCTGAGAAATAGGAATTGACGCTTGAGAAGCCTGCTTCTTTTACTTAAATCCTTGAACGTTAATATAAGCAGGTTCTTCCTAAGGGTTTGAAGGCACAAGGGGTTCGGGCGGGCTAGCTCCGTATGAAGATGGATTAGGCTTGCCTTTTTTAGAAGTTTTCTTACTATCATCCCTATCTTTCTCAAGGGCATCAGATTAATCACCTCTATCACCTATAACATCCCATATCTGGAGGCTAAAAGCTAAACACTATAGATGCTGCAGTCATCCTAGTACTAACTTATGGTGACTAATATGGTAATGCTAATGGTATTCGTAATATCAGATATGAGAAGCACTTGAATATGAACAAACTCATAGATTTCCAAAAATAACGTTTTATGGTTTACAGTTCAAAACAAATTCATATCCAAATTACATAATCCCATATCGTTTCCTAGGTAAAGATCAAATATAATCATTACAAAATACGCCAAAAGTGACATAAGACGATGTCCCATTGGTTGAACAGAGTCGGTATAGTCATATCTGACTTACATACATAGTGGAATGAAAACAAAATAAAAAATCTAACTCCTAATTAGCTATCCATCAGCCACCTACTCGTCTTCGGAAGCTTTATTTGCCAAAATTTCTAAAACCTATAAACCTTAGCCTCAGCATACTCAAATAAATTTTGAGCACTCGACAGTTTAAGTGGAAAACAAAAACTTCGAGTCAGACATAAAGCCTAGTGTGAATAATACTATTACATTTTGGTTTATGGATATTAAGTGAGACCACACCGCTAAGTGGAATGGGTTCCCCCTCACTAATATTCTCTTTAAAACATATATTTTGCAATTCCTTTCCTGCAACCAAACAGGTTAATCAAAATGATATAATAATAGCTAAGTCCGTTAAGCTATAATCATGTAACTAATGGACTATCACTCCACAAGTAGTAAATGGACTATCTATCCGCTAATTGGGCCGACGGTCTGCAAATTGGACTAACTGTCCAAATCAAAGTGTACTATCTATCCCAATCATTTTCTTAGGGTTTACTACCCTTCATTTTTTTCTTATACACCTTTTAAAAATGATTTAACCTTTGAAATAAAACTTATACAAGGAAAATATATTCTTAGCTTTACTCTAAGCTATTTTTTCCATGTTATATATACCTTACTCAAAATAATGTTGGTGAACTTTAATGAGGATTGATTATCCTTCCAAAACTAGTTAAAACCCTTTTTAACCTGAAAATACATAGTTTATATTGCCTATTTAATACATTCGAAACCTTTTGTTTAAAACCTTTAAACAACCCTTTCGAGACTTCTAAAGGTAACCCTTTCGAAACTATTGAAAGTGACCCTTTCAAAACCATTAAAAACCTCTCCTTCGAAAGCTTCAAAACAAAAGACATCTATAACGACCCTGATTTTTCGATGTTTAATTTGAAGTATTTAAATGGTTTTAAATATTAGGTTTTGAATTATTATTTAGTTATTAAGATTTTGAAAATGAAAATTTCAAGCGATTTCGTAAATTTAGGTAATCGTCGATTTAATCGACGCGTTAAAATAGCGATCCGAGGCACAGTCTGGGAATTCGACGAAACTACTTCCATTGGATCTGTAATAGTGTATTATTATCGGATTTCAAATCTCGTAGCATTTGGAGTTATCATTTGGTCGTGCGATCTGAAAACGCCTAGAAATAATTTAATTTATTTAATTTAAATAGTCGATTTAAAAGGCTATCTTCCACATACGATCAAATTAGGCCTAGAAACTTGTTCCACTGCATTCAGAGTAGAGATATAACATTAGAAATGCTAGGCGGCACACCTCGATAGGGATTTGAATAAAATAACTAAGTATTTAGGAAATAATATATATATATATATATATATATATATTATCGTTATCAACTTAGCCACGTTATTTCAAGTCGTAGCCACCCTAGTCTAATTTTAACTCTCACAACCTACCTTTCACTACACAGAAAGACGCATCATGATTAAGAAAGAAAGGGTTAGAAAAGAGAAAAGATAGAGAAGAAAGAACTAAACAACATCAAAATCTCAACAGCGGAACGAATAAATTATATTACATCATATAAGATATTACATAGTATCATATACATCACAGTTATATGGCTTATACATCACAAATTAGACAGTTATAAACACCTATCTATCATACCACTCAAAACATCATAGAGATACAGACACAGCGGAACCATTATATCTACATGCTGAAGCCTCCTACTCCATATGTCCTCCATAATTCGTCAAAGCAAACCTGAATCCCTTAGCTACTCGTAAAAATTTGAGTACCCAAGAGTTTAATAAAACAGAAAATAAACTCCGAGTCAGACATGGGTCTGGTGTGAGTAAACGGGTTAAAGTTGCTTAACTTTGAAAATCCTTTGAAAACAAAGGGTATCTCGTAAGACTTCCCGCACATAAAAACGGAAAAGTTTTTACCTTACAATAACCAAAACATTTGATAGGAAATCCAGTGATATTATAATAGGGTCTAGGGTTTTCAAATAAAATACAGAAATAGCTGGAATGCTTACATCTCACGTTCCAACATAGTTGGGCACAACCAAAACGTACGACACTTATTGGAGATTGGATTCAATACAATGGCAGGGCTACTAGGGTACCGCTCGTCATAGTACCTGGTCTAGATCAGAGTACCGAGGATCCACTCTAAATCCCCTACAACACAAGGCCGGAACCATCCCTTATGGATAGTCCTGAACAAGACAACCTCGTGGTAAGCGCGGCCAACCACACACTAAGCCGAATAAAAAGTGACCTCTAGACAGGGGAAAATCTCGTCCTACTTGGGTGCTACCCACTTAGCCTTGCTGCACCTCCCCTGTTTTAGCCATTCCCGGTTGATGAGGCTTGAGGCTACGATTACCTTTATAGAACACATCTATCTTAGAATACTCATCGTCCTCCTGACGATGTTCTGAAAGCATTCAATCCATACAAGTTCGTTCTGGGTTCGAACGAAACCGAAGGCACTATCTCGTTACACTTATTTTGGAATCACCCTCAGAGTTAACGAAAGTAGCCCTTGCACTTTGAACCTCCATCTCGAATGTGAAAGCACCATCTCCCTCAAATTCATTTTTGGAATCACCTTCAGCGTTTTAACGACGAATACTTCTTACACTTCGAGTCTTCATCTTGAACTCCACTTGAGATTTCACGATCTAATGTTTAATTTGGATCGATGTGGTTTTCGAATATCCAAATTTGGAAATCCGATCCCGGTCTCACCGAAATCCAAAACGCCATTTTAAAGTCCAAGTTGTTTAATGTTTAAAATAATTTAAATTATTATCTATAATCACACAGATAGATAATTCACATATCAAAGATAGATAATTAATATCATCATAATTCAACCAAAGCATCTCATATCACAAAGCAGCACATAGCACATATCAAAGATATCACATAATATAAGGTATTTAATATTATTCGATCATCCATAAGCAGGATTAATCAACCACATTATCTCAAATTAATTTAATTAACCACTAATGAATTAAATTAATTACTTTAATTACTCTTTAAATCCTGCTTACTTAACATTAATTAATTACAAACCAATTAATTAATCATCCATTAATTATCAATCTTAATTAATCATCGTTGACTAATTATTCTCTAATTACATTAAGTAATTAGCCTTTAGTTAATTATACAAATTAAATATCAATTTACAGTAATTATCCTTTAACCATTATCATTAATCAACCTTTAATTATTCTCAATACTTAATTAATTACATTAATTAATTATTCTCTAATTACTTTCAATAATTAATTAATTTCTTAATTAGTTACCTTTAACAAGTAATCTTTAACTAATCACATTCATTAATTAATCTTAATTAATCACACTCAGTAATTAATTATCCTCTAATTAATTAACTAACCCTTTAATTAATTATATTAATTATATTAATTAATCTTTTAATAAATTACACTAAGTCGTTAATTCTTAATTACTTTCCTTAAGTACTTATTCTTTAATTACTTCATTAGGTGATTTCCCTATAATTAATTACATTCAGTAATTATACATTAATTACTTCACTAAGTAATTGCACTTAATTAATTACATTAAGTGATTATCTTAATTATTTAAACTAATTAATTAACCTAAATTAATTACATTAATTAACTATTTGATTTTCATTTAATTACTAGTTAATGATTCTTCCCTTAATTAAATTCATTAACTATCCACTAATTACTTCATTAAGTAAACATACTTAGTTAATTCATAAGTGATTATCTTTAATTAACCAAGCTAATTAATTGTCTCTAGTTAATTATTTTGATTTAATCATCTATAATTAATTGAATAATTACTTAAATCCTTATATTTAAAAGACCTTAATTAATTAAGAAAAATCATTTATCTTTATTAAACTTTTACTTATCAATAAATTATCTACATTAACTAACTATTTTTTAATCCTTAACAATAATTGATTAACCTTTATTATCTTAAGGATTTATTTATCTTTAATTAATCAAAATCTTAATTAATTAAAAAAACTCTTTATTATAATTTATTACTTAAACCTTATTTAAAATAAAACATTTAGAAATCAATTATATAATTAAAAACAAAACAATTTAAACATCTAATTTAACCTTTTAAATCTTTTAACACTTACCAAAGTTGTTTAATAATTTTAATACATAGTTATTTTTGAAAAGCTAATTATCATATCTTTTAAAACTTATCTACTTTAATATGTTTCAAAACTTGTTAAACATTTCTCTTTGAAACTAATTTATTTCCAAAACTTTTAAACTTGTTTTTACTTTGCTTTTAAAGTTTAAACTTGATTTCTTTTAAACTTGAAAAGTTAAATTTTTCTTAAGATTTAAACCCGGCAATGTTTTCTTCAAAACTAAAAACCTAGATATGATTTCAAAATTTTATAACCTGGAATTTAAACTTGTTTACTTAATCAAAAGCAAACCCGAGATTAACCAACAAAATCCCGAGCAAAACACGAGAATCATACAAACTTCATCTACTTCGAGTCGAAACCCAACTTACCCGAGCTCATCCCCAAGAACATAAAATCAAAAGCACATCCAAGCTTCTCCTGACACAACGTGCATGCGTACATGATAAACGGCGAACTATGCGATGTCGACCATCCCTCTGGCCTTCACTAAGCTGCCGACGACAACGACAAACCACACTATCACCCAGAACCACGAAAACATCACCCAGTCAAAATCGAATTATCTGATCAGAAACTGGAACCCAATCCTCTATCGGAAACCACCCTTTGCTGTCGCTCCAACCTCAGAATCGCCCGCCGATCCACCCAATGCCACGCCAAACTTCGTCGAACCTTTCCCCCATAAGCAGTTGCCACCGGCTAACTATCGGCGTCGCAAAAGCCTTAGTAACCCCATCATCCAAAACCTTCACGAAAACCCTAGTTCACCTTTGCCCAGCAACTCCGATCACCTAAAAAATTCCAAACTATTTTTCCTGTGATCCCCTTCCTACGAGCTTCCTTCGACAACGACCATGGCGACTAACATCCTGCCGATCGTTCGAATTTGGCGATTTACTAAAATTTGATCATCTCCAAATATCTCGATCAATACAACATTAAAAATCGAGATTTCTTAACCTAAATTCATGATTAGATAATACGAATCATAATATAAGAAACCCAAACTTGAATTTACAAACATCGCATTTTTACTTATTTTAGGTACTTACTGTGATTTACCCTTTTTGAACCAAACACTTAATAAAATTTCTTGAGAAACTAAATTATCATGCCAAAATCATTTCTATTAAGAGATCTAGATCTAAAACTGAATGAGTAAAGAGAAAAGAAATTAAATTTGAATGAGCTTATTACTGACATAGAACAAAGAAACATTTACTCATACATACTGTCTTTGGTACGGGCATTATATTTATACAAGCATGTATTCACAGATATAATCATATGCAAACAAAAATTCATCTCAAACATTTAATTATTTCACAGATCTAAAAACTAATTTTAAAATAAATGCTTCCTCGCCTTAATAAGAAATAGAGGATAAAAGTTTTGGTCTGCAGTTGATAAATCTGGGAACTGTTATACTTGATTGTTGAATTGATCCTTATGCTTGCTGTTTTAATTTAAATCTGGATGAATCTTGCTTGATCTTTGAATTGATTTTATGCTGAGTTAAATTGCAATTTGAAATTGAAACTTGAAAGCAATGTTGCTGCTGAATTTGATTTCCAGATTTGTACATTTATTTATTTTATTTTTCAGTTTTGGGTTTAAAGATGAAGGAATTGAAGAAGAGAAGCATTAGCCATGGTTTTCTCTAAAATACTTAGTTATATATTTTAATTTAGATAAAAACATACTTTGGCACATGTTAACTATATGTTACTTGGCTTAACAAATGTTAAAACCATGCATAATTGTTTACAAGTGTTTTAAACTTGATTTATTTATTTACAAATCTCCAAATCCATTTTTATATTAATATGTTAGGTTTATATTAATTTATGTTTAAGGTTTTAAACTTTTATATTTATAAACCATGTAATTTAAATAAAGAATTTTAAAAACAAAGAAATGAACTAAAATTTAAATCTTATTTTAACTCAAGCAAAAATATTTTTGATCGACATATATATTGATTTTGAAAATATAGAATAAATTTTAACCAACTTTGAAAATTATTGTATTGATTTTAAAACAATCTTCAAATCACAATATATATATTTTGAAAGGCAAGCAGGGTTGAATGGTCCCTTACCATATTTATTAACCACACAAACACAAAAGAAAGGAGAGCAATAACATGCTAGAGCTCACAAAAGAATACAGAGAAGACTAAGGAGAAAAAAGAAAGAAAACAAAAAGGAAATGGGAAACAACCCATACAAGAACAACGCTAAGAAAGGCAAGACAAACACCCTAATCCAGCAAGTCATAAGCAACATGATGGGCAGACTTCTCCTTGACCCTGGAAATAATGATATTAATCAAAGCACTTTCAAGTTCCATTTTATTCTCAAAAATTCTAGTATTCTCTCTGCCCATATCACTTCCACATACACTTTCAGAATCAGCAATAGCCAATAAGAAGTAGCATTCTTCCATCTAGTTTCCCTGAAAACTCTATTCCACTCAGCTCCACCATCAAGAATAGGCTCATTAAACCCAACACTGATGAGACAAGCTTTCCATATTCTATTAGTAACCACACAGTCAAAGAAAAGGTGAGAACCATCTTCAGTAAAATTATTGCAGTAGATACACATCAAGTCCACAGTAAAACCTCTCCTACGTAATTTATCCTTGGTCATAAGAGCATTTTTTAGGACTTTCCATAAGAGGAAGTTCAGTTTATGAGAAGTTATAGAATTCCAGACTCTAGCATGCCATCTAAATATGGGGCTAATCTCATCTCTTTTCAAAGCTTTGTAAATTCTTGCAATGGAGTGCTGCTCATGCTTAGCTGCCCACACATACCCATTATCACCAGTGAGGCAGTGGTTGCATATCACACCATCCCACAGCTGGTTGATGATAGGATTAGATGTGTAGGGTAATACAATTTCACCTTCATAAAAATAATCAATAGCCCTGGCAGGGGATGCCAGTTTGATTTCTCTGCTCAAAAGTGAGCAGGTCATACAGCATAACTCCTCTACCCACCCAAGGTTCAAACCAGAATTTAGCAGAACTATCATGGCCAAGCACAAGCTGGACATGAGGGAGTAAACTGCATCTGAGATTAAGGATTGATCTCCACACCCATCCACACAGAGGAGAGGGTTCAATATTCTAGAAGTTTTTATTTCCTAGATGATGATGCCTAGCCCACTTAACCCACAAATTTGGTTTAATATTAATCAGATTGTCAAAATGTTTAGAAAATGCAGCTTGATTCCAAGTTGTCACACACTTTATTCCCAATCCACCATATTTTTGTGGTTTCTCCAATTTAGCATAAGCAATAGGAATGATTTTTTTAGAAAACATATCCCCTGTCCAAAGAAAATGATTCAAAGCTTTCCTGATGCTAGATGAAAGAGCAGAGGGTAAAATAAAGCACCTGCTCCAATAAACAGTCATGGCTTGAATAATCGACTTAATGATTGTGGATCTGCCCGCCTGAGATAACTTATTGCTAGCCCATCTACTCATAGCTTCAGTGATTCTTTCAAACAGAGGTAAACAAGCAGTTGCTCCAATTTTTCTAGAGCATAAAGGAATACCCAGGTGCATGGTTCTATCAGGGAGAGTAGGTAATTGACTTTCCTGGAGAATGATCTGTTTGTCACTTTCATTGAGATCGGCCACCAAGAGGTAAGACTTACTTCTGTTGACCTGAAGACCAGTGCACATCTTAAATGTGTAAAGGATGCCTTTGACACAGGTCATAGATGAAACAGTTTAGATGAAACGGTTGGCTTAATAAATAGTATCACATCATCATCAAAAATTAGAGAGGTAATGAGAGGATTCTTGCATTTGGGATGCAACTCGAAATTGTTATTCCTGACCTGTTTGTTTATAAGCTGAGTAAAAAATTCCATCACAATTATGAACAAGTAGGAAGACATCGGGTCTCCTTGTCTTATGCCTCTCTTACTTCTAAAATATCCAATAGAGCCACCATTGTAACATAATGAGTAGGAAACTATGGATATACAAGTATATATCCAGCTGACAAAATGGCAGGGAAACCCCATTAATCCCATAATACCAGTCAGAGCTTCCCAGCTAACAGTATCATAAGCTCTTCTAATATCAAGCTTCATCATAGCTCTTGGAGATACATGTGCACGACCATAACCATTAAGAAGTTCATGAGTAACCAGCACATTATCAAGGATACTTCTATTATTCAAAAATGCCGCCTGGTTCTCAGAAATCACAGAAGGAAGCATACGCCTAAGCCTAGCAGCAATGACTTTAGAAATGCATTTGTATATTATGTTACAGCAAGCAATAGGACGAAATGCATGAAGAGTAGAAGCATGCTTAACTTTAGGCACTAAACATAAATTGGAAGCATTAATGGGGATAGGCAATTTATTGTGCTCAAAAAAGTTATGCATGGCTGGCATGAGGGCATTAGCTATTATATCCCAACAATGAATAAAGAAGATAGCATTAAAGCCATCAGGACCTCCACAGGAATCCCTCTTCATACCAAAAATTGCATTATATATTTCTTCATCAGTAACTCTAGAAGACAAAAAAAGGATATCAGCTTCAGACAGAACAGGCAGTGGTGTAGACAAGAGCTCGTGAGAGTTAGGGGTCCATGTTTCGTTTGGGGAGTAAAGATTGATATAATGGTCAATGAATGCTTTGTCAATATCTTCTAGCTTGTTTAATATCCTTCCTTCATCATTCTGAATTTGATAGTTGTTTCTTTTGGCATTTTTAACTTTTAGGGAACTATGATACAGTTTAGAATTTCTTTCACCATACAAGTCCCACTCCTTCCTCAATTTTTGTTTCTTCATACTTGCTCAAATGCCAATGCATCTGAAAGAATCTGAGTAAGAACATGTTCTTGCTCAGAAAGGCTGATATTACCTGGATCATCAAGCATCCTTAGTTGAATAGCAGACAGTTGACTCTGCAGATTAGATGAGTACTTGTTACCATCACCATACTTGTTCTTAGCCCATCACTTTAAAGCTTCCTTGGTTTCCTTCAATTTTTGCTGCAAAATAGAAATTTTGTTACCATATTTAGGACAATTCCAAACATTATTCACTAAAGGCATAAATTCTGGATCTTTGATCCAAGAGTTAAAAAATTTAAAACTTGAGTTCCTTTAAATAGCATTGCATTAAGGGCTAAAAACACAGGAGAATGGTCAGAGAGCAGAGGGGGGAGAATATGATTCAGAGAGTTGGGGTATTGAGTTAGAGCTTTAGTGTTGAGAAAGGTTAAGTCAAGTCTACTCATGGTTCTCACTCCAGATCAACTTTTGTTGTTCCAAGTGAATTTTGGACCAACATAGGTAGCTTCATGTAAATTTGAAGTAGAGATAGCATAATTGAGTGGAGCAATGTCAGAGATAGACATGGGGGTACCACCACAACGATCATCAGCAGCTAACATACAGTTAAAATCTCCTAACACAAACCACGGATGTGTCTCCTGCCTTAGATGTGGTAAATAGTTCAGCATAACTTGCCTAGCAGCAATATGGTTATCCCCGTAAATAAAGGTCAGATAGAAGGAGGTTGAGGTTGGAAGATGCAAGGCATGGAAATGGATGAATTGCTTATAGGAAATAATTGGTGTGAGAGAGTAGATGGTTGGATCAGAAAGCACCATGATTCTACCATATGGAGCCACATCCAGATTGTGATGGACACTCCAAAGTGGATTGATAAGTTTGGCAGCTTTGAGGGTAAGATCAAGGTTAAGTTTGGTCTCCAGAATGCCAAATATGCCAATTTTATTCTCAGAGATAATATGTTTTGTTTGCATAAGTTTAATTTCCAAATGTGCACATCTTATATTCCAAAACCCTATATTTTGTAACATGGAATGACTTATGGATGAGGAGATTGTAATCTCATAGACCTTCGAAGGCCTGAATTAGGGGTAGTATCCTTTTCAGGTAATGTTTCAACATAGTCTACTTCCTTGCCATTGTCAAAATATGACAGGTTACTTTCCTTTTTTTTCATGAAACTGCTGTGGTTCTTATGCATAGGGATTGGAGGTTTGGGCAGAGCGGGTTGAGGGTTTACCCGATTAAGCAAATAACTAGGAGGGGGAGAAATATGAGAATAAGGAGGTTTTGGTTGAAAGCAAGGGGTTATGATCATTTCTGAAACATGTACACTGACATTGTGTGCATGAGAATTTACTGATTGCACAAGAGGATTGTGCAAACTATTGGAATTAGATGCATTGTCAAAAGCCTTTTGATTTATCTCACTGGGTAATAAGGAAGGTATACACTTCCCATCCACTATGTCTTTGCTACCATTATTTTCAGATTGACTATTTGTTTCAGCTTTCATATCTACTATTTGTTTCCTTTTAACAGTTCATACTGTTTTGACTTTCTTATCTCAACCAATTCCTAAACTAGCTTCCCATAATCATTAGCAGGTTGAGAACTATATTATAAAGCGTCTACATCACAGTGCTCTTCTGAATTCTTCTCATAGCCTGCATCCATACTATCATTAGCTACTAATGCTTCCTCACTGGAAAGATCAGATTGAACATTTAACTGTTCAGTGTTACTTTTATCTCCTCTTCCTCCATTACTCAGTTCTTCATCTTCCTCAATCAACTAATGTAGCACTTGAAATTTATTTCTTAAATTCATCTCCAATAACTCAACAACTTCTCCTTCTTCAACTAAGTCCACCACATTGTCTTTATTATTATGAGACAAAATTTCCACTTTACTTGATTCATTATCTCTGTAACTTCCATTATTACCACTCCCACTATTATCCATAGTCTTCATTAATTCACTCTTTCTTTTACTTCCATGCTCAACTTTCTTCCAAACTCTTAAGGACTTATTATGCAAAATTTTGTCATTTTGTTCTTTCACCAGGGAATCTTTATTTGGAGCTTGTTTTGAGAAGGTATTTGTATTATTCTTTATTACTTCATCTGACTTAACACTATTTTTGCAGCTGTAAATATCATGCCCAAACACCTTACAAGTTTTACATGCTTGTGGCCTCCACTGATATTCCACAAAAACAGTCTGTTTGGTTCCATCCTTACACAGTACTTGAAAGCTATCAACTAGTTCGGAGATGGGTGTCACTTCCACCAAAGCTTTAGCATAGGTCAACCTTTCCATTTTCTCTGTACTTTCATCTAAACATTTTACACACCCAATCCTTCCAACAAGCCAATTGATGCCAAGAGGGGACCACGCTGCTAGAGGTATATTGTAGATATGTACCCAAATAGGAACTGAAGTGACTGAGCCGCAAATATTGCTTACTGTGGGGTCCCGTTGTTTAACAATAAACAATTTGTTCCTCATGATTATCGGGTCGGCGTGGATAATCCTTCTCCGATCATCCTCACTTGAAAAAAGGAACATGAAGACCACTCCATCAGATTTAACCTTAATTTTTCCTTTCAACCTCCACACTCTCTTGAGGTGATGCACTACTGCTGTAAATGATAGGGGTTCATCTAGGAAAAAGCCAACTACATAATCCTGCCAAATACTTTGCCCAGCTTCTTGAACAGCGTCAGGTAGAACTAATGCATCTCCAAAAAATTCATTGATGAAGTTAACAGGCATATACTTCCCCGCATTGCGTGGTTTGTTCTTGAAAAGAGAAGTCCATGATTGTTGACTTGTGTTGTTGATGGGGGGGAAGACTAACCATTCAAGGGAGGAGAGGAGATAGGAAAGGAGGAAGAGACAGTAGGATGGCCGGGGAGGAAGGTAGGGGGATCTGGGTCAGGCAAGGGAGGGACAGGGGAAGGCAGTGGCTGGGCTGAAAGGGAGGGAAAAAGGATGAGCTCTGCCATTAAAAGGGAGAAAGGGAGAAATGAATAAAATTGAAAAAAAAAGACAATATATATATTATAATTAGATAACATATTTATTTTAGCTTTGAAAAGATAGAATTTACCAATTAAATATTATTAGCTTTCAAAAGAATGAACTTGCCAATTTAAATGATTATAAAAGAAAATTATCAAGCCAATTTAATTATTAATAAAGATTATTAAATTGATATTGCCCAAAATTCCGGGTCATCACATGAACATATACCAAATCACACGAAATCTTCTCCAACAATTTATATCGCACCCTTCCTCTCTCCCTATTTCATTTAAAATTGCATACATTGTACCCTTTCCTTTCAATTCAAAAATCCAAAAAGAAATCGCGACTTAGTTGCTTCTTCCTCTATCTTTAACACAGCGAGAAAAAAGGAAGAGAAAATCTCGAACTCGAATTCATAAGCAAATAGAGGAGCCTGGGAAGAAAAAGGAAGTCGCGGCTCATCAAGGAAGGCGAGGCTCATTCAAGTAGTTCTAGGGTTTGGGTCGACTTCATTTTAGCGTTCATGATGATGTTGAAGGGGTGCACTCGCGTTTTCACGTGCGTAGTAGGAGGGAGGCTCAAATTTTCATTTCGCGATGGCTAAAGATGGGGAGGGGCGCATGTGGACGTGTTGGGCAGAGGCGATAGTGGCGTCGCCTAGATTTTTGGTTCGAGCAGCTGTGTTAGGACGAAGCGCATGCATGCACGGTGGTGTTTGGTATGGTCATGTGTACATGTAAGCGGGGGAGTTTTGCGATGTTATGGAGATGATGTCGAGTGTTGGTGGTGGTGCAAGAGTCCAGGTGGAAAGCTCTGGCGATTAGTATGGTGGCGGCAGTGGCCAAGCGTGATGCGACTTTCAAGCGATAGGGAAGTAGGTGTTTTGTCAATGAGGTAATTATCTATTAATAAATTAAATATATGATTATTTAAATAATAAAAATCAAATGTTTATGAAATTATATAATGTTTATATGTGATTCGAAAATCTCGAAGTCGGTTCCTTGGATTCGTAACTGCTAGATCTATGCAATTGAGTTAAAATTGGAGTGCATTGCAAGTTTAAAATCAACGTTGGTAAATCTCACTCTTTTTGGATTGCTGGAATTAATTTATAATAAATAAAATAAATCATTGGATTCTTGGTTGAATTTATAAATTATTATCAGTTTGGATGTTACATATATAGTAGTATATATATTAGTAGTTGGATTGACGTTCCTGCATATTTTAGCGGATGAGACCTTATACGCCCCACATAATGCGGATGACCCTATATACAACAATATCCCCCCTCGAAGTAGGATTGATATTTTTATGTTGTAACATTTGTGGATGTTGGGAAAATGGTTGAAGGGATCCAACTAGGTGCCTCAAATTTATATTGATTGTTTCATATATAATAATATATGATGTGTTAGAATAATATGTTATATATTATTATTACGATGTGAATTATTTGATGCTATAGTAGAAGCGGCCTGAATTTTTGGTATCTCAAATACAATAATATTATTTGTGGAATTTAATAGGATTTAAAAGGAGGTTTTGAATATAAAAATATTTATATCGAAATTTAGATATTTGAAGAAACAGATTTGGACAAAAACAGTAAATGATTTTGGTTTGTATTTAACTATTCGTAAAATATTTTAAATAGAGATTTAAAAATAATTTATATAGAAATTTTTTAAACGATGGACTTCTAAATGATACTTCTAAAAATACACGAAGAGGATTTGAAATCGATATTAAAAACGGATTTGTGGAATAAATGAAATTTATTAAGAAATGGATCTATAAAATAGGATCTTATAGATGAAATTTATTTTATAAACAAGTGAAAACTCAAAGGAGTTTATAAATATATAAATAATGTTTATAAATAAGGGTAAAACGATATCAGTTGATAAATTAGGAATATTAATTCATAGGGTGAAATTATATTAGAATATGGAAACAGGGTTGAGGAAAAATAGTGGGTACTATTTTTGAAAAGTGGGAATGGTTAGGAAAATGGGAACGAAATCGATGAGTTGCGAATCGAGAGGAATCTAAAAATTATTTGGTTATTGAAATTTTAACAAAAATTTCTTACTAAGAAATTAAGTAGTTTTAAAAAGGAAAGTTTATTTATCAAACTATGTAATTTTGAGCTTGTAGAATTGAAATACATCGAAAAGTGAATTTTTTTAAATTACTTAATATTTATTTTAATAAATCCTAATATAAAAATCAGCTTTGAAAATTGATTTGTTTATCCATAAAATGAGTTATCGATGTTTATAAAAAGAGTTATGATATTTTCCATTAATTACTTGAACATGTTTTTAAAAAAATTAATTATTCTTTAAAAGACTTATTTTATAAGTATATAATTTTTGTAATCATTTATATTTATTTATAAATCTTCTTGAGGTTCGAAAACAGGGTATATTCAGTAGATGGAATTTATAGGAGAAATTCTCAAAATGTTTTTGGACAAAATATAAGAAAATTTCTAAAGTGCTTAAATAGACAGTGTACTGACTTCGGGAAATAGCAAAGGAATTTTTCTGAGGAATCCGAAAACTTATATAATTTTTTCCAAACGAGTTAAGGAATTTACAAATAAATTTTAAATTATTTGAGAAAATAGGAAATAAATAGAATACTTCCTAAGTGTTGAACATAAAAATGGAGTTGGAAAAATATTCTAAGTATTATAGCGGTTTGGGAATATTCCATTGAAATAATAAGGATTTGAAATTGTTTCAAATAATGGAAATTTAGGAAGGGATTGAATATATATCTTATAGAGATATTTTGAAATAGATTTTTGGAAAAATTTATAATAAGGCCTTATGTCTTCTTATGGATGTTTTATTGATAGTTAAAAAAATAAAAAGAGTGAGATGTAGGGCTCGGTTTGTCTTGTGGAGGAGTGGAGCGAATTTGAACAAAGCACGTGCATTTGAATACCAGTATATTAATTGGGGGGTTTGAATAGTCTATTCTTTGAAAGAGAGTAAAACGCCTAAAGATAACGTGTAGAGGAGGTCGCTCACCAATAATAGGAGCCATCGTCTTCTTATTAAGATAAGAAGCTATCATTAAATTAAGGCGTCAGGCTTTACTAGAATAGGGAACTTTCATTCCCAGTAGAAGTCAAGTCCTCGAGCAACTTCTAGGAGACGGAAAATTTTCAATTCTACGACTCGGTAGTGTGGATGAGTATTTGCACATGAGGTCCGATTGATGAATCACAAAATTTCATAGTCCATGAAGTACTTCCATAAAGCTTAAATAACTGACTATCAATTTTAGTCAAATTCGTTGATTGTTTTGAAGAGACCGGGAATGGATTTAATTATCTGAGAACCACTTCGCTCTGGTTTGGATGATACGAACGAATAACATGAAGATAGGGAAGATGGTGATTCGATTTGTCCAGACCTAGGACAACTTTTATGGGCGAATGCTATCAGAACATCATCACTGGAGGACGATGAGCATTCTAAGTGGAATTGTTCTTGAAAGGTAAATGTTGGCATCAAGCCTCATTAACCAGAATGACGAAAACAAGGAAGATGCACTAAGGATAAATAGGTCACACCCAATTGGGTATGTTATCACTTTTCTAGATACCCTCGCATATATTCTGAAATGATGGATATGGTTGTGCCTGGAAAAGTGAGCGCTCGTTTTTAAGGGTGGGAACACCTGAGTGAAAACAAATTCTCTTCCATCCAAGTTAGGGATAGAGTCGGTCTTGTATTATAGGGGATCTCGGCAAGGCCGTCGGTACATTTTTCTAGAGGTGTACTATGATGGGCGGAACCCGGTAGCCGAGTCATTGTATGGAATCCAATCTTCAATAAGCGCCATACGGTTTTGATTATGTTGCACTATGCTGAAACATGAGATGCAAGTATTTCAGCTTTTACTTTGTTTAGATACTATTATAATATCAGACGACTTTGAAAAAAATGTTTTGGTTATCGTAATGGAAAAACGCGTCATGTTTATATGTGATTTGGTCTTACGAGATAGCTTTATTTTCAAAGGATTTTGATAACTTTAATAATTCAAATTGAGTATCTTTTATCACGCTGGTTTTCCAGACTAACTTGGGTGTTATTTTATTATAATGCTTGGGTTAGACTGAGTATTACGAATTTAGAATAGGATGCTATGGAGCTCAGGAGACGAGTTGGATGGAAAAAGACGTATTTCCATACTTGATTTGTATTTCCACTATATGAGGGTAAGTTATACTGTCAAGATTGATTTTTTGTCTATTGTACTTTGATAATTGTATGTATATTCACAATACAGTTCTTGTAATTAAAATCTATTATTATACATATTATATTTTTTTCCGTTGCGATTGTGAGATTTTATGTTGTTGTTTTCTGTTTCTTCTACATTTACTTATTCACCCCTAATGAACTGGTGTTTTCGGTACTCGATTATTATGCATTCTATGCAGTGGACGTATTATTGTCGTTTTTCAAGGATCTAAAATTTCTTGTTCGTTAGATGTGGTATCAGAGTTGAAGGTTAAGCGAGAACCTTGGCTGATGGGGATTACTCATTAGAGATAGGGTCAGTAGTACCCTAGAATGATTTGAGTGTATTAATGGATATGAGCGCGTATTTGTTAGTGAATATAAATTGTTTTACATTGTGTTGACTTTTCAGTTGAGTGGCTATAAATTTTGATCAATTGGTGGGACGCTACTAAATTGATAGGAGTTTCTAAACACCTGAACTAGGTAAACTGACAAGTATGGTTTTGGAGTGGCTAAATGGAATAATTTTACCTAAATTATATTTTGATGAAAATAAGGGATAATTTTCATAGTATTATTATAGTGATGTGTTTGGTTGTTATTATATAACCAAAATAAGATTATAAAATTGGAAATGGTTTATGTAACCAAATGAAATTAGGTATAAGTATAAATTGTACAAATGGACTATAATTAAAATGGATTAAAGTCAGAATCTGGAGACTTAAATTCCCAGAAGCTTTGGGAAATGTTTTAAATAGGTTTGAATTATATGTTTGGAAATTTTAAAATCTTGGAAGTTTTAAAAATATTTTACAAAGCTGTTGAAAGAATAATGGAGTTAAATTTGTGAATTTTGAAGAGAAAATGTTTTATAAATGTATTTTTGAGGTGATAAAGCACTAAGTTCACTTCAGTCGCTGGAAAATAATTTCGATGACGATCGCGACATCATCGGTGTTCATTTTCTAGTTTTTAAGTGATAGATTGCTATCGTAGAAATTGATATGAGGATTTTGTTTGAAAAACAAGTATTGCTTTGGAAAGGATATATATGTTAGATAAAGCCAAATTGGTTTTGAAAATTCCAAAGAGTGGGTGTTAAAACCAAGAAAGAGCCATATATTGATTTCAAATGATTTGAAATAAAAACCGGGTGTTTGAATTCTAGAATTTTAACATAAATGTTGGAAAAACATTAGAAAAAAAGTTAAGAAATTATAAATTGAGAATGTTTTAAATAGGAAAGAAAAGTATGGGATATGAATTTTGGAAGTAAATTTTAACTTGAGTAAGTTAAAATGAATAAAACTTAACTTGAGCTAAGTTAAATAATATTTGATTGGAAATGGTATCGATTGGGATTGAGATATAAAATTGAATGGAATACAACTTAAGTTAAATTGAATGAATTAAATTTTTGAAATTGAAATGGTGGGTTAACTCAAGCAAAGTAAAATGGAGAAAACTGGTGAAGTGACCTAATTAAATGAATTAAATTGAAAATGGTATAGAAGAAAGGAAATTATGGAGCATTGAAGTTTGGAATGAAATTTAAGTTAAATAAAAGTTTAATTGAATTATAAATGATATTGAATGGAATTGATATAGAGTTTGAAATGTAAAGCGATTATGTAACTATTATAACATTTTGATGGAATAAAATTTTAAGTTGAAAATTATGGAATTATGAAGAAAATAAGCAGTGTAACTTATAAAATTGAAAAGTGAAAAAGAAAACCCAAAATAAAAATGGTTTGATATTTTTGTAAAGGAATAAAAATTCATACTTAACTTATAAAAATGAATGTTAACTCATGTGGATTAAATAGAATGATTCTTGAAATAAAAATCAGATGTTGAATACAAAAATGAACTTAAATTGGTTGAATAAAATTGGATTGTGGATTAAAAGTGGAAAATGAAATGGAACTTGAGTTATATAAAAAATTGGACTAAACGTAAGCGAATCAAATATATTTGGAAATGTGGTCAAATAAAATAGAAAAAGGATTGAAATAGTGATGATTTAGGTTATAAATAAATTCAATGTAAGTAAAAAAAAAATTGAATATGATCTTGGATATTATTTAAATAAATTCGAGAACCAATTTGAGTATGGAATTAAAATTTGGAAGTGGAGTTTGACTGCAATGAACTTAAGTTTATGGTTGAATTGATTTGAAATAAATGATTAACTTTAGTTAATATTTTGGATAGATGCTACTCTTAAATAAATTTATGGATTGAATGTCGTTAACCTAAAAATTTAGCCAACAAGGCTTTTGCTGAAAAATTTGAATGTGAATCAATTTGAAATGGAATAGAATTGAATATAAATTGATTTGGAATCAACTTAAAATAGCTATAAACTGAAATGATTATTAAATGAATAACACCAAATTTACATGGAAAAAAATTTGTCATTTGATGTAAATGAAAGTAAATAAACTTCTGTAAATTAATAAGAAGTGAGTAAATTGATTTTTAAATCAATTTGGAATGGGTATGAATTTGTTAGGTATAAATGGGTGGTGAATGCAAGAAAATTTGGTTGTAAATCATTGGAATTGCATGGAATGATATATGAATCGATTAAAATAAATAACCGAATGTTGAAACCTTGTGATTATTGATAAATTCTTGCTATGTTTGGTTATGAAATCTATGCGTTTGTGCTAGTTAAATAAATGAAATGTTATTAAATTTCATGTTTCGTGCTTACATGGTTTAAATTGAGTAAGTACGGGTACCCAGTGGCTTTTGGGCTAGAGTTGGTTTGTGTAATTGCATATTAAATAAGCCGCTTGCTTAAAACGCTAATATAAGGTACGTTTTCGGATTAAATACCACAAATGATATACATGTGTGTGTATATATCTTGTTTTTTGACTGTGTTCGTCGATGTATATATTTTTGTCTCTCTTGTCATATTGCAAAAGGTCTTTGTACAAGGAAGACTCTACCAAAAAATTTTGAAAATTTAGGTTGCCTGAAAATTTTGAATTTTTTTTACATAAATAGGTGATTTTTAAAGTTGTAACTGAAATAAGGAATTTTTGAACTAGAAATGGTAACTAATTGTTCTGGTCGAAACAAAAAGTTTTAAAAAAGTGAATATCGAGTTTTAACTAAGTTGGTTTTGTTAAGTTAACGGGTTTGGATCGTTTTTCTGCCTTAGCACTTTCGAGGACGAAACTTTTTTAAGGAGGGAGGAATGTAACGACCTGGATTTTTCGATGTCTAATTTGAAATATTTAAATGCTTTTAAATATTGGGTTTTGAATTATAATCTAGTTATTATGATTACAACTGAAAATTTCGAGTGATTTTGTAAATTTTGTGGGTCATTGATTTAATCGACGCATTAAAATAGCAATTCGGTGCATTATCTTGGAATTCGAGAAACCAGTTCCTTTGGATTTATAATAGTGAATTATTATCGGATTTCAAATTTTGTAGCCTTCAGAGTTATCTTTTGGTCATGCGATTTGAAAACACCTCGAAACAATTTAATTTATTTAATTTAAATATTCTACTTAAAAAGCTATCTTCCACATACGATCGAATTGGGGCTTGAAATTTTTACCATTGCGTCAGAATAGGGATATAACATTAGACATGCCGTACGGCACGCCTTGATAGGGGACCGAATAAAATATCTAAGTATTTTTGAAATAATATATATATATATATATATATATATATATATATATATATATATATATATATATATATATATATATATATCTTATCGTTATCACCTCAGCCACATTCTTTCAATTCATAGCCACCCTAGTCTGATTTGAAAGTGGACCAAATCGCACCAAACCTTCTCCATCAATTTATATCGCACCCTTCATCTCTCCCTCTTTCATTTAAAAGCGCGTATACTGTTCCCTTTCCTTTCAATTCAAAATCAAAAACGAAATCTTGACATCAATTTTTATTCCTTTATTTTTAACACAGCAAAAAAAATCAAAGAAAAAATCTCAAGCTCGAATTCATAAACAAACTGAGGAGCCTGGGAAGAAAAAGGAAGTCACGGCTCATCAGGGAAGGCAAAGCTCGTTCAAATAGTTCTAGGGCTTGTGTCGACTTTGATTTAGGGCTCGCGATGATGTTGAAGGGGTGCGCTCACATATGCGCACCTGTAGGAAGAGGGAGGCTTGGATTTTCATTTCGCGATGGTTAAAGATGGGGAGGAGAGCGTGCAGATGCGTTAGGTAGAGGCGATAGTGGTGTCGCCTGGATTTTTGGTTTGAGCAGCTAGATTAGGACGAGGCACGTGCAAGCATAGTGGGGTTTGGCGTGGCCGTGCGTGTGTGTAAGAGGGGGAGTATTGCGATGTTATGGAGCTGATGTCGAGTGTTGGCGGTGGTGCACGAGTCTAGGTGGAAGGCTCTGGCGATCGTTATGGTGGGGGCAGTGGCCAGGCGCGATGCGATTATCAAGCGACAAGGAAGAAGGGGTTTTGTCACTAAGGTAATTATCTGTTAATAAAGTAAATGTAAGTTACTTAAATTATAAAAATCAAATGTTTATAAAATTGTATAACGTTCATACGAGGTCCAAAATTCTCGAAGTTGGTTCCTTGGATTTGTATCTGTTAGATCTACGCAGTGGAGTTAAAATTGGAGCGGATTGCAATTGTAAATTCAAGATGAGTAAATCTCACTCATTTTGGATTGTTGGAATCAATTTATAATAAATAAAATAAATCATGAGATGCTTGGTTGAATTTTTAAATTATTTATCAGTTTGGATGTAATATTATAGTAATATATATATATATATCAGTAATTGGATTGACATTCCCACATATTTTAACGGGTGAGACCCTATGCCCCCCCGCATAATAGCGGATGATCCTATATACCGCGATATCCTCCTGGAAATGGGATTGGTATTTTTATGCTGTATTAACATCTTTGGATGCAGGGAAATAGGTTGGCGGAATCCAACTGGATTCCTCAAATTTATAGTGATTGTTTCATACATAATAATATATGATGTGCTAAAATAATCCGTTATAGATTATTATTGTGATGTGAATTATTGGATGCTATAGTAGCACTGGCCTGAATTTTTGGTATCTTGAATAACATAATTATTATTTTTGGAATTTGAAAGGATTTTAGAAATAAAAATATTTATGTCGAAATTTGGATTATTTTAAGAAATTGATTTGGACAAAAACAATAATTGATATTTAACTACTTGTAAAAAATATTTTAAATAGAGATTTAAAAATAATTTATATAGAAGATTTTTAAATGACGAATTTTTAAAGGATACTTCTAAAAATATACGAAGAGAGTTGAAATCGATATTATAAATGGATTTGTGGAATAAATGAAATTTATTAGGAAATGGATCTATAAAATTGGATCTTTTAAATGAAATTGATTTTATAAACAAGTGAAAACTCAAAGGAGTTTATAAATTTATAAACGATGTTATAAATAAGGGTAAAATGATATCAGTTGATAAATTAGGAACATAAATTCATATGGTTAATTTATATTAGAATATGGAAATAGGGTTGAGGAAAAATAGTGGGCACTATTTCTGAAAAGTGGAAATGATTAGGAAAATCGGAGTGAAATCGATGAGTTGTGAATCGATAGGAATCTATAAATTGATTAGTTAATAAGATTTAAAAATATATATTTTATTACTATGAAATTAAGTTGTTTTTTAAAAGGAAACTTTATTTATCAAACTATGTACTTTTGAACTAGTAGAACTGAAATTCATCGAAAAGTTAATTTTTTCAAAATATTTAATATTAATTTTTATAAATCCTAGTTTTAAAATCAGCTTTGAAATTGATATGTTTATTTAAAAAGTGAGTTATCGATGTTTATAAAAAGAGTTTTGATATTTTCAAATAATTACTTGAACATGTTTAAAAAATTTATTATTCTTTAAAACACTTATTATATATTTAGTTTTAGTAATGATTTAAATTTATTTGTAAATCTTCTCGAGGTTTGGAAGTAGGGTTTATTCAGTAGATGGTATTTGTCGAAGAAATTCGAAAAATGGTATTTGGGAAAAATATAAGAAAATTTTCGAAGTAGTTAAATAAAAAGTGTACTGACTTCGGGAAATAGCAAAGCAAATTTTTTAAGGTAGCTGGAACTTATGGAATTCGTTCTAAATGAGTTAAGGAATTTACAAATAAACTGTAAATGATTTTGAGGAATTGGAAATAAACGGAATACTTCCTAAGTGTTGAACATAAAAATGGAGTTGAAAAAATATTCCATGTATTGGAAATGTTAGGGAATATTCTGTTGAAAATATAAGAATTTGAAATCGTTTCAAATATTGGAAATTTGGAATGGGATTGATTATATATCTTATAAAGATTTTGAAATAGGCTTTTGGAAAAAATTATAGTAAGGCCTGATGTCTGCTTATGGTTGTTTTATTGATAGTTAAATAACTGACTATCGATTTTGACCAAATCCGTTGATCGTTTCGAAGAGACTGGGATCAGATTTAATTAACCAAAAGCCACTTCGATCCAGTCTGAACGTTACGAATGAATATCGTGGAGATAGTGAAGATGGTGATTCAGTTTGTCCAGGTCCAGGACAACTTGTATGGACGAATGTTATCAGAACATCATCATTGGAGGACGATGAGCATTCTAAGCGGAATTGTTCCTTAAAGGTAAACGTTAGGCTCAAGGCTCAAGGGTCATCAACCATAATGACTAAAACAGGGAAGATGTAGCATGGCAAAGTGGGTTCCCAATTAGGGTGTGTTATCACTTTTCTTGATACCCCTGGATATATGTTCAAATTATGGATATGGTTGTGCATGGAAAAGTGAGCACTTATTTTTAAGGGTGGGAACACCCGGGGTGATAACATATTCGGTTCTATCCAGTTTAGGGATGGGGTCGGTCTTGTGTTGTAGGAGATCTCGATGAGGTCCTCGATACATTTTTCTAGAGGTGTACTGTGATGGGCAGTACCACAGTAGCCTAGTCATTTTATGAAATCCATTCTCCAATAAGCGCCATACGGTTTTGATTGTACCAAACTATGTTAAAACGTGAGGTGCAAGCATTTCAGCTATTTTCTATTTACTTTGTTTAGACACTATTATAACATTATATGATTTTGTTAAAAATAAGGGAAAAACCCGTCATGTTTATGTGTGACGTGGTCTTTCGAGATACCTTTGTTTTCATTGGATTTTGATAAATTTAATAATTCAAATTGAGTGTGTTTTCTCACGCTGGTTTTCCAGACTGACTCGAGTGTTATTTTATTATAATGCTCGGGTCAGACTGAGTATTACAGATTTAGGATAGGATGCTATGGAGCTCAGGAGAGAGCTCAATGACAAAGACGTATTTCTGTACTTGATTTGTATTTTCGCTATGTGAGTACAAGTTATTAAACTATATAGATTGATTGTTGTTTACTGTACTTTGATAATGGTATGTAAATTAACTGTACAGTTCTTGCATTTAAAATCTATTATTATATATTATATTTTGTTCCGCTGTGACTGTGGGATTCTGTGTTGGTTTTTTCTATTTCTTCTTCGACCTTTCCTTCTCCACCCCTAGTGAACAGGTGTTTTTGGCACTCGATTACTCGACATTCTATATAGTGGATGTATTGATGTTGGTTTTCAAGGATCTAAAAATGCCTGTTCATTATAACATCCCTCTTAAAAACCTTTAAATATTGCCTTTCGAGACCATAGGAAAAACCTTTCCTTTTAACCCTTTCAAAAATCTGAGGAACCACTCCTCCGAAACCATTCACTAAAACCCTTTCGAAAGCATTAAAATACTAAACCTTTTGAAAGCCTTTGGGTTCAATTGAAAACATGTTGAAACCTTTCGAAACCATTCAAAAATTTACCCATTCGAAACCTTTGAATAGTGTTTCGATCGAAACCCTTTGGATTAGAGCAAAAGGATCAAAAACCCATTAAATTCGAAAGCACTTCTTTCGAAATCATTAAAACTGTCTCTTTCGAAATCATTGGGTTGTACTTCAATCATAGAAAAAGGTCTTTAAAACATTTAAGTTGAAAGCATCTGTTTTGAAACAATTTCCTATGTAAAGAAGTGATAATTTCGAAATCATCCCTTCTAAAGCATTGTAGAAGTGGCCAAATTTTAGAAAACATATTAAACCACCCTTTCGAAACCATCTGGGTCAAAAGGTAAAAAGCAGCAGAAAAAAGATTTTGGCTTAGTTGAAAGCAATCATTTACAACAAAAGCGCAACCTAATAGAAACCATTTAATTAAATTCGTTTGACCCAATCGAAAGCTAACTGTGTCGAAAGCCATTTAGTTGAAAGCAAGTAGGCATATTTTTTATTGAAAATAAAAGTGGTGCTTCAATCCCTTCGTAACCTACTGTTTCAACCTCATGCCTTTCGCCTTCTATCGAATTCACTATGTACTAATATATTGATACCATGCGCATTGGTTTCAATAATGTTGAAGATGGAGGGACTTGGTCGAATGACAACAAAGGCGAAAGCAAGTGCCGAAAGCAATAAAACAGTAAAAAGCATGTAGCAAATAATTCTTTTCACCTAACCTGCTTTACGTGTCAAACTTTGATTGGTTGCCTCTTTTCTTTACCACTAAAAAGTGCTGCAATTTTCATAACTAACTATTTGGATTATTTGTAAAATATCGCTTCTCCTTTTATAAATTTATAAAACATTTAATTCTCATACCTTAAATAATTTTATAAATCCTCAAAAACGCTTAGGAAAAATCTACAAAAACTTCGGAAAATCTCTTTTAATATGTTTTCCAACTTATAAAAATTTCAGACCAAAAACTTTTATTACTTAACCATAAATAATTTATAAGCCACAAGAACGTTTTCTTTACTCGAAAATTCATATAAAATCCAAAAAATTCTAAAAATTCTAAAAATTGAAACCAATCTCCAAAATAATATTTCTGGTCTATATAAAAAATTACAAGGCATTTGGATGTCATTTAATAGGTTTTCACCTTAAATAATATCATAAAATCAATATGAACATACATAAATCATCAACATGTATATATATATTCATTCCATCATTCAAAAACATGGCAAATCATTGCAAATAGGTTCGCATTTCATCTTAAAACCGAAAACAAAAGAAATATAAGATGTAAACATTATTCACCTTAGATTTAGATATTAAAGAGATTGAGATGTGAATGGATTTGATTTGATTTAGCTTCTTCCTTATCTTTTCTTAATTTTCTTCCACTTTCTCTTGTTAATGATGGCCGGCATGTGACGACCTGAAAATCCATACCCTTTGAATCGACAATAATCCACACATGTCTGACCCAAAAAGCACCGACTGACGGAAAGTCAAGAGAAAGAAAAGAAGAGAGAAGAAGAGAAGAGATGAAAGAGAGAAGATAGAACCAATAGAACAATACAGAATCTCACATCACATCGGAAAATATATAATATCATATCAATGATCTTTATAAAACAGAAACTGTATATATATACACATCAATCAGAGCTCAATAATCAATCAATAGTTATCAGCCTGAATAGTTATAATAATCTATCTTCACAAACGCCGATAATGTACAACAACAAACAAAGCAATGTAGTGGATAATCAAGCAAATACGGATGTACGAAAATGAAGATCTCCGCTCTCCTGCTAAAGCTTCAAAAGAACAAATCATAACCTATAAATATACTCGGTCTGACCCGATTATTGAAAGGGAAGAACCCTCGGATCAGTCTGGTGAACCAGCGTGAGAAACACACTGAACTGAATTTATTAAATTACCAAACTTTTCCTTAGTTTTCAAAACAAAAGTATCTCATAAGACAAGTCCACACATAAACACGGACATGTTTTTACCTTACGATAATTTAATTATTTTATATCAAACTCATATGATATTATACTAGTGTCTAGTATACAAATAATATCCAAAATAGCCGAAATTGTTATCATTATTAAATTTCAGCAAATTAGGCTCTACAAATAAAATGGCAGGTACATAGTGGAGTTTGGATTTCCATACAAATGACCAGGTAAAGAGACTACCTTTTGAAGGGGTACACCTCTAGATGGATGTTCTGAGGCACAGAACATCTGCCCTTTACCAACACAAGACCGGCCCACCTCTATAACTAGATGGTACCGAATATGTCATCCTCCGGTCATTACCGACCATTAACCGGGGGCCCTCACAGCATACAAACCACAATAATCTGATACACATCGTCATAGCGTGTAAGGATATATCTAGAAGAGGATGATCATATCCTACCTAAGAATGACCCACTTAGCCTTGCCGCATCAAAACCCTGTTTTGGTCATTTCCGGTTGATGAGGCCAGAGGTAACGATTACCTTTCACAATTACATATCACATCAATTTGAATGCCATAAGGCCATTTCCATTGACTACTAATTGCCTTCCACAAAAATACAACCCTTAAGCTCATACGTCTCAAGGAGGGTGTTAAGCTAAGAGAAGTTTCCTTCTCCACCACCACTGATGTACGTTTGTAAAAACCAATGTACATAATCTATAGAAATGCAATGTCAGACAAACATCCATACAAGTTTTCCAGAAACAGGACAAACCGAAGGTACTTTCCTACCACATCCTTTCGGGAAATCCCTAGGATTAGTAGCGAATAGTCCTTGCATTGGATATTTCATAATGAAGAGACCACTGCTACTGGATATATATTGGGATTTTAACCCCAAATGATCAACAAGCAGTCCCCCACTATGAAACTCCGAAAATCAATATCGTCACAAGCAACCTGTACAATCGTCGCATATACATTGGTCCGAAGTGGTTTTCAGATAAATCTAATCATGGTCATTTCGCACCAACAACGCAAAAGTGTTTCTCAACCTCATACAGAAACTAAGTCTCATAGACTTATCACATCTCCAAATTTCAACTTGCTATCCTTCGGGCCAAGAAGGATGCTCGATAGATTGGAGTAATACTCCGCACTATACGAATCAACATCCTCAACAAAAATGATAATCAAGCCTATACAGAAGGCTACGTACTAAGTGAACGACTAAATAGTTCCCACACCAAGTTGAGGAACTAAATTTTTGGTAAAGTTTGATAGTCCGTTATTTGACTATCAAAGCAAACAAACAAATATTCAGCACTATATACAATCACTAGGCCCTTTTAATAATCTTCCATAAATTAAATAACTTGCCAAATATTCACCTCAATTTATCTTTTAAAAAGATATATTCTCAAAACATTTCACTTCATATTGGAAAACACTTCCAAATACTTATTTAACAATAAGTAATTCACAAATCAATTTATTTTCAACACTTAGAATATATTCAATATACTTAAAACACGATTAAGTATATATTTTATTCTTTAAGGAAAACATTCTTATTAAACACATTTATTGCTTCAAAACGATTGTTACGTAAAACGTCGTTACGACAACCCATAATCACTAGTATAGGGATTCGAAATTAAGATAGATAGATAAATCCCAATACTGTACAAAATATTTTCTTTTGAAAATCATTTACTATAACAACAGTGTTATAGCCCATCATTTCCTTATACTTTTCGAAAACGTCTATTTCAACAATGAATGTTGAAATCTATGTATTCGATATTTAACACACTTTAAAACAACTTCAAACCATTTAACTCCATTTAAATATCACTTCCCAAAACATTTATTTGATATATTATTCACTGTCCAAAATCGTGAATATAATTTGTTTACCAAATTTAACATTTCTACACATTTATTAAAGAAATATCCACTGTCCATAATCGTGGATATAATTGCTTTACCAAATTAAAGCTTTTATATTTATTTTATCAAATTCAAATGCTTTTTGATTTATAAAACAATGTTTATAAATTCCATTTATAATATATAAAAACGTCAATTTATAAATCTACTTTATTAACCAATTCCATTTATCTCATTTATATATATGCCAAAACCAAATTATAAGTTAATTACTTATAATTCTCTTATTTATAAAATTCATTCATTTATAAATTCGCAAAAATATAAATCTTACTTACTTATAAAATCCAATTAATTAACAATCCCAAAACTCCTTTATAATTCCTTCATTCTGATTTATGAAAATTCAATTTTATAAATCTTATATATAAACCAATTATAATAATTCAAAAATCCCAGTTTAAACTATTTACAAAATAGTTAATTCTATATTCCAAAAATCACGTTTTAATATATATTTCATAAAAATCATAATTTTTATAACATACAAATTATAACGTTTATTTATTTAAAATGAATCAATTCCAAAATTCAATAAAATGTATACTTTCAAAAATCACTTTAAAATCCTTTTAAATTTGAAAATCATCACTTCAACATTTTAAAACTCCAAAAATAGGCCCAATGCTGCTACAACACTAAATACATCAAATCACAACATCCAAAACATCGTATATCATATGATAACATAATATATCACAATATCTGTAAATAAATCGATACTGGTGAGGAATCTAGTTGGATCCCTCCAACCTGTCACCTGTAACAAATATATATATTAGAATATGTGTACAATGTCCGCTTCAAGGCAGAAGCGTGTCCAAAGGGTCATCCGCTCATACACGGGAACGTATAGGGTCTCATCTGCTCCAATAGGCAGCTATATATCCAAATATCAATCAATGTATCATATATCATCCAAACAATCATCAATAATCATATAAGAAATTATTTCTTATTTATATAAAAATATCAGTGAGTTAGAAAGAGTGAGTTGTACTCACATTGCTTGTAGTCGTGATTTCAGTGTTTTATTCCGAATAAAACTAAACGACCATTTAATTTTACCAAAAATCACACTGGCGCCAATCAACTCCAAACCAGCTCCATCGCGTAGTGTTCGTCCATACGAACCCAATACATTTCGTTTCGTGCGAAACGGACCTCGTATGAGAAAGTTATGCAATTTTAGAGTACGTACGAATTTAATATAAATTAATTTCAATTTTTCTTTTTATTTTTAACCTTTAATCCATCATAGCCGTGCATTTCAATACCCTAGCATCTTGGTCGCATGATTTACTTCTTCCCCATTCACATTGTAACCCAGGTCTTCATGCACGTTAAAACCCATATGGCCGCCGAACTTCAACAAATTTTCACGCCACCAACATCCACTTCGACGACGATTTGACCCCCCTAAACGAACGACCATCACGAGGCGCACCATCACCTACCACCATGTCGAACTCGGTTTGCACTGATCCCAAGGAAAACGCAAAAAAACGTGCGCGTTCGTGGCCGAAATCCTCCTTCATCGTTGCGTCGATCACGATCATACCCGTATGGATCGAAAGATCTCGTGATTCTCTTCGTTTTTGTATTTGAGAGTTTCTTGAATTGATTGATGGATTGCAAGAGATTAAGGCAAGAAGTTTAGCAATTTTTGGCCATTAAAATGAGGGTGGCGGCTAGGTTTAAATCCCTAATGTTTGTGCAAACAAGAAAAAGTGAGGTCCTTATATAGAAAATTTGCGCGCACTATTCATTCGGAAATTTTTCGAACTCGAAACGAAGCGTGTCGTCTGGAGTTTATAATGTTTTACCCCTATTCCGAACGCAATAGAATATATATCGGGAGCCAATTCGACCGTGTTTGAAAGATAGGTTTTCAAATCGACTATTTTAAATTTAAAATTCACTTAAACGAATTTCGACGCGTTTTAGCTTGCTCCGGACAAACCGTAAATCCGATTTACACGAAATTTGAAATCTTACGATAATATAACATTACGGATCCAATGAAACTAGATTCGTCGAAATCTGAGACTGTTTGAAAAATGGCTATTTTTACATGTCAATTAAATATTAAAATATTCAATTTTTGCAATTTGACTTTTAATTCGATTTTAAAAGTTCTCTAACATCATTCTGATTTAAATAAGATTTAATTCAACTTTATAAATTATTTTTATTCATATTATATCCAATTTCTAATTATTTTCACAATTTCAAATATTAAATTAACAGTTTAATTATCCAATTAAATCCAGATATTCGAAATATTACCTATTCATCTTATTAAATTTACTTTTAAATATTTAAAATAAATTAAATATACGAATTTCAAATGACTGAAATTCTGGGTCGTTATATTCTCCCTTACTTAAAAGAATTTCGTCCTTGAAATTACCAAGCAAGAAAAAGTCACTAAAGTCTATTAACTTTCCAAAACAATTCGTTCAAATTAGATTTGCCAAATCTATTTAACATTTTTAATTTTCCAAAATTTATTAGTTAAACTTCTCGCAAAAAGTTTACTAAGTTTTCAAATCCACACTTAGTTATCTTTTCAAAACTTACCAATATAGTTTAACTTTTCAACTAAATATCAAAAATTTAGTTTTCACAAAATTTCCCAATTTTCTCAAAAATTTTCTAACGCCTTGAATTTTCAAAAAATTTCGCCAAGGTCTCCTTTGCGCGGTTCGATTTGAAAAAATAACAATATATATATCACAAATATACATCTCATCATCAAGGATGAGGCATCCCGAAGGGAAAAAAGTGTAAAAGTACGATATGTAATCCGAGATATGTACCTTATATATCATTAGCAAGCATATACGGCTAATATAGCGCGAAAGCGAGCTCCAAATGCAAAGCAAGCGCCATCCACACCTACTATGCACTCAACAAATAATGATAAACATGTATATATGAAAGTAATATCAATATACTACATATACCAATACAACTACTATATATGCCAATATAGCAAATGCAGTCAAAAGCAACAAATTCAACCATCAAAGAACTATCATCCAACTAACATCCAACAACTCGATAACCAAATCAATGTAAATTCACTTCTCATCAATATTTACTAAATTGGTTTTCAATTTAATCACATTTGATTCATTAACAATGGATTTACTAACATTTGTTCATTCATTATTCAATTAGTTTACATTCACTAATTCATATTCCAATTTGTTCACTTCCAAATCAAATCAAATCAATTCTATTTAAATTCACTTAACTTCCCATTTGAATTCAATTACTTAGCTTTCCATTTCATTAGTTCAATTTCATATGGATTTTCTATACAATCAATAACATCCATTTAACAACCAATGTATAACCAACATTACCAAATTAATTTACTTTACATTCATTCAATTTGGTTTAACACTTTTAATTTCAATTGGTTGATATCTAATTGACTTTCATTCAATTATTTCAATCTATATTGAATTCTAGTATTCACTATATTCACATTTTATACAACACTTCCAATATTATTATTAATTCACAACTTCGTAACCTAAGTTTTATTCAATTTCATTAGCTTTTAATGAACTAACACCTACACCACTATTCCATATTAATTCATTTACATTCAATTCATATTTCATTATTTCAATTGCTAATTCAATCTACAAATAAAGTTGAATTTCTTTATATGACTCAAATTCATATTCATCACTTTATTTAATTAATTTTCTTCGATACCAAAATCAACTTCATTTAACATCACTTAAGTTATCTTTCATTTCAATTTCATTTACCTTCACTTTCACTATACAACTTAAGTTCATTTCTAATTTAATTCAAATTCTATTTTATTTAACTTTTACTTAAGTCAAATTCATATAACTATTCAAATTCATATTTTGTTCTACTTAACAAAATTGTATAACCATTTTAACAATTGGTTTTTCTTACCTTTTTCTCATTTTATAAGTTATAAAACTTATATATTCATAATTCCGTGAAAATTTACCTAAGTTCACTTCCATTCACTAAACTCATTTTTTATAATTTCAAATCATAATTATATAATTACTTTACACTTAGGTTCAACTGCCATTTCAATAATTTATCTAATCTAGCTCAAATCCAATTCAAAACATTTAACCTTCCATGAGTTAAATTTCAAATCATATACTATTATACTAACTCCAATTTATTTAGCTTTACCAAAGCTAAATCTTTATTATTTCATATTATAAATACAAAACTCATTTTACTTATATTTATCAATTTTTAACTTGGATTTTAAATCAAATTTGTTTATCATAACAAAACTTAAATTTCAATTTACTATTGGTAGCAAATCCATCACACAGAAACTCGAAAATGCTATTGATGATGCTGCAGTCATCACACTTATTATTTCCCAGTAACGATAGTGAATTCAGTGCTTTATATTCTTTCAAAAATCCTTTTTGTATTTATAAATCACCTTTATAAATCTTTTGCTTATATAATTTCACTATTCACTTTACATATATAAAATCATTTCAAATTATTTTATCTTATTAAGATTTATAATAATATTATCTCTTTAACTTTTGAAAAGTAACTTCCAAAATCAACGGGATTCAAATTTCACAAACTCTTAGTTTAAATCCTTTTTTTTTATTTAAAACACATATTGTTTCATTTCTTGTATATAAGATTATTTCATAATTGTATATCGTTTTAATTATAATTCCATACTATATAATTCATTTGCTTATATAATTTATTCTCCTACAATTGTTGTTTTTATTTAGATTATTCAACCAACTTTCATTTAACTTATATATATTTTCATTTTCAAACGACAAAACAATTAATTTATATACACTTTAATAATTTTTGAAAAATTATTCATATATAAAATATAATGTAGGTAAAATTATTTCATTTACCCAAAATGTCGACTTGCCTCATTTAAGTATTTGGAAATCCCTATCGATGATATGGCGTCGCACATACCGACCAGAACTCACAAACAGCTCAACGGATAAGCAAACACAATATAAAACATTTTATATTCACTAACAAATACGTGCTCATATATATAATACACTCAAACTCAATCTAGGGTGCTACCGTCCCTATCTATACCGAGTACAAATCAAAGCTTAGGAATATACAAAATCTAAGCTCTGATACCAAATATGACGATCCAAAAATCCATACCCTTTGAATTGACAATAATCCACACATGTCCGACCCAAAAAACACCGACTGACGAAAAGTCAAGAGAAAGAAAAGAAGATAGAAGAAGAGAAGAGAAGAAAGAGAGAAGATAGAACCAACAGAACAATACAGAATCTCACATCGCAGCGGAAAATATATAATATCATATCAATGATCTTTATAAAACAGAAACTGTATATATATACACATCAATCAGAGCTCAATAATCAATCAATAGTTATCAGCTTGAACAGTTATAATAACCTATCTTCACAAATGTCGATAATATACAACAACAAACAAAGCAATGCAGCTGATAATCAAGCAAATACGGATGTACGAAAATGAAGATCTCCAGCTCTCCTGCTGAAGCTCCAAAAGCACCAATCATAAGACCCGAGCATTGAAAGGGAAGACCCCCCGGATCAGTCTGGTAAACCAGCGTGAGAAACACACTGAACTGAATTTATTAAATTACCAAACTTTTCCTTAGTTTTCAAAACAAAAGTATCTCGTAAGACAAGTCCACATATAAATACGGACATGTTTTTAGCTTACGATAACTAAATCATTTCATATCAAACTCATATGATATTATACTAGTGTCTAGTATACAAATAATATTAAAAATAGCCGAAATTGTTACCATTATAAATTCCAGCATATTAGGCTCTACAAATAAAATGGCAGGTACATAGTGGAGTTTGGATTTCCATACAAATGACCAGGTAAAAGGACTACCTTCTGAAGGGGTACACCTCTAGATGGATGTCCTGAGGCACAAAACATCTGCCCTCTACCAACACAAGACCGGCCCACCTCTATAACTAGATGTTACGGAATATGTCATCCTTCGGTCGTTACCGACCTTTAACCGAGGGCCCTCATATCATACAAACCACAATAATCCGATACACATTGTCAAAGTGTGTAACGATATATCTAGAAGAGGATGATCATATCCCACTTGGGAATGACCCACTTAGCCTTGCCGCATCTAACCCTGTTTTGGTCATTTTCGGTTGATGAGGCTAGAGGTAACGATTACCTTTCACAATCATATATCACATCACTTTGAATGCCACACGGCCATTTCAGTTGACTACTAATTACCTTCCACAAAAATACAACCCTTAAGCTCATACGTCTCAAGGAGGGTGTTAAGCTAAGAGAAGTTGCCTTCTCCACCACCACTGATGTACGTTTGTAAAAACCAATGTACGTAATCTATAGAAATGCAATGTCAGACAAACATCCATACAAGTTGTCCAGGAACAGGACAAACTGAAGGTACTTTCCTACCACATCCTTTCGGGAAATCCCTAAGATTGGTAGCGAATAGTCCTCGCATTGGATATTTCGTAATGAAGAGACCACTGCTACTGGATGTATATTGGGATTTCAACCCCAAACGATCAACAAGCTCCCCCACTATGAAACTCCAAAAATCAATATTGTCACAAGCAACCTGTACAATCATCGCATATACGTTGGTCCAAAGTGGTTTTCTGATAAATCTGATCCTGGTCTCTTCGCACCAACAATGCAAAAGCATTTCTCAACCTCACACAAAAACTAAGTCTCATAGACTTATCACGTCTCCAACTTTCAACTTGCTATCCTTCGGGCCAAGAAGGAAGCTCGATAGATTGGAGAAATACTCCGCACTATACGAATCAACATCCTCAAAACAAATGATAATCAAGCCTATACAGAAGGCTACGTACTAAGTGAATGACTAAATAGTTCCCACATCAAGTTGAGGAACTAAAATTTTGGTAAAGTTTGATAGTCGGTTATTTAACTATCAAAGCAAACAAACAAATATTCAGCACTACATACAATCACCAGGCCCTTTTATTAATCTTCCATAAATTAAATAACTTACCAAATATTCACTTCAATTTACCTTTTAAAAAGACAAATTCTCAAAACATTTCACTTCATATTGGAAAACATTTCCAAATACTTATTTAACAATAAGTAATTCACAAATCAATTTATTTTCAACACATAGAAAATATTCAATATACTTAAAACACGATTAAGTATATATTTTATTCTTTAAGGAAAACGTTCTTATTAAACACATTTATTGAATCAAAACGAATGTTACGTAAAACATCGTTACGACAACCCACAATCACTAGTATAGGGATTCGAAAATAAGATAGATATATAAATCCCAATACTGTACAAAATATTTTCTTTTGAAAATCATTTACTATAACAATAGTGTTATAGTCCATCATTTCCTTAGACTTTTCGAAAATGTCTATTTCAACAATGAATGTTGAAATCTATGTATTCGATATTTGACACACTTTAAAATAACTTTAAACCATTTAACTCCATTTAAATATCACTTCGCAAAACAATTATTTGATATATTATTCACTGTCCAAAATCGTGAATATAATTCGTTTACCAAATTTAACATTTCTACACCTTTATTAAATAATTATCCACTGTCCAAAATTGTGGATATAATTTCTTTACCAAATTAAAGCTTCTATATTTATTTTATCAAATTCAAATTCTTTAGGATTTATAAAACAATGTTTATAAATTCCATTTATAATGTATAAAAACTTCAATTTATAAATCTACTTTATTAACCAATTCCATTTATCTCATTTATTTACATGCCAAAATCAAATTATAAGTTAATTACTTACATAATTCTCTTATTTATAAAATTCATTCATTTATAACTTCACAAAAATATAAATCTTATTTATTTATAAAATCCAATTATAACTCCATTTTAACATTACCAAAACTCCTCTATAATTCCTTCATTCTTATTTATAAAAATTCAATTTTATAAATCTTATACATAAAACCATTGATAATAATTCAAAAATCCTAATTTAAACTATTCACAAAATAGTTAACTCTATATTCCAAAAATCACGTTTTAATATATATTTCACAAAAATCATAATTTTTATAACATAAAAATTATAACCTTTATTTATTTAAAATGAATCAATTTCAAAATTCAATAAAATGTATACTTTCAAAAATCACTTCAAAATCCTTTTAAATTTGGAAATCATCACTTCAACATTTTAAAACTCCAAAAATAGGCCCAATGCTACAACAGCACTAAATACATCAAATCACAACATCCAAAACATCATATATCATATGATAACAGAATATATCACGATATATGTAAATAAATCGATACTGGTGAGGAATCCAGTTGGATCCCTCCAACCTGTCGCCTGTAACAAATATACATATTAGAATATGTGTACAATGTCCGCTTCAAGGTAGACGCGCGTACAAAGGGTCATCCGCTCATACACAGGAACGTATAGGGTCTCATCTGCTCCAATAGGCAGGTATATATCCAAATATCAATCAATATATCATATATCATCCAAACAATCATCAATCATCATATAATAAATTATTTCTCAATTATTTAAAAATATCAGTGAGTCAGAAAGAGTGAGTTGTACTCACATTGCTTGTAGTCGTGATTTCAGTGTTTTATTCCGAATAAAATTAAACGGCCGTTTAATTTTACCCAAAATTCACACTAGATCCAATCAACTCCAAGCTATCTCCATCACGTAGTGTTCATCCATACGAACCCAACACAATTCGTTTCGTGCAAAATAGACCTCGTATGAAAAAGTTATGCAATTTTAAAGTACGTACGGATTTAATATAAATTAATTTCAATATTTCTTTTTATTTTTAACCTTTAATCCATCATAGTCGTGCATTTCAATACCCTAGCATCTTAGCCGCATGATTTACTTCTTCCCCATTCATGTTGAAACCCAGGTCTTCATGCACATTAAAACCTATATGGCCGTCGAACTTCAACGAATTTTCACGCCACCAACATCCACTTCGACGACGATCTGACCCCCCAAAACGAACGGCCATCACGAGGCGCACCATCACCTACCACCAGGTCGAACTCGGTTGCACCGATCCCAAGGAAAGCGCAAAAAAAACATGCGCGTTCGTGGACAAAATCCTCCTTCATCGTTGCGTCGATCACGATCATACCCGTATGGATCGAAAGATCTCGTGATTCTCTTCGTTTTTATAGTTGAGAGTTTCTTGAATTGATTAATGGATTGTAAGAGATTAAGGTGAGAAGTTTGGCAATTTCGGGCCATTAAAATGAGGGTTGCGGCTAGGGTTTAAAACCCTAATGTTTGTGCAAACAAGAAAACGTGAGTTCCTTCTATAGAAAATTCGCGCGCACTATTCATCCGGAATTTTTTCGAACTCGAAACGAAGCGTGCCGCCTGGCGTTTATAATGTTTTACACCTATTCCAAACGCAATGGAATATATAGCGGGAGCCAATTCGATCGTATTTGAAAGATAGGTTTTCAAATCGACTATTTTAAATTTAAAATTCACTTAAACGAATTTCTACGCGTTTTAGCTTGCACTGGACAAACCGTAAATCCGATTGATACAAAATTTGAAATCTTACAATAATATAACATTATGGATCCAATGAAACTAGTTTCGTCGAAATCCGAGACTGTTTGAAAAATGGCTATTTTTACACGTCAATTAAATATTAAAATATTCAATTTTTACAATTTGACTTTTAATTCGATTTTAAAAGTTCTCTAACATCATTCTGATTCAAATAAGATTTAATTCAACTTTATAAATTATTTTTATTCATATTTAATCCAATTTCTAATTATTTTCACAATTTTAAATATTAAATTAACAGTTTAATTATCCAATTAAATCCAGATATTCGAAATATTATTTATTCAGCTTATTAAATTTACTTTTGAATATTTAAAATCAATTAAATATACGAATTTCAAAGGACTGAAATTTTCGGTCGTTACACGACCTCAAGTTAAAAATTACATAAAATGAGATGAACGTGTAGGGGAAACATGGCCAAGGGTTTAGGGTATAAGAATAGCCAGTTTCCTGTTTTACTCCTTTATTTCATGTTAACTCTTATTTGAATTCTTTTGTTAAATGGTACCGCTACCACTTAATAAAAATAAAATCTCAATCCCCTAATTAACACATTATTTAATTTAACCAATTAAATATCCTAAATAATGTTACCAACATTATGGGCTGTTACATACTCCCCTCCTTAAAGAATTTGGTCCTCAAAATTACGATAAGGTGTATAACACACCAATCTAAAAGTTAAAACATACCATCAAACAAGTCACGATAAGTATCCCTAATCCTACTTTCAAACATACCATCAGACATGCCATCAGACAAGTCACGATAACTATAATTTGACTAATCTATCTGTCTTGGTACTAAGCCTCTTCTTCTCTCTTGCAACAATATGAATCGTCTTCCTCACTATAGCCAAATATGGTACTACTACTAAGTCCTCTAGCGCTGTCGTGCAACAAGATTCTCCAGGTCTCTAATACACTTTCTGAGATGAGAAACGTGGAAAACATCATGGATTCCGGCCAAACTGCTCGGCAACTCGACTCTTTATGCGAATTTCCTAATTCTCTCAACAATATGAAAAAGTCCAATGAATCTCGATGCTAACTTTCCTGATTTTTGAAATCTAATCGCACCTTTCATCAGTGACACATTAATAAAAACTTGATCTCCAATTAAGAACTATAAATCCTTTCGTCTTTTTTATGCTTAACTCTTCTGCCTAGACTGAGTCTTCTTCATTCTAGCTCAAATGACCTCAATCTTTTATGCAGCTTCCCCAACCAAATCTGGACTATTTGTACCAAAATTGGGCACAACACTCTTCGGAAGTATTTGAAGAGATAATAATGAAGAATAGAAATGTAAAACGAGGATTATCTAACAAACACTTCAAAAATGAATATGAAAACACATAGAAACACATCAATTTAGAGTGGTTCGGGTACGACCTACGTCCACTATGAAATTGATGACTTTATTGTTATTCACTTGCTGATTACAACTAAGTACAATGGATTACAGTGGACTATTGTTCTTAAATTCGAGTACAACAACAGCTATGGAGTGCAAATTTGAATTCGATAGAGTCTGGACGTCAAAAAGCCAAAAGATCCTTCTTCTGTAGGCCTTGGGGCTCTATTTATAGGCATAGGAGGCAAATATCTCGCTCAAACCTCGGGAGACTTCTTCTGGCATATGGGTGGGCCTACACGATTGATCCCAGGCGATTTCGACTCGATCCGTGATCGACACGAAAAAATTTCGTATCGATCAAGATCGATCCAATCGAGTCAAAATTTGGTAGGAACATTCTTTAGGTTGTACGTAAGCTCCTATGAAAATTTTATAGTATTTGGACTTGTGGATTACAAGTTATGATCGATGCGAATTGGCGTTCTTCGGTGGGCTGTTGCGTTCGAATCGATGCCTTCGTATCACTCTATTCGAATCGATCCGGGCACGTGCTAGCAAGTTGACGCGGCGCTCACTCTTCGGATCGATCCACTTTTTTATGTCGAGTCGAACGAGCATTCCAAGGCCTTCCCTCGTTCCTATCGAAGACCGTTACATTGTTCGCATCGATGGAAACGACTCTGTTTGTATCGATCCAAAATGCATGGCATGCATCGGTCATATGGTCTTGTTCGTATCGATAGATTTGGCCTTGTTCGTATTGATCGGAACAGACTCCAGTTGATTGATACAAAATTGAAGCGGCGGGATGGGTACAACAAGTGAGAGCACGATGGATTCGAATAGTGGCAACATGATGGATACGAACAGCGGTTCCATGATGGATATGAATAGTGCAGTCCCTTGATGGTTTCGAACAGACGCTTGCCGATGGATACGAACAAAGCCCTTCTGGATGGATACGAGTAGCGTGTTTCCAAATGGATGCGAACGGAACCAATTTTAAGAGAACTGATTCTCTGGATGGACTCGAACAAAGGCTTCTCAATGGGTATGAAATCGATCGATGCGAAGAGATGCATCGTGGCCTGTTCGACACAAAATGATGGATACGAATTGATGGATGTGAAATGATGGATGCGACTGCATTGATTTCCTTGACTTGAATCGATCATATCTTAAGCATACAATCTCGGATTGACTTGATATTTGGAACGTTGGCTTTCATAGCTTTTCTTGTCATGTCTTGTCAATTGTAGCTCGATCTGGACTTGAAAAAAATCCATAGACATCCATAGTGAACCTGCGCTTGCTCGTCATTCGGAATGAGTGACCCTTAGTTTTCAGTTAATTCCTTGATATCTCGGCCTTACCAAAAGGTGGGATAACTTTTGCCCCCAAGGTATGTCATGTGAGAACATGACGTGCTTTGAAAAGCTGCAATCTTCATTTTGAATAGTTCCCTTTAATTTGTTAAACAATTATCGTCTTCACATTAGAAGTCGCAATCCTTGACTGATTCTTCGGTAATACAAATTGTTGACCACCAACTGTTGTGCCCTGTACTGTTCTAACTGATTGTTGTATGATAGCGGTTAGCTGTTCGTTGTTATAATCATCATCGGGTGGGCTTTTGACCTATGAATTTTGAAAATTGAAAATTAGTCTGACATATATGCATATATGTTAACCTGACTCTCGTTAACGTTTGCACGTTTACAAGTCATTGTCACCTTTCTCGCATCAAATTCCGTATCGATCCTCTCCTGAACCGATGTGAAATTCGAGTTGTAACAATGTTTTGATGGTGGTTTTGGAATTCCCCTTCGCATTGACCCTCTCCTGGATCGTTGTAAAAGGTAGAAAAACAGTTGTCGTATCATTGTGATTCACAATGATGGATACGAAATAAACATTCACATGGATGGATACGAGTTTCGGTGGACTCCATTGCAGTGGGTATTAGGTTGTGATTTCGTATCGATTGACCATTCATGGATACGAATAGGGTAGCCGATCCTTTATGGTTTATTTGTATCGATCGATACGTGCCTTCATAAGTTGCATCATGATAGATACGAATAGTGCAGTTTGAATCGATGCACCTGAATGGAGTTGAAAACAACGGACATGAGCAAGTGCTTCATATCGATGGAACCTGGTGCTTTAGAAAAACCTTTGTTGCAACTTTCGTATCGATAAAACTCGAGTCTATGGATATGAATAGCTTATTCATATCGATTCGGTGGTAGACCTATTGTTACCGATCGAGACTACTGGGAGGCGATTCTTCTATTTCCCTCAAGTCTGAGTCCATATAAAAGCATTTTTGACTTAGCCGAATTTCCACTCGTTATTCTTTTCACTTTTCACCTCGCATGGACTCGAAAAAAGATAGAACTATAGAAATCTTCATCTCCAAATTAGTCAACCTTTGATCCTTAAACCGATCCCTCGAAACTAGGTAAACAATCGATTACGTCCACTTAAAAATTACGAGACTCGAATGATGATGCCATCTCGTCCAGAGTAATGGCTAGTTCCGACGTCGTCGACATCAGAATAATTATGGAGTGAGGTCGAGGAGGTATTCCAATGGCTCCATTGCTGCCTGGGGAAGAAGAAGAACAAACGATGGGGATGTGGGAGTCATTGGCATTCACTCTTTGGCTTCAAACTCGTATCGATATGAGGTGGTGGAAGCTGCTTAGCATCGATACGGAATTACGGGATTTTCACATCGATTTAAGTTAATGGACACGAAATCATATATTTTGGAATCGAACGAAGCGCATCGGTCTTCGACGATCGATATGAAGCCATGAATTTAGCATCGACACGAAGGGTAGTGACTTGTGGACTGATCGATACGAAACTACTGAGTTTCGGTGGATATGAAGTTAACGGACTTTGATCGGTACGAGACCATAGTTTCAAACCGATATGAAATTAAGGTTTTGGTCTATATGAACTAAGTATTCTAAGATCGATATCGAGTTAAAGCCTTCGCAATGAATGATCTGAGTTCTTGCTTTAATGGATATGATCTTCATTAAAATTTGAACACTTGACTCCGACGAGCTTTGGCCTTGCATAATTGGACTTAATTGTCAGATAGCATATCTGACTGCCCATTGAAGCTCGTCGATGGAACTATAACTTAACAAAACATTAAAGAACTTTAACTCGGATCGGTCCCTAAAGTTTGGATAGCATGGTTATGATGGTCAGCGATGACGGTCACTCAAATTGAACTTTGAAGTCTCATCATTCGAATGTTTTCTTTAACTCTATAAAATTCTTCAAGTAATATACAGCACTGCACTGCATAACACATTCACGCACTTCACACTAGGGGATGCACGGGCTTATTATCATCTAATGATTATTCTCATAAGTTAGTTAGTTATGGAACCTTCAAGCTCACAACAGCAGAAAGTTCTGAGTTCACTCCCCAACAATCAAGATACGGCCATTGCAGCCGAAGTCATAGATCCAGCCCTGGATGAGATACCAGGTACTGTATTCATCTGCGCTCCGCCAGATTCTATACCATCCAATGTTTCCGAAGACATGTTGGGACGGATATGCTTGAGGCACGATTTGTCATTGGATGACGTGTTATTGCCGGGACCGAATGATAGACCGCATTTTCCACCTGAATGGTTTACTGCTTTTAACCGTCATGCATGTACAGCCGGGACGCTTCCTCTATTTAATCGGTATATTAGGGAAGTGCTATCTTTCCTTGAAATTGCCCCACATCAGCTGCACCCCAACGGGTACGCGTTGTTGAACAGCCTATTCATCGTATTTATGGAATATCTCTTTCGACCACCGATCCCGATCGAGAATATATACCTGTTTAATGTAAAGAGTCAGGGAGATAGCCCTTCATATACGTTCCTGGAATCGGTCAGTAATTGTCAGGTGGTAATGGGGTCTTGGACCAGGTTGAGTTACTTCAAAACGAAATGGTTCTACGTTCGATGTCCCCTGAGATTCGCTAGCTGATGGTTAGCCAGACATAAGTACTGTAACCTTTTCCAGTAGTTAACAAGATAATCATAATTGATGTTCAAACTAATATTTCCTTTTCCTTTACAGCTGCAATTCCACAACCCAAAGGCATGCATTTCAAAGAAATGGTAAGGATTCTCCAAGAATTTCCAAGTGGAATGAAGGAGATCGAATCGGTTCTAACAGACAGGAATTTGAGAATTGTCGGCTGATTGAGCGAAACCAGAGTACATGGCTTGAGGGAACGCTAAGGGTTTCCTCGAAGAAACGGGTGAAACGTAAGACGCCCAGAGTTATTACAGCCGAGTAAGTCGATCCAGAAAGAACGTCCGCCGATGATGAACTTATGGCCGGACCTTCTGATGCCTTTGAGGGTTCCGAAGGAAAGAGAAAAGGAAAGACAACTGCTTTCAAACGCTTTAAATCCAAGAGATGGAAATCTTTGATCGTGTCTTTGCCTGTTCGCAATAGTATTTCAGAGGCTCCTCCTTTGCAGGTGGAAGACCTCTTCGAAGGGCTCGTCGATATTCCAATCCCGGATTATGTGTCATTCCAGGATGACGTTGGGTTGGACGAGCTTCAGTATGATTTAGATTTAAGTGAATCTTTGCCCACAAGCATGGCCAACATTTTTGGTTGGTCGAAAGGTTGCACATACGTATACACTTCACGGAACTACACAATTTCTGACCATAAGTTGCTTATTTTGGAAGATTATTAACTCTGTACTTCTGTTACTTTTCAGGTACAATGTCCGACCGAATCTCGATGTTAGGGAGTCCTCGAAAAGCTTATCGATCTTCCACATATTATAAGTCGTGTAGGAGAGAGGCGGATAGGGACTATGATCATGGAAACTCTAGTTAAGAGCGACACGATAGAGATAGGGAGTACAGACACCGATCCCAATCTCGTTCTCCAACTTCTAGAATCCCTACATACCCCTCAAACTACGAAAAACAAGTGGTAGAGTCTCCCTGCCAGAAACTGTCTTCTCAAGTCCCTAGGCCTGAATCACACCACATAGAACTGAAACAATGGCTCCCCTAATTGCAGCGTAGGTCCCTACCTAGCCTACAGGTGAAGGATCGATTAGACTCGCCCAATTGAAGAATGATTTTCTAGATATTTGCTTTGATGGTTACATTTTCCCCTCACACTTAAAGAGAATTCCAATGGAGGCAGAGAACAAAATGCATGATTACATCCATGACATTTACACTCAATATAAGGAGTAGGGAAAAGCCGCGAAGAAAGCATCGGAACTGGCCTTTGAGCGAGTGGCCACCATTGAAAAATTAGAGACCAAGCTCTCCCAGAAAGATTGCATCATTTAGGTTCTTAATACTAAAGTTGAATCCTCCGAAAAGGCAGAGTAGAGGCTATTCAAAAAGCCGACGAGGCTAATTCAACCATAGAGAGGATGAGGCAGGCACACTATGCCTTGGTGGAAGAGATGGGTTATCGGAATGCCACCGTTTCTGTCGGATGGGATGCGTCCCTCAAAGAACTCAATGAACTTAAGGCCAAATTTTCTGAAATTGCCAAGGATGGGGATGATGCGACCGACACTGCCCGGGAGGCATGTGAGCAGGGCGTAGTGCTCCAAGCTAAACGGGATGAGGCAGTGGAGAGAGTCTGCGTTGTAGAGTCTGAGGTAGAGGAGAAATTTCGAATGGCGGAGTCCAGGTTGGAGGCTAATATAGAGGATCTTCTCGTCACCTACAACACTAACGTGCCGAAACATAGAAATTTGGCCAGGCTCGAAAACTATTCGACACATCTTTATAGCGCCTAGGGACGATTGGTCGAGGAGGAGAAGGTGGTGCATTTGGGTAAATCATTCGACGAGTTCGAGCCCAAGAATTGTGTGCTGACTGAAGATGAAAGGAAGATTCTCCATGAGTCAATGATTTCATATGAAAGGGAGAAGATCGGCACACAACTTCCAGAGATTGAGGAAGGATCAGGTGTCGAGCATAACGCTACAACCCTTGAGATCCCGGCTCCACCTCAATCTGAACCTACATCAGTGGTTGAGCCCCAGTCTGTCCCTGCTTATAATCCGGAACAGCCGCAGCTATCCATTGTTAAAGAGCACACCTCTGAAGACATCCAGTCGTCCGCGATCCAAAGTGAGGAAGGTACTCTGAACATTTCTCATGTGTGTTCAAAATAAGGAACTTGACTTGAAGCGTTTACTAACAATCTGTCTTCTTCTTTGTCCAATGACTGGAGTTACACTGATAGCGCCTCCTACAACCCAAGAATAGCATCAAACGCAAGAGGCCATCATTACTGAGGCGATTATCAAAATGACGATTGCACCGATTGGTGGGACGTAGTAGGGCGCACTTTCTTTTGACGAGCAGATGATGGATGAACTCCTCAGTCTCCATAGTGACGCTTTTGTGGACCTATCGTTCGTCATAAGTGGCTCGCGCCTGCTATTGGTTCTTCAATGCATACACTGATGCCCCCATCGAGGCTCAATCGATTTGCGAAGAAGAAATATTAGCTGAAATCAATGCTGAAATGAGGCAGCGAATCACGGTGGCAGTTCTGGAAGTAGAATAGGAGCGCTTGGTCCAGCTCCATTGAGAATGATATCACCCAGTGGTATAGTTACTAACACTAGCATGTCTATTCCACCTCCTGTAGTCGATCCAGTTCCTCCGGCTCCACCTTCTGAAAGCATCCCCATACACTCGAGTTCGGAGGACGATGTTGAAATCATGCCCCCATTTGGAGATCGGCCGTCGAAAAGTAAAGGCTCAAGGAGGAAAATTACGGGCGGCTCCGGTGGGTCCACGCCAAAGAGGAAGTCGAAAAAGATAAAGGAGTAGATAGGCCTCTTCGGCACGTTTTTTGGTAGAAAGAAATTTTTTTGCTTTCCTTTCGTGGGACGTGTATAGATGCGGGTTCGGCCCCTGCTAGTAGGATTTTGGAAAAACTTATACATGAACTTCTTTCACCGTTAGTTGAAATGAAAATTTGTTTTAAGCTTTAACTCTATTACTGTCTTTTATACTTAAGTGTTCCAGTGTTTGAATTCAAGTCCAATGCACTTGCAGAGTTCCAACCTTTGAGTCGAGATTATTTTCTTTCAAGCATGGAAATTATAGACACGAGCCATGACCAGGGATTAAGTTGAACTTTTACGTTGCATTGATTCGGTCAATGGTTGACACTTAATCCCTGCCCCCAGTTTCGAGGATGAGTTACAAACAATGGCCAGCAATTGTGTCTCGCCTTTATTTCATCGAGCTTAACATCGCCGAATCGATGCTATCACTGGTGTGAGTTGAGTGGACGAATCCTACTCGCTTTCTTAATAACGATCGCATCCACTCTCTAAGTATTTGTATTTGAACTTCGGTGGTCAGTCACGCCTGTTTAAGTTTTTAAGTATATGTCCACACTCTGAGGACTTATGTTATTTTGCGGGTGGTCAATCACACTCGAGTTATGTATATACTCCGACCACACTCTGGGGACTTAGAGTTATTTACGGTCGACTCCCTGGTTCGAACTTTGGAATTCCGGGGATAGCCGACATTCGTACCCCAATTCGCACTTTTGGTACTTGGATTTGGTCGATGTTTATACTCCAACTCACCCTTCGGGAATTGAGAGTTTGTAACATCCCGGAATTTTTAACAATATCAATTTAATAATCTGTATTAAAAATTAAATTGATATTGATATTTTGTTAATAATAATTCAAATTGATTTAGCAATTTTCTTCAATAAATATTTAAATTGGTTATTTTATCTTTTAAAAATAAAAAATTGGTTTCTATTTATAATACAAATATATAGTTTATATTGTAAATAGATTAGCATTGTTTTAAATTTAATAAATAAAACATATTTTCTAATTCTAACATTTTTAGTAATTTGGAAATTTGTTTTTATTTAATATTTAAGCTTTTCAAAGTTATTAAAAAAATAAATCTGGGTTTGAATTTAATAAATAAATCATGATTTAAAATTCTAATATATACATTAATAATTTGGAAATTTAGATTTAGATTTATATTGAGTTTTCAAAGCAATTTAATAAATAAGTATATGATTTTTAAATTATTAAGACAAATGTTTAAATGTTCAAAATAATTTTGTTTGAGTTTTAAATTTAAAATGAATTGACAAAAAGGTTCGTTTTGGTTTCTTTTTAAAATATAGCTTAAATAAAATAAGTAATTCACTAATAAAGACAAAATTTCTTTTTAAATGATTTTAAATTAATAATGAGTCATTTCTAAAAATATTATTAATAGTGTATTGTTTTACAAATAAATTTTGAATAAAAATAGCTATTGTTATTTCAAGTTTAATTTGTATTTATAACTAGGTTTTTTTTTTAAATATTAGATTTTAAATTTGATTTGAATTTAAAATCCAAAATATAAATTTTAATTGTTTTAATTGTACATGTATAAACTTTATTTATAAGTATAGTTTGTTTTTATTTCTTTTATAAATTTATATACATTTTGAATATTAGCTAACAAATTAAATTTGGCTTAATACATACATTAACATATATATTAACATTTAAATTTAAATATTAATTTCTCTAAAAGGAAAAGTGTTGATCTCTTAAGACTACATTAAACAAATGTTAGAAAGATAAACATTCAGTTTGACAAATGTTGAATATTTTATACAAGTGTCATTTGGTTTAAATTTTCTTTTATTAAATTAAATCTGAAAATAACATATATAAGAACATTCTTCAATTCCTATCTCTTTTTCTCAATTTTCTAATCAAAGAAAATTTCATATTGTTTTTATTCACAAATCTGAACATGAAAATTCAGATTTAAACATCTTTATATCAAAAAAAAAAACCCCTCATGATCTAAAAGTCTGTAATCATCTTCAAAACAAGAAAATCTGCATTCCTTAGATCTGGAAATCATGTTCAATGCAAAATCAAACCCTGCATTTGCTATCCTAAAACAAATCTGAACATCCTCAAAATCAGAAAGCCTACATATTCAACTTCCTCATATTCAAAAGGGTCTGCATTTTTTTTACTTTCAACCTGGAAAATAAACTCTGCAAGCAACCTGGAAGCAAAACAAATCTGCTTGCAACTTGGACAATAGAGCAACTGCATTTCTTTCTCTGGAATCAAAACTGCATTTCACTTCAACCTGTAAAATCAATTGTTGAAAGATCATGCCTGCACGCAAGTAATTTTGATCAGGAATCTTAGGCATTCCAGTTCCAACAGCATGCAAACAGTTTTACAATCTGCAAATCGATGCTCTGTTTCTTTTAAAATGGTGAGTAACTTTTTAAATTTAAGAATTTTAAAATAGGTTGCATGCTAGTATTTAAAGCGGAATAGTTTTGCTTGTATTACAGGTGAATGTTGATTGTGTGCATGTTGGTTTATTTATTTACCTGTTCTATTTTTTTTATTTTCCTGGCACAAAACTTCATTAAAACACTTATCTTTTAATTTAGCTTCTGATATGATGAAATTTATAAAGTAAAGTTGTTTTATTTTCTTAAGTTAATATTTAAAATTTTTAAGTGAGTTAAAATACAGGATGTTGTCTCTGTAAACACAGGAAAACATCATGCATGTGATTTTTACCAACACCCAAACATGGTAGTTTAGTAATTCAGTATCATAAATCAAAAGTACTAACTGAAACTTGATTTTTAAATCAAAAATTGGAATTTTTAGAGTATAGTTTAAGTTGCAGTTTGATATTGAACTGAAATAGGATATTAAGAAAATCCTGGTGATCTTTGACTTGAGGAAGCTCGAGGCTCTTCTGGGTGATGGAGGAGGGTTAGGCGAAGGTTGGAAAAATCAGGGATGGCGACGGTTATCATTGGGTAAAGTGCAGTTTTGAAATTTATTTTTGAAACCCTAGTTTTAATGGGCTTTAAAGAATCGGCCATTTTGGTTTGTATACGTGACCGAGTGTTGAGATGTTTGGGGGATCAGTAGTTGGTGTGTGGTTGAAGTTGAGGCCGAAGGGGTTGATCATTAGGTGATCGGAGCGGCGAAGACTTGCCGATGACAGGTTTGAAGCAGAAACCTGATTTGTGGTTTCCAGGTTTGGGAAATGTTGAGTTTGATTTTTATTTCTAGGATGGTTGTTCGATTCGAGGGTCATGGATGGTTGCTGAGATGGTTGCCGGAGTGGGGCGTTCATCGGCGTCGACTGATTGTGGCCGGAGTCGCCATGCATATGCACGATGATGGGTTTGCACTGATGATAGTTTGGGTTAGTTTTGGTCAGGGGAAGTTTTGAGATTTGCTCGAAGTTTTTGGGTTGTTGGCACGGAGAAGTTCGACTTTAGACTCGAAGTAGTTTTTGGTTTCTCGGGTCATTCTGTATTTTCAGGTTTTTCAGAAACCTGAATTTTAGTTTTAAAATTTTTAAAACCTGTAGCATCTGAGTTTTATAATTTGTAAATCTGAAGCTTTTGAATGTTTAGAAAATTTTAAACCTGGTTACAAATTCAAGTTTGAATTTTAGAATCCAGGGTTAAATTCAAAATCTCAGTTTTAAATAAATAAATAAAAATAAAGGTAATAAGGTTTCAAACTTAAACTTGTTTAACTACTTTATTTTGGGAAGTAATTTAAACCTTTTAAATTGAAGTTTGTAAAATGTGAGCAAGATTTGAAATAAAATTTAAATCTGGAAATCTTAAATCAAATATGAACTTCAGATTTTAAATAAGAAGAAGATTTTAATTTGAAGATTTAAACTAAATATAAATTGAAGTTATTGAAATTTTAGAATGAATTTAGTTTTCAAAATTTTTATGAAATTCAATTCTAAGACAAACACTTGTTTGTCTTGAAATTTTAAAAAGTTTTAAATTGTTTAAACTTTGATTAAGTTTAAAATATATTCATTTTAAATCATGTATTTAAAATGAAATTTGAAAGTAATTTCAAAAGTAATTTGTTTTCAAATAATTTTTTTTTAAACATAATTTATAAAATTTTTATCTTAAAATTAATTAAGATTAATGTTTTGAAATTAATTTAATTAATGGAGTAATTAAGGAATGGTTAATTAATTTAATTAATGATTTGGAATTAATAAATATTGATTAAGGATTCATCAATTTATAATTAAGATCATTAATTAGATTATTTAATTAATGATTAAAGAATTATAAATTAAGTAATTAAGTTTTAATCAAGGTTAATTAAGTAAATAATTAAGGATTAATTAACTGACAATTAACACTTGATTAATTAAATAATTTAAACTTTAATTAGTGGATAATTAAAGATAATTAAATTTATCATTAATATAAGTTAATTACTTAATGAAAATAATTAGAGAAGGGTTAATTAAGATCATTAACCAAGATTATTTAATAATCAATTAATATGGTTAATTTTTCATAATTAATAAGATTAATTAATTTAATAATAATCATTTGTAAATTGTTGAGTATAATTACTTAATGAAGTAAATAAGAAATTAATTACTTAAGGTAATTAATTGAGTTAAATGTAATTGTTTAATTTGATTAATTAAGTTTAATTAATTTTAAACACTTGAGGTTTTAAAGATAATTACTTAATGTAATTAATGGATTGGGAGTTACTTAGTAAAGTAATTGATTGATAATTACAGATTGTAATTAATGGAAGATTTTTAGTAATGTAAGTAACTTGGATTAAATTAATCAAGGGATTAATTAAGAAATTAATTAAGGAATAATTAATTTGTTTTAATAAGATAATTAAGACAGTTAATTATTGAATGTGATTAATCTGGAATGATTAATAATTATGGGTTAATTACTTAAGTTAATTAATTTAAGAAGATAATTAATTAAATATAATTGAGGATCATTAATTAGTATAATTAATGATGTAATTAAAGTTGATTGATTATGATTAATTAATCAATGATAAGTAATTAAAGTTAATTAATTAATGTAATTAATTAAGGATTAATGTAATTAATTATAGTGAATTAATTAATCGAAGTAATTATAGGTTAATTACTGATTTTTGTTAAGAATAATTAATTTGTGAAATTAATTAAGGATAATGACTTGAATGTAATTAAAGAATAATTAGTCAAGGGTGATTAATTAAGGTGATTAATAATGAATGATGAATTGATTGTAATCAATTAAATGGTTGAGATAGCAAGATTTATATTGGTGAAGTAATTAATTTAATTTATTTTAAATTATTAAAGATGAAGTAATTAATTTAATTCACTTTTAATTAATTAGAGATAGAGATAGCTAATTTAATTTATTTTAAATTAATTATATTGTGATGAAGTAAATCTTTTCTTATGTATGAATGGGTGACATTGATTTCCTTGAATGATTGTAAGTAATGTTGTGTGGTATGAATGCTTGGTTGCATTGCGATCATAATATAGATTATCTATTGTGATGATGATATGGATTACCTATTTTGATATAGATCATCTGTTTATTTTGATAATGTTGATTATCAATTGTGATTTGTGAGTTATCTATTTGTGTGTATATAGATAGTTGAATTGAATTGTTTTAAACTATAAAACAAATTGTACCTAAAAGACAGGCTTTGGATTTCGATGAGACCGGGATCGGCTTTCCATATTTGGATATCCGTAAACCACATCGATTCCAACTAAACGTTAGGTCGTGAATCCAAGTGGAGCTTTTTGAAGACTCGAGGTGTAAGAACTGTTCGTCAGTATAACTTTGGGGTGATTCCGTGATGAGTTTGACGGAAATAGTACTTACAGGTTCGAGAAGGTGATTTAGAGTGCAAGGGCTATGGTCGTTGACTTTGAGGGTGATTCCAATATGAGTGCAACGAGATAGTTCCTTCGATTTCGTTCGAACCCGGAATGAACTTGTATGGATTGAATGCTTTTAGAACATCGTCAGGTGGATGATGAGCATTCTAAGTGATATATCCTATAAAGGTAATCACAGCCTCAAGCCTCATCAACTGGGAATGGATAAAATATGGAAGGTGCAGCAAGGTTAAGTGGGGCATGCCCAAGTAGGATGAGATTTTCCCCTATCTATAGGTCCCTTTATATTCGGCTGTGTGGGCGGTTGCTAGCTACAACCGCGGGGTTGTCTTGTTCGGAACTGTTCAGTAAGGAATGGTTCCGGCCTTGTGTTGCAGGGGAGCGGGCGTACTCCTCGGTACGTTGATCTAGGTCATGTACTGTGACGGGCGGTACCCTAGTAGCCCTGCCATTGTATGGAATCCAAAATCCAATAAGTGCCAACGGTTTTGATTGTATTACCCACTTTTGTGGCTAGTAGCTGGAATTTAATGAATGTAACAATTTCGGCTATTTCTTATTTATTTGAAAACCTTAGACCTATTATAATATCATCGGATTTCCTATCAAATGTTTTGGTTAGCGTAAGGTAAAAACTTTTCCATGTTTATGTGTGGGAAGTCTTACGCGATACCTTTCTTTTCAAAAGATTTTAAAAGTTAAGCAACCTTAACATGTTACTCACACCAGACCCATGTTTGACCCCGAGTTTATCTTCTGTTTTCTTAAACTCTTGGGTACTCAAATTTTTACGAGTAACCAAGGTATTCAGGTTGGCTTTGACGAATTGTGGAGGAGCAATGGAGCAGGTGGCTTCTGTGTGTAGATATATAGTATTCCGCTGTGTAGATTTCTTTGAGTAGTTTCTTGTACTGTATTGAGTTGTATAACTAGACAGGTGTTTATAACTGTCTAGTATGTGATATATATCTGTGTAACTCTAAAGTGGTTGTAAACTATGTAATATTTATGTTATTAATATAATTTATTCGTTTCGCTGTTTAGATTTTGATGTTGTTTATTCTTTTCTCTTCTTTCTTTTCTTTTTTCTATCCCTTTCTTTCTTCATGATGATACGATTTTCTATAATGTGAAAGTCGGGTCGTCTCACTTGGTATCAGAGCGTTAGATTGAGTGAATACCTAGGCTCTGTAGTGGTGTCTTTCTTGAGAGAGCGTACTTGTAAGTTTTATATATAATTATATATAAATATATTTATTTCTACCTATCTGTTGGGTTACCCGTTTAGGTTTTCCAATATAAGTTATAAAGGTAGATGGGGTAGTAGTGTGTGTAACACGACTACCATTGGTTGGAGTTTGAATGTTTGAGGTTGGAAGTGTTTTTGTCGAGACTGTAGACCTAATACCGTCTCGAGTGAGTTTTGTAGTGATGAAGAACTTCATTGATCTCTGAAGGAAACCTGTTAAGGTTCGGAGTCTATCTTTGAAGTTGGATGAGTAGGGGGTGGATCTGTCGATTGTGCAGAAGCGAGTGATGGTATTTTGGTACCTTTGGAAGTAGTAGCAGCGTGATGAGATGCAATGACAATGGATGTCTTCGAAAATGTTTTCTTTGGTACAAGTCTAAGGAAGTGAGTCTGCTTCGATGTTGTGGCTGTGTTCAGCTGGTGTTTCCGTTTGATTTGAAGTTCGAGTTTTTTGAAGAGCTTTGATTAGGAAGTCTTTGGCATATGTGGCAGCAGTGCGGCTTGGAGTGTTCTCGGTGTTGGCAGGAAGTCTTTTGGCTTAGCAGTTTTTCTGGAAGTGGAGTTCAGAAGCAGCAGAGTGGATCCATTTCTTCGATGGGTTGGCTAGTTAAGTGTAAGCTGTTCTGTTTGATTAAGGGAGAACGGTTTTCCTTGGATTTGGTTTGGATTGATCGCAAAAGTGACTTGCGATTGTTTGAGTGTTCTCTTGGATTATCGGAGTTTTCTTTTTCTAGATGTCTTCCGGAAGTCAGAGCTTTGTTCGCATTTGGCGATTGAGTTTCCTTATTGACTGGAATTCTAGGAGTACTACCGGTGGTTCAGCTTAATAAAAGAATGGTTCCAAGAGATTGAGTTGGTGTAGCAGATCAAAGTTTTGGAGCAACTTCTGAATTTTCTTATGGATTTGTTGAACCATATTTCGGGATGTGTTGTCCAGTTTGTGCTCGTGTTCTTCTTCAGCATTCTCTTATACTTTGGATCAGAGTTGTGCAGCGGAAGCAGTTTGGGAGTGTATCTGCTTTTCTTTTCTGGATAGAAGAAGTGAGTTGTTGTCTTTTGATGTTTGAGGAGTAGGATTTGATTCTGGTTGATCTTGAGGAGATCATTTTGTTAAGTTGATTGGTCTAGCTTGTTTCTAGAGGCATCAGCAAGGGATGAGCTGATCAGTATGGGTGTAGGCTACCCAGGATCATTCGAAGATTTTTGTGGATAAGAGACGAAGGAATTTGGATTCCGGAATCGAAGATTTGATTTTGGATAAGTTTTCTCCGATCATAAAGGAGCTATAAGATTGGGTAAGGCTGGAAAGCTAGCTCTGAAGTGTTTTAGATTTTTCTGTAAGAATGAGTGATTGATCCACAGGATTGGATTGCTAGTTTGGATAACTGGGATTCGATGAGTTGCACGTATCTCTGAGGGAGTACATGTATGATCAATCTCTGGATGTGGAACCAGCAGTTTCTGGAGTTTTGGTTGTTGAGTCAGACTCGTCTGTAGTCTGATATCTTGTCTATTGTTATAGATCTAGATGAATAGGAGCTATGTAGCTTCATACTATTGATTGTTTGATTTCTATAGAGCGAGTATCCCGATATATATATACACCTGGGGAAACTCGAGGAACATTTATCCAGAATTTTGTTTGGATAGTTAGATTTGTTTGATTGGATGAATTGGCTGCTATGGTTGTTAGCCTATGTTTGATATATGCTTGTGTTTTTAAATTAAATCTTTATTGAGATTATTAAATTACCTTTGTTTTAAATTTCGGGGACGAAATTTTTTCAAGGGGGAGGATTGTAACATCCCGGAATTTTTAACAATATCAATTTAATAATCTGTATTAAAAATTAAATTGATATTGATATTTTTTTAATAATAATTCAAATTGATTTAATAATTTTCTTTAATAAATATTTAAATTGGTTATTTTATCTTTTAAAAATAATAAATTGGCTTCTATTTATAATATAAATATATAGTTTATATTGTAAATAGATTAGCATTATTGTAAATTTAATAAATAAAACATATTTTCTAATTCTAATATTTTTAGTAATTTGGAAATTTGTGTTTATTTAATATTTAGGATTTTCAAAGTTATTAAATAAATAAATCTTGGTTTGAATTTAATAAATAAATCATGATTTAAAATTCTAATATATACATTAATAATTTAGAAATTTTGATATAAATTTATATTGAGTATTCAAAGCTATTTAATAAATAAGTATATGATTTTTAAATTATTAAGACAAATGTTTAAATGTTTAAAATAATTTGGTTTGATTTTTAAATTTAAAATGAATTGAAAAAAAGGTTTGTTTTGGTTTCTTTTTAAAATATAGATTAAATAAAATAAGTAATTCATTAATAAGGACAAAATTTCTTTTTAAATGATTTTAAATTAATAATGAGTCATTTCTAAAAATATTATTAATAGTGTATTGTTTTACAAATAAATTTTGAATAAAAATAGCTATTGTTATTTCAAGTTTAATTTGTATTTATAACTAGATTTTTTTAAATATTAGATTTTAAATTTGATTTGAATTTAAAATCCAAAATATAAATTTTAATTGTTTTAATTTTATATGTATAAGCTTTATTTATAAGTATAGTTTGTTTTTATTTCTTTTATAAATTTATATATGTATTGAATATTAACAAACAAATTAAATTTGGCTTAATACATACATTAACATATATAGATATTAACATTTAAATTTAAATCTAATTTCTCTAAAATGAGAAGTGTTGATCTCTTAAAACTTCATTAAACAAATGTTAGGAAGATAAACATTCAATTTGACAAATGTTAAATATTTTATACAAGTGTCATTTGGTTTAAATTTTCTTTTATTAAATTAAATCTGAAAATAACCTATATAAGAACATTCTTCAATTCCTATCTCTTTTTCTCATTTTTCTAATCAAAGAAAATTTCATATTGTTTTTATTCACAAATCTGAACATGAAAATTCATATTTAAACATCCTCATATCAAAAATCAAAACCCCTCATGATCTAAAAGTCAGTAATCATCTTTAAAACAAGAAAATCTGCATTCCTTAGATCTGGAAATCATGTTCAATGCAAAATCAAACCCTGCATTTGCTATCCGAAAACAAATCCGAACATCCTCAAAATCAAAAAGCATGCATATTCAACTTCCTCATATTCAAAAGGGTCTGCATTTTTTTAACTTTCAACTTGGAAAATAAACCCTGCAAGCAACCTGGAAGCGAAACAAATCTGCTTGCAACTTGGACAATAAAGCAACTGCATTTCTTTCTCTGGAATCAAAAATGCATTTCACTTCAACCTGTAAAATCAATTGTTGAAAGATCATGCCTTCACAAAAGTAATTTTGATCAGGAAGCTTAGGCATTCCAGTTCCAACAGCATGCAAACAGTTTTACAATTTGCAAATTGAGGCTCTGTTTCTTTTAAAATGGTGAGTAACTTTTTAAATTTAAGAATTTAAAAATAGGTTGCATGCTAGTATTTTAAAGTGGAATAGTGTTGCTTGTATTATAGGTGAATGCTGATTGTGTGCATGCTGTTTTATTTATCAACCCGTTCTGTTTTTTTTTTTATTTTCCTGGCACAAAACTTCATTTAAACACTTATCTTTTAATTTAGCTTCTGATATGATGAAATTTATAAAGTAAAGTTGTTTTATTTTCTTAAGTTAATATTCAAAAAATTTAAGTGAGTTAAAATACAGGATGTTGTCTCTGTAAACACAGGAAAACATCATGCGTGTGATTTTTATCAAAACCTAAACATGTTAGTTTAGTAATTCAGTATCATAAATCAAAAGTACTAACTGAAACTTGATTTTTAAATCAAAAATTGGGATTTTTAGAGTATAGTTTAAGTTGCAGTTTGATACTGAATTGAAATAGGATTTTAAGCAAATCCTGGTGATCTTTGACTTGAGGAAGCTCGGGGCTCTTCTGGGTGATGGAGGAGGGTTAGGGGAAGGTTGGAAAAATCAGGGATGGCGATGGTTATCATTGGGTAAAGTGCAGTTTTGAAATTTATTTTTTAAACCCTAGTTTTAATGGGTTTTAAAGAATCGGCCATTTTGGTTTGTATACGTGACCGAGCGTTGAGATGTTTGGGGGATCGGTAGTTGGTGTGTGGTTGAAGTTGAGGCCGAAGGGGTTGATCATTAAGTGATCGGAGCGGCGAAGACTTGTCGATGACAGGTTTGAAGCAGAAACCAGATTTGTTGTTTCCAGGTTTGGGAAATGTTGAGTTTGATTTTGATTTCTGGGATGGTTATTCAATTCGAGGGTCTTGGATGGTTGTTGAGATGGTTGCTGGAGTGGGGCGTTCATCGGCGTCGACTGATTGTGGCCGGAGTCGTCGTGCATATGCACGGTGATGGGTTTGCACTGATGATAGTTTGGGTTAGTTTTGGTCAGGGGAAGTTTTGAGATTTGCTCGAAGTTTTTGGGTTGTTGGAATGGAGAAGATCGATTTTAGACTCGAAGCAGTTTTTGGTGTTCTCGGATCATTCTGTATTTTTAGGTTTTTCGAAAACCTGAATTTTAGTTTTTAAATTTTAAAACCTGTAGCATCTGAGTTTTATAATTTGTAAATCTGAAGCTTTTGAATGTTTAGAAAATTTTAAACCTGGTTACAAATTCAAGTTTGAATTTTAAAATCCAGTGTTAAATTCAAAATCTCAGTTTTAAGTAAATAAATAAAAATAAAGGCAATAAGGTTTTAAACTTAAACTTGTTTAACTACTTTATTTTGGGAAGTAACTTAAACCTTTTAAATTGAAGTTTGTAAAATATGAGCAAGATTTAAAATAAAATTTAAATCTGGAAATCTAAAATAAAATATGAACTTCAGATTTTAAATTAGAAGAAGATTTAAATTTAAAGATTTAAACTAAATATAAATTGAAGTTATTGAAATTTTAAAATGAATCTAGTTTTCAAAATTTTTATGAAACTCAATTTCTAAGAAAAACACTTGTTTCTCTTGAAATTTTAAAAAGTTTTAAATTCTTTAAACTTTGATTAAGTTTAAAATATATTCATTTTAAATCATTTATTTAAAATGAAATTTGAAAGTAATTTCAAAAGTAATTTGTTTTCAAATAAATTTGTTTTTTTTAAACATAATTTAGAAATGTTTTATCTTAAAATTAATTAAGATTAATGTTTTGAAATTAATTTAATTAATGGAGTAATTAAGGAATGGTTAACTATTTTAATTAATTAATGATTTGGAATTAATAAATATTGATTAAGGATTAATCAATTTATAGTTAAGATCATTAATTAGATTATTTAATTAACGTTTAAAGAATTATTAATTAAGTAGTTAAGTTTTAATCAAGGTTAATTAAGTAAATAATTAAGGATTAATTAAGTGACAATTAAAACTTGATTAATTAAATAATTTAAACTTTAATTAGTGGATAATTAAAGATAATTAAATTTGTAATTATCCTAAGTTAATTACTTAATGAAAATAATTAGAGAAGGGTTAATGAAGATCATTAACTAAGATTATTTAATAATCAATTAATGTGGTTAATTTTTAATAATTAATAAGATTAATTTAATAATAATCGTTTGTAAATTGTTGAGTATAATTACTTAATGAAGTAATTAAGAAATTAATTACTTAAGGTAATTAATTGAGTTAAATGTAATTGTTTAATTTGATTAATTAAGTTTAATTAATTTTAAAACACTTGAGGTTTTAAAGTTAATTACTTAATGTAATTAATTGATTGGGATTTACTTAGTAAAGTAATTGATTGATAATTACAGACTGTAATTAATGGAAGATGTTTAGTAATGTAAGTAACTTGGATTAAATTAATCAAGGGATTAATTAAGAAATTAATTAAGGAATAATTAATTTGTTTTAATGAGATAATTAAGATAGTTAATTACTGAATATGGTTAATCTGGAATGATTAATAATTATGGGTTAATTACTTAAGGTAATTAATTTAAGAAGGTAATTGATTAAATATAATTAAGGATTATTAATTAATATAATTAATGATGTAAATAAAGTTGATTGATTATGATTAATTAATAAATGATAAGTAATTAAAGGTCCTTAATTAATGTAATTAATTAAGGATTAATGTAATTAATTATAGTTAATTAATTAATTGAAGTAATTAAAGGTTAATTACTGATTTTTGTTAGATTAATTAATTTGTGAAATTAATTAAGGATAATTACTTGAATGTAATTAAAGAATAATTAATCAAGGATGATTAATTAAGGTGATTAATAATGAATGATGAATTGATTGTAATCAATTAAATGGTTGAGATAGAAAGATTTATATTGGTGAAGTAACTAATTTAATTTATTTTAAATTAATTAAAGATGAAGTAATTAATTTAATTCACTTTTAATTAATTAGAGATAGAGATAGTTAATTTAATTCATTTTAAATTAATTATATTGTGATGAAGTAAATCTTTGCTTATGTATGAATGGGTGACATTGATTTCCTTGATTGATTGTAAGTAATGTTGTGTGGTATGAATGCTTGGTTGCATTGTGGTGATAATATAGATTATCTATTGTGATGATAATATGGATTACCTATTTTGGTATAGATCATCAGTTTATTTTGATAATGTTGATTATCAATTGTGATTTGTGAGTTATCTATCTGTGTGTGTGTATATAGTTGAATTGAATTGTTTTAAACTCTAAAACAACTTGGACCTAAAAGACACGCTTTGGATTTCGATGAGACCGAGTTCGGCTTTCCATATTTGGATATCCGAAAACCACATCGATTCCAATTAAACGTTAGGTCGTGAATCCAATTGGAGCTTTGTGAAGACTCGAGGTGTAAGAACTATTCATCGGTATAATATGGGGGTGATTCCGTGATGAGTTTGACGGAAATAGTACTTATAGGTTCGAGATGGTGATTTAGAGTGCAAGGGCTATGGTTGTTGACTCTGAGGGCGATTCCAATATGAGTGCATTGAGATAGTGCCTTCGGTTTCGTTCGAACCCGTAACGAACTTGTATGGCTTGAATGCTTTCAAAACATCGTCAGGTGGACGATGAGCATTCTAAGTGATATGTCCTATAAAAGTAATCGTTGCCTCAAGCCTCATCAACCTGGAATGGCTAAAACAGGGGAGGTGCAGCAAGGTTAAGTGGGTCATGCCCAAGTAGGACGAGATTTTCCCCTGTCTAGAGGTCCCTTTATATTCGGTTGTGTGGGCGGTTGCTAGCTACAACCGCGGGGTTGTCTTGTTCGGAACTGTTCAGTAAGGAATGGTTTCGGCCTTGTGTTACAGGGGAGCAGGCGTACTCCTCGGTACGTTGATCTAGGCCACGTATTGTGACAGGCGGTACCCCAGTAGCCCTGCCATTGTATGGAATCCAAAATCCAATAAGTGCGAACGGTTTTGATTGTATTACCCACTTTTGTGGCTAGTAGCTAGAATTTAATGAATGTAATAATTTAGGCTATTTCTTATTTATTTGAAAACCCTAGACCTATTATAATATCATCAGATTTCCTATCAAATGTTTTGGTTAGCGTACGGTAAAAACTTTTCTATGTTTATGTGTGGGAAGTCTTACGTGATACCTTTCTTTTCAAATGATTTTAAAAGTTAAGCAACCTTAACCTGTTATTCACACCAGACCTATGTCTGACCCAGAGTTTATCTTCTGTTTTCTTAAACTCTTGGGTACTCGAATTTTTACGAGTAGCCAAGGGATTCAGGTTGGCTTTGACGAATTGTGGAGGAGCAATGGAGAAGGTGGCTTCTGCGTGTAGATATATAGTATTCCGCTGTGTAGATTTCTTTGAGTAGTTTCTTGTACTGTATTGAGTTGTATAACTAGACAGGTGTTTATAACTGTCTAGTATGTGATATATATCTGTGTAACTCTGATGGTGGTTGTAAATTATGTAATATTTATGTTATTAATATAATTTATTCGTTCCGCTGTTTAAATTTTGATGTTGTTTCTTCTTTTTCTTCTTTCTTTTCTCTTTTTTATCCCTTTCTTTCTTCAAGATGATACGATTTTTTGTAGTGTGAAAGTCGGGTCGTCTCAGAGTTGATGTTGATACTCCAATTCGCACTCTGGGAATTTGAAGTTGGCCAACAGACGGTCAGTCACGTCTGTTTAGGCGTTTGAATTTTGTTCGCATTCCAAGATTGATGGATTTATCAGGATCGTGGATGGTCGATTCACATCCACCCCAAGTTAACAAGTAAGGTCGTTATATGGACCGATCCGTCCTCCTTGAACTTGGTCAAGATATGGTCGAAGTTGTTAGGTGGATGGGACCACCCTCTTCGAAACCACACTTCTGAGTTTATACTCCAACTCGCACTCTGGCATTTTGGAGTTAGTTATAGGATTGTTGTATATCAAACCTTTTTGGCTTTAGTGTAGTGACTTGCCCTCGAGCTTGAGTTTCACTTAGCGAGCGATCGGTCCTATCACAGTTACTCCCTATTTGAATAAATTCCACCATATGATGGAACTTAGCTCTTCATGCATCATGATGGTTGTATGTCACATTCAATAAATAACAGCTCTGGCTCAAAGAGATGGCATTTTATTGTTGAAATGGGAAAATACGGCAAAGTCAGTTGCCTTATTACAAATTTAAATTTTGAAATGCAGAATCAAATTGCAAATGGACTAAAATAGATAAAGCCTGTCATGTGTAGTAGCGACGGAGACTCTCGCTGTTCCAGGCTCTCGACAAAGTAAGATCGTCAACGGTCGATAACTTAAATGTGTCATCTATGAGTTTTCGTGCAATCACATACGGTCCTTCCCAAGTTGGTTTCATGTGTGAAGGAACCGGATAAATTCTCTTGAGGATGAGATCGCCGAGTTCAAAGGCTCATGATCGGACCTTGGCATTGTATAATCGGACGACTGACCTCAAATTAGCTTCTCCACGCATCTCATCCAACAAATCCAAGGATTTAGGAAGTAATATGGATTTGTCTTTGGATCATACTAAGTAACACAATGAGAAGGTACTTCCATCTTAAATGTAATAACGACTTCTGAACCATAAGATAGAGAGAATGGAGTGTGTCCGGTCGTGGACTTATTGGTTGTTCGGTAAGCCCATAAAGCCATAGGAAGTTCACCTACCCACTTGCCCCTGGCCTTTTCCAGTCGCTTCTTTAGAATAGACTTGATAACCTTAATAACAGCTTCAACCTTGCCGTTCGCTTGAGGGTGTGCAACTATAGAGAATTTCTTATGGATGTGGAATCGCTGGCAGAAATCCCTGAATTCAACGTTGTCGAACTGGGTTCCGTTATCAGTGATGATGGTATGTGGGAGACCAAATCGGCATATAACGTTGAGAACTACAAAGTTGATCACTTTCTTCGTCGTGATTGCAGCAAGAGGTTCAGCTTTGGCCCACTTAGTAAAGTAATCAACCGGGACGATGGCTTACATCGCACCACCTTTGGCCAGAGGTAGAGGGCCAATTATATCAATGCCCCATACTACAAACGGCTGTGGACTAACCATTTGGGTTATCTCAGTAGGTGGGGCTCTAGGTATTCGAACATGCCTTTGACATTTATCACATTTCCTGGCGTAGTCTGCTGCATCACGATTTACAGTTGGCCAATAACATTTGTATCAGAGTACTTTCTTAGCGAGAGCTTGCCCCCCGGTGTGATCACCACATTCTCCTTCGTGTACATTGTGTAACACTCACTTAATTTCATCGTGGGCGATACATCGGGAGAGAGGAACGGTATATCCTCTTCTATACATGACTCCATTCTAAATGGTGAACCACGAAGCTTTTCGAAGAATCTGTTTCTTCTCACTTATGCACTTAGGCAGCGTTCCATGCTCTGCCATGCTCGATGCAATTTTGATGCGGAGTCATCCACGACTCCTTATGGGGAGTGATTTCAAATACAAAGTCTGTTTCCAACTGATCAGTGCTTGGGGAAGATAACGTCTCCACAGGAATAAGCCCCTTTTACCGTGCTTCTCCCGTACTCGCTAACTTTGCCAATGAGTCAGCCTTTTGATTGCGCTCATGGGGTATATAGAAAATGGTATCATAATCAAACTGATCGAGTATTTCCTGGACTCGTGCTAGATAAGCAGCTAGTCTTCGATCCTTGGCTTCATATTCACCCCGAACTTGGCATACGACTAATTACGAATCACAATAAATTTCCACAGCAATAATTCTCAAATCTCGTGCGAGCTTCAATCTAGCACGCAAAGCTTCATATTCACTTCATTATTGGTCGCACGAAAATCAAACTTCAGAGCATAACATATGGACCGGCCTTCGGGGGTCTCAAGTACTATTCTACCACCCGAGCACCAGTCGTACGACGCACCATTGGTATGCAGCATCTAGATATATTCGAGAGATTCGATGGTTTTGGGCATGTCCTCTGGGACGGTAAACTCGGCTATGAAATCCGCTAAGACTTGTCCTTAAATAGCTCTCCTCAGAGTGTAAGTGATATCGAACTGGGTCAGTTCAATGTTCCACTTGAGTAACCTACCAGATGCCTCAGGCTGCATAAATAGCCATCGTAACGGTTGATCGGTGTAAACAGTGATAGGATGAGCTTGGAAATACGGACGGAGCTTCCTTGAGGCAATAATGAGACAATAAGCCAACTTCTCTAGCTTCGGATAATTTCTCTCGGCTTCGGTTAGTCGTTTAGTAATGTGGTAGACCGGTTTCTACACTTGGTCTTCCTCCCGAACTAAGGCAGCGCTGATTTCGTTTTCTGATACCACTAAGTAAAGGTATAATTGCTCGTGATCGATGGGCTTTAACAAAATCGGTGGTGTGGAGAGAAGTTCAATCAGTGCTTGGAATGCGCCTTCACACTCCGTGGTCCAATCAAAGTTTCATCTCCCTTTTTGAATCAGATCGAAGAAGGGAATGCACTTGTCGGTGGATTTTGAAATGAACCCGCTCAATGCTGCTACCTTCCCGTTGAGGTTCTGGACCTGCTTTAAGCTTCTTGGAGTTTCAAGATTTTTGATTGCCCGGATCTTTTCAGGATTTGCTTCGATTCCTCGAGTTTTGACGATGAACACAAGGAATTTTCCGAATGCGACTCCAAAGCGACAATTCAGTGGATTGAGCTTTATCCTATATTCTCGAAGGATGCTAAACATTGATTCTAAGTCTCCAACATTATCAGTGGAGGAACGTGACATCACCAGCATGTCGTCCACATATGCTTCCATGAACTTTTCGATCTGGCGGGCAAACATTCGATTGACTAGTCGTTGGTATGTTCCCCGGGCGTTCTTGAGTCCGAAAGGCATGACTTTGTAACAGCAGAGTCCTAGATCGGTCACAAAGCTGGTATGCTCTTGCAGGGCAAGCGCACAGGTATCTAGTTGTAACCGGAATAAGCATCCATAAAAGATAATAACTCGTGCCCAGCCGTTGAATCTACGAGCCGATCAATTCGGGAAAGTGGAAAACTGTCTTTCGGGCAAGCTTTGTTCAAGTCAGAGTGATCAACACACGTCCTCCACTTCCCATTCAGCTTTCGGACAAGTACGGGATTGTATACCCACTCCGGGTATAAGGCATCTCGGATAAACCCATTTGATTTCAACTTATCAACCTCGTCCTTAAGGGCGACAGATCTCTCTGGATCCATACTACACCTTTTCTGCTTGACCGGGATACACCGTGGGTCAATATTCAGGGTGTGGCTCGCGATGTCCGGCGAGATCCCACACCTGTCAGAATGGCTCCAAGCGAATACGTCGGGATTTACCGAGAGAAATTCAGCCAATTCTTGCTGCATCTATTGGCTTAACTGAGATCCAATCTTTATCGTTTTTGAATCGTCATCATCATCGATCGGGACATCGATTGTCAATTCGGCCGAGGAAGCTTGACTATCTTTAGTTTCATCTTCATTTTCAGTGTCTCTCGGGTCAAAATCCCTTTGGAATTGGTTGGGGTGCCCGGGCCTGGGCCCAGGCACCAATTATCAATTATCAGATAAACAGACATAGAGAGATTCCACTATGCCCTTCCCTTTCTCCTTTCGCTATGCCCCACCCAGCTCAGCAACATAACAAGTTCGTCCGACAGCCTGATCTCCTTAAACGGCTCCAATCCCATGATCGGGTGGGAACTTTAGAGTCAAGCACCATGGGGCAATGGTTGCCCTGAATTCAGCAAGGGCCCGCCGGCCCAAGAAAGCATTGTAAGGGGAGTCTATATCTAAAAAACAAACTATAGTATCCAGGCTCTCCGGCATTCTCCAACTCCCAACTCCAATGGTTGTTCCACGACTCCAGTGGGTATAGTAGCACTCCTATTGAAGCCGTGGATCCGAGACTGATAGGATTTCAAATCTTTGGCTTCCAACTTCATCAGATCATAAGATAGCTAAAATAAAATATACACAGAGCTTCCACTATCAACCAAGATCCTCTTCATCCAAGAGGACCTACTTGAGCAGATATGACAAGTGGATCGATAGTGGGGGCTTCGATCTTATCAACGTCTCTGTTTCGAAGCACGATGACATCGGTCATCGTCTTATGTTGCTTGGTTAGAGCCCCATCATCACAACTACAACAACATTCGAAGTCCACATGCCCAATAGAGAAAGCATAAGACACCATTTCCCTCCAGCTTCGGTCTGCTAGATGAGGACCACCATTTATTGTATTTATCACCAACCTCCCGCCTGTACAAGCGGGTTCCTCCTGTCTTTCCTGGTATGGTACACGATTCTGAGTTAATGGGCCCGCACCTTTTTATTGCGGTGCCCGCACAAACTGGTCCAATTTTCGTTCACATATTAGCTTTTCAATGAGATCTTGTAAATGGCGACACTCATTTGTATTATGGCCGTAGCTTTCATGAAATCTGCAAAACTTCCATGTTTGGATTTGCCTCTCCGATGATGGCTTCGGAGCCGACTTCTTGTATTGCATAGTATTGCAGGTTCACAGATATACATTCTCTAGCGACGTATTCAGTGGAGTGTAATTATCATACATTGGAGCTCTACGTTGCGGTCCACAGTTCTGATCTCATTTTTTATTTTGATTTCCATTATTTCTCTGCTGAGTTTTCTTTTTCTGGATATTCAACTGAACTTTCCTGAAGCTCTCGTTGGACTGTTTAACGCAACATTACTTTGGATCCATTCTATACTGGGCCCCGCATCATCCTTTTTCCTAGACTGTTCTGTGTCCTCCCTTCTCAAGAATTGGGCTGCCTTGGAGTAGAAATGGTCCATTGACGCAGAAGGCTTCCCAGCCAACCAATTTCCGAACTCGGAATCAGGATCAATCCCCTTAGTCAATGCCATCGAGACACAGTTGTCATTGGGATTTCTTATCTCTACACATGCAGCATGAAACCTCTCTAAGTAACGTCTGAGTGTCTCTCCAAAAGCTTGAGTGACACTAGATAGAGTGTTGACATCCTTTAGCCTTGCAACATACATTCGAAACTGCTAAATAAACTTGGTCGCTAGTTGGTCAAAGCGAGAAATAGATCGGGGAGGCAAAGAGTGAACCACATGGTGGTTATGCCCCCCCAAAGAGTTAGGAAAACTACGACACTTAACCGCATCATCAACTCTCATAGCAGTCATCGGCCACTCATATTTCAGACTATGCTGGTTTAGATCAGAACTTCCTTCATAGACTGGTAAAGCCGGCATTCTAAATCGCCAAAGGGTAAAGGGAGTATGACTCCGAGAGATTCCTCAATCATCATTTGTGAGGCCTTGACTCACTCAAATCATCTGACGAATCATAGTGGGGACGTCTGGTATTTGTACATTCTATGCATGTTGAGCCATGTTGTGGTCGGGTCCCACAATGCGAGGCTGGACCGGACGCTATCGACGGTCCTTGTCTCGCCTCCTTGGTTCCAAGTCTTCAGGGATGTATGGTTCGGGAGTACGTCCATGCTGATGATGGTTCAGATCTGTTTGATTCCTGACATCAACCCCTGGTTCAACAACGATGGTGGTAGCGCAGTTGTTTGTGGTGTAGTGAGGAACAATACCTCCCTAGGAGGAGGGTGCAGTTTGGAAGCTGGTCGAAGGGCCAACTCTCATTTCTCCAATGTTCAGAGTAGGTTGATGTCTGGTGGGTTGGGTGTAGCTAAAGTCTAGTCGTGGGCGTGTAGATCTATGATGGTAGTCAGATGATGCTGAACTTTCGATAGACGAGTAAGAGGCATGATCCCCCCCAGTTCTCCTGCGCCTTTGGCGGTTTAGCTGGTTGGTCAACTCTGCATTAGTGCACAGCTATTCAGTCAGTTTTTGCTGACTCTGGGTCAACTCTTGAAGCAGCATCTGAAACTCTTGTCTGGTAACATGGCCAGACAGATCTGATGGTCCGACAGTATTCTAGTTGGATGGAGGCAGTTGTACGGGATTATGTCCGTCCCTGCTTCTTGATCTACAGCTGTAGAGGCGGACCTTGTGCTAACCATGGTGGATAAGAAAGTCCTTGCCTAGATTTTATGCAAATCTGAATAGGTTGGAAGGATTCTGAACTTGATATCTGGATCTTCCTCTTGGACTTGTGCAATCCAGTATCGATAGTAGTTCCATAGAGCAGGAGAAAAACTATGTTTTCTCAGTGAAAGCACCAAAGTGTTTGTATCAAAATTGGGTATAACACTCTTTGGAAGTATTTGAAGAGATAAAAATGAAGAATAGAAATTTAAAACGAGGATTATCTAACAAAAACTTCAAAAATGAATATGAAAACACGCAGAAACACAGCAATTTAGAGTTGTTCGGCGTATGGCCTATGTCCACTATGAAGTTGATGACATTATTGATATTCACTTGCCGTTTAAAACTGATAACAAAGGCTGATGGTGGATTATAGTTCTGAAATTCGAGTACAATAGCAGCTATGGAGTGCAAAGTTGAACTCGATAGAGTCTGGACGTCAAAAAGCCAAAAGATCCTTCTTCTGTAGGTCATGTGGCTCTATTTATAGGCATAGGAGGCAAATATCTCGCTCAGATCTCAAGATACTTCTTATGGAATTTGGGTGGGCTCATGCAATCGATTCTAGGTGATTTCGACTCGATCCGTGATCGATATGAACGAATTTATTATCGATCAAGATTTGATCCAATCGAGTCGAAATTTGGCTGGAACATTCTTCAGGTTGTATGTAAGCTTCTATGAAAATTTCATAGCATTTGGACTTGTGGATTGCAAGTTATGATCAATGCGAATTGGAATTCTTCGATGGCCTATTGCGTTCGAATCGATGCCTTCGTATCGCTCTATTCGAATCGATCCAGGCACGTACTAGCAAGTTGAGTGGCACTCACTCTTTGGATTGATCCACTTTTTATGCCGAGTCGACCGAGTCATTCCAAGGCCTTTGCCTCGTTCCTATCGAAGACCATTGCATTGTTCGCATCGATGGAAATGACTCTGTTTGTGTTGGTCCAAAATGCATGGCACGCATCGGTCGTATGGTCTTGTTCGTATCAATAGATTTGGCCTTGTTCATATCGATCGGAATAGACTCCAGTTGATCGATACGAAGTTGAAGCGGCAGGATGGGTACGAATAAGCGGGAGATCGATGGATTCGAATAGTTGCAACATAATGGATAGGAACAACGGTTCTATGATGGATACAAACAGTGCAGTCCCTTGATAGATTCGAATAGACGCTTGCCGATGGATATGAACAAAGCCCTTCTGGATGGATACTAGTAGCGTGTTTCAAGATGGATGCGAAAAGAACCAATTCAAAGAGAACTAATTCTATGGATGGATTTGAAAAAGGCTTCTGGATGGGTACAAAATTGATCGATGAAAAGAGATTGATCGCGGCCTGGTCGACACGAAATGATGGATACGAATTGTTGGATGTGAAATTATGGATGCGACTGTGTTGATTTCCTTGACTTGAATCGATCATATCTTAAGCATACGATCTCGGATTAACTTGACATTTGGAGCGTTGGCTTTTATAGCTTTGCTTGTTATGTCTTGTCAATTGTAGCTCGATCCGGAATCGGACAAAATTCATCGACATCCATAGTCAACCTATGCATACTCGTCATTTGGGATGAGTGACCCTTAGTTTTCAGTCAATTCCTTGATATCTCGGCCTTGCCAAAAGGCGAGATAACATGGACCAAGAACCAACCTATCTGTTTTCTCTGAATAATATATGGGTTATTTGCACGGCCTTCCTTACAAAGTTCCAAATGGAAATACTAATCTGATAACTATTATTATACAAAAACTCGACTAAATGCAGATGGTCTTCCTATGATCCCTCGAAATCTAGAATACAAGTTCATAACAAATCTTTTAAAAATTTGTTAACTGCTTACGTTTGCCATCTGTTTGGGGATGGTAAGTGGTACTCATTTTGAGTTTGGTTCCCAAAACTTCCTATAGACTCTTTCAGAATTCAATAATGAATAAGGGATCTCTATCACTTACTATGCTACCAGGGATTTTGTGCAGCCTAACTACATTCTTCATAAAGACCTTTGCTAATACGGATAGCGTTTTGGTTGACTTAACTATAATGAAATGGGCCCCCTTGGTCAATCTATCCACTATAACCTATATATTTTTATTTCCTCTGTTCGACCTTGGTAACCCGTCAATGAAATCCATGGAAATAGAATCTCATTTCGAAACTGGAGTATCTAATGGTTGAAGCAATCCACTTGGCCTCTGGTGTGCAGCCTTTATTTATTGGCAATTCAGGCACTACTTTACACATAAAACAATATCCCGCTTTATACCTTCCTAGAAGAAACTTCTCTTCATCTAATGATACATCTTTGTTCCTCCTGGATAAATAAAGAAATTCAAATGATGGCATTCCTCCAAGAATTCTTTCCTTATGTTTCCTACACTTAGAACATATAATCTTCCTTTCTATCTCAACCACCCATTCTGGTCAAGACTAAAGTATTTCATACTTTATGCATGCCAAATTTCAGGTCATTCCGACCACTGTAGCTTATAGAAATCTGCTGTCGAACTTTGGTTTGGAGCATGTTTTTGCTCCAGATTTTCACAGTGAAGTTATCACTTGGGTACAACTTTGAGACATCATAACTTTCTCATACCTTATCCAAATTGCCTGATTCATTTTCTAGTTTAAAGTATATGAATTTAAAAAATATGGGGCATTACAACTTGGTCATTTCTCTCGGTTCCATCCCTTAACTTCTTGATCCGTTCAACTAATATTGAATCTTCTTCTTGTTTAGAAGCAATATTTTGTATCATCATTGGTTGAACTTCCAAAAAGATAACACTACGGTTTCTCCGCTGGACCTAGCCTAAGATCTTCACTACACCCTGCAATCTGCTAACGCTTCTAAATATTTCTATTCGGCAATCATTTCCAACAATACAATCTTTTGTTTCTTGCTAAGTGCATCTGCAACCTTGTTGACTTTCCCTTGTGTGTACTCAATCCCAAAATCATCGGCAGCAATAAATTCTAACCACCTCTGTTGTCTCAAGTCCAGCTCCTTCTGAGAGAACAAATACTTCAGCGCCTTATGATCGGCATATAACTCAAACCTCTCTTCCAAAAGGTAATTTCTCCACACCTTCAATGCAAAAATCGTTGTAGCCGATTCCCAATCATGTGTCGAATATCTGACCTCGAGTGGTCTAAGTTATCTAGAAGCATAGGAAATCACTTTACCTCTCTGCATCAGCTTCGCTCCTAATCCTGTTCCACACGCATCTGTATAAATTACCAAATCCAGATTCCCTTCCGGAGCAACCAACATAGGTGCATGGGATAATAAGCGTTTAAAACTCAGGAAAGCTTCCTCACACTTATCGATCCATGCAAACTTTACATCCTTTCCCATTAGCTTGTCATAGGTCCCGCTATCCATGAAAAATCCTTAATGAACCTCCGATGATAACCAACCAACCTAAGGAAACTCTTTGTCTCCGTCACTGTCTCGGGTCTCTTCCAACTATTCAAAGCTTTAATCTTTGTCGGATGTACTAACAACCTCTTCTTTGAGACTACATGAGCAAGAAATTTCACTTCCTTCTTCCAAAAATGACACGTCGAAAACTTTGCCTTCAGCTGATGCTAGCTCAACATCTCAAGCTCCACTCTAAGATGAACTTCGTGCTCTCTTTCATTCTTATAATATATCAAGATATCGTCAATAAAAACTAATACGAACCTATCCAGGTGCTCTTGGAAAACTCGGTTCATCAAATCCACAAAGAAAGTCGGTGCATTAGTCAGGTTGAACAGCATAACTAACCATTCATACGACCCATATCTGGATCTAAACGCCATCACAGGTATATTATCCTCTCCTACTCTGAGCTGATGGAAACCTATCGCCAAACTCAACTGGGAAAATATCTTGTCTCTAGTTAACTCAACGAACAAATTGTTAATCCTCGGCAATGGATATCAACTCTTTATTGTCCTCTCATTCCACTTATGCTAATCGATACGTAGCCTTAACGATCCATTTGGATTTTTGGCAAACGCTATGGCTGCTTCGAAGGCAAACTACTCAGCCAGAAAAAACTATTGCCTTCCAAATCCACCTATTGCACTTTCAACTCCCTCATCTCCGCAAGGGTCATCCTGTTAGGTGGCTTACTTACTTGTTCTGCCCTCGAAACCAAATCTTTCTAAAACTCAATGGCTCGTTTCATTGGCAATCCAACTATATGCTCCAAAACTTCCACAAATTCTCTAACAACGAAAACTTGATTCTGCACATCTTCCTAATCCATAACACCCAACAAAGCATTTACCTCACCGCCAGAACCTTCTAAGGTCTAAAAAATTCGGTTGCTACAATCAAGGTGTCTAAGTGATATTTTCCTATCTTGGAAATATATCCTGACATCGTACTCATTCAACCAAACCATCCAAAGAAAAATCATGAACCCCACAAAATCATACACATGCAAACTGTAAACAAAAGTATGACCTAACAGGCAAACTCTAACTGGTCACATCTCAACCAAAGAGTTACATACCCTCCTATTGGATTCACAACCTGTAAGGAAGTAGCTAAATATGTGGGTTCTAGGTTAAGTTTAACTATCAAACATCTAGATATAAAAGAATACGATGCACCAGTATCAAATAGAACCCTAACAGACATAACAGGATATGAAGCGTACCTACCAAAACTACCTTTCCCTTCTTCTGGTCTATTGGCTTCGAATTAGTAGGCACTAATGCATACACTTTGCCCTTTCCATCCGTAGCGGGCTCCTTGCAATGGTTCTTATAGTGGCCAATCTTGTCGCTTTTGAAGCACTTGACATTCTTCTTCCCAGCCATTTCCCTGGCCTTTCCAGCATGACATTCATTAGCAAAGTGGCCAATTTTGTTGCATTTGAAGCAAACAATCTCAGACTTCCCTTTCTTAGCTGCTCCACCATTCTAAGCACCCTTCTTAGGAAAGAACATCCCCTTCTAATTCTGCCCAACTTGGACCTTCTTAACCATATTCTTCTCTAGAGAATCAAGAATCTCCTTGTGCCTTAAGGTCATGTCCACTACAAAATCAGAAGGATCTCTAATATGAGGTAATGTTGCCCTTGCTAACTCAGGCCTCAATCCTGATAAACTTCCTATTCCTCTTCATTACTGTACCCACTGAAGCATATCTATATCTGGCCAACTCTTCAAACCTCCTAGCATACTCTAGAATAGACATCTCTCCCTACTCTAACTTAGCAAACTTTCTGATCAGAGCTGACTATGTCATTGTAGACATGAATCTCTTCTGCAACCTCTCCTTGAAATCTGCCCATGTCAAGGTTTCCTCATCCGTACCAGCCGTCATGTTGTTCCACCAAAACAAAGCTACTCCCTGGAGCTGTTTCGGAGCAAGCCTCCTCTTCTGCTGATCATTGAGCCCTAAGTCTGCAAATATTCTCTCACAGTGCAGCAACTAATTTTCCACCTCTATAGCGTCCTCTATTCCCAAAAATGGCATCCCTCCAAACTAAGCGTAATTTGCACATAGCTTAGCATAATGGTTAATTACCGAAACTTTCGAAACTCCTGCCTCTGCAGTATCTCCTCCTCCACTCCAGCTGCAATTCCAGCTTGCATCATATTCACGAAAAACTGATACATAGCTCCCACGTCCACTTGTGGGACTTTAGCAACTACATTCTCTACTTGTGCCTAACCTTGGATCCTCCTTGCACTAGGTCTGGCATTCCCATCAGCGCCCTCCCCTCCTGGGTTAGCTCTTCCTCTTCGACCATCCATATCTGTATTCAAACCACCCAAGATATAGAAAGTGACCTAACAATAATGAGAGAGTAGAGATAAAGCATATACTTATGTATAGCAAATACAAGCATGCTACTATGGCGTTATCCCATACCCCAATCTTACTCTAATTCCATAGGATTATGTTTTAAAAACAATTTTAGTTTAAATTTTTTCTTAAACCTATCCTCTCATACCAAGTTGTAACATCCTATGTCTAGAGGCCAAAATCTAAGATCTACATATGTTGAAATCATCCATAGTATTAACTTCTAGTAACAAAATACGGTAATGCTAATGATATCCGTAATACCAGATATCATGAGCACTTGAATATGAACAAATTACTAGATTTCCAAAAATAACATTTTACTGATTACAATTCAAAACAAACTCATATCCAAATTACATAATCCCATATTGTTTCCCAAGTAAAGACCAAATATAATCATTACAAAATACGCCAAGAGCAACATATGATGATGTCCCCTTGGTTGATTAGAGTCAATATAGTCATATCTAACTCAATATACATAGTGGAATTAAACAAAATTAAACTGTAACTCCTAATTAGTTATCCGTCAGCCACTTGCTCGTCTCCTGAAGCATTATTCGCCATAATTTCTAAAACATGTAAACCTTAACCCTCAGCCTACTAAAATAAAATTTGAGCACCCAAGAGTTTAATGGGAAACAAAAATTTTAAGTTAGACAAAGAGCCTAAAGTGAATAATACTGTTGCATCTCGGTTTATTAATATTAAGTGAGACCACACCGCTTAGCGGAACGGGTTTACCCTCACTAATTTCCTCTTTAAAACATATATTTTGCAAATCCTTTCCTTCCCCCAAACTGGTTAATCAAACTGGTATAGTATTGATAATAATAGCTAATTTCATTAAGCTATAATCGGGTGAATAATAGACCATCTCTTCACAAGCAGTAAGTGGACTATCTATCAGAAAACTAGGCTGACTGGCTGCAAACTGGACTAACTGTTCGCAAATTAGACTAACTGTCTGAATCAAAATGGACTATCTATCCCAATCATTTTCTTAGGGTTAACTACCCTTCATATATTTCCTTGAAGACATTGTCAAAATAATTTAACTTTTTAAATCAAACTTATACAAGGAAAATATATTCTTAGCTTTACTCTTAGCTATTTTTGCCATGTTATATATACTTTACTCAAAATAATGTTGATGAATTTTAGTGAGGACTGGCTATCCTTCCAAAACAAGTTAAAACCAATTTCAACTTGAAAATACTTAAGCTATATTGAACATTCGAAACCTTTGTTTAAAATCTTTAAACAACCCTTTCGAACCCTCTGAAGGTAACCCTTTCGAAACCATTGAAAGTGACCCTTTCGAAACCATTAAAAGCCTATCCGTCAAAAGCTTTAAAACATTAGACAACCCTCTTTAAAACCTTTAAATATTGTCTTTCAAAAATATAGGAAATCCTTTACTTTTAACCCTTTTGAAACCTTGGGGAAGCACCCCTTTGAAACCAATCACTAAAACCCTTTTGAAAGCATTGAAATACTAAACCTTTCGAAAGCTTTTGGGTTCAATTTAAAACATGTGGAAACCTTTTGAAACCATTCAAAAATTTACCCCTTCGAAATCTTGGAAAAAATTTCGGTCGAAACCCTTTGGACTATGCCTTCAAGTCGAGCAAAAGGATCAGAAACCCATTAAAGTCGAAAGCACTTCTTTCAAAATCATTAATACCGTCTCTTTTGAAACCATTTGGGTTATACTTCAATCATAGAAAAAGGTCTTTAAAACATTTAAGTTGAATGCAACTGTTTCAAAACAATTTGCTAAGTAAAGAAGTGATAGTGTCGAAATCACCCTTTCTAAAGCATTGGAGAAGTGGCCAAATTTTAGAAAACAAAGTAAACAACCCTTTCGGAACCATCTGGGTCGAAAGGTAGAAAGCGGTAGCAAAAAGTCTTCAACTTAGTCGAAAGAAATCATTTAAAACGAAAGCGTAACCTAATCGAAATCATTTTCTAAATCCATTAAACCCAGTCGAAAGCTGACTAAGTCAAAGCCATTTAATCGAAAGCTAGCAGGCGCATTTTTAATTTTAAAGCAAAGCGGTGCTTCGATTCCTCCGAAAACTTTGGTTTCAACCTCATGTCTTTTCCCTTCTGTCCAAATTGCTACATACTAATATATTGATACCATGTGCATAAGTTTCGATGGTGTTGAAGGCAGAGTGACTTGGTCGAAAGCCAACCAAGGTGGAAGTAGGTGCCGAAAGCAACAAAACAGTGAAAGGCATGTAGCAAATTGTTCTTTTCACCTAACCTGCTTTATGTGTGAAATTTTGATTAGTTGCCTCTTTTCTTTACCACTAAAAACTACAGCAATTTTTAGAACTAACTATTTGGATTATTTGTAAAAATCCCCTTCTCCTTTTATAAATATATAAAACATTTGAATCCTATACCTTAAATAATTTAATATATCCATTAAAACACGTAGGAAAAATCTACAAAAATTTCAAAAAATTACTTTTAATACGTTTTCCAACATATAAAAATTTCAGACCCAGACCTTTTAATATTTCACCGTAAATAATTTATAACCCAAAATAATATTTTCTTTACCAGAAAATTCATATAAAATCCACAAAAATTCAAAAAACTCTGAAAATTAAAATCCACCTCCAAAATAATATTTCTGGTCTATATAAAACTTCACATGGCATTTGAATGTAATTTAATAAGGTTTTCACCTTAAAACATATCATAAAACCAATATGAACATACATAAATCATCAACATGTATATATAATCATTCCATCATTCAAAAACATGGCGTATCATTGCACATAGGTTCGTATTGCATCCTAAAACCAAAAAAGAAAAGAAATATAAGATGTAAATATTATTCACCTTAGCTTTAGAGATTAAAGAGATTGAGATGTGAATGTATTTGATTTGATATAGCTTCTCCTTAGCTTTTCTTAATCTCTTTCCTCTTTCTCTTGTCAATGGTGGCCGGACTCAAGTTAAAAAATTTATAAAATGAAATGAACGTGTAGGGGATACGTGGCCAAGGGTTATGGGTATAAGAATGGCCTCTTTCCTATTCTACCCCTCAACTATTGCATGTTAACTCTTATTTTAATTCTTTGGTTAAATGGCACGGATACCCCTTATGAAAAATTAAATCTCAATCCCTTTTACGTCATTTAACCAATTAAATATCCTAAATAATGTTACCAAAAATATTGGTTGTTACGTCACCAGTTGAACTTTGATCTCCGTTGATGTTATCGCCGTCATTATCAACGTTATCATCATCATTATCACAATAATTGTCACCCCTTCTTCTTCAATAGCCTCATCTTTGTCATCTAACTTTATTTAGGAAATATAATTAGATAAATTAAATCGAGTAATGATGATAAGGGGATTGAGATTTTGATAAAACATATAGGCCCATGCTTAACTATAACATAAATGGGCTTAATTTGTTTTGTAAGCTAATTAATGCACACAAGGGCATATTAATGAATACTTGCACCTCCTTATACTCATGGCTATAAACTTTTGTAATTTCCCATTCATGTTTCATTTCTCATTTTTAACAAACGCAAATCAAAAACCTAAATTAGAGCCGGCCATTAACAAGGAGGAAAAGAGGAAAACTCTATCTAGAGCTAAGGATCAAACCTAGGATGGATTAATCAACAAATAGTCTCAAATTTCTTTCCATATCTAAGGTGAATAATAATTCATTCCATCTTTATTTTGTTTATCATATGTTTTCGATTTTAAGATTAATATTTTTTTGTGATGTTTGGATGATGATATGCTTGGGTTATTATATGTTTGATTTAAACCAATTCATTTACATATGGAATTGCACAGTGTTAGGGCAAAGCCGACATGGACAAATTATATGATAGGTGTAACTTGATTTTAGAGACGAATTTAATTTTTCATAATTTTCCAAGATTTGGAGAATTTATTGTGAAATTCTAAAGGAAAATATGCTATAATTGGGTTTGAAATTTACTTTAATTATTTCAGGATGAAATTGGGTTTGAAATTTAAAATATTAGATTACCTGATGAAATTGTGATAGTTGAGGATTTTTTCCAATTGATTTACTAGGAAAAATAAATTATTTTGAAAGAGGGAATTATTTGAAACATTGGTTTAGCATAATGGAAGGGCTTAAATGTTAATTTCCTTTGATTTGGATCCGATAAATGCAGTAGTTATTTTATTAAGTATTTGAATTTTTTTAAGCCAACCAATTAAAACAATACACGTAGGCAGGTTATTTAAAGCATTTACTAAAAATGTGCAAGATTTCAGCCTTTAATCAAAAATGTGTGTTCTGCCTCCTTTAGTAATATCTTTCGACTCCATTGCTTCTACTCCAACCCAGCCGAAACCCACCAAATCGAAATCAGTATACAAGTTATCACTCAGTTGGAACGTAGTGGATTGAAGGAAAGGAGGAAACTATTGTGTCGAAAATCATGCTTTCGATATGGTCGAACCCTGTTTAATTTTAAAAAGTTAAGTATTTACTTTGTTTTTCTTAAAGCTTTCAACCTAATCAAAAAATATATTTTTGAAAGGAGTTTATAAATAGCTTTTGAAAAAGATTGCCATTTTATGTTCTAAGTATTAGCCTTCGAAAGGGTTTCCTTTTGTTTAATTGCTTTCAAAAGTAATAATTCGACCTAGTCGAAATCCAGCCGCTATTTCCTTTACGAGCGTATTGATGCCATCAATCCTTTCGAAGGGTTATCTCATTTTTAACATAATCTAAGCCACTTTCTAAATGCTTTCGAAAGGGTTTGATGGTTCTGAAGGCAATGGGGTCGAAAGGGGGTATCAATGCTACCCTTTGAAGTTTTAACTTAAAAGTTTTGAGCTTATAAATAAGTGGTTCCGACACCTTCTACTTTCCTCAAACAATTCTATAAGGGGTTTCGAAAGAGATACTTTCATTACAACTACTTTGACCCAAAGGATGTTTTTAAGAGTAAAACCTAATGCTTTCGAAAGGGGCACTTTCATTGGTTCAAAACAATTTTCCTAAATATTATTAAGTATGGTTTTGAAGCATTCGAAAGGTATGTACATATAGTTTTGAAAAGAGGTTTTCTATGTTTTCGAAGGAGGTCACCCAGTGGTTTCGAAACTGATGTTTTAACATTTCAAAATAAATAACCTACCCTCATTTTTAAAAGGAAATACCGTGGCATAAATAAATATTTTTGAAAGTATTAATTCTTCATATATTTACTCCCATTGTAATTAACCCATAACGGTAATTTAGGAAGGGCAGAATAACCAGCTTGGTTGACCCAGTAGTGAATATAACTTATGAAATGATAAAATCCTAATTTAAGATATTTGTAGAGCCAATAGGTTCACAGTAAGCCCATGAAAACTATGTAAAGGGAAAGATATTCACTGGGGCCAATAGGTTCATAGTCAGCCCATGAAAACTACGATATGATAATGGTAGGGGAGAATAGGTTTATAGTTAGGCCATGAAAACTATATCCGAAATAAGGTAATGATAGATAGTCAATAGGTTCTTAGTCAGCCCATGAAAACTAGGATAATAGTAAAGAAATTGAAGTTACTAACAGGTTCTTAGTGATCCCATGAAAAACTATGAAATTGTAAAGATAGTCCATAAACATTTGATAGATTACTAGTAACCCTAAAAACTTTAATTGAGATAGATAGTCAAAATGAACGAGGATGGGTAATCTAGACTTAATTTAATTGTTTGGCATATCATCATAATGTTTTGAAATACTATATTCTAACCATTGTGGATACAGAAGCATAGTATATGGTTTTATAAATGTTTTAGCATACTAATGAGGGGAAAATCTGTTCCGCTAAGAGGCGTGGTCTCACTAGATATCTAAAGGGTTAGAGATGGTAGATTATTATTCGTACCAGATTTTATATCTGACTTGAAGTTTTTGTTTTCCCCTTAAACTCTCGTGGACTCAATTGATTTTGAGTAGGTTGAGAGTTAAGGTTTTCAGGTGTTCTTTTAGATGAATAAAGCTTCTAAAGATGTGCAGGAGGCAAGCTTGTTATTAGAGTTCTTTTATTTCTGCTGTGTGTTTGATTGAAAATGAAAACTTGTTTTAGTGCCTTATTATATACTCTGATCATCCGTGGGGGCATCTTCATATGTCGCTCTTCGTGTATCTTATAATAAGTGTATTTTGTCTAAACGCGGTCTGCGCTCTAGGATTTGTAACTAATTTGAAATATTATTAAATGGAATATGGACTTTGTTTGTTGTTTTAAAAATTTCCATATTCATATGTTCCTGTGTATCAATGTATCTAACATTATCGAATTTGGTTGTCAAGGATTAATATCTATGGATGGCTACATCATCCGTAGCCTTTAGTTTTTGGCCTCCAAGTAGAGGGATGTTACAAGATCGTATCAGTGCATAGATTTATGAAAACTTAAAAGAAAAGTTAAAAATAAAAGCTTTTTGAAACATACTCCAATGAATCAGAAATAAGATTGAGGTTTGGTGTAATACTATAAATTTTAGTTAATATTATTTGGGATATTTAATTGGATGAATTAAATAAAATAATGTGAATAATTAGAGAGATGATGTTAATAAATCCAATGACCGTGTCTTAATGAATGAACTAAAATAAGACTTAACTAAATTTTGAAGGAGGAATTTTCCTAAGGGGTAAAATTGGAAATTATGCTACATTTCTTAGTATATATCTCTTCCTCCACTTTAATAAATTTTGACTTTCTCATTCATAACTCCTCACCAACTTTTGGTCGGCCATTAAAAGCTCTAGGAAGAGCAAAAATTAAATAAAAAGCTCAGGAATTAAAGCTAGGGAATTATCTCATTCTCCAATCAACAAATCAAGGTGAATAATCAAGTTTATCATCTCATATTTCTATGTCCGGAATGGTATGGGTTATACTTGATTCATGTTTGTGATATTGGTTAGGATATAACCATTTAAAGCTTTGTTTGTATAAGACATGGGTGTGTTAAATGTTAATGGGCTAATTAACACGTTTTTATTTGGTTTTGGTTAAATTCCAAGTTGTTTTGATCTTCATATGCTTTGAAATTTTAATATATTAAAGTATATGATTTATCAGATTTTTTGTGATTTTTGGGGTTTTTCTTTAGTGATTTACTAAGGTGATTAAACTATTTAAATTTAAGGGCTAAATTGCAAAATTACCTTCGAATTAATCAATTCGAAGGGAAGGCTGCAATTGAAAATTTTATTTTTGGAATAAGATTAGTGTTTTAAGAAAAAGGTTAACTTTTGCATACTTTTTACTATTTGGAAGTAAAGGAGAAGGCTCCTCAGCCAATCAAAATTAGACAAGCAAGATAAAACATCACTTCAGTAGGCCCAATTCTGCCTTCGACTCCAACAAGCCCCCTTTTACCCTTTCGACGAAGTCAAAAGGTACCTTTCGTCTAAGACGGAAGGTAAATTATTAACCTTCGCATAAGTGAAAAGTTAGGCACAGTGTCGAAGGGAAGAGGGGCAAAGGGATAGGGAGGCTGCTTCCTTTGCTTTCGAATGGAAATATAAATGCTTTCGAATTAGTAGGTTTCAAAGGGTGATCCTTCGACTCCATCATTTTTATAAAAAAAGAATATTTATACTCAAGAAGGGGTTTCGAACGGGATCTTCGAAAGTTAAACCTTCAAGAGAATGTTTCAAATATTTTCCAAAAATATGTTTTAGAACCTTTCGAATAAGTCGAAAGGATGGAGAGGAAAAGGAAGGGTTTACTTCCGAGCCTTCCCATTGTTTTTAAAGTAAAAGTTTCAATCCTTTGGACAAAGTCAAAGGCTAAACCTTTCGACAAGGTTGGAATTATACCATCGAAGGGTTTTGAAGGGATTTCCATCAATAATTGAGAAAGGTTTTGAAAGGGTTACATTAAATAATTATGAAAGGTTTTCAGGGAATTACCTTCCATAATTACGAAAGGTTTATAAATGGTTTTATAAGGAGGGATAACACAAGCTTTCGACTATGTCGAAAAGAAACCTTTTGACAAAGTCGAAAGTAGGACCTTTTGACAAGGTCGAAAAGTATGATTTTATGATGCTTTCAAAAGGAAGGCTTCCATAGGGGATAACTTTGGAGGTTATTTGATTTCGAATGGGACTTCATTCGAAGGGTTGTAAAGGGCTGCTTTAGCCATTTTTCTTGAGTAATTTTTTGCTAATTCGAAGGGGCTACTTCGAAGGGTTATAGCATAAAATATTTATCGTTATTTAAATATGTACGGGGAACCCTTATTTAAATTGAATGTAATAAAACCTTGGGGACAACGAAGTGGGTACATAGTTTGGGGTTACAAACAGAAATATGCTTTCGAAAATATACATTGGGGCTATTAATGTATTTTTATTAATTTAACCTAATTGGGGCTACCAATGGGAATAGGTTAAACATGTGGTATACATGGGAAAAATTAACTAATCATGGGGATCATGAATTTTAATAAATAATCATGGGGATCATGATATTTTAAATTGGCCAAGTGTTGGGTTCTTGGTTAACCTAGGAAAACCATGGAATGGGCGGTGGATAGACCACATCCAATTTCTAAAGCAAAGAATGTTTTGCCAAAGGTGGTTAGCATCGGGATTTAGCACCCAAGGGTTCATAGTCATCCTAGGAAAACTATGGAGTGTGCGGTGGATAGCCCACACCAACTAAAGCAATGTGTGATGGATAATTTGCTTATATTTTGATGAAATTGGGACAGATAGTCCTATTAAAGTTTTGATGTATAATCATTTTAAAGATTTTAGAGGGGAACTCTAACAAATTGATTCTAGATGGGAAGTTTGATATATTGCTTTTAAATGGGATATCTAATAAATGTGTGGTAAGGATGTCCAATGTACATGATTTATGTCTTTATTTAATATTATGTTAAGACTAACATGTAACGACCCGTAATTTCGCTCCTTAGGAAATGAGAGATTTCATTTATTTTAAAATTTAAAAGGAATTTAAAACTTAAATAAATATGTTATGTGTAATAAATAATTATTTATTCTTATAGTTAATGAATTAAAAGGCATAAATATGGATTTTACAACAAATCGACAAAAGTTAAGTTTTGTTAATAAATAAAGGATTAAATAAATAATGTTAAATATTTATTTGAAAATTTAAATCTTATTAAAAAACCTAATAAAGATAATAAAATATATTAAAATATTTAAAAACATGTTAATAATCGTTTTACAAAATAACCAAAATTTATGGCATTTTGTCAGTTTTGCATATACTGTAAAATTAAAGATTTTAATATTAATTAAATAAGATTTAAAATATAAAGAGACATGTTTTAATTTATTTAAAGAAGTAAAAAGTACACTTTAAAGTTTGGTTTACATCAATATATAGCTTAACAAAAATGTCAAATTTTGACTATAAAATTCGTCGATAAAAACACTGTTTTCAACGAAAATAATTTGTCCACAAGTTATAACAACATGATACATTTTATAACATATAAATACTAGTTTACAAACTATTTAAACACTTTACATTTAGCACTAAAGACAAAAAGAGTTTACTTTTGAAAGGTCTAAATAATAGAAAAAGTAAAAGTTATGATTTGACAAATTTAAATTTAATTAAAAACTTTATAAACAACATCATAACCTTACTTCTCATCTCATTAATGAAATGTTATGCTTATACATAAAAAAGGAGCAAAAATGTATGATTTTACAATTACAAACCATAAGAAAGTTACACCTCTTCACCTCTTAACACACTCTTCCATAACCATCATTTCATACATTAAATGCAATTCAAATCAAAGCTAGTCAAGTTCAAAAGTGAACAAGGTTATTTACGTCATCTACAACCAAAATCTTCACTTATAAATACAACCACAAACCTTTTCATTTTCACTTGACTTTCCTTTCATAAAATTTCCAAAATCCTTCTCTACTTTCTCCACTTCTCTTCTACCTTCAAGCTGCCACCTCCACATCACCACACTATCACCTTACACTACCAAACCCGAGCCTAGCTTCCACCTACCCACCTCCTACCCCCACCAACCCTCGGCCATACCACCAAACCTGAGCACTCACAAGCCAAGCTGAGCCAAATATCCACCTATCCACCTCCTACACCCTCCTACACACTAAGGCCGAGCCTTATCCACCTAAACCCGCACCTTACCAACCTAAACCCGAGCCCTACCCACCTAGTCCGAGCCCAAACTCCCCCTACCGCCACGTACAATCCCTACCCGAGTGCGAAGCCACCTACCCAAGCCAATACTCCACATACCCAAGCCCATCCCCTTCTAAAAAGCTCATGTCCATACAAATAAAAAAAGAAAAAGAAAGAAAAGAAAAGAGAGAGGAAAACAAAAGCGGTTCGGAAGGAAAATAAGTTAAGGCGGGAATTCAAGATGTTTGGAAAAAGCGTATTAGTTCGAGAAGCATGTTAGCCAACAAAAAAATTGTCGGAGTGGATATGAAGCTGAAAATTTCTTATCGCTTTTAAAATACTATTTTGGTTATGAGAAAACAATCATATTTGTAGCCTTATGACATATGAATTTTTATACCAATTTGATTGTTTATATCGATGTTTGATTGTCGATTAGATAATTGAAATATGATAATGTATTCCATTACGGCATAAATAGTGAATGTTGGGTTTGAAATCATATGTTATGTGATTTTTCGAATGGATGTTATGATAGTAATGTATTTGGACATTGGTTATCTTTATTTTGATTTGATAATCCCTTTGTTAGTAAGAATATATTTTAGTAATATGAGATATTTTTGAAAAAATAAGTCTCTTTTCATTTAGAAGTGAAATTAAAGTAAAAATAAAAGAGAATTTGAAATTTGAAGAGAAACGGATTTGAAAAGGATAGTTTAATTGAAATTGAGATGAATAGTGAAATTCAAATTGAAATCGATATGGAAAAATTGAAGTTGAGATTAAGGTTGAACTGAAGTTTAAATTGAAATTAGAATTGAAATCTAAGTTCTAAATGTATTTAGTTTGAAGTTAGAATTGAAATTGGAATTTAAAATTTAATATTAGAATGATAAGAATAAAATAATATTATAATATAGTAATAGTGAAAATACCTTTTAAATTGTTTGTACCAAAATCGGGCACAACACTCTTCGATAGTATTTGAAGAGATGAAAATGAAGAATAGAAATGTAAAACGAGGATTATCTAACAAACGCTTCAAAAAAAAAAATGAGAACACGGCAATTTAGTGTGGTTCGACATATTGCCTACGTCCACTATGAAGTAGATGAGTTTATTGATATTCACTTGCCGATTACGACTGATTACAAAGGATTACAGCGGATTATCGTTCTGAAATTCTAGTGCAACAACAGCTATGGAGTGCAAAGTTGAATTCGACAGAGTCTGCATGTCAGAGAGCCAAAAAGATCCTTTTTTATAGTCCCTAGGGCTCTATTTATAGGCATAGGATGCAAATATCTCGCACAAATCTCGCGAGACTTCTTTTGGCACACGGGTGGGCCCATGCGATCGATCCCATGAAGTTTCGGCTCGATCCGTGATCAATACGAATGAATTTCGTATCGATCATAATTTGACCCAATCGAGTCGAAATTTGATATGAACCTTCCTTAGTTTGTATGTAAGCTCCTACGAAAATTTCATAGCATTTGAACTTGTAGATTGCGAGTTATGATCAATGCAAGATTGCGTTTTCTAAAGCTGTCGCATTCGAATCGATGCCTTCGTATCGCTCTATTTGAATCGATCCAGGCACGTGTTAGCAAGTTGACATGGCGCTCACTATTCGGATCGATTCACTTTTTATGCCGAAAGACAGAGTCTTCTCTATTTAGTCACCTTATTCGCATCGATCGTTTTGCTTTATTCATATCGACAGGTTTTGCTCTATTCATATCGATTGATTTCGCTCTGTTTGTATCGATCATTTCTTCTCTACACCAATTGTGTATTCTCTACTTCGCATCGGTGGGAGGTGTGTACTTCGTGCCGATCGGTGGTTGATCGATACGAAGTGTGTCTAAGATAGAACATTGCGAAACAGACTTCCATGTCATTTGCCGATAGATACGAAGTAGACTCTTTTTGATCGATACGAAGAAGAGATAGAATGATCGACGCGAAGTGGTACGAAAAGGATGGATACAAAACATATGGACTTGGATAGATGCGAAGTGGACTCACTTGTTGCCGACCGATTCGAAACTATGTGTATTCGATGGATTCGAGACAGATCGATACGATGAAGGAGTTCCTCTGACTACTTGTTGGATACGAAGTAGTGTTTACATGATGGATACAAACTACCAATGCCAGATGGATTCGAACGAGGCCCTTCAGCTGATGGATACGAAGTGGCGCGCTCCAATGGATGCAAAATGACGGATGCGACTATGTTATTTCCTTGACTTGTATCGATCATATCTTGAGCACACGAACTCGGATTGTCTTGAAATTTGGAATGTTGGGTTTCATAGCTTTGCTTGTTATATCTTGTAAATTGTAGCTCCATTCAGACTCGGACGAAATTCGTCGACATCCATAGTGAACCTACATATAACCGATCTCCAAGGCGAACTGTCCTTGGTTTCTAGTCGAGTTCTTGGTGTCACGACCTTTGCAAAAGGCGAGACAACATTTTGCCCCGCAAAGTACATCTTGTGTAAACATGACGTGCTTTGAAAAGCTGCAATCTTTGCTTTGAATAGTTCCATCTGACTTGTTAAACGGCTGTCGCCTTCTCGTCGAAAGTTGTAAACTTTGACTGATTTTCTCAGTAGTATGAATTGTTGACTGCCAACTGTTATACCCTGTACTGTTGTAACTGATTGTTGTATGATAGCGGTTAGCTATTCATTGTTTTAATCGTCATCAGGTGGGCATTTGACCTGTGAATTTTGGAAATTGAAAATTGAAATATAGTTTGACATGCGTTCACATATGTTAACCCGAATCTCGTTAACGTTTGCTCATTTACAAGTCATTGTCAGTTTTCCCACATCGGATTCTGTATCGATCCTCTCCGGAACCAATGCGAAATTTGAGTTGTAACCATGTTTGACGGTTGCTTTGGAGTGTCCCTTCGTATCGACCCTCTCCTAGAACGATGTAAAAGGTCGAAAGACAGTTGTCGTATCGATGAATACGAGACAGGGGTTGCAGGTTGATGGATACGAACAGTGCAGTTCATATCGATGCGCCTGAATGGAGTCGAAAACAGCGGACATGAGCAAGTGTCTCGTATCGATGGAACCTTGTTCTTTAAAAAAACCTTCGTTGCAACTTTCGTATCTATAGTTAATAAGGGATGCGAACAGCCAATTCGTATCGATGGATACAAACCTTTAGGAGCCGTGGCTTGATGGATACGAAAAGTACAATTCGCATCGATGGAATCCGAGAGTTCAAAAAAATCCATATTGCAAACTTCGTATCAATGAAACATGAGCTGTTGGATACGAATAACAAATTCGTATCGATGCAACAAGAGACTTGTTGGAACCGGCTAAAATGACCGGGAGTCGAATCGTCTTCTTTCCTTCGGTTTTGCAGCCATATAAAAGCATTTTGGACTTAGCATTTTTTCTCACTTGCTCATTCTACTTCCTTAGTCTTCGCATCGATAAGGAAAAAAGAGAAAAAGAAACTGCCTTCGTCTTTGAGCTATCCAATTCGTTAATTCCTCGAACCAATTGCTCTAATTAAGTAATTAATCCATAAAATTGAATCAGAATAATGAGTTTTGAGTTTGACTGCCAACCCATTCATATTCGTGGCCGATTCCATCGTTGTTTATGTCGGAATTTGTTCGTGTGTAAAGTCGAGAGGGAGCAGTGGTGTTCAGGCTGCTTGAAGGAGAAGAAGTGTTGTTAATTTAGACGATGGGGTATCCCGTATCAGTTATGGATGGAGGAATGGACTTCGTGTTGATCTAGGTCGTAGGATTTCATATCGACTCAAGACGATAGATATAAAATTGATTGTCTAGGATCGATACGAGGCAAAGGCGATTCCACACCGATACGAAATGACTTCCTAGTAATCGATATGAAGTATCGTTTCATGATACATACGAATAGAGTATCGGTACGAAGGTATCGATATGAATGAACTGTTGGTCTTAGCTTTAGTCCGATACGAACTCAAGCTTTGGGTGAACTATCCTATTCCACCCTTGATGGATACGAATTCAACTACTTTATGCATATTCGAACACTTGATTCCGATGATCCTTAACTTCGCGTAATTGGACCTGATTACTAAACTGCATATTTAACTATCCCTTGAGGCTCGTCGATGGACTTGTAATCTAACCAAAATCCTAACAAACTTTAGTACAGATCATCTCTGAAGCTTGGACGGCATGGTTATGACGGTCAGCGATGACGGTCACTCCAGTAAAACTATGAAGTCTCATCATATGAATATTTTCTTTAACTCTGTAAAATTCTTAAAGTAATATACAACACTGCACTCCACAACACATTCACGCGCTTCACACTAGAGGATGTACGGGCTTATTATCATATAATGATGATTTCTCATAAGTTAGTTAGTTAGGGAACCTTCAAGCTCACAACATTAGGAAGTTTAGAGTTCACTCCCCACAACAATCAAGATACCGGCCATCGCGGTCGAAGTCATAGATCCAGCCACAGATGAGATACCAGTGTTGTTTTCATTTGCACTCCGCCAGATTCTGTACTGTCCAATGTTTCTGAAGACATGTTGGGACAGATATGCTTGAGGCACGGTTTTTCATTAGTTGACGTGCTATTGCCGGGACCGAAAGATAGACCGCATTATCCACCAGAGGGGTTTACTGCTTTCAATCGTCATGCTTGTACAGTTGGGACACTTCCTCCATTTAATTAGCATATTAGGGAAGTGCTATCTTTCCTCGGAATTGCCCCATCTCAGTTACACTCCAACAGATACGCGTTGTTGAACATTTTATTCATCGTATTCATGGAACATCTCTTTCGACCACCGATTCCGATCGAGATTAGATACCGGTTTAATGTCAAGAGTTAGGGAGATAGCCCTTCTTATACGTTCCTGGAATCAGTCAGGAATTATCAGGTGGTAACGGGGTCTTGGACCAGGTTGAGTTACTTTAAAATGGAATGTTTCTATGTCAGATGTCCTTCAAGATTTGCTAGCCGATGGTTAGCCAGACATAAGTGCTGTGACCTTTTCCAGTGGGTAACAAGATAATCATAATTGATGTCAAACTAATATTTCCTTTTCTTTACAACTGCAATTCCACAGGCCTAAGGCGTGCATTTCAAAGAAATGGTATGGGTTCTCCAAGAAGTTTCAGGAAAAATGAGGAAGATCGACTCGGTTCTAACAGACAGGAATTTGAGAATTGTCGGGCAGATTGAACGAAACCAGAGTATAAGGCTTGAGGGAAGGCTGAGGGTTGCCTCGAAGAAACGGGTGAAACATAAGACGCCCGGAGTTATTATAACCTAGGAGGTTGATCCAAAAAGAACGCCCACCAATGATGAACATGTGGTCGGGCCTTCTGATGCCTTGAGAGTTCCGAAGGAAAGAGAAAAGGCAAGGCAGCTGCTTTCAAATGCTTTAAATTCGAAAGATGGAAATTTGTGATCGTGTTATTGCCTGTTCTCGGAATTAGCCTCCTTTGCAAGTGAAAGACCTCTTCGAAGGGCTCGCCGATATTCCAATCCAAGATTATCTGCCACTCTAGGATGACGCTGGGTTGGATGAGCTTCAGTGTGCTTTAGATTTAAGCAAATCTGTGCCCACAAGCTTGGCCGACATTTCCAGTCGGTCGGGAGGTTGCATATACATATACACTTCACGGCACTACACAATTTCCGACCATAAGTTGCTTACTTTGGAAGATTATTAACTCTGTTCTTCTGTTACTTTGCAGATATAATTTTGGTTGAGGCTCAATTTTAGGGAGTCTTCGAAAAGCTCGTCGATCTTCCATATATTATGAGCCGCGTAGGAGAGAGGCAGATAAGGACTATGTCTATAGATACTCTAGTCAGGAGCGACACGATAGAGATAAGGAGTACAGACACCGATCCCGATCTCATTCTCCCCCTCCTAAAAACCCTATACTGCCTCCTGTTTATACCTCACGTCCTTTGGAAACTTCATGGCACAAGCCGTCCCCTCACGTCTCAAGGTCTGAAACTCACCATCATAGAACTGAAACAATGGCTCCTATAATTGCAGAGCAGGTCCCTATCGAGCCTACAGGTGAAGGAGCGATTAGACTCACCCAATTGAAGAAGGATTTCCTAGTTATTTGCTTCAATGGTTATATTTTCCCCCCACACTTAAAGAGAATTCCAACGAAGGCTGAGAACACAATACACGATTATATCCATAACATTTACACTCAATACAAGGAATGGGGAAAAAGCCGCGAAAAAAGCGTCGAAGTTGGCCTTTGAGCATGCGGCCACCATTGAAAAGTTAGAGACCGAGCTCGCTCAGAAGGATCGCATTATTCAGGTACTTAATGAAGCTGAATCCTCCTAAAATTCGGAGATGGAGGCTATCCAAAAAGCCAACGAGGCTAACTTGGCCATAAAGAGGATGGGGCAGGCACATTATGCCTTGGTGGAAGAGATGGGCCATCGGAACACCACCGTTACTGCCGAATGGGATGCGACCCTTAAAAAAATCAATGAGCTTAAAACCAAATTCTCTGAAATTGCCAAGGATAGGGATGATGCGACCAACGCAGCCCAGGAGGCATGTGAGCAGGCCGTAGTGCTTCGAGCTGAACGGGATGCGGTAGTGGCTGAGGTTCGCATGGTGGAATATGAGGCTGAGGAGAAGGTTCGGATGGCGGAGTCCATGACGGAGGTTGATATAGAAGATCTTCTCATCACCTATAACGCTAACGTGCTGAAACATAGAAATTTGGCCTGGCTCGATAACTATTCGACACATATTTATAGCGCTTGGGGTCGACTGGTCGATTAGGAGAAGGTAGTGCATCTGGGTGGCTCATTCGACGAATTTGAGCTCGAGAATCGCATGCTGACTGAAGATGAGAGGAGGATTCTCCATGAGCCGATGATTTCACATGAAAGGGAGAAGCTTGACACTCAACACTTGGAGATTGGAGAAGGGTCATGTGTTGAGCATCACGTTACAAGTCTTAAGGTACCTGCTCCACCTCAACCTGAACGTACACCAGTGGTTGAACCCCAGTCTGTCCCTGCTTATGATCTGAAATAGCCGCAGCTATCTCTTGCTAAAGAGCATGCTTCTAAAGCCGCTCAGCCATCCACCAGCCTAATTGAGTAAAAGATTTGATTTGAAGCGTTTATTAATAGTCTGTCTTTTACTCTGTCTAGTGACTGGAGTTACACTGATAACGCCTCCTACAACCCAGGAATCACATCAAATGCAGGAGGCTATCATTACTTAAGTGATCACCATGACAACGACTATGTTGGTCGATGAACGCAGGGGGCATACTTTCCTTCCACGAACAGATGATGGATGAACTCCTCAGTCGCCACAGTGACCCCTTTGCGGACGTACCATTTGTTATAAGTGGACTCGCGCCTGTTACTAGCTCTTCAATGCAGACCATCGATGCGCCCAATGATCGATTCGAAAAGAAGAAATATTGGCCGAAACTAATGTTGAAATTTAGGCAACGAATCGCGGTGGCAGTTCTGGAGGTGGAATGGTGGCGCCTAGTCCGACTCTGGTGAGAATGATATCCCTCGGCGGTACACTTACTGATACCAGCATGTCTATTCCACCTCCTGTAGTCAATCCAGTTCCTCCGACTCCACCTTCTGGATGTATCCTCATACACTCGAGTTCAAAGGAAGATGTTGAAATCATACCCCCACCTGGAGACAGGCCGTCGAGAAGTAAAGGCTCAAAGAGAAAAAATACGGGCGGTTTTGGCGGGTCCATGCCAAAGAGGAAGACGAAAAAGAAAAAGGAGTAGAAATGCCTCTTCGGCATATTTTTTAGTAGATAGAAATTTGTTTTTCTTTCCTTTCGTAGGCTGTGTATAGATGCGGGCTCGGCCCCTGCTAATAGGAATTTTGGAAAAAAATCGTATATGAATTTTTTCATATATAATCGAAATGAAACTCTGTTTTGGCGTCTGCTTTATTATTGTCTTTTATGCTTAAGTTTCCAGTATTTGAATTCTAGTCCAATGCACTTGAAGAGTTCCAACTTTGAGCCAAGTTTGTTTTATCTGTCAAGCCTGGAAAATATAAACACGAGTAATGACCGAGGATTAAGTTGAACTTTGACGTTGCACTGCTTTATTCAATGGTTAACACTTAAGCTCTGCCCCAAGTTTCGAGGATGAGTTGTAAAGATTGGCTAGAAATTGTATTTCGTCTTCATTTTTTCAATCTTATCATCATTGAATCCATGCTAACATAGGCGAGAGTTAAGTGGTCGAATCATATTCGCTCACTTAACAACCATCAGATTCGCTTATGGGGATTTGTATTTGAACTTCGACAGTCGATCGCGCCTATTTAATTTTTAAGTATGTGTCCATGTTCCGGAGACTTAAGTTAGTGTATGATTGCTCATTCGCACTCAAGTTATGTTTATACACTGATCAAACTCTGGGGACTCAGAGTTATCTGCAATTGATAATCTGGTTCGCACTCTGGGAATCCATAGATAATCGACGTTTGTACTCCAGTTCGCACGCCGGAAACTTGGATTTGGCTGATGTTTATGCTCCAACTCGCACTCCGGGAATTTGGGCTTGATGTTTATACTTTAGTTCGCACTCTGGGAATTTGGAGTTGATATTTATACTCTAGTTCGCACTGTGGGAACTTGGAGTTAATGTTCATACTCACATTCGCACTCTGGGAATTTAGAGTTGGCTGACCCGACAATCAGTCACGTCTGTTTAGGCTTTCGATTTTCATTCACACTCCGGGAATGATGCATTTATCAGGGTCGTGGATGGTCGATTCGCATCCACCCCGAGTTAATAAGTGGGTTCGTTAGATGGACGGATCCTCCTCGAACTTGGTTAGGAAACGGTCGAAGTCATTAGGTGGACGCGTCCATCATCTTCGAAACCATGCTTATGAGTTTATACTCCAACTTACACTCTGGGAGTTTGGAGATAGTTAAAAGGATTGTCGTGTATCAATCCTTTTTTGGCTTTAGTGTAGTGACTTTCCCCCGAGCTCGGGTTTCACTAGTGAGTGGTCGATCGTATCACAATCACTCCCCATTTGAATAAATTCCACCGTATGATGGAACTTAGCTCTTCGTGCATCGGGATGGTTGTATGTCATATTCGATGAATAACAGCTCTGGCTTGAAGAGATGGCATTTTATTGTTGACATGTATAGAAGTGACGAAGATCCTCGCTGTTCCAGGCTCTTGACAAAGTAGGATTGCCACTAACAACATTATCACTAGCCTCCCGTCGGTATGAGCGGGTTCCTCCTGTCTTGCCTAATTGGGCGTACCATTCTAATTCGATGGGCTCGCACCTCTAAACTGTGGTGCCCACACAAACTGTTCCAACTTCCTTTCTCTAATCAACTTCTCAATGAGATCATGCAAATAAGGACATTCATTTGTAATGTGGCCATAGCTTTTGTGAAACCTACAAAAAATTTCCATCTGGATTTTCTTTTCTCACGATGGTTTGGGGCAGGTTTCTTGTATTGAATGGTATTACAAGTTTGTAAATACACATTCTCCAACGACATATTCAAAGGAGTGTAATTATCAAACATATGAGTTTTGCGTTGTGGGCCATGATTTTGATCTCGTTTTCTATTTTGATTCGCTTTTTCCCACTGCTAATTTTGTTTATTTTGGATAGACTGTTTGACTGCAACATTACTTTGGATTCCTTCCATGCTTGGCCCTGCATCATCTTGCTTCCTAGACTGTTTCGCATCTTCCCTTCTCAAGAATTGGGCTGCCTTGGAATAGAAACAGTCCAATGATGCAGGTGGTTATTCGGCCAACCAATTTCCGAATTCAGAATCGAGGTCAATCCCCCTAGTCGATGCCATAAGAACGGAGTTATCATTTGGGTTGCTGATCTTAGCGCAAGCAGCATGGAATCTTTCTAAATAACGCTGAAGTGTCTCTCCAGGAGCTTGATTGACACCAGACAGAGTGTTAACGTCCTTTGGTCTTGCAACATACATGTGGAATTGTTCTACAAACTTAGTGGCCAATTGGTCGAAGCAAGAAATGGATCGAGGTGGTAGTTGTATGAACCACATAGTTGTGATTGTTATCCCACCTTTTGGTCAAGGCTGGAATATCAACAAATTGGCAAGGAATGATGGATATTGGGATTGGAGATCGAATAGAGGCTGCAATCGATGTCGTCAAAATTTGGTTGAACTCCGATCAAGATGGAATCGATTGGAGATGATGATAAGGACTTGGAGAGGCTATGCTTCAAGTTTCAGATCAATCGGAGGTCATATGCATAAGATATGGATGGATTAAGGGGCGCAAGGCACGGTTTGTATCGATGCATTTCGCATCGATCAGCAGGGATGGTTTGTATCGATACGTTTCGTATCGATCAGGTAGTTGGTGTTTCGTATCGATCGGCTTCGTATCAATCGGCAGAAGTTCGACTCGATGGGGTTCGCATCGATCAGGTGTTGGTTCGACTCGATAGTGTTCGTATCGATCAAAGGCAGAGCAGTGTGAAGGACTTTGAATCAATACTGTTCGTATCGATCATCATGGACATGACTCAATGGTTTCGTATCGGTCAGAATGGGAAGAGGTGGTATATTTCGAATCGATACTCTCATATCGATAGCAGAAGGACTTTGGCGCTTTCGTATCCATGGGAGGCTATCGGAGTTCGTGTCCATCAGGTAAGGCCTCGCTCGTATCCATCAGGTAAGGCTTCGTATTCATACCTTTCGTGCGTTTTTCGTATCGATCACCTCGCATAACATTATTTCGCATCAATTGGATAGATCGATACGAAACACCCTCCTAAAATCGATAGGAAGAACGGTACGATGCGCAGTTGGATATAGATGCGAAGCGAAATTATCGGCACGAATGAACGCAAATTATGGATGCGAGCGTGAGTCAAGCGGAGAAGCATTCAAAGCGGCTAAAGACATGCATGGTTTGAAGGAAGAGACCTTCAACTCGGCACGAATTTAGGATCTGGCCTGGGAAGTAGCGCCACGTCATCGATGCGCACGTGCTTCTAATCGAGTCGAAGAAGATGGATGTGAAAGCATGGATTCAAAATCTGCAGTCCACGAAGAATATCAGCTCGTATCAATCATATCTCCCAAACCGCTGATCCAAATGCAACGAAGTTTTCATAGCTGCTTGCATACAAGGTAAGGAATGTTCCTTCCAAGTTTCAGCTCGATTGGATCATTTTTTGATGGATACGAAATCACTTCGTATCGATCACAGATCAAGTCGAGACTTGGTGGGGTCAGTCGCGTGGGCCCACTCACATGCCAGAAAAAGTCTCCCAAAGTTTTAGCTCGATCTCAGCCTCCTACGCCTACAAATAGAGCCCCTGAGCCTACAGAAAAAGGACCTTTTGGCTATTGGATGTCCAGACTCTGCCGGATTCATTTCTACACTTCAATATAACTATTATACTCGAAATTCTTCATTGTTATTGCTGTAATCATCTGTAACTAGCAAGGATAATCAATAAAAGGATAAAACTTTGAAGTGGACGTAGGCCGGAGATAGCCGAACCACTATAAATCTTGTGTCTCTATTCATTATTTCTGGATTATTGCTTGTTGTTTGCTGCGATCTTTGGTTTGTGTTTGGAATATTGCTGATTTAAATTTATACTTGGTGCTTTCACAGTATTTGGGGTTTGTGACCAATTTTGGCGCAAACACTTTGGTGCTTTCACTGAGAAGGACTAGCACCTGCTACATCGGATTAAAGTTTGGATTGGAAGAGTGTGAAGAGTTTGGATTTGAAGACAATGACTAGGCAAAATAGTAGAAGGCAAAGGGTTGAGAGAAGCCAACAGGAAGGAAGTCAAGAAGCTTCCTACGGAGCTGGAGAAGGACATGCTTCTATCTACATCACTCGGGATGAAATGGAAGCTATGGAAAATTCTTTGCAAGAGAGATTGTTGAAAAGTCAACAGCAAATGATGCAGACTTTCTTTGAGCAGATGAGAGCTGCAGGGACGCAGTTGTTAGGAATAGCTGCAGCGGCTGTGGATGCAGGATAAGGAACTAGGGTTATGGAACCCAATGGAGGACAGGATACAGAGCCAGAAGGCAATCAACAAGGGCTTGGGGGCAGGCCCACAGGATCTAACATAGGAGGACCTTTGGAAGGAGTTCAACCGGCTAGGGCCAATGTTGCTGCAAATGAGCCACGTGAAGAATATGTGCCAAAGTTCCCTCGGGGGCATGGAGGGCAACCCCTGACTGACAATACTGGATTAGTGGAGATCATCAGGCAAACTGTGCGAGGTGGCTTGACCAATAGAGACTTGGAAGGGCTGAACAGGAGTCCATTCGCTCAGGAAATAAGGATAGCTCAGAATCCACCTAAGTTTAAGTTACCTAGCGTGGAGGTATATGATGGCAAGGCAGACCCAATTGATCACTTGATGAGGTATACCAGACACATGGAGGCGCTGGGGGCATCGGGGGAAGTAATGGCCCGATGCTTCCCTTTGTACTTGATGGACTTAGCTGCAATGTGGTTTAGGCAGCTGGGAGAAGGATCAATCAGGACTTGGAGGGAACTGGTGGATAGGTTTTTGGGGCAGTTTCGGGTTCATATCAAGAGACCGCAGAACGTAATGACATTAACATCGGTAAAGCAAAGGATGGATGAATCACTTAGGGCTTTTCTAACCCGATTCAATGCGGCGGTTGCTTCGGTGGACCGGCCGGATCCATCGATGGTTTTGATAGCGGCAGTATCAGGAATCAGAGAGGATTCGGACTTTAAGGTATCTTCGATACGAGATCCCCCACAGGATCTTGAGGAATTCTTTCACGAAGCTGAAAGGTTCCTTCGACAAGAAGATGCGAGTATGGATTTAAAGTTGAAGGAGGTAAATGCAACCGAGGATGGAGGACCATCCAGTAGAGGTTCAGATAAAGATAAAGGAAAGAGGAAGTTGGATGATGATTCTAGAAAATCTAAGAAGCAATGGAAGGATCCAAAGTTTTCCACATACACAGGATTGAATGAGATGTTGGAGCGGATTTACTTGGAAACTCGGAATCGCCTTCCTTACCGAAGGCCGACGAGGAGAGAACCATCTGAATGGGAAAGGGAATCAGGAAGGCATTGTCTCTTCGACGACTTAGACGGACATGACACCAACAGCTGCAGGAATTTAAAGGACATAATTAAGGAGCATGTAAGGATTGGACAATTGAGGCAGTATGTTAGGACACGGAATGCAGCGGTGGAGCAGGAGCAGCCACCACCTACCTCACACCATGATGATGTGAGGCCCAGGAATGACGGTCGATTGATTATCCATTGACCAAGATAATATGAAATAAGTAACAAGCTACTGGCAAACGACAAAGTCATTTACACATGTATGGGGACGGAGATAGCCCCTAGGCATGCTCTGAATGATGATAAGTCACGATGCTATGGTTTGTGAAATTTGTCTTTTGCTTTCGGATTGGACATTGATTTTTCTGGTTTGGTTTTGGAGTTGGATTGAACTCCTGGTTTTGTTTTCTTTCTGATTTGGATTCTCCTTTGGATGATTGTTTTCGGTTTTGGATGGTGGTTTGGATTTTTGATTTTCTGGTTTTGATTTGGATTTTGGATTGGATTTTGATTGGATTTTTATCTGGTTTTTGATAAACGGTCGTCGGGCGTGGATTATGCCTGGCAAGGGGTGAGTCGCTTTGCACGAATGTGGTAAATTGACTCATTCAGGTCGTCGAGTATGGGCTATGCTCGACAAGGGTCCGGAGAGACCAGGATTCGGCCTAGGACTTAGGCCCTGTATTATCGGTTGTTATTTTCAGGTCGCGGAGTATGGACTATGCTCAGCAAGGGTCCGGAGTGACTAGGATTCGGCATAGGAGTTAAGGCCTATATTATCGATTATTGTTTCAGGTCGTTGAGTATGGACTATGCTCAACAAGGGTCCGGAGTAACCAGGATTCGGCTTAGGACTTGAGCCACGACATTTCTTGGGTCCAGGGATACTGGACCACGGTCGTCAAGTGTGGATTGCGCTTGGCAAGAGCCCGAAGAGGTTATGGATTTGGATATCGACCCAAAGAGGTCCTGGATTCGATTATTGGCTATTGGATAAGGATGGATTAGAACTCGGTTGTCGAGTTCAGATGGATATGGAATTGGCTAAGGCTTCAGTCATTGGATTTGGAATTGGGCATCGACTCTGAACGGTTAAGGATGATATACTCAAACGATATGGCTATGGACTTTGGATATCGGATTCGAAACTATTCAAAACACGCCTTCTTATCACAAGGCATGTTTTGGGGGGCAAATATTATCCCACCTTTTGGTCAAGGCTGGAATATCAACAAATTGGCAAGGAATGATGGATATTGGGATTGGAGATTGATTGGAATCAAGGCTGCAATCGATGTCGTCAAAATTTGGTTGAGCTCCGATTGGGGCGGAATCGATTGGAGATGATGATAAAGACTAGGAGAGGCTAAGCTTCAAGTTTCAGATCAATCGGAGGTCATATGCATAAGATATGGATGGATTAAGGCGCGCAAGGCACGGTTCATATCGATGCATTTCGCATCGATCAACAGGGATGGTTCGTATTGATACGTTTCGTATCGATCAGGTAGTTGGTGTTTCGTATCGATCGGCTTCGTAGCGATCGACAGAAGCTCGACTTGATGGGGTTCGCATCGATCAGGTGTTGGTTCGACTCGATAGTGTTCGTATCGATCAAAGGCAGAGCCGGGTGAAGGACATCGAATCGATACTGTTCGTATCGGTCATCATGGACACGACTCAATGGTTTCGTATCGGTCAAAATGGGAAGAGGTGGTATATTTCGAATCGATACTCTCGTATCGATAGTAGAAGGATTTTGGCGCTTTCGTATCCATGGGAGGCTATCGGAGTTCGTGTCCATCAGGTAAGGCCTCGCTCGTATCCATCAGGTAAGGCCTCGCTCGTATCCATCAGGTAAGGCTTCGTTCGTATCTAGCTTCGTATCCATACCTTTCGTGCGTTTTTCGTATCAATCTCCTCGCATAACATTATTTCATATCGATCGGATAGATCGATACGAAACACCCTCCTAAAATCGATACGAAGAATGGTACGATGCGCAGTTGGATACAGATGCGAAGCGAAATTATCGGCACGAATGAACGCGAATTATGGATGCGAGCGCGAATCAAACGGAGAAGCATTCAAAGTGGCTAAGGACATGCATGGTTTGAAGGAAGAGACCTTCAACTCGGCAAGAATTCAGGATCTGGCCTGGGAAGTAGCGCCACGTCATCGATGCGCACGCGCTTCTAATCGAGTCGAAGAAGATGGATGCGAAAGCATGGATTCGAAATCTGCAGTCCATGAAGAACATCAGCTCGTGTTGATCATATCTCCCAAACTGCTGATCCAAATGCAACATAATTTTCACAGCAGCTTGCATACAAGGTAAGGAATGTTCCTGCCAAGTTTCAGCTAGATTGGATCATTTTTTTATGGATACAAAATCACTTTGTATCGATCACAGATCGAGTCGAGACTTGGTGGGGTCGGTCGCGTGGACCCATTCACGTGCCAGAAAAAGTCTCCCAAAGTTTTAGGTTGATCTCAGCCTCCTACGCCTATAAATAGAGCCCCAAAGCCTACAGAAAAATGATCTTTTGGCTATTGGACATCCAGACTCTGCTGATTCATTTCTACACTTAAATATAACTATTGTACTCGAAATTCTTCATTTCTATTGCTGTAATCATCTGTAACCAGCAAGGATAATCAATAAAAGGATAAAACTTTGAAGTGGATGTAGGCCGGAGATAGCCGAACCACTATAAATCTTGTGTCTCTATTCATTATTTCTGGATTATTGCTTGTTGTTTGCTGTGATCTATGATTTGTGTTTGGAATATTGCTGATTTAAATTTATACTTGGTGCTTTCATGGTATTTGGGGTTTGTGACCTATTTTGGCGCAAACAGTGATGCCCCCAGGGAGATTAGGAAGCTTTGGCATTTTACTGCATCATTTGCTCTCACAGCACTCGTCGACCGTTCATACTTCAGGATATGTTGATTGGGATCTGAATTTCCTTCACAAACTGGTAAAGTTGGCATCCTGAATCACCGAGGAGGTACAGCATAAAGTATTTCATCGGCAAAGGGAGTATGACTCTAGGAGATTCCCCAGTCGTCATTTGTGAGGCCTTGACTCTCTCGAACCATTTGACGGATCATAGTGGGGATGTATGGCATTTGTACATTCTATGCACGTTGAGCTAAGGTGTGGTCGGGTTCCACAATGCAAGGCTGGGCCGGACGGTGTCGACGGTCCATGTATCGCCTCCTTTGGTTTCAAGTCTTCGGGGACGTATGGTTCGGGAGTACGTCCACGCTGATGGTGGTTCAGATCTGGCTGATTCCGAGCATCAACCCCTAGTTCAACAGCGGCGTTGGTAGCACTGTTGTCTATGGTGTAGTGAGGAATAGTACCTCCTCGTAAGGAGGGTCTAGTCTGGAAGCTGGTCGATGGGCCAACTCTCGGTTTTCCAACATTCAGAGTAGGTTGATGTCCGGTGGCTTGGGTGTAGCTTACGTCTAGTCGTGGGTGTGTAGATCTGTGATGGTAGTCAGATGAGGCTGAAATCTTGGTGGATGAGTATGAGGCGTAATCCCTCCTAGATCTCCTACGCCTTTGGCGGTTCAGCTAGTTGGTCAACTCTGTATCGACACGCAGCTATCTAGTCAGTTGTTGCCGACTCTGGGTCAACTCTTGAAGCAGCATTTGGAATTCTTTTTTGGTAATCGAGCCTGACTGATCTGAAGGTCTGACAGCATTCTGGTTGGATGGAGGCAATTGTGTGGGATCCTATCTATCCCGTCCTTCTTGATCTACAGGTGTAGAGTTAGTTCTTGTACTAAACATGGTGGATAATAAAGTCCTTGCCTAGATTTTGTGCAAATCTGAATAGGTTGAAAGGATTCTGAACTTGAGATCTGGATCTTCCTCTTGGATTTGTGAAATCTGGTATCGATAGTAGATCCAAAGTGTACGATAAAAACTGTGTTCTCTTAGTGAAATCATCAAAGTGTTTATACCAAAATTGGGCACAACACTCTTCAGAATTATTTGAAGAGATAAAAATGAAGCATAGAAATGTAAATGACGATTATCTAACAAACACTTCAAAACAAATATATGAGAACAAGCGGAAACACAGCAATTTAGAGTGGTTCGACGTGTTTCCTATGTCCACTATGAAGTTGATGAATTTATTGATATTCACTTGCCGATTACGATTGATTATAAAGGACTGCAGCGGATTATCGTCCTGAAATTCAAGTACAATAGCAGCTATGGAGTGCAAAGTTAAATTCGACAGAGCCTGGACGTTAGAGAGCAAAAAAGATCCTTTTTCTGTGGGTCCTAGGGATCTATTTATAGGCGTATGATGCAAATATCTCGCTCAGATCTCAGGGGACTTCCTTTGGCACATGGGTGGGCCCACACGATCGATCCTATGAAGTTTCAGCTCGATCCATGATCGATGCAAACGAATTTCGTATCGATCCGAAATTGACCCAATCGAGTTGGAACTTGGTATGAACCTTCCTTAGGTCGTACGTATGCTCCTATGAAAATTTCATAGCATTTGGACTTGTGGATTGCGAGTTATGATCGATGCAAGATTGTGTTTTCTTTAGGCTGTCGCATTCGAATCGATGCCTTCGTATCGCTCTATTTGAACCGATCTAGGCACGTGTTAGCAAGTTGGGTGACGCTCACTCTTTGGATCGATCCACTTTTTATGCCGAACGACCGAGTCTTCCTTATGTATGCGCCTTATTAGCATCGATTGTTATTCTTTTTTCGTATCGACAGGTTTTGCTCCGTTCGTACCAATTGATTTTGCTCTGTTCATGTCGATCATTTATTATCTTCATTAATTGTGTATGTTGTACTTCACATCGGTGGGAGATGTGTACTTCGTATCGATCGGTGGTCAATCGACACGAAGTGTGTCTAAGATAGAATGATGCGAAATAGACTTCCATGTCATTTGCCGATGGATATGAAATATACTTTATTTGATCGATACGAATCAGGGATAGAATGATCAATGTGAAGCGGTATGAAAAGGATGGATACAAAATAGGTGGACTTGGATCGATGCGATGTAGACTTACTTTTTGCCCACCGATTCAAAACTATGTGTAATCGATGGATTCGAGACAGACTGATACGACGAAGGAGTTTCTCTAACTGCTTAATGGATACGAAGTAGTGATTACGTGATGGATACAAACTACTTATGCCAGATGGATTCGAATAGGGTCCTTCACCTGATGGATACGAAGTGGCACGCTCCGATGGATATGAATTGATGGATTCGAAATGACGGATGCGACCGTGTTGATTTCCTTGACTTGTATCGATTATATCTTGAGCATACAAACTCAGATTGACTTGAAATTTGGAATGTTGGGTTTCATATCTTTGTTTGTCATGTCTGGTCAGTTGTTGCTCCATTTGGACTCGGACAATATTCGTCGACATCCATAGTGAACCTACATATAACCGATCTCTAAGGCGAACTGTCCTTGGTTTCTAGTCGAGTGCTTGGTGTCACGGCCTTGCCAAAAGTCGGGATAACATAAATACATTAGAAAGTGGAAATATTTGTTTAAAGCGATTTGTAATAATTTTATAAATAATAGAATTCATTTTGTATAAATTATTTCAACTGTTGGAAAAGAAGTTAAAACTAGTTGCGTCGCGCAACGGTAGTTCGCGATTTCACGCCGAAAAGTTCAAATGAATGTGGAGTGGAATATAGCTCGAAATTCTTCGAGATAAGAAAATTCCAGAATACTATATCCATATCTTCTAAACGAAGAAAAAAAATCAGAATTTCGATGAGTAGATTTTGAAATAAGTCCAAATCAATTTTCTAGAAAAATCATGCTAGTGCAGTTAAGTGGCCATAGGAAATATGTTTAAATGACTGTTTTTAATTATGAAAAAATATAAAATAAATTCGATAAATCTATTAAATAGTTTAAAAGATATTTGGATTGGAAAATAGGAATTATCGAATGTTTAAAAGTTAATTTAATCAAATAAGCTTATATATCACTTTCCGTTATGCTTTTATGTGGCGAATTGTATAACTTTTTAAAGACGAGTTTGATAGTAACAATTTTTCTCAGAATCAGTTGTGAATGTTTTATAAAGGAAAATTATGCATTTTGCAAGATAATTTAGAATATTTATGAGTAATTTCAAAATAAAGTTGAAAATCTGAGTATGCGGAAACGACTAGTACATTTGTCCCGCCTGTGAGATCTAGGGAGATAAAACAAGGTATTTAACTAAGGTTAGGGATGGAGCAACCAGTGCCCTAAACTTACTAGGCTTATGTTTTCTTTTCCTAGGAGAGGGGTGGAACAAGTCGAAAGGAAAGCCCGAATGTCTAAAATAAAAAGATTCCGTTAACTTCTCCAAAATAAAAGAAGATTAGTATTATCCAAAATTTAAGTAATCTCCAAAATGAAGGATTTCTATGATCCTATTTACTCAAAAATGTTTGCTAAGATTGATTTTGGGTTTATCGTAAATGATGTCTTGAATAACATTAAGGAATTTTATCCAGAGTTTAGTGTGAAATTTGAGATATTTTTCTAAAGAAAAAGAATGAATTTCTTAGAATTATCCTAAATCAAAATAAAGAGATTTCGAAATCTGCCAAAAAGAATTAAAGTGAAAAGAAACTAAATAAACCCTATATACTTATATTCACTTTTTATCGGTAATTGGATTTTGAATGGACCAAGGTTGGATTTGGGTGATTCCTGTCCGTAAACCACTTCGAACCAATGTATACGTTCGAATGTGAAGACGTGTTGAAGATGATGATTATTGAAGTCTGTGGATCTTTATAGCATGAAGACTGCTTGTTGAACATGCTCTGGGTAGCTCCCATTATAGAGTTATTAATAGTAGTGGTCTCCTCGTGGTGGAGATTTTTCGAATTGCAAGGACTACTCGCTACTAGTGGTAGTAGGAGAGTACCTTCGATTTGTCCTCTTTCTGGGCAACTTCTATGGACGTTTGTCTGACATTGCATTTCTAATGATTACATACATTGGTTTTTACAAATGTACATCAGTGGTGGCAAAGAAGGCAAATTCTTTTAGCTTAACACCTTTCTTGAGACGTATGAGCTCAAGGGTTATATTTTTGTGAAAGGCAATTAGTAGTTAACGGAAATGGCAATATGGCATTCGAAGATGTGATGTGTGCTTGGCGAAAAGGTAATTGTAACCTTAAGTCTCATCAAACTAAAAATGACGAAAGTAGGATTAGATACAGTAAGGCTAAGTGGGTCATTCCTAAGTAGGGTATGATCATCCCCTTCTAGATATATTTCTTCCCGCTATGACATTCGGGATGTAAATTAATGTGGTTTGTATGCTCGGGCGCCCGGTCTAAAGGTCGGTAACGACCGGGGAATGACATATTCGGTACTATCTAGTTACAGAGGTAGGCCATTCTTATGTTGGTAGAGGGCAGATGTTCTGTGTCTTGGGACATCCATCTAGAGGTGTACCCATTTCGGAAGGTAGATCCTTCACCTGGTCATTTATATGGAGATCCATTCTCCAATAAGAACATACAGTTTTGTTTGTATTGGCGTAATGAATAGCCTCGAAATGCTATATGGGTAACCATTTCGGATAAGATTAATAAGTTTATTTGCAAATGTTTTCAAAGAATGTCATTAGAAATAATATCAAAGGTTTTGTTATAAAAGTGTTATCATAAGGTAAAAACTCGTCCGTATTTATGTGTGGGCGTGGTTTTATGAGATAATTTTTATTTTTAAACGATTTTATCCAAAGGCTGATATATGACACTGTCGACTGTTATTGATATTTTTCCTCACACTGGTTTATCAAGCCTGATCCGGGTATTTTCAATACTCGGGTCAGATCCGAGTAGTTTTAGGTTTTGTCGAAGACGGTTGGAGTTTCCAGAGGAGAGCTGGAGATATTCATCTATGTATGGACATACTCTATCATCCGCTATACTTAGTTGTTTTAGTTGATGTTTGTCCGCAATTGTAAGGACAGATGTTTATAATTGTCCAAGCTGAATTTAGGTTGGACTCTGATAAATATATCTAAAGGTGCCCCGTTGTAAAGTTATTTGTTCAATATTATATGTTATTCCATTAGAGTAAGATTCTATTTTTCTTTATTTTCTTTCTACTCTTAATGATCCGCTTATTCATGCAATTTGAGTTGGACATGTGTAGTTCAATGTCGATTCAAAGGGTATGGAAAAACGGGCCATTACATTCTCTATCATAGCTACTTCGAAAATAAGAGATTTCATTTATTTTTAAATTTAAAAGGTATTTAAAACTTAAATATATATGTTATATATAATAAATAATTATCTATTCTTATAGTTAATAAATTAAAAAGCATAAATTTGGATTTTAGAACAAATCGACAAAACACTACGCCATAGTGGCCTATTGCAACGAAAATAAAAGATGTTGCTAGCTACAATGTAACGATAGCTATGCTGATCTTTGTCTATTACAACATTAGCTTCAGAATGTTAGCATAGATATCAACACTACGTTGCAGTAGCTATAGACTTGTAAAAATATTGTAAAAAATGAGTGTGGGATGAAAAAAAAGCGGGCTGAAAAAATTTTTAATGCGGGAAGCAAAATAAAGCGGTAAAAAGTTAACAAAATATTGAAGGGTTTCACTCAAACACTTGACTCTCGTCGATCATGAATCTGTAGGATCTAGATTAACCCTAGAGGGGGGGTGAATAGGGTTATTGCAAATTTTTGCGAATTAAACACAGAAGCAAACTGAAGAAATAAATATGCTGAAAAATAAATCACACACAGAATTTACCCAGCTTCGGCAACCCCTGCCTACTGCTGCATTCCCAGATTTCTATTAGAATTAAACAGTTTCCCGCTTACAAATACTCTAACAGACTTGCAAACCCTGCTACCGCCTATAGAGTTTTGCAAACTTGCAAACCCTGCTAACTGGACTAACTCTAACTAGACAATCTGACAACACCTAAACCCTAGGTGATAATTTTTCATGTTTTGTTTTGAAGAGAACATACAAATAAAGAAAATTACAAAAGCAAGCACAAAATTTAAAACAATTTAAATTATCTTGCTTTTATATAAAAAAAAACTTAACCCTAGAACAAACAAAAGAAAATGCGGTCACTTCCCTTTATCTTAATTCACCCGGTCCATTTTCTTTTGCTTGTGAGAAAAAATGGCGGCCACGTTCTGATTAGGGCTTCGTTCCCTTTTGTTCCAGTTAGGGCTTCGGTTTCTTCGATTGTTCTGTGATTCGTTGCCCTAGCTCGCTGCTTCTCTGATGGTTGACTATTGCTGGTTTTGCAGTTGCTCGATCGAATTCATTGCTTGTGTATTCGGTATGTACTGTCTCTTTATGCTTTTCTAAATTGATACTTGAACTCGATTGTTCTGTGTCTATGATGATTTTTTGGGATGTATTTATAGGGTTGAAACCCTAATTAACACTGTCAGATTTGATTTCTCACGTCGTTGATTTTCCTGAATTTGTTTTGGAGTATTCCTTTCTTGATTCAATTTCGAGTAATAGCTGACCATATTTGGATTCGAATTAATTAATTCGAAAGCATCTTGCTGTATTTGATGCCTCGGTCCCCATTTGAATTAATATTGACCATATATGAATTCGAAAAATTTGCTGCAGAGATTTCTTTCCAAATTAGAAATCCTTGACTTCTGCACTGATTTAGCTTGCCATTGTCTTTGCATTCCCTACTGCATGTAGTTGTGCACTGATTCTTTCGAATTTCATACTTCATCCATTTGTTCATGTTGCTGGACTTGTTTCACTGGTATCTTCCCTGTGTCGATTTGAGTTGCTGTCGTCTGCACTTGCACTTGACATTGTAACTTTTTTATAATCATTCTGGCCTTGAATAGATGTTGACTGCATCACCTGATTAGATGTGTATTTGATTGCCGAGTTATTTGCATTTACTCCATTTCTTTGTATCAGTTCTCTGCATTGTTGAGTCTTTGTTGACTGCATCACCATACTCTCTGTAGTGATATGATATTACTGCAATGTGAACTGTTGAGTCTTTGGTGATGCTTCACCTGTTATGTTCATGTTGGCACTAGTTGTTGGGTCTGTTGTCACTGGTCTGCTGCCATGTTTACGTGCACTTGAGTTTGTTTCCTCTGTTTTGATACAGATGCTACACTTGTTCACTTTGCCTCTGTACACTTGTTCATATGAGCTGTTGTTCCATAGTTGAAGTTGCAGTATTTTTGTTCCTTGTTTGTTGCAGTTTGTCACTGTAATTACTGTTACATAGTGATGCATTTGTTCATATAGCTCTGTTGTTGCTGTGTTCCATGAGCATGCTTCACTGCATTTTGAAAATGTTGTTTGTATGCACTTCATCATTTCAGCATTGCATTGTTTTCACCTCTGACCTGTTGGTTGTAGTCTTGTGTTGGTAACCATCTTCAAGCATGTTGCAGTTTGTAGCTTTCATGCATTTTCTCTGTTCATTGTTCATTGTTGCACTTGGTGTTTGTAGCTGCTATGCAGTTGCTATGCATCACTATATATATATATATACTGTGTTCTGTACTGCATTGATGCAGTTTCCATATTTTGTGTATTTTGATGCTGTCTTGATTTTGCTGCTTTCACTTGTGTAAATTTTCGAGTTGCACACTGCTGCTTGTACTTGTAATCTTGGCCAGTTGATCATCTTGCAACCTGGTCTGGTGCACCTTGTTTCATGCTTGAGACTGTGCTTGCATTTTCTTTCACTGTTGTATCTTGATGGTTGCTGTGCACTTTTGTGCTTTGAGACAGTTTCATTGCTTGGTCTCTGTTGCCTTGAATTTCTGGTTGGAGCTGTGCACACGAGTTGGCGAGGCAGTGCACATGTATACGAATGTACACGTGTGTACTGCAGCCACTCATAGTTACCTGTTCCTGATAAAATTACTGATATGCACAGATATTGCATAATCAAAGATGATGACAATAACCCATGTATCTGAGACACAAACAAATTTTATTTTTGCGAATTTAAATTTGTTTGTTTTCAGATTACTGTTGTAGTTGTTAATTATACAGGTACACAGGAGACAGGACGAGAAGTGGAGCTGGACAATGCAGATAGATGCAGATGTGCAGACAGAGTGGAAAAAAAACTGAGTGTTGAGTGTTGTAGTGAGAAGAGTAAAATGTATGAACTGATGTATGTATATATATATATATATATAGAGAACTGAAAAACTTTGTATTGTTTAAGTGTTGAAATAAAATATTATATTGAATAAAAAATACTGTTTGAATTATATAAATTCTGTGCAATAGTATAATTATTCAATATGAATATTTCTTCCTTTCTGTACATAGTTCAAACTACAAACACACATATATATTGATATATGTTTGTTATCATCAAACAAAAAATCACATCAAACAATCTCCCCCTTTTGATGATGACAAACATATATATATTAAAGATTTTGAAATGCTAATACATGTGTTTGAACAAAAAAAATTTTAGCTCCCCCTATTTGAATGCTCCCCCTACAACCAAGACCTCTCCCTATTTAGAAGTTAACAAAATTTACAAAGGAATAAAAGAACTAAAGAAAATTAACTAACGATATTTAACCAAATTTGTTGAGATATTCCAAAAAATATTTACTTCCTCATCAAAATCTTGTTCTTCTCCCCCTTTTGTCATTATCAAAAGACTGACAAAAAACAATGGAGCAGTAGGAACAAAAAATAATATATCATAACGAGATAAAAACTTCCATATTGTAGAGGATGGATCGATGATCGGTTTTAATAAGAAGAGAGATATTTTAACATTAATTTGACATTTAAGCACAAAAACAAAAAAAAATAAGCACTTACTAACCACTCATAACCATAAGGACTTTTAAATGGGATTAGCAGTTACTTATTAGTCTAAGCATCCAGACCAGAATACTTAGTTACCATACTCCATCCATGCATAACCATAAGGACTTTTAAATGAGAATGAAGTAATGATAAAAATAATTCTCTCATATGTTCCATCCATGCATAACAATAAGGACTTTTAAATGAGAATGGATACATGAGATTTATTATTTATTATTAAAATATATATATATATATATATATATATATTTTATTTAATTTAAAAATAATTCACTCTTCTTATTTTATCAAACCATTATGAATGATAGAAAGATGGTAGAAATAGAAATGATCATGGAATAAGTTACCAAGTTAATTATATTATGTAATATCCAGTACTGAATACCATATTCGAATCAATCTTTGGAAAATATCCAAAACTTGTTCGAATCCTAGAAATTGAAGTTGAAAGTATATATCCAAGAATATTTCTACCTAACAATGAAAAAATGGTTAGTCAATTTCTATAATCCCCAAATCCAAACGTAATCTAGAAAATCTGTCTTCAGGGAGGGGTTTTGTGAAAATATCAGCAAGTTGAGCCTCAGTTGAAATATATTCAATGCAAATGTCTTCCTTAGCAATGTGATCTCTAAGAAAGTGGTGTCTCACATCAATGTGTTTTGTGCGTGAATGATGAACAGGATTATTTGATAAGTCTATTGCACTTTTACTGTCACATTTTAATGGAACTTGTTTATAAACTAAGCCAAAATCAGAAAGAGTTTGCATCATCCATAAAATTTGAGCACAACAACTTCCTAAAGCAATATATTCTGCTTCAGTGGTGGATAATGCAACACAATTCTGTTTTCGACTTGACCATGAAACTAATGAATGTCCTAGCATGAAACATGTCCCACTGGTGCTTTTCCTGTCAACCAATGAACCAGCATAATCAGCATCAGAATAACCAACTAAATCAAAGTTTTCACAAGAAGGGTACCATAATCCAAATTTTTGTGTGTGTGAAAGATATCTCAAAATTCGTTTAGTGGCTTTCAAATGAGATTCTTTAGGATTAGATTGAAAACGTGCACACAAACATACAGAAAACATAATATCAGGTCTAGAAGCAGTAAGATAGAGAAGTGAACCAATTATCCCTCGATATTTTTTCTGATCAACAGCACTTCCTTTCTCGTCTTTGTCCAACTTTGTTGATGGGCTCATAGGAGTTCTCAATGGTTTGGAGTTCTCAATTCCAAATTTCTTCAACAGTTCCAACACATACTTGGATTGTGAAATGAAAATGCCATCACTGCTTTGCTTGATTTGAAATCCAAGAAAATATTTCAATTCTCCAACCAAGCTCATCTCGAATTTAGCCTGCATGACTTGTTCAAATTTCTCGCACAAGATTTCATTAGTAGCACCATAAATGATATCATCCACATAAATCTGTACAATCAAAAAATCACTTCCTTTGTGTAATAGAAACAGTGTCGTGTCAGCACTCCCCTTTTTAAAGCCATTTTCCAAAAGATATGTACAAAGGCAGTCATACCAAGCTCTAGGAGCTTGCTTAAGACCATATAATGCTTTTTCAAGTTTATACACATGATTTGGAAAAACATGATTTTCAAATCCGGGGGGTTGTTCAACAAAAACTTCTTCTTTCAGATCACCATTTAGAAATGCACTTTTTACATCCATTTGTTTAAGTTTGAAACCTTTATAACAAGCAAAGCTGAGCAAAATTCTAATGGCTTCTAACCTAGCAACTGGTGCAAATGTCTCATCAAAATCTATGCCTTCTATTTGGTTATATCCTTTTGCGACCAACCTAGCTTTGTTTCTAATTACATTTCCTGATTCATCAAGTTTGTTTTTGAACACCCATTTAGTTCCTACAATTGGATAGTCATTAGGCCTAGGAACTAATTTCCAAACTTTATTTCTCTCAAATTGATTAAGTTCATCTTGCATTGCTAAAACCCAACTTTCATCATTAAGAGCCATTTCAACAGAATCAGGTTCTATTTCAGAAATAAAACCACTATGACAACAAAACGCACACAAATTTTTATCAAATGCAGAACGAGTGCGTATACCTTCCGTAGGATCTCCTATAACCAATTCAGGAGGATGATTGGATTTGAATTTCAATCTATCAGCATCAACAGTCCTACTTCCATCTTTCTCAGTAGATGTCCCTTCTTTAATGCCTTCATGATCTACCCCATCATCACCTGTTTTTTTAGTCGTCCTTTCCAGATCAGATTCATCAAATTTCACATTGACTGATTCAACAATTGTCTTTGTTCGTTTGTTGTATATCCTGTAAGCCTTGCTCCTTGTTGAATAGCCCATGAAAATTCCCTCATCGGCCTTAGATTCAAATTTTCCAAGTTGATCACCTGTGTTAAGAATAAAACAAGGGCATCCAAAAACACGAAAGTAAGAGATGTTAGGTTTCCTTTCATGCCATACTTCATAAGCCGTTTTGCCTAGTATTGGTCTAATCATTACTCTATTCATTACATAGCACGAAGTATTCACCGCCTCTGCCCAAAAAGTTAGAGGTAGTTTATACTCACTCAACATGGATCTAGCCAATTCTTGCAATGTACGATTTTTCCTTTCAACCACCCCATTTTGTTGAGGTGTTCGTGGAGCAGAAAATTCATGTTTTAAACCATTTTCTTCACAAAAGTTTTCAAATTCCGAATTTTCAAATTCGCCTCCATGATCACTTCTCAAAGTTTTAATTGAAACTCCTTTTTCATTTTGAACAAGTTTAGCAAATTTTGAAAAATAATCAAAAGATTCAGATTTTTTGGCTAAGAAATAAACCCATGTAAATCTAGAGTAATCGTCAACCAATACATTACAATAACGTTTTCCATTCAAACTTGCAATTTCATTTGGTCCAAATAAGTCCATATGAATTAATTCGAGGACCCTTGATGTGCTAACAATATTTTTAGGGCGAAATGATGATCGACTAAGCTTGCCCAAGGAACATGCTTTACACACTTTGTTATCTTTAAATTTCTGATGTGGTAACCCTCTGACTAAATCTTTCGTTTCAAGATTTCTTAAGAGACTCATGCTAGCATGTCCAAGTCTCCTATGCCATAAAGATGCCTCTTCGTCAGTGGCTACCAAACATCTGGAAAGATTTAGATTGTCAAACGAAAGTGAGTAAACATTTCCTTTTCTTTTGCCCATAAAAACAATGTTATTAGAAGTTTTATCAATGATTTTGCAAGTATCACTATCAAAAACCACATTCATACCTTTGTCACAGAGTTGGCTAATAGAAATGAGATTGTGATGCAAATTATCAACGTATAAAACATTAGTCAAGGAAAAAGTACCATTACTTACTTCACCTTTCCCAATAATCTTACACTTGCTATTGTCTCCCATGATCACATTTCCACCTCTAAACTTCTCTAGGCTAAGGAACTTAGATTTATCACCTGTCATATGTCTAGAACAACCTGAATCTAGAAACCATTCTTGTTGCTCCTTAGCCCGCCAACAGACCTCACTGGATTCCTCTGAACTTGTTTCTGAATCTGATTTTGCCATAAGGCACAAGTTAGCCTCTTCTGAGCTATTATCCGAAACTTCTTCTCCTTCTTCATCATCCCAAGTTGCTGCAAAGGCCTTCTTCTTCTTTTTCTTTCCTTTGTTGTTTTTGAGAAGTGGACATTTTTGTTTGAAGTGGCCAGGCTTTTTGCAGTTAAAGCATGTCAATTCATTATCGGAATCATCAGAATCTTTTGACTTATTACCACTTGTTTTCTTCTTGCGTGGCCTGAATTTTGACCATTTTCTAAGATTATTGACTGCCATCGCAAGCTCTTCAATTGGATCTTCTTCTTCTTCACCGCTTTCTTCTTTGCTTTTTAAGGCAATCGTCTTCTTTTTTGATTCGGAGTTGTTACGTTCCTCTTTTGCCTTTAGCTCAAGCTCATATGTCATCAAGTTTCCGATCAACTCTTCCATGCTCAGTTTACTCAGATCTTTCGATTCTTGTATTGCAGTGACTTTTGCCTCAAAGTTCATTGGTAAGACTCGCAGTATCTTCCGTACAAGCTCTACTTCAGTGAAGACCTTCCCAAGCGCTCTAGCATTGTACACCAAAGTTGAAAACCGTCCAAACATATCCTTTATGCTTTCGCCCTTTTCCATCACAAAGTTTTCGTATTCATTGCTAAATAGAGCTAGTCGTGACTCCTTGACTTGAGAAGTTCCTTCGTGTGTCACCTCCAGAGTGTGCCAAATTTCCTGTGCTGTTGTACAATGAGAAATTCTATTAAATTCATTTTTATCAAGAGCACAGATCAAAGCGTTCATTGCTTTGGCATTTGTAGTTTTTAATTTCTTATCATTAGCATCCCACCTATCCTTAGGTTTAGGAATCTCAGTATCACCAACAACTATAGTGGGAGATTTATAGCCAGTTTCAATAATATCCCAAACATCATAATCGACAGAACTAAGATAAATACTCATTCTAACTTTCCAATAAGCATAATCATTCCCATTAAACATGGGTGGCCTAGCAATAGATTGCCCCTCAGAAAAAGCATTATTTGGTGGATTCATGACTCTAGAGTTAAAGTAAAATACCAGGCTCTGATACCACTTGTAGGATCTAGATTAACCCTAGAGGGGGGGGTGAATAGGGTTATTGCAAATTTTTGCGAATTAAACACAGAAGCAAACTGAAGAAATAAATATGCTGAAAAATAAATCACACACAGAATTTACCCAGCTTCGGCAACCCCTGCCTACTGCTGCATTTCCAGATTTCTATTAGAATTAAACAGTTTCCCGCTTACAAATACTCTAACAGACTTGCAAACCCTGCTACCGCCTATAGAGTTTTGCAAACTTGCAAACCCTGCTAACTGGACTAACTCTAACTAGACAATCTGACAACACCTAAACCCTAGGTGATAATTTTTCATGTTTTGTTTTGAAGAGAACATACAAATAAAGAAAATTACAAAAGCAAGCACAAAATTTAAAACAATTTAAATTATCTTGCTTTTATATAAAAAAAAACTTAACCCTAGAACAAACAAAAGAAAATGCGGTCACTTCCCTTTATCTTAATTCACCCGGTCCATTTTCTTTTGCTTGTGAGAAAAAATGGCGGCCACGTTCTGATTAGGGCTTCGTTCCCATTTGTTCCAGTTAGGGCTTCGGTTTCTTCGATTGTTCTGTGATTCGTTGCCCTAGCTCGCTGCTTCTCTGATGGTTGACTATTGCTGGTTTTGCAGTCGCTCGATCGAATTCATTGCTTGTGTATTCGGTATGTACTGTCTCTTTATGCTTTTCTAAATTGATACTTGAACTCGATTGTTCTGTGTCTATGATGATTTTTTGGGATGTATTTATAGGGTTGAAACCCTAATTAACACTGTCAGATTTGATTTCTCACGTCGTTGATTTTCCTGAATTTGTTTTGGAGTATTCCTTTCTTGATTCAATTTCGAGTAATAGCTGACCATATTTGGATTCGAATTAATTAATTCGAAAGCATCTTGCTGTATTTGATGTCTCGGTCCCCATTTGAATTAATATTGACCATATATGAATTCGAAAAATTTGCTGCAGAGATTTCTTTCCAAATTAGAAATCCTTGACTTCTGCACTGATTTAGCTTGCCATTGTCTTTGCATTCCCTACTGCATGTAGTTGTGCACTGATTCTTTCGAATTTCATACTTCATCCATTTGTTCATGTTGCTGGACTTGTTTCACTGGTATCTTCCCTGTGTCGATTTGAGTTGCTGTCGTCTGCACTTGCACTTGACATTGTAACTTTTTTATAATCATTCTGGCCTTGAATAGATGTTGACTGCATCACCTGATTAGATGTGTATTTGATTGCCGAGTTATTTGCATTTACTCCATTTCTTTGTATCAGTTCTCTGCATTGTTGAGTCTTTGTTGACTGCATCACCATACTCTCTGTAGTGATATGATATTACTGCAATGTGAACTGTTGAGTCTTTGGTGATGCTTCACCTGTTATGTTCATGTTGGCACTAGTTGTTGGGTCTGTTGTCACTGGTCTGCTGCCATGTTTACGTGCACTTGAGTTTGTTTCCTCTGTTTTGATACAGATGCTACACTTGTTCACTTTGCCTCTGTACACTTGTTCATTTGAGCTGTTGTTCCATAGTTGAAGTTGCAGTATTTTTGTTCCTTGTTTGTTGCAGTTTGTCACTGTAATTACTGTTACATAGTGATGCATTTGTTCATATAGCTCTGTTGTTGCTGTGTTCCATGAGCATGCTTCACTGCATTTTGAAAATGTTGTTTGTATGCACTTCATCATTTCAGCATTGCATTGTTTTCACCTCTGACCTGTTGGTTGCAGTCTTGTGTTGGTAACCATCTTCAAGCATGTTGCAGTTTGTAGCTTTCATGCATTTTCTCTGTTCATTGTTCATTGTTGCACTTGGTGTTTGTAGCTGCTATGCAGTTGCTATGCATCACTATATATATATATATACTGTGTTCTGTACTGCATTGATGCAGTTTCCATATTTTGTGTATTTTGATGCTGTCTTGATTTTGCTGCTTTCACTTGTGTAAATTTTCGAGTTGCACACTGCTGCTTGTACTTGTAATCTTGGCCAGTTGATCATCTTGCAACCTGGTCTGGTGCACCTTGTTTCATGCTTGAGACTGTGCTTGCATTTTCTTTCACTGTTGTATCTTGATGGTTGCTGTGCACTTTTGTGCTTTGAGACAGTTTCATTGCTTGGTCTTTGTTGCCTTGAATTTCTGGTTGGAGCTGTGCACACGAGTTGGCGAGGCAGTGCACACGTATACGAATGTACACGTGTGTACTGCAGCCACTCATAGTTACCTGTCCCTGATAAAATTACTGATATGCACAGATATTGCATAATCAAAGATGATGACAATAACCCATGTATCTGAGACACAAACAAATTTTATTTTTGCGAATTTAAATTTGTTTGTTTTCAGATTACTGTTGTAGTTGTTAATTATACAGGTACACAGGAGACAGGACGAGAAGTGGAGCTGGACAATGCAGATAGATGCAGATGTGCAGACAGAGTGAAAAAAAAACTGAGTGTTGAGTGTTGTAGTGAGAAGAGTAAAATGTATGAACTGATGTATGTATGTATATATATATATAGAGAACTGAAAAACTTTGTATTGTTTAAGTGTTGAAATAAAATATTATATTGAATAAAAAATACTGTTTGAATTATATAAATTCTGTGCAATAGTATAATTATTCAATATGAATATTTCTTCCTTTCTGTACATAGTTCAAACTACAAACACACATATATATATTGATATATGTTTGTTATCATCAAACAAAAAATCACATCAAACAGAATCTACCTCCTCCTTCCATTTCTTTATGTTTATTACTAATATTTATATTCTTCGCTCATCCATCTTCCGGTCTTGTTCGTCTTCGTGGAAAATCTTTCGACTTCACTCTCGTCGATGCTCCAGCTCGTTTTGGTAAACCCTAACCCTCAATTTTTAGGGCTCTTTGTAGTCTGCCCCGCCAGAACTAACTACTTCTGGTATATTACCTTAGAAAGTGACACCTCTTCACCTCTTAACACACTCTTCCATAACCATCATTCCATACGTTAAACGCAACTCAAATCAAAGCTAATCAAGGTCAAAAGTAAACAAGATTATTTGTGTCATTTGCCACCAAAATCTTGACTTATAAATACAACCTCTAAACTCTTCAATTTCAACGCACTTTCCTTTCACAAAATTTCCAAAATCCTTCTCTACTTCCTCTATTTCTCTACTACCTTCAAGCTACCACCTGCACATCACCACACCATCACCTTACACTACCGAACCCGAGCCTAGCTTCCACATACCCACCTCCTACACCCACCCATCCTCGGCCATACCACCAAACCCTAGCACCCATAAGCCAAGTCGAGCCAAACTTCCACCTACCCACCTCCTATACCCTCCTACACACCAAGGCCGAGCCTTACCCACCTAAACCCGAGCCTTACCCACCTAAATCCAAGCCCAAATCCCCCCTAACCACTGTGTACAAGCCCTACCCGAGTCCAAAGCCACATAACCAAGCTAATACTTTACATACCCAAGCCCATTCCCTTCTAAAAAGCTCACGGCCAAACAAATAAAAAACAAAAAAATAGAAAAGGAAAAAAAGAGGAAAACAAAAGCGGTTTGGAAGAAAAATAAGTTAAAGCGAGAATTCAGAACGTTTGGAAAAAGCATATTAGTTCGAGAAGGACATTAGCCTACAAAAAGATTGACAGAGTGAATATGAAGGTGAGAAATTCTCATCGCCTTTAAAATTCTATTTTGGTTATAATTAAACATTCACATTTGTACCCTTATGACATATGAATGTTTATACCAATTTGATTCTTAATATGGATGCTTGATTGTTGGTTAGATAATTGAATTATGATAATGTATTCCGTTATGTTATTAATGGTGAATGTTGGATCTGAAATCATATGTTATGTGATTGGTTGAATGGACGTTATGATAGTAATGAATATGGACATTGGTTATGTTCATTTTGATTTGATAATCCCTTTGTCAATAAAATCATATTTTAGTAATATGATATATTTTGAAAAAATAAGTCTCTTTTCAATTAGAAATGAAATTAAAATAAAAATAAAAGAGAATTTGAAATCTGAAGAGAACGGATTTGAAAAGGATAGTTAAATTGAAATTGAGATTAATACTGAAATTGAAATTGAAATCGATTTGAAAAAAATTAAAGTTGAGATTAAGGTTGAATTGAAGTTTAAATGAAAATTATATTTTAAATCTAAGTTTTAAATGGGTTTAATTTGAAGTTAGAATTGAAATCGAAATGTAATATGAATTTAATATTTAACATCAAATAATAGGAATAAAATAATTTTATAATATGGTAATAGTGAAAATAACTTTTAAATACATTAAAAAGTGGAAATTTTGATTTAAAGTAATTTGTAATGATTTTATAAGTAATAGAATTCAATTTGAATAATTTATTTCAAATGTTGGAAAATAAGTTATAACTAGGTGCGTCGCGCAACGATAGTTCGCGATTTCGCACCGAAAAGTTCAAATGAATGTATAGAGTGGAATATAGATCGGAATTCTTCAAGATAAGAATATTCCGGACTATTATATACATGTCTTCTAAATGAAGAAAGAAAATCATAATTTCGATAAGTAGACTTTGAAATAAGTCCAAATCAATTTTCTAGAAAAATCGCACTAGTGCAGTTTAGTGACCATAACAGGAAATCTATTTAAATGAATGTTTTTAATTATGAAAAAATTTGAAATAAATTTTATAAATCTATTAAAATAGTTTAAAAGAGATTTGAATTGGAAAATATGAATTATCGAATGTTTAAAAGTTGATTTAATCAAATAAGCTTATATAGCACTTTCCGCAGCACTTTTATTCTACGAATTGTATAACTTTTTAAGGAGGAGTTTAAACGTAACAATTTTTCTCAGAATCAATTGTGAATGTTTTACAAAGGTCAATTATGTGTTTTGAAAGATCATTTGGAATATTTATAAGTAACTCAAAAGTAAAGTTGAAATCTAAGTATGTAGAAACGATTAGTAAATGTGTCCCACTTGTGTGATTTGGGGAGATAAAACAAGGTGTTTAACTAAGGTTAGAGATGGAGAAACCAGTGCCCTGAACTTACCTGTCCTATGCTTTCTTTTCTTACCGAAGGGTGGAATAGATCGAAAGGAAAGGCCGGATGCTCAAAAATAAAAGGATTCAATTAAGTTTTCCAAAATAAAAGAAGATTTGTATTATCCAAAATTTAAGCAATCTCCAAAATGAAATATTTCTATGATCCTATTTACTCAAATGTGTTTGCTAAGATTGATTTAGGGTTTATTGTAAATGATGTCTTGAACAACAATGTTTTTGACCAGCCTAAAAAGTTAAGGAATTTGGATCGAGGGTTAAGCGTGAAAATTTGAGATATTTTCCAAAGAAAAAGAATGAATTTTTTAGAATTATCCTAAGCCAAAATAAAGAGATTTTGAAATCAGCCAAAAAGAATTAAAGTGAAAATAGACTTAATAAATCCTACATACTCATATTCACTTTTTATCGTTAATTGGATTTTGAAGGAACTAGGGTCGGATTTGGATGATTTTGTCCGAAAACTACATCGAACCAATGTATACGTTCAAATATGAAGACTTGTTGAAGAAGATGATTATTGAAGACCGTGGATCTTCATAGCGTGAAGATTACTTGTTGAATATGCTCTGGGTAGCTCCCATTATGGAGTTATAAGTAGTAGTGGCCTCCTCATGATAGAGATTTTTCGCATTGCAAGGACTACTCGCCGTTAGTGGTAGTAGGAGAGTACCATGGGTTTGTCCTATTCCTGGACAACTTGTGTGGACGTTCGTCTGACATTGCATTTCTATTGATTACGTACATTTGTTTTAAAAACGTACGTCAATGGTGGCGAGAAGGCAACTTCTCTAGCATAAACACTTTATTTGGGACGTATAAGCTCAAGAGGTTTATTTTTGTGGAAGACTATTAGTAGTTAACGGAAATGACAATGTGTCATTCAAAGATGTGATATGTGCTTTGTGAAAAGGTAATCGTAGCCTTAAGCCTCATCAAACCGCAAAGACCGAAACAGGATTAGATGCAGCAAAGCTAAATGGGTCATTCCCAAGTAAGGTATGATCATCCCCTACTAGATATATTTCTTCCCACTATAACGTTCGAGATGTAAATTGATGTGGTTTGTATGCTAGGGTGCCCGGTTTAAAGTTCCATAACGACTAGGTGATGACATATTCGGTACTATCTAGTTATAGAGGTAGGCCGATCTTGTTCTGGTAGAGGGCAGATATTCTGTGCCTCGGGACATCCATCTAGAGATGTACCCATTTTGGAAGGTAAATCCTTCACCTGGTCATTTGTATGGAAATCCATTCTCCAATAAGAACCTACAGTTTTGTTTGTATTGGCGTAATGAATAGCCTCGAAATGTTATATGGGTAACCATTTCAAATAAGATTAATAAGTTTGTTTGCAAATGTTTTCAATGAATGTCATTAGAAATAATATCGAAGGTTTTGATATAAAAATGTTTTAGTTATCATAAGGTAAATAAGCGTTTGTATTTATGTGTGGACGTCGTCTTATGAGGTACTTTTTATTTTTAACGGATTTTATCCGAAGGCTAATATGTGACACTGTCATCTATTGAGTTCTTCTCACACTGGTTTATCAAGCCTGATTTGGGTATTTTCAATACTCGGGTCAGATCCGAGTAGTTTCTGGTTTCGTCAAAGACTGTTGGAGTTTCTAGAGGAGAGCAGGAGATATTCATTTATGTATGGACATATTCTGTTATCCGTTGTATTTAGTTGTTTTAGTTGATGTTTGTCAGCAATTGTAAGGACAGATGTTTATAACTGTCGAAGCTGAATTTAGGTTGGACTTTGATATATATATTTAAAAGTTTTCCACTATAAAGAAATTTGTTAAATATTATATGTTATTCCATTCACGTGAGATTTTATTCTGTATTTATTTTCTTTCTACTCTTAATTATCTGCTTATTCATGCAATTTGAGTTGGACATGTGTAGTTCATTGTCGATTAAAAGGGTATGGAAAAAATGGGACATTACATTTGGTATCAGAGCAACTACGGAAATGAGAGATATCATTTATTTTTAAATTTAAAAGGAACATAAAACTTAAATAAATATGTTATATATAATAAATAATTATCTATTCTTATATTTAATAAATTAAAAAGCATAAATTTGGATTTTAGAACAAATCGACAAAAGTTAAGTTTTATTAATAAATAAAGGCTTAAATAAATAAGGTTAAATATTTATTTGAAAAGTTAAATCTTATAAAAAACATCAATAAAGATAATAAAAGCATACTAAAATATTTAAAATCATGTTAATAATCGTTTTACAAAAATAAAAAAAATTGTCGCATTTTGTCTGTTCTGCATATAGTGTAAAATTAGAGATTTTGATATTAATTAAATAAGATTTTAAAATATAAAGAGATATGTTTTAATTTATTTAAAGAAGTAAAAAAGTTCATTTTAAAGTTTGGTTTACACCAATATATAGCTTAACAAATATGTCAAATTTTGACTGTAAAATTTATTGACAAAAACACCATATTCAACCAAAACAAGTTGTCGTCAAGTTTAGCAACTTGATACATTTTCCAACATATAAATACAAGTATACAAACTGTTTAAACACTTTACATTTTGCACTAAAGACAAAAAAGAGTTTACTTTTGAAAAGTCTAAATAATAAAAAAAGTATAAAAGTGATGATTTGACAAATTTTAATTAAATTAAAAACTTTATAAACAACATCATTACTTTACTTCTCATCTCATTAATGAGATGTTATGATTATACATAGAAAAGGAGAAAAATGTATGATTTAACAATTACAAAGCATAAGAGAGTGACACCTCTCCGCCTCTTAACACACTCTTCCATAACCATCATTTCATACATTAAATGCAACTCAAATCAAAGATAATCAAGTTCAAAAGTAAACAAGGTTATTTGTGTCATTTACCACCAATGTCTTCACTTGTAAATACAACCTCAAACATCTTCATTTTCACTTCACTTTCCTTTCACAAAATTTCCAAAATCCCTCTCTACTTCCTCCATTTCTCTTCTACCTTCAAGCCACCACCTCCACATCACCACACCATCACCTTACACTATCGAATCCAAGCCTAGCTTCCACCTATCCACCTCCTACACCCATCTACCGTCGGTCATACCACCAAACCCGAGCACCCACATGCCAAGCCGAGCCAAACATCCACCTACCTACATCCTACACCCTCCTACACACCAAGGCCGAGCCTTAACCACCTAAACCAAAGCCTTACTCACCTAAATCCAAGACCTACCGTCCTAAACCCGAGCCGAAACTCCCCCTACCCACCGTGCACAAGCCCTACCCGAGCCCTAAGCCACTTGCCCAAGCCAATACTCCACATACCCAAGCCCATTCCCTTCTAAATAGCTCACGGCCAAAAAAATAAAAAACAAAAAAGGAAAGAAAAGAAAAGAGAGAGGAAAACAAAGTGGTATGGAAGGAAAATAAGTTAAAGCAAGAATTCAGGACGTTTAGAAAAAATGTATTATTCGAGAAGCACATTAGCCTACAAAAAGATTGACGGAGTGAACATGAAGGCGAGAAATTCTCATTGCTTTAAAAATACTATTTTGGTTATGATAAAACAATCACATTTGTACCCTTATGACATATGAATGTTTATACCAATTTGATTGTTAATATGGATGTTTGATTGTTGGTTAGATAATTGAATTATGATAATGTATTCTGTTATGGTATTAATAGTGAATGTTGGATTTGAAATCATATGTTATATGATTGGTTAAATGGATATTATGACAGTATTGAATATGGACATTGGTTATGTTCATTTTGATTTGATAATCCCTTTCTTAATAAGACCACGTTTTAGTAATATGAGATATTTTGGAAAAATAAGTCTCTTTTCATTTAGAAGTGAAATTAAAGTAAAAATAAAAGAGAATTTGAAATTTGAAGAGAAATGGATTTGAAAAGGATAGTTAAATTAAAATTGAAATTGAGATAGATAGTGAAATTGAAATCGATTTGGAAAAATTGAAGTGAGATTAAGGTTGTATTGAAGTTTAAATTAAAATTAGATATGAAATCTAAGTTTTAAATGTGTTTAATTTGAAGATAGAATTGAAATTGAATTGAAATTGGAATTTAAAATTTAATATCAAAATAATATGAATAAAATAATATTATAATATGGTAATAGCTTTTAAATGCATTAAAAAGTAGAAATATTGATTTAATGTAATTTGTAATGATTTTATAAGTAATAGAATTCAATTTGAATAAATTAATTTAATTGTTAGAAAATAAGTTAGAACAAGGTGTGTCGTGCAACGGTAGTCGCGATTTCGCGCCGAAAAGGTCAAATGAATGTATAGTGTGGAATATAGCTCAGAATTCTTTGTGATAAGAAAATTCTAGACTATTATATCCATATCTTCTAAACGAAGAAAGAAAATTAGAATTTCGATGAGTAGAAATTGAAATAAGTCCAAATCAATTTTCTAGAAAAATCGCGCTAGTGCAGTTAAGTGACCATAACAAGAAATCTGTTTAAATGAATGTTTTTTATTATGAAAAAATATGAAATAAATTTGATAAATCTATTTAAATAGTTTAAAAGTGATCTGGTTTGGAAAATATGAATTATCGAATGTTTAAAAGTTGATTTAATCAAATAAGCTTATATAGCACTTTCCGTAGCACTTTTATGCTGCGAATTGTATAACTTTTTAAAGAGGAGTTTAAACGTAACAATTTTTCTCAGAATCAATTGTGAATGTCTTAAAAAGGATAATTATCCAATTTGAAAGATAATTTGGAATATTTATAAGTAATTTCGAAATAAAGTTGAAAATCTGAGTATGCGAAAATGACTAGTACATTTGTCCCGCTCGTGAGATCTGGGAGATAAAACAAGGTGTTTAATTAAGGTTAGAGATGAAGCAACCAGTGCCCTAAACTTACCTGGCCTATGTTTTCTTTTCTTAGGAGTGGGGTGGAACAGAACGAAAGGAAAGCCCGGATGCTCTTAAATAAAAAGATTCTGTTAAGTTTTCCAAAATAAAAGAAGATTAGTATTATCCAAAATTTAAGTAATCTCCAAAATGAATGATTTCTATGATCCTATTTACTCAAACGTGTTTGCTGAGATTGATTTAGGTTTTATCGTAAACAATGTCTTGAGTAACATTGTTTTTAACCGCCTAAAAAGTTAAGGAATTTGGATCGAGAGTTAAGTGTGAAAATTTGAGATATTTTCTAAAGCAAAAGAATGAATTTCATAGAATTATCCTAGGTCAAAATAAAGAGATTTCAAAATCAACCGAAAAGAATTAAAGTGAAAAGAGACTTAATAAATCCTTTATACTCATATTCACTTTTTATCGGTAATTGGAAGAAGGAACCATGGTAGGATATGGGTGATTACTGTCCGAAAACCACTTCAAAGCAATGTATACGTTCGATGTGAAGATTTGTTGAAGAAGATGATTATTGAAGACCGTGGATCTTCATAGCATGAAGACTGCTTATTGAACATGCATGCTCTTGGTAGCTCCCATTATAGAGTTATTAGTAGCAGTGGTCTCCTCGTGATGGAGATTTTTTAGATTGCAAGGACAACTCGCTAGTATTGGTAGTAGGAGAGTACCCTCGGTTTGTCATGTTCCTAGACAACTTATACGGGCGTTCGTCTGACATTGCATTTCTAATGATTACGTACATTGGCTTTTGAAAACGTACATCAATGGCGGCAGAGAAGGAAACTCCTCTTATCTAAACACCCTCCTTGTGACATACGAGCTCAAGGGTTGTATTTTTATGGAAGGCAATTAGTAGTTAACGGAAATGGCAATATGGCATTCAAAGGTGGGATATGTGCTTTGTGAAATGGTAATCATAGCCTCAAGCCTCATCAAACCGGAAATGACTGAAACAGGATTTGATGCAGAAAGGCTAAGTGGTTCATTCCCAAGTAGGGTATGATCATCCCCTTCTAGATATATTTCTTCCGCTATGACATTGGGAATGTAAATAAATATGGTTTGTATGCTCGGGCGCCCGGTTTAAACATCGGTAACAACCGAGGGATGACATATTCAGTACTATCTAGTTATAGAGGTAGGTCTGTCTTATGTTGGTAGAGGACGGATGTTTTGTGCCTCGGGACATCCATCTAGAGGTGCAACCATTTCGAAAAGTAGATCCTTCACCTAGTCATTTGTAGGGAAATCCATTCTCTAATATGAACCTATGGTTTTGTTTGTAATGGTGTAATGAATAACCTCGAAATGCTGTATGGGTAACTATTTCGGATAAGATTAATAAGTTTATTTGCAAAAAATTTCAAAGAATGTCATTAGAAATAATATCAAAGGTTTTGATATAAAAGTGTTTTAGTTATCAAAAGGTAAAAACCCGTCCGTATTTATGTGTAGGCACGGTCTTATGAGATACTTTTTATTTTTAAAGGATTTTATCCAAAGGCTGATATATGGCACTGTCATCTATTATTGAGTTCTTCTCACACTGGTTTATTAAGCCTGATTCGGGTATTTTCAACACTCGGGTCGGATCCTAGTAGTTTCAGGTTTTGTCGAAGATGGTTGGAGTTTCTAGAAGAGAGCTGGAGATATTCATCTACATATGGACATATTCTATTATCCATTGTACTTCGTTGTTTTAGTTGATATTTGTCAGCAATTGTAAGGACAGATGTTTATAACTGTCCAAGCTGAATTTAGGTTGGACTCTGATATATATATATTTAAAAGTTTTCCATTGTAAAGATATTTGTTCGATATTATATGTTATTCCATTTGTGTGAGATTCTGTTCTTTCTTTATTTGCTTTTAACCCTTAATGGTCCTTCTATTCGCGCAATTTGAAGTGGACATGTTTGATTCATTATCGATTCAAAAGGTATGGAAAAAATAGGCCATTACATAACCATTTTGGGAGCAGGGGCATAGTAAATGATTTGCATGTTTGTTTAGGATACTAGTGAGGGAAAAATTGTTCCGCTAAGCGGCATGGTCTCACTAGCTATCAATTTCTGATAAGAGATGATAGAGGATTATTCTTACCTGACTTATTGTCTGACATAGATGTTTGTGTTTTTTCCACAAACTCTTGGGTACTCAAAATTAATTTGAGTAGTCTGAGAGTGGGCGACTTTCAGGTTTTTGCACGAATAAGCTTCCGTAGATGTGCAGGAGTTAGTGTTAGCTATATATGAGCTATTTTGTGTTTTACACTGTGATGTACTAAGAATTGTAAAGTTCATATTTATTAGCTATCTAATCATCATAAGGGGACATCTTCATATGTCGCTCTTATCGTATTCTGTACATGTATATGTGATCTGAGCGTGGTTAATGTTTGAGATTATGTAATTAAATCTGAAATTGAAATTCATAAGAAATGAGAAATTCTGTTTTGTTGAAGTTTAAAATTTTTCAAATTCTTGTGTTTCTACTTTGCCAATAGTTTCAAGATTCCAATTTCGGTCACTAAGAAATAACACTTATGGATGACTGCAGCATCCGTAGTAGTTAGTTTTTAGCCTCCAAAAACGGGATGTTACATTTGGGTTAACGCTATGGTAATGTACTTGTGTTTGATATATAGGTATTTATATATAAGTACGTATTCTCATCTCTCTTAGACCGTTCTTCTGTATCTTACTATGGCTTGTATGCAGATTTACAAGAAAGAAGATATGGAAACTTGAAATGCAAGAGGAAATCTAGGTGGAGGAAGCAACATAACCAATGGAAATGCTCGACCCACTACTCGAAGGAACAAAGGTCGACGGGCTAGTACTAACCAAAATGCCGAAGCCAACTTGGGTGCTGGAAATCCACCAATAGATATGGGGATATGTATCAATTCTTCATCAATATGATGCAAGTAGGAGTTGATGTTGGAGTTGTTGGAAATGTTGGAGGAGTTAATCCCGTGGCCCTAGTTAGTCATAACTATGCTAAGAGGAATAAAGACTATACATGTCTTGGTAGGAAGTCATTCTTGGGAACGGAGAATACCAGAGTGGTTGAGAATTAATTGTTGCATTTTGAGCGTATGTTTGCTGATTTGGATCTGAATGATGGACAAAAGAGAAGGTTGGCCACTAGAAAGTTGCAGGGGTCAGCTCTACACTAGTGGAATAGTGTTACTGCTAGAGTTTTATAAGAGCAGTTGACTTATGATGATTTTAAAAGGAGATTTGAGCAGATGTTTATGTCTGAATTTGCTAAGTCAGAGTGGATGAGGAAGTTTATGGATCTAGTTAAAAGGGAGATGTCAGTAGTTGAGTATGCTACAAAGTTTGAAGAGCTATCTCGATATGGATACTACTATAGATACAGACAACAGAAGAAATGAGAGGTTAATTCAGGGATTGAGGCATGAGCTTGCTAGAACATCCATGACACATGTCTGTGATCCTTGTAACGTGGTGGTGGAGATGGCCATTCGCCAGGAAGAATTTCTTGCTTATTATGCTATAGAGAAGTTAGTGGAAACTCAAGGTTCTTAAGGGAAGAAGGGAAAGTTCTTTAAGAAGAAGGGAGCCCAAATGAGAGATATTGCTAAAAAGTCAAAGGCAGAGATAGTTTGATATTAGTATGACAAGACGGGTCACTTTGCTAATTAGTGCTGTTCAGGAAATGGGAAGAAAATTGCAAGTAAGAAGAATGTAAAGTGCTTCAACTATGATCAAGTTGGGCATTATAAGTATCAATGTCCGAAGCTATTGAGGAGTACAAAGGAAAAGTTTTCGTTATCGGATCAGTTAGGCCTACTGCAGTTGATAAAGGAAAGACTATGATGGAAGGTATGTTTTTGATTCAAAGTATACCAACTAGGATATTATTTAATACTGGTGAATCACATTCATTTATATCTCAGTATTTATTTGACAGATTTTTCTTAGAATCCAAATACCTAATTACTTCCTTGAGGTTCACAAATCCTATAAGATAGTATGCAACTTTACCGTTGAGATGTGACCAGTTAAAACTTGATTTGTTAGGTCATAAATTTTCACGCAATCTGTATGCTATTGATTTTGTAGATTTCAGAATCATCTTGGGTATGGATTGGTTCGGTAGGTATGAGGCTAGAATATTTTTCCAGGATAGGGAGATATCACTGAAACATCATAATAGCCATAGCCGAGTAATAATCTAAGTGGAGAATTCTGACCGGAGTGTCGGTACTTTTCTTAAGTCTAGGGAGATAGAGATGAGTTAAGTCAGGTTCGGGTAGTAAGAGTGTTTGCGGATGTCTTTAAGCCAGTCATAGGACTACCCCCAAAACGAGCAGTTGAGTTTCTGTAGATCTTATGCCCGAAGCTGAACTTTTCAGTAGAACAACTAGCAAGATGACACCTACAGAGATGAAGGAATTGAAGGTGCAGCTAGTGGATCTTAAAGGAAGAAATTTTAGTAGGCCAAGTTGTTCGCCTTGGGGAGAGGCTACAGTGTTTGTGAAGAAAACAAATAGGTCATTGAGAATGTGTATCGACTATCGTAGGTTGACCGAAAGGACGATTAAGAATAATTATCCTTTGCCAAGAATAGATGATCTGTTCAATCAGTTGAATAGAGCCATAGTGTTCTCCCAGTTGGATTTGGCGATAGGTTTTAATCAGTCAGGAGTGGCAGAGGATCTGGATAGGTTTGTTCTGGTATTTATAGATGACATTTTAGTATACTATAAGGATGAATGGGAGCACCAAGTTCATATTAGAATGGTGCTTGAGATGCCGAGGCAGAATCGGTTGAAGGTGATGTTTTCCAAGTGTCATTTTTGCAAGAAAGTGATTAAGTTTCTTAGTCACGTGGTTTCAGAGAAATGGTTGTCAGTCGATCGGGATAAGATCGAAGCTGTTAATCATTAGAGGAGACAAACGATGGTGACCGAGATTATAAGTTTTCTTGGACTTGCTAGCTATTACCAAAGGTTTATTGACGACTTCTCGTGAATAGCAGCACCTTTGACTAAGTTGACCAGGAAGGAGGTGAAATTTGTCTGGTCCGACAAATGTGAGGAATCATTCCTTAAGTTAAGGCATTTGTTGATTAATGCACCAGTGTTAGTAGTTCTAGACAGAAACCAAGGGCTGGTGTATATACTGATGCATGCCGAACTGGATTAGGAGCAGTTTTGATGCAAAATGGTAAAGTTATTACCTATGCTTCACGACAGCTTAGACCGCATGAAGTTAGATATCCTACTCATGGTTTGGATTTGGCAGCAGTAATCTTTGCATTGAAGATTCAGAGACACTATCTCTTAAGGAGAGGTTTGAGCTTTATACTGACCATAGGTCTTTACTGTATTTATTCTCTTAGAAGAAGTAGAATATGAGACATCAAAAGTGGCTGTAGATTTTGGCTGCTTATGATTTTGGTATAAAGTGTATGTCAAATAATGATAATAAGTTAGCTGATTCTTAGCCTAAAACATCATAATGTGGTGTTAGCTATGTTGGTGGAGTGGAAGGATTTAGAAGTTTGGACCAGTTGTGGAGTACAGTTAAGATCGAATGCTAGTTCTAGTCAGAGTACCACCATGTTGTCCTGTTTAGAAGTTCAACCAGTGTTGATTGAAAGGATTGCTTCTAAGCATAAAGAGGATCCAGAGTTAGCCGATGGGATTAAAAGGCTCGAGATCGAAGATGAGATCGATGATCTAAAGGACGTAAGCCTTGACCAAAGAGGATGGTTAAGAAAGAAGGGAAGGTTGTGGGTTCTGAATGTGGAGGTCTTGAGGAAAGAAGTTCTTGGAGGGACCAAGTTGCATCAAGACATGAAGAGGAGCTTCTATTGGAAATGTATGAAGAGGGATGTTAGCTAATGGGTTTGGTAGTGTGCAAACTGTCAACAAATGAAAGCTGAACAGCAGAAGCTGAGTGGATTACTTCAGTCTTTAGATATTTCAGTCTAGAAATGAGATTCGGTATCAATGGATTTTATAAAGGGTTGGCAAGGTCAAATAGAGGAAATGAAATTATATGGGTCATAGTGGAAAGATTGACCAAGAGCGCACATTTCATTCCAATTAAGTCAACCAAGACGTCACATGTTTGAGCTAAGTTATTCATGAAGAACATAGTTAAACTGCATGGAGTTCCTAGTAGTATAATCAGTGACAGAGATGCCTTGTTCACTTGTGAATTCTGGAAGAGTCTATAGGAAATATTGGGTACAAAGCTTAATATGAGTACCGCATATCACCCTCAGACATACAGGCAGCGGAGAGAGTCAACAAGGTATTCGAGGATCTATTGAGAGATTGTGTATTAGACTTTGGCGGATCCTGGGAGGACCACCTACATTTGATTGAGTTTTCCTATAATTTATTATCTGACTAGTATAGGAATAGCACCGCTTAAAGCTTTGTATGCAAGACCATGCAAATCACCAGCATGCTGGTTAGAGGCTGAAGACAGATTAGTCTTTAGTCTAGATTTGGTTAGAGAGACATCAGAAAAGATTGAGTTGATCCGAGGAAGGATGAAGGAAGCTCAATCCAAACAGAAGGATTACGCAGATAAGAGGCTTAAGGACCTAGAATTCTTTGTTAGAGATAAGGTTTTCATTAAGGTATCACTTATGAAAGGTGTCGTGGGATTCAGAAAATCATTAAAGTTAGCCCCGAGATACGTATGTCCATTCTAGATCATAAAAAGGATTGGGAAGCTCGCATACAAAGTTGAGTTGACGAGTAGTATGGTAAGTGTCCATAATGTATTTCACATCTCTCATCTTCGCAAGTATGTGCATGATCCAGAGACTACTATTCCTTCGATAGTGTTGGAAGGCTTGGTAGTAGAGCCTAATTTGACTTTTGTAGACAACCAGTTTGGGTTGCAACGAGGGATGAGAAAAGATCGAGGAACATGATAGTCAAGTTAGTGAAACTTTTTTGAAGCGATAATGAGAAGGGCTGTACTTGGGAGACGAAGGACAGGATTAGAGATACTTATCCTGAACTGCTTTGAGGGTATGTCTATATTAGATTTGTATAGATAGTTACTAGTCGAAGAGGCTAGTTGGTTGTTACGATTTGTTATAGATGATTGATATGTTTAGTATTTAGTCCTTACTGAATTTCAATGAAGAAATTTTTTAAGGGAGGAAGCCTGTAATATCCATAAATTCTTGATAACATTATTTAGGAAATTTAATTAGATAAATTAAATCGAATAATAAATATAAGGGGATTGAGATTTGGATAAAATATATAGGGATGTGCTTAACAAGAACATAAATGGGCTTAATTTTGTTTATAAGCTAATTAATGTACACATGGGCATATTAGTAGATAGCCGCACCTCCTCATACTCATGGCTATACACTTTTTTAATTACCCATTCACGTTTCTTTTCCTATTTTTCACAAATGCAAATCAAAAACCTAAATAAGAGTCAGCCATTAACAAGGAGGAAAAGAGGAAAATTCAATCTAGAGCTAAGGACCAAAGCTTGGAAGGATTAATCAACCACAAGTCTTAAATTCCTTATCTTATCTAAGGTGAATAATAATTAATTCCATCTCTATTTTATTTTTCGTATGTTTTCAAATTTAAGACTAAGGTTCATTTTATGATGTGTTGGATGATGATATGCTTGGGTTATTATATGTTTGATTTGAACCAATTAATTACATAAGGAAATTCATGTTTTTTGGGCAAAACCGATTGTTATTGGACTTATAATGCCATGGAAAAATTATATGTTAAGTAAAACATGATTTTAGAGATGGATTTAATTTTTCATAATTTTCCAAGCTATGGAGAATTTATTGTGAATTTCCAAAGGAAAATATGCTATAATTGGGTTTGAAATTTATTTTAATTATTTCATGAAGAATGTGGTTTTGAAATTTTAATATGTTAGATTACATGATGAAATTGAATTTCTGTGATTTTTGGCCATTTTTTCCAATTGATTAACTAGGAAAATAAATTATTTTAAGAGAGGGACTTATTTGAAATGTTGGTTTGGCTTAATGGAAGGGCTTAAACATTAATTTTCCATTGATTTAGATCTGATAAATGCAGTAGTTATTTTGTAAAGTATTTGAAAAGTTTTAAGGCAACCAATTAAAACATTACACATAGGCAGATTAGTTAAAGCATTTACTAAAAATGTGCACGATTTCAGCCACTAATCAGAAAAGTGTGTTCCGCCACCTTTAGTAATACCTTTCAACTCCATTACTACCGCTCTAACCCAGTCGAAACCTACCTATTCGAAATCAATATACAAGGAATCACTCATTTGGTACGTAGTGGATTGGAGGAGTAGCAGAAGCTGTAGTGTCAAAAGAAATGCTTCCGATGGGGTCGAAACCCTATTAAATTTTCAAAGTTGCATTTACTTTGTTTTTCTTAGAGCTTTCAACCTAGTCAAAACCTAGATTTCGAAAGGGGTTCATTTTGTTTAAGTGCTTTCAAAAGTAATGGTTTCCACCAAGTCGAAACCCAACAGCTATTTCCCATTCGAGTGTTTTGAATCCATCAATGCTTTCAAAGGGTTATCTCAGTTTTAACATAAGCTAAGCTACTTCCTAAATGCTTCTTAAAGGGGTTGAGGTTCCGAAGGTAATGGGGTCGAAACGGGGTTTTGACGCTACCCTTCGATGTTTTAACTTAAAGGTTCTGAGCTTATGAATAAGTGGTTCCGACAGCTTCTACTTTTCCTTAAACAATTCCATAAGGGGTTTCGAAGAGATACTTTCGTCTTTAACCATTTTGACCCAAAGGGTGTTTTTAAGAGTAAAACCTAATGGTTTCGAAGGGGGTACTTTCATTGGTTCGAAGCTATTTTCCTAAAGATAATTAAGTGAGGTTTTGATGCATTCAAAACGTATATACATATGGCTTTGAAAAGAGGTTTCTATGCTTTCGAAGGAGGACATCAAGTGGTTTCGAAAGTGGTGTTTTAAGATTTCGAAACAAATAACCCACTCTCATTTTTAAAAGGAAATACCATGGCATAAATATTTTTTTTTGAAAGTATTACTTCTTCATATATTTATTCACATTTTAATTAACCCATAACGGTAATTTGGGAAAGAGCAGAATAACCAGCTAGGTTGATCCAGTAGTGAATATAAGTAATAAAACGATAAATTCTTAATTTAAGCTATTGGCAGGGGCCAATATGTTCAAGATAAGCCCATGAAAACTGCATAAAAAGAAAGATATAGACAAGGGCCAATAGGTTCATAATCATCCCATGAAAACTACGGTTAGCCGGAGCCAATAAGTTTATTGTTAGCCCATGAAAACTATACATGGATTAAGGTATTAACAGTTAGTCAATAGATTCCTAGTCAGCCCATGAAAATTAGAATAATAGAAAATAAATTGAAGTTACCCATAGGTTCATATTCATCCCATGGAAACTATGAAACTGGATAGGTAGTCATAAACATTTGACAGGTTAATAGTAACCATAGAAACTTTAATTGAGATAGATAGTCAAATGAATGGGAATGTATAATCTAGATTTGATTTACTTGTTTGTCATATCTTCATAATTTTTTGAAACACTATGTTCTAACCATTGTGAATGCAAGAGCGTGGTATATGGTTTTATAAATGTTTAGGTTACTAGTGCGGGGGAAAACCCGTTCCGCTAAGCGACGTGGTCTCACTAGATATCTAAAGGGTTAGAGAGAGTAGATTATTATTCATACAAGGCATTATGTCTGACTCAAAGTTTTTTTTTCCCTTAAACTCTCAGGTACTATATTGATTTAGAGTACGTTGAGAATTAAGGTTTCCAAATGTTCTTTTAGACGAATAAAGCTTCCGAAGACATTCAGGAAGCAAGCTTGTTATTAAGGTTCTTTTATTTCTGTTGTGTGTTCGATTGAAAAGGAAAACTTTATTTAGTGCCTTATTATATACTTTGATAATCTAAGGGGGCATCTTCATATGTCGTTCTTGGCGTATGTTGTAATAAGTATATTTTGTCTGAACATGGTCTGCACTCTAGGATTGTGTATCTAATTTGAAATATTTTGTAATGGAATATGAACATCTTTTGTTGTTTTAAAAATTTCTATATTCATGTGTTTCTGTGTATCAATTTATCTAACATTCCATATTTGGTCATCGATGATTAATATCTATGGATGACTGCAGCATCTATAGCCATTAGTTTTGGACCTCCAAGCAGGCGCTACCTTAGTTTTAAAAAAAACATACTACAACCCCTCCGAAACCTAGGACTTCGACCAAGTACCCCTTCACCCTGGTTCAAATGCTATGTACCAAATAACTAAGTACCGCGTGCTTTGGTTTCAAAACTAATAGTGGTGAAAGGTCTGGGCCGGAACCCCCCTGTGCCGAAAGTGGCAGAACATACTAAAATCATGTTATTTCAGCTTTTAACTTAAAATAGAAAACTTTTCAACTAACCTACCTTTATTTATCTAATTATCATTGTTTAAGAAATATTTTTCAGAAAAATGCTGCCAATAATTTCAGAAATAACAATGATTTTATTTTTCAAAATGCCCCTTCTGCGTAATAAAATATATAAAACATTTGAGTCTCATACCTTGAATAATTTTATATATTCATCAAAATACTTACGAAAATTCTTGAAAAATCCCAAAAACTATTTAATACGTTTTATAAATATAAAAATTTCGGACCCAAATAATTATTTATATTTCCATAAATAATTTATAACCGAGTAAATTATTTTCTTCACTGGAAAAATAATATAAAATACACCATAATTTAGAAAATTATGAAAATTGATACGCATCTCTAAAATATCATTTCTAGTCTACATTTAAATTTTTTAGGCATTTGGATGTCATTTAATAGAGTTTTCTTATCAAACATATCCTAAAAACTTATATTAATATGCATAAATTATCAACAAGCATATATAAACTTTCAATCGTTAAAAATATGGCATAATCATGCAAAATCTATTCGGGTTCACTTTAAAAACAAAAACTTATAAGAAAATGGGAAGTAGGATTCATTCACCTTAGCTTTGTGGTTAGATTTGATGTTAAACAAGTTGATTTAATTCTTCCACTTGAAATCCTAGCTTTATCTTCCCCTGAGATTAAAAATGTTGGCCGACCTCTCTTTTTAATTTTTAATTTTTGTAAACGAATTTAAGTGAGGACTCACGGCTAGGGTTTAGGATATTGAAATGTTTATTTTCCTATTTTACCCTTAATTATTTCCTAATACTTTTATACATGTTAGCTTATTATAATTTACATATTAATATGGCACGGCTACCCTTGTTTATATCAAATCTCAATCTATTAACCATCACATCACATCATTTTATTTTATTTAGCTAATTAAATATCCTAAATAATGTTATAAAAATATGGGGAGTTATAGAGTGTTTCTATGAATTTGTCGGATTCAGCAACATCAATCTATTCTTAATTTTGCTTGAAGCTGCAACCACCGACTCCATTGTTTTCTTGTCTTTAGCCTTTAACTCTTTTGTGGGAGATCATGACAAAAAGCATAGATCAGCAAAGAAAAGAACTAGATGGAAGGATAATAATTTAGAATCCAAGCTTACGTAGAGAAGAGAAGGTCCCGCTAATGCTAGAGAAGAATCTAACGAAAAAGAACAGATTCTCCTAATCCCTAAACTTGTTTACTCCTTTGGATGTCAGTTTCTTGGGAGGATTTGCCTTGAAGGTTTGGCTATTTAACTTACTGAGCTTAATCATCCGGACAACGTGATTCAGCACTTTTTCATTTAAAGAGGCAATTCTGTACTACAGCACCATCAACTCCAAGGATAAGAGATAAGTGTACACGTTGGGTGATAGTTAAATCAGGGCAGTTCCAAGATAAACTAAGAACTTAGATAGTGAGTCGGGAAAAGGAAGGAATCTTCCATGCCATATGTGGATCGCGGTGTAGGCGGAATAATCTTCGGAGGGCTGTTGATGGTGTCATTTTCAATAGGGGATGGCTTCCACCTCTGTTATCCTAAAGCCATTAAGGATTGCATCCGCTTCATCCAGAGTGGATATCAAGGAACTCTTGGAGGTAGCTTCAATTTTCTTAAGGGAGCTCATGGTTCTGCCAGGTTAAAACGTTCCATTTAAAAATTGTAGTTTGTTATGAAATAAACATTCTTTCAAGGGTTACTAGAAACTTATTAGAAAAAATTGAACATCAAATGAAACATGAAATTTCATATTCTTGAAATAACGTTAAAGTTAAAAAATGAAATTTACCAAGCTTCTGACAAAGTCGAAGGGGAAGTAGAAGTTAACACTTAACTGACACCCTTTGACAATGTCAAAAGCCGAAGTATAAAAATCTACCAAGCTTTAGATAGGGTCGAAAGGGAGAAAGGAAATATATGCCCAAGTAACCCTCTTCAACAACGTCAGAAGCTCAATAGAAGCTTTCTTATTAAACGAGAATAGATAAAACTTGCATAACATATTGGAACAAAGTATACATTACCAATATTTAATAAACGAGTGAAACAGACCCTTCGACCCTGTCGAAACCCACGATCTTGGTTTTTCTAAGGGAATATGAATGTTGTTGAAACCTTATATACCAATTAAGTCGAAAGTTTTTGAGTTGGAGTCAAGTTGACAAAATAAAAGAGCTAGAGCGTTTTGACGATATTGAAGAAAGATGAAACTAAATCTTGGTTAGTTACAGATGATTTTGATTCAATAGTTACAAAGATTTTGACAGAATTGAAAGTGATGAATTATTTCGAAAGCATATGAACAACTAAGTTTCAATCAATATAACAGGTTCTGACTTGTACAAAGTATGCTTTCTTCGACCCAATTTATAAAATATATAAATCTTTAACTTAAACAAATTGAAAATAAGTTTGAACAAAGGGTTGCGAAGCCCAAAGGAAAAAACCTATGCTTTCGAAAATATGAATTACGTAATTATTTAAAAAGATGCAACAACCTACCTCTTCGAAAGGTATCAGAATCAAAAGCACAAAATTGCTTTCAAAGAGGTCAGTTTCATATGAACTAGATAACCTTTCGATAAGATCAGTTAAATAAGGCGCTAGATTACCTTTTGACCCATCGAAAGGGGCTGAAAAATCAAAACAGTTAAATGTCGCCTTAGTCCATTTCAAGGGGTAGAAAAGCAAAATTCTAGCGCCAATTTTTTGATTCATAAAACTAAAAAATTCTTTGCGAATTTAGCTGAAGATTCCTTCTTCCCCAAATCCGATTTCATCCTAGAAATTTAAAAATTGATAAGAAAATGGATTCAAATGCCAATTAAGAACAAAAAATTTTGGAATCTTTGAGGCGAAAGAAAATCTTCCAAAAAACAATAACAATAAAATCTAAATTTGGAAAAATTAAAATTAAAATTAATAGGAAATCAAATCAAATCGTGGTATGAAACAAAATTACAGATTGTTTCAAAACGAATAGAAACTTAAACAATATCCATTGAATCAAAAATAATGATACATATCTGAGCCAAGAATGTTTTAAAGATTAAAATCCACTATGAAATAAAAGTTTTGGAAAGAAAAACGAAATAAAAAAGATTGATTGTTAATTTGAATTCTTGTTGAAGATAAAAATTATTTGAGCATTGAGAATTGTGATTTTTTCTTGAAGATGATTTTAATTGCTGGTGAATGAAAGAGGTAAAGAGGGAACCATGATTTATAAGAAAAGTCAGCAAACGAAGAAGACCACCCGATTAAATTTAAATGAACGACCCAGATTCACACAGGAATACGAAAAGGTGGGAAACATTAAAGGTTTCATGTTGATTGACTTAAAAAGTCAAAGGCAACCCTTTGCCTGGGGAGGGGGGGTGAAGGAGGCATGAAATTTCTTGCCATCAAATATCCTTTAGATTTCTTCGAAACCCTATTAAATAGAAGACAAAGAAGAATAATAGGAAGAAGCTCAAGCAAGACCTTTCGAAGGAGTCGAAGGGATGCGTAGCCAAAGACTAGAAGCACCACAACCTTGTGAAGTGGATGAAAGGGTCGAAAGCATGCTTCACCATCAAGAGATCACCTTTCAAAAGCAAGTGCTTCCACATGCATGAAGACCTTTCGATTGAATTAAAGCAACATCTTTTGAAGACGAGGAATGACAACCCTTCATATGTGTGCCAAACATTTCGAGACCAAAGGTTTCACCCTCACTCAAATCACTTAAAAGCACATCTTGGTCAGAGCAACCCTTTTGGAAGTAGATTCAAGCCTTTCGAATTGGTCGAAGCCTTTTATATCCAAAGAAGGTTCCACACCAAGTCGCAAGCATATGTTTGAAAGCTACTAATAGCATCGAAACCATACGCATTTCAATACCATCGAAACCCATGGAAACTACCTATTAATTGAATCGAAAGCTCCTACCTGCATTCCATGTAACAACAAAGCAACATAAAGAAGAGAAGGCACAACCACACCTTTTGATGAAGCCGTAGGCATTCGAACCCATTCGAAAGCGTTGTAGAGGGGTGTGCAAGTGTCAAAGGAGTCAGAAGCGTCAGAAGCCACTTCTCGACCAAGTTAAAAGCACCGGTTCAAAACGTGTCAACCCGCATCTTAAAATAAAACCGAAAAGGTCTGTTTTAGGGGATCCGAATTCACTCATTCCATACTTGTATTTCTTAATTCTACAAGATTGTAAACACTAATTTGCATATGGAATTGGGGAAAACTAATCAATAAAGACTTTGCTAGATTAATAAAGGGAAGACTTCATTATTTTTGATTACATAGCTTTTGCAAAGGCTTTAATTAGTTTTAATTCTATTTTTCAGGTTTCAACCCCATCGAAAGGTGTCTTCTCACTTGGTAAAAACCCCTAATTTTTCAAATAATCCCAATCCTTAATTACTGGCAATCATTCTCCAAGCTTCTTCCTTCTAGTGAATCGAAACCATAAATCCAACCTTTTTCACCTCAGATCCCGGACCTTAACCCAAGGCACTTAAGATTCTTGCTTTCGACAAGGTTGAAACCATTCAAAACAAATCATACCCTTGCATCCTAAGAAGTTTCCTCTAGTGTTCTTCATCTATTTAGAAAGGAAGGTTTCAAAGGGGAAATCATACTACTTTAGCAAGCACGAAAGGCTAGAAAGTAGGAAGTTTGAGTGTATCAACCAGGTCAAAAGGACAATGAGGAAAAGATCTCATAACAGAATTCAATTCAAAAGTATAGATCTAAAGGACTCCCATCATCCAATCATCTTTCACTTCACTAAAACCTACCTAAAAAGGGCTAATCTTTCCCTTTAACCTACTTTGAGGTGTTAACAAGTACCGCTTACTATCCACAAGTAGATGAGCAAATGGAAAGAGTTAACAAAATCTTAGAAGGTTTGTTAATAACTTATGCGCTAGATTTTGGAGGTTCATGGGAAAACAGTCTATACATAGTCGAGTTTTTGTATAATAACAGTTATCGGGCTAGTATAGGGATGGCACCGATTGAAGCTTTGTATGTAAGGCCATGCAAATCTCTAATTTGTTGGCTAGAGATCGAGGATAAGTTGGTTCTTAGTCCTAATTTAGTTAGAGAAACTGTAGAGAAGATTGAGTTCATTCGGGCTAGGGGTGAAGGAAGCTCGGTCTAGGTAGAAGAGCTGCGCCGATAGAAGACGGAAAGACGTAGCATTCTTAGTTGGATTTCATGTTTTAGTCAAGGTATCACCATTGAAAGCAGTAAGTCGATTTGGAAAATCAGGGAAATTGGCACCGAGGTTCGTTGGACCATATCCTATAGCAGAAAGGATCGAGAAACTCATATATAGGTTGGAGTTACTGAACAGTATGGCAAGAGTCCATAATGTTTTTCACATTTCTCATCTAAGGAAGTGTATTCGAGATCCAGAGAATGCTGTAACACCGACTGTATTAGATGACTTAGTAGTAGAGCCGAATTTGACTATAGTTAGAAAACCATTTTGTATAGTCGTGAAAGATGATAAGAGACTAAGGAATAAGATAGTCAGATTAGTCAGAGTCCAGTGGAGTGACGATGAGAGAGACTGTAGTTGGGAAACTAATAGCAGGATTCTAGATACTTATCTCGACTTGTTTCATTATATGTTTTACCTTTATGATTGATTTTCAAAAGCGCCTAATCATAATTTCGAAGACGAAATTCCTTAAGGAAGGGAGTTTATAACAACCCTAATTTTGATTAACATTATTTAGGACATTTATTTAGTCAAAATTAAATGAAATAATGTAAATGGTTAAGGGATTGAGATTTGTGATTAATGTAGGTAGTCGTGCCTAGTTGAATTAATGAACTATGGGAAAATAAAGTGAATTGGATAAGAGCAAGACAGGAATAAGATATATTCTAATACCCTAAACCTTCATACCATATTCATTTTACAAGCTCACAATCAACACAAAATATTAGAGAGGCCAGCCACCACTAAGAAGAAGTAAGGGGAAGATAAGGTAAATTAAGACGAAGAAGCCTAATCAACTTAATCCAAGATCAAATCTCGACTCCTTAACAATGAAGCCAAAGTGAATAATAGGTTACATCTCACATTTTTGATGTTTTTGGTTTCTAGAATCAAATCTGAATGTTTTTGCAAGTATATTGCCATTTTTGAATGTTAGATAGATGTATGTATGCTTGTTGATGAATTATGCGTAATAATATTGATTTGATGACATGTTTTGATTTGAAAAACCTATCAAATGACATCTAAATGCGTTACAATTTTAACAAATGGTCAAGAATGGTATTTTAGAGATGGATTTCCAGTTTCATAATTTTATGAACTAATGTGAATTTATTATTAATTTTCTATTGAAGAAAATGGTTAATTGGGTTTAAAATTAGTTACGGCTATTCTATATTAGCTTTGAGTCAGAAATTTATATATGTTGGAAAACATCTTAAAAATGATTTACGGAAATTTTTGAAGAATTTTCCTAAGTGTTTTAATAAGCATATAATTATGGTATGGGACTTAAATATTTTATATGTTTATAGAAGGAAAAGTTTAAATTCGTAAATTTTTTAAATTGTTTTTTTTGAAATTCGGCAGCACTTTCTAAATTAGAAAAGAAATTTGTAACCAATCATTATCGACAAACAAAGCATGTTAGCTGAAATGAATTACTTTTTAAAGCTAAAATTCAGTTTTACCATACTTTTGCTGTTTCTTCTCTTTAGGCAACCAATTTTCGACTAGGTACTTCTGCCTCCATCTCCATCGAAACCAATGTGCATGGTATCAAAGACTTGGTACATGGTGAATTAGACATATGCGAAAGGTATATAGTCGAAACAAGGGGTTTCGAAGGGGTCGAAACCTTACCTTGCTTTTAAAAGTAAACATGCCTCCTTTTCATTCGAAAAGAAAGCTTTCAAATAAGATAGCTATCGACTTAGTCAAATGGTTTCAAAGGATGGTTTCAACAGAGGTTTCGCCTTTTATTTTATAACGATGCTTTCAAATGGGTCGAAACACCTTGCTGTCGCATCTTACCTTTCGAAACAACGCTTTCAAAAGGCTTTCTTTGTTTTAAATCCTAAGCCGCTTCTCTAATGCCTTCAAAGGGATTGGTTTCGACATAATCCACTTCTTGTACTTAGGAAATTGCTTTCAACTTAGTTATTTTAAGACCCTATTATGTTTTGAAAGATAAACCCAAAGGTTTCGAAAGGAATGACTTCAGATGTTTTCGAGAGGTTGCTCCACATATTTTAACTTGAACACAATGCTATTGAAAGGCTTGTTTTATGTAGTATTATTTTATGTTTTCGAAAGGTATCAAGTAAAGGTTTCAAAGGGGAGGTTCCTCCGTATTTTTGAACGGTATGTACGTACAAGGTTTTGAAGAGGTGATTCCCCAGTGCTTTCGAAAGGTTTACCTTAATGTTTAAATTGAAAGTTTCTAATTGTTCCGAAAGGCATATTTAAAATGGTTTGAAAAAGGATGTCTAAGGGTTATAAAGCTTTCCATGAAGATGTCTTCAATGTTTTCGAAAAGACTATTGTCAATGGCTTCGAAAGGTATGTTTTGGCCTTTCGGCCTAAAGTTATAAATTAAACCAGTTTACTTGTATCAAAAGGGTACTTTTAATGGCTTCGAAAGGGGTACTTTCAATAGTTTCGAAAGAGAATTTTTCAAAGGTTCAAACAAAAGGTTTCGAATGTTTTCGTTAACAATATTTTAAGTAAAGCATACATCATGGAAAAGTGATTTGAGTAAAGGAATTAGTTTGTTTTCCTTATTTAATAAGGATTTAAAAGGATCAAATCATTTTGAAAAGGCTTTCAAGGAAAATTTAAAGGGTAGTTAACCCTAAGTAGAATGATTAAGATATTTGTATACCAGATGGGACTGGTGTAGGGTCGCGCCCTATACATTAGCTATAGCCCTAGCTAAATTTAGTCCCAAATTCCATTGTAAGGGCTTAGTCACATGTAAGACTCAAATGATGGTTATACACGGAAAGGAATATATGTACAAAGAAGAAAGATAGGTTATTGGTGAGCTCGAAAAACCATTAAGATCAGGTAACCCTAAGAGAAGTAAGTAAAGGACAGACCATCCAGAAGTTTGTCTAACAGGTGTTAGATTATTTGTTTATTTAGTCTAGTAGGCTAGAGTTAACTAATAGTTAGTGTTAGCCAAACAAATTAACTATATTTTTCAGACAGATGGCCCATTTGTTACCTATTTATAAGTATATATGATATTGTTATTATTGTTATGATCGGTTTGATTGCAGGATTCCGATTTGGAAAAAGATATGTTTTAAAGGGATATTAGTGAGGGGAAACCCATACCACTAAGTGTCGTGGCCTCACTTAATATCGGTAAACCGAGATGTAATATTATTATTCACACCAGGCTTTATGTCTAACTCAAAGTTTGTGTTTTCCCCTTAAACACTCTGGTGCCCAAAATTAATTTGAGTAGACTAAGAGTCAAAGTTTTATAGGTTTAGTATGTCGACGAATAAAGCTTCTAGAGATGAGCAGGTGGCTAATGTTAGTTATATTTAGGAGTTGCCGTTTTTGTTTATTCCACTGTGATGTATTAAGATAGTTTATATCTGTATAATACTCCGGTCGTCTAAGGAAGCATCTTCATACGTCGCTCTTTATATGTAATAATTATATTTGATTTGAACGATGGAAATAGTCGGGATTATGTAATGGAATATGAAACATGATTGGTGAAATGTAATCTGAAAAGTTGATTTTGAAATCTTTGGTTTTGTTTCATATTCATGTGCTTCTGATATTATGGATACAATTAATCATTACTATATGTCATCGTCGAAAGTTAATACTATAAATGACTGAAGCATCTGTAGCGCTTAGCTTTGGCACAAGATAGGGGATGTTACATTATAGGGATGCGAGTTCAGTCAAAAGCGAAAGGAAGTCTGCCAAGCTAATCGACTACAAATGATGTAATTTTGGGGTTGATGTGAGTGATCACCTATGATAAATAACTACGTTGATGCGAGGTTAGTCCAAAATTTTGTAGGAAAAATTTACAATCTGGCTTCCAGTGTGAGACATCACCATGGGGTAAAGTTCATAATATGAAGGACTTGCTTCGAAGATTAAAGGTATTAAGTGGTTATGTGAGGATATGCCTCTTTTTTATATAGGAAATAGTTAATGGTCAGGGTTATAGGTTCACGGTAGAGGATGTCTCGAGGATGGGTGTAACAACCCTATATTTTATAATTATTTCAATTTTGAATTTTAATTATTTTAACTGAAATTTATGATTTAGAAACCTTATTTTATTTATTAAATGGACAAATTTTGTTATTTTAAATATAAATTTTGATTTTTGCGTGAATTATAATTCCAAACCCGAATTAATGAAATATTTCCAAAAAAGTAGATTTTGGTCAAAATGGTCAAACTTTGACTTTTAAATTTAAAATTAAATATTTGAACTTTATATTTTATTATGAAAATAGATTTAATTTCAAGAATACTGCTTTTCGTTTCGTTGAAATCGGATTAATATTGTGAAAGTTATGCTTTTTACAATATTGTGTGTAAATTGTTTTATTTAACATATTCGTTTATTTTAACTTATATAAATAATATTTTTGTTTGTAAAATCATGTTCTAATTTGTGTAACATGATATATTATGCATATATTTTATTTTTAAAACATTTTTAAAGTATAGTTATAGTTTTCAAATGTTGATTGTATATTGCTTTCAACTTTTAAATTCTAGTTTCAATTAAATAGTTATTTCTTTATTTATTTTCTATTTTTCCTTAAAAGAATTATTTATTTTCATTTACACTTTCTTTTGTTCAGCATTTATTTTATTTACTTGACTTTTATTTATTAAGAAGTGTTGTTGAAATTTGCCAAAGTCAGCTGAATTTTATTTACAATTTTAATTCTAGTTTCCATTAAATAGAGTATTTTCTTTATGTATTTCCTACTTTTCCTAAAACTATTTATTTATTTTTCATAATATCTATCCCTACTTTATTTTTCTATTAAGGTATTCATTTATTAATTAAATGGTAAGTGTTTAGATCCTTATTTATTTCTTGGAAAGAAATTTCAAATACACACACACACACACACACATTATTGCTTTAAAAGGCATATCTTTAAAATGTATTAATTTAACGTTATTGTGTTTATTTGTATGTGAAAGCTTCTTGTACATACACCTTTATTTAATTTATAGGAAACACATCAATTAAGATATGTTACCTATTTTTAATTTTAGGTAAACGTTACTTTGATTTCTTGCCTTTTTATTTTTCCATCCCTTGATTTTCTACCATAACTTCTCCACAATTTGTGTCGTTCATTCCTAAATCCTTAGCCGCCTATATCATTATTTTTATGTGAGAAAATTTCTTTCCATCTTCATTTCTCACGCTCTTCAGAGCTGAAAAAAAGTAAGCAATGGCCTCCCTTTTTCTCTCCTTTCTTCTTCTTTTTTTCATTTGTTTTTGCTTGTTCATCTCTAGTTTTGCTCGGCTAAACCCCTCACCACCTTCACTGACCACCACATCACCTCCTTCCCATCACCATACATGGCCTAAACCCCTCCTCCTCTGACCAAGACTGGCCATGACCATCAAATGATGCAAACACCTCCAAAACTTGCAAAAAAACCCTAGAAACCATGCATAGCCAAGCTAATTTCCACCATCCCCTTCATATGTTGCCTTGGCCACTCCTTAGCCGCCGCCACCATCAAGTTCACCACCCTTGGCCTTCACTCCAGCCACCACCAGGTCTGTGCATGCCAAGGCCGAGCCCAATTCATGCATGGACAAGCCTAAAGTTGCAGCAAAACTCCTCTTTTTGACTTAACCTCTGATCTTCCTTCACTAGTAACTCCTATCCCTTCACTTTTACTTGTAGCCATGCCTATATGAGTCCAAACCAGATCCATACCCTAGCCAAAACATCACCAAGGCCGAACCTATATAGCTTTGTAGCCGAGCAAATGTGATTTGTGGTCACGAAAAATCAATTGAAAACTTCGTGTTGTCTTTTGTAAACTCTATTTCCATTTTGTTCCAATAATTTAGTATTGTATTTGTATTTATATTTTGCTTTGTTTTGTTATTGAATACAAGAATAACATCTTGGCCCTCCACTCCACTCAAATCAAAAGTCGTGCTATCGTGCTTTTTGAATTTTATTCTTGTGTTTTGATTTGCTATCTCCAACGTAAAAAGGTGAGTATTCACTCATGACATTTATACTTGTATAATTAGTGAATTGACAACAAGTGAATATGTAGAAATGTTATATCATGTTATACATGCCGGTGATATGAACCATATGATGTTAACCCTGCTTATAAACCTGTCATATCATCTGTTACTGCTATATGATGCTATATTGTTTATTTTATTCTGTTCTTACACTTCAAGTTCCCTGTAGAATAGAATCACTATGGGTTGAAATGATACATACCCGAACGGACTTTAGAATAGGAAAAAATCGTTATGGGTCAGAGTGATAGGTCTGAGTGATTTTATATTTATTTTATTTAACTTGGGATTACGAGTTTGAAATGATAAAACCCGGATTTTTCTTTGTAAATTACGGGTTGAAATGATATATTATCCGTATCACTTGTTTTAGGCTAGATAATTTTATACCGACCTGTGGTTCTTTTATATACTTTTTGGATAGTTTTAAGTATTTTAAAATGTAAATTATGATATTTTGATTTAAATTTGAATTTAAAAGGATTTAATAAAGTGTTATTGCTTTTCCTGTGAATATAAAATGTTAAATAAATGAATGCTTAAGAGTGTAACGTGAAATATAACTTAACCTAGAATTTGAGATTTGGGTTAAAATGAGGATTTAAGTTAAAGAAAATAAATTGTAATTTAGTTTAATTTATGAAATGGGAATTTAAATTTAAGTGTTAAAGTAAATTGTAAAAATGCAAAGAATAGGAGAATTGTACACTTGAATTTAATAAATGAATTATTGGAAAATTTGGGTTTAATTATTTCAAAGTATAATAACTTCACTTTTAAATGGTTTAAATGAATTATTTTTTATTATAATATAAACCATTTTTAAAAGGTAACTAAATTTGAATAATTGAATTTGAATTCAAATAGTGATTTGAAAATGAGATTTTGAAAGAATATGATATTTTGATATATTGAAATGGTTTGGAAATGATATGATCCTTATTTTGATTAAGATTTGAATTTGAAATGATATTTTATTTTTTAAGTAAAAGTACCATTTTAAAACTTATAACCACGGGTGCACTTCTTTGTGTGCCATTTGATTTCCTTGTGATTGTTTTGATACACACCTTGAATTTGAGAGCGTGGCTAGAGGTGAGCGATTACTGCAGCTCTGCGCTACCCTAGCCACATTTACGCTGTTATTTGCATTAATTACTTTAATATGGGTATTAATGTGATAGTGTTTATTTCTAATTAACTAATGATTTACCGGATCCTTAAAGGATTGGCAATCCCAAGCATCCTTTAAGTTATTGTGCATTGCTATTACAGTTCACTTGAGTTGTTTTACATTGTATAAGTATGTATGTCCTGACTCGAGTGTTTTATATTTCACTTTACGCTCGGGTCAGCCTGAGAGTCACAGCTTTGGATTCACCTTCTGGAGCTAGAGATTTGTTGGATCTTATCTGACCATCTATTTGTCTATTTCTGATCATGTTATTTACTATACGGTATTGCTTCTGCATTAGTCATCTATATATCCAGACTTATATTGTATCCATTTTTAAACTATGATATTTTGTATATGTTTTGAGAGTATGTAGATAGTAGCTTCATGAACTACTACGATATTTTTTCCGCTGCGAGTTATTCTGATATTTCTGTGTTTGTGATTCTGTGTTTGGTTTTATTTGCTCCAAATTTTATTACAATCTATTATTTTAAATTATTCAAGCCCGATATGTATGCATTTTTGTCGATCTGAATGGTGCAAAATAGTGGGTCGTTACATTTGGTATCAGAGCTTTGGTTTTAGGCAAACCTTAGCCTGAGGAGCAAAAAAACTCATTAGAGAGAGGGTAGAATACCCGAGAATGAGTGAAATCAATCTCAGAATCATTTCCTTGTGAGAGAACGTACTTTCGAAGTATAAAATGATTTTCAAATGATTTTAAAGGATTTTTAAAGATTATTTTGGTATAAATTTTATTTCAAAAGAAAATTTTTCTACACTTCATCCTTTTTGCATCCACCTTGTTAGTAAATCTCTTCGGTTAGGATTCGCAAGAATTTTGAAATTCTATCTTGTTCGATCCTCATGCTTTGTTTATGTAGGAGTGGTATTCTGTGGATCTGTTTGTTATCTGTAGTATGTTAGGTTGCATTGAGGGTTGCATTAAGTGAACTTTATTGTATCTTTTACTTAGCTGAAGTTGTCAAACCAAAGATATTTATGCTTCTATTCTTCGTATGATATGAATTTGAGTCTTTCCAAATAATGAATATAAACTCTTTTGTATTGACATAAGTTATATATCTCTAATCTGGGTTAGGATTCTTTTGATTAGGATTCCTCTAAATTTGAGTCTCTGTTCTATTTTGAAATCCATCCTTGAATCATCCCTTGAAAAAAATTTGTTGATTGTATTTTGAAATTGTGTATGCATCGAAATTATTATTTTGATAAGGATGACCATATTTTGTATATAAAAGTGAAATGTTTGGATAAGAATTATATACCTTTTAATATGAAAATTTGAAGCTTTGAAAGGATTTGAAATTTTTGAAAATTATTTGGTTTAAAAATGATTTTAATAGAATGGTTTTGAAATTGAAATTTGAGTGATTGAACTCCGACATTTTAAATTGGTTTAAGGTTTTGAAAATATATAATAATATGATTCGAAAGTATTTTTCCGAATAAGAAATGTTTCAAATGATCTAAATGAGCTCCAAATGATTTCAAAGAAATTCCAAAATAAGTTTTCGAGAAAATAAAAGTCCAGAACTCACTTATGCCGTTGGAAAATAATTTCGGTGATGAATGCATGCATCATCGACAATGATTTTCGAGTTTATGAATGGAGGAGAGGCCACTCTAAAAGCTTTGCTATGCGAGTGATTTTATGAAACCAATTTGATTTCAAATACCAAAGTATAATTTGATTTTCGAAAAGATATATGCGTATATATATGTAACACAGTTTTGAATTGAGTCGGTGTTTAGTTCTTGAGTTTCGAATTTGATTGACCTATCTTTTGGAATTGATTTACTGATTTGTTGTTTATTTCCAACTCTTGGATTTGAAATATGACTTCTTTGACTATTTGAATCTTCGAACACTTCCAAATCAAGGTTAATTTGTCCAAGCTAAGTAATTTTGAAAAGTATAAATTATTTCATAAAGTATATGAGTTTAGTTTTGTATGTTTTAAATTAGTTTAAAACTGCTTTGTTAAGTAAATGAATAAGACTATTTTGAATTATACTAGTATGAAATATAGATTGGAAATGTTTTGAATAAAGTATACATATAGAATAATAATCTTTCCAAAGGTAAATTGGATTTTTCATGTAGAAATAAATAGTTTAAAGGTTTTAAAAGGGATGGTTTTAAACTTAGTAACCAGTTTGGGTATAATTGATTTTGAGAAAATATTTGGTTTTGGAAATAGATTGGAATTTAAAACCCAGTACTTATATGATGACTTTAGAAATGGATTTATTTGACATAAATTATGTTGATTTGGAAATTTGGATTATTTTTCTAAACTTATTATTTTGGAAACTTCGAAACTGAAGATATCTAATTTGGAAGAAATGATTGGTTGAAATCATATATGATTTTGAAACTAAATTGATATTGAAATGATTTGAAATTGAGAACCTTGTATTGTTAAGTACTTGACTTGGGAGTTTTCGAACTTATATAAAATGGATTTGTGTAAGTATGAAGTTGATTTGAAAACTATTGATTTGAAAGGTACTCAATTTGGAAAGAGAAATCTTATATAATCGAAGTCTATATAAGTGGGATTTTATATACTATTGATTTTGAAAGTAATCGATTTGAAAATAAAATCTTATATATAATAGACTTTATATATAAGTAGGATATTTGAAAGTGATTTGAAAAAGGTACTATGTGATACACATTTTCGAAGTAAAGATATGGAAAGTGCCTTCTGCTTGATATCCGCTTTGTGGTCACATTGTGGATTCATTCTATCAATATTATTATGTCTGATTTTTGGTTTTCCGGATGTGATACTCGAGTGTCCTACCATGGCGTAACCCGTGGTCTTTTGAGCGCGACTGCATAGCGTAATTCGCAGGGGCTGCGAGAGCCTACGGGTATGAATGTTTCTTGGGGGATCCAGGTGTAACCATTGTGTATCTGCGATCTATTAGGTCGCTTGGTAGCGTAATCAGCAGGGCTGCGAGAGCCTACGGGTACGGATGTTTCCTGGGGGATCCAGGTGTAACCATTGTGTATCTGCGGTATTACAGGTCTTCATTGCGTAATCACAGGGCTGCAGTAGCCAGCCTACGGGTACAGATGTTTCCTGGGGGATCCAGGCGTAACCATTGTGTATCTGCGATCCATGATTGACATGTTAAGTTTGGTTGTTTTGTTTGGATTGTACTTTCCATATCTGTTTTTTTTTAGTTTTTCCAGTATTTTCACTGGGTGTTGAACAAGTCTACTAAGTACTTGGAGAATTCTAGCTTTGCGCCTGATCAACGCATAACCAGAGCCTGCAGGAACGAGGATAAACTTGTTAAGACATAGAGTTATAAAAGTATTTTGATAAAGGATTATATAAAGGATATTTTGATCATTTATTTTATCCTTCCAAATAATTGTAATTTATATAGCTTTAAAATAATGGTTTCATCCTTGTCTTTCAATCTGTTTTTCCCTTCTAGCTATTCCTATTCTCCATCTTGTAAAACTTACCTATAACAACAGTTATCAGGTATAATTTTAATCTTATTGTCATATTGTCTTAATCCTATTTCATTTTATCTTTTTCTGTATTTTCGTACCTCGTTCCTTTTTTAGGACGAAAAGATTTGAGTGGGGGAGAGTGTAATAACCCTGTATTTTGTGATTATTTTAATTTTGTATTTTAATTATTTTAACTGAAATTCCTAATTTAAACACTTTATTTTATTTATTAAAATGGATAAAAAATTTTATTTTAAATATAAATTTTGATTTTTGTGTGCATTATAATTCCTAACCTGAATAAATGGAATATTTCCAAAAAAGTGGATTTTGGTCAAAATGGTCAAACTTTGACTTTTAAATTTAAAATTTAAATATTTGAAATTTTGAATTTTATCTTTTATTATGAAAATAGATTTAGTTTCAAGAATACTGCTTTTCGTTTCGTTGAAATCAAATTAATATTGTGAAAGTTATACTTTTTACAATATTGTGTGTAAATTCCTTTATTTGACAAATTTGTTTATTTTAATTTATATAAATAATATTTTTGTTTGCAAAATCATGTTCTAATTTGTGTAACATGATCTGCTATGCATATTTTTTATTTTTAAAACATTTTAAAGTATGGTTATAATTTTCAAATGTTGATTGTATATTGTTTTCAACTTTTAAATTATAGTTTCAATTAAATGGCTATTTCTTTATTTATTTTTTATTTTTTCTTAGAATAATTATTTATTATCATTTACACTTTATTTTTCAGTATTTATTTTATTTACTTGACTTTTATTTATTTAGAAGTGTTGTTTAAATTTTCCAAAGTCAGTTGAATTTTATTTACAATTTTTAATTCTAGTTTCCATTAAATACAGTATTTTCTTTATTTATTTTCCATAATATCTATCCCTACCTTATTTTTCTATTTAGACATTCATTTATTAATTAAATGGTAAGTGTTTAGATCCTTATTTATTTCTTGGAAAGAAATTTCAAATATATATACGTTATTGCTTTAAAAGGCATATCTTTAAAATATATTTATTTAACGTTATTGTATTTATTTTTTTGTGAAAGCTTCTTGTATACACCTTTCTTTAATGTATAGTAAATTCATCAATTAAAATACATTACTTGTTTTCAATTTTAGGCACGTTACTTTGATTTCTCACCTTTTTATCTTTACATCCCTTGATTTTCTACCCTAACTTCTCCACAATTTGTGTCGTTCATTCCTTAATCCCTAGCCGCCTATATCACTAAAATTTCCTCCCATCTTCATTTATCACGGCACTTCAGATCTGAAAAAAAAGTAAGCAATGGCCTCTCTTTTTCTCTCCTTTCTTTTTCTTTTTTTCCTTTGTTTTTGCTTGTTTATCTCTAGCTTTGCTCGGCTAAACCCCTCACCACCTTCACCGACCACCACATTACCTCCTTCTCATCACCATACATAGCCGAAACCCCTCCTCCTCTGACCAAGACTGGCCATGACCATCAACTGATGCAAACACCTTCAAAAATTGCAAAAAAAAAACCCTGAAACCATGCATAGCCAAGCTAGTTCCCACCATCCCCTTCATATATTGCCTTGGCCACCCCTTTGTCGCCGCCACCATCAAGTTCACCACCCTTGGCCTTCACTCCAACCACCACCAGGTCTGTACATGCCAAGGACGAGCCCAATTCATGCATGGCCAAGCCTAAAGTTACACCAAAAGTCCTCTTTTTGCCTTAACCTTTGATCTTCCTTCACTAGTAACTCTTATCCCTTCACTTTTACTTGTAGCCATGCCTATATGAGTCCAAACTAGATCCATACCCTAGCCAAAACATCACCAAGGCCGAACCTATATAGCTTTGTAGCCGAGCAAATGTGATTTGTGGTCACGAAAAATCAATTAAAACTTGGTGTTGTCTTTTGCAAACTCTATTTCCATTTTGTTCCAATAATTTTAGTATTTTATTTCTATTTATATTTTGCTTTGTTTTCTTGTTGAATACAAGAATAATATCTTAACCTTCCACTCCACTCAAATCAAATGTCGTGCTATCGTGCTTTTTGAATTTTATTTGTATGTTTTGATTTGCTATCTCCAGCGTAAAAAGGTGAGTATTCACTCATGACATTTATACTTATATAATTAGTCAATTGACAACAAGTGAATATGTAGAAATGTTATATCATGTTATACCTGCCGGTGATGTGAACCATATGATGTTAACCCTGTTTATAAACCTGTCATACCATCTATTATTGCTATATGATGCTATATTGTTTATTTTATTCTGTTCTCACACTTCAAGTTTCTTGTAGAATAGAATCACTATGGGTTGAAATGATACATACCCGAACGGACTTTAGAATAGGAAAAATTCGTTATGGGTTGAAATGATAGGCATGAGCGATTTTTTATTTATTTTATTTAACTTGGGATTGTGGGTTTGAAATGATAAAACCCGGATTTTTCTTTGTAAATTACGAGTTGAAATGATATATTATCCGTATCACTTGATTTAGGCTAGATAATTTTATACCGACCCGTGGTTATTTTATATATTTTTTGGAAAGTTTTAAGTATTTTAAAATGTAAATTATGATATTTGGATTTAAATTTAAATATAAAATGATTTATTAAAGTGTTATTGCTTTTTCTGCGAATATAAAATGTTAAATAAATGAATGCTTAAGAGTGTAACTTGAAATATAACTTAACCTGGAATTTGAGATTTGGTGTAAAATGAGGATTTAAGTTAAAGAAAATAAATTGAAATTTAGTTTAATTTATGAAATGGAAATTTAAATTTAAGTGTTAAAGTAAATTGTAAAAATGCATAGAATAGGAGAATTTGTACACTTGAATTTAATAAATGAATTATTAGAAAATTTGGTTTTAATTATTTGAAAGTATAATAACTTCAATTTTAAATGGTTTAAATGAATTATTTTTTATTATAATATAAACCATTTTAAAAGGTAATTAAATTTGAATAGATGAATTTGAATTCAAATAGTGATTTGAAAATGAGATTTTGAAAGAATATGATATTTTGACATATTGAAGTCGTTTGGAAATGATTTGATCCTTATTTTGATTAAGATTTGAATTTGAAATGATATTTTATTTTTTAAGTATAAAATACCATTTTAAAATTTATAACCACGGGTACACTTCTTTGTGTGCCATTTGATTTCCTTGTGATTGTTTTGATACACACCTTGAATTTGAGAGTGTGGCTAGAGGTAAGCGATTACTGCAGCTCTGCGCTACCCTAGCCACATTTACACTGTTATTTGCATTAATTACTTTAATATGGTTATTTCTGTGATAGTGTTTATTTCTGCTTAATTGATGGTCTACCAGATCCTTAAAGGATGGACAATCCCAAGCATCCTTTAAGTTATTTGCATTGTTATTATAGTTCACTTGAGTTGGTTTACATTGTATAAGTATGTATGTCTTGACTCGAGTGTTTTGTGTTTTACTTTACGCTCGGGTCAGCCTGAGAGTCACAACTTTGGATTCACCTTCTGGAGCTAGAGATTTGTTGGAGCTTATCTGACCATCTATTAGTCTATTTCTGATCCAGTTATTTCCTATTCGGTATTGCTTCTGCATTAGTGATCTATGTATCCATACTTCTATTGTATCCATTTTTAAACTATGATATTTTGTATATGTTTTGAGAGTATATAGATACTAGATTCATGAACTACTATGGTATTTTTTCCGCTGCAAGTTATTCTGGTATTTCTATGTCTGTGATTCTGTGTTTCATTTTATTTTCTCCAAATTTTATTACAATCTGTTATTTTGAATTATTCAAGTCCGACATGTGTGGATTTTTGTCGATTTGAATGGTCCAAAATAGTGGGTCGTTACAATGGGCCTATTTCAGTAGGGAGTATTAAGTGGCATAAGATATTCCATGCTGTGTCAACTAGATAGTTACTTGTAAGGAGACCGTCTTGGGATTATAGGTAGTAAATGACATGGATCTGCTTTGAATAAGGCATTAGAAGGTCAGAGTCCACATTCTTTGGAGTAAAAACTATCGAATGACTTGAGTACTGTCTCTTACACTGATATGATATTATAAACGATGGATATGGGTTATTGGGTTGATAATAAGTTACCTATGGGCTTTTATTTTTAAAGTATTTTATTTAAGTTTGAGAAAAGCCTTTGGGCATACATTTGAAACACTTTTGTTTTAGGTAGAAACGTAAGACATATTCCTATTTAAATTATACTGTGCAAGTACTGTGTAATAAGGCTTGAGATTTTTATTTACTACACATATGTTGTTCTTACTTCCTCCTTATTATAACATAGGTTAGAAAGACGATTATGTGGAAGGCGAAGGCATAGAGAAAACTAGTGGTAGTTTAACTACTTATATACATATGTTATTTTCTGATGTACCCATTAAAGTATAATGATGTATTTTGAATATGTTGTACTACTGATATGTATTGTGTTATGTATTATATGATAATGAGATTTTTAATGGAATGGGTACTATTTTTGTTTCTTATACCTTATCCTTCCACTGTGAGTTGTGAAAGTGTAGATAAATAACTCTGTATTGTCTTTTATTCTAACCAAAAGCCAACTTTGGAATGGTTCCATGTTTTGAAGGGTTATTTCTGGGTCGAAATTTAGGCCCAACTCTAGGAGGAGTGTAATGTTTGGTATCAGGGCTTAGGTTACGCAACCAATAGGGATATGTATTCATATGAGAGGCATACTTATTATTTTTGAAAATGCTTTTCAAAAATATTACTACACACATACACACTCTTATTTTAAACATAAGCAAAAACACTAGGCAAATCTTTGCCTTGGCATACAGTACTATCTTCGTAAATGTAAATGGAAAGGATTATATCTCCAAGGTTCATAAGGTAACAAATGTGCAATAAATATGGAGTTAGAACAATTAATAAGGATATAAATGGACCAAATAAAGAGATAATTAGGTAATTTTGGAGAGATAAGGTAGTTGTAACATGTAGAATTTGAACGAATACATAAGTGTCTTTTAAAATTGTCCGCTAGAGTAAATGTCATTTATTACGAACAATTACCATTTATAAAAATAGCAAATAAACTTGTTAGGTACTAATCAAATATTATAATGTAGTATAATTATCATTAAGGTAAATTATATAGCCTTAATTATTGAGATAAAGGTTAGTGGGCTTAGCCTAATACATAAAAATATTTGGAAGATAAGAATCTATGTGTTGTAAACAACTGAAAGTACAGAATGGAGTAAGACGTGAAGAAGGAACTTAGCAAGTTCCCACAAGAAGGTGTACATTAATCATTGTAAGGAGATAATTGGACTTTAATGGAGATTGTAAGAAAGAAGGAAAGTTCAACATAAAGGACAATTGAAGTCATTATCTAAATCTATCTCATGCAAAAGAATTTGAAAACAGGTTTTTTTGGAAAATTGCTTAAAATGTTCCGAATAAGTTTTTAAAGTAATTATTGAGAAGTTATTTTGAAAAGGTAAGGAAATTTAGAAACTCATAATTTAAAATTTTGTTGAGTCAAAAGTTTGTGATTAAAAGGTTTCTAGTAAGAAGGATTATATTTTTGAATTTCTAATTTAAAATTGGTTGAGTTAAAATGTTTTACATTTTTGGAGAAAGGGATTCTTCATTTTTAAAATAAATATGAAATAGAGTGTAGGTTTGACTTGATGATTTTCTATTTCATAAATTTGGAGTTCTTTTTTTTATCTTTTCTACAAAAGGAAATACATGGAAATGGAACTTAATTATATTAAGGAATATAGAATAGAAGGAAAAGAATAACTAGGATAGTAAGAACATCTTTGTAAAAATGACTACGAAGAACAATAGCGGAAGTAGGAGCCAATTAGTTAGGAGAATATAAATAGAGCAAGTATTGGAAGATTATGATAGAAATAGCTTATTAATTCATATACTATAGGATTGGTGGTCTAGTTAGAAATTAATAAGATAGAAGTTATCCTTATTTTCTCCACTTTTCATTTAAAGTTATAGAAGTTGTTTTTGAAAAAAAATTACTATTGGATGGAATTAAAAGATAAGTTGTGGTAATTTTGTTAATGTTATAAGGAAAATTATTTATTTGAAGACGAGAATTTTATATATTCATTTTAGAATTTGTTTTTAAATAGTAATAAAAGAGAAATAAAGTAGGACTTTTGGAATGCATATGAATAGGTTGTGGTTTGAAGTCTACTCGTCCTGTAACTAGAAACATCTTTGAAATAATAAATGACTAATAAAGGAAAATCTATTATTTTGGAATGTTATCTTTGTAAGGGGTTTAAAGGGGGTTAAATTTGAAAAATAATGGGGGTCAATGAACTTTTCATAAGGATATGCCATAATTTCATGGGGTAGTAAATGTTGATTTTTAATCAAATGTAATAGGTTTATCCATATGAACAGAATTTATCGAAGCTTATTTTGTGTGCTATAGAGGGTTTTTGAGAAAGGAAATTATTTTTCTCCTTCATGGAATTAAGCAATTTTTGAATTTTTGATCTAATAATAGTTTGGTTTAATATTTGACTCTCAAGTATTTTGAATTAAAAGTCCAACTTTTTAAACAAATAAATCCCGATTGTTGAAGGTCCTTAAAAGGAAAAGTTGGTTAGAAAAACGAAAGTTGGCTAGAAAAAGGAAAATTTTCATGGCTCATTTTTGAGAAATATGTCATTTTTTTTGAAAATTAGCAAAAAGTGTTTCCAAGATTATATTTGTAAAGATAAAGGTTTCGAATAAGATACACTGTAATTATGAAATTTTAGTTTTTAAGGGACAAGGACTAAACCAAAAAAAAATTAATGTAGTAGACATGGATGACTACCTTGGTAAGATAGTGTAAAGGTTTTAAGATATGAATGAAATAGGAATAATGTGTGCAACTTGATGGGGAAATTTGAAATTCATCCTAAATATTTAACTGTAGAATTTAGTAAACTTCTGAAGATATTCCAGATTTGTAATTGAGTTGTGAGTTAAGTTGCCCTAGTTAACTCAGAATTTAAATTTCTATGTTTTGATTTATTTGGAGCGGTTCCAAGTAACTTCCATAAATTTTCGAATTCCAAAATATGTATAATAGTGTAGCATTTGAATTAATAAGGAATATAACAAAGATGGAAATAGACATGTAAGATGTAGATATTCTTTTCCATAGTTTGCACAGTCTATTTCGTTAGAAGGGAAAAAAATTCCTTTTAGTTTCAAACAAATCAAAAATCTCACTTTGGTTAATTTATGGAATATTATAGAAGTAATCTTTTTTAGAATGATGATTTTGATAAATAAAAATGTGGAAAGAAATGATCTAGCTTAGAAATTAATATATAGGCACACGCGCTTAATGTATCAAAATAGAAATATATAAATAGCTTAATTTACAACGTTTCGTGTTACTTATTTTAGGAATAGGATTTATGGATACTAATAACAGATTCAACGGATGATAAATTTGTATTAATAGAGAATTAAAAGAATTAATTTAAGACTAACTAAGGAATTTAATATGATGAGGGTATTGAATTTGCAAATAAATGAATTTTAAAATTGGTAAAAAGATTAAAGGGATTAAAATGAGGATTGTCTAAAGGTGGTCCAGCTTTGACATTAATCATCAATTATTACACATATATTAACTGAAGTAGTATGGACCGTATTTGTTAGAAACCAAGAAGGAGAATTAAGGAAGACGGAGAATTAGGTGGAACAACATACTAATGGTGTTTATCTTAATTTAGTGAGAAGTATTAAGGCTCTAACATCATTAACGCTAGTTAATTTAAATGGCAACTTCTAGTAAAATTCTCTTTTGGAGTTTTTGATCATTATCACTAATTGTCTCACTTATGCTATCGGAAAAGTGTATGATTTGGTAGAAGATACATTCCTATTTTGTCATTGTGCTGAATTTATGTATGAGATTCGACCATTATAAATACGCACACACACACATATATGGATATATGATGTAAATAAGGAAATTTTAAGGACACTTATCTAGGGATAAACTGTAGGTAAGTGTAACACCCCATACTTTTAGTGACATTATTTAGGAAATCTAATTAGTTAAACTAAATTAAATAATGTGGGATTGATTAATGGATTGAGATTTGTGATTTAATTAAGGGATAGTCGTGCCATGTTAAAGAGTAAACAATGAATCAAAGAATTAAGTAGTTAGGAAATAAGGGAGGGAAGAATAGGAAAATGATTAAACTTATACCCTAAACCTTTAGGAAGCCAAAACATATGTTTATTACACATTTTCTCCAACAAAAACTTCTAAGGCCAGCCAGCATTAGCAATCTCAAGAGAGGGTAAAGCTTGGAATTCAAGAGAAGAATAAAATCAACTAATCAAGATCAAATCTCATATCCTTAATCACAAAGCTAAGGTCAAAAATGACTAGATCTCACTTTTCTATAAGTTTCGGTTCTAAGGTTAAATTCGATTTATCTTGCAAGCTTATTCCATTATTTTGAAGGATTAAATGATATATATGCTTGTTGATGATTTATGCATGCTCGTATTGATATTTATGATTTTTTTTTTTGGTAAGGAAACCCTATTAAATAACATCTAAATGTCTTTTGATTTTGGATATAGATCAAAAATAATGTTTTAGAGATGGGATTCAGTTTTCATAATTTTCTGAATTAATTTGGATTTTATATTAATTTTCTAGTGAAGAAAATGATTTATTGGGTTATAAATTAATTACGGCAAAATAGTTAATTATTTGGGTCTGAAATTTATATATGTCAATTATTTGCTTTCGAAAGGATACTTTCGGCTCGGTTGGATTTCGACAGAATCAAGTGTTTTTACAGAAAGGTTTCGAATGGGTTGCCCTCTTATATTTGAAGTAATGCTTTTGAAGTGGTTAAAACCCCTAGCTGCCACCTTTCTACCTTTTGAAGTTAATGGTTTCAAAAGGTATACTTAGCTGTTAAAATTGCCACTTCTACAATTCTTTCAAAAGGTGGTTTCGACACCATCTCTTCTCACTTAGGAATGCTTTCGAAAGGCTGGCTTTCAACTTAAATGATTTTATAGAACCTTTTTGTTCTGTTGAAGTATAACCTAATGTTTTCGAAAGAGAAGGTTTATATGGTTTCCAAAGGTGTTTTCCTGCATATTCTAAATTTAACCCAAGTGTTTCTAAAGGTTTGATGCTTTCAAAAGGCTTTAAAAATGGTTTTGAAGGGGTGGTTCCCCAATGGTTTCGAAGGAGTCAAAAGGTAATATTTTCAGATGGTTTCGAAATGGTTGAAATGGAAGGTTTATCCAAGGGTTTATAAAAGCAATGTTTTAAAGTGTTTTTTGGTATGATGTCTAAGGTTTTAAAGCTTTTGAATAGAACTTTTCAAAGCTTTCAAAAGGCTTTTGAGAATGGTTTCGTAACGGAAGTTTTGGCCTTTCAGCCTAAGATAAATGAACAATTTTACTTGGTTTTGAAAGAGAAGCTTTCAATAGGTTATGAAAGGGGTGCTTTCACTAGAATCGAAAGGGGTACTTTAAAGTGTTTAAATGTTTTCATCAACTAAAGTTTGAGTAATGTATGTGTGTGTGTGTCTATAACTTGGAAAGGTGATTTGATAAAGCATAGAGTATATTGTTTTCCTTGTTTAAGTTTTATTTAAAAGAGTTTAAATCAATTTCATATGAAAAAGGATTTTAAGGAAAATTATGGGATGGTATCCCAAAGTAAAATGACTCAGACATTAGAATACCATATAAGACTAGTATATGGTCGTGCCCTATACATTAGCTATTACCCCCAGCTAATTTGGTCAAATATTCTAGTGTATAAGGCTTTGTCACAAGTAAGACTAAAATTATGATTACACACAGAAGGGAATATATATTTCTATATAGATAGGTTATTGGTGAGCCCGCAAAACCATTATGTAACGACCAATTATTTAAAATTTGAATATTTAATTAATTTTAGATATTAAGAAGTGAATTTATTAGTCGAATAAATTTTGTTTTGAATAATTGGATTTAATTGGATAATTAAATCAATAATTTAATATGTGAAAATGCAGAAATAATTGAAAATTGAGTTAAATATGATTGAAAATGATTTGTAAAATTTTATTTTATCATATTGAAGTTAGAATGATATTTTAGAACTTTTAAAATTGAATTAAAAGTTAATTTGTGAAAATTGAATATTTTAATATTTAAATCGACTAGTGAAAATAGTCAATTTTTGAACAGTCTCAGAATTGGACGAAACTAGTTCCATTGGATCCGTAATAGTTAGTTATTACCGGATTTCAATTTTCGTGTCAATCGAAGTTGTCGTTTGATCGTGGAGCCCGAAACGCATCGAATTATTTTTAATATTAATTTGGCGAGTTAAAATAGCCATTTTTCAAAAAGTCTCGGATTTCGACGAAACCAGTTTCATCGGATCCGTAATGTGATATTATTGTAAGGTTTCAAATTTCGTGTCAATCGGATTTACCGTTTGTCCGGTACAAATTAAAACGCCTAGAAAATCGTTTAAATCGGTTTAATTTAAATTGAACGTTTATTGCCATAACTCGCACAGATGACCGAATTAGCTTTCGAAACCTGTTCCATAGTGTCCGGAACGCGGGGTAAACCCTAGAAACGCTGGTTACGGCGCGTAAATCGGAGTTCGGAAAACCCGGAATGAATAGTGTTTACGTTCGATTTTCTATAAAAGGAGTTGTAACCCTCACAAATAAAAAAAATATAAAAAAAAAGAAATTGAAACCCTAGCCGCCGTATATAATTTCAAAGGCCAGAAAATGTTGGATTTCATTCATCAATTCCTTGCAATTCATTCACTTATAGAAAATTTGTTCAACTACAAAAACGTTAAGCATTCCGAGATCTTCGATTTCATAAGGTTGAGATCTGAAACAACGTCGTATGGAGGCTTCAATTTGGTCACGTTCGTGGCTGTCTCGTGCACGGTTTTCAAGCTCGAGATGGGGCCGATCTTGGTGAGGTTGTAGCCGAGTATGGAGTGGGTGATTGCGAACGTTATGGAGCTCATTGATCGTGTCGTAGGCGTTTGTGGTGAAGTCGAGAATTAGGGCTAATGGGCGGCTATGGGTTACTCAGTTCGAACGAACGAAGGAGGGGGGAAGGGGTTTCCACGCGCGTGCAAAGGGTATGGAGCTTGAGATCTATGGTAGTGATTGTGTAGGTTTAAAAAAATTAAGAGAAAATTGTAATTTAATTATATTTATAATTTGTACGAACTTTAAACTGCGATATCTCTTTCATACGAGGTCCAAATCGGACGAAACTTTTTGCGTTGGAATCGTATGGACGAGCACTACGTGATAGAACTGGATTGGAGTCGTTTGGAGTTAGTGAGAATTTCGTGTAAAATTAAACGTCCGTTTAATTTTTTTCGAAATAAATCGCTAAAACGAAATTGAAATCAAGGTGAGAACTTCTCACTCAATCGAATCAGTTTCGATTTTTATTTTAAATATTTAGATTTAAAATATTTGAATGCATGTTTGAATGATGATTGTTATCTATTAATTGTTAAAATAGACATTATGCGCCGTTAGTAAGCGGATGTTATTTATTAAAAACATATACCGCGAATATTTCATAAACAGTGAAATTGGTATTATATATAATAGCAATATATATATATATATATATATATATATATATTGGCATATGTATATATTGCAGTTATTGATTTCCCGCATTTGTATAGCGGATGAGACCCTATTGCGCCGTCTATTAAGCGGATAATATTTTAAATCCCATATACAGCGATAATTTCGTACTGGAGCGAAATTGGTATTGTGCTAATGTTTGTGGATGCAGGAAAACGGGTTGGAGGGATCCAACTGGATTCCTCAACAGTTATTATTTGATTATGGATATTTTGATATTCGTTGATTATCATATTGATATATGATGTCGTTGTTGTCGTGATTGACTATTTGGTATGTAGCATCATTGGGCCAAATTTGGAATTTTAAAATGATTTTTAAAGTGATTTTTGAAAATATACTATATTTTTGGAATTGATTCATTTTAAATAAATAAACGTATAAATTTTTAAAGTTATAAAAATTATGATTTTTGAGAAATATAGTTAAAGATTGATTTTTGAAAATATGAGGCTAATGATTTTATAAAATAGTTAAATCGGGATTTTTGAAATTATTGTGAAAAGTTTAAGTTATAGGATTTATAAAATTTGATTATTTTATAAGTCAAAATGGTGAAATTATAAAGGAGATTAAAGAAGTTTTAAAAGAATAATATAAATTGATTTATATAAAAAGATTTATAAATTGATAATTTGTAAATGAAAATATTTGAATTACAAAACGAGTTTTTATAAGTGTTAGAATGAATTGTGAATGAATTTCATAAGTGAATGAAATTTATAAAATTATAAATGGTGAAGTTATAAATGAAATTTATAAATAGTAAGATTTATAAATTTTGTGAAATTATTAAAGAATATATTTGGATAAATAATTGAATCTTATAAGTTATAAGATTTATAATTATGAAGTTTAAAAGAACAATTTTGTAAAATAATCATTTTATAAGCATTTGACTTATAATATGATCTTTTAGTATATCATTGAGATATGAATTGAGATAGGTTAATAAAGGAATTTATAAAAGGAAGTTGTTATAAAATAAATAGAAATGGAATTTATAGACGTTGTTTTATAAATTCGCAAACGACTTATTTTGATAAGTTGATTTTTAAAACTTATTTATGAAGTTATATTCACGTTTTAGACAGTGAATAACCCTTTAAAATAAAATGTATAGAAAGGATGAAATTGATTAACGTAGTATATTCACGTTTTTGAATAGTGAATAATATGTTAAAGAAAATGTTTAGATTTGATGTTTTAAATAGAGTTAAAATGATCTAACGATGTTTTAAAATGTGTTGAGATTGGAAACCATAGATTTCAACATCTATTGTTGAAATAGACGTTTTCGAGAAATAAAAGGAAATGGTGGACTATAACACTGTTGTTATAGTAAATGATTTCCGAAAGGAAATGTTTTGTATAGTATTGGGATTTATATGTCTATTTTAATTTCGAATCCCTATACTAGTGATTTTGGGTTGTCGTGACGATGTTTTACGCAACATTCGTGTTGGCCCAAATAAATATGTTTAAGAGAATGATTTCCTTAAAGAATGAAATATATACTTAATCTCGATTTAAGTATATTGATTATTTTCCAAGTGTTGAAAATAGATGGATTTGAGAATTACTTAATAAATAAGTACGGAAATGTTTTTCCAATATAAAGTGAATATTTTGAGAATTTATCCTTTTGAAGATAAATTGAAATGAATAATTGAAATCGAATATTCATAGATATTTTGGATTATAAATTCACTAAGGAATTTATAAAAGAAAGGGGAATTTGTTTAAAAATAAATATTGATTTATTTTTGAAGTGTGAAAATTATATATTTAGTAAAGATATTTTGGAAAATAAATAATTTGGAAAATTATTTGGAAACTGGTGATGTGTGCATATCCATTGATAGTTCAATAACCGACTATCAATATTTCCGTTTGAATGGGTAATTGATGTGATTTGTTTGAATTTGAATGCCACACTTATTTTTGAATAAGCGCTCATTATTCGGGTTAACTGGGTAAGGACCATGGGGTCGTATAACCCATTCCGAATATGTGATACGTCGTTATGAATTGCATTTGATGACCGGTGTTGAAGACCGGGTATTTGCGAAAGCGATAGGATGACCTATCGATTGTCTCTGCACTGGGTAGCTCCTGGTATAGAGATTCCCTAAGTGATGGGAAATTCGATCGGGATTGTGAATACCCGGATTGCAAGGGCTTCGTAAGAAGTGCCTTCGGTTCTGTTCGAGCCCGGAACAGACTTGTATGGATTGTATGTCTGACATTACAAATTGAGATATAAAGCCGATTTCTTTCAAATATATTTCTATTGGTGGCGAAGAATTTATTCTTTTAGCTTAACACCCTTCTCTGAGACGTACGAGCTCAGAGGTTATGTAGTTGAATGTTATCAGCGATATATTCCCAATTTGGTAATGTGACATACTGAGTGTTGCTGTAAAATGATCATTGTGTTGATTATTTGTGATAGGATCATTTATTTGATCGTCTATCCTGGTGATCATTTCTATGATCATTTGTTGACCCAAAGCATGGCTTTTGTATAAAGTATGTTTTTGTGGACGTGACTTCGTCGAGCCTCACACCTCGGGAATGGTCAAAACAGGAAAGATGCGGCAAGGTTATGAGGGGTAGCGCCCTTTAGGATATGTGCATTTCCTTCTGGAAAAGGGTGGTATCATGGTATGGAGCCCAGATACTTACTCATGTTGAAAACACTTTATGATTGTGTGAATTGATTTCGAGCGCTCGGTGAAAGGTCCCAAAGGACCGGGGGATGGCATATTCGGTCAGTTGTTACTCAGTTAGGGGTAACCCGGCCTTGTGTTGGTAGAGATCCGGTTTGGTTCTCGGGAATGTCCATCCAGAGGCGTTCTCATGTGGCAATGGGAAGTTCCTTGGCCTGATCATTCGTTGGAAATCCAATTCCCAATACGAAACTTGTACGGTATTAGTTGTAGAACCTGCCATTTACTTATGGTGGTCACCACTGTTTAGATGGTAGCTATAGTAGGCATACGATAATGGTCGTATGTTGGCTAAGATTTATATTCTACTTTCGAAAATGAATTTTTCCTACACTATGCACTAGTAATAATATCAAATGTTCTTTTAAATGCGTATCAAGCATCTTTGACTATCATAAGGAGAAATCTCCTCTGATTCTGCGTTTGCATTGTGTGTGTGTGTTCGGGAGGCCTTATGGTAGTCTCATTTTTAAAAGCATTTCGAATTGACTTTAAAAATATTCCTCTATTTTGATTTTAAAGATAAATAAACTGTTTTGAGTTCTCACACCAGTCTTTCTTATGCTAGGTGATATGTGATGGGGGGTTCTCGCTTCGCGGTTTGGTGGCGAACGGGAGACTCTTACCCCCACACGTCCTCTTACGGGGTTGGTTAGGCGAAGCCGTGACATTCGAAAGGTTGGCCGTAAAAGCAAGTTTGGGATATCAGTGTAAGCCACGGTGGGGCTGGGATGGTTGAAAAGCCTACCAGTTGTGACCGCTGACGGTACGTTCCTTACAGCTGGTATCAGAGCCTATGGTTAAGCGACAACCATGGTTCTGTTGGGTATTACTCATTAGAGATAGAGTCAGTAGTACTCTAGAATGAGTTTGAGAGTAATAATAGCTATGAGAGCGTATTTGTTAGTGAATATAAAATTGTTTTATATGGTGATGGTTGGTTTATTGAGTGGCATATGAACTTTCATCAGCGTGGTCTGCAAAACTATGCCGAAGGGGTTTCTAAACACTTGAATAGAACAATTCGACATAATATTGTTTTAAATTGGGTAAATGAAATAAATTTTACCTTGATTATATTTTTATATATAAAGAAATAATTTTTCAGAATTATTAAAATGTATATAAGTGGATTGTTTAGTTGTTTGAATAATCTAAGTAAAAGAATAATTGTATAAGCAAAAAGAATTATAAGAATTGAATTATAATTAAAGTGGTTTACAATTGTGAAATAAACTTATATATATAAGGAGTGAAACTATATGAATATATTTATGAATATGAGTTGTAAATAAAAATGAATTTAAAGTTAAATGGAATATAACTTAAGAGATGTTGAATGAAGTTGATATAGGTATCAAAGTGAATTAATAAAGTTAAATGAATGTGAACTAAAGTTATATAAATGAAATTCAACTTTTGTAAATTGAATTGAATTAATGGATTAAATGTTAATCAATTGAATGTGAATTAAATTGATATGAAATAACGAATGTAAGTTAATTCCTTAAAATCTAATGTTATTGGAAGTTGAAAGATTGAATGAAAATCAATCAATTAAACCAATTGAAAGCAAAGGAATTTGGTTGTAATTAATATACATTGATTGTTATATGGTTGTTAGTTGATTGTATATAATTCATTAAGTGTTAATGAAATTGAGTTAATGGAATTGGAAGCTAAAGTAATTGAAATCCAATTGGAAGTTAAGTGAATCTTAAATAGAATTGAATTTGAATTGGAAGTGAACCAACTTGAATATGAATTAGTGAATATAAACTAATTGAAAATGAATGTTAGTAAACATCCACTATTAATGAATCAAATGTGATTTAAATTGGAAACCTAATTCATTTAATATTAATGAGAATATGAACGAATATTTATTGGTTATGAATGATAGTTGGTTGATGTTTGCATTTGTTGTTTGTTTGCATTTGCTATGTTGGCATATATAGTTATTATGTTGCTATATGTTGTATATCGATACTATTGTCTATATACATGTTTCTCATGTTGTTTGTTGAGTGTTTAGTAGGTGCGGATCGCGTTTGCTTCGCATTTGGAGCTCGCTTTCGCGCTATATTAGCCGTAGATACTCGCTAATAAAATATAAGGTACATATCTCGGATTACATACCGTACTTTTATACTTTTTCCCTTCGGGATGCCTCATTACTTGATGAGATGTATATTTGTGATATATATACTGTCATTTTCTTTTTGGATCGAGCCGCGCAAAGGAGACTATGGCGAATTTTTCCGAAAATTTAAGGCGTTAGAAAATTTTTTGAGAAAATTAGAAAATTTTGAAAACTTTAACTTTGATTTGGAATTGAAAGTTAAACAATAGTAATTGTTTTTGAAAAGATAACTAAGTATGATTTGAAAACTTAGTAAAGTATTGTAAGAAATTTAACTATGGATTTTGGGAAAGTTAATCGATTCTGTAATTTTTCTTACTTGATAATTTCGAGGACGAAATTCTTTTAAGGGGGGAAGATTGTAACGACCCAGAATTTTAATTATTTAAAATTTGAATATTTAATTAATTTTAGATATTAAGAAGTGAATTTATTAGTCGAATAAATTTTATTTTGAATAATTGGATTTAATTGGATAATTAAATCAATAATTTAATATGTGAAAATGCAGAAATAATTGAAAATTGAGTTAAATATGATTGAAAATGATTTGTAAAATTTTATTTTATCATATTGAAGTTAGAATGATATTTTAGAACTTTTAAAATTGAATTAAAAGATAATTTGTGAAAATTGAATATTTTAATATTTAAATCGACTGTGAAAATAGTCAATTTTTGAACAGTCTCAGAATTGGACAAAACCAGTTCCATTGGATCCGTAATAGTTAGTTATTATCGGATTTCAATTTGCGTCTCAATCGGAGTTGTCGTTTGATCGTGGCAGCTCGAAACGCATCGAATTATTTTTAATATTAATTTGGCGAGTTAAAATAGCCATTTTTCAAAAAGTCTCGGATTTCGACGAAACCAGTTTCATCGGATCCGTAATGCGATATTATTGTAAGGTTCAAATTTCGTGTCAATCGGATTTACCGTTTGTCCGGTACAAATTAAAACGCCTAGAAAATCGTTTAAATCGGTTTAATTTAAATTGAACGTTTATTGCCATAACTCGCACAGATGACCGAATTAGCTTTCGAAACCTGTTCCATTGTGTCCGGAACGCGGGGTAAACCCTAGAAACGCTGGTTACGGCGCGTAAATCGGAGTTCGGAAAACCCGAAATGAATAGTGTTTACGTTCGATTTTCTATAAAAGGAGTTGTAACCCTCACAAATAAAAAAAAAAAAAATTGAAACACTAGCCGCCGTATGCAATTTCAAAGGCCAGAAAATGTTGGATTTCATTCATTAATTCCTTGCAATTCATTAACTTATAGAAAATTTGTTCAACTACAAAAACGTTAAGCATTCCGAGATCTTCGATTTCATACGGTTGAGATCTGAAACAACGTCGTATGGAGGCTTCAATTTGGTCACGTTCGTGGCCGTCTCGTGCACGGTTTTCAAGCTCGAGATGGGGTCGAGCTTGGCGAGGTTGTAGCCGAGTATGGAGTGGGTGATTGCGAACGTTATGGAGCTCATTGATCGTGTCGTAGGCGTTTGTGGTGAAGTCGAGAATTAGGGCTAATGGGCGGCTATGGGTTACTCAGTTCGAACGAACGAAGGAGGGGGGAAGGGGTTTCCACGCGCGTGCAAAGGGTATGGAGCTTGAGATCTACGGTAGTGATTGTGTAGGTTTAAAAAAATTAAGAGAAAATTGTAATTTAATTATATTTATAATTTGTACAAACTTTAAACTGCGATATCTCTTTCATACGAGGTCCAAATCGGACGAAACTTTTTGCGTTGGAATCGTATGGACGAGCACTACGTGATGGAACTGGATTGGAGTCGTTTGGAGTTAGTGAGAATTTCTTGTAAAATTAAACGTCCGTTTAATTTTTTTCGAAATAAATCGCTAAAACGAAATTGAAATCAAGGTGAGAACTTCTCACTCAATCGAATCAGTTTCGATTTTTATTTTAAATAGTTAGATTTAAAATATTTGAATGCATGTTTGAATGATGATTGTTATCTATTGATTGTTAAAATAGACATTATGCGCCGTTAGTAAGCGGATGTTATTTATTAAAAACATATACCGCGAATATTTCATAAACAGTGAAATTGGTATTATATATAATAGCAATATATATACATTGGCATATGTATATATTGCAGTTATTGATTTCCCGCATTTGTACAGCGGATGATACCCTATTGCGCCGTCTATTAAGCGGATAATATTTTAAATCCCATATACCGCGATAATTTCGTACTGGAGCTAAATTGGTATTGTGCTAATGTTTGTGGATGCAGGAAAACAGGTTGGAGGGATCCAACTGGATTCCTCAACAGTTTTTATTTGATTATGGATATTTTGATATTCGTTGATTATCATATTGATATATGATGTCGTTGTTGTCGTGATTGACTATTTGGTATGTAGCATCATTGGGCCAAATTTGAAATTTTAAAATGATTTTTAAAGTGATTTTTGAAAATATACTATATTTTTGGAATTGATTCATTTTAAATAAATAAACGTATAAATTTTTAAAGTTATAAAAATTATGATTTTTGAAAAATATAGTTAAAGATTGATTTTTGAAAATATGAGGCTAATGATTTTATAAAATAGTTAAATCAGGATTTTTGAAATTATTCTGAAAAGTTTAAGTTATAGGATTTATAAAATTTGATTATTTTATAAGTCAAAATGGTGAAATTATAAAGGAGATTAAAGATGTTTTAAAAGAATAATATAAATTGATTTATATAAAAAGATTTATAAATTGATAATTTATAAATGAAAATATTTGAATTATAATACGAGTTTTTATAAGTGTTAGAATGAATTGTGAATGAATTTCATAAGTGAATGAAATTTATAAAATTATAAATGGTGAAGTTATAAATGAAATTTATAAATAGTAAGATTTATAAATTTTGTGAAATTATTAAAGAATATATTTGGATAAATAATTGAATCTTATAAGTTATAAGATTTATAATTATGAAGTTTAAAAGAACGATTTTGTAAAATAATCGTTTTATAAGCATTTGACTTATAATATGAACTTTTAGTATATCATTGAGATATGAATTGAGATAGGTTAATAAAGGAATTTATAAAAGGAAGTTGTTATAAAATAAATAGAAATGGAATTTATAAACGTTGTTTTATAAATTCGCAAACGACTTATTTTGATAAGTTGATTTTTGTAACTTATTTATGAAGTTATATTCACGTTTTAGACAGTGAATAACCCTTTAAAATAAAATGTATAGAAAGGATGAAATTGATTAACGTAGTATATTCACATTTTTGAATAGTGAATAATATGTTAAAGAAAATGTTTAGATTTGATGTTTTAAATAGAGTTAAAACGATCTAACGATGTTTTAAAATGTGTTGTGATTCGAAACCATAGATTTCAACATCTATTGTTGAAATAGACGTTTTCGAGAAATAAAAGGAAATGGTGGACTATAACACTGTTGTTATAGTAAATGATTTCCGAAAGGAAATGTTTTGTATAGTATTGGGATTTATATATCTATTTTAATTTCGAATCCCTATACTAGTGATTTTGGGTTATCGTGACAATGTTTTACGCAACATTCGTTTTGGCCCAAATAAATATGTTTAAGAGAATGATTTCCTTAAAGAATGAAATATATACTAAATCTCGATTTAAGTATATTGAATATTTTCCAATTGTTGAAAATAGATGGATTTGAGAATTACTTAATAAATAAGTATGGAAATGTTTTTCCAATATAAAGTGAATATTTTGAGAATTTATCTTTTTGAAGATAAATTGAAATGAATAATTGAAATCGAATATTCATAGATATTTTGGATTATAAATTCACTAAGGAATTTATAAAAGAAAGTGGAATTTGTTTAAAAATAAATATTGATTTATTTTTGAAGTGTGAAAATTATATATTTAGTAAAGATATTTTGGAAAATAAATAATTTGGAAAATTATTTGGAAACTGGTGATGTGTGCATATCCATTGATAGTTCAATCACCGACTATCAATATTTCCCTTTGAATGGGTAATTGATGTGATTTGTTTGAATTTGAATGCCACACTTATTTTTGAATAAGCGCTCATTATTCGGGTTAACTGGGTAAGGACCATGGGGTCGTATAACCCATTCCGAATATGTGATACGTCGTTATGAATTGCATTTGATGACCGGTGTTGAAGATCGGGTATTTGCGAAAGCGATAGGATGACCTATCGATTGTCTCTGCACTGGGTAGCTCCTGGTATAGAGATTCCCTAAGTGATGGGAAATTCGATCGGGATTGTGAATACCTGGATTGCAAGGGCTTCGTAAGAAGTGCCTTCGGTTCTGTTCGAGCCCGGAACAGACTTGTATGGATTGTATGTCTGACATTACAAATTGAGATATAAAGCCTATTTCTTTCAAATATATTTTTGTTGGTGGCGAAGAATTTATTCTTTTAGCTTAACACCCTTCTCTGAGACGTACGAGCTCAGAGGTTATGTAGTTGAATGTTATCAGCGATATATTCCTAATTTGGTAATGTAACATGCTGAGTGTTGCTGTAAAATGATCATTGTGTTGATTATTTGTGATAGGATCATTTATTTGATCGTCTATCCTGGTGATCATTTCTATGATCATTTGTTGACCCAAAGCATGGCTTTTGTATAAAGTATGTTTTTGTGGACGTGACTTCGTCGAGCCTCACACCTCGGGAATGGTCAAAACAGGAAAGATGCGGCAAGGTTATGAGGGGTAGCGCCCTTTAGGATATGTGCATTTCCTTCTGGAAAAAGGGTGGTATCATGGTATGGAGCCCAGATACTTACTCATATTGAAAACACTTTATGATTGTGTGAATTGATTTCGAGCGCTCGGTGAAAGGTCCCAAAGGACCGGGGGATGGCATATTCGGTCAGTTGTTACTCAGTTAGGGGTAACCCGGCCTTGTGTTGGTAGAGTTCCGGTTTGGTTCTCGGGAATGTCCATCCAGAGGCATTCTCATGTGGCAATGGGAAGTTCCTTGGCCTGATCATTCGTTGGAAATCCAATTCCCAATACGAAACTTGTACGGTATTAGTTGTAGAACCTGCCATTTACTTATGGTGGTCACCACTGTTTAGATGGTAGCTATAGTAGGCATATGATAATGGTCGTATGTTGGCTAAGATTTATATTCTACTTTCGAAAATGAATTTTTCCTACACTATGCACTAGTAATAATATCAAATGTTCTTTTAAATGCGTATCAAGCATCTTTGACTATTATAAGGAGAAATCTCCTCCGATTCTGCGTTTGCACTGTGTGTGTGTGTGCGGGAGGCCTTATGGTAGTCTCATTTTTAAAAGCATTTCGAATTGACTTTAAAAATATTCCTCTATTTTGATTTTAAAGATAAATAAACTGTTTTGAGTTCTCACACCAGTCACATGACTGACTCGGAGTTTATTGTTTTCCTTCCTAAACTCTGGGTGCCCACCAATTTCCACATGGGCAGTCAAGAGTTTGGTTTATCAGGATATTTCTGGAGTTGCTGGAAGAAAGATGGATGGCATGGCGTATTACTAGTATATAGTTTTTCTTTTTCCGCTGCATTGTTTGTTGTTGTTTGATGTTGTACACTCTGTTGATATGATGTAATGAAATGTAATGAGATGTAATGTAATAACTGATATAGTTCTTTGTTTAAAGATTATTCATTTATTATTATATGTTGTTCCGCTGCGAATTGTGAGATTCTGTTATTGTTCTGCTGTTTTCTGTTCCGTTCTATGTTCTATTCTCTTTCCGTTCTATTTTCTATTTTCTTTACTCTCTATCTTCTTATCTTTTCTATCTTTTTCTTCCTTTTCTTTTTCTTAAAACCCTAAGTGTTCGGTTTTCCGTCGTTCGATTGCTCGGCAGTCGATAAAGTGAGTATCGATGTTGAATTTTCGAAAGTCGAAGAATCGGGTCCTTACACATTACGATCTGGTGATTCTAGTTAAGGACAGACCGTTCAGAAGAGGTGTGTCTAACAGATGTTAGACTATTCTGTTATTTTTTCCAATAGACCCCAATTGGCCAAAGATTAATAGTCTGCCAAACAAAACTAAAGTGGTTGAATAGATAGTTCTTTTATTACCTGATATGCATGCTTACATAATGATGCTTTGCAATATTTAACCAGTTTTGGTTGCAGGATGATGATTTGCAAAAGATATGTTTTAAAAGGCTGTTAGTAAGGGAAACCCATTCTTCTAGGCGGTGTGGTCTTACTTAACTTTAAATAACCGAGGTGTATAATATTATTCACCCAGGCTTTTTGTCTGACTCGAAATTTATCTTTTTCCCCTTACTCACGGCGGCTCAAAATTGATTTCAGTAGGCTGAGGGTTGAGGCTTTATAGGTTTTTAGTACGATGATGAATAAATCTACAAGAGGCGAGTAGGAGGCTAACGGATAACTACTTAGAAGTTGTTGTTCTTTGTTTTTTGTTTATTTCCGCTGTGTATTAAGTTAGTTATGACTCTGAGCAACCAATGGGAATTTTCGTATGTCGCTCTTAGCATACTTTGCAATAATTATATTTGATCTTTTCCTAAGAAACGTTATGAGATTTTGTAATTGGAATATGGAACATATGTTTTGGAATGTAACGGAAAATTATTTTGAAATTTGTGATTTATTTCATATTCAAGTGCTTCTGATATTATAGATACCATTAACATAGCTTATTTAGTCGTTGGAATTTAGTAATATACATGACTGCAGCATCTTTAGCGCTTAGCCTTGGGCCTCTAGATAGGGGATGTTACAACTTGGTATCTGAGCATAGGTTTATGAAATACTTTAGCTAAAAATGATTTTCGAAAACATGATCCTTAGGAATTATAGTAAAGATTGGGAAATGGGATAACGCTACAGTAATGTACTTGTATTTGCTATATATAAGTATATGCTTTATCTCCAGACTCCCATCTTTGTTAGGCTATTCTTTTGTATCTCACTAGGATTGAATAAAAATATGGATGGAAGAAGAGGCGGAGTTAATTTAGGAGGAGACAACACCGCCATAAATGAAAATGCCCGACCGAATGCGAGGAGAACTCAGGGCCAGGCTCAAGATGAAAATTTTGGTGCTGGATTCCTATAGGTAGATATGGGGGCTATATATCAGTTTTTCATAAACATGATTCAAGATGGGATTTCCGTTGGGGTTGTTGGAGAAAATTCAGTAAGAGGGGTTCGGGAAGCTCCGATTATCAATCATTATGGTAATTTGAGTAGAGACTACGATGGGCTTGGAGGGAAGCCGTTTATCGAAACTGAAGATGCTATAGAAGTAGAAAACTGGCTGTTGCATTGTGAAAAGGATATTTGCTTATTTAGGGCTCATTGACAAGAATAAGAGAAGACTTGCCCCGTGACAGCTTTAAGAGGCAGCCTTATTTTCTTGGAATAGTATGACAGTTTAGAGTAAAACGAAGAGGATATGACATGGGCTGAGTTTAGGAGATGGTTTCAGGAGAGGTTCACGTCAGTAATGGCACGGTTAGTCTTGATTAAGAAGTTCACTAAGTTGAAACAAGGAGAAATGTTAGTTCTGGAGTATGCTAGCACGTTTGAAGAATTGGCTAGATATGAGTATGCCACTATTGATACAGTGATGAAAAGGAATGAGAATTCATTAGAGGTTTGAAGCCATAATTGGCTAGGGCTACTTTACCGCATTAGAGATCAATGTGATATAGTTGTTGAAATGACATTAAGACACGAAGAGATGTTAGCTTGTTTAGAGAAGAAGAAGGAAACAGAGGCTAGGTTGGACAAGGCCAAAAGAGGAAGTTTTTCCATAAGAAGAACGCTCAAAAAGGAGGAGTAGCAAAGAAAGAAAAGTTTGAAGTGGCCTTCTGTAAGTATGACAGGAATGAATAATTAGCTCATGTTGTGGTACTAGAAAAGGAAAGGAGGTGATTGGAAAAACATTAAGCGTTTCAACTGTGACCAAGTTAGGCACTACAAGAACCAGTGCTAAGAGCCATCTAAAGGAGATAAAGGCCAAGTATTTGCATTGGAGCTTGCTACATCAAAGATGACAGTGCAGGAGAAAGGAAAAGCAGTATTGGGAGGTACGGTTCAGATCCATGATATATCTGTTAGCATTTTATTCGATACTGGTTCATCGCATTCATTTATATCTTGACGTTTGGTAGATAAACTTAACCTAGAACCTACATATTTAGTCACTTCCTTAACAGTTGCAAATCCGATAGGAGGGTATGCGACAATTGGGATGAAATGTGACCACTTAGAGTTTGATTTGCTAGGTTACATCTTTGTTTGCAGTTTGCATGTATTTGACATTGTAGGGCGCGGAATTGTATTGGGCATGGATTGGTTAAGTAAATAAGATGCTATGATATTTTTCCAGGATAGGAAAATATCAATTAGACATCCGGATTATAGCGATCAGATAGTTTATACCATTGAAAACCCTAGCTATGAGGTGAATACTTTATTGGGTGTAATGGAGTTAAAAGATGAGTTGAATCATGTTTTTATAGTTAGATAATTAGTAGATGGCTTCGAGACGGTAATCGGATTACCATCGAAACGAGCCATTGATTTTTGGATAGATTTGGTGCATGGGGCAGAATCGGTAAGTAGGCTGCCAAGCAGGATGACACCTACAGAGGTGAAGGAGTTGAAAGCTCAGTTGGTAGATTTGGATGGCAAGAGTTTTATCAAACCAAGCAGGTCACCTTTAGGAGCAGCCGTAGTTTTTTCTAAGAACTCAGATGGATCGTTAAGCCTATGTATCGATTATCGTAAGCTGAATGAGAAATGATAAACAACCAATATCTATTGCCTAGGATTGATGATCTGTTTGACCAATTAATTGGGGCCAAGATATTCTCTCATTTGGATCCAGCGATAGGATTTAATCATCGTAGAATGGCAGAAGATAATATACCTTTAATGGCGTTTAGAACGAGGTATGGGTCATAAAAATGGTTAGTTATGTCGTTCGGGCTCACTAATGCGCCGGGATTCTTTGTGGATTTGTTGAATCGGATTTTCCGAGGGAATTTGGATCGGTTCATATTGGTTTTTATAGATGATTCTCTGATATACTGTAAGGATGAGAAGAAGCATGAAGTTTAACTTGGAGTTGTGCTTGAGATGCTAAGGCAACATCTGTTAAAGGAAAAGTTTTCGAAGTGCCATTTTTGGAAGAAGGAAGTGAAGTTTCTTAGTCACGTGGTTTTAAAGAAAGAATTGTCATTCGATCCAGATAAGATCGAAGCCATTAATAATTTGAGGAGACCAGAAACATTAACTGAGATAAGAAGCTTCCTTGGATGTATAGGTATTATCGAAGGTTCATAAAAGATTTTTGCCAAATAGCAACATCGATAACCAAACTAGTGCTAAAGGATGTAAAACGATAAGTGTATGGAAGCATTCTAGACCTTGAAGCACTTGCTAACCCATACACCTATGTTAGTGGTTCCGGAGGGGAATCGGGACTTGGTAGTTTATACAGATGTGTATGGTACTTGATTAGGAGCTGCATTAATGTAGAGGGGTAAAGTGATTGCCTAAGCTTCTAGATAGCTTAGTCCACAAGAGGTCAGATATCTAACGCAAGACTTGGAGTTAGCTGCAGTTATTTTTTCCTTGAAGGTGTGGAGGCATAACCTTTTGGGAGAGAGGTTTGAGCTCTATACATATCATAAGTCGTTGAAGTGCTTATTTCCTCAAAAGGAGTTGAACATGAGTCAGCAAAGGTGGTTAGAGCTTTTAGCCGCTTATGATTTTAGAATAGAGTACACACTCGAGAAAGGTAACAAAGTTGCAGACGCGCTTAGTAGGAAGCATCAGAAAATAGTGTTGGCTATGGTTGCAGAACGGAAAGACTTAGAATGCTTGACGGCTTGCAAAGTGTAGTGGAGATTTGATGTCGAGTGTAGTAAGGGATCTGCTACATCATCTTATTTAGAGGTCCAATCGGTATTGATTGAGAAGATAGCTTATAAATAGGACGAGGATCTGGTATTAGCTGAGAGGATCGGGAAATTAAGGGATGGAACAGAGAGCGATGGCTTGGAGGATTTCAGTTTTGACCAAAGTGGATGGTTAGGAAAGAAGGGTAGATTATGTGTTCCAAATGAGGGAAATATAAGGAACGACGTTTTGGGTGAATGCAGTCTTTCGAAGTTCACTATTCATCAATGAGGAACGTAGATATATCAAGATATGAAGAGAATTTTCTTCTAGGAAGGAATAAAAGAGGGAAGTTGGCTTATGGGTGAAATAATGTTTGAACTGTCAGTAGGTAAAATCCGAGCATCAAAAACCAAGTGGATTGCTTCAGCATTGGATATTCCATTGTGAAAGTGGGATTCTATTTCTATGGATTTCATAGATGGGTTGCTGAGATCTAATAGAGGAAATGAAAGTATATGGGCCATAGTGGAAAGATTCACCAAGAGTCCCCTTTTTATTCCAGTTAAGTCAAGTAGGACCACACCTGTATTGGCTAAGTTGTTTATGAAGAATGTGGTTAGGCTCCACAGAATTCCTAGTAATATTGCTAGTGATTGAGATTCCTTATTTACTAGCAAGTTCTTGAAAAGTCTACAGGAAAGTTTAGGAACCAAGCTCAAGATGAGTACCGCTAATCATCCATAAACCGATGGGCAAACTGAAAGGGTTAACATGATCTTGGAGAACTTGTTGTGAGCTTGTGTATTGGACTTCGGGGGATCATGGGAAGACCACCATCACCTAGTCAAGTTTTCCTATAACAATAATTACAAGACTAGTGTAGGAATGGCACCGTTTTAAGCTTTGAATGGAAGATCATGCATATCCCCTACATGTTGGTTAAAGACCGAAGATAGATTAGTCCATGGTCCTGATTTGGTAAGAGAAGCCGTAGAAAAAATTTAGTTGATAAGGGTGAGAATGAAGGAAGCTCAATCTAGGCAGAAAAGCAATGCAGATAGAAGATGAAAAGATTTAGAGTTCTCTGCTGGAGATCATGTTCTCGTCAGAGTATCGCTGATGACTAAACAACTAATGGATTAGGTAATTTAATGGTAGTGACATCATTTAGGAAATTTAATTAGTTAAGTTAAATTAAATTAAATTAAATATTGTGGGATTGATTAATGGATTGAGATTTATGATTTAATTAAGTGGTAGCCGTGCAATGCTAATGAGTAAACAACTAATCAAAGAATTAACGTGTTAGGAAATAAGGGAGGGCAAAATAGGAAAATGATTAAACTTATATCCTAAACCCTTAGGAAACCAAAATATATGTTCATTACACATTTTCTCAAACAAAAACTTTTAAGGCCGGCCACCATTAGCAATCTCAAGAAAGGGTAAAGCTAGGAATTCAAGAGAACAATCAAATCAATTAATCAAGATCAAATCTCACATCCTTAATCACAAAGCTAAGGTGAATAATAAATGCATCTCACTTTTCTATATGTTTTCGGTTCTTAGGTTAAATCTGTTTTATCTTGCTAGCTTATGTCATGTTATTGAATGATCAAATGATATATATGCTTGTTGATGATTTTTGCATGTTCACTTTGGATTTTATGATATGTTTTGGTAAGAAAACCGTATTAAATGACATCTAAATGACATGCAAATTTGGATATAGATCAGAAATAATATTCTAGAGATGGATTTTAATTTTCATAATTTTCTGAATTAATGTTATTTTACATTAATTTTCAAGTGAAGAAAATGATTTATTGGGTTATAAATTAATTAAGGTTAAATAATTAATTATTTAAGTCTGGAATCTATATATGTCAATGTTAGCACCAGAATTGGTCACTAATACCCTATGAGAAAGATTGTGTAAAGAGATCAATGAAGAAAGTAAATTAAAATAGAGAACTATATACTAAATTTAATGCAAAACAAGAACACCGGATTTGTAGTGGTTCAGCGTAATTGCCTACGTCCACTTTAAGTTTCGATCTTTATTGCTTTCACAAGTGACTGAATAGAGATACAATCTGTACTATAAAGACATGAATACAAATGCTAAGTAAAATAGAGTGAGTCTTGAAAGCGGCAGAGTCTCCCCAGTGTTCTCGATGAAAGGTCCATTTCACTGTGCCCCTGCCCTTCTATTTATAGACAAAGATGGGTTGGACTTCCCTAATGGGCCTAGAGCAAGATACCTCGGCCCGTGGTGAGTGACTTCTGTGTGCCGAGTCGTAAATACCGAACGCTAAATGTCGAGCCACACGTCCAAGCCGGTCGACACCCTTATGTCGAACGAGGCAGTGTGTTGCGCTAAGTGTGTAGGCTGAACAAAGCTGGAATGCCGAGCGAGGCTGGAAGGCCGAACGAGGTTGTAGTGCAGAATGGGTATAAGTGCTGAGCCAGACTCCTGCCGTATGATACTGAATGCCGAGCGAAGTTCATGCCGAACGACCTTGCTATGCCGAACGAGTCTCTTTGCCGAGCGAGGTTCGTGCCAAACGAGGATAGGTGCTAAACGACCCTGCTATGCCGAACGAGGCTGGAATGCCAAGCGGGGCTTGGATGCCGAGCGAGGATAGATGTCGAACAACACTTGGATGCCGAACGAGACTTGAATACCAAGCGATGCTAAATGTCGGTCGAGACTTCTCTGCCGAACGATATGAAACGTCGAACGACATAGCTGTGCCAAACGGCCCTTTATGCCAAACGAGCCTTCTACGTCAAGTCTCTTGTTACTTGGTCAAGCCACTAGCTAACGCCTGCCCCCTAAAGTATATCATGTGGATGAACATGATGCGCCTTGAACCATTAGCACTCCGTGTTTCTCTTAAAGCTTTGGCTTTGTCTTCTCGATAGTGTCTTCCTCAATGCCGAGCAAGGCGTTGTATGCCGAACGACATACCAATGCCGAACAACATACCAATGCCGAATGACTTAGCTGATGCCGAGCGACATACAAATGCTGAACGACATTATTGCCGAACGATTTAGCTGATGCCGAGCGATATACAAATGCCAAACGACATTAATGCCGAATGAGGGAGGTGCTTTGAGCGGTTCTACTGGTCGTTGCCCCTTCGACTTCTCTTCTCTCTATATAAGGCGATATCTCTACCTCCCTTCCTTTTTTACTTTTACATCTGCTTTTCAGGACTTACGAACTTTGCCTCTTAACAGACTTCAGCGAATCATTTACTCTTTCCTTCCCTTCTCAAACTCCATACGTTGCCTCACCTCCTCCTCCAATCAATGAATCTAATCAGAACCATGTTCCTTACTCTAGAATCTCCACGAGCTTCAACTCATTCTTAGGTAATGACCTTCCCTTAAACACTTCACCCCGACTAGGAGATCTAGTATGTGATTCAAACTCATGAATCTCTGCAAAATCGATCTCAATAGGAATCACATGGAGTAGGAGGAGTTAAGGGTGAAGTGTGGGTGTTTGAAGGCATTTAGGGATAGGCAGAGCCGAGTAGAGGAGAGAAGAGGATGTCAGAGGTGTTTTAAGGAGGGAGTTGGCGGAAGTCGTACTGTTGTGGCTCGGCATGACTTTCTTATGCCGAGCGATGGAGGGGAAGTATGGGAGTGGATTTGGAGTTAAGGCTTAGTGTGCCGAGCGATGTGGCTCGGCACGGCCACAACTCGGCATGATTCCCTCATGCCGAACGAGGTAGGAGGGAAAGCAAAAGAGAAGTAGGAGCTGGGTAGAATGCCGAGCGACGCGGCTCGGCATGAGTGTGGTTCGGCATGACTCCCTTATGCCGAACGGTGGGGTCGACAGTTGGGAGAGTGGAGTGTCGAACGATTTGACTCGGCATGATTGAGGTTCGACATGTCTTGTCGCATGCCGAACGGTAATGAGAGTGGCGTACACATGACAGTTAAACTTATCCCAACCTGGACTTAGAACATTTTTGACTTTACATCTTTTCATGCCTGAATATGTGACAGTGATCAAGGATGGACTTAAACAACCAAGCATATTGGACAATCGAGACTGATAATTCCCGTGTTTAGACAACTGAAAACTTGAACTTAACATTCTTAACAGTTAATAACCTTTCATATGCAGTGTCGATGCCGAGTTCAAAACATAAACCATCTTACGATAAGCTTTCGTAGACGGTCAGCGATGACGGTCTTCGAAGATGATAGTTTGAAGTATAACTTTATTTCACCAATCCGGTGACTTTTAATTTCTTGGCACTTACATTTGAATGATCACTATTTCACACACCACAAGGGTTGAGTATTTATGTTGTTAAGTTTAAGGTAGATTGTTTTTCAAGTATAGTTCAAATAGGTGTTTTGTCAGATTCAATCTTCATAATCTAGCTCTGCTATGATCTCGGACAGACCCGGGCCATCCTATCGACAAGAAGTAGTAGGAATATCAAATCCGTCATCTACTCCTGCAAAAGACTTGGGAGCCCTGTGACTGCATCTGTCGTGGCTCCCAATGCCATGGAGGCAGCGATCTTCTTAGACGATCCAATTGATTCCCAAGCCTCAAAGATTAGCGAAAGTACGCTCTATCGGATATGCTCAGTCCATGAATCCCCTTCGATGATGTGTTAGTTCCATCGGGGCAGGATCGTCCTCACTTACCCCCAGTCGGATATATAGCCTATAACTGATTCATGTGCTGGGTTGGCAGCGTACCGCCATTCAACTCCTTTCTTCAAGACGTGTTATTGTATATTGAGATTGCCCTATCGCAACTGCATCCGAACAGCCACACATTCATATACGACATTTGCATTCTCTTCATGAGTGGCCTTTTCAGGCTTCTGACTCCGGGCTATATTTGCTATATCTATCTCTTCAAGAGACGGTCAAATAGCCCATCTTTTTATTCCCCGAGCCACATAGTAAATGACAAATCCTGAGTTGGGCATGGAGCAAATTTTCCCAGTACAAGCAAGAGTGGTTCTACGCGCGTTGTCTTCCTGGTTTTGCCAGGAGGTGCGTAGAAGGAAGTAAGTTCCTTTTCTGAATCAATACTTGAATATGGTGAAATTTTCATCTTTCTGACTCTTCGTCTACTTTCACAGGTATTAACCTACATCCTGAGGGCCTCGGATATTCCGAAGCTGTCTAAGCCATCCGAGCTCTCCCCGTAGAAGACCGGGACATCAGATCTCTCATTTCGAATGAGTCGCTCATGAAATTTGGGTTGTTGGCGGAAGGTCGCCGAATAAGATTCCCCCAAGGTATTAGCATAACCAGGCCTGCTTCAGGTAAAGGAAAAAAGCAGGCCAAGTCTTCAGCATGTAACGCCCCTGACACACTAGAGGAGTGGGAGATTAAAGAAGCCGAAATGCCCAAAGTACAGGGCGAAAATGTTAGTCCATCTCGGGACCCAACAGTCGAAGTTCATGACATTGAAACAATGCCTTCCCCTTCGAAGGGGAAGAAGAAACCAACATACAAGCTAAGGAATAAAACAGTGGGTGAAACTTCTAAGGTTACCCTTATTCTAGTGGAGAAAGAAGCATCCTCGAAGCACTTAGAAAGTTCTCTGAAAGGCATGTCGAATCTTACCATACCTGATGATCTTCTCAACTATGGTTTCGATGATCCAGAGGCCCTTAAGCTTCAATCGCCCACGAGAGGCGATACAAGTGCTCAAGCCCAAAACCAGGGAGAAAAAACTCCTATTAGTAAAGAAACTAGTCCGTCAGGGGGGAACACTAGGACACACACAAACACATGCACTCCACCTTGCACTTAAGTTTCTATCATCACTCTACTCTTCACTAACTTGTCATTAATTAAATTCTGTGTAGGTGACATGGTGTAACGACCCGAAATTTTCGAACCCGAAAATTCCAGATAGTTATGAAAAAGAAGAAAGAGATAGAAGAAGAAGAACGGAAACACCAAACATCTCACACTTGCAGCAGATAAAATATAATAATAAATATTAATAGTTTACAAAAGAATACTATATCTATCGATTACATTTAATATACATCATAGTTTCACATATATGCAGTCACTGAATATATACAATTATCATGACTCAGATTAACAATAATATAAACACAGCGGAAATACTCTATACGCTCCTGCCATCCAGCTCGCCTCCTGAGCTCCAGAACGTACCTACCTGAAAATCTGTAATACTCGGTCTGACCCGAGCATTATACCAAAGTAACACCCGGGTCAGGCTGGAAACTAGCATGAATAAACCCATCCAATCATGTAATACAAAGCATAAAACTTATAGAACCCGGGTATCTCAAATCAATTTACAAAGTCACAATTTGATATAGGCCTAAGTTATTTTCAAATAAGTTTTCTAAGTGTCAAAATTTAGATTTAATAATCCGATTCATTTAAATCCATTTATACCAACCTATCAAGTCCTCATCTCAAATTATACGAAATTCGAAGTGGTTTCGAGTATCCTCCAATACCCGATCCAGGCCTCTTCGAGTCTCACGTCATCTTATCCCAATTTATCCATTCGAAATACACAACATTTCATATCAGAGATATCAACTCATTAAAACATCCAATACCATTCGATCATCCAAAAGAAAAGCTTAAGCACATACAATTTAATTTTTAATTACTCCTGATTGAATTACTAATCTCAACCACTTAGATTTCTTCATTTAACATTAATTAATTTCACATCAATTAATCAATCATCCCTTCATTATTCATCTTGATTAATCGACCTGGATTAATTATCCTCCAATTTATTCAAATGATTATCTTTAATTAATTTCACGATATTAGTTATTCTTAACCAAAATCAGTAAGTAATCTTTAATTACTTCATTAATTAACTATATTAATTACATTAATTATTAATTACTTATACTAATTAATTTCTCGTAAGACATTATTTATTTAATTAATTCGATCTTCATTAATCAATCTCTAATTACATCAATAATTATATAAATTAATGATTTCCAATTATATTTTTAATTTGTTCTAACTAAATCAATTACTTTAATCCAACCACAACATTAATCATTCTCGATAAACCTCGTCCTGTAATTATCTACCTTTTTTATTTACTTCATTAAATAAATTAATTATATCTTAATTAACTATTTAATTAATCTCTTGAGTTATTTCACATAGTAATTATATTTTATTTATTACTTTAAGTAATTACTTATTAAACCGCCCACTGATTATTCTAATTTCATTAAACTTCATTAATTGACTTAAACCTTAATGAATTAATTCGACCCATATTAACTTTTTGAGTTTAAATGATTTAAACCCCAATACTTCGAGTCAAACAACAATTTACTCGGAAACCATCCAATAAACCAAAGTCACCAAATCATCACTTCTCAACACACATCAAATCAATTCAAGCATTCAAACAATCATTTAAATTTGACTATTGAAATTTAATAACAACTCAGCTGAGTGAGATTCACTCACTTTTTCTTTTATTTGCAAATCCACTTCAACCTCGAGTTGGTTCCTTGATTATTGACCTTGAATAAACATTTATATGGTTTATTAATAATTGGAATAATTAAATTATCAATTACCGTTTAATAAAATTTGATTTACCAAATATTTTGTTCGAACCAATTTTTCCAAAAATAAGTAATTATTTCCTTTCTTTTGAAACCCATATACTAAAAATTAATTTATAGTTCTAAAAAATCTAGTTTTATATAAATATTCAACATGTTAAAATTTCCTTTCTAGCTGATATATACATATTGAATTTCAAAATAGAATTATTTTGAATCCTACTGTAAATTTAAAATCTCATATATATATATATATATATTAAATAAATTTAAGAATAACTACCTTACTGTAAATAATTTCTGTATATATATAAATCAATTATTTACAAAACTTATTACTATATATCATTGATTTATTTATTCATTTTTAAACAGAATGTGCAGATGTATATACAGACTTCATTTAATTAGTTAAAGAAAAATATGGGAATTATACCTCACTGCCGACGCCTCATCTCGACCAAACCCTAATCGAACCCTAGCCCAACCCTAACTCGATTCGAGCAACTCCCCATCGTAGCCGCCTCCTCCCTCGAAATCGCGCCGCCACCACTACCATCACGCGCGTCTCACGCGAAACCCTAGTTCGCCGCCTCCTGTTATGCTCTCGCAACTACGCCTACCACCACTCTAAACACCTCGTCGCCTCGAGCTTGAACAGAACAAACCGCAACTGGAATGAAGGACTTCACCTCATTCGATTTCCAATATGAATTCGATTAGAAAGGGAAAGCCCGCTCTTATTTTATTTTTATTTTTCGTGAATTTTCTTCTTCTTTTTTTTTTCTTCGATCTAGTTGTCATATTAAAGAAAGGGACGGGTATGTGGGTTATAACTGGGAACGGTGTCGTATAGGTCAAGCTAAGGTTTTGATTTAACAGATTAAAATATTTAATTATAAATATCTCACTTTACCCCGCTCGAAACTTCGAACCACCATCGCGGCGTGCCGCTAGGCTATTATAAGGTTTTACCCACGTTTCGAACACAATGGAACATGTTTCAGAAGCTAATTTGATCGTATGTGGGAGTTAGCTTTTAAATTGATTTAAAAATATTAAATTATCGGTTTTAAATTTCAACGCGTTTCTCACCCGTACAAGCAAACAGTCAATCCAAACGCTACGAAAACTGAAATCCGATAATAACTAACTTTTACGGATTCAATGGAACAGGTTTCGTCGAATTCCGAGACTGTGCCTGGGAAGGCTAATTTTTAACTGTCAATATAAACGATATATTATTAAAATTGAACAAATTACCTTTAAATTAAATTCTAACCACTCTATTATCTTCAGTATCATTATTATAAATTTTATAAGCCTTCAAATAATTTTAACCAGGCTTAAAACTCCAGATTCAGCATTTTACCCAATTCCAAATTCTATAATTCAATATTTAAACTATATAATTCAATAATTTAATTATTAAGTAAATATCGATATCTTGAATTTCAGGTTAAAATTAACTTTTAAATATTTTAAAATTGATTAATTATTCCAATTTAATTCGTTAAAATTTCCGGGACGTCACATTCCTTCCCCCTTAAAAGAATTTCGTCCCCGAAATTACTAGTTAGGGAGAATGGACAAATACCCATATAACCTTTCTCCAAAACCAACAGTTTTATCAACATCCTATCAACTGTCTTTTATAAAAGACTTCTTATCCTTCTTACTAACTTCCCAAACTCTCTCACGGTTTTCAAACAATCCCTTTTTACCCAATCATTCAAATTACAATTTAAAACCAAATTTGGAATTATCAAAATTTTCTCAAAAATTTTCTAACTCTCTAAATTCCCGAAATTTTTTGCCAGCGTCTCCTTTGCGCGGCTAGCTCGGTACAACTACAAAAGGCCTCTACGGGATCCCAAATTCGAAAGAAAACAAAAGCCAAGTGGCTACATCAAAAACCCAATCCAATTTCATACAAAAACTCAAATACATACCTATTTGTCGGGCAATTCAAATTTATCTTTTGGAATCAAATCCAATTTCCTTTCCCTTTTATACCTGCATGACATACTTAGCAACAATATCCAATCATGCCCTTTTTAAAATCTTTTCATACATTTCCTTACAGAAGTTTCCACATCGACTTCTATTCGAAATAGTTTTTCCCGTTTTCATAAATTAAATTTATTTTCAATTTTGGAATATTTAATTTTATCTTGTATTTATATATGATTCACATTAGTTTCATGTACTAATTTATTTAATTTCCAATTTAAAATCGTTTTGTCGTTAACAAAATTATTCCCAAAAAAATTTCAAAAATTTTCTAACTCCCAAAATTTTCAGAAAATTTTGGCAGAGTCCCCTTTGTACAGAGGAGCTTTTGCAGTTTGACAAGATATATTAATATATATACATCGACCCACACGGTCGGAAAAGGCAAAAATAGTTCATATTTCCTATTTGTATTGCGTAGGCGTACCTTATTTAGCATTTTAAGCATGCGGCTTATTTATTTTAGCAATTAGTGCAATCCAAATCCAGCCAAACGGCCTTCAGGTACCTGGACTTACTCAATTTAACCATATAAGCACTATGTATATGAAGTTTATAACATTTCTCTTACTTAACCAACTATAACACTTCAATTCTAAAAGAAATGCATTCAAAATAACTTCCACAAGCAATTTATATGTTTTCAAACCTAATTCAATTGTTTTCCACCAATTCATATATCATTCCATCCAATCTTAATGGTTTACAACTCAACTGCCATTCAGTTAAATTTTTAATCCAAACAAGCTCATTATTCAATTCAATTGATTCAAAATCAATTTTTATTTGCCTCTATTAATTTATAGAATTTTAATTACTTTTGTTTACGTCAAACGACAACTATTTTTATGCAATTTCGACTATATTCGCTTAACATAATATTTATTTTTAGTCTATAATTACTTCAAATTACTTTTCAACTCATTCTGTAATTAATTCCACTTCCTTTCTAATTTATTCACTAACCATTCATTGCATTTCATTTCATTTCCGCAATTGTTCCATTCAAGACAATTTATTAAGCTTGGCACATTCAATACTTCTAAATTAATAACCATTTCCCAAATTAATTCAATCCAAGCTTTTATAGAATGGGCTTTCACCCTTATTCGAAGCCAAGCTTCCATAAATTTTAAACTTAGGTGAATTTACTTTAATTTATTCCAACATCAAACTTAAGTTTACTTCTATTTGATTCTCATTTAATCAAATTCCATTAAATTCAGTTAGCCCATCCATTTAAATTTCAACTTTAATTCATCTTCTCAATTTATCAAAATAATATCCAAGCACATACTTAACTCATTTATATTTCAAATTATTATACCACCAAATTAAAGTTCAGTCTGATAATCCAATTCCAATCACAACTTTGATTTAGTTTTTATTCAATCGGGCTTCATCCAATTTTTATTTAACTCAGTCAACCCAATTTAAAGTTTTTAATTTACTTACTTAATTCGTTATCGAATTTATTTTATTAATACAAAGTCATTCTTAATTTATTTCTATTTTATAGCATCTTCATTTATTCAATTCATTATCAAATCCAAGTTGAATTCTATTTACAATCCTAATTCATTCTTAAATTCCATTATTAATTTACAATCTGTTTATTTACCAAAGTTAAATTTTATTAACATACTCAATCAAACAATTATTTAACCAATTAGCTTATTTCCAAATTCTAAATCAATATTCGATTTTAATTACAAATCACTTCATTAAAATTCCAGTTTGGATTTCCTTGATTTTCCAAAATTCCAACACCTTTATTTAAAAAATTTAGAAATGCTTTTAAATTCACATCATACTATTAAAATAACTCTTTATAAAAAAAACTTTTTATAACTCGATGTCTCAACCAGTCCATCCTTGTTCTCATAGAAATTCAGTCATACGTTAATCAGGCGCAGGACTGAAAATCTATAAGTACTTGGTAAACCCGTTTTCAACACCCAGTGAAAATACTTGTAAAATAATTTTATTAAAAATACAGAAAACAGTTTTTGAAAATAGAGGAAATATCTTTGGTGAGAATGCTCTGGAAATCATCACCCCCATCCATGGCCACAGTTACATTCCAGGGTTACGTTGCCATCGCAGCAAAAGTCCATGTAACTGCAGGCTCTCCGCGGCCTCTCGATTACGCCATGGATCCCACACAACAGACCACAGTTACATCTAGGGTTACGTTGCCGTCACAGCAAAAGTCCATGTAACTGCAGGCTCTCCGCGGCCTCTCGATTACGCTGTCAAAATGAAACCTCTCCACTCCTACATAGGTCGCAGTCTGCCGATATAAAATCAAACGCAGACTGTTGGCTCTCAGCGACATGCACGACTTTCGCTATGTTATACCATAGGTCGCAGTCTACCGATATAAAATCAAACGCAAACCGTTGGCTCTCAGCGGCAAACACGACTTTCGCTATGGTATACACTGCTCATAATCCCCTGGAACTAGTTTTGTCCGGACTCCTCGCAGGATCAACTTTAGAACCCCTCCCCCCCTTTGTGGCTCAAGGCAGCACCACCCAATGGTACTCCTGAGAAGTTCATTTCAAGGGAGCGCCTTTTTCCCCAGAGCCATCATCAAAACACTTTATACTATACATATATAGTATCTTCAAATCATACACCTAGTATGATCTTATACAAAGCTCCTTTACACAAAATCGATTATTCCATAATCGATAATTCTCAAGCTAGGCTTTTCAAATTTCAATATTGATTTTACCCAAAAATCAAAAGCCCTTCCAAATTCAAAGGTTCCCAAAACCTTTTCCAAAATCCTCATAAGATCCTTTATATATATATATTCAGATATATAGAATTTTAAAAACTTTGGATCCTTTCAAACTTGTATAAAACTCCTTTTCTACCTCAAACACCTTCAAAAGTCCTTTTCTTCCGGCAATAGATTTAACAAGGAAAGATTTATCTTATATAACAAAGGTATACAACTTTGTTTATCCAAAATCAAATATTCAAATTTGATTGCTCTTTTCAAAATCAATTTCATTCAAATCCGTACGATGTACACATATCATCCGTACGCTATACCAATCTGATCGCTCACTCGATCACACAATTTTATTTCCAAACTAGTATCGCCCAGGCGACTTCCTATCGCGGACACAGATCTGGTTTCCTAATTAGAAACCATCATTCTCCTTGCATAGCCATAACTATGATAGAGAATATCTAGAACCAATCAACAATCCATATCCAGGTTCGCCGTCGAAAATCGAGTGAAAAATCCCAACTCGGATCGATAAACTATCGCAAAATTCTGTGCTCGAATTTGGATCAAATCAATATGCGAATAGAATAATATACGTACATCCTACGCATTTATTTCCATTGATTATCAGCCAAATCAATTTCCTTTCTATTCACATTTCCTTAAATTCCCCTTCACTTATTTACAATTACCTTAATTCCATTGAATCATCACTTCAATCCTTATCTCGGTTGGGTATTAAATCCATAACAGTTTGAACTCCGACCAGTTTATATTTAGAAAATAGCTTGAAAAATTTAAAAATAGATAAGTAGTTGAAAAATAATTATTAGTTTGCAAAATAGCTATAACATAGTTAACTAATCGTAAAATAGTTGGAAAATAGTTAAATAGTTTCAGAAATTTTTAAATAGTTGCCAAATAGTTGTAAAATAGAAATTAGTTTGTGAAATAGTTGAAAAATAGTAATTAGTTTAGAAAACAGTTGAAAAATGGTTAAATAGCTCCAAAAATAATTGTAAACAAAGTATAAAATAATTTGGCTGTAAGAAAGAAAAGTTGTATATATTTAATAGCTTAGAAAAATAAGTTTATATCGAAACAATTTATATTGAAAATAGTCAAGAGCCAACTGTTCACTTCCCCAACAATTCAATTTCAATTTCCACTCCCATTTAAATTGACCCAATTCCAATTTAAATATCTCCAACTTCCATTGGACTTGATTTATTTCCAATTCAAGTTGAATCAATCCTGATTTCCTTCCCAATTTAAATCAAATTTCATTTAATTTTAAACCTGCTGTCTTTACTTATACTCTCAAATTATTCCAATCAATTTTGGACTATTATCAATTGAACCTACTTCAAGTTCAAATCATTTCAATTTAATCTAATTCAATTTTCCCATTTAAATTCTTAAACTTATACATCCTCAATCACCAATCCACTTAATTCAAACCAAATTCAATTTTGAGCTGATTCAATTTCAATCTTGAATTTAAACTACCTCGAATTATATAAATTCGAGTTAAATTCTCAAAGGTCGGTTTAACTTTTTTTAAACCAAATTAACCTTTATTTAAAGTTTTTAAACAATTTAATTTTTGAGTTCAATTCTCAAAATTCCATTTTAAATTATCTTTACTTATGTATTTCAAGGTTCAAATAGAGTTCAATACAAATTTATTTTACAATTTATTATTAAATTTTATCTTCCAGTTTGAAGCCAGTTCTTAAAAAAATTAATTTTTAAATCTCAAACCCGTTTTGAGATTACACAAATTCCCAATTCAAATCAACCATTTAACTTTCCAAGTTAAATTCCAATTTTATCTTGAAATTTTCAATTCAGGTTCCTTTTTCTACACTTATTTAACTTTACCAAAGTTAAATTTCAATTTACTCAATCCAATTAACCTTACTCAATGTGAATTCCCGCTTCAAACTTCAAAATTTTTTCCCTCCTGTAAGTTCAAAACTTATACTACTTTGGGTTTTTACATCACACTTCAGGGAAAAATCAAAACTCAACCTCTTAGAGTTTATTTCAAATTATCTTTGATATCATGTATATCCATACATATATACATACTTATTTCTTGGCCCTCCCAGCCATGTTTTAAAATTTTAAAACAACTTTGGTTTTAAATTCAAATCAAATTTCAAACAACCCATTGTTTGCAACAAGTCCCAGATATCCAAATAGTACTTATTTATTTTCTTAGCACTTTGAAACAAAATTTTCGAATTCTGCATCAGATTTAAAATTTCATTTCCAATCAATTAAATTTTAATTTGGTTATATTTCTATTACCACTTAATTTAATTCCAGTTCAAGATTAAATTTGGTTGTATTAGATTACTTTTTAGTTTAATTTCAATAATTTAACAACCAATCACCTCAATATTCATTAGAAGGAAATATTGCTTTATATATCAAAATATGTTTTTATATAAAATCATCTAAAATCTTTATATAAAATAACAAGTACACGCTCATTTAAATATATACCACTCATTCTAGAGTACTACGGACTCTATTTAATGAGTAATTCCTACCAGAGCCAAGGTTCTCGCTTAACCTTTCTGCTCTGATACCAAATGTAACGACCCGAAATTTTCGAACCCGAAAATTCCAGATAGTTATGAAAAAGAAGAAAGAGATAGAAGAAGAACAGACCAAACATCTCACATTCGCAGTGGATAAAATATAATAATAAATATTAATAGTTTACAAAAGAATACTATATCTATCGATTACATTTAATATACATCAGAGTTTCACATATATACAGTCACTGAATATATACAATTATCACGACTCAGATTAACAATAATATAAACACAACGGAAATACTCTATACGCTCCTGCAATCCAGCTCGCCTCCTGAGCTCCAGAACGTACCTACCTGAAAATCTGTAATATTCGGTCTGAACCGAGTATTACACCAAAGTAACACCCGGGTCAGGCTGGAAACCAACGCGAATAAACCCATCCAATCATGGAATACAAAGCATACAACTTATAGAACCCGGGTATCTCAAATCAATTTACAAAGTCACAATTTGATATAGGCCTAACTTATTTTCAAATAAGTTATCTAAGTGTCAAAATTTACATTTAATAATCCGATTCATTTAAATCAATTCATACCAACCTATCGATTCCTCGTCTCAAATATACGAAATTCGAAGTGGTTTCGGGTATCCCCCAATACCCGATCCAGGCCTCTTTGAGTCTCACGTCATCTTATCCCAATTTATCCATTCGAAATACACAACATTTCATATCAGAGATATCAACTCATTCAAACATCCAATACCATTCAATTATCCAAAAGCAAAGCTTAATCACATACAATTTAATTTTTAATTACTCCTGATTGAATTGCTAATCTCAACCACTTAGATTTCTTCATTTAACATTAATTAATTTCACATCAATTAATCAATCATCCCTTCATTATTCATCTTAATTAATCGACCTGGATTAATTATCTTCCAATTTATTCAAGTGATTATCATTAATTAATTTCACGATATTAATTATTCTTAACCAAAATCAGTAAGTAATAATTACTTCATTAATTAACTATATTAATTACATTAATTATTAATTGCTTATACTAATTAATTTCTCGTAAGTCATTATTTATTTAATTAATTCGATCTTCATTAATCAATCTCTAATTACATCAATAATTATATAAATTAATGATTTCCAATTATATTTTTAATTTGTTCTAATCTAAATCAATTACTTTAATCCAACCACAATATTAATCATTCTTGATTAACCTCGTCCTGTAATTATCTACCTTTTTTTTACTTCATTAAATAAATTAATTATATCTTAATTAACTATTTAATTAATCTCTTGAGTTATTTCACAAAGTAATTATATTTTATTTATTACTTTAAGTAATTACTTATTAAACCGCCTACTGGTTATTCTAATTTCATTAAACTTCATTAATTGACTTAATCCTTAATTAATTAATTCGACCCATATTAACTTTTTGAGTTTAAACGATTTAAACCCCAATACTTCGAGTCAAACAACAATTTACTCGGAAACCATCCAATATACCAAAGTCACCAAATCATCACTTCTCAACACACATCAAATCAATTCAAGCATTCAAACAATCATTTAAATTTGACTATTGAAATTTAATAACAACTCAGCTGAGTGAGATTTACTCACTTTTGCTTTTATTTGCAAATCCACTTCAACCTCGAGTTGGTTCCTTGATTATTGACCTTGAATAAACATTTATATGGTTTATTAATAATTGGAATAATTAAATTATCAATTACCGTTTAATAAAATTTGATTTACCAATTATTTTGTTCGAACCAATTTTTCCAAAAATAAGTAATTATTTCCTTTCTTTTGAAACCCATATACTAAAAATTAATTTATAGTTCTCAAAAATCTAGTTTTATATAAATATTCAACATGTTAAAATTTCCTTTCTAGCCGATATATACATATTGAATTTCAAAATAGAATTGTTTTGAATCCTACTGTAAATTTAAAATCTCATCTATATATATATTAAATAAATTTAAGAATAACTACCTTACTGTAAATAATTTCTGTATATATATAAATCAATTATTTACAAAACTTACTACTATATATCATTGATTTATTTATTCATTTTTAAACAGAATGTGCAGATGTATATACAGACTTCATTTAATTAGTTAAAGCAAAATATGGGAATTATACCTCACCGTCGATGCCTCATCTCGACCAAACCCTAATCGAACCCTATCCCAACCCCAACTCGATTCGAGCAACTCCCCATCGTAGCCGCCTCCTCCCTCGAAATCGCGCCGCCACCGCTGCCGTCACGCGCGTCTCACGCGAAACCCTAGTTCGCCGCCTCCTGCTGTGCTCTTGCAACCGCGCTGGCCACCCCTCTAAACACCTCGTCACCTCGAGCTTGAACAGAACAACCTGCAACTGGAACGAAGGACTTCACCTCATTCGATTTCCAATATGAATTCGATTAGAAAGGGAAAGCCCGCTCTTATTTTATTTTTATTTTTCGTGAATTTTCTTCTTCTTCTTTTTTTCTTCGATCTACTTGTCATATTAAAGAAAGGGATGGGTATGTAAGTTATAACTGGGAACGGTGTTGTATAGGGCAAGCTAAGGTTTTGATTTAACAGATTAAAATATTTAATTATAAATATCTCACTTTACCCCGCTCGAAACTTCGAACCACCATCGCGGCATGCCGCTAGGCTATTATAAGGTTCTACCCGCGTTCCGAACACAATGGAACGTTTTTCGGAAGCTAATTTGATCGTATGTGGGAGTTAGCTTTTAAATTGATTTAAAAATATTAAATTATCGGTTTTAAATTTCAACGCGTTTCTCACACGTACAAGCAAACGGTCAATCCAAACGCTACGAAAATTGAAATTAGATAATAACTAACTATTACGAATCTAATGGAACAAGTTTCGTCGAATTCCGACACTGTGCCTCGGAAGGCTAATTTTTAACTGTCAATATAAACGATATATTATTAAAATTGAACAAATTACCTTTAAATTAAATTCTAACCACTCTATTATCTACAGTATCATTATTATAAATTTTATAAGCCTTCAAATTATTTTAAACAGGCATAAACTCCAGATTCAGCGTTTTACCCAATTACAAATTCTATAATTCAATATTTAAACTATATAATTCAATAATTTAATTATTAAGTAAATATCGATATCTTGAATTTCAGGTTAAAATTAACTTTTAAATATTTTTAAATCGGTTAATTATTCCAATTTAATTCGTTAAAATTTCCGGGTCGTCACATATGGGGCGTACACATGGACTTGACCGCCTTCGCGGTTCATCAAATTTTCGCCAATCCAATCGAGATTCGGGTTCCGGCAAGCGTCGAGATAGAGATGACTCCCGCGATCGAGACTACCACCGTCGAGAATCGTCCTACCGAAGAAAAACTTATAGTCAGTCCTCCTATCCTTACGATCCTCCTCCTCAGTCGGAGCACAGCAAAGAAAAAACTGCACATAAGGGGTCCCGCCCTAAGGCCCATCGGGATCAACACTCCGATTCATATAGTACCAGGCAATCTCGAGATCCCCACAGAACACCTGCAGTCTCTAAGCAGACTCCTCTCGCTCCTGTATCTGATCCATCGGTAGTAGAATGACTTGCTAAGAATATAGCCTCATTTCCAAAGATATGCTTCGATGGCTTAAAATTTCTTCCGACGATTCATCAGATTCCAGGACATGTCAAGCAAAGTGTTGTTGCTTGCACTAATGACGTTTATGTCCAACACGATGCATTCGTACACTTAGCCGAAAAAGTCTCAGAAGTTTCCATTGAGCGTTAGCATGAAATTGATTGCCAGAAGCTTGAGGCTATCCATGATAAAGACATTATTAAAGCTCAGGGAAAAGAGCTCTCTGCGTACAAATCTCAACTCGAAGCTGCCCAACATAGTGCTAAAGATAATGCGGAGGCCGTCGATCATCTGGAGTCAACCCATAAAAAAGAAATCGACGAGGCGGTCCAACACTTTGGGGCCCTGGCTTTAGAGAAGGATTCAGTGTAGAAGGAAAGGGATGCATTTGCTCTCCGAGTCAGGGAGCTGGAGGATCAACTTTGCAAGGAAAGAGAAGAGAAGACTGTTGCCCAAGAAGAGTCGCAACAATATTGCGATGAGATCGTTGCTATGCGACTTCTGAAGGCGAAGCTCGACGATGATCTTTCTAAAATCGAGATGCTGAAGAATGAAGCCCGTGAAGAGGGAAAGAAAATAGCATCTGCGGAAATTGACTCTCGCCTTGAGGCGAGTAAAGAAGTTGGTAGGGAGGAGGTCAAATGCATGTTCGACCCACTGATTGCAGAATTCAACGCCCGTGTCCTCATGCATCGGGACTTAACTTTTCTATGTGAGGGCAACCTCGAATCCCTAGCTGAGGCATGGGAGACTTTAATAAAAATCTGGAAGGCTGAACTTGGCAATGAAGAGGTCGATGAAGATGCTTTAATAAAAGAATTTCTTAAGGGAAACGAGCCTTCAGACCTGTCTACGGCGAAGGCTCTTTACTGCAAAGGTACCCCCTCATTGAAAGGGAAAGATGTTATTGCCGGTATATCCGGAACCGAGTCTCAAGCTCATGCTCCTACTCAGTCGGCTGATCGGCGGGTACGTGATCCATTTGAGCAACATGCTGGTTATGACCCGGAGGACCCTGACCTCGGCATTCATGTTCTATCTCCCATTCCAAAGGGTGAGACCCCTCGGACGGTTGAGAGTCAACCAAAAGCCGGTACATAACCCTTCATTTTAAAATTCCAAGAGTCATCGTTTTTGATGAGAGGTCATTGTATTCTAACAGTTGATTTTCGTGATTTCACGCAAGCCGTTCTGATCCCGAGCCCACTCCAAGGAGCGATGACGCCAAGGAGGTGAAGAGGAAAACAAGCGAGGCTACTCATGTAGGAGAGACTCCCGTCCCAGATGCTCAGGTGATTGAGGCGCTTGATGAGGATAAGTCTGAGACTTCGTCTCCTATTGAGGGAAGTTATGAAATCGAGATCAGTAGCGCCTCTGAACATACTTCTAAAATGAGCACGAAGGAGCAGCTCGAGGATGAAAAGAAAATGGCGTTCGAAATCAAAGTCGAGCCTCGGGTCATGGACCTAGATGATCCTATGAACAAGCCGTTGAAGGTCATCCTCCCTGGTGGGTCCAGGCCATTAGAGGTTCCTTGTAATACCTCAGTTGTTACCTCCCCATCAAAGAAAATTTCTAAGGGAAAACGCATGGGAGAGGAGTCGTTTGAGAAGACGAAGGAGGGAAAGAAGTCGAAGAAATGAAAGAAGTAATTGTTACTCTCGTTCAACGAGAGTTGGTTTAGATTATGTAATTATTTTTATTTATTTTCATAGTCCATGTAAATAGACTTTTGACTCCGAATTTTGGACGAGTTGTAGTAGAAACTTATTTTTGGATAAATAAAGCTTAGTTCTTTTGTCTCTCGAAAGACTTTCATCTTTCAGTTTTCTATATGATCGTGGTCGAAACCCAAGCTATTGTGAGTTACATAAACTTCTCAATGTATCTTCATATAAGTCAGAAATTCTTTGGAATTGTACATCCTTTATTCAACACTCAGGGGACTTGGAGATTTCGAATCATTTATATTTGGTCCGTTCTCAGGGGACTCAGAGTACTCCAGTCCGCTCTCTGAGGACTTGGAGATTTCGAATCGTTTATACTCTTGTCCGCACTCTGGGGACTCAGAGTACTCCAGTCCGCACTTTGGGGACTTGGAGATTTTAAGTCGTTTATACTCTAGTCTGCACTCAAGGGACTCAGAGTACTCCAGTCCGCATGTGACGACCCGACTTTCTACCACCAGAAAATCGCATCATCATTAAGAAAGAAAGGGATAGAAAAAGAGAAAAGATAGAGAAGAATAAAGAAACAACAAATTAGAATCTAAACAGCGGAACGAATAAATTATATTAATCACATAATACTTTACATAGTTTACACTCATTATCAGAGATACACAGCATAATCAACTCATACTAGACAGTTATAATACCTGTCTAGTTATACAACTCAATACAACAACTCAGAGAACACACGGTAGAAAAACTCTATAGCTATTCGCAGAAGCCTCCTGCTCCATTTGCTCCTCCAGAATTCGTCAAGCCAACTTAAAATCCTAACCTGAATCCCTTGGCTACTCGTAAAAATTTGAGTACCCAAGAGTTTAAGAAAAACAGAATAAACTCCGGGTCAGATATGGGTCTGGTGTGAGTAAACGGTTAAAGTTGCTTAACTTTTAAAACCTTTTGAAAGAAATGGTATCACGTAAGACTTCCCACACATAAACATGGAAAAGTATTTACCTTACGCAAACCAAAACATTTGATAGGAAATCCGATGATATTATAATAGTGTCTAGGGTTTTCAAATAAATAAGAAATAGCCAAAATTGTTACATTATTAAATTCCAGCTACTAGCCACAAAAGTGGGTAATAAAATCAAAACCGTTGGCACTTATTGGATTTTGGATTCTATACAATGGCAGGGCTACTGGGGTACCGCCCGTCACAGTACGTGGCCTAGATCACCATACCGAGGAGTACTCCCACTCCCCTGCAACACAAGGCCGGGACCATTCCTTACTGAACAGTCCCGAACAAGACCACCCTGGCCATTCTCGGTTGATGAGGCTTGAGGCTGCGATTACCTTTATCAAACACATCTCTTAGAATGCTCATCGTCCACTTGAGGATGTTCTGAAAGCATTTAATCCATACAAGTTCGTTCCGGGTTCGAACGAAACCGAAGGCATTATCTCGTTACACTCATTTTGGAATCACGCTCAGAGTTAACGACAATAACCCTTGCACTCTAATTCTCCATCTCGAATCTATAAGTACTATTCCGTCAACTCATTACGGAATCACCCACAGAGTTATACTGACGTATAGCCCTTACACCTCGAGTCTTCACAAAGCTCCACTTTGACTCACGACCTAACGTTATTTGGAATCGATGTGGTTTTCGGATATCCAAATATGGAAACCCGATCCCGGTCTCATCGAAATCCAAAGCATGTCTTTTAAGTCCAAGTTGTTTTAAAGGTTTTAAAACAATTCAATACAGTATCTATATACATACAAAAAGATAACTCATATATCAATAATTGATAATCAGCATTGTCAAATAACAGGTATTCCACATGATCAATATCATAATATATAATCTATATATCATCATCCCAATTGATAATCTATGTAATCATCACAATGCAACCAAGCATTCATATCACACAAACATACTTATCTCATTTCTGAGATCATACAGCATTCAAGACAATCAATGTCATCCAATCATACATAAGCAATGATTTACTCATACCGTAACATAATTTCAAATGAATTAAATTAACTATCTCCATCTGTAATTAATTTAAAGTGAATTAAATTAATTACTTCTTAATTAATTTAAAATTAATTAAATTAATTACCTTCATCAAAATAAATCTTGCTTAAATAACCATTAGTTAAACCAATTACTAAATCACCATCCTAAATAATCAACCATGATTAATTAACTCTTAATCAAGAAATTAATCCTTAATTATTCTCATTAATCATATCAATTAATGAACCTTAATTAATCGTACTTAGATTAATTGCTTTTAATTAATCAACTTAAATACAGTAATTAATTATTCGTAATTACTTCTTAATTACTTCTTAATTACTTTATAAATCCTTTGATTTATTACCTAATTAATAAACCTTAAATTACTTTAACAAGTAATTACCCAATTTAAAATTACTTTCCAATCAGTAATTTCCCTAACTCAATTACCTCTGTAATTAATCAATTACTTATCTTAAGTAATTAACCTTATCAAAACGTATTAAGTAATAATACTTAACCATTTATTAAGTGACCATATTTAATTAATTAACAAATTAATTAACCTACTTGTTTTCAATCATCTCATAAAACAAAATTGAGTAATTCATCCCTAATTACTCATTAACCCAAATTAATCTTCCATTATCAGATTAATTATCTCCAACTATTAATTAATAAACCTTAATTATTAATCAATCCTTTAATGCAAAGTAATTAATTACTAATTACTTTTATAATTACTTAAACTTAATTAATTAATTAATCAACTCCTAATCATTAATTAATAAAATTAATTATTAATTAACAATCTTAATTACAAATTAATTAATCCATAATTGTAATTAATTAATCCTTAATTAAAATTAATTAACCTTAAATAAAAATAGTTAATTAATTCTTAATTAACTAGCATTATCCTTTAATTATTAATTAAGAAAACCCATTTAAAATTTAATAAAACCTTTATTAATTAATTACTATTTTCATTAACTCTTAATTACTTAGTTAATAAGTAATTACAATTTAATTAATCATTTGTCATTAATTAAAATCATCATCTCAATTAATAGTTAATTAAATAATTAATTATACTTAATTAATTACTTAATTAACCCCTTTTAAATAATTAATTAAATAAATGAATTAACTTAAAATTCTTTAATTAATCAACTAATTACAAATTATTAATACTTAATTATTATTTAAGATAAAATATTATCTTAAATAAATCTTGAAATCTTTATTTAACTTAATTCATAAATTAAATTAAATAATAAAGAAATCATTAATTAATTTCCTTTAATCATTAATTTAACAATTCCTAATTCAAGTTAATAAATTATCTTAAACTTTAATTGTAAACTTATAAATCATTTCCACTAATCAAATAAAACATTTACTTAAATTCTCTTTATATTCCAAAATAAGATTTGAAATAATATTAAGATTTTAACTTAAAGATATTTAAAACATTATATAAGTTTATTCATAAAAATAATTCAATTTCAAAACAAGAATTTTAATTTAACTTAAAATTTTCTTAAAGTTTAAAACTAATTTTATTTAAATTTGAAATATTTGTTAACACTTTAATTTGGGTTCAACCCTTACCGGAACCTAAGAAACAAAGCACAAGGATTTTAAATCCATCAAAACTGTTTAATTTAAAACTTAAAATAAACTATAAAAACAAAACAGTTTGCACTGCAAACCCAAAAGACCCTAGAACCCCCGAGTTCCTTCCCGAGCTACCACCACTATTACTCGAGTTCCCCTTCGAGTAATCCCACAGAACCCCAAACAAAACCCAACAACTACAACCACCAACTTTCCCCCGTGCAACCTGCACCGATGCCGGCTCCACTCCGACCAACTTCGAACCCACCAACAAGCCATCCAAGCACCCTACATCCATCTACGACCCACCTAACAACAACTCATGCCTCGAATCAAAATCTAGAACATCAGGTTGAACTGAACCCAAACCTCATCAGGAAACTTCCCCTGAAACCTCGCCTCCGATCAAGCATAGCAGCCAGAACTCCGGCCATAGCTCGATGATCCACCATGCTTTCTTCACCAGAAATTTCATCAAGCTCGATTCAGTTTTGAAGACACCATGGTTAGATTTACATAGAATTCAAAAACTAGGTTTAAAATCAATTTTAGCAAATTCAAAACTTCTCAGTGATTTAAAAATTCATTAACCATTTTTACAATACTCACTGATGCAACACCTAACTCCATTAACCATCTCAGGTATTCCAGATTCACCGATCAACAGAAATTTGCATAAACCCAAATTTCAGTTAAATCCCAATTTCTAACTTAATACAAATTTAAAAATTGTGAATTTCCTTTCAAAATTCAAAATTTTCAATGACACTTAAGTTTCCATAATCATTTTAACCAAATTTAATTCTTGGTATCATATATTGATGTTAAGTTTTTACTGCATGCTTGGTTTTCGGATAAACTTCAAAATCCAGAAAACTTTGATCTTTTTTTTTAGACATCAGGTATTTGAATCTAATTTTAGCACTTAGATTCTTAATAAACTAAACTATTATGTTTGGAATCTAAGTCCAAACAGTGGTTAAATACAAAGATCTTGAGTTTTTAATTATAGCCTGGAGAAATAAGAAAACAGAGAAGAGTATACAATAAAACATACACACATGAATTCAATCATCTATATACAGTGGCACTATTATATAAACATATACATGCAAGAAAAGCTTCCAGCCTACTTTAAACAAGCTTCCAATCAACAAAATTCTAAATCCAGAGTTTAAAGTGCTGATTATAGTTGTGAAAGAATTAACAAAGATAACAGTATATATAGCATGCTTACTTCATTTACCAGACACATGCACACAATGTATAACAAGCACTGATGGTTTAAATCAAGCAACCAGATTTAAAACAAATTATAGTTAAGTTTACTCACCTCAATCAATAGAAGACAGTGCAGAATTTTGAAGGTGACTGGAAATTTGCAAACAGTTGGAACTTGAAACTTGATACTTCAAAACTGAAAAGCTTGAATAACAATGCTTCTAGTTTCTTGCTTACAGCTTCAGGTAATACCCCTTTGAGACTTGCATGCAATTGAGAATTTGATGCAGACATGGATTTATGATTTGCTGTGATTTTGTTTTACTGAATTGCTTCAGGTAAACAAATTTCCAGATCTTGAGAAAATGATTTATATGTTTGAACATTGATCTGGAAAGAATGTTTACATGCTTTGATTTGTAAACAAAATGGTTTCAGGCTTTGATCACAGAAAAGTGTTTGAGGGGATTTATATTCGAATTGGAGAAATGGATGCAGATTTGGGAAAATGGTTTTCAGGAAAACTGAATCTATAAAATTGTTTTGAAGAGAATTTTGATTTGAACAATGATCTGAAGGTTTAAGTTTGAGAATTGGTTTAAAGATTGTTTGAGTAGAGGAGCTTCAGATTTTGTTTGAATATTTTCTGGTTTTGGGTGTTTGAATGAAGGTTGCATTAATGGTTTTTGTTTTTCTTTTTAAGCATGAACAAAAATTTAAAGAAAATGAGGAAGAGTATTTAAATAGGATAATTTCAGATTTTATAAATTAGAAAGAAAATTTAAAAAGAAAAAGGACACTTGTCTTAACTTTGCATTAATGTTGTAACACTTGTAAACAAGGTGTTTTAAAATTAAACATTTGTTACTTCTTATGTTTTTTTTTTTAAAGAAAATTCAAAAGACTTTTAAAATTATTTTCCTAATTAAACAACATGTTTTCTAAATTTAAAAAAAAAATCTTATTAAATATCAAATAAACAAATATACTTACACATTTATAAATGTATGTTAATTTATATAAGTACAATCTTTGAAAAGAACATGAAATAAAAATCAGTTATAATTTAAATAAAGTTATATACAATATTACAAACTTATTTTAAATACTATTTTAAAAAAAAAAAAAAGAAATAAAACAAATCTTATTTTAATTAAAAAAAACATTACCTATGTAATTTAAAACCAAACCATATTATCATTTATTTAAATAGGAATGTATACCTTTAAATTCGAATTTATATTCATTTTCAAAGTCCAATTTAAGAATCCAAATCAAATTAAATTTAAATAAATATAAACATCTATTTTTTTATATAAGCTCGTTATTATTTACAAATAATTTATCCTATTTTAAAATCAATTTAAAATACACGGATTTAAATATACAGATATAAATACATTTAAACATACTTATAAATTTTGAAAACAATATATCAATTTAGAATTGGTTTACACAATACAAAATAATCATTCTTAATATAAAACCAATTTATAACAATAACTAAAATATTACTTGATTAATTATCTTTGAAAATAACAATTTCCCAACTCAAATAATTTAAATTAAGAGATTATAAGCATTTTAAACTCCTGGAAATTCCGGGATATTACAATCCTCCCCCTTAACAGAATTTCGTCCTCGAAATTTAAAACAAAGATAATCCAAAGTTTTATTTTATTTCAACCAATTCAAACATTCATAACAGCCATACACTATCAATCAAACAAACAATTCAGTCAAACTACACTAGCTATCCGGACAAAAATCCGGATTATCTCGAGTCTCCCCAGTACAGACACAGGGATACTCGCTCTACTAAATCCAAACTAGCTATACTTCTAAGCTATTGAGTTCCTATTCAGCTAGATCTATAATCTACCTAAGATACCAGACCACAGACAAGTCTGATCAACAACTAAAACCTCACAAAACTACTGGTCTCAAAAACCAGTGATACCAAAACACGTACTCTCTCAGAGACACGTGAAATAATTTTGAATTCCAGTCTTCCAAACTGGCAATTCAACTCTTCAAACCAAAGCACAATTTCAACAAAACTCAGAAGAATCCAATATGTCTCAAAGCTTACCAAAACTTATTGCTTCCTTTATCAGAGAAAATCTCAACAACATTGAAGCCTCCAACTTCGAATTCCAAATCCTTCCGTTACTTAACCTCAAACTTTCCGGATGGTCCGGGCTGCCAACAGATCCTTCCCGATCAGCTCAACCTTCGCTGATGCTTCTACAAACAAACTGGATCAACTCACCAACTGATCCTCACAAGGTCAATCCAAAATCAAAACCAAACTACACTATCAACAGAAGGAAACAACTTCTCCTATCTATAAAAGAAAGAACAGAATCACTCGCCAACTTGCCTCAGACTCTGAAAAATCCAATAGAAACTCTCTAATCCAAAATACTGCAACATCCAGTTGCTTCTACTCAAGTCAACAGCCACCTTGCTTCCGCTGCACAACTTTGATCTGGAGCAGATGAAAATGTCGTCGAATGAACACGGGAACAGACTAACATCACATCTCAGAAATATGGTTCAACAGAAATTCCAAGAAATACGATGCTGCTATACCAAACAATCAACTTAGGAGACAACCTTCTACCCAGCTGAACCACCGGTATCACTCCAGACATCAAGTCGATTCAGAACTCAAATTCCAAAGCGGGCTAATCTATAACTTCCTGAAGATATATCCAGGAAAACTCATAGAATCCAAGAGAACACTCAAACAATCGCAAGTCACTTTTGCGATCCACCAAACCAAATCCAAGTAAAACTGTTCTCTCTTTACCAAACAGAACAACTTAAACTTAATTAGCCAACCCATCGAAGAAACGGGTCCTCTCTGCTGCTTTTGAATTCCACTTCCAGGAAATTCTAAGCCAAAAAGATCTTTGTACTAAAACACAGAACATTCCCGAGCTGCACCACTAACACAGATGCCAAAGGCTTCTTATCCAAAGTTCTTTGAGAAACTCGGACCTCCAACTAACACAGACATCCTGCAGAACTCAGCTACAACTCTGAAACAGACACACTTCCTTAAACTTACTCCGAAAGAAAACATCTTCGGAAACATCCATAGTCACTGCATGTCATCACGCAGCTACTACTTCCTGAGGTATCAAAATACCATTACTTACTTATGCCCAACCGACAGATCCAAATTCTCAAAAATCCGCTCACACGAGCGCAAACAAACTTACACTTCACAGATGAACTCCGAACCTTAACAGGTTTCCTTCAGAGATCAATGAAATCCTTAATCCAAATACAAAGATTACTCGAGACAGTATTAGGTCTACAGTCTCGACAGATACACTTCCAATTTCAAACATTCAAACTCCAACCATTGGTAGTCGTGTTACACACACTACAACCCTATCCACCTTTATAACTTATATTAGGAAAAACTGAACAGGTAACCCAACAGATAGGTAGAAATATATATATATATATAGTTATATATATATATAGTTATATATATATATAGTTATATATAAAAATTACAAGTACGCTCTCTAAAGAAAGACACCACTACAGAGCCTAGGTATTCACTCAACCTAACGCTCCCTAAGAAAGACACACTTCAGAGCCTAGGTATTCACTCAGCCTAATGCTCTGATACCAAGTGTGACGACTCGACTTTCTACCACCAAAAAATCGCATCATCATTAAGAAAGAAAGGGATACAAAAAGAGAAAAGATAGAGAAGAAGAAAGAAACAACACATCAGAATCTAAACAGCGGAACGAATAAATTATATTAATCACATAATACTTTACATAGTTTACACTCATTATCAGAGATACACAGCATAATCAACTCATACTAGACAGTTATAACACCTGTCTAGTTATACAACTCAATACAACAACTCAGAGAACACACGGCGGAAAAACTCTATAGCTATTCGCAGAAGCCTCCTGCTCCATTTGCTCCTCCAGAATTCGTCAAGCCAACTTAAAATCCTAACCTGAATCCCTTGGCTACTCGTAAAAATTTGAGTACCCAAGAGTTTAAGAAAAACAGAATAAACTCCGGGTCATACATGGGTCTGGTGTGAGTAAACGGTTAAAGTTGCTTAACTTTTAAAACCTTTTGAAAGAAAAGGTATCACGTAAGACTTCCCACACATAAACATGGAAAGTTTTTACCTTACGCTAACCAAAACATTTGATAGGAAATCCGATGATATTATAATAGTGTCTAGGGTTTTCAAATAAATAAGAAATAGCCGAAATTGTTACATTACTAAATTCCAGCTACTAGCCACAAAAGTGGGTAATACAATCAAAACCGTTGGCACTTATTGGATTTTGGATTCCATACAATGGCAGGGCTACTGGGGTACCGCCCGTCACAGTACGTGGCCTAGATCACCGTACCGAGGAGTACTCCCACTCCCCTGCAACACAAGGCCGGGGCCATTCCTTACTGAACAGTCCCGAACAAGACCACCCCGGGGATTCTAGCTAGCAATCGCCCCACACAGCCAAAATAAAAAGGGACATCTAGACTGGGATGTATCTCGCTCTCCAGTGGGAGCTACCCGCGAAGCCTTGCTGCACCTCCCCTGTTTTAGCCATTCTCGGTTGATGAGGCTTGAGGCTGCGATTACCTTTATCGAACACATCTCTTAGAATGCTCATCGTCCACTTGACGATGTTCTGAAAGCATTTAATCCATACAAGTTCGTTCCGGGTTCGAACGAAACCGAAGGCATTATCTCGTTACACTCATTTTGGAATCACGCTCAGAGTTAACGACAATAACCCTTGCACTCTAATTCTCCATCTCGAATCTATAAGTACTATTCCGTCAACTCATTACGGAATCACCCACAGAGTTATACTGACGTATAGCCCTTACACCTCGAGTCTTCACAAAGCTCCACTTTGACTCACGACCTAACGTTATTTGGAATCAATGTGGTTTTCGGATATCCAAATATGGAAACCCGATCCCGGTCTCATTGAAATCCAAAGCGTGTCTTTTAAGTCCAAGTTGTTTTAAAGGTTTTAAAACAATTCAATACAGTATCTATATACATACAAAAAGATAACTCATATATCAATAATTGATAATCAGCATTGTCAAATAACAGGTATTCCACATGATCAATATCATAATAGATAATCTATATATCATCATCCCAATTGATAATCTATGTAATCATCACAATGCAACCAAGCATTCATATCACACAAACATACTTATCTCATTTCTGAGATCATACAGCATTCAAGACAATCAATGTCATCCAATCATACATAAGCAATGATTTACTCATACCGTAACATAATTTCAAATGAATTAAATTAACTATCTCCATCTGTAATTAATTTAAAGTGAATTAAATTAATTACTTCTTAATTAATTTAAAATTAATTAAATTAATTACCTTCATCAAAATAAATCTTGCTTAAATAACCATTAGTTAAACCAATTACTAAATCACCATCCTAAATAATCAACCATGATTAATTAACTCTTAATCAAGTAATTAATCCTTAATTATTCTCATTAATCATATCAATTAATGAACCTTAATTAATCGTACTTAGATTAATTGCTTTTAATTAATCAACTTAAATACAGTAATTAATTATTCTTAATTACTTCTTAATTACTTTATAAATCCTTTGATTTATTACCTAAGTAATAAACCTTTAATTACCTTAACAAGTAATTACCCAATTTAAAATTACTTTCCAATCAGTAATTTCCCTAACTCAATTACCTCTGTAATTAATCAATTACTTATCTTAAGTAATTAACCTTATCAAAACTTATTAAGTAATAATACTTAACCTTTTATCAACTGACCATATTTAATTAATTAACAAATTAATTAACCTACTTGATTTCACTCATCTCATAAAATAAAATTGAGTAATTCATCCCTAATTACTCATTAACCCAAATTAATCTTCAATTATCAGATTAATTATCTCCAACTATTAATTAATAAACCTTAATTATTAATCAATCCTTTAATGCAAAGTAATTAATTACTAATTACTTTTATAATTAATTAAACTTAATTAATTAATTAATCGGCTCCTAATCATTAATTAATAAACTTAATTATTAATTAACAATCTTAATTACAAATTAGTTAATCCATAATTGTAATTAATTAATCCTCAATTAAAATTAATTAACCTTAAATAAAAATAGTTAATTAATTCTTAATTAACTAGCATTATCCTTTAATTATTAATTAAGAAAACCCATTTAAAATTTAGTAAAACCTTTATTAATTAATTACTATTTTCATTAACTCTTAATTACTTAGTTAATAAGTATTTACAATTTAATTAATCATTTGTCATTAATTAAAATCATCATCTCAATTAATAGTTAATTAAATAATTAATTGTACTTAATTATTTACTTAATTAACCCCTTTCAAATAATTAATTAAATAAATGAATTAACTTAAAATTCTTTAATTAATCAACTAATTACAAATTATTAATACTTAATTATTATTTAAGATAAAATATTATCTTAAATAAATCTTGAAATCTTTATTTAACTTAATTCGTAAATTAAATTAAATAATAAAGAAATCATTAATTAATTTCCTTTAATCATTAGTTTAACAATTCCTAATTCAAGTTAATAAATTATTTTAAACTTTAATTGTAAACTTATAAATCATTTCCACTAATCAAATAAAACATTTACTTAAATTCTCTTTATATTCCAAAATAAGATTTGAAATAATATTAAGATTTTAACTCAAAGATATTTAAAACATTATATAAGTTTATTCATAAAAATAATTCAATTTCAAAACAAGAATTTTAATTTAACTTAAAATTTTCTTAAAGTTTAAAACTTATTTTATTTAAATTTGAAATATTTGTTAACACTTTAATTTGGGTTCAACCCTTACTGGAACCTAAGAAACAAAGCACAAGGATTTTAAATCCTTAAAAACTGTTTAAATTAAAACTTAAAATAAACTGTAAAAACAAAACAGTTTACACTGCAAACCCAAAAGACCCCAGAACCCCCGAGTTCCTTCCCGAGCTACCACCACTATTACTCGAGTTCCCCTTCGAGTAATCCAACAGAACCCCAAACAAAACCCAACAACTACAACCACCAACTTTCCCCCGTGCAACCTGCACCGATGCCGGCTCCACTCCGACCAACTTCGAACCCACCAACAAGCCATCCAAGCACCCTACATCCATCTACGACCCACCTAACAACAACTCATGCCTCGAATCAAAATCTAGAACATCAGGTTGAACTGAACCCAAACCTCATCAGGAAACTTCCCCTGAAACCTCGCCTCCGATCAAGCATAGCAGCCAGAACTCCGGCCATAGCTCGATGATCCACCATGCTTTCTTCACCAGAAATTTCATTAAGCTCGATTCAGTTTTGAAGACACCATGGTTCGATTTACATAGAATTCAAAAACTAGGTTTAAAATCAATTTTAGCAAATTCAAAACTTCTCAGTGATTTAAAAATTCATTAACCATTTTTACAATACTCACTGATGCAACACCTAACTCCATTAACCATCTCAGGTATTCCAGATTCACCGATTAACAGAAATTTGCACAAACCCAAATTTCAGTTAAATCCCAATTTCTAACTTAATAAAAATTTAAAAATTGTGAATTTCCTTTCAAAGTTCAAAATTTTCAATGACACTTAAGTTTCCGTAATCATTTTAACCCAATTTAATTCTTAGTATCATATATTGATGTTAAGTTTTTACTGCATGCTTGGTTTTCAAATAAACTTCAAAATCCAGAAAAATTTGTTCTTTTTTTTTTTAGACATCAGATATTTGAATCTGATTTTAGCACTTAGATTCTTAATAAACTAAACTATTATGTTTGGAATCTAAGTCCAAACAGTGGTTAAATACAAAGATCTTGAGTTTTTAATTATAGCCTGGAGAAATAAGAAAACAGAGAAGAGTATACAATAAAACATACACACATGAATTCAATCATCTATATATAGTGGCACTATTATATAAACATATTCATGCAAGCAAAGCTTCCAGCCTACTTTAAACAAGCTTCCAATCAACAAAATTCTAAATCCAGAGTTTAAAGTGCTGATTATAGTTGTGAAAGAATTAACAAAGATAACAGTATATATAGCATGCTTACTTCATTTACCAGACACATGCACATAATGTATAACAAGCACTGATGATTTAAATCAAGCAACCAGATTTAAAACAAATTATAGTTAAGTTTACTCACCTCAATCAAAAGAAGACAGTGCAGAATTTTGAAGGTGACTGGAAATTTGCAAATAGTTGGAACTTGAAACTTGATACTTCAAAACTGAAGAGCTTGAATAACAATGCTTCTAGTTTCTTGCTTACAGCTTCAGGTAATACCCCTTTGAGACTTGCATGCAATTGAGAATTTGATGCAGACATGGATTTAAGATTTGCTGTGATTTTGTTTTACTGAATTGCTTCAGGTAAACAAATTTCCAGATCTTGAGAAAATGATTTATATGTTTGAACATTGATCTGGAAAGAATGTTTACATGCTTTGATTTGTAAACAAAATGGTTTCAGGCTTTGATCACAGAAAAGTGTTTGAGGGGATTTATATTCGAATTGGAGAAATGGATGCAGATTTGGGAAAATTGTTTTCAGGAAAACAGAATCTGTAAAATTGTTTTGAAGAGAATTTTGATTTAAACAATGAACTGAAGGTTTAAGTTTGAGAATTGGTTTAAAGATTGTTTGAGTAGAGGAGCTTCAGATTTTGTTTGAATATTTTCTGGTTTTGGGTGTTTGAATGAAGGTTGCATTAATGGTTTTTCTTTTTCTTTTTAAGCATGAACAAAAATTTAAAGAAAATGAGGAAGAGTGTTTAAATAGGATAATTTCAGATTTTATAGATTAGAAAGAAAATTTAAAAAGAAAAAGGACACTCGTCTTAACTTTGCATTAATGTTGTAACACTTGTAAATAAGGTGTTTTAAAATTAAACATTTGTTACTTCTTATGTATTTGTTTTAAAAGAAAATTCAAAAGACTTTTAAAATTATTTTCCTAATTAACCAACATGTTTTCTAAATTTAAAAAAATGTTTTTCTTATTAAATATCACATAAACAAATATACTTTCACATTTATAAATGTATGTTAATTTATATAAGTACAATCTTTGAAAAGAACAGGAAATAAAAATCAATTATAATTTAAATAAAGTTATATACAATATTTCAAACTTATTTTAAATACTATTTTAAAAAAAAACTTTGTATTAATTTTATTAAATAAACACAAATCAAATTTGTATAAAAGAAATAAAACAAATCTTATTTTAATTAAAAAAAACATTACCTATGTAATTTAAAACCAAACCATATTATCATTTATTTAAATATGAATGTATACCTTTAAATTCAAATTTATATTCATTTTCAAAGTCCAATTTAAAAATCCAAATCTAAAATAAATTTAAATAAATATAAACATCTATTTTTTTTATATAAGCTCATTATTATTTACAAATAATTTATCCTATTTTAAAATCAATTTAAAATACACGGATTTAAATATACAGATATAAATACATTTAAACATACTTATAAATTTTGAAAACAATATATCAATTTAGAATTGGTTTACACAATACAAAATAATCATTCTTAATATAAAACCAATTTATAACAATAATTAAAATATTACTTGATTAATTATCTTTGAAAATAACAATTTCCCAATTCAAATAATTTAAATTAAGAGATTATCAGCATTTTAAACTCCTGGAAATTCCGGGATATTACACCGCACTTAGGGGACGTGGAGATTTTGAGTCGTTTATACTCTGGTCCGCGCTCAGGAGACTCAAAGTACTCCAGTCCGCACTCAGGGGACTTGGAAATTTCGAATCATTTATACTCTGGTCCGCCCTCTGGTGACCCAGAGTACTCCAGTCCGCACTCACGGGGAGATTTTAAGTCGTTTATACTCTAGTCCGCACTTTGAGGACTCAGAATACTCCAGTACGTACTCAAGGGACTTAGAGATTTTAAGTCGTTTATACTCCAGTCCGCACTTTGGGGACTCACTCCAGTCCGCACTCAGGGGACTTGGAGATTTTAAGTCGTCTATACTCTAGTCCGCACACCGAGGGCTCAGAGTACTCCAGTCCGCACTCAGAGGACTTGGAGATTTTAATGTGTTCATACGTCAGACAGAATAATGTAACTTTAGTGGTTTGCCATAGAATTATCATACATAGAAACATCAATAATCAAGGAAAAGATGGCTTCAAGCCTTTGTTATTGAAAATAAGCTAAATTGTCTCATTACATACTGAAAACTAAGAATAAAAACACGCTGGAAATAAGTGCAATTAACATATGAAAGAAATGATTTAAGTATAGTAATGCCGCAGATGCTCGCTATTCCATGCTCGGGGGAGTGTCGCACCATCAACGGTCACTAGCTTGAAAATTCCCTCTCCAAGCGTTCGTTCAATGACGTATGGACCTTCCCACGCGGGATTCATATGCGATGGGACCGAGAAAACTCGTTTCAAAATAAGGTCACCCACATCAAAGATTCTCGGCCGGACCTTTTCATTATAATATCGAGCGACTCGGTGTCTGTACGCAGCCGCTCTTAAATCGGCTTCTTCACGTTTTTCATCAATGAAGTCAAGTGACTCCAGCAAAAGATCCTAATTCGACTCAGGGTCATAGTAAGTTACCCGATGTGATGGAACTTCGAGTTCTACGGATATAACAGCTTCCATGCCATCTGTTAACGCAAATGGAGTGTGGCCAGCCGCGGATTTGTAGGTGGTTGTATAAGCCCAAAGCGTTGTTGGAAGTTCATCCACCCTCTCGCCTCTAGCCTTTTCCAAGTGCTTTTTCAATATGGACTTGATTATTTTGTTCACGGCTTCAACTTGCCCATTAGCTTTTGGATGAGCAACTGATGAAAACTTTTCTCAATACCATATTTTTGACAAAACTCTTTAAACTCTTTGCTTTCAAATTGAGTTCCATTGTCTGTAATGATAGTCTGTGGAACGCCAAAACGGCATATAATATTTCATACAACGAAGTTAATGACCTTTTTGGTGGTGATTGTGGCCAAAAGCTCTGCTTCTGCACACTTGGAAAAGTAAACGACCGCAACTATCACGTATTTTTTACCACCTTTGGATATGGGTAAAGAATCGACTATGTCGATCCCCCACAGTGAAAACGGCTGGGGACTAACCATTTGCGTGAGTTCTGTCGGTGGAGCCCTCGGGATTTTGCATATTTCTGGCATTTATCACATCTTCTTACATAGTCTGCAGCATCCCGATTCACAGTTGGCCAAAAGTATCCATAGCGGAGGACTTTCTTTGCTAATACCTACTCCCAAATATGGTCTTCGCATTCTCCTTCATGGACTTCCTTCAGGACTCGTTTTATCTCATCGTGGGCAATGCACCAGAGTAAGGGGGTCGAGAATCCCCTCCGATACATTATCCCGTCTTGCGCTACATATCACGAAGCCTTGCGAATGACTTGTCGCTTTCATTCCTTCTTTCGGGAAAGACCCCATGTAGCAAGTATTGCTTGAATGGGGTCATCCATGATTCCTTCTCGATTTCTGTTTCTAACACAAAATCTACCACCATGTATTTATGCGCGGATCATGTAAGGTTTCAACGGGGACCAATCCCATTTGCTGTGCATCTCCAGTGCTCGCAAATTTTGTCAATGAATTGGATTCTTTGTTTTGTTCACGCGGGACATGCGAAATATCATAATATTCCAGATTTGCTAGCAGCTCTTGAACACGTGCCAGGTATGGGGCAAGTTTCTGCCCCTTTGCTTGATAGTCCCCCCGCACTTGGTACACCACTAGTTGTGAGTCACAAAAGATTTCAACCGATCTTACCCCCAGTTCTTTGAAATGTCTTAGGCCAGCAATCAATGCTTCATACCCGACTTCATTATTTGTTGCTGGGAATTCGAGCTTCAAAGCATAACAAACTGATCAGTTTTCAGGAGTTACAAGAACTATTCCAGCCCCCAACAATGGTCGTTATATGCCCCATCGGTATACATCTTCCATCTAACGGGAGGTATGACATTGTCACCGTCCGATTCATCTAACATGGTGAATTCAGCAATGAAGTCTGCTAATGCTTGCCCTTGTATGACCTTGCGTGGTAGGTAGGTAATACCAAACTGACCCAACTCGATATTCCATTTTAACATCCTTTCAGAAGTTTTCGGTCGTTGGAATACATGCCGCAAGGGTTGATCAGTATAAACACTGATTGAGTGTGCCTAATAGTATGGCCGGAGCTTACGTGATGCAATCACCAAGCAGTAGGCTAGTTTCTTAATCTTAGGATAATTTCTTTCTGCCCCCGTTAAACGTTTACTGATATAGTACACCGGCTTCTAAACTTGGTCCTCCTTGCGAACTAAAGCCATACGGATAGCATGTTGGGACACAGCCAAGTACACGTACAACATCTCATGGTCTATCGGTTTCGATAGTCTCGGGGGACTTTCCAAATGTCTTACCAGAGCTCAGAATGCTTCCTCACAGTCGGATGTCCACTCGAAATTTCTCTTTCCTTACTTTATTACGTCGAAGAAAGGAATACACTTATCTGTGGCTCTGGATATGAATCGTCTCAGTGCGGCCACCTTCCCGTTCAAACTTTGCACTTGATTTATAGTTTTAGACACTTGTATGTCTCGAATAGCTTGAATCTTCTTCGGGTTAGCTTCGATTAATTCCCCGCGCATTCACAATAAAACCCAAAAACTTCCCTGACGCAACGCCAAAGGAACATTTCAAAGGATTGATCTTTATCCCATAATGTCTGAGTATATCAAACATCTCTACTAAGTCTCGAATGTGATCGTTTGACTGTCGTGACTTCACGAGCATGTCATCCACATATAATTCCATTGTCCTACTGATCTGGTCTTCAAACATTTGATTCACCAAATGATGATAAGTCACTCCCGCGTTTTTTAGTCTGAAGGGCATCACTACATAGCAATATAGCCCCACATCTGTGACAAAACTGGTTTGTTCCTAGTCTGGAATGTGCATTGTTATTTGATTGTACCCCGAGTATGCATCCATAAATGACAATAACTCACGTCCAGCTATAAGTCGATGAGCTGGTAGATTCATGGTAAAGGAAAACTATCCTTCAGGCATGCTTTGTTCAAATCAGAGTAATCAACGTAAGTTCTCCACTTCCCATTCGCTTTCCTTACTAGCATAGGGTTGGACACCCATTCAGGGTAGAGGGCGTCACGGATGAACCCATTGGCTTTGAGTTTGTCCACCTCCTCTTTGAGAGCAGCGGACCTCTCCGGGTCCATGCCTCTCCTTTTCTATTTTACAGGAACGTACTTCGGGTCTATGTCCAACATATGACTTGCAATAGCGGGAGAAATCCCGCACATATCAGAATGTGTCCAAGCGAAAACATCCGGATTCGCTCGGAGGAAATCAGTGAGATCCCCGGTCACCGAGGGGTCGAGTTGTGATCCAATCTTAAGAACTTGTGACGGGTTATTCCGGCTGACTAGAATGTCAATCTCAGCTCAGCCGGTGCTGCATTCTCTTCCTTGGGTTCCCCATCATCATCCCTCGGATCTATGTCTCTCTGGATCCAAGAATGTCGCCCGAGCCAGTGCTCGGGCATTACTTGTCAATTGTCATTATTTTGGATGCGGACGGAGTTGTCCGCAACCTTTACTTTCTCTATCCGCTGAGCCTCTCTCAGCTCATCCACATAACATGCACGACCAGTCGCCTTATCACCATGCTCCATACCAACTCCTTTGTCTGTTGGAAATTTTAACGTCAAACACCGCGGGGCCAAAGCTGCCTAAACTTCGTCAGGGCCGGCCGGTCCAGAAACACGTTATATTGAGAATCAACATCCAATACTACAAACGGTAGGATTCGCACCCTCCTACGCTCACCTTTTCCCAGTTGAACTGGCAACTCAACATACCCCACCGCATCTGTAGCTGCACCATTAAAGCCATGGATACGGGCTATAGATGGCTTTAAATCTTTTGTCTCCATCTTCATTTGGTCGTATGCTTTTTTGAAGATGATGTTAACGGAACTTCCACAATAAATTAAAATTCTTTAACATAAGCTGGCCCGATCATCGTAGATATGACCATGGGTCGATGGTAGGAGCCTCCACCTTGTTCGCATCTCGACTTTTAAACTCTATATCGTTTGTCATCATGCGTTGCTGCTTTGCGGGGGTCCCATCCTCCACACTTGAACAGTACTCATACCGCATGACTTAAGGAGTAAGCATATCGCTCCATCTCATGCCAATTCTTGTCTATAGAGTGAGGTCCACCGACTATCGTGTTTATGACCAACCTACCCACGGTTCGGGCAGGTTCTACTGGTTAGCATGGAGCCGGCTCACCTCTGGGGTTTGACGTTCCTCACCTAGGCTCCTATGGGTTCTTGACAAATTCCTGCAGCATTTTCTGTCTGATCAACTTTTCTATGGTGTCGTGGAGGTGTCTACACTCCTCTGTATTGTGCCCATACATTTCATGGAAGCGACAATACTTCCCCGTCCGCTTCTGTTCCTCTGTGTACTCTTTTGGGCATGGCTATCTGTATTGAAAAGTGTTACAAGTTGATAGGTAAATATTTTCAAGAGATGCATTCAGTGGGGTGTATTTATTGTAGGTTGGAATCCTTGGCTTCCATTTCCCTCCTTCTCTTTTCTTTTCGGGATTTCCTCCTTCGGATCCTTTAGATTGCCCAGGCTTGTTCAGGACGTTGACATGAACCTTTCCCGAGTTATCGTCAAATTATTTTACGGTGATGTTGCTTTTCACAGTCTCTTGAACAGGCCCGGGGTCCTTATCTCGCCTCCTCGATCTAGCTTCTTCTCTTCTTACGAATTGATGAGCCTTTGAGTAGAAACGCTCCAGCGTCGTTGGAGGCTTTTCTGCCAACCAATCTCCAAACTATGAGCCAGGATCCACACCTCGCATCACCTCCATCAAAATTGTGTGGCCGTTAGGGTTGCTAACTTCAGTAGCCGCAACGTGATATCTTTGAAAATATTCTTTCGATAACTCTCTCGGAGCCTGAATTACACTAGACAAGGACATCGCATCCTTGGGGCGAGTGGCATGTATCCTGAACTGTTCTATAAACTTTGTTGCCAACTCATCAAAGCTAGATATAGAGTGCAGGATACACAATGGTTACGCCTGGATCCCCCAGGAAACAATCCGTACCCCTAGGCCAGCTCAGCCAGGCAGTTGCGCTATGTAGTCGCGATCATAAGACCATGGAGATCGCCATGGAATTCGATAGACACTCGAGTATCATATCCGGAAAACCCAAATCAAAGAGAGAGAATAATATCGATAGAATGAATCCACAGTATGGCCACAAAGCGGATATCAAGCAGAAGGTACTTTCCATATCTTTACTTCGAAAATATGTATCATATAGTACCTTTCAAAATCACTTCCAAATATCATACTTATATAAAGTTCATTTTATATAAGATTTCATTTCAAATCAAATACTTTTCAAAACAATAGTAAATCAAATCACACTTATATAGATTTTGATTATATAAGATTTCACTTTTCAAAATTGTGTACATTTTCAAATCAGCGGTTTTCAAATCAATAGTTTACTTATACAAATCATTTTTATATAAGTTCGATAGCTCCCAAATCAAGTATTTAATAAAAAAAAGGTTCTAAATTTCAAACCATTTCGATATCAATTAAATTTTAAAATCATATATGATGTCACCAAATCATTTCTTTCAAGTTATACATATTCAGTTTCAAAATTTCTTAAAACAATAGGTTTAGAAAATAATCCAAATTTCCAAATCAACAATATTTTTGGTCTAACACATTCATTTCCATTTTAAACCTATATTCACTTCAAAATCATAATACTTTCAAAGTTATAAATCTTTCGAAACCAAAATACTTGAAATCATTCTACTTTGAAAATCATACATTTGAAATCATAAAACATTCCCTTAATTCATTACATTTCAAAAATGTATTCAATTAAACTTAAATCTAAAATTTCTAATTTTAATTCAATTCAAACCATCAGTTCAATTCAATTTATTTTTCCAACAAAACTATTTCAAATATTATCAATTTTCAAATATAGATTTGATTCACAAAAATAAACTATTCAGTCTTAACTATATTCAAGGCTTAAATATACCATATTTCAAAACTAAATTTTATAATTTCATATATCTCAAATTTTTACTTCATTATTAATTAGCTTTGAAACATTCATTTCATAAATCCATTATTTTTAAATAAACTCAAATTACAGGTAAACCAAATATCCTTTCATACTAATATAAACTTCAATTATTGATTTATCAAAATCAATGGTTTTCAAGATCAATTCATACTTACATAAAGTTTATCTTATATAAGGATCAAAATTTTCAAAAAAATAAATTTCGCTGCATGGAAAGCCATATGGGATTGAACATCTTTGCTTACTAAAAGATTTTTAATTAAGAATAGTTTTGTATATAAAATAGTTTTTATGAAAAATAGAATAAAACAGTTAGTTTAAGAAAAAGAAAAATAGTTTTGAAAAATGGTTTTAAATTTGATAGTGGTTTTTCATAAAAGAAAAATTCCAATTAAATTACAAAAATATCCAACCCAACAACTTTCAATTTCAGCGTCAAGTATACCAATGATATTAGGATATAAGATGTACATATATCATCATTTCGCAACATTACATTTCGATCGCTCGCTCGATCACACAAGTTTGCTTTCGAACTAGTATTGTCCATTCGACTTCCCTAATGTGGACTTCGATATGGTTTCTCCACTAGAAGCCATCAGTCTCCTTGCATAGCCATATACTATGATAGAGAATTCTAGAATCAAGCCCAAAATCCATATCAAATGTTCGCCGTCAAGACTCAAATGAAAAATCCTAACACGAAATGGTGTAATTCACCTCGAACTTGTGTACTCAAACTTGGATCAAATTAATTATGCGAATAAACAGCATACATACAACTTATGTACCTATTCCAACTTGTTAAATAAATAGTTTTATAAAGATGTTACTAAGTTAAAACATTTAAATCCAATTTTTTTTCAAACATTCGAAGACTAATTTTTATCTAAAACATTTCAAAACTAAATTTCATATTAGTATAATTCAAAATAGTCTTATTTATTTACTTAATAAAACAGTTTCAACTTATAAAAATCATATTATTTCATACCTGAAACATACAAACTAAACTTATATTCTTTATCAAATACCTTATACCTTTCAAAAAAAATTAGCTTTGAAAAGTTAACCTTGATTTGGAAGTGCTCGAATCTTAAAATAGTCGAAGAAATCATATTTTCAATCCAAGAGTTGAAAATCAACACTAAATCAGTAAATCAATTTCAAAAGTTAGGTTTCAAAATCTGAAACTCGAGAACTGAACACCGGCTTACTTTAAATCTTTTCAAATATATATATGGATCTATCTTTCGAATATCAAACCATACTTCGAAATCTGAAATCAAAATTGGTTTCACGAAATCACTCGCATAGCAAAGATACTAGAGTGGCCTCTCCCTCACTCAGAAACTCGAAAATCAATGTCGAAGATGCATGCATTCATCATCGAAATTATTTTCCAACGACATAAGTGAGTTCTGGACTTCAATTAACTTTGAGAAACTTCTTTGAAATTCCTTCTAAATCATCGAAATTCATTCGAATACATGTGAAACATTTCTTATTTGAAATATATATATATATATATATATCTTTAAATCATATTATTATTATATATTTTCCAAAATCTTAAAACCGATTTCAAAACACCGGAATTCGATTCCTCGAAATTCAAATTCAAAACCCTTCAGTTATAAATCATTTTTGTATAAATCAAGTTCTTATAAAATTTTCAAAATTTCAAATTCTTTCAAAATTTCAATTTTTTATTTTTTGAAAGGTATATAATCCTTATCGAAAACATTTCACTTTTATATATAAAAATATGGCCATCCTTAATAATTTCGATGTATGCACAATTCAAAATACAACCAAACACAATTTTCCAATGGATGATTCAAGGAAGGATTTCAAACAAACAAAGATTCAAAATTAGAGGAACTCTAATCAAATAGAATTCTAGTTCGAAGATAAACTCAAACGAAGATGAGATAAATTAATTACCAAATAGAGGAGGAGATAGATAGCATCGACATCCGAGGATACAGAAATCTCCGGTGAATCAATGCCAATTATAAAGGAATTTCACCCCTTTATAAATCATTCAAAGATTTACGGAATCACCGCTCTGTAGAGAGGTCATTCCAAAGTGGGGTTACGGAATGCCAAAATCAAAAGGGTAAAATAGGGAAGACAAGACTTGATTTCAGAACAAGTGGGAGCGATCCACAGTTCAAGCAATCTTAATCAATAAGAATCCTAACCAAGAGATTTCTAACAAGGTGGATACGGAAGTAATGAAGTTCAAAAAAAAAATCTTGATTCCAAAATAAGAAATTTTTTATAACAAAATAATCTTTGAAAATCCTTTAAAAATCATTTGGAAATCATTTTATACTTCGAAAATACGTTCACTCACAAGGAAAGGATTCTGAGATTGATTTCACTCGTTCTAGGGTATTTCTACCCTATCTCTAATGAGTTTTTGCTCCGCAGGCTAAAGTTTGCCTAAAACCTGGCTTTGATACCAACTGTAACAACCCGATATTTTAAGCCATTCGCATCCGCACATGTCGGACTTGAATTGCTCAAAATACCGCGTTGTAAATAAATTTGGAGCAAATGAAATACAATCACAGAATCACAGACATAGAATTATCATAATAACTCGCAGCGGAAATAAAATACATAGTAGTTCATGAAGCTACTACGGCAGAGTCTCAAACCAAATACATAATACAGTCTGAAAACAACATAATAGAAATCCCAATTACATAGAAGTTTATCAATACCAAAGCTGAAATAGAACAACTGAAACTGGAGGGATGGATAACTAGACAAGCAGAATCTCCAGCAATTCCTAGCTCCAGAAAAGAAATCCAAAGCTAAGCTGTAAATACTCAGGCTGACCCGAGCGTAAAGTAAAACACAAAACACTCGAGTCAGGACAATATATACTTATATAATGTAAACCAACTCAAGTGAACTGTAGTAGAAATGCACAATAACTTAAAGGATGCTTGGGATCGCCCATCCTTTAAGAATCGGTTAAACTATAAATTAATTACATCCTGTGGTTAAAATTTCAAAATGGTATTTTATACTTCAAAATAAAATATAATTTCAAAATTCAATATCATTCAAAATATCATATCTTCCAAACCACGTTCATTTTTATTTAATTTAAATACCATTACAAAACACATTTCAAAATAGTTTATATTTCGAAACAAATTACTTCATTTTAAAACATAAAATGAAGTTATTATATTTAATAATTAAATTATTAAATTTCCAAAATTTTAGTCTTTCAAAATTCATTTATTCGCTTAATTTATTAAAACAGACGAAAATTCAACTTTCGCAGCATTTAGAAATTACTACGGAAAGTTACATTCAAAACAGTTCAATTTAACAAAAGATAGCATTTAAAAATGCTGTAATAGGGTTACCTTAGTTTCAAATAAAACTTATTTAAATTCAACAATTATAGCACTTACAAAAATGCTATAATAACCTTTAATTAAACTTAGCCATTTGGTTCATTATTATCAAGTACAGCATTTACAAATGTTGTATTATCATTTACATTAGAATTAATAGCATTTCAGAAATGCAGTTAATTAACTTCAAGTATTCAATATAATTTCACAAACAATTATATTTTTATTTAAATCATTTTTAGCTTATAAAATCATATAATTTCACTTTTAAAACAGTCATTCAAATACCCTTATATTCATGATTTTATAAAGTTAAATCTCCATTCAAAAATCAAAATTTAATAATAATTCACTTATTAAATTCCAACATTAAATTTTAAATTCATTAAATTAAATTTAACTTAACATTTAAGTTTAAAATTCAAATATAACTTAATTTCATTTTATTTACTTAACTTAAAATTCACTTTTAAGCCAAATTCACAAATTTCCAATTTTAGTTATATTTCCAAATTTCAACCTAAATATTCATTCATTTCACATTTTAACTTTATTCAAAAATCATTAGTATATTATAAAATCATTTTAAATTCATTTAATTCAAAATATCATAAATTTATCATATTTTCTTATTTAATTTAAATTCCATTTATCAACAAATTCTAATTTCCAAAATAACTTACATTTCAGATTTTCTAACTTTACCATTTATTTATTAATTTCACTTATAAATTTTTAGAAAATCAATAATGCTTTACAAAAATCATTTTTAATCGAATTTAAATCAAAATATTATAATATTAACATTTCTAAAATAATTTAAAATTTTTAGAAAAACATATTTAACAACGGGTTTGTATTTCATTTTCTAGCCTAGATGAAGTGATACGGGTAATATATCATTTCAACCCGTAATTTACAAAGAAAACCCGGGTTTGATCATTTCAAACCCGCAATTCCAAGTAGATGAAAATAACTGAAAATCATTCAGGTCTATCATTTCAGCCCATAACGATTTTCTTCTATTCTAAAGTCCGTTCGGGCATGTATCATTTCAACCCATAGTGATTCTAATCTAAATGGAACTTGCAGTGTGATAAACTGATAAAATAACAGAACAACATAATATAGCAGTAATATACGATATAACAGGTGTTTAAGCATGTGTGAACATCATATAATCATAACATAGCAGATGTGATATGGTTATGCATTTTACAGATTCACAAGTGGTCAATTTACTAGTTATATAGGTATACATTGTCAGGTGAGAATAACTCACAGGTATAAGCTGGAGACAACAATCGAATGCACAAACTGAGATCTTCAAAAGCACGATAGCACAAATAAGATTTGAGATTGAGAGAGCCAAAGATTTATCACCTTGAATACATTCAAAGAAACAAAACAATCTACATAAGTTTTCAACCCGAATATAATAAAACAATGTTAGAAATGAATGCACGAAACATCACCAAAGTATTTGCACTTGCTTCAACCACTTGTGCTTCAGTCTAGGGTCAGAAACACACGGCTAATCATGGGTTAGGATCTGGTCTTTGGGTTCACATGGGTCGGCCTAGCATAGATTTAATGATGGTGCAAAGGTACGGCATGAAACTACACAAAACAAGGCAACACAATATGGTTCAAAGCATACAAAGGCTCAGCCAAAGTAATCATGGGAATGGCCAGGTCTGGTGGGGTCAGGGGATGATGTGGCAGAGGGTGCAGGTCAGGTTGGAGGTGGTGGTGGTGTAGGTGGCGGCCAAGGGGGTGTTTGTGGTGGTGGAAGACTAGTGTGTTTGGCTATGGTCATATAGTTGGAGTTTGATGCATTTATATGTAGATCTACTTCATGGGATGGCTCGGCTTGGCTATGGGGTTGGAGAAGAGGTGGTGGAGGCTGGTTCAGGTGGTGGTGGAGGCAGCAACATGGCTGGAGTTGGCAGACTGTACCAAAGAGATGAAGAAGCAAGTGTAAATTCACACGAAAACAATGGAAAAAGTGAAAAAGAATGAAAAGTTTACCAAAATTTTCTCTCAGGTGATGGCCGAAACATTTTTGTGTGTTTGGGAAACTTTTTTTACATGAAAAAGATGAGAGGAGTCAGCTGAAATAAAGGGGTATAGCCAGCAAATGAATAGATATGTTGATTTGTATTAAAAAGGCAAGTTTGAATATGAAAAGTCATGCATATAAAAGGACAAAAACCATTCAAATTTCCATAATTTATTTTGCAATTTTAAATACATGTAAAATACATATAAATAAAAATAAAATCACGAAAATATAATGAATGAACAAAAATAAATAAATAAATTTTAAATAAATATAATTAAATTAAGAAAATAGCTTAAAAATAGAAACTAGGTTATAAAAATTGAACATAAATACACTAAGCTTTGGAAAAATTCTATCAACACTTTAAAATATTTAAAAGACAAAATATATATAATATAACATATTAACACATATTAAAATAAAATATGACAAAGAAAATATAATTTATATAATTTAAAATGCACAAAATTGCTAAATAAAACAAATTGCATTCAATATTGAAATATACATAACTTTCACAATTTAAGTCCGTTTTCAACGAAACGAAAAGCAGTATTCAAGTTATTAAATCAAATTTCATAATAAAAGATAAAATTTAAGAATTTAAATATTTAAATTTGAAATTAAAAAGTCAAAGTTTGACCAGTTTGACCAGAAATCCACCATTAAGTAAAATATTCAATTTATACAGGTTGGAATTATAATTCACATAATAATCAAAGTTTATATTTAAAAATGAAATGTTTGAAATGAAACAAGTTTAAAATAATTTCAAAATGAAATAAAGTCAAAATTAAAATATAAGAAAAATCTAGGGTTGTTACACTCTCCTCCACTCAAATCTTTTCGTCCTCGAAAAGGAAGGAAGCGAAGAAACAACAAGAAAGAACAAATGGGTTGTAAGACATCCCCGAAAGAAGTTAGGAAAAAAGTAGCTAGGAGGGAAAGCGGGTTGAAAGACATAGATGAACCATTATTTGAACCATTATACATTTCAATTTAATAAAAAAAAATTTAGTATGATGAATAGTCATTTGATTCAAATCTGATGGTTCAAGGTAAACAATATTTAAAACATTTAAATTTTTAGAAGGGAAAATAATTGATCAAAATATTCTTTATACAGTACTTTATCAAGATGCTTTTATCAAAATACTTTTATAACTCGATGTCTTAACAAGTTTACTTTCGTTCCTGCAGACTCTGGCTATGCGTTGATCAGGCGCAAAGCTAGAATTCTTCAAGTACTTAGTAGACTTGTTTCAACACCCAGTGAAAATAATGAAAACACTTTTAAAAACAGATATGGAAAGTACAATCCAAACAAATCAATCAAACCGAAACAGTTGTCTAACCATGGATCGCAGATACACAATGGTTACGCCTGGATCCCCCAGGAAACAATCTGTATCCGTAAGCTTTCTCAGCCCTGCGAGTTACGCCATGATGACGAGTAGAATGCAGGATACACAATGGTTACGCCTGGATCCCCTAGGAAACAATCCGTACCCCCAGGCCAGCTCAGCCAGGCATTTGCGCTACTAATGCGACCTACATAGAGTGCAGGATACACAATGGTTACGCCTGGATCCCCCAGGAAACAATCCGTACCCCTAGGCCAGCTCAGCCAGGCAGTTGCGCTATGTAGTCGCGATCATAAGACCATGGAGATCGCCATGGAATTCGATGGACACTCGAGTATCATATCCGGAAAACCCAAATCAAAGAGAGAAAATAATATCGATAGAATGAATCCACAGTGTGGCCACAAAGCGGATATCAAGCAGAAGGCACTTTCCATATCTTTACTTCGAAAATATGTATCATATAGTACCTTTCAAAATCACTTCCAAATATCATACTTATATAAAGTTCATTTTATATAAGATTTCATTTCAAATCAAATACTTTTCAAAACAATAGTAAATCAAATCACACTTATATAGATTTTGATTATATAAGATTTCACTTTTCAAAATTGTGTACCTTTTCATATCAACAATTTTCAAATCAATAGTTTACTTATACAAATCATTTTTATGTAAGTTCGATAGCTCCCAAATCAAGTATTTAATAAAAAAAGGTTCTAAATTTCAAACCATTTCGATATCAATTAAATTTTAAAAACATATATGATGTCACCAAATCATTTCTTTCAAGTTATACGTATTCAGTTTCAAAATTTCTTAAAACAATAGGTTTAGAAAATAATCCAAATTTCCAAATCAACAATATTTTTGGTCTAACACATTCATTTCCATTTTAAACCTATATTCACTTCAAAATCATAATACTTTCAAAGTTATAAATCTTTCGAAACCAAAATACTTGAAATCATTCTACTTTGAAAATCATACATTTGAAATCATAAAACATTCCCTTAATTCATTACATTTCAAAAATGTATTCAATTAAACTTAAATCTAAAATTTCTAATTTTAATTCAATTCAAACCATCAGTTCAATTCAATTTATTTTTCCAACAAAACTATTTCAAATATTATCAATTTTCAAATATAGATTTGATTCACAAAAATAAACTATTCAGTCTTAACTATATTCAAGGCTTAAATATACCATATTTCAAAACTAAATTTTATAATTTCATATATCTCAAATTTTTACTTCATTATTAATTAGCTTTGAAACATTCATTTCATAAATCCATTATTTTTAAATAAACTCAAATTACAGGTAAACCAAATATCCTTTCATACTAATATAAACTTCAATTATTGATTTATCAAAATCAATGGTTTTCAAGATCAATTCATACTTACATAAAGTTTATCTTATATAAGGATCAAAATTTTCAAAAAAATAAATTTCGCTGCATGGAAAGCCATATGGGATTGAACGTCTTTGCTTACTAAAAGATTTTTAATTAAGAATAGTTTTGTATATAAAATAGTTTTTATGAAAAATAGAATAAAACAGTTAGTTTAAGAAAAAGAAAAATAGTTTTGAAAAATGGTTTTAAATTTGATAGTGGTTTTTCATAAAAGAAAAATTCCAATTAAATTAGAAAGATATCCAACCCAACAACTTTCAATTTCAGCGTCAAGTATACCAATGATATTAGGATATAAGATGTACATATATCATCATTTCGCAACATTACATTTCGATCGCTCGCTCGATCACACAAGTTTGCTTTCGAACTAGTATTGTCCATTCGACTTCCCTAATGTGGACTTCGATATGGTTTCTCCACTAGAAGCCATCAGTCTCCTTGCATAGCCGTATACTATGATAGAGAATTCTAGAATCAAGCCCAAAATCCATAACAAATGTTCGCCGTCAAGACTCAAATGAAAAATCCTAACACGAAATGGTGTAATTCACCTCGAACTTGTGTACTCAAACTTGGATCAAATTAATTATGCGAATAAACAGCATACATACAACTTATGTACCTATTCCAACTTGTTAAATAAATAGTTTTATAAAGATGTTACTAAGTTAAAACATTTAAATCCAATTTTTTTTCAAACATTTGAAGACTAATTTTTATCTAAAACATTTCAAAACTAAATTTCATATTAGTATAATTCAAAATAGTCTTATTTATTTACTTAACAAAACAGTTTCAACTTATAAAAATCATATTATTTCATACCTGAAACATACAAACTAAACATATATTCTTTATCAAGTACCTTATACCTTTCAAAAAAATTAGCTTTGAAAAGTTAACCTTGATTTGGAAGTGCTCGAATCTTAAAATAGTCGAAGAAATCATATTTTCAATCCAAGAGTTGAAAATCAACACTAAATCAGTAAATCAATTTCAAAAGTTAGGTTTCAAAATCTGAAACTCGAGAACTGAACACCGGCTCACTTTAAATCTTTTCAAATATATATATATGGATCTATCTTTCGAATATCAAACCATACTTCGAAATCTAAAATCAAAATTGGTTTCACGAAATCACTCGCATAGCAAAGCTACTAGAGTGGCCTCTCCCTCACTCAGAAACTCGAAAATCAATGTCGATGTTGCATGCATTCATCATCGAAATTATTTTCCAGCGACATAAGTGAGTTCTGGACTTCAATTAACTTTGTGAAACTTCTTTGAAATTCCTTCTAAATCATTGAAATTCATTCGAATACATTTGAAACATTTCTTATTTGAAATATATATATATATATATATATCTTTAAATCATATTATTATTATATATTTTCCAAAATCTTAAAACCGATTTCAAAACACCGGAATTCGATTCCTCGAAATTCAAATTCAAAACCCTTCAGTTATAAATCATTTTTGTATAAATCAAGTTCTTATAAAATTTTCAAAATTTCAAATTCTTTCAAAATTTCAAATTTTCATTTTTGAAAGGTATATAATCCTTATCGAAAACATTTCACTTTTATATATAAAAATATGGCCATCCTTAAGAATTTCGATGTATGCACAATTCAAAATACAACCAAACACAAATTTCCAAAGGATGATTCAAGGAAGGATTTCAAACAAACAAAGATTCAAAATTAGAGGAACTCTAATCAAATAGAATTCTAGTTCGAAGATAAACTCAAACGAAGATGAGATAATTTAATTACCAAATAGAGGAGGAGATAGATAGCATCGACATCCGAGGATACAGAAATCTCCGGTGAATCAATGCCAATTATAAAGGAATTTCACCCCTTTATAAATCATTCAAAGATTTACGGAATCACCGCTCTGTAGAGAGGTCATTCCAAAGTGGGGTTACGGAATGCCAAAATCAAAAGGGTAGAATAGGGAAGACAAGACTTGATTTCAGAACAAGTGGGAGCGATCCACAGTTCAAGGAATCTTAATCAATAAGAATCCTAACCAAGAGATTTCTAACAAGGTGGATACAGAAGTAATGAAGTTCAAAAAAAAATCTTGATTCCAAAATAAGAAATTTTTTATAACAAAATAATCTTTGAAAATCCTTTAAAAATCATTTGGAAATCATTTTATACTTCGAAAATACGTTCACTCACAAGGAAAGGATTCTGAGATTGATTTCACTCGTTCTAGGGTATTTCTACCCTATCTCTAATGAGTTTTTGCTCCGCAGGCTAAAGTTTGCCTAAAACCTGGCTCTGATACCAACTGTAACAACCCGATATTTTCAGCCATTCGCATCCGCACATGTCGGACTTGAATTGCTCAAAATACCGCGTTGTAAATAAATTTGGAGCAAATGAAATACAATCACAGAATCACAGACACAGAATTATCAGAATAACTCGTAGCGGAAATAAAATACATAGTAGTTCATGAAGCTACTACGGTAGAGTCTCAAACCAAATACATAATACAGTCTGAAAACAACATAATAGAAATCCCAATTACATAGAAGTTTATCAATACCAAAGCTGAAATAGAACAACTGAAACTGAAGGGATAGATAACTAGACAAGCAGAATCTCCAGCAATTCCTAGCTCCAGAAAAGAAATCCAAAGCTAAGCTGTAAATACTCAGGCTGACCCGAGCGTAAAGTAAAACACAAAACACTCGAGTCAGGACAATATATACTTATATAATGTAAACCAACTCAAGTGAACTGTAGTAGAAATGCACAATAACTTAAAGGATGCTTGGGATCGCCCATCCTTTAAGAATCAGTTAAACTATAAATTAATTACATCCTGTGGTTAAAATTTCAAAATGGTATTTTATACTTCAAAATAAAATATAATTTCAAAATTCAATATCATTCAAAATATCATATCTTCCAAACCACATTCATTTTTATTTAATTTAAATACCATTACAAAACACATTTCAAAATAGTTTATATTTCGAAACAATTTACTTCATTTTAAAACATAAAATGAAGTTATTATATTTAATAATTAAATTATTAAATTTCCAAAATTTTAGTCTTTCAAAATTCATTTATTCACTTAATTTATTAAAACAGATGAAAATTCAACTTTCGCAGCATTTAGAAATTACTACGGAAACTAACATTCAAAACAGTTCAATTTAACAAAAGATAGCATTTGAAAATGCTGTAATAGGGTTACCTTAGTTTCAAATAAAACTTAGTTAAATTCAACAATTATAGAACTTACAAAAATGCTATAATAACCTTTAATTAAACTTAGCCATTTGGTTCATTATTATCAACTACAGCATTTACAAATGTTGTATTATCATTTACATTAGAATTAATAGCATTTCAGAAATGCAGTTAATTAACTTCAAGTATTCAATATAATTTCACAAACAATTATATTTTTATTTAAATCATTTTTAGCTTATAAAATCATATAATTTCACTTTTAAAACAGTCATTCAAATACCCTTATATTCATGATTTTATAAAGTTAAATCTCCATTCAAAAATCAAAATTTAATAATAATTCACTTATTAAATTCCAACATTAAATTTTAAATTCATTAAATTAAATTTAACTTAACATTTAAGTTTAAAATTTTCAAATATAACTTAATTTCATTTTATTTACTTAACTTAAAATTCACTTTTAAGCCAAATTCACAAATTTCCAATTTTAGTTATATTTCCAAATTTTTTTTTTTTTTTTTTTTTTTTTTTTTTTTTTTTTTTTTTTTTTTTTTTTTTTTGGCAAAGCCAGCGGGGTTAACTGGTCCCCTACCAGTTTATTGCAAACCAATAAAAGTTACAGATGAAGGACAAAGTTAAACATAGAAAAGAAAGAACAAAACAAAACCAAACACAAAGAGCTAAAAAAAAAATAAAATAAAAAGGGACTTAGTCTCTTTCCCAGAGATGTAACATTTCAACTGAATAACCAGATTGACAGTTCTTTATTTGGCAAAGAATAGCATTCTTCACCTCTTGCCAAAGAGCATCACCATTTTTTCTCTGATTTTCAAAAAATATAGTATTCCTCTCTCTCCAGATAACAGACATATAAATCTTCAAGCAGTTAGCAAGCATCCTTCCTTTTACATCTTTCTTCTTGCCAGATTTTAAGAAAACTCCCCACACTTCAGTAGTGCTAACTGGCAGTAACCTAATGCCAGCTTTATTCCAAATACCAGTGATGATATATAGGAGAGCAGGGCATTCAAAATAAATGTGTTGAGCAGACTCTTCAAAATTATCACAAAACAGACACTTCAGTGAGCAACTCATGCCATACTTGTTCAGTACATTTCTAGTGAGCAATGCTTGGTTTATCACTTTCCAAAGCATCAAGTTATGGTTAGGTTGAGTATCAGAAGTCCAAATGACTCTGTTCCAAATAGCAGAAGGCAGTGGGGCTGTATCAGTGATCTGATTGAAAACACCTTTAATTGTATGTTTCTTCTTGTTCCATGTCACATAGTCGTGATGTGCATCAGGCTTGTAAAGTTGTATCATTTTTTCCCACAGCTGTCTTATATGTAAATTGCTGTTATAAGGAAGCACCAGTTTCCCATCAAGTATGTAATCACTTGCCTTAGCATTCATTTGTATACCAGTCTGCACAATCTGGTTATAATCACACAGGCTGGATAGAATAATACCTTCACTTACCCAAGGATCATACCAGAATTTGACAGTAGAATTTTGATTGACTGGGTATTTGATCATTTTTAGTACCACATTTCTCAACTTAAGTATATTTCTCCATATCCAGCTACTATTCTGAGGAATATCCATGCACCAAAAAAACTTTCCTTTTAAATTGTACTGCCTAGCCCATTGTACCCATAAACTTTCCCTATTGCTGATTATATCATCAATATGCTTGCTCATAGCTGCTGTATTCCAAGTCTTGACATTTTTAACTCCAAGTCCTCCCAAATATTTAGGAACTTCAAATTTAGAAAAAGATACTGGCAAAACTTTTTTGTTATGTATGCTACCAGTCCAGAAAAATCTGCTCATGGCAGACCTGACCTGATGAAGTAGTCTAGAAGGAAGTATCATTGCACGTGCCCAGTAAACAAGGGAGGCAAAAACAGTAGCTTTTATTAGCACTAGCCTACCACTTTGAGATAACTTCCTATTTTCCCAAGCTTTCAACACAGAAGTGATTTTGTTGTAGAGAGGAAAGCAGTCAGCTCTTGTAATTCTTTTTGTTATCAATGGTAACCCAAGGTACTTCATATCTGTGCTCATTGCAGAGAAACCACTTGCAGTTTGTAATTCAGAAACATGTGTGTCACTAGCACCAGATACTAACAAGGAGGATTTCTGTTGATTGATTTTGAGACCAGTCATAGCATAAAAATCAAGTAGTGCCTTAGAGATGGCATTAAATGAAGGAAGCTCAGGCTTGGTAAACAACAACACATCATCAGCAAACATGATAGAGGTGATATTAAGTTTAGCACACTTCGGATGATACTTGATAGCTTTCTGCTCATATTTAATTCGTAGAATAACAGTGAAAACTTCCATGACTAGTAAGAATAAGTAAGAAGAAATGGGGTCTCCCTGACGTATTCCTTTACAACTTCTGAAATTTCCAACTGGTCTACCATTTATCACTATAGAGAATGAAGGAGTAGATATGCACACATAAACCCAGGATACAAAAATTTTGGGAAATCCCATTTGTGCCATTACCCTGACTAATGAAGACCAGTGGATGGTATCATAAGCCTTAGAAATATCAATTTTGATAGCTGCCGCTTTGGTTACTTTGTTTTGGCCATATCCTTTCAAGAGTTCTTGAGCCAGCAGTAAGTTGTCAATTATACTTCTACTAGGAATGAAGGCAGCCTGATTTCTAGAAACTACAGAAGGAAGGACTTTAACAAGTCGTGAAGCAAGAATTTTAGTGATGCATTTGTAGACCACATTACAGCAAGAGATGGGTCTGAATTCAGTGACAGTAGAGGGATTATTGACTTTGGGAATAAGTGCAATGTTAGTGCAATTCACTTCACCCAACATCTTACACTTATTAAAGAAATTGTGGACAGCATTACAGAACTCACTGCCCAATATACTCCAAGTTGCTATAAAGAAAACCACATTCAAACCATCAGGCCCTCCAGATGATTGTTGGTTCATAGCAAATAGGTTATTTTTAATTTCTTCATCAGTAACTGGAGCAATTAGTGACACAGCTTCAAGGGAAGTAATGGTAGGTAGAGGTAGGGATGAAATAAGATCAAGGTCAGGGGTGAACCCATCAGAGTTACCAAGCAATGTAGTGAAATAATCAATAAATGCTCTATCAACAGTATCTGCAGTAGAACATGCTGTTCCTTGTTCATCATATATGTTATGTATATTCTCAGTAGCATGTTTTACCTTTATAGAATCATGGAAAAATTTTGTGTTTTTATCTCCTTCTGCTATCCATTTTTTGTGTAACTGCTGTCTCTTCATACTTGCTTCCATGTACAGAGCATTGTTAACCTCTTTAAAAAGTTTGCATTCCTCTTCAGCAGCTTGAACATCAAGAGGGTGCTCCATCAAGTACTCCTATTGTTTCTTTAGCTTTTCCTTGAGATCAGTAGATAATAATGCACCAGTGCCAAAAGTTGATTTAGCCCAAAGTTTAATCTGCAGCTTAATGAATTTGAGCTTCCTGCAAAACTTGTACATTTTATTACCATAACAATTAAAATCAGAGCTTAATTTAGTTACTAAAGGAATGAATTGTTCATGTTTTGCCCAAGCATTGTAAAATTTAAAGCTTCTCTTTTCCTTATTAAAATGTTGACCAAAAGATAATATTAGAGGGGAGTGGTCAGATAAGATAGGCTGGGGGAGGAAAACAGATAATGAGGGCCAGGAAGATATAGCTTGAAGATTGCAAAATGTATGATCAATAGTAGTGAAAGTACGAATGCCACTACGACTCCTGTTATTCCAAGAAAACTTTGCACCAGATTTATTGACCATGATTAAGTCAGACTCAAAAATGGCTTGATTGATAGGATCAAGATCATTAGCAGTTAGTGGAACTCCACCAGATTTGTCAGTATAATCAAAGCAGGAGTTAAAGTCTCCCATCACAATCCAAGGGTGGGTGGATTGTCTTAATGGTGGCAAAGCATCAAAAAAAAATTTCCTTGAATTTGCAGAGTTATCAGCATATACAAAAGTAACATAGAATGAAGAACGGGTATTTATGTCTTGGACGTGGAGGTGTATGTATTGCCTAGTAGAAAGAAGTGGGGATATAGAGAAAATAGTAGGGTCATAGATTACTAATATTCTACCATAAGATGCATTGTCAAGGTTGTGGTGAAAGGACCAAGTTGGATTGATGTAAGAAACAGCTCTGGAAGATAAAGCTGAATTTAGTTTAGTTTCAAGAAGACCAAAAAGAGAAATATTGTACTCACTGATTATGTTTCTAACTTGGTCAAGCTTCAAGTTGCTGTGAGCACCCCTAATGTTCCATGATGCAATTTTTTTAAACATTAACAAGATTGAGGTTTGGTTTTGTTGTGTCTTCTCTTAGCAGATAGAGATCTCGTTTCAATGGTTCTAATGGGCTGAGATGATGGAGAAGGAGACTGAGAGAAAGTATTGGTTGGTTTTGTGACAGGAGGAGGAGCAAAAGATGAAGTGTGGGAGGTAGGATTTGAAGGCCATCCAGGCAGATCAATGGAAAAGTTGTATGGGATTGTTTGTGAGTTTGGTTCAACCACTGAGTTTACATACATTTGCTGTATTAAATTATTTACTTGTTTCTCAAAATTGGTGCACCATTCTCTATCCATGTCTGTTTCATTTGTGTCAGTGGTGTCATGCAGAACTTGTTTTCCAGAATCATTTGTTAGTTCAAGTTCAAAGCTATTTTCTTCAATGCAGACTTCATATGTGTTCTCATCAATAGTCTTATGTTTATTTTCCATTGTGCCTTCTCCATCACAATGTTCAACAACAACATTAGAGGTAACACTTACTATGTTTCCAATAGAACACTGTTTTCCTGCATTTACTTCAGTTGTTATTTCTCCAACCTCAACTTCATTTATTTCCAGTACTTCTACCTCTTCAATTTCAGTTTGTAACAATTGGAACTTATTAGTAGTAGTAACAGAACAAGCTTGAGCATCATTTTTAGATTTATTCACTTCAAGTTGCAGACTTTTATTTGCCTCATTTGCATCTTTCTCAGTAACCTCTTTTTCCACTTGCTTCATCATGATATTTCGTGCAACTTCCTCACTCCCATTTCTTTTATTTACTTTGTTTTTGTTAACCTTCTGCCACACTTGCTTAATGCAATCTTGTTTCTCTTTTTCTTTCCCCTTATTCAGCCTGTTCATTTTATCTTCAGAATAACTATTCTGTTTTTTTTCTTCACATTTCTCTTCATTCTTCTCACCTTCATATTTCTTGCAGTTCTTGCTATTGTGCCCAAACTCTTTACAAAAACAACAAATTTCCGGTTTCCACAAATACTCCACTTTCACAACTTGTTCTGCCCCATCTAGCATCTTCACATTGAAACTGTCTGGCAGTTCTTTGTATGGAGTAACTTCAACTAAACATTTAGCATAGGATAGGCGCTCAAATCTTTCAGTTGATGTATCCATACATAGGAGTTTTCCAACTCTGGCAGATAACCAATTTATTCCCAATGGTGACCAAGCATACAAGGGAATATTAGTTAATTTAATCCACACTGGCACTGCTTTTATACTACTACAGGAGTTGCCTATATTTTCATCCCACTTTTTCACAATAAATAACTTGTTTCTCATAACTACCGGATCTGCCTCAGAAATCTTTTTCCTATCCTCATCATTAGAGAACTTAAATAAGAAAAGGAATCCATCTGATTTAACAGTTATCATCCCCTTAAGTTTCCACGCACGCTTGAGATAGTACAGGACAGTAGAGTATGGCAGTGGTTTATCTAGGAAAAACCCAACGAGATAATCACTCCACAAAGAACTGCCTGCCCTGACTACTTCAGCAGGTGGCACAATTGCATCCCCTTGAAATTCAAGTAGAATTTCACGTGGAACATAGGAACCAGCATTAGTTGGTCTGGCTTTGAAAAGAGTGGTCCAAGCTTTCGGCTGATTGTCATGAGCAAGGGAAGAAGCTGAAGAGATTAAAGGAGGTGGGGTTGGTGATGGCAGGGATGTTTTGGTCAAAACACAGACAGAAATGGGTTGGGAAAGCTGAATATTGTCAGTGGCAGAGACAGGAAGAGGAGGAATGGGTGAAACAGTGTTGGTACGGGGAAGACCAGACTGTGAAGAAGGAGAAGCTGGGTTAACAGAGACAGGGGGAGGTACAAGGTACGACAGAGGGAGTAAGGGAGGAGCAGAAGGTGGCACAAGAATCGGGGAGGAAGGACAGGGCTGTAGAGAAGATAGGGGAAGTGATGGATTAGCGGGAAGGGAGAGAAGGATAGGGGCGGTCCCCATTTTTAAAAGAAAAGAGAATTTTTCCTTGACTTCGATGTACCTAACCTAAATATTCATTCATTTCACATTTAACTTTATTCGAAAATCATTAATATATTATAAAATCATTTTAAATTCATTTAATTCAAAATATCATAAATTTATCATATTTTCTTATTTAATTTAAATTCCATTTATCACCAAATCTAATTTCCAAAATAACTTACATTTCAGATTTTCTAACTTTACCATTTATTTATTTATTTCACTTATAAATTTTCAGAAAATCAATAATGCTTTACAAAAATCATTTTTAATCAAATTTAAATCAAAATATTATAATATTTAAATTTCTAAAATAATTTAAATTTTTTAGAAAAACATATTTTAACAACGGGTCTGTATTTCATTTTCTAGCCTAGATGAAGTGATACGGGTAATATATCATTTCAACCCGTAATTTACAAAGAAAACCCGGGTTTGATCATTTCAAAACCGCAATCCCAAGTAAATGAAAATAATTGAAAATCATTCAGGCCTATCATTTCAGCCCATAACGATTTTCTCCTATTCTAAAATCCGTTCGGGCATGTACCATTTCAGCCCATAGTGATTCTAATCTAAATGGAACTTGCAGTGTGATAAACTGATAAAATAATAGAACAACATAACATAGCAGTAATATACGATATAACAGGTGTTTAAGCATGTGTGAACATCATATAATCATAACATAGCAGATGTGATATGGTTATGCATTTTACAGATTCACTAGTGGTCAATTTACTAGTTATGTAGGTATACATTGTCAGGTGAGAGTAACTCACAGGTATAAGCTGGAGACAACAATCGAATGCACAAACTGAGATCTTCAAAAGCACGATAGCACAAATAGGATTTGAGATTGAGAGAGCCAAAGATTTATCACCTTGAATACATTCAAACAAACAAAACAATCTACATAAGTTTTCAACCCGAATATAATAAAACAATGTTAGAAATGAATGCACGAAACATCACCAAAGTATTTGCACTTTCTTCAACCACTTGTGCTTCAGTCTAGGGTCAGAAACACATGGCTAAGCATGGGTTAGGATCTGGTCTTTGGGTTCACATAGGTCGGCCTAGCATAGATTTAATGATGGTGCAAAGGTATGGCATGAAACTACACAAAACAAGGCAACACAACATGGTTCAAAGCATACAAAGGCTCAACCAAAGCAATCATGGGAATGGCCAGGTCTGGTGGGTCAGGGGATGATGTGGCATAGGGTGCAGGTCAGGTTGGAGGTGGTGGTCGTGGTGTAGGTGGTGGCCAAGGGGGTGTTTGTGGTGGTGGAAGACTAGTGTGTTTGGCTATGGTCATATAGTTGGAGTTTGATGCATTTATATGTAGATCTACTTCATGGGATGGCTCAGCTTGGCTATGGGGTTGGAGAAGAGGTGGTGGAGGCTGGTTCAGGTGGTGGTGGAGACAGAAACATGGCTGGAGTTGGCAGACTATACTAAAGAGATGAAGAAGCAAGTGTAAATTCACATGAAAACAATGGAAAAAGTGAAAAAGAATGAAAAGTTTACCAAAATTTTCTCTCAGGTGATGGCCGAAACATTTTTGTGTGTTTGAGAAACTTTTTTTACGTGATAAAGATGAGAGGAGTCAGCAAAAACAAAGGGGTATAGCCAGCAAATGAATAGATATGTTGATTTGTATTAAAAAGGCAAGTTTGAATATGAAAAGTCATGCATATAAAAGGACAAAAACCATTCAAATTTCCATAATTTATTTTGCAATTTTAAATACATGTAAAATACATATAAATAAAAATAAAAGCATGAAAATATAATGAATGAACAAAAATAAATAAATAAATTTTAAATAAATATAATTAAATTAAGAAAATAGCTTAAAAATAGAAACTAGGTTATAAAAATTGAACATAAATACACTAAGCTTTGGAAAAATTCTATCAACACTTTAAAAATATTTAAAAGATAAAATATATATAATATAAAATATTAACACATATTAAAATAAAATATGACAAAGAAAATATAATTTATATAATTTAAAATACACAAAATTGCTAAATAAAACAAATTGCATTCAGTATTAATATACATAACTTTCACAATTTAAGTCCGTTTTCAACGAAACGAAAAGCAGTATTCAAGTTATTAAATCAAATTTCATAATAAAAGATAAAATTTAAGAATTTAAATATTTAAATTTGAAATTAAAAAGTCAAAGTTTGACCAGTTTGACCAGAAATCCACCATTAAGTAAAATATTCAATTTATACAGGTTGGAATTATAATTCACATAATAATCAAAGTTTATATTTAAAAATGAAATGTTTGAAATGAAACAAGTTTAAAATAATTTCAAAATGAAATAAAGTCAAAATTAAAATATAAGAAAAATCTAGGGTTGTTACATAGACCGTGGGGGAAGTCGAGTGAACCACGTGGTGGCGATTCTGGATGAAGTGATCGGGAAGCATCTGCACTTGGTTGCATCATTTGCTCTAGCCGAATCCATCATCCACTCATACCTCATCACGTGCTGCCAAGGATTTGTCTTTCCTTCGTAGGCCGGGATAGTTGGCATGCTAAACTTCCTGGGATACTCGGCCTACAGAATAGTATCGGTGAATGGAGTATGACTCCTGGATATCCCCCAATCTTCATTGGTCAGGCCTTGATTCTCTCTCATCAATTGTCTGACCATAGCCGTTATGTCCGCAGTTTGTGTGGAGGATGGAAGGTAGGACTTTGTTCTTCGAGGCCACTCGGGTCGATGTCCTCTCTATTGGCGATCTGCCAAACGTGTATCTTAAAGGCTAGCTTCATTAGGGCCTTGTTGAGCCGGGCGTCCTGTCTCTACATGTGTTCTGGCTCCTAAGTTTCCCGTTCCGGCTTAGGTGTGGTCTCCCAGATGTAAACGATCCCTAGTTGATCGGTCGATAGCACCTGCTTGTGTAGCTTCAGTTTTACGGCGTCTTCGCCTGGGAGGTTCATTGGATGAAGTTGAGCTATCAGATGAAGAATACGAAGTAGGGCTACCTCCAACACTCTGATGCTGATGCTGTGTAAGTTGAGTCTCCTCAGCGAGTTGTCTTCTACTTTCCATGAGTTCTATGATCAATTCGTTGAATTCTATCCTTGTAACGACTTCCATTTGATTATGAGCTCCGGTAGTCCCTACACCGGGATTACCTTGCTGATTGCTAGGTCCTATTTGTTATACGCTAGCAGTCTCGTTGACGTCCGCATTATGAGAGGAAGATCAAGTTTGCGGTCTTCCCATAGTAGAATTGTTGATCGAAACTCTGAGTAAATTCAACGGACATCTTGTAAATAAGTTGGATCTCCTTTGAGGGATTTATTCAATCCAGTAGTTACAAAGCAGGTCCTAGTAACCTGAGAATTCGATTCTCAATGAAAGCACTAAAATGTTACACCAAAATTGGTCACTAACACCCCTTGAGAAAGATTGTGTAAAGAGATTAATGAACAAAGTAAATTAAAATAGATAACTATATACTAAATTGAATGCAAAAACAAGAACATCGGATTTATAGTGGTTCAGCGTAATTGCCAACGTCCACTTTAAGTTTCGATCTTTATTGCTTTCACAAGCGGCTGAATACAGATACAATCCATACTATAAAGAATTGAATACAAATGCTAAGTAAAATAAGTGAGTCTTGAAAGCGGTATAGTCTCCCTAGTGTTTTCGATGAAAGGTCCATTTCACTGTGCCCCTTTCCTTCTATTTATAGATGAAGATGGGTTGGACTTCCCTAATAGGCCTAGGAGCAAGGTACCTCGGCCCGTGGCGAGTGACTTCTATGTGTCGAGCCGTAAATACCGAATGACAAATGCCGAGCCATATGTCCAAGCCGATCAACACCCCTATACAGAACGAGGTAGTGTGTTGCGCTAAGTGTGTAGGCCGAACAAGGCTGGAATGCCGAACGAGGTTGGAAGGCCGAACGAGGCTGTAGTGCCGAATGCGTACGAGTGCCGAGTGAGACTCCTGCCGAACGATACTGAATATCAAGCGAAATTTATGACGAACGACCCTGTTATGCCGAATGAGGCTCTATGCCGAGCAAGGCTTGTGCCAAACAAGGATAGATGCTGAACGACCATGCTATGGCGAACGAGGCTGGAATGCCGAGCAGGGCTTGGATGCCGAGCGAGGATAGATGCCAAACGACGCTTGGATGCCGAACAAGGCTTGAATGTAGAGCGATGTTGGATGTCGGTCGAGACTTCTCTGCCGAACAATATGAAATGCCGAACGACATAGCTGTACCGAACGGCCCTTTATGCCAAACGAGCCTTCTACATCAAGTCTCTTGTTACCTGGTCGAGCCACTAGGTAACAGTCAGAAAACAAATTAAATGGGATTTTTGGAATTTTTATATATTTTTCCTCGGTATTTTGATGAATATATAAAATTATTTAAGGTATGGTACATAAATGTTATATATATTTAATTAAAGAGAAGGGGTATTTTATAAAATAAAATCATTTTTTATTTTTGAAAATATTGGCAGCACTTTTGAAAAAGATATTTAGCAACCAATGAAAATTTGAAAACAATAGCAAGTTAGTTAAAAGTTTTTCTCTTTTAAGTTAGAAACAAAAATAACATGTTTTTAGCATGTTTTTCTACTTTCGACACCAGAGGTTCCGACCAAGACGTTTCACAGCCATGCTTCCAAAACCAATGTGCTTGGTATTAAGCTACTTGATATGTAGCGTATTGGATAATGGCCACAGGTACGTAGTCGAAACATTGGGTTCTGAAGGGGTTGGAGTATGCCTTTGTTTTAAAATAAAACACCACATGCTTTGCTTTAAAAGGATAGCTTTCGAATTAGTTTGCTTTCAAAAGAGTCAAGTGTTTTTACATAAAAGGTTTCGAATGGGTTGCGCTCTTATATTTAAGTAATGCTTTCGAAGGTGTCGAAACCCCGAGATGCCACCTTTTTACCTTTCAAAGTTAATGATTTTGAAAGTTATATTTAGCTTTTAAAATTAGCCACTTCTCCAATGCTTTCGAAAGGGTGGGTTTGACACCATCTCTTCTTACTTAGGAATGCTTTTGAAAGGTTGGCTTTTGACTTAAATGATGTCATAGTCCCTTTTGTTCTGTTGAAGTATAGCCCAATGGTTTTGAAAGAGAAGATTTTAATGGTTTTGAAAGGTGTTTTCCCACATGTTTTAAATTGAACCTAAGTGCTTTCGAAAGGTATGAGTTTCTAAAGGTTTGATTCTTTCGAAAGGCTTTAAAAATGGTTTCGAAGGGGTGGTTTCCCAATGGTTTTGAAGGAGTCGAAAGGTAATATTTTCTAATGGTTTTGAAAGGGTTGAAATGAATGGTTTTTCCAAGGGTTTATAAAGGCAATGTTTTGAAGTGTTTTATGATATGATGTCTGAGATTTTAAAGCTATGCAAAGGTAGGTTTTCAAAGGTTTCGAAAAGGGTTTTTAAAATGGTTTTGAAAGGAAGGTTTTAGCCTTTTGGCCTAAGATAAATGAAGGGTTTTACTAGGTTTTAAAAGATATGCTTTCAACGGGTTTGGAAAGGGGTGCTTTCAGTAAAACCGAAAGGGGTACTTTCAAGTGTTTAAATGTTTTCATCAACTAATGTTTGAGTAAAGTGTATGTGTATAACATGGCAATGTGATTTTGAGTAAAGCAAAGTGTATAAATGTTTTCCTTGTTTAATTTTGGTTTAAAAGGGTTTGAATCAGTTTCAGATGAAAAAGGTTTTCAAGGAAAATTATAGGAAGGCGTCCCTAAGTAAAATGACTCAGATATTAGATAGATGGTACTTGTATACGGTCGCACCCGGTACACTAGCTATTAGCCCCAACTAATTAGTCCAAAATTTCAATGTGTAAGGCTTTGTCATACGTAAGACTAAAATTATGGTTATACACAGAAGGGAATATATATTCGTGTACAAATATGTTATTGGTGAGCCCGCAAAACGATTAGGATCAGGTGACCCTGGGAGGTGTTAAATTAGGGATAGACTGTCCAGAAGATAAGTATATAATAGACAGTTAAGGACAGGCCATCCAGAAGAGGTGTGTCTAATAGATGTTAGATCATTTTGTTATTTTGTCTTGTAGGCCAGAGTCGGCCAAAGGTTAATTTCAGCCAAACAAAACTAAAGTGTTTGAACAGATAATTCTTTTATTACCTGATATGTATGTTTACATAATGATGCTTTACAGTATATAATGGGGACACACAGTATTATTCACACCAGGCTTTATGTCTGACTCAAAGTTTTTACTTTTTCCTTAAAATCTTGGTTGTTCAAAATTGATTTGAGTAGGCTGAGGGTTGAGGCTTTTCATGTTTTTAGTAGGATGTCGAACGAAGCTACCGGAGGCGAGCAAGAAGCTAACATATAACTATTTAGGAGTTGTAGTTCTTTGTTTTGTGTTTATTTCTTCTGTGTATTTAGTTATGACTCTGATCAACCAAGAGGGCATCTTCGTATGTCGCTCTTGGCATATTCGGTAATAATTATATTTGATCTTTGCCTGGAAAACGTTATGGGATTGTGTAGTTTAAATATGGAACATATGTTTTGAATGTAATGGAAGATTTTGTTTTGAGATCTATGATTTATTTTATATTCAAATGCTTCCGATGTTATGGATACCATTAATATAGCCATAATTAGTCCCTACAGCATCCGTAGTGCTTAGCTTTAGGACTCTAGATATGGGATATTATGTTAAGATTGTAAGTTAGTAAGAAAACTAGGTCAGTAACTAGAAGTAAAAAATGCTTCAGTCTTAAAAATTTTAGGATTTTTGAGAAATACATTTAAGCTTATCGAGAGACACCATTGAAGGAAGACCATTCGCCCATAGGCGATAAGACGAACATGAATATGAAGGGAATTTTCTATTCAAAAAGGATTGTTTAAATTGGATGATGATATGCTAGAATATTGATTTGTTTAATTTGAAAAAGATGGTTTAAATTGGGTTTCGCATATTTTTTGCGTAAAACCTGTTTTTAATGATGTTCAAATGCCATGGAAAATTTTTATGTTGTATAAACAATGATTTTGGAGTTGGATTTCAAGTTTGATAATTTTCCAAGCTATGGAAAGATTGTTATGGATTTTAAAAACAAAATATGGTTATTTGGGTTTATAAATTTATTTTGGAAAATATACAAAGAATTTAGGTGTAGAATTTTGGTATGATGGATAACATGATTAAAGTGAATTTCTAGAATTTTACGGGATTTTTCTAAAGAAATTTGCATTGAAAATTAAATTATTTTAGAAGAGAGGCTTCTTTATAAAATTGGTATTACTTAATGGAAGGGCTTATTTGATTAACTTAACCATGGTTTAGATTTGAAATTAGTAGCAATTATTTTAGAAAAGAATTTGAAAAGGTTAAGGCAACCAATCTGTTGCTGACACGTGGCGGGTTAGTTAGAGAAAAAACGATTTAAGTTGTATTAAACCAGATTTACTCATAAAAGAGGGTTTTGCCTACTTTGGAAGTATCTTTGATATAGAAGCTTTCGCCTTCAACCCAGTTGAAATCTACAATGCCGAAACCAACACACAAGGTATCACGTTGATGGTACATAGTGGATTGGAGGAAGGCGAAAGGTACGGTGTCAAAAGCATAGCTTTCGAAGGAGTCGCTACCTTGGTTTTTTTAAAAAGAGAAGCGCCTGCCTTTGATTTGGTTTAGCCTTTGAAGCAGCCAAAGCAAATGGTTTCGAAAGAGTTTTTAAATGGTTATGAAATGGTTGCCATAATATAAGTGTGCTTTCAAATGGGTTCCTTAAGTTATGAAAGAATGTTTTTAAAGCAGCGGTTCCGACTAAGTCGAAACCCAGCTACCATTCTTTAGCCTTTCGATGGTTTTAAAAACATTAATGCTTTCAAAAGGTAGTGTTTATTTTTAAAAGGTGTTTTAGGCGTCTTGAGAATTGCTTTAGAAAGGGTCTAAGGGTTTCGAACACAATGGTGTCGAAATGGGTTTCAACGCTGTCCTTCAATGTTTATTTAAATGGTTTAAGGATTTTGAAAGAGATGTTGCCGACGCCATCAGGTTTTCCCTAATATTTTTATATAATAAAGAATGATTTCAAAAGAGATGCTTCCTCCTATATTCACTTTGATCCAAATAATATTTTATGTATAAACCCATTGGTTTCGAAAGTGGGACTTTCAATTATTTCGGAAGGGTTAATTCCAATAGTGTCGAAAGGGATACTTTCAACTGGTTTCGAAGTTATGCATCCAAAGTTAAACGTTAATATTTTAATACAATCGAAAGGTTTCGAAAAGAAGGTTTTAAAGTATTAAATAGGCAGGAGCCTAATGTTTTTAGGATAGATTTTAATGCTTTCGAAGGAGGTCATATATAAAGTCAAAAGCAAGATTTCGAAGGTTTCGAAAGGTATTATAACCAAACTCTATTTTTAAAACAAGAAACCCATGGCTAAAAAAAAAGGAGTTTTGAATTGGTTTTTAGAAGGAGCTTTCCTTGATAAAGTAATACATTAAAGGGATTAACTATGTTTTATATTAAACCCACAGGAGTGGTATTGTTATGTTATTATGCATGCTTCTTCAAATATAATATCCACATTAAAATAGACCCATAACTATATTTCAGGGAAATGGGCAGAAGAACTAGATAGGTTGACCCAGTGTGAATATAAATTGATTAAACTCCAGGATGAGTAAAATTGCATTCAAGAAGTCGAGGAGGATGGAATATAGGATGCCTAAATATGGAAGTTGTCAGGGAGATAGGTTCATAATGAACCCATGAAAACTATGACTAAGTAGTTATTGGGGTTACCAATAGGTTCTTAGTGATTCCATGAAAACTATGAAATAAAGAGTGGTTAGTAGGGGCTAATTGTTTTGTAATGCACCAATGAAAAGTATATCCGGATTAAGTTATTGACAGTTGTCACTAGATTCCTAGTTAACCCATGAGAACTAGGATGGGAGAGAAGTTATTGGAGTAACCAACATATTCAGGGGAACCGATGAATTAATTTAGTTAATTGGTAGGGACCAATTGGTTCATAGTGCATCCATGAAAACTATGAAATAGGACAGGAATTCCATATATAAAGGTTATTAGTAAGCCTATAAAAACTAATAGGTTAATAGTGATCCTAGAAATTGTAAATATGAAGTAAATTTAAACAGAGGATGGGGAATCCAGTATGTTTTGACATGTTTGCATTTCATCATAATATTTTAAAATGACTGTATTTTTAATCATTATGGACGCAAGAGCACAGAGGATGGGGAATCCAGTATGTTTTGAAATGTTTGCATTTCATCAAAATATTTTTAAATGACTGTATTTTTAATCATTGTGGACGCAAGAGCACAATATATGGCTATATAACGGTTCAGAGGTACTAGTGTGGGGAAAACACATTCTGCTAAGCGGCGTGGTCTCGCTAGAAATCTAAATGATTTGAGATGGTAGATTATTATTCATACCTGGCTTATGTTTGACTCGACGATTATGTTTTTCCCCTTGAATACTCGGGTACTCAATTGATTTTAAGTAGTTTAAGTGCTGAGGTTTTTAGGTACCTCATTAGAAAAATAAAGCTTTTGGAGACATGCAGGAGGCATGATAGCTATATAGAGTTTTCTTTTATTTGATTCCGCTGTATTGTTTGTGATGGCAAAGTTGTTATATTTCCTATATAGACTCTGATCATCGAAAGGGGCATCTTTATACGTCGTTATTGGCGTATGTTGTAATAAATATATTTTCTTTGAACATGATTTGCGATTATGGGATTATGTATTAGATTGGAAATGTTTTTAAATGGAATGTGATTTAAATTTGAAGTTCAAATTTATTCCATATTCATGTGTTTCTGTGTATCAATGAATCTAACACCGTCGTATTTGGTCGTCGAGGATTAATAACTATGGATGACTGCACCATCCGTAGCTATTAGTTTTGGGCAGCCCAAGTAGAGGGATGTTACAAGTTGTTATCAGAGCATAGGTTTATGAAACTTTAAAAGAAAGTTAAACCTAAAATATTTTCAAAAGTAATCCAATGAATTTAAAATATGATTGGGGTTTGGGTTAACGTTATAGTAATGGACTTGTATTCGATAAATTGATAAATATGTAAATATGTGTTCCCCTCTCTCTTAGACCATTCTTCTACATTTAACTAAGGCTCATATGTAGATTTACGGGAAAGAAGATATGGAAGCAGGAAATGAAAGAGGATATCTAGGTGGAAGAAGCACCACAACCAATGGAAATGCTCGACCTAGTACCTGGAGGAACCAAGGTCGATAGGCTAATGCTAACCCAAATGCTGAATCCAATGTAGGTGTTGGAAATCCGCTAGTAGATGCGGGGATGGTGTATCAGTTGTTGGCCAATCTTCTGCAAGCTGGAGTTGCTAGTAATGTTGGAGGAGTCGATCTTGCGGCTCCAGTCGGGAATAACTATGTTGAGTTAAGTAGGGATCACACCAATTTGGGTGGAAAGCGGTTTTCTGCAATGGTGGATGCTATTGAAGTTAAGAATTAGCTATTAAACTGTGAGAGGATCTTTAATGATCTTGGATTATATGATGGCAAAAAGGAGGCTAGCCTCTAGGCAGTTGCAAGTGGCAGCGCTTCTCTGTTGGAATAGTGTGACCGTTGGAGTTTCAGAGGAAGAATTTAAATGGGTTGATTTCAGAATGAGGTTCGAGCAAAAGTTTTTATCTGAGGCTGTTAAGTCGGTGATGATGAGGAAGTTTATGGATCTAGTCCAGAGTAATATGTCTCTAATTGAGTACGTTGCTAAGTTTGATGAGTTATCTCGATATGGATATGGCACTATAGACATTGACATCGAAAGGTATGAGGCTAGGATATTTTTCCAGGATAGGGAGATATCTTTGAGACATCCTAATAGTCATAAATGAATTATATTCTCAGTAGAGAACACTGACCGGAATATTTATGCTTTGTTAAGTGCAATGGAAGTAGGAGAAGATCTAAGTCATGTTCGAATACCAAGAGAGTTTGCAGATGTCTTTGAGCCAATCACAGGACGACCACCAAAACGAGTTGTTGAGAGATCTTATGAAAGGAGCTAAACCTGTGAGTAGACCACCTAGCGGGATGATACCAACTGAAATGGAGTTGAAGGTGCAGCTAGTGGATCTGGAAGGACGGAATTTAATTAGACCAAGTAGTTCGCCTCGGGGAGTGGCCGCGATATTCATGAAGAAACCAGATGGGTCATTAAGGATATGCATCGACTATTATAAGGTGAACGAAAAGGCGATAAAGAATAAGTATCCTCTGCCAAGGTAGATGATCTGTTTGATCAATTTAGTGGGTCCGGAGTGTTTTCCCAGTTGGATTTCGCAACGGGGTTCCATCAGTTGAGAGTGGTGGAGGACGGTATTCCTTTGATAACATTTTGAACTAGATATGTTTCATATGAGTGGTCGGTAATTCCATTCGGGTTGACTAATGTACCTTCTTTCTATGAGGATTTGATGAATCAAGTCTTCCAAGAGTATTTGGATAGATTCGAGTTAGTGTTTATAGATGACATTTTGGTATACTCAGAGGATGAGAGAGAGCATGAAGATCATCTTAGAGTGGTGCTAGAGAAGCCAAGGCAGAATTATCTAAAGGCAAAGTTTTCCAAGTGTCATTTTAAGAAGAAAGAGGTTAATTTTCTAGGTCACATCATTTCAGAGAATGGATTGTCAGCCGATCCAGATAAGATCGAAGCTATGAATAATTGGAAGAGACCAAAGACGCTGACTGGGTTTAAAAGTTTTTGGGACTTGCTGGCTATTACCAGAGATTCATCAAAAATTTCTCACAGATAGCAGCACCTTTAACTAAGCTTATCGGGAAGGAAGTGCAGTTTGTTTGGTCCTACAAATGTGAGGAAGCATTCCTTAAGTTGAAGCATTTGTTGACCAATTCTCCCGTGTTAGTCATACTAAATGGAAACCAAGGGTTGGCAGTGTACACTAATGTACGTAGGATTGGATTGGGAGTAGCTTTGATGCTGAGGGGCAAGGTCATTGCCGATGTATCTAGGCAGCTTAAACACCATAAAGTAAGATATCCTATGCATGACTTGGAGTTGGAAGGGGTGATTTTTTCCTTGAAGATTTGGAGGCATCATCTATTAGGGGAGAGATTTGAGTTGTATACTGATCATAAGTCTTTAAGATGCTTATTCTCTGAGAAGGAGTTGAATATAAGGCAGCAGAGGTGGTTAGAGTTTTTGGCTGCTTATGATTTTGGTATGGAGTATACATTAGGGAAAGGTAATAGGTGGCTGATACTCCTAATAAAAGATATCAGAATGTGGTGTTGGCTATGTTGCAAAAACGGAAGGATCTATAAGCTTTGGCTAGTTGTGGTGTGCAGTTAAGATCGACTGCTAGTTCTAGCCTGAGTACTTCCATGTTGTCCTGTTTAGAAATTCGGCCAGTGTTGATTGAGAGAATTGTTTTGAAGCAGAAGGAGGATCCACTATTAGACAAGAGGATCAGTAGGCTTGTGGTTGGAACTAAGGTCGATGATTTGAAAGTTTTTTGTCTTGACCGGAGATGATGGTTGAGAAAGAAGGAGCGATTATGTGTTCCAGATGTTGAGAACTTGAGGAAAGAAGTTCTTTTAGAATGTTATCGATCCAAGTTTACGATGCATCCTAGAGGGACAAAGATGTATCAGGATAGGAAGAAAATCTTCCATTGGGAGGGCATGAAGAGGGATGTTGGCTTGTGGGTTACGGCATGCTTAAACTGTCAACAAGTGAAAGCCGAACATTAGAAGCCTAGTGGGTTACTTTAGTCTCTAGAGATTCCAGTTTGGAAATGGGATTCAATATCCATGGATTTTATAGATGGTTTGCCAAGGTCAGATAGAGGAAATGAAAGTACATGGGTCATAGTGCATAGATTGATCAAGAGTGCCCATTTCATTCCAGTAAAGTCGACCAGGACGACACTTGTTTTGGAAAAGTTGTTAATGAAGAACATGGTTGGAGTTTATGGAGTTCCTAGTAGCATAATAAGCGACGGAGATGCTTTATTAACTATTGAATTCTTGAAACTTCTATAGGATGTGCTAGGCACTAAGCTCAAGATGAGTACAACATATCACCCACAGACTGATGGGTAGACAGAGAGAGTCAATAAGGTACTCTATGATTTGTTGAGAGCTTATGTGTTGGATTTTGGTGGATCTTGGAAGGATCACCTGCATTTGGTTGAGTTTTCCTATAATAATAGTTACCAGACTAGTATTGGAATGACGCCTTTTGAAGCTTTGTATGGAAGACCATGCAAATCACTAGTATGTTGGTTGGAGACTGGAGACAGATTGGTTTTAGGTCAAGATTTGGTTAGGGAGGCATCAGAGAAGATTGAGTTGATCCGAGAAAGGATAAAGGAAGCTCAATTTAGACAGAAGAGTTATGCAGATAAGAGGCATAAAGACGTAGAGTTTTTAGTGGGAGATAGAGCTTTCATTAAGGTATCCTCAATGAAGGGTGTGGTACAGTTTGGGAAGTTAGGAAAACTTGCATCGAGATATGTTGGTCCATTCCAAATTATAGAGAGGATGGGAAAGCTCGCATACAGAGTAGAGTTGTCAAGCAATATGGCAAGTGTACATAATGTATTTCATGTGTCTCATCTTTGCAAGTATGTGGGTGATCCAGAGACTGCTATTCCTCCAACGGGATTGGAATATCTAATAGTAGAGCCTAATTTTACTTTTGTTAGACAACCAATTTGAGTTGTTGCGAGAGATGAGAAAAGGTAAATGTGACAAACCGGAATTTTCAAATATTTGAAATTGAAATATTTAATTTATTTTAAATATTTGAAAGTTGGTTTAACTTGAAATTCAAATATCACTGACTTTTTAATAATTTAAATATTGAATTTAAACATTGGAAATTGGATAAATTATGAAACCTGAGGTTTTGAGCTTGTTAAAAATATTTCAAAGGCTTGAAAAATTTATATTGATTTTACTGGAGATAGTAAAAGTGTTAAATTTGAATTTGAGAGTGTTTTGTTCAACTTTGAATTTAAATCGTTTAAATCAATATTTTAAAATAGCCTTCCGAGGTACAGTCTCGGAATTCAATAAACCAGTTTCATTATATTCGTAATAGTGTATTTTTATTGGATTTCAATTTTTTCCATGTTTGGAGTGATCGTTTTTCCATACGATAGATAAACGCGCTAGAATCTTTGTCGAAAATTTAATATTATATTGGGTTCAAAAAGCTATATTCTCCATACGATCGAGATAGGACTCGAAACCTTTTCCATTTTGTCCCAAATAGGGGTATAACCTTATAAACGCCTAGCGGCATGCCTCGATGGGAGGTTGAGATTGTGAGTTGCGTAATTGTAACGATTTAAATTTAAATTTGAATTTAATAATATTATATACAATATTTAATATAATATTATTATCACAAGGCAATTACACGTTTCTTCTTTTAAAACACTTGACAAAATTTTGACATGCGTTGATTTTAAAAAAATAACGAAGGACGGCCTCGTTTAAACATAAAGAAAAAAATTCGAGTGGCAAAAGGAAATCAACTTAAGAATTCAAACAATGGCTGCCTTTCTAATTTGTATTCACAAATTTGTTCATCAGGTAGGAAACTCTAATCATTGGCCGAAGTAATCTAGCATAGCATCAAATTGAACTCGTTCAATTCGAGTTAGGAACTCAACCACGCTGCGAAGACGATCTCAAAGTCGCGATAGCTAAGGAGCGTGGCGATTGCTGGAGCGAGTTAGGGCTAGGGCTTGGGGTTTCTCGGCGATTTGGCGACGAGTGGTGGTGGCTTTACGCAGAAGCGCGCTGTGTGGAGGCTAGAACGAAGATGGTGCATTGGAAGTGGAATAGCACGCGGTGAAGCATTGAGGGCAGGGTGCGTGAGCTATCAAATTTGGGCGAAGGTTGCTTTGGCAACGTGTCTGGAGCAGTGTGACAACATTTTGGTCGGTTGGTCGGTGTTCAGTCATCGAAGCTTGGTCGATTTCGATTTAGGGTTTAGGGGCATCGAATTTTGGGTGACTCGAGCCTGAGATGGCATGAGGTATCACTATTATTTTCCTTTACAGTAAATAAATCTTAAAAGTTAAAGTAGATTTCTTGATTTAAAGTTGTTCTTAATTTAATTTAAATGTATACAGGAAATCAGGAAAATAAATGTATATGTATTTTTACAGATATGCACATATAATTTAATGTGTACATATAGGTAAGATTTTGGGAAAAATTAATAGGAATTTTAAAGTATTAAAAAGTTCATTTTTGAAATCTATAGTTTATTTTTATAAAAATATATTCATGGTTTCGACTTGAAGAAAATATATATATATATATATATATATATATATAACAGAAAAATTTAAATGTTTGAAGTTATATTAATTAAATTTGTAGATCGATAAATTATTTAATATATATATAGGTAATTTCAAAAGGAAATAAATATACTTGTATACATTTTTAATTTACCAGTTTACTTTAAATAATGGATTTGGTGATTAAATTGTTAAATTAAGTTATTTGAATTATTTCAGTTACTAAAAGGTTTCTAAAAGAAAATGTTAGTTTAAAAGTAAATTATCAGTTTAAAATAAATTTATTAAACAGTAATTAGTTATTCGATTTGTTCGAATATTAACAAATCGTATGGTGTTTATACAAGGTCTAAAATTTATTTTAGAAATAGTAAAGATGAAAAATGGATCGCAAACTGCAAAATAAAAGGTGAGTTAGTCTCACTCATCTGGATTGTTATTTGAATTTAAATAGTTAAATTTAAATTTTGGTTATAGGATTGAATTGATTGGATGTGGTATATTATATATAGTAGTACATATATTAGAGTGATTGATTTCCCTCATTATATAGCGGATGAGACCCTATGCGCCGCATAATAGCGAATGAGATAATATAACCCCAAATACCATGATATTCCACCTCGAAGTGGAATTGGTAATTTTATATTGTGCTAACATCTATGGATGCAGGGAAACAGGTTAGAGGGATCCAACTAGATTTCTCAAAAAATTTAGATTCGTTTTAGTATTTTGTGATATGATTTGATAAATCTGAGATAGACTATATTGGTAATTGAAATATGGATGTTATGGTTTGATTGAATATATTTGGGTATGCTGACTTATCAAATATATATAGATAAGATTTTTAAAAAGGAAATTGAAAGGAGAAAGGTTTGGATAAATGAATTGGAAGAGGATAAAAGTTGATTCTTTTTAAGTTCTAATAAATAAAATTCCAAGTGTGGGAAAAGAGATTTTTGAATAATAGGAATAAATGAATTTTTAGACGTAAGTGATGATATTTAAAGGAATAAAAGATTTATTTTTGAAATACAGAATTTAAATGGTTTGGGAAGGAATAAAGGAAGAATTTTGAAATAAATATGAAATGGGTATTTTCAGTTTAAATAAGGGTTTAAATCATAGTAAAGAAGTTAAATCTGAAATTTATGGGTTTTGAAATAAATTTGGATAAGTAAAAGAATTTATTTTAATGAAGTAACTTTTGGAAATCAATTTGGAAATTGATTTAGTATTTGAAACTATGTTTGAAAGAAGGGTGAGACTATGGAATTTATAAACTGGGTTTATAAAGTGGAATGGATATCAGTGGATATTCGGAAGTATAAATTCATGGTGAGAATTTATAAAGGAATGGAAATTTGTTTTAAAAATAAATAGTGGTTTATTTTTAAAGGAGTGGAAGAGAAGTGTATTTTCCGGAAAAGCTAAGTACGTTTTCAAAACAGATTTTTAAGTATAAGTTAAAATTTTAAAGATTGTTTAAAGGGCTATTTTCAAGAAATAATTATTAAGTTGTTAAATTTTTAAAGGTAAAGATTTAATAAATTATTTATAGTGGTAATTATTTTAAAGGTTAATTGGTATTATGTTTTAAAAAGATAATTATTGATATTTATATTTTATAAAGTAATTTTATTTTAAAGATAGTTTGGTTAAGTTTAATTTAAAAACTCGTATAGAATTTCGTAACTCTTGTTTTAAAATTTAGTTTGGCTTAACTTTATTTCAAAATTAGTTTTATATTTTAAGAAGTAGTTTTATTATAATTATTTTTAAAGTATATATTTTTGAATAAAGTGTTCAAGTAGATTTAATTTAAAAAAATTTAGAGTATATTTTAGAATGAAGTGATTTAAATTATTTTAAGTCAAAAGTATTTGGACTTGGTGATTTCCAATGGAAATAGAAATATTTGGGAAAATTTATTCCGTAAGAGAAAGGTGCTTTGAAACTGTTTTCAGAAGGTTGAAGTAGAAAATTGCTTGCGAGGTTATTTTGAAAAAAATAATTTAGAAAAAATAATTTAATTTAATGGTTGTTTGTGAAAGTTATTTGATAGTTAAATAACCGACCATCAATATTGGCCAATGCGCTGATCATTTCGAAGAGACCGGGATCGGAATTTATTTTTCGAAAACCACTTCCATCCGGTTTGAACGTTTTCGTGAAGAAGATGAGATCTTGGAGTCGAAGATGGAGGAGTGAAGTGCAAGGGCTAATCTCTACTAATCCTATGGGTGATTCCAAAATGGATGTAGTAGGAGTAGTGCCTTCGGTTCCGTTCGAACCCATTACGGACTTGTATGAACGAATGCTTTCAGAACATTGTCAGGCGGACGATGAGCATTCTAAGTGAAAGTGTGCTAGGAAGGTAACGCATAGCCTCGAGCCTCATCAACCGGGAATGGCTAAAACAGGGGAGGTGCATACAACGCTAAGTGGCTAGTAACCAATTAGGGTAAGGTCACCACTGTCTAGATGTCCCTTTTATTTCGGCTGTGTGGCGGTTGCTGATCCCAACCGTGGGGTGAACTTATTCGGACTATCCAGTATGGGGTAGCTCCGATCTTGTGATGCAGGGGATCAGGGTGGATCCTCGCTATAGTGATCTAAACCACGTACTATGACAGGCCATATCCCAATAGCCCTGCCATTGATGGAAATCCATTCTCCCTACGTGCCTTTACAGTTTTGTTTGTAGAACCCAATTTGCGGCTAGTAGCTGGAATTTAATAATGTAATAATTTCGGCTATCTGAATAAGTATTTGTACATAGACACTATTATAATATCAGAGGATTTTATAAGAAATGTTTTGGTTATCGTAAGGTAAAAACGCGGCATGTTTATTTGTGGCGTGGTCTTACGAGATACCTTTGATTTGAAATGATTTTGAAAATTTTAATAACCCAATTGAGTGTGTTTTCTCACGCTGGTTTTCTAGACTGACTCGGGTGTTATTTAAATATAATGCTCGGGTCAGACCGAGTATTATAGAATACAGGATATGGTGTTGTGGAGCTTAAGAGACGAGCTGGATGGTGAGACGTACTTCCGTACTCGATTATTATTCCGCTATGTATTCAGTTTGAGGACAAGTTTATATAACTGTCCAACATTTGGATATTGATTGTGCTGTTGAATTGAGATGTACTCTAAAATGTATGTATATATGATGATACAGATTCTTTGCATTTAAAGTCGATGTTATATATCATATTTTATTCCGCTGCGTTTGTGCGATTCTTATATTGTTTTATGTTTCTTCTTTTACCTCCTTCTTCATTAACCCTAATGGTTCGGTTTTCCGACATCCGACTGTTAGGCATTTGATACAGTGGATGTATTGATGTTGATTTTTGGGCATTGAGAAATCATGTCGTTATACTTGGTATCAGAGCTGATGGTTTAGCGAGAACCTTGGCTCTGGTGGGGATTACTCATATAATAGAGTCCGAAGTACTCTAGAATGAGTTTGAGTGTATTAATAGTATGAGCGTGTATTTGTTAGTGAATATAAAAATTGTTTTTATGTTGTGTTGACTTAACGGTTAAGTATTTATGAATTCTGGTCGATATGTGGGAAGCTATGTCATTGATAGGGGTTTCTAAACTCTTAAACAAGATAAACCGACACAATATTGTTTTAAAACGGGTAAATGAAATAATTTTACCCAAATTATTTTTGTATATAAAAGAAATAATTTTCCGTAAATTGTAATTGCTGTATATGGTTGCTTGGTTGTTAGGGAATGATAATATTAAATTATCATCATTATTTTGCAGAAAATGAATAAGAAATTGAAAATCATAACTAAAGCTAAGAAAGTAAATTCATATTACATAATTAAATTGTATGTGAGAATTATAAATGTAATTTATAATTTAAAATAAATTTACAGAGTAATGTATGAATATGAATTGGCAGGATTGGAATTTGGAATTTTGGGAAAAAGTTTAAATTCTTTTGAGTTTGAAAATGATTTTCAAAAGTTTTGGAGAAATAATAGTGATATTATTTGAAAAATATTTTCAAACTAGATTTGAAATCTGGTGAGGTTTGGAATTAAAATATTTGGAAAGGGTTTTTGGAAAGACTAAAAGCACTGAACTCACTTCGGTCGTTGGAAAATAATTTCGGTGCTGACTGTAGCATCATCGAGATTCATTTTTGAGTTTTCGAGAGAAGAATTGCTACCAAATTGTTTTAAATTGGAATTGTTGCAAAACTGGGTTTGGTTTTGAAATTTAAAGAGATGATTGAATTTACGGGAGGATTTTGGATATAATTGATTTCAAAGATGATTTTGAAATATTGAGTAATTGTTTTAAAAAAGACTCTGTAATCTTATTAAAAATATAATTGGAATATAAATAAGCTGGAAAATTATAAAAGTTAAAAATTTGAATTAAAATGGAATGTAGTTGACTCTAGTAAATAAAAGTAAAAATTTATTTTATTGGAAGTAAATTTGTGGAAGAACAAATTTATTTAAATTTTTAAGTAATGGAACTAGAATTAAAGTTAAATAGTGGAATCAATTTAAATTGTGTCAAGAAAAGTGAATTGTAAATTTGTTCGAAGGAACTAAAGGAAGTAAAGTTTAGAAACAAACTTTTTATTGAAATTTGAAATTGTGGAATAAGATTCAACTTGAAAGGGTCAAATAAAGGTAAGTGTGACTAGAGAATAAAGTTAGAAAGATAAGCCAGTTAAAGAAGGTTGGTCAATGGAATGGAAATAAAATTGTGGATAGACAAATGAATTTGCATTTGTAAGAAAATAGAGTTGAAACTGAATATTGGGAATTAATTTAAACTGTGTGCAATGAAAGTTAGTCAAGATTTGACTAAATAAAATAAAGGACTGAAATAAAATTAGTAAGTAAACTAATTGATTCAAGAGGGTAAGTAGATGAATTGGAATTGTATATTATATAATATTTAATTTAAAATGTGTAAAATAAAGTAAAGTTATAGAATTATTTCTAAGTGAACCAAAATAAATTTGTAAGTGGAACAAATTTGAAATAATGATATGAACCAGTTATGAATGGAAGATAGTCGATAAAATTCAATACTCAGAGTTTGAAGATGAATTGAATTCAGATAGAATTGAAAATGAAATCTGGGTGAATATTGGGCAAAAGTATCGAGGTTTGAAATTAATTAGTAAATTGAAGCAAATTGAATCTATATGGAATTGGAGATCCAATTTAAAAATAAGTGGATATAAGGTTTAAGTGGTAGAGTAAAAATAAATATAAGAAGTGTATAAAATATTTATATTAAACTTAAGAAATGAATGGTGAAATTCTTAAGTACGTTTGGTATTGGAAATATACTAAGTAATTTTGGAATGGAGATTAAGTAAAGTTGTGAAATGGGATAATTATGGATAAGTGAATAGAAATCAAAATAGTGTGATTAAAAAGGGAATTGATATAGCTAATAATCAATGGATATAAATACATAAGATGTACGTATATTATTTTATTTGCATAGCGATTTGATCCAGATTCGAGCACAGAGTTTCGAGGTAGTCATGCTGATCTGGGTTGGGATTTTTCACTCGATTTTCGACGGCGAACCTGGATATGGATTTTTGATTGATTTTGGAAATTCTCTATCATAGTTTGTGGCTATGCAAGGAGAATGACGGTTTCTGATCAAGAAATCAGATCTGAGTCCGACTAGGATGTCGGGGGACGATACTAGTTCGGAAGAGAAATTGTGTGATCGAATGAGCGATCGAATTGGGTATTGCACACAGATGATATTTGTGCATCGTACGGATGTAAATGAAATAGATATGAAAGCTTTTGTAAAGATATGTATAACATGATTTTGAAAGCTATGATTGGATGTTATTGCTAAGTAGGGTATTCAAGTGTTAAAAAGCAAAAGGAAAATTAGGATTTTTGATTTTTGAAAATAAATTGAAATTTGCTTGGCAAAGGTATGTATTTGAATTTCTGTATGAAATTTGATGATTTTCTTGTCTAGCCACTTGGCTTTTTGTTTTCTTTTGAAATCTGGGGGCCCATAGAGGCATTTTGTAGTTGTATCGAACTAGCCGCGCAAAGAAGATGCTGGCGAAATTTTTTGAAAATTTAGGGAGTTTGAAAAATTTTGAGAAATTTTTGATTTGGTTTTAAATTTAAATTTGAATAGTGGAGTAAACAATGTTGTTTGGAAACTATGGAAGGTTTTGGAAAGTTGGTTGTAATGATAGTGGGTCTTTAATAAAAAGATATGCTATGGCAAGTTGATAAAACTGTTTGGTTTTGGGAAAATTTATTGGACCATTCTTCTTAACTAGTAATTTCGGGGATGAAATTCTTGTAAGGGGGAAGGAATGTGACAACCCAGAATTTTTAGATATTTGAAATTCGAATATTTAATTTATTTTAAATATTTGAAAGTTGGTTTAACTTGAATTTCAAATATCACTGATTTTTCGATAAATGAAATATTGAATTTAAACATTGGAAATTGGATAAAATATGAAATCAGAGGTTTCGAGCTTGTTAAAAATATTTCGAAAGCTTGGAAAATTTATATTGATTTTACTAGAGATAGTAAAAGTGTTAAATTTGAATTTGAGAATGTTTTGTTCAGTTTTGAATTTAAATCGTTTAAATCAATATTTTAAAATAGCCATCCGAGGTACAGTCTCGGAATTCGACGAAACCAGTTCCATTGGATGCGTAATAGTGTATTATTATCGGATTTCAATTTTCGTAGTGTTTGGAGTGATCGTCTAGCCGAACGGTGGATAAACGCGTTGGAATCTTTATCGAAAATTTAATATTATACTAGGTTCAAAAAGCTATCTTCTCCATACGATCGAGTTAGGACTCGAAACTTTTCCCATTTTGTCCGGAATAGGGGTATAAGCTTATAAACACCTAGCGGCCGCCTCGATGGGAGGTCAAGATTGTGAGTTGCGTAATTGTAACGTATTAAATTTAAATTTGAATTTAATAATATTGTATACATTATTTAATGTAATATTATTATCACAAGGCAATTACACGTTTCTTCTTTTAAAATACTTGGCAAAATTTTGACACGCATTGATTTTTGAAAAGAAAATAATGAAGGACTATCTCATTTAACTACAGAGAAAAAAATCGAGTGACAAAAGGAAATCAACTTAAGAATTCAAACAATGGCTGCCCTTTCTAATTTGTATTCATGAATTTGTTCATCGGGTAGGAAACCCTAATCATTGGCCGAACTAATCTACCATAGCACCAATTCGAACTCGTTCAATTTGAGTAAGGAACTCAATCGCGCTGCCGAAGACGATCTCGAAGTCGATGTCGCTCAGGAGCGTGGCAATTGATGGAGCGAGTTAGGGCTTTGGGTTTCTCGGTGATTTGGCGGCGAGTGATGGTGGCTTTATGCAGAAGCGTGCTGTGTGGAGACTCGAATGAGGGTGGTGCACTGGCAGTGGAAATAGCACGCAGTGAAGCTTTGAGGGCGGGGTGCATGAGCTATCGAATTTGGGCGAAGGTTGTTTTGGCGACGTGTCTGGAGAAGTGCGACAGCATTTTGGTCGGCTGGTCGGCGTTCGATCATCGAAGCTTGGTCGATTTCGATGTAGGGTTTAGAGGCATCGCATTTTGGGTGACTGGAGCCTGGGATAGCATGGGATATCGCTATTATTTTCCTTAACTTATTTATATTTATATTCGGATATTATTTTACAGTAAAGAAATCTTAAATGTTAAAGTAGATTTCTGGATTTAAAGTTGTTCTTGATTTAATATAAATGTATATAGGAAATCAGGAAAATAAATGTATATGTATTTTTATAGATATGCACATATAATTTAATGTATACATATAGGTATGATTTTGGGAAAAATAAATAGGAATTTTAAAGTATTGAAAGGTTCATTTTTGAACTCTATAGTTTATTTTATGAAAATATATTCGTGGTTTCGAATTGAAGAAAATATATATGTAATAGAAAATTTTAAATGTTTATAGTTATATAAATTAAATTTGTAGATCTATAAATTATTTAATAAATATATATATACGTAGTTTCAAAAGGAAACAAATATACTTGTATACATTTTTAATTTACCTGTTTATTTTAAACAATGGATTTGGTGATTAAATTGTTAAATTAACTTATTGAATTATTTCAGTTACTAAAAGGTTTCTAAAAGAAAATGTTAGTTTAAAAATAAGTTATTAGTTTAAAATAAATTTATTAATTGGTAATTAATTATTCGACTTGTTCGAATATTAACAAATCGTATGATGTTTATACGAGGTCCAAAATTTGTGGAGAAATAGTCAAGATGAAAATGGATCGCAAACAGCGAAATAAAAGGTGAGTTAATCTCACTCATCTGGATTGTATTTTAACTTTAAATAGTTAAATTTAAATTTTGATTGAATGATTGAAATGATTGGATGTGGTATATTATATATAGTAGTATATATTTATTGGAGTGATTGATTTCTTGCATTATATAGCGGATAAGACCCTATGCATCGCATAATACCGGATGAGATTATATAACCTCATATACCGTGATATTCCACCTCGAAGTGGAATTGGTATTGTTATATTGTGTTAACATCTGTTGATGTAGGGAAACAGTTTGGAGGGATCCTACTGGATTCCTCAAAACCTTTAGATTTGTTTTAATATTCTGTGATATGATTTGATAAATCTGAGATAGACTATATTGGTAATTGAAATATTGGATGCCATGGTTTGACTGAATATATTTGGGTATGTTGAGTTATCAAATATATATAGATTGGATTTTAAAAAAGGAAATTGAAAGGAGAATTTTTAAGTGAATAATTATAGAGGTTTGGATAGATGAATTGGAAGAGGATAAAAGTTGGTTTTTTTAAAATTCTAATAAATAAAATTCCAAGTGTGGGAAAAGAGATTTTTGAATAATGTGAATAAATGAATTGTTAGACTTAAGTGATGATATTTAAAGGAATAAAAGATTTATTTTTGAAATTCATAATTTAAATGGTTGAGAAGGAATAATAGAAGAATTTTGAAATAAATATGAAATGGGTATTCTCAGTTTAAATAAGGTTTTAAATCATAGTAAAGAAGTTAAATCTGAAATTTATGGGTTTTAAAATAAATTTGGATAATAAAAATTTATTTCAATGAAGTAAATTTTGGAAATCAATTTGGAAATTGATTTAGTATTTGAAACTGTGTTTGAAAGAAGGGTGAGACTATTGAATTTATAAACTGGGTTTTAAAGTGCAACGGATATCAGTGGATATTTGAAAGTATAAATTCAAGGTGAAATTTATAAAGGAATGGAAATTTGTTTTAAAAACAAATAGTGGTTTATTTTTAAAGGTGTGGAAGAGAAGTGTATTTCCAGGAAAAGCCAAGTACGTTTTCAAAACAGATTTTAAAGTATAAGTTAAAAGTTTTAAACATTGTTTAAAGGGTTATTTTTAAGAAATAATTATTAAGTTGTTAAATTTTTAAAGGTAAAGATTTATTAAATTAGCTATAGTGGTAATTATTTTAAAGGTTAATTGGTATTATGTTTTAAAAAAATAATTATTAATATTTATATTTTATAAAGTAATTTTATTTTTAAGATAGTTTGGTTAAATTTTATTTAAAAACTCGTATAGAATTTGTTAACTCTAATTTTAAAATTTAGTTTGGCTTAACTTTTATTTTAAAATTATTTTTATATTTTATAAAGTTGTTTTATTGTAATTATTTTTAAAGTATATATTTTTGAATAAAGTGTTTAAGTAGATATAATTTAAAAAGTTTTAGAGTATATTTTAGAATGAAGTGATTTATATTATTTTAAATCAAAAGTATTTAGACTTGGTGATTTCCAGTGGAAATAGAAATATTTGGGAAAATTTATTCCATAAGAGAAAGTTGGTTTGAAACTTTTTTCAGAAGGTTGAAGTATAGAAAATAGCTTGCGAGGTAATTTTGAAATAAAAATTTGGGAAAAATTATTTAATCTGATGGTTGTTTGTGAATGTTATTTGATAGTCAAATAACCGATTATCAATATTGGCCAATGCGCTGATCGTTTCGAAGAGACCGGGATCAAGATTTATTTTCGAAAACCACTTTGATCTGGTTTGAACGTTTTCGTGAAGAAGACGAGAGCTTGGACTCGAAGATGGAGCAGTGAAGTGCAAGGGCTAATCGCTACTAATCCTATGGGTGATTCCAAAATGGATGTAGTAGGAGTAGTGCCTTCGGTTCCGTTCGAACCCGGAACGGACTTGTATGGACGAATGCTTTTATAATATCGTTAAGAGGACGATGAGTATTCTAAGTGAAAGTGTGCTAAAAAGGTAACGCATAGCCTCGAGCCTCATCAACCAGGAATGGCTAAAACAGGGGAGGTGCACACAAGGCTAAGTGGTTAGCAACCAATTAGGGTAAGGTCTCCCCTGTCTAGATGTCCCTTTTATTTCGGCTGTGTGGCGGTTGCTGATCCAAACCGCAGGGTGAACTTATTCGGACTATCCAGTAAGGGCTCCGGTCTTGTGATGCAGGGGATCAGGGTGGATCCTCGGTACGGTGATCTAGACCACGTACTGTTACGGACGGTACCCCAGTAGCCCTGCCATTGATGGAAATCCATTCTCCCTACATGCCTTTATGGTTTTTGTTTGTAGAACCTACTTTGTGGCTAGTAGCTGGAATTTAAGAATGTAACAATTTCGGCTATTTGAATAAGTATTTGTATATAAACACTATTATAATGTCAGAGGATTTTATAAGAAATGTTTTGGTTATCGCAAGGTAAAATCCCGGCATGTTTATTTGTGGCGTGATCTTACGAGATAACTTTGATTTCAAATGATTTTGAAAACTTTAATAACCCAATTGAGTGTGTTTTCTCAGGCTGGTTTTCCAGACTGACTCGGGTGTTATTTAACTATAATGCTGGGGTCAGACCGAGTATTATAGAATACAGGATATGGTGGTGTGGAGCTTAGGAGACGAGCTGGATGGCGAGACGTACTTCCATACTTGATTAATATTCCGCTGTGTATTCAGTTTAAGGACCAGTTTATATAACTGTCCAGCATTTGGATATTGATTGTGTTGTTGAATTGAGAAGTACTCTAAAATGTATGTATATATGATGATATAGAGTCTTTGTCTTTAAAGTCAATGTTATATATCATATTTTATTCCGTTGCGTTTGTGAGATTATGATATTGTTTTCTGTTTCTTTTTCTACCTCCTCCTTCTTTAACCCTAATGGTTCCGGCATCCGATTGTTCGGCATTTGATACAGTGGACGTATTGATGTCGATTTTCGGGCATCAAAAAATTGGGTCGTTACAGTTAAGGAACAAGACAATCAAGTTGGTGAAAGTTTAGTGGAGCGACAACGAGAAAGACTATACTTGGGAGATAGAGGACAGGATTCAAGAAACTTATACTGATTTTCTTTGAGGGTATGTCTATATTAGATTTATATAGATAATTCCTAGTGATGTTGACTAGTATGGTTGTTAAGAGTTGATATAGATGATTGTTATGTTTAGTATTTATTCCTTACTGAATTTCGAGGACGAAATTCATTAAGGAGGGGAGCCTGTAACACCCCTAATTTTTGATAACATTATTCAGGTTATTTAATTAGATAAATTAAATAGAATAATGTAAAAGTAAAGTGATTAACATTATTCAAGTTATTTAATTAGATAAATTAAATAGAATAATGTAAATATAAAGTGATAAGGAAGTTGATATTTGAATAAACATTATAAGGCCATGCTTAATATAATGATTTATGGGCTTAAGAATGGTTTTTGGTTAATTAACTACATAACGGTATATTAGGAAATTCGCCGCCCATAGCCATTACCCTTATATATTTTTGTTCCTGCCTTTTACTCCACGTTCACATCATTTTGAAAACCAAACACAAAAAGGATAGGCCGGTCATTAAGAAGAGGAATATAAATTAAAAGCTAGTGAATCAAGCTCAGGGGAAATCAATCTCGATCCAATCTCCTAATCTAAATCAAGGTGAATAATAATTCCATCTTTATTTTGTTTTGAATCATATGTTTTCAAATTTAAGGGTAAATTCGTTTTTATGATAAATTGGATGATGATGATATGGTTGAATATTGATTTGTTTAATTTAAACTAGACTGTTTAAATAGGGTTTTACACAGTTTTGGGGTAAACCTGTTTTCAGTGATTCAAATGCCATGGAGAACTTTTATGTTGTATAAAACATGGTTTTGGAGTTGGGTTTCAATTTTGATAATTTTTCAAGCTATGGAAAGGTTGTTATGAATTTTCAAAGGAAAATATGATAATTTGGGTTTATAAACTTATTTTGGAAAATATATGAAGAATTTGGGTCTGGAATTTTGGTATGATAGATAACATGATTAAAGTGAATTTCTAGAGTTTTTGGGTAATTTTCCATAGTGATTTGCTATGCAAATTAAATTATTTTAGAAGAGGGACTTCTTTGTATAATTGATTTTTCTTAACGGAAGGGATTATTTAATTAACTAAACCATCGTTTGGATCTGAAATTAGGGGCAGTTGTTTTAGAAAAGAATTTGAGAAAGTTAAGGCAACAAATCTGGTGTTGTAACATGGCAGGTTAGTTAGAGAAATGTTGTAGTAAACCAGGTTTACTCAAAAAAGAAGGTTTCGCCTATTTTGGAAGTACCTTTCGACATAGAAGCTTTCGCCTTCAACCTAGTCAAAACCTACGATGCCAAAACTAGTACACGAGGTATCACGTTGATGGTATGTAGCGGATTGGAAGAAGGCGAAAGGTAAGGTGTCGAAAGCATAACTCCCGAAGACCTTAGTTTGTTTGTAAAAAGAGAAGCACCTGCCATTGTTTTGTTGTAGCCTTCCAAGGAGTCGAAGCATATGGTGTCGAACGAGTTTTTTAAAGGTTTTGAAATGGTTGCCATAATACAAGCTTGATTTTAAATGGGTTCCATAATTTATAAAAGAATGTTTTGAAAGAAGAGGTTCTGACTTAGCCGAAGCCTTGCTGTCGTTCTTTAAAGTTTCGATGCTCTTCAAGTCATCAATGCTTTCGAAAGGTAGTGTTAATTTTTAAAATTTAAGCTTCTTTCGAAATTCTTTTGAAACGGTCTAAGGGTTTCGAAGGCAATGGAGTCAAAAGGGGTCTCAATGTCCTTCAATATTTGTTTAAATGGTTTAAAGCTTTCGAAAGAGATGGTGCCGATGCCATTAGGTTTTATCGATATTTTTATATGATAAAGAATGGTTTCAAAAGAGGTGCTTTCGCCTATATTCAATTTGACCCAAATAATATTTTATGTATAAACCCAATGGTTTCGAAGGGGGGACTTTCAATGATTTCGGATGGGTTACTTCCAACGATGTCCAAAGGGATACTTTCAGCTGGTTTCGAAGTTATGCTTCCAAAGTTAAATGTTAATACATTAATGCAATCGAAAGGTTTCGAAAGGAAGGTTTTAAAGTATTAAATTGACGGGAGCCTAACGTGTTGAAGATAGATTTTAATACTTTGAAGAAGGTTATCCTATAAAGTCGAAAGCAAGGTTTCGAAGGTTTTGAAAGTTTTTATAACCCAAACTCTATTTTTTAAACAAGAAACCCATGGCTAAACTGAAGGAGTTTTGAATTGGTTTTAAGTTGAAGCTTTCCTTGATATATTAATGGATTAAAGGGATTGAACATGTTTTGTATTAAACCCATAGGAGTGGTATTTTTATGTTATTATGCATGTTTCTTCAAATATAATATTCACAATAAAATTGACCTATAACTATATTTTAAGGGAAAGGGTAGAAAAACCAGCTAGATTGTCCCAATTATGAATACAAATCGATTAAACTCCTGGATGAGTAGAATTGCATTCAAGAGGTCAGGGAGATCAGAATATAGGATGCCTAAATATGGAAGTTGTCAGTAAGGTAAGTTCATAGCAATCCCATGAAAACTATGACTAGGAAGTTATTGGGGTTACCAATAGGTTTGTAGTGCTCCCATTAAAACTATGTTGTAAAGAGTGGTTGGCAGGAGCCAACTGGTTTGTAGTACACCGATAAAAACAATATCCGGATGAAGTTATATGCAGTTGCAACTAGGTTCCTAGTCAAACCATGAAAACTAGGATAAGAGAGAAGTTATTGGAGTCACCAATAGGTTCGGGGGAACCCATGAATTAATTAAGCTAATTGGTAAGGGGCCAATGGTTTCATAGTCCACCCATGAAAACTATGAAATCGGAGAAGGAGTCCATACATTATATAAAGGTTATTAGTAAGCCTAACAAATAGGCTAATAGTGACCCTAGAAACTATCAAATATGATAGTTAGTCAATTTAAACAAGGGATGGGGAATCCAGTGTGTTTTGAAATGTTTGCATATCATCATAATATTTTGAAATGACAATGTTTTTAACCATTGTGGATGCATGAGCATGGTATATGGTATTATAAAGCTTTTAAGATACTAATGAGGAGAAAACCCATTCCCCTAAGTGGCGCGTTCCAGCTAGATATCCAAATCATTTGAGATGATAGATTAGTATTCATATCAGGCTTATGTCTGACTCGAAGTTTATGTTTTCCTCTCAAACTCACGGGTACTCAATCCATTTTAAGTAGTTTAAGAGTTGTGGTTTTAAGGTATCTCATTAGACGAATAAATCTTCCAGAGACATGCATGTGGCATGACACCGATATAGAGATTTCTTTTATTTGATTCCACTACATTGTTTGTAAGGAAAAAGTTGTTATATTTCCTCTATATACTCTGATCATCCAAGGGGGCATATTCATATGTCGCTCTTGGCATATGTTGTAATATATAAATTTTCTCTGAACGTGATTTACGATTTGGGATTATGTAATGAATTGAAAATGTATTGAAATGGAATTGATTTAAATTTGAAGTTTAATTTTTTTCCCATATTCATGTGTTTATGTGTATCAATGGACCTAACACCGCCGTATTTGGTCACCAATGATTAATAACTATGGACGACTACAGCATCCGTATCCCTTAGTTTTGGGACTCCAAGTAGGGGGATGTTACAGTATATCTAAAAGAAGAGATCTGATAGAGATTGTCAATGGAGTGTCAAATCAAAAAAAGGAAAAACTAAGGATATACTGTAAATGGAAATCTTAGCTTTTTTATTTTAGTAATTGATTAGTATAGTTTGAGTTTGTATATGCATTAGGGAGTTTAATTTGTGAAAATGTCATATTATAAACATCCAAAACTCCTTCAATTGGAAATGTCAATTCTAGGTTGAAATCTCAATTCTTTACGTCAAAAATAATGGAAATTATGTAGCTTTGCAGTTTTGAAAATTTTACCTTCTATTCCACTCCTTATTCTTCTTTTTTGAATTTGATTGAAGAATTCTAATTAAGGAATAGTGTGCAATGTATTAATTTTATTCATAGTTTGAACTGCTAATTCCCGTAAATTAAATAAAAATTCCTTTGTATATTTTTATGTGGAAAAGCGGTTAAATAGAGCATAAAAATTGAAATTGTATGTTTCTACTGTCAACATGTTCCATTATTTTGATGTAATAAGTTGAGTTTAAATATTAATTATATACATGTCTATTTACTAGAATTTTTAGATATGAAAAATGTAATTTTGGTATTGTTAATAATATGGAATGAGATTTCTATGATGGTTTAAAGTGTTGACATTAAAACATTTTATCCAGCCTTTTGGCCCAGCTACATTCGAACTGACTCGACAAGTTAGAATCCACTGTCATTGGAACCGACAAGTCAGATTAACAATCACGAAGCCTAATAATCAAGCACGGATGATAATAAGAAGCAGTGACAAAGTGAAAGCAGAAGACGGACTCAATAAAATGATCAATGTATGAAATTATGCCATTTGCTAGAAATGGATCGGGTATGACCATACCCTTATTAACCAATTCTAGAATTAAACATCGAAAGTAACCAAAAAATAGCAAAATGATTTCTTCACTTTATCCTACAGCCTATTTGAAAAAGGCGGAAGGTTTGGAACTAAATCGATGGGATTGACGACGATGGGCTCAACCCATATTAGTTGATACGGAAAATAGGTTATTACTGTAGGATTTTATCCCGATACATCCCAGATGGCTAAATCCATCAAAAATGCGTTCGTGGCCAGGTCAAAAAGCATAGAGTATGGTGCTTTTACAAGTGGATTAAGAAAATTTGGTTGTGGGTGGACTGCATTACTAGATTGTGCGCTTGCGACCTCTTCCACCTCTTGCGGGAGGTTCAATATGCTTAACGCAGACCAACAACAACAGTGGGGTGCTTCCGTATTGAAAAAATTAGGATGACTCTGATAAAGGTTGCAAGCGGCCATTGATTCTTTCTCTCTCTTTTTTTGTTGTTTTTTTAAAAAAAAATGCCTATATAATGAAAATTAGAAGGGTGAGAAAGGAAGATGAATGGATCATGTCAGTGATTCTAGTGCAAAAAATAAGACATTCTTCAGTTCTTTAGAAATTTTCACTAATGGCTTTTGTCTTTTTATGTATTACTGTTTTATTCTATTTCAAAAACAATTTTTGGTTAAACCTTATTCAACGAAATTTTGCAAATGTCAGCTTTGATTCGACACATTTTTTTTGTTCAGGTGTTACAGATATAAGCTAGCTTTCGAATTTCTCCCGAAGTCCATTTCATACAGACCAGAGGGACGATTATAAACATGTAACATGTAGTTGTTCTCATGAATATACACTTCTCGTTACAAATCACATATTTAAGCTTGTTTGTCCTATGTTTTCCTATGCCACCTACCCCTTAGCTCAGGTAGCCTTAAGAGATAAACGTAGCCAATATGCATAATAGGTGAAAGCCTTCTTCAGAAATGATTAACATAGAAGATTTTGGGGTAGACAGCTTTTGTATACGTCATGTTCTCACTTCTCTCCCATCTTCTTTTGGAGGTAGATAGAGAAATTTCTCTTAAAGGAGATCGGAATATTCTATCATCAACAGCGAATCTCGATAAGAAACACATTTTACTATGTGTTCTTGTTACTGAAATAAAGAAATTTGATTTCTGTTTTGTTTGTTGATATTGGGGCTCGAGTAAGGCTAGCTCTACCCTTCAAAGTCCCTACTTCAGAACTTGCAATTACTTAGGATAGGCTAAGAGTAGAGTTCAATCAAAGCTGGTCTTCACAAAAACCCTTTAGATCCTGAGCTCAAATGCCACACCATTTTATAAAAGTTCTCCAACGCAATAAAAATTTCTAAGTTAGCTCTTTTAGAAGAAAGGAAGACTTAGATGACTAAATTTTGCAGCATTTCATTAGTGGAGATACTTGCATCAATTTCAAAGTGGAATGATTAAGTTTCATGAGAGGATAATCATCCCGAAAATAGAAAATTTTAAAAGTTAACCTGGCACCACAAATATGTAGAATTCATAATTGGTAACTCTATTACGAGTGTTGGTTTTATGGTATCTATTGGTTTTACATGAGCAGTCGACCAACTCATAAGCATCTCAATATATATGACATATTCTCCATATCTTAGTAATACCATGTAGCATAATACAATATGATGCTTGTAATTTTGTAAGTACTACCGGTTTTGCTGCTTTCCAATCACACCGTGTTGACCTTTTACTCAGTCATTACCCTTGAGGGTTGATGTGCTTCGTTACTTTCTATTTTGGCTCCAGTACTCCTTTCCTAATTAAGTGAATCTGAATTCTTCGCTATTCCAGTTTTTTCCTAATTTAGCAAATCATAATGGTAATTATACGAAAAGGAATTTACTCAAAATGCCAGAGTCCCATCCTTATCTATAATGGGGGAATGATTGTAGGCTTAGATCCTTTCACTTGCTCAGCATTCCTGAAAATAATTAATATTGAGCTGCACATAATTGTTGAAACCCAACATTTACTCATTAAAGAACCTAAGAGGATATTTATGACCAGGATCTCAACACGGTAATTTTTGGATTCCTTTCTTGCCATTATAGGAATCTGTGAATAAAAAGGTTCAAGGTTCCTATTTGTGGGTTCTTTTGGTGATAACCCCTTTTTTATTCTTTGATTTGAGTCAAATTACTCGAGATGGGTTAAAGTCCAAAGATTTTGTACCCAGATTAGGGATTTCAATAATCAGTAGCCTTGGCATTCAAACCTTTTGATATTAATGATTGACTCTTACAAGACATCATCAGACCTAGATTCAAGTATTAGAAAATGTTAAAATAATGCGGTAGTCACTTTCTGGTATATCTTGACAATAAATGATAGGGAATTAGAATGCCGACTTTAGTAAAAAGGGATGTTTAGAATACCGAAATGCCTTTTTCTTGGAAATATGCGATAGAAATTCATTGTGTCAATTCCCACGATGAACGGCATAAGAACGGAAGTTTATGTATGCTGATAAGAAACTGGGATCTCTAATCTTAAATGAATAGCGAGAGTCTGGAAAGCTGTACGTCGTAATTAGGTATCAAAGGCCAAAAATTCCCTGAACACTTGATAGTTAGTAGGAATCCATGACTTCACCCAAATTTTGTGGCTAATAATGAAGGACTAGGGGTTTAGCCTGGCGATGTGCAATGAAAGACTGAACTACCATTGTCGGCAATAAGTGATAGAAAACTAAGATGTCACCCTCAGAATCGTTTTGTAATAAAAATCCAAGATACTGTTTATATTGGAAGATCAGAATACCATTTTCGATAACAAGTGATAGAAGATCATTGTGTCACTTTTGGTAAAAAGAATTAGAAGAATGGGAGTGTTCATCCTAATAATGAGTTGTAGAAGGCCAGTGATCCAATTCAGCATCGATAATGGAATTTCAATAAAACACTTCTGTTAATAAATAATTGCTGACTATAATATTCTCTGCTGATTTTTGATAATAGAAACTCAGAGAATCATTATAGATATTAATGACAGATGTCTCGAAATCCATTTTCGCAAATTAATAGTAGAAAACCAGAATACCATTTCTATTAATTAATAGTAGAAGATCATAATACCATTTTTGGCAACTAATAATAGAAGATCAGGATACTATTTCTGGCAATTAATAATAGAAGACCAGAATACCAATTTGGCGAAAATCCCCTAATTCTATCTATTGAATATGCCATCTTTGGGCTTTAAAGATGCCTTAATGCTTCTGCTTTCTTGGGCCTAAGTTTTCTTTGTTTATTTGTCATTTGCTTTTGGCCTACTTCAGGAAGGGACTCTTTTGTTTGATTTTGTGCTTATTTAAGTAGAGCCTATTTCAGGTTGTTAGTCATCTTTGACATTACCAATCCTTTGGTAGTTGCTATATTAAGCAATGCCAATTTATGGCAGTGCCTTTTTTGGGCATGGACCTTTCTTAGTCCTTCGGACATTTCATCCAAGTTTCTGGTGTGCTCGGCTAGCTTATTTTGAAGTAGGACCCGAGGACTTACCCTACCTCCCTTCAGGAGGCACCTTAACCTGGCTATAGCGTGACGCGGCTAAGGGCTTGTTCGGTACCATGGCCAAGCCATAGCGTGGCGAGACCAAGGGATTACCCGTCCTCCCTCCAGGAGTTGCCTTATCCTGGTCATAGCATGATGCAGATAAGGGCTTGTGCTGCTTTATCCTGGTCATTTCTGGTTTTGGCACGGATAAAGGCTTACGCCCTCCCTCAAAGAGGTGCCTTGACCTGGCCACCTTGGCGCGACTAAGGGCTTTCTACCATCATTGGTAGCCTACCTTTTTAGGCAGCCCAAATTTAAGGAGAACTCTTCTCCCGATCATGTAGACTTTTCTTATTTTGAAAATAGAGCTTTTATTTCATGACTTGATTAATCCTTTACAAATTGTTTCAGCTTTCCTTATGGTAGAAAGTGTAGGACCATTTTTCAAAGTACTTTGCATTGGTTAGTATCATAACCGTTTATGAGATGGAAATTGCAATATACTTCTTTAGACCTTCTCCCAAACCTGGCTTTTTCTTTTGAGAAGGCCAATAGTTTAGTTCCTCTTTGGTTTTAATATAGATGTCCTCAATTGACGTTGTAAGATTGTACTCTCCAATAAGTATTGATCTTTGAGCCATCTTTGACTGGCATCTAAGTATTTTGTAGTCTGGTTCAAATATTTCTTCTTGAGGAATAGACTTTCTTTTCTTAGCCTGTTTTTTTCCTCCAAAGGCTTTCCTTCCAATCTCGAGGTTTCGGTAGGAAACTTCTTGGTTATTCTTATGTTTCCGTCAAGCAGTTCTTTTACCCGTCTTACTTTTTCATATGCTCATAGCTTTCCCTTGGGTGGCAGGCCTCAATTATGATCTTACTCCATTTGTTTGTGAACTTATCTTAATCCTTTATCATTTCCTTTTAAAATATGGTTCCTTGGGAATATGACTGGATAGTTTTTCTCATTTTGTTATAAATGTTGTCGCTTCCATCTGCTCTTTTGCCAACTGCAAAAATCGAGGTTGGTCCCACATGAAAGGGGTTCAAGCTCCATTTTTCAGGATCATAAGATTCTGCCTTCTTTTTATTTATAATCCTTAAGGCTTCAAGCCTTAACCTTTGTTCCTTATTTTGATTAGAGTCTTTGTTATTTACATAAGAAAGTCTTGTAAGATGTGGTTCAGAAGACCTCTATGCAGACCTCTTGAATCTTTTAGCCATAATCTAATCAGTAACAATAGACTTTAATGTGAAACTAGCTCGATGAGAATCAGAGGATCGTAATGTCAAGAAATCAAACAAGTCGAAGGTTAAAGCTATCCTTCTAGCACCAAAAATGTCAATCAGATTTTTGGTTAACACCCCAAATAGTTCTCTGATGAGAAAGAGATAGTTGATTGACTAGTAAGGAACATTATCCTTAATTATAATCTTTTATTTTTTGCTCCAAGAATCACTGAACATTGATTAGAGTATCTCAATGTAAGAGGAAGGTTTAATCTGTAGAATAGAAAGTTTATTACTATAGGTGAGCTTATTCATAATCTCTGGGAGGCTCTCCTTTATAACACAAATGAAGATCAATTGGATTTATTCCCTTAAAGTTGAACTCCAGCACTTACGAAATGTTTAAGTGATTAGGCCCCTTAGCAATAGAACCAATAACGAAACTCTAGATGGTATATGAAGGCCTTTGATCTTGTCGTAAGGTTTCATCACTCATAAGAAGTTGGATTTAAGCTGGTTGCGAGATACGAGGATTTCAATTATCGAATTATGATTATTTTCCAGTACATAGGCTATCCCGAAGGGTTTGAAAGGAGGACTAATAACTACAGAAGGTTTGGTTGCTGTTAATATATGACTATCTAATAACGTTAGTTGGGTGCTTCCAATTGTGATGCCAATAACTATCTAATAACATTAGTTGAGTGGTTCCAATTGTGATGCCAATAACTCCGGAATGTTGCTACTAATATTAGCCAGACTTAGCTATTGGTCCTACCGAAGGGTGAAAGTTGAAAACTCAACACCTTTCCTAGTTTGAGGTTATAGCTTTAACCAATTGATCTTCAAACTTTATCGGTAAGAACCTTTCAAAGGAATTAACCTTGAAAATTGATATTATAACAGTGAAGAGTAAAGTAATCAATAAAATGATTCATAAATTAGAAGACTTCCCTTACAATTCACAATAAATCTTCACTTTTATTAAATTTCCCTAATTTGATCCCCAATTAGGGTTACAGAATTATGATCAAGAAGTTACAAGATTTTCGATTAAAAAAAATCCTCCAAAAACAGGACCCCTTGGGTCTTATTTATAGATGCAGGTGGCACTCCCTCCATCCTTATGCCTTCGACTAGTAAAGAAGGTCGCCCCTTGTCCATGGTTGGAAACCTTTCGGTCTTACCGGAAGACTGCTTCTCGTACATGGTTATAAGCCGCTCATTATGGATGGAAGGTTTGCTTATTATACATCATCATGGATTGCTGAATGCTGCCAAAGGGTCTCTTCCTTCACTTGTTTTTAGGAACATGCTGCCCTTGTCGGAAGATTCATCATTTGTATAGCATATGAACCTTTCGAAGGTACCGGTGGGTTTCTAGCTTTTGTGGATCGTCCGGCTTTGTTAGAAGGTTACTTTTCCTACTTTACTACCATCGAGAGTTCCGTTTTCCTTGGATGATGGCAGAAGGTTGTTTTCCATCGACTTATGAATGAATGCTTTTACCCTAACCCTCCGGTAATTTCGAAAGGTATCCTACAGGTGTATTATCTGGCCCGAAAGGCTTATTGCAATTTTGGAAAAGTTGTCATAAGGTCATATGTCCTTGTTTCCGCTTGTTTTCCTACTCCAGATGGTAAGCGCCTCCTGAACATTGTAGAATGACACTCTCCTTCTTCCATGAAAGGTCTTGAACCGCTTTATATTTTTGACTGCATCCCTTCGATCTCATCGGAAGGTCTGATCCAAATTCTTTTCCTTTTATTCACTGTTCGAGACCTTAGGGCTTAAGTGGAAGGTGAATTTAATGAGTAACACATGCGACCTTGTCGGAAGGTTTGCACTTCACCAGAATGTTGTCGAGAGTGGCACTTCCCTTCATTGTTGTCGAAAGGTTGTCTTTCATTCTTTGTTGACTTCTGAGTGTTGCTTTTTCGTAGAACCTTTTGATATGCCGAAAGTTATCATGGATGTGTCTTATCAGGTTTGAAAGGTTTGCTATGCTTCCAAAAAGGTCTACATGGGGTTGCTAATTGTTGTTTTGACTTCTTCATCTTCTTCGAAAGGTTAGAACTCCTTGGGTATTGTGAGATGGAACCTTTCGACCCCTTTAAAGGTTTAGAGGCAGTGAAACTTTTATGACTGCATCCCTTTGACTCCTTCGAAAGGTTTGGTCTGAACTCCTCTTACTTAGCCTTTGTTGAAGGACCTTTTGACCCAATCGAAAGGTGGATTTTTTATAGTAACATTTGCCCCAATCATTTCGAAAGGCTATAAATGCTTTCGAAAGGGTTGAATTGGTTGAATACTCATCTGGTAGAAATGATGAAGGCGAAACCATAACATTTCGAATGGTTTTGCATAGAAAGGTGAAATGTCTACTATCCATTGTCTTGGAAAGATAGCCTCTGATCTTCTCGAAAGCTCTTTGTTTATTGACTTCTGATGATGATTTCGACCTCATCAAAAGGTTCCTATTTATTCTACCGAAACGTCCATTTGACTCCTTCTTTTATACTTTATTTCTGAGAACATTTTATAGATAACATTTAGCCCTCCCCTCCAGCCCGTATGAAAGAAGCTTTTGTTCTTTAGGAAAAAAATTCCACCCCTTTGCTTCCTGCAAAACAAACAATAACTTCTATAAGGATCTTAACCTTGAGGCTAAACCATAATGAGTATCCTTATAATTCTAAATGTTATCTAGTTATCTTATTAGTTAGAGCATTCAAGCAATTATATGACCATTATTGATATATTAAAAGATATCACTTGGTCTGCTGTTATCATTTTAAGTAAACAGACCCTCCCCAAAAAGGCTATTGCATACACTAAATCTCCTGTCCTCCAATTATATCTTCCTCGGCTATCAAGGATTAATTTCCTTCTCTTGGTAGTCTTATCTAGTTCCTTGTGCTTTGATGAGAGTCTAATCGATAACAAGAAATGTTTATATGGAATCTAACTTCAGGAAGTCAATATAGCGTTCGTAATTAATTGGAAAAATTCAATGGCAATATTTAAAATTCACAAAACAAAAAAAATTTGATGAACAATCGTCAAAGATCTAATAAAGAAATCAGTAATACAGTATTCACAAAATATGAAATTTCAAGATTCATAAACATATAAGATCACTATAAAAAGAATATGAAAATCCAAGGATCCAAAAATGTAAACAGAAAACAGTTTGGACCACATCTGTTAAATAATCTGCACAAAACTCTTTCCACTACAACATCAGAAATTCAAAATAAATTCTTTTGATTACCACGGAAATTCAACAAAGATGTCATGGAATTAAGAATTCATGTAAACAAGAAATCGATAAGAAACCATTACGACAGTCCCATGGGCAAATCAAGCAGATATCATTCACAAATCATCTTGAAAGTCAACATGGAAATTCAAAATTCTCAAAATCAGCAGTTCAACAAGAAACCGTTAAGAAATCTTAATAAGGAGGTTAAGAATATAGAATTCACAAATCATTGTAAAAATCGATTAGGAAATTTGAAATCCATGAAATCGGAAATTCAATAAGAAATCATCATGAATACTCAATATGGAATTCACAAATCGCCATTAAACAAATTAGGAAGTCTAGAACTCACAAAATTAGAAATCCAATAAAAGATCATCAAAACTTCAATAAGGGAAACCGAAACTCTTGAAAGCAGAAATTCAACATGAATTCATTGAAAAATCCAACATGGAAATCTAAAATATGAAATTCATAAATCATCATAAAAATATATTCAATAAGATACTTCAGAATTCACAAAATAATAGATCAACTATGAAATCATTAAAAATCCAACAAGGAACCAAGAATGCAAATCATCATAAAAATTAGCATAGGAATTCGAAATTCACGAAATTAGAAATTCAAAATGAAATCATTACAAATCCAACAAGAAAATCTGAAATATGAAATCCGTAGATCTTCATGAAAATTTATTAAGAAACTTCAAAATTCTCAAAACCATAAATTCAATATAAAATCATCAAACCTCAAGAAAGGAATCCAAAATATGAAATCAATAATCCTCAAAGCCAATGCAGAAATTTTGGGCCTCACAAAACCCAATACAAAATCTTCATGAAAAGTGATAAGGAAACTGAAAGTTCACAAAAACAATAATTCACCCAAAATCTTGTCGGGATCTCATCTGACGAATAAAATCTATTTACAACTTTACCCAATATATGCACACAATCAGAAATCTGTCTAGCAATAGTAAATTTAGTTGATGTATGATTTTTATAGTGCCTATAAGTTAGTAGTATTATTGTTATATTGGAGCCGAGTTGTTCCGTAAGGCCATGCGGTTACTCGGAATAGTGGTTTCGTAGTACTGCTTGGTCATTTAATTGCGCAATGGTCTGAATTACATGTTGATATATATAAATAATATATAGACTCTTCAATATTGGAACATTATTTTCACGGGTTGATTTACTTAATCAACATTTGAATGGAGTCACTTTCATTTTTGGTGTAAGAACTTGTTGTACATTCTATTCCTTTGACTCTTGCATAGATCTTTGCTTTTGGTATCCATTTTCTTGTTCCATGTTCCTTCTTTAAGGATGTATGTTTCTTAGTCCTCTGATGTAAAAATTATTTCCCTTGCATTTGATATTCTAAGATTTGCTAATCCATATATTGTCTCTTTTGGATATGATTTTGGTCACTTTATCTATTCTAGATTTTGGCATCAGATACCTTTATCCCTTTTTCCTTTGTCGATACCCATTCCTCAGGTTTCATTCCCGTTTTAGATGCTGGATAGAATTCTTTCCTTAACCTTTTTTTCTCTTGGGTTTTAACTTTTGTTCTACATTGTAGACATCTTTGTCTTTCTTTATTTGCTCGGTGCTTGTTCTTAGGCTTGGACATCTTAGTTTATTGTTTGATGGGCCTCCTCTAGGATTTGGACATCTTAGTCCACTGTTCGACGAGCCTCTTCTTGGACTTGGACATCTTAGTCCACTGTTTGTTGAGCCTCTTCTTGGGCTTCCCTTGTCTCAAAGGGATATGGTGCTTACTGAGTTGACCTTCCTTCAGGAGGTTGGTGATGGGTGCTTATCCTGGCCCTCCCCTAAGAGGTGATATGGGCGTTAAGGGTTTTATTCCTCCTCTTATGAGGTACCTTTAGTAAGGACTTGAGAGGATTTTGTCCTTTTTCATGAAGGTACCTTTGGTAAGGGCTTGAGAGGATTTTGTCCTTTCCTCCCGAAGTTGCCTTTGGTAAGGGATTAAAATAGTTTTTCTCATAATGGAAATATGAATCTCAAATAAAAGAGTAGGAGGTCATGATTCATGAACCTACTGTTTTTTTTATCAAGAATATGATTTCCTAATCTTAGTTTCTGTCAATAAGCTTTTGATAACTCTTTAAATAGTTTCCTTGAAAAACATGAATAGACTTTTCTTAGCCAACGTTTCTAGAAAGTTATGAAATATTGAAACTACTTATTTAGACATGCATTCATTAATGCTATATAGTGTCTTTGGAAGATTGCACAAATCAGTTTTCAAAACGGATACTCTTGTCTTCCCTGATCATGGGGTAATTGAAAATAGCCTTTTTTCTAAAAATTCATTAGGGAAATTTCTTTTTAGTAAAATAATTTATCAAAGATTGAATTGAAATGTATAGTTTTCTCCTTCAGATATGTTACTATACACTGGTGAGTATTGCTTTACAACGGAATAGTCTATTCGTGAATATTTTTCTTTAGAATTGGAGAACGACTGATGGTAGTCTGAAATCCTATATAGGTTGATCTTCGTATTGTGGTGGCTCTACCCTTGGTAGCTGCTTTATATCAGGCATTTGAGTTATCTTTCCAAGTAGTTGGGGGTTTGTTGTTCTCTAAGAGTGTGTTGGGTGCTTTAGACCGATTTTTTACCTGTAATTGTACTGGAATTTCAATTAGTACATGGTAAATGCACAACACAAATCTAAGCATAAACGAAAGTACAAATTGAGTTAGAAAAATATGAAAAGAGAGAAAGAGTTCATAGCTAAATTAAAGCCGCGAGGCTTCATGATGGGATTGGAATTTGTATTTTGAAGTTGCTATGTTGATCTTCTCAAGGGGTCTTTCAAGTATTTTTGATGAACTCTTTTAAAGCTCCTGACATGATCGTGTTCTAAATCATTCTAGCCAATTTACGACACTCATTGGTCTTATGCCCGTTCGTTTTGTGATAATCGCAATAAGCTTCCCCTTTTTTTGGCTTTGGTTGGATTTGTTTTCTATGTGTGGTTAAGAAGCATTAGTCATCCGTTACTATTGCAAATATGTGAGAAAATGGTTGGTTTAAGGCTACATATTTATATTCAATAATTTTCTTCCAAACCCTTTCACTGCCTTTTGATTTATGTTTAGAGTGATCAGAATTTGATCTTTCCTCTTCTATGCCTTGTCGTGATCTTTTCCTATCATGGCCCATTTTATCCAGTTGGATAAATTTTTCTACATGTGAATAAAAGTATCGTAGATCCTTGCATAAATTAATATAAAGGTCTTCCCAGAAAGGAGTTTGCTCAATTATCCCTGAACGGATTGCTATCAACTTGTCTCTATCTGTTGCATTTTCTGCTTTTAATGCTTCTATAATAAACCTCTTTAAATACTCGTCTAGTGATTCTTCCGATCCTTTTTTGATAGTAGCTAACACGCCAAATCCCATAGTTAGGTCTTTGCATATGTAAAATTGTGTCACAAAGTCATAGGAAAATTGTTGCCAAGAACTGATGGCTTTCATTCGATAACTTGTGTACCATTTGATAGCTGCTCCGTGGAAAGTTGTCAGGAAAAGTTTATAGCGAACTACCCCAAAGGTGTTATGGAGTTCCATTTGTATCTCAAAAGCCACTAAGTGATCTTCAGGTCAATAGATCCATCATACATTAGTGGAGGAAATTGAATGTTAGAGGGAATGCTAGTTGTCACATTTTCTTCTGGAAAAGGAGCATTTTGTGGGATAACATTTTTCCTAATTCATTGAATACACTTTTTATTATATCCTTTGTAAGTTTGTTGAGAACGTTGTCATGTTGATCTTCACTGTCTTTTGTGGTTAAACTATTTGATTGCTCAACAGTTCTCTTTAACCGACTTTCTTAATTCTTGTATTGATATTCATTTGGAGGTTGTGCTTCGTCTCCTCCTTCCATGATCCTTAATGATTCTTGCGATGGAACCCCATCCTGAAATTCTCGCATTGCTATCATTTATCATTGTAGATTCTGAAGGGTGTCCAATTTCCGTATTTTCTAGGTTAAAGTCTGGGATGATATGTTTTTCCAAAATTGCTTGTGGCGTTGCTTCTTCATTTGAGATATCTTTATATTTCTTTTTTATTCCATCTTCTTCTTCTTTTGAGCGAAAATCTTTATGCAGTTAATCTATGATGAAAAATTAACAAGATCGGAGGCTCGATCCCTCCTTCTAACGCCAAAAATGTTAACAAGATTTCTTGTCAACACCCTAAAGTAGTGTTAAGAAAGATGGATATCCTTTTGGATAACATAGGGCATGATACCCTTAATAATTTCCTTGAAACTTGGTTTTTCTTTTGAGTGATTCCTGAATCAGACCATTCCACATCGTCGAAAGGTTTAGCTTTTGAATTGAATAACCTTCCGACCTTGTTGAACTTGCTTGAAGTCACTTTCAAAGGTTTGCCTATCGATCAAGTCAAGATACCCTGAGTTAAGTCCTTAAAAGGTAGGCTCCAATCTTGTCGAAGGCTAAGGTGGTAGCTTTCCTTGGGTTTAAGAAGGAAATCAAATTCCTTAGCGGATATGTCGTCGCTTTCGATCTTATCGATAGGTTTGATCACTTATTTGGAGTAAGTTTCAACCTTGCAAAAGGTAAGGGAATGATCTCTTTTCGATAAGCCTTACAAGTCCAGGTACTTACACTTGAAGAACAAATTTCGACCTTGTCGAAAGCTTAGACCGATTGAACTATCGCTTCGAAAGGTTTCTGGTATTGTTATAACATAAGTAGTATCGACCTTGTCGGCGAACCTTTCGATGAGATTGAACCTGAAATTTAGAGCTAATCCAATAAAAATTTAATCAAATTGTTAACTAAGGTTAGAACTTCCCTCGTTATCTAAGAAAAAGCTTCATTTTATTAAATCCCCAAATTAGCACCCAATTAGGGTTACAATATATAGATTAGGAAGATACAAGTCTAGAATGAGAAAGTTTGGATCCCCAAACATGACCCCTTTGGCCTCAATTATTGATGCAGGCGGCCCCCTTTTTGACTCCATGCACTTGACCGTGTCGAGAGGTCCCCCTTTTATATGCAGCTATGAACCTTTTGACTTTGCAGAAAGTTTTGCCCCTTATACGCCATTATGGACCTTTTGACATTGTTAAAGGCTTGCCTTTCTTTATGCCTCTATGAACCTTTCAACTTTGTCGAAAGATTTGCTGGTTATATACTATTGTGAACCCTTTGACCTTGACGAAAGGTTTGTCTTCACATGTTATGAACCCATCGACCTTGTCAGAATGCTTGCACTTGAATATTTTCGAGAGCGGTGCTTCCCTTCAATGTTATCAAAAGGTTGTCTTTTATTCTTTGCTGACTTCTGAGTGTTGCTTTCTTCATAGAACCTTTCGATGTCGTCAAAAGGTATCCTAGATGTGACTTAACCGGTTCGAAAGGTTTGCTATGCTTCCATAAAGGTCTCCATGGGATTGCTAATTCTTGCTTTGACTTATTCATCTTCTTCGAAAGGTTAGAACTCCCTGGATACTGTGAGATGGAACCTTTCAACTGCTTCGAAAGGTTTTGAAGCTATTAAACATTGATGACTGCATCCCTTCGACTACTTCGAAAGTTTTACTCTTTCTTTTTCTTTGTTGAAAGACCTTTTGACCTAGTCGAAAGGTGGATTTTTTGGAGTAAAATTTGCCCCAACCATTTTTAAATGTTATACAGGCTTTCGAAAGGGTTGAATGAGTTGAATACTCATCTGGTATAAATGATGAAGGTGAAACCATAATGTTTTGAATGGATTAGCGCAGAAAGGTGAAATGTCTACTATCCATTGTTTTTGAAAGTTAGCCTCCGACCTTATCAATTGCTCTCTGTTTGTTAACTTCTAATGATGGCCTACGACCTCATCGAAAGCTTCCTATTTATTCCGTCGAAATGTCCTCTTGACTTCTTCTTTCATACTTTATTTCTAAGAACATTTTATGGATAACATGAGCCTTTAACCGATCCACACTATGGCTAGGTTAAAGCACCAGATAAGCCCTTGGCCACGCCTCTGGTCTGGTCAAGGCGCCTTCTAGAGGGAGGATGGAGTAAGCCTTTATCTGCACCATGCTATGGCTAGGTTAAAGCATTGAAAAACCCCATATCTGTGCCATGCTATGGCTTGAGCAGATTCTAGAAGGTGGTCGGAGTAAGCCTTTATCCACGCCATGCTGTGGCCAGGTTAAAGCACCGGACAATCCCTTGACCGCGTCTCTGGTCAGGTCAAAGTGCCTCCTAGAAGAAGATTGGGTAAGTCCTTGGTTTCAGCCTCTAAAAATGAGCTAACTAAGAGCACCAAACAACAGCAGATTATGATGTCCAAGCCTGAGAAGAGGCTCACCAAATAATGGACTAAGATGTTCAAGCCCTAGAAGAAGCTCACCGAACAACGGACTAAGATGTTCAAGCCCGAGAAGAGGCTCACCAAATAATAAACTAAGATGTCTATGCCCAAGAAGCGGCTCAATAAACAATAGACTAAGATGCCCAGGCCTAAGAAGTGGTATATCTCCAATAGGCTATGATGTCCAGGTTAGAGGAGTGGCATATCAGATTGTGGACTAAGACATCCAAGATCGAGAAGCAGCCGATCAATTTACAACTACATACAAGGCCTAAGAGATTTGAAATTGTCGGAGAAGACAGAATGTAAGAAGTAGAACTGAACACCTCTTATTACCCGAATCTAGGTTTCAGGTCTCTCATTTTTGAGCTTCACTTATTAATACCCAAATCTAGGTAGATTACAGATCTCTTAATTCCTCAAACCCAAATCTGGGTTACGAGACTATTATTTGATTACACTTATTAATTCCCTAATCTGGGCTTGATATTTCTATTATGGATTTCTGATTATCCACTTTTAATACCCGAATCTGGGTCAATGGCTTATATAAACTTATATCAAGAAGATAATTATTATGAATTTCTGGTTATCATCCATAAAATATTCGAATCTGAGTTTCAAGTTTCTTAACTTCTAATGTCATCTAATAATACTTGAATCTGGGTTTTGGGTTTCTAAACTTTTAGATTTTATTCATATCTTAATATGGGTCATGGGATTTCTACTACAAATTTCCAAATGATGATTTCTGGATTTTTAGCACTTAATCATATTAAACTCTCTGTTGATTATTACTGAAGGATGATTCTTTAAAAATATTTATACCCATGGTTGACGAAAAAAATTTCTGCCAATAGACTTTAGATATTCTAGTAATATGGTTAAAATTAAATTCCTATTTGTTGCCCATCATGATCAAAGATTGATTTCAAGACATCTAGTCAAATGAGATTATTGTTCATTTATTATGATACTATAGACATAATGATTTGTTAATCTACACGAATGATATAGATAGAATTTTATATCAATTTCAAGCTAATAATTGGAAATATCGTTTGCTTTGTACTTTTTAAGGAAATTAGAAATAATACAGAAAAATAAAGGATTCAGAAGATACAGACATTGCGGTACATGCTATCAAACAAATGTTCCAAAGATAATATTAGAAGAAAGAATCAAAAATCAGGTGATATTTACAAAGTTTACATGATTTACACAAGTAACGAAATTATTTACAAATGTATAGAAGAGCAAGGCTGCTCAAGTTCTTAACAATCGAGGGATCTATGATATGACGGATAGCAACACAAATAACTTCTTTAAGCTTCTTCTCTTTTTTCTTATTCTTTCTACATCGTCAAACACATTGACATTAGAGTTTAAAGCGTGATTGAAAGCTCTGTTAGCACCTCTAAGGGTTTTCTTTTCCCTTTCTAGTTCAGCAACGCGCTTCAAAAGGAGATAATTCCCGCGTTCAAGTTTTTGAATTTTAGCAACATATTTGTTTACATGCTGTGAATTTTTAGCTTTCTACTGTTCATCAAAGTATTTCATAATTTCAAATTTAACTTACCAACAACAATCACCCACTACCTTCTCATCTAAGACTGGAGGAGGATTTGTTGTAGTGGGAAATTTCTGAGCTACAACAAAGTAGATCTAGTAGCCTTAGCAACAAATGGAGTAGCTTGAGGAACGGGTAAATCAATACTCGAAATATAATCTCCTATAATAAATTCTAACGAATTGCATTAAGCTTGACTATCCTTTAATTTCATCTCCAAGTCATTTATCTGTTGAAAATGTTCTGATATTTTATGATCGAAGTCAATTTAAGGATTTGATTTAACTTGACGCTTCAAAACGAAAATCGTTTCATTCTTACTATTAACATTTGCTTCTAAGCCGGTAATTTGATCCTTAAGATTTCTAACATTGATTTTCTGATGTAGGAATCTTTTGTGCCATCTTAATGCCCCAGTATTACGGTGAAAACGAGCGAGTAAAGTGTCTTCAAGAAGTCTGCTCTTTTTAAGATCAGCCAACAGCTTATCCTTAAGATCGACGAAGCGAGATGCTGAATCTAATGAGTGAGGTGCTATGGATAGCTGTAATTTCTATTTAAATAAAAAAGAGAAAAAGAATGATGTAAAAACTATAATGAATAATTTCTTTATTATTGCAATAGAAAATTACAACTTAGATAACAATGAAACTGAAAGAGTACAATTGAATATTTACTTTACATCTAAAGTTAAGAAACTACATTTCTTGCTTTATTTAAGGAATTAGCCAAAAGTGTAATTGTCGAGTCAAAAGGAATACTAACTCCTTCTAAAGTAATAACTAGTGGGTATTTACTATAACCCCATGCTCCGCTAGGAGGACGATTGCGTCCACATATTATTTTGTTATGGAATGTCCGAATCTCTTTGAGTATTTCCTCCTTTTCTTCACCAAGTAAGTCAAAGTGAAGAAAAGTTTGTTTCACGTAAAATTTCTGTAAATCTCTAAGAAAACAATATCTCGCTAATTTTGAAGATTTTAAAATCAATGCCTTCTCAGTGTAGTCTCTTCTTAATTTAATATATTGACTTAGATAATCCCTCGAAACAAAGTTGCCAAAGGGACATTTACTCTATAATAAGGCAATAAAATACAGCTAAGTACAGAGAAAAAATAAAAATGAACATCCATAAATCATTATTATTACACGATTACAATTATTCATCAAGTTCATGCAAAATTTATTTTGTAAATAATTTTGGAATAAATTTATCCTTATAAAACTTGAATTTTTCGGGAGGAAGGCCCTGGGGAATTAATCTGACTCGAGCCAAGTTCCATCATGCTTGGGATGCGGGTCAGATCCGAATTTAGCCAAGTACATTTTATGCAAACGCCTAAGAAACCCTCGGTAAAGTCACCCAAGTATGAGAAATCAACGGTTGGGTGACTACAGCAGGCCTTGTAAAAAAAATTAACTAAAATATCTCTTTCCTCTATAAACATCCAAAAGAGGGTGATTAATTCACGATTTTCTTTAAGAAGACCATCATAATGGAGGCGTACTCTCTTTAGCCGTGGGACAGCTTCTTGATGCATAATGGAAGCTAACATTGCCGCAATTCTATTGAGTCTATAATATCTATCAGAAAGTATATTGTGCTCCCTCAATTTCTTATCTAACTCCCTATATATGTTATTTATCTCTGCTTGTTTCCTTTCAAGCTTGGTTTTATAGTTGAGGACAAATTTCTTCCTTATCCAAGAGAATGATTTACACTATTGTTATCTTTGAAGTAAAAGATGTTTAAATAGAGAATCCTATACTAAGATACCGGGATCAGTGCTTGAGAAACCGTTACCCTTTCTTTTGGCACATCAGCATCAATAGAAGCGGGCTACTCTTATGGGCTAGAAGGAGCAGGTGATTTACGCAGAATCGCTTCATCAGGAGATGGATCTTTTTCAAAGGACTTTGAATTATCATTCCCGTCTATCTCAAAGACTTCAGTACGGCCACATGTAACACCCCATATATTTTATAACCTTATTTAATACATTTAATTAATTAAATTAAATTAAATGATGTAAAGAGTAATAATGGAGAATCAATTAGTTAGAGGTAGCCGTGCCATAATGAAGGTGTAATTAAAATAAAATAACACTAGGTAATGTGTTAGGAAATGAGAAGGGTATTCTTGGAAATGGCAACACCTTATACCCTAAACCCTTGTGAGATTCATGTTCACTATTCTCATTTCATAAAAACGAAAACTTGCTAAGGCCGGCCACCACTTCCAATCTCAAGAAGAAGAAAGCTAAGATTCAAGAGGAAAGAAGAAATCAACTAATTCAACACTCTAAAATCTCATCTATTATCTCTAAAAGCCAAGGTGAATAATTACTACATCCCTAATATTTCTAGTTTTCGGTTTTTTTTTAAATCTGAAATGATTTTTCTATAATATTACCATGTTTGATGTTTTAAGATTGTAGCGACCCGACTTTCTAACACCAGAAAATCGCATCACTATTTAAGAAAGAAAGAGATAGAAGAAGAAAAGAAAGAGAAGAAAGAACAACAACAACAGAAATCTTACAACGGAACGAATGAAATATAATATATAACGTATACATAGTATCATATACATCAGAGTACACAACTATACATCTCAATTTAGACAGTTATAACATTTCTATCTAATATACAATACAAGAACAACTATACAGAATAACACACAATGGAAACTCTATCTATATATCCACACGCTGAAGCCTCCTCCTCCAAAGCTCCTCCAGAACTCGTCAAAGGTAACCTGAATCACTTGACTACTCATACATAATATGAGTACCCAAGAGTTTAATAAAATAGAAAATAAACACCTGGGTCAGACAGGGGTCTGGTGTGAGTAAACGGTTTAAGATTGTTTAACTTTTGAAAATCCTTTGGAAAGAAAAGGTATCACGTAAGACTTCCCACACATAAACATGGAAAAGTTTGTACCTTACGCTAACACAAACATTTGATAGGAAATCCAGTGATATTATAATAGTGTCTAGGGTTTCCAAGTAAATATGAAATAGCCGAAATTGTTACATTCATTAACTTCCGGCTGCTAGCCACAAAAGTGGGTAATACAAACAAAACTGTAGGGTCTCGTAGGGAAAATGGGTTTCCAACAATGGCAGGGCTACTGGGGTACCGCCCGTCACGGTACGTGGCCTAGATCACCGTAACAAGGAGCCACCCTAACTCCCCTGTAACACAAGGCCGGGACCATTCCTTACTGAACGGTCCCGAACAAGACCACCCCGCAGTTGGCTGTAGATCCAACCGCCCACAAAGCCGAAATAAAAAGGGACATCTAGACAGGGATGAATCTCGTCCTACTTGGGCATGACCCACTTAACCTTGCTACACCTCCCTGGTTTTAGCCATTCCCGGTTGATGAGGCTTAAGGCTGCGATTACCTTTGTAGGACACATTTATCTTAGAATGCTCATCGTCCACCTGACGATGTTCTGAAAGCATTCAATCCATACAAGTCCGTTCCGGGTTCGAACAGAACCGAAGGCACTATCTCGTTGCACTCATTTTGGAATGACCCTTAGAGTTATACTGACGTATATTTCTTACACCTCGAGTCTTCACTAAGCTCCACTTGGATTCACGACCTAACGTTTATTTTGGATCGGTGTGGTTTTCAGATATCCAAATATTGAAACCCGGTCCCGGTCTCGCCGAATCCAAACGCCATTTTAATGTCCAAGTTGTACTTAAGGGATTAAATAGTAGATATTCAGAATATCACTTAAACATAAATGGATGATTCACAACACATAGATAGATAATCCACTATTATCACATTCATCCATACATATCACAAAGCAGCATATATATCACATCTTAGATATATCACATTCATATCATCACATATCAACCAATGACATACGATATCATCCAATATCATTAACTCATCCAATGATCCTTATCAACCAATCATTAGTCGCCCATACACAAGGTTGATCCGACTTAATTAATTTAATTCATCCTTAATTAAATTAATCCTTACTTAATCACTTGGATTATTATCAATCCATCTTACCATTCATTAATTAATTACAAATTAATTAATAAACACCACTTAATTATTCAGCTTAATAAATCTACCTTGATTATTTATCTCTTAATTACTTTAAGTAATTATTTCTTAATTACAATATTAATTAATCATCTTGATTAATTACTTCTTAATTATCCAAGTAATTATCTTCTTAATTACCCTTTAATTAATCATTCTTGATTAATTATTATTTAATTATCTCGACAATTATTTCTTAATTATCCTTTTAAATTAATCATACCTGATTAATTACCCTCTAATTAATCACACATGATTAATTACTTTTAATTGCATTTACTTGATTAATTACTTTTAATTGCTCACATTTAATTAACTACTCTTAATTAATCATATTTGATTAATTACTTTTTAACTACATTTAGTAATTAAAACTTAATTATAAATTAATTATCCTTTAATTATTAATTAACAATTAATTAATTATTTCCATTAATTAATGATTACTTCATTAATTAAAACCTTAATTAATTACTTAACAAGTAATTAACCACTTAATTAAATTCTCTTAATCCTTTATTGATTAACCATTAATTAAATAATTTAAACCTTTAATTAATTTTATTAACTAATTCTTTAATTAATAACACAAGTGATTAACTCTTAATCACACCCACCTAATTACTTTCATAAAGTAATTATCTTTTACTTAATTACCTCCTATAATTAACCACTTAATTACTTTCCAAGTAATTATACTTAATTAACTCCAAAGTGATTATCTTCAATTAATCACTAATTAATTACTCAATTAATTATTAATTAATCATTTAAATTTAATTAAATGATTCTTAGCGTTTTATATTATAAAAATTCTTAATTAGGAAAATATCATCTTAATTAAATCATTTATATTAACCAATAACTTTTCAAGGGTTAATAAATTTAATTACCTTAATTATCTTCACAAATTTATTTATCATTAAATAATCAAAAATTTTAATTTCTTAAATTATAATTGATTTCTAAACTTTCATCATTAATCCTTATTTGAAAATAAAATATTTTAAAAGTCAATTATAATTAAAACAATTTTAAATATTCAAATCAAACCCTTTTAAATCTTTAAAACTTTCCACAGCTACTAAATAAAAGTTAATACAAACTTAATTCAAAACTACACTAATTTTATTTTAAAACTTTCATATTATATATATATATAAACTTGTTTAAAACTTAACTTTAAACAAATTTAGTTTTATATTTAATACTTGTTTAACCTTTGGTTTAAACATTAATCATTTTCAAATTCAAGTTTCTTTGGTTTCAAAATCTTTAAGAAAAATACTGTCAAATTTTAAAGACTTAAAAACTTCCTGTACACAACCAAAGCAAACCTTGCTCGAATCAAAAACACAAGCAGACTATAGCTATTACTCGTGTCGGCCCCGAGTAACCCAGACCACAACCAATCCTTAACCTAGCTTCGAGACAATCAGCAGATAACATGAAACATACTTCGAGCCTTCTCCTTCTTCTTCCCAAAACCCAATACTCTGATACATCAACCGTGCACGTTTACGTGCACGACTACGCCGATCGCTGGCGAACTCCATGCCGGCTTCCAACATGTCGACTTCAACCTCAACAATACTACCCTCAACCCAGAAAACTCAAATTTATCGAGAATCGAAATCTTGACTTTCAAACCCAACTGTTTGAACCCTTCATCACCATAAAAACCAACATCTACAGCAATCCAAGCCTCGAGAAAATCCACCATCATCATCGAAGCTTCGTCATAATTCCCTCAACCCACGGCGACGCACCCGATCCACTCCGGTAGCCTCACAATGCTGCAAAGACGCGATGAACCCCGATGATATAAACAAGGTACAAAACCCTACATCATGAATTATCAGCCACTTCAATCAATATTAAATCACCAAACTAATTTTCTGATGATCAACAACACACCCTCAACCTCCATGATCAACATCGTCAACAATCTCGCCGTGGTTTGCCGTAAATCGATCAATTTGCCCAAAACAGTAAAACCCCAAATTCACACAAGTAACCAATCTAAAATTCATGATTCAAGCTTCTAAAATCATGATTTATTGTTTGCAATATGATTATAAAATCAAAACTCAAGTTTGAATTCAAAAACTTTTGACCCAACTCAAGATTTTACTGTAACTCCCAAGATTTATAACCAATTATTTATTTTTAAAACGTGTAATTATTTTTAGAAGATAACTTACTTGATTTCAACTAGCTTCCATTTACAAATCGAGGTCTAATTCAAATTCAAAATCAAATTATTGAATTTTATTATAGAATTTGAAAATGTGTTATAAACACAGTGACATTTTTTTAACTGTACAGGCAATCCATATACACAATTCAAACATGCATCAAATTTTTAATCCAAGTGTTCAAATAACATCAAGATACTCAATCCTCAAACATAATGAAATTCAGATTTTAAATTGTTTCAAAAAAATCCTTTTACTCACCTTGTTTGCAGAAAATAAAAAATGTTTTCCAGGCTTTTGAAATTTCTTTGCATGCTCATTGAATTGCTTGATTCAAGTTTTGCATGTTAATGTTCCAGAATTGCTTGTTGATTTCAAATTTTCTTGATTGACTTGAAGATCTTGCATTTGAAATTTACATCTTGCTCTTGCTATTGTAATTTTCCTGCATATTCTCTGATTTGAACTTGCTTTTCATCCTTATGTTTTCAGATTGAAATCCAGGTTTTATTTTTTCCAGATTTTACTTCTTTTGATCAATTTTTTTGTGTTGCAATTTTGTTGAGGATAAGAAAGTATTTTGCTGAAGAATAAAACTTTCTCTTAATTTACCATTAAATTTTAAATTATTTTCTCAAAAGAATGACATTTGTCATCTCTTATGTTTTAAATAACTTACACCTAAGCAATTTGATTTACACTTGTCTTTAACAAATACTAAAATTTTTACAAGTGTTTAATGTTTAATTAATATTTACAAATGTTATTTTCTAATGTTTTATTATTGTTTTAAATGTTATTTTCTTATTTTAAAACTTATTTAAGTTATATATACAAGTAATTATGTAATATTAAGTACTTATCTTTTAAATAAACAAACTTTAGATTTTAATAAATATTCAAAATCCAAATCATGTGAACATTTATTAACAATAACTTATATTTTTGATTCAATTTAATATAACTTATGTTTATAAATTTGAGAAATTTAGTTTAACTCTATATATAAGAATTTTAAAACAATTATCTTATGTTAAAATTAAAATGAAAGAATAATAAAAACAAATGAACCTTCATTTTAAATCTTATTTAAAACAAAAAACTTAAAATATATGTTTGTAATAAATAAGAAATTAACTTTATTAAAATTTAAATTTCCAATATCATTTCAAAAACATTGAATCAAATTAACATTTCAAATTACAAATTATATATTTATTAAGTTTGAAAAAACTTATTAAATTCAAATCAATATTTTTCCTATACAAATATGTACATATTTCAAATAGAAAATCATTTTAACATTATATTTGATAATTACTATATTAATTTTAAAACACGATCCAATTCATAATATATATATATCCATATATATATTACAATTTGAATATAAAGTTTTATTACTTGAAAACTTCCTATTTACAAGATATATCAATATATATATATATATATATATATATATGTGTATATGTATATTATAAATGGAAAATATTTTGATTAACCTTTGAAAAATAAAACTTACCAATTTGAATTGCTAAAATAAATATTTCCAAATTAAAATACTATAAATTTTCAAAAGAATTAAACTTACCAATTTATACTGTTAAGAGAATTGTTGATAGATATTAACAAATTATTATTATCAGCCTTTAAAATAATTTTAATTTGTCAATTTATAATTGTAAAATAATCAAATCAATTTAATTATTATCAAAGATTATTAAATTGATATTGCTCAAAATTCCGGGTCGTCACATTCCTTCCCCCTTAAATGAATTTCGTCCTCGAAATTTAAAAGAAAAGATAATTTAATAACCCAACTAAAGAATTTAGACTTTTAACAGCAATCACACAATTAATCATAGCAACCAATTCAAACAACAATTTTATCTATCCAGACAAAATTCTGAATAGAACTTCCTAATATTATCCAGAGTTTCCAGGTACCTATACCGGAATACTCGCTCTATAGAATCTTAAGCAACTATACTACTATAACCAAGAACTCCCTCATCTGATCCTACAAATCTGAACAAGGTATCAGATTAAACTCAAAACCAGCACAACTACCAGATCCTTCTGAACTGCTGATTCTATCACTCGATGAATCATACACATATTCCTCAAAAATATGTGAAATACAATGAATTCCAGTTATCCGAACTGGCAATTCAATCCTGTAGATCAAAATCTAATCTCTAGAGAACACAGGAAAACTCAAAATACCTCCGGAGCTAGCTCTCCAATTTACCCAGTCTTATAACTCCTTTGATCGGATAAAACTAAAACAATATCCAAAATCCACTAAATATTCCAAATCTCCTTAATTCTTAACTGCACAACTCTTCTGATGCTCTGAGTCATCTCCAATATTCCTCATCAGCTTAACCCTTGCTGGTTGCTTCAAGAACAAACAGGACCAAAATCAAATCAATCATCTGATCCTACTCAACAAAATGGCTCTCCCAAAAATTTGTTGAAATCCAATACACAACTCTACTCCACAAGCATTAGTGGACTTCAAAGTTTCATCCCTTATCTGGAATAGCCAAACAGTTGCACCTGACAACCTTGCCTTGCAAATCCAGAAAATTCCTTCATACCTGAATTTTCTGTAGAAATCCTCTAATCCAAAAAACTGTAACTCCCGGTTGCTCCCATTCTAAAATAACTGCTATCTCGCTTTCGCTGCGCAACTCTAATCTAGAGTAGATAAGAATACTATCGAAGAATTCGAGCACAAACTTTCTCCATATATTGTTCGTATGACCCATAAAATCTTAGTGACCCATTCCATTTGGTCAAAACTTCCCAATAAAATCTTAACTAGAGCTAAATGGTCAATCCTTCCTCAAGAATCCTGAGCTGCTTCACCAAACTCTTCTCGCTCCAAGAGTCATCCCACTACATGGTTGAACCATCAGAATCGCTCCTAGAATCCAAGTCGATAAGAAAACTCAATCTTCGATTCGGGTAGACTTCTGAATTCATCCAAAAACATCTGGAAAATCTCTGACTACTTAAGCAACCTTTACCTCTTTTATGAGATGCCTCAATCTCAAACCAAAGAATACTCAAAGATTCCAAAACCTATCGCAAGTCACTTTTTCGATTTTACTCAATTCAGATTCCAAAGAAAACTCACTAGAACAGCTTTCCTAATTAAGATCAATCTTTCCAAATTGGCTTATCTACCAGAAAACTGATAGATCACTTCCAGCAAATATCCTGCTCTGCTGAGCCTCCCGAAGAAATGGATAAGCCTTCACTACTACCGGGACTGCCGATAGTAGAATCCCAAAGATTTCTAAGTCAATGAAGAAACGGATCCATGCTGCTACTTCCAAACTTCACTTCAATGATACAGCTAAGCCAAAAGATCATCCTTAACCACAAAACTATCACCCAATTCCACCAAAAATCCTTGAGACGGGTAGACATCTTCTCAAGAAACTCGGCTCCAAACCAAACACCAACCACTTGTCTTCTTAAGGGAAATAGATGAGACCATGTCCGAAATGAAGTAACTCATCGACCTTAGCCTCATACTTCAATATAGATAAGACACCCACCCTTGCTTAAGATCCAAAAAATTTCTAAACATCCGAATCTTCCCGGCAATAGGCATCACTTTTCCTTCAACACTATCTAAATCTTGCTCCAGAAGAACATCTTCAGAACCATCTATGGATACTGCATCTCATCACACAACTATCCCTTCCTGAAGCTACCAAGATACCATCTCCTGCTTCTGCTCAGCTAACAAACTCAACTCTTGGAAATCCCGCTCACTCGAGAGCAAATCAACCCCATACTTCAAAAATGTACCCCAATTCTTGAAAAGACTTCCTCTAGGATCAATAAAATCCTTTCACCAATCTACAAAGCTTATTCGAGACGGTATTAGATCTATAATCTCGACAGATACACCTCCAACCACAACATATGAGCCTCTGCCATTAGTGGTAGTCGTGTTCCACACACCCCTACCTTATCTACCTCTATAAGCTATGTTGGAAAATCCGAACAGATAACCCAACAGATTATATATATATATATATATATATATATATATATAAATTACAAGTACGCTCTCTCAAGATAGATATCACTCCAGAGCTTAGGTATTCACTCAACTTAATGCTCTGATACCAACTGTAGCGACCCGACTTTCTAACACCAGAAAATCGCATCACTATTTAAGAAAGAAAGAGATAGAAGAAGAAAAGAAAGAGAAGAAAGAACAACAACAACAGAAATCTTACAACGGAACGAATGAAATATAATATATAACGTATACATAGTATCATATACATCAGAGTACACAACTATACATCTCAATTTAGACAGTTATAACATTTCTATCTAATATACAATACAAGAACAACTATACAGAATAACACACAATGGAAACTCTATCTATATATCCACACGCTGAAGCCTCCTCCTCCAAAGCTCCTCCAGAACTCGTCAAAGGTAACCTGAATCACTTGACTACTCATACATAATATGAGTACCCAAGAGTTTAATAAAATAGAAAATAAACACCTGGGTCAGACAGGGGTCTGGTGTGAGTAAACGGTTTAAGATTGTTTAACTTTGGAAAATCCTTTGGAAAGAAAAGGTATCACGTAAGACTTCCCACACATAAACATGGAAAAGTTTTTACCTTACGCTAACACAAACATTTGATAGGAAATCCAGTGATATTATAATAGTGTCTAGGGTTTCCAAGTAAATATGAAATAGCCGAAATTGTTACATTCATTAACTTCCGGCTGCTAGCCACAAAAGTGGGTAATACAAACAAAACTGTAGGGTCTCGTAGGGAAAATGGGTTTCCAACAATGGCAGGGCTACTGGGGTACCTCCCATCACGGTACGTGGCCTAGATCACCGTAACAAGGAGCCACCCTAACTCCCCTGTAACACAAGGCCGGGACCATTCCTTACTGAACGGTCCCGAACAAGACCACCCCGCAGTTGGCTGTAGATCCAACCGCCCACAAAGCCGAAATAAAAAGGGACATCTAGACAGGGATGAATCTCGTCCTACTTGGGCATGACCCACTTAACCTTGCTACACCTCCCTGGTTTTAGCCATTCCCGGTTGATGAGGCTTAAGGCTGCGATTACCTTTGTAGGACACATTTATCTTAGAATGCTCATCGTCCACCTGACGATGTTCTGAAAGCATTCAATCCATACAAGTCCGTTCCGGGTTCGAACAGAACCGAAGGCACTATCTCGTTGCACTCATTTTGGAATGACCCTTAGAGTTATACTGACGTATATTTCTTACACCTCGAGTCTTCACTAAGCTCCACTTGGATTCACGACCTAACGTTTATTTTGGATCGGTGTGGTTTTCAGATATCCAAATATTGAAACCCGGTCCCGGTCTCGCCGAATCCAAACGCCATTTTAATGTCCAAGTTGTACTTAAGGGATTAAATAGTAGATATTCAGAATATCACTTAAACATAAATGGATGATTCACAACACATAGATAGATAATCCACTATTATCACATTCATCCATACATATCACAAAGCAGCATATATATCACATCTTAGATATATCACATTCATATCATCACATATCAACCAATGACATACGATATCATCCAATATCATTAACTCATCCAATGATCCTTATCAACCAATCATTAGTCGCCCATACACAAGGTTGATCCGACTTAATTAATTTAATTCATCCTTAATTAAATTAATCCTTACTTAATCACTTGGATTATTATCAATCCATCTTACCATTCATTAATTAATTACAAATTAATTAATAAACATCACTTAATTATTCAGCTTTACCTTGATTATTTATCTCTTAATTACTTTAAGTAATTATTTCTTAATTACAATATTAATTAATCATCTTGATTAATTACTTCTTAATTATCCAAGTAATTATCTTCTTAAGTACCCTTTAATTAATTATTCTTGATTAATTATTATTTAATTATCTCGATAATTATTTCTTAATTATCCTTTTAAATTAATCATACCTGATTAATTACCCTCTAATTAATCACACATGATTAATTACTTTTAATTGCATTTACTTGATTAATTACTTTTAATTGCTCACATTTAATTAACTACTCTTAATTAATCATATTTGATTAATTACTTTTTAACTACATTTAGTAATTAAAACTTAATTATAAATTAATTATCCTTTAATTATTAATTAACAATTAATTAATTATTTCCATTAATTAATGATTACTTCATCAATTAAAACCTTAATTAATTACTTAACAAGTAATTAACCACTTAATTAAATTCTCTTAATCCTTTATTGATTAACCATTAATTAAATAATTTAAACCTTTAATTAATTTTATTAACTAATTCTTTAATTAATAACACAAGTGATTAACTCTTAATCACACCCACCTAATTACTTTCATAAAGTAATTATCTTTTACTTAATTACCTCCTATAATTATCTAGACAGGGATGAATCTCGTCCTACTTGGGCATGACCCACTTAACCTTGCTGCACCTCCACTGTTTTAGCCATTCCCAGTTGATGAGGCTTGAGGCTGCGATTACCTTGTAGGACACATTTATCTTAGAATGCTCATCGTCCACCTGACGATGTTATGAAATCATTCAATCCATACAAGTCCGTTCTGGGTTCGAACGGAACCAAAGGCACTATCTCGTTGCACTCATTTTGGAATCACCCTCAGAGTTATACTGACGTATAGTTCTTACACCTCGAGTCTTCACTAAACTCCACTTGGATTCACGACCTAACGTTTATTTTGGATCGGTGTGGTTTTCGGATATCCACATATGGAAACCCGATTCCGGTCTCACCGAATCCAAATTCCATTTTAATGTCCAAGTTGTACTTAAGGGATTAAACAGTAGATATTCAGAATATCACTTAAACATAAATGGATGATTCACAACACACAGATAGATAATCCATTATTATCACATTCATCCATACATATCACAAAGCAGCATATATATCACATCTCAGATATATCACATTCATATCATCACATATCAACCAATGACATACGATATCATCCAATATCATTAACTCATCCAATGATCCTTATCAACCAATCATTAATCACCCATACACAAGGTTGATCCGACTTAATTAATTTAATTCATCCTTAATTAAATTAATCCTTACTTAATCACTTGGATTATTATCAATCCATCTTACCATTCATTAATTAATTACAAATTAATTAATAAACATCACTTAATTATTCACCTTAATTAATCTCCCTTAATTAATTATCTCTTAATTACTTTAAGTAATTATTTACAATATTAATTAATCATCTTGATTAATTACTTCTTAATTATCCAAGTTATCTTCTTAATTACCCTTTAATTAATCATTCTTGATTAATTATTATTTAATTATCTCGATAATTATTTCTTAATTATCCTTTTAAATTAATCATACCTAATTGATTACCCTCTAATTAATCAAACTTGATTAATTACTTTTAATTGCATTTACTTGATTAATTACTTTTAATTGCTCACATTTAATTAACCACTCTTAATTAATCACATTTGATTAATTACTTTTTAATTACATTTAGTAATTAAAACTTAATTATAAATTAATTATCCTTTAATTATTAATTAACAATTAATTAATTATTTCCATTAATTAATGATTACTTCATTAATTAAAACCTTAATTAATTACTTAACAAGTAATTAACCACTTAATTAAATTCTCTTAATCCTTTATTAATTAACCATTAATTAAATAATTTAAACCTTTAATTAATTTTATTAATTAATTCTTTAATTAATAACACAATTGATTAACTCTTAATCACATCCACCTAATTACTTTCATAAAGTAATTATCTTTTACTTAATTACCTCCTGTAATTAACCACTTAATTATTTTTGAAGTAATTATACTTAATTAACTCCAAAGTGATTATCTTCAATTAATTACTAATTAATTACTCAATTAATTATTAATTAATCATTTAAATTTAATTAAATAATTCTTAACTTTTTATATTATAAAAATTCTTAATTAAGAAAACATCATCTAAATTAAATCATTTATATTAACCAATAACTTTTCAAGGGTTAATAAATTTAATTACCTTAATTATCTTCACAAATTTATTTATCTTTAAATAATCAAAACTTATAATTTCTCAAATTATAATTGATTTCTAAACTTCATCATTAATCCTTATTTGAAAATAAAATATTTTAAATGTCAATTATAATTAAAACAAATTTAAATATTCAAATCAAACCCTTTTAATTCTTTAAAACTTTCCATAGTTACTAAATAAAAGTTAACATAAACTTAATTCAAAACTACACTAATTTTATTTTAAAACTTTCATATATATATATATATATATATATATATAAACTTGTTTAAAAACTTAACTTTAAACAAATTTAGTGTTATATTTAATACTTGTTTAACCTTTGGTTTAAACTTTAATCATTTTCAAATTCAAGTTTCTTTGGTTTCAAAATCTTTAAAAAAAATACAATTAATTTTAAAGACTTAAAAACTTCCTGTACACAACTAAAGCAAACCTTGCTCGAATCAAAAACACGAGCAGACCATAGCTATTACTCGCGTCGGCCCCGAGTAACCCAGACCACAACCAATCCTTAACCTAGCTTCGAGACAGTCAGCAGATAACACGAAACATACTTCGAGCCATCTCCTTCTTCTTCCCAAAACCAATACTCTGATACATCAACCGTGCACATTTACGTGCACGACTACGCCGATCGCTGGCGAACTCCATGTCGGCTTCCAACAAGTCGACTTCAACCTCAACGATACTACCCTCAACCCAGAAAACTCAAATTTATCGAGAATCGAAATATTGACTTTCAAACCCAACTGTTCGAACCCTTCATCACCAGAAAAACCAACATCCACGACAATCCAAGCCTCGACAAAATCCACCATTATCACCGAAGCTACGTCACGATTCCCTCAACCCACGGCGACACACGCGATCCACTCCGGTAGCCTCATAATGTCGCAAAGACGCGATGAACCCCGATGATATAAACAAGGTACAAAACCCTACATCATGAATTATCAGCCACTTCATTCAATATTAAATCACCAAACTAATTTTGTAATGATCAACAACACACCCTCAACCTCCATGATCAAGGTCTTCAACAATCTCATCGTGGTTTGCCGTAAATCGATCAATTTGCCCAAAACAGTAAAACCCCAAATTCACACAAGTTACCAATCTAAAATTCATGATTCAAGCTTCTAAAATCATGATTTCTTATTTGCAATATGATTATAAAATCAAAACTCAAGTTTGAATTCAAAAACTTTTGACCCAAATCAAGATTTTATTGTAACTCCCAAGATTTATAACCAATTATTTACTTTTAAAACTTGTAATTATTTTTAGAAGATAGCTTACTTTATTTCAAATAGCTTCCATTTACAAATCAAGGTCTAATTCGAATTCAAAATCAAATTACTGAATTTTATTATCGAATTTGAAACTGTGTTATGAACACAGTGACATTTTTTTTTAACTGTACAGGCAATCCATATACACAATTCAAACATGCATCAAATTTTTAATCCAAGTGTTCAAATAACATCAAGATACTCAATCCCCAAACATGATGAAATTCAGATTTTAAACTGTTTTAAAAAAAAATCCATTTACTCACCTTGTTTGTAGAAAACAAAAAATGTTTTCCAGGCTTTTGAAATTTCTTTGCATGCTCATTGAATTGCTTGATTCCAGTTTTGCATGTTAATGTTCCAGAATTGCTTGTTGATTTCAAATTTTCTTGATTGACTTGAAGATCTTGCATTTGAAATTTACATCTTACTCTTGCTATTGTAATTTTCCTGCATATTCTCTGATTTGAACTTGTTTTTCATCCTCATGTTTTCAGATTGAAATCCAGGTTTTATTTTTTTCTAGATTTTACTTCTTTTGATCATTTGTTTTGTATTGCAATTTTATTGTGGATAAGAAAGTATTTTGCTGAAGAATAAAACTTTCTCTTAATTTACCATTAAATTTTAGATTATTTTCTCAAAAGAATGACATTTGTCATCTCTTATGTTTTAAATAACTTACACCTAAGCAATTTGATTTACACTTGTCTTTAACACATACTAAAATGTTTACAAGTGTTTAATGTTTAATTAATATTTACAAATGTTATTTTCTAATGTTTTATTAATGTTTTAAAAGTTATTTTCTTATTTTAAAACTTATTTAAGTTATATATATAAGTAATTATGTAATATTAAGCACTTATCTTTTAAATAAACAAACTTTAGATTTTAATAAATATTCAAAATCCAAATCATGTGAACATTTATTAACAATAACTTATATTTTTGATTCAATTTAATATAACTTATGTTTATAAATTTGAGAAATTTATTTTAACTCTATATATAAGAATTTTAAAACAATTATCTTATGTTAAAATTAAAATGAAAGAATAATAAAAACAAATGAACCTTCATTTTAAATCTTATTTAAAACAAAAAACTTAAAATATATGTTTGTAATAAATAAGAAATTAACTTTATTAAAATTTAAATTTCCAATATCATTTCAAAAACATTGAATCAAATTAACATTTCAAATTACAAATTATATATTTATTAAAGTTTGAAAATACTTATTAAATTCAAATCAATATTTTTCCTATACAAATATATACATGTTTCAAATAGAAAATCATTTTAACATTATATTTGATAATTACTATATTAATTTTAAAACACAATCCGAATCACAATATATATATCCATATATATTACAATTTGAATATAAAGTTTTATTATTTAAAAATTTCCTATTTACAAGATATATCAATATATATATTATAAATGGAAAATATTTTGATTAACCTTTGAAAAATAAAACTTACCAATTTAAATTGCTAAAATAAATATTTCCAAACTAAAATACTATAAATTTTCAAAAGAATTAAACTTACCAATTTATACTGTTAAGAAAATTGTTGATAGATATTAACAAATTATTATTATTAGCCTTTAAAATAATTTTAACTTGTCAATTTATAATTGTAAAATGATCAAATCAATTTAATTATTATCAAAGATTATTAAATTGATATTGCTCAAAATTCCGGGTCGTCACAAAGATATATATTTTTGTTGTTGATGGAATTGTAAATGTTTATTCGTGTTTTAAAATAACGTTTAGCATGAAAACCCTATTTAGTGACATACGAGTACTTTAAAAATTTAAATATAGGTCGGGAATGGGTTTCAATTTTCATAATTTTTCAATTTATTATGGATTTCATATGAATTTCGAATGAAGGAGGTTGTTTACTGGGTTTTAAATTATTTTTGGATGAAATAATTATTATTAAGTTTGAGATTTTAATATGTTAGGCAATATATTAAAATATATTTTCTGGAGTTTTTTTAGAATTTTCCTAAGTAGTTTGTGGGATACATAATATTATTTAAGGTATGCGACTTAAATGTTTAATATATGTATATGGAGAAGGGGCATTTTGCAAATTAAAATGTTTTATAAATCCTGGTAATTATGGTAGAAAAATTCTAAAAAGTATTTTATTGACCAATGAGAATTTGACAAACAAAGGCAGGTTAGTTGAAAAGTTTCCATTTTAAGTTTAGAGACAAAATTGATGCTTTTTCCATCTTTCAATCCATACGGCCAAACACCTTTCGTCCCATTCGAAGGGTTAGCTTTCGATAAAGTCAAAGTTCAATGCATAAGGTATCAAGAAATTGGTAAGTAATGAATTGAATATAAACCAAAAGGTTTATGCCGAAAGGTTGATCGCCAAAAGGGTTGGAATATAATTATTTTATAAGTGAAAAGATTTCGCCTGCTTTACTTTCGAACTTGAGCTTTTGGCTTGGTCACTTCCGACTAGGTTAAGTTATTTAAAGAAAGACTTTAAAACCTTCCCATATGTTGAAAGGTTGTAGCTACTACTGCCATTAATTTGTTTTGAAACCTTCTGTCATCGCCGAAGGGTTTCTACTATTTCATAAAGGTTTTACTTTGAACCTTTCTAACCAGTCGAACGGTTTGCCTATTTTTAAAGTTAGCCTTTTCTCCAAGGCTTTCAGAGGGAAGATTTCGACTTAGGTGGTTACCCTTGTTTTATAAAATATAACCATAGGCTTCCAAAAGGTTGTTTGGATATCCGCGAAAGGTTATATGAATATTTTCGAAAGGTTGCTTTAATAAAGACTAAAGGTTTTAAAAGATAAGTTTCCAGATCGTTTTAAAGTTGAACCTAATCTACCTTCGAAAGGTTATGTTTTAAAGAGTTTAAGCATTCGAAGAGTTTATTCCTAGATCTGTTTCGAAAGGTTTATTAAAGGCTTTCGAAAGGTTTTGAAGGAAAGGTTTTCTTAGGAAATGACTGAAAGTGATTTTAAAGAAGGATGTCTAAAGCTTATAACTCAGGATAGGATTGTTTTGAATGAACTCGAAATGTTTTATAGATGATTTTCGAAAGGTTTGACATTGAAATTGAATGAGATAATTTCAAAGTATGGAAAGAAGTTCTTTCAATTGGTGAAGTGTTTTCATTAACCAAGCTTTAAATAAAGAATATATATCTAACATGGTAATATGATTTGGGTAAAGTATAAAGACTTATTTCTTTTCCTTATTTGAAATTTGATTTAGAGGTTTAAATCAATTTGAAATTGTTTCAAGGAAACTTATGGGGGGGATCCTTAAGCATGAATGAACTCAGATATTAGAAAACCATATGGGACAAGTATAGGGTCGTGCCCTATACATTAGCTTATAGTCCCAACTAATTGTTGTCCAAAATTCCAGTATGTAGGGCTTTGTCACAGGTAGACTAAAACTATGGTTACACACCGAAAGGAACATATGTTGTATACAGGTAAGTTATTGGTAAGCCCGAAAAACCACTAGGCTCGAGAGAACTTGGGAGATGATTAAGCTAGGGGAAGATCTCCCAAAAGGAAGAAATTTAACAGATAGTTTAGGGCAGACCATCCTGATGGGCGATGTTAAATAAATAAATAAGAATAAACAATCCTAAATATAAAAATAAAATTCTAACAAATGTTAGGTAAATTTTGATTATGATTATGTTATCTGGTAGGCCCAAGCCAGCCAAAGGTTAAACGTTATTTGTGTTTGAATAGATAGTTCGCTATTACCTGATGTTTATGTTTGTTTACTTTGTGAGATTAACCGTTGTGAATGCAGGTCCATAGTATATGGTTATGTGAAAAGATTTGCAAAGATATATTTTAAAAGATGTCGGTGAGGGGGAACTCGTTTCGCTATGCGGCGTGGTCTCACTTAATATAACTAAATCAGGATGTGTAGTATTATTCGTACCAGGCTTTATGTCTAAATCGATGTTTATGCTTTCTCCTTAAAATCTCAGGTACTCAAAACTAATTTGAATAGATTGAGAGTTAAATATCTTTTCAGGTTTTTCGGTTGTTTGGCGAATAAGCTACCAGTGGATGCAGGAGGCAACGGATAGCTATTTAGGAATTGTTGCTTCTTACTTTTGTTTGACGAATTTTCGTTGTGTTTTGATGTATTAGGTCTTATATAACCATTTGACTCTGATCAATCGGGGGTGTATCTTCATATACCGCTTTCGATGTAATTTGTGATAACTATATTTATTTAGTGCTTGGGAAATCGTTTGGGTTATGTGATGAGAATATGGAACAAGTTTTATTTGGAAATGCAATGTGGAAATCTGTGTTTTTGAAATATGTATTTTGTTTCATATTAAAGTGCTTCTGATATTATTGATACCATTAACATAGCCGTATTTAGTCGCTGGAAGCTAATACTATAGATAACTACAACATTTACAGCGCTTAATTTTGGGCCTCTAGATAGGGGATGTTACAGCTTGGTATCAGAGCATGGTTTGTGAAATACTTTAACTTAAAATTGGTTTCTGTAAACATAATCCATAGGAAATAGAGTTAAGATTGGGGCATGGGATAATGTTATAATAACAAATTTGTGTATATATATACATATAAGTATACGCTCCATCTTTAGAATGCTATCTTAGTTAGGTTATTCATCTGTGTCTTAAGTGTTTTGAATACATATATGGAGGGGAGAAGAAGCCGAGTGAATGTTGGAGGAGACAACACCACTACCAATGGAAATGCCCGACCAAATGCAAGGAGGGGTCCTGGTCAAGCACAAGCGGAGAATGATGATGCGGGAATTCTGCAGTTGGATATGGGGGTGATGTATCAGTTCTTTGTGAATATGGTGCAAGATGGAGTGGGAACATGTGTAGTTGGAGGAAACCCCGCCGGAGGAGGAGCTCAAGAGATTCCTGCAGTTAACCAGTATGCCAATCTGAGTCGAGATTACATTAGGCTCGAAGGAAAGCAATTCATTAGTCCTAAGGATAAAATTGAAGTAGAAAACTGGGTGCTGCATTATGAAAGGATTTTCGTGGATTTATGCCTGAATGATGCTCGAAAAAGGTGGTTGGCCTCAAGGCAGCTGCAAGGAGCAGCGTTATTTTGGTGGAACACTGTCATTGACGGTGTGGATGAAGAGACCATTACTTGGGAGGAATGTAAAAGAAGGCTTTCAGAGAGGTTTATATTTGTTATGGCACAAGCTGCATTAGTAAAGAGGTTTGTAGAATTGGAGCAAGGAGATATGTGTGTGTTGGAGTATATTAGGATGTTCGAGGAACTAGCCCGATATAGGTATGCATTGGTTGATACTGTTATCATTAGAAATAAGAAATACATCAGTGGGTTAAGGCCGAAACTGATAAGTGCAACTTTGCTGCACTTAAGAGACCCTAGCAATGTTGTTGTGGAGAGGGCATTGAGGCAAGAAGAAGCATTGGCTTGCCTAAGAAAGAAAGTGAAAGAGGCTTAGGTTGGACAGGCTCAGAAAAGGAATTTTTTCTAGCAAAAGATTGCTCATAAAGAAGGAGCGTAGGAGAAGAGTAAATTTAAGGTGGTTTGATACAACTGCAATTAGAAAGGACAATATGGCAACGAGTGCCGAGCCAACAAAGGGATAGGAAAAGGAGTTGGTGAGAAGAAGAATGTCAGATGCTTCAATTACGATCAAGTGGGTCACTTCAAAAACAAATGCCTAGAGCCACCAAAGGAAGGGAAAGGGTGAGTTTAGGGTTTGGAGCCCACAACCACAAAATCAGTTGCTTAGGATAAGGAAAAGTTATATTAGGAGGCTCATTATAGATCTACGGTATGTCTGTTAACGTCCTATTTGATACCAGGACATCCCATTCTTTCATTTCCAGATTTCTGGTAGGTAAACTTAACCTAGAACCCTCTTACTTAGTTATTTCCTAAGGGTTGCTAATCTGATAGGAGGTTATGCAACACTTGGGATGAGGTGTGACCATCTAGAATTTGATTTGCTTGATTATACCTTTGATTCTTGTTTGCATGTATTTGATTTTGTGGGATTTAGGATTATCCTAGGGATGGCTTGGTTGAGTAGATATGACGCTAGGATATTTTGCCAAGATAGGAAAATATCACTTAGTCGTCCAGATTTAAGTGATCGGATAATTTATGCCGTAGAGAACCCTAGTTGTGAGGTGAATGCTTTTACTGGGTGTTATGGAGTTGGAAGATGAGTTACATCGGGTTTTTGTAGTTAGAGAATTTGCTGATGTGTTTGAACCAGTTGTTGGACTGCCACCGAAACAAGCTATTAAGTTTTGTATTAATTTAGTGCATGGAGCTGAACCGGTGAGTCGACAACCGAGTAGGATGACATCAACAGAGATGAAAGAGTTGAAGGTGCAGTTAGTAGATCTAGAAGGCAAATGTTTCATTAGGTCGAGTTGTTCGCTATGGAAAGCCACTGCTGTGTTTGCAAAGAAGCTGGATGGATCGTTAAGGCTATGTATCGATTATTGCAAGTTGAATGAGCGGACGATAAAAAATCGATATTCGTTGCCGAGAATTGACAATTTGTTCGATCGGTTGAGTGTACCAAAGGTATTCTCTCAGTTAGACTTGGTGACGGGATTTCATCATCTTAGAATAGCAGAGGATAACATTCCTATGACGGCGTTTAGTACCAGATATGGATCGTACAAATGGTTAGTTATGTCGTTTGGACTAACTAATGTGTCAACTTTCTTTGTAGATCTGATGAATAGGATTTTGGATAGGTTTGTGTTGGTTTTCATTGATAACATTTTGATAAAGTCTAAGGATGAGAAGGAACATGAAGTTCACCTCAAAGTCGTTCTTGAGACGTTGAGGGAGCATTAGTTGAAGGCTAAGTTTACAATGTGTCATTTTTGGAATAAGGATGTGAAGTTCCTTGGTCATGTCTTCTTTGAGAATGGGTTGCTGTAGACCTGACTATGACTGAAGCGGTGAACAATTGGAAGAGGACAGACACAATGACCGAGATAAAGAGTTTTCTTGGATTGGCGGGGTATTATCGGAGGTTTATAAAAGATCTTTCACGAATAGCAGCACTGATGACTAAGCTTGCACGAAAGGATGTGAAGTTCTTGTGGACCGATAAGTATGAAGAAGCATTCTAGAGTTTGAAACACTTATTGACCTATGCACCGGTGTTAGTGCTTCCGGAAGGGAATCAAGATTTAGCTGTTTATACATATGCGTTTGGAACTAGATCAGGAGCCATGTTGATGCAAAGGGGAAAAGTAATTACTTACGCTTCTAGACAACTTAGACTACCCGAGGTTGGGTATCCAACGCAGGACTTGGAGTTAGCTACCATTATATTTGCTTTAAAGATGTGGAGGCATTATCTTATAGGAGAACGATTTGAGCTATATACTGATCATAAGTCGTTGAAGTACTTGTTCTTTTAGAAGGACCTGAACATGAGACACCAAAGATGGTTGGAGTTTATTGCTGCCTATGATTTGGGAATTGAGTATACACCCGGAAAAGGAGACAAGGTGGCGGATGCACTTAGTCGGAAACATCAGAATGAGGTATTGGCTATCATTATCGAGTGGAAAGATTTAGATGTATTATCGAATTGTAGCGTGCGGTTTAGGTCTGAGGTAGGATCGGGTGTAGGAAATACTGTATTGTCCTGTTTTGAAATCTGACTGGTAATGATTGAGAAGATAACTTCTAAGCAAGAAAAGGATCTAGTATTGGCTGAAAGGAATAGAAGGTTAAAGGAAGGAATGGAGGTTGATGACCTAGAAGATTTAAATCTTGACCAAAACAGGTGGCTGAGAAAGAAGGAAAATTGTGTGTTCCGAATGTAGAAAACATGAGGAAAGAGGTTTTTGAAGAGTGCCATCGTCCAAAGTTCACTATCCACCCCGGAAGAACGAAAATGAATCAGGACATGAAGAATTTATTCAGGGAAGTTATGAAGCGGAATATAGGATTGTGTGTTAAACAATGCTTGAATTGCCAACATGCAAAGGCTGAACATTGAAGCCAAGTGGATTGCTTCAACCGTTAGAGATTTCGTTATGGAAGTGGGATTCAATCTCCATGGATTTTATTGATGGGTTGCCGAGATCTAGGAGAGGAAATGAAAGAGTATGGGTTATAGTGCATAGATTGACTAAGAGTGCCCATTTCATTCCGGTAAAGTCAATGGGAACGACACCTGAGTTGGCGATGTTATTCATGAAGAATGTAGTTAGACTGCATAGGATTCCAAGTAGTATTGTCTGTGATAGAGATTCTATATTTACCAGCGAGTTTTGGAAAAGTCTACATGAAGCATTAGGAACTAAGCTCAACATGAGCACCAGTTACCGTCCATAGACCATTGGGCAAATGGGAAGGGTTAACAAAGTCTTAGAAGATTTGTTAAGAGCCTGCGTATTAGATTTTGGGGGATCATGGTAGGACCAACTTCATCTAGTCGAGTTCCCATATAACAGTAGTTATCAGACTAGTATTGAAATGGCACCGTTTGAAGCGTTGTATGGTAGACCTTGCAAATATCCCATATGTTGGTTGGAGACCGGAGGTAGATTATTTCTTGGTCCGGATTTAGTGAAGGAAGCTACGGAGAAGATTGAGTTGATTCAAGCTAGGATGAAGGAGGCTCTATCTAGGCAGAAAAGTTATGCAGATAAAAGAAGGAAGGAATTGGAATTTTCCATTGGGGATTATGTGTTTGTTAAGGTTACACCGATGAAATGTGTAATCAGATTTGAGAAGTCAAGAAAGTTAGCACCTATGTTCATTCGCCCATTTTGTTTTATTAAGAGGATCGGGAAACTCGCTTATAAAATAGAGTTACCGAGTAGTTTGGTTGGAGTCTATAATGTTTTCGGTATTTCTCATCTTAGAAAATGTGTTAGAGAACCGGAGAGTACTATAGCACCTACAATATAAGAGGATTTAGTAGTAGAACTGGATTTGACTATAGTTAGGAAGCCGATTCAAATTGTGGCTAGAGATGAAGAAATTGAGGAACAATAAATCAAGTTAGTAACGGTTCAGTGGAGCAATGATACTAAAGATTGTACTTGGGAAGTGGAGAGCAGGATTAGAGACTCTTACCAAGATTTGTTTGATAGTATGTTTTACCTTTGATTGTTTAGTTGTGTACCTTATCGTAATTTCGAGGACTAACTTCTGTAAGGTAGAGAGTCTGTAACACCCTATATATTTCATAACCTTATTTAAGAGATTTAATTAGTAAAATTAAATAAAATGATGTAAAGAGTAATAGATGAGATTTAATTAGTTAGAGGCAGTTGTGCCATAATTAAGGGGTAACTAAAATGAAATAACACTAGGTAATGTGTTGGGAAATGAGAAGGGTATTTTTGGAAATGGCAACACCTTATACCCTAAACCCTTGTGAGATTCACGTTCACTATTCTTATTTCAGAAAAATGAAAACTTGCTTAGGTTGGCCACCATTTCCAATCTCAAGAAGAAGAAAGCTAAGATTCAAGAGGAAAGAAGAAATCAACTAATTCAACACTCTAAAATCTCATCTGTAATCTTTAAAAGCCAAGGTGAATAATTATTACATCCCTAATATTTCTGTTTTTTTTAAATCCGAAATGATTTTGCTATAATATTACCATGTTTGATGTTATAAGATATATATATATATATATATATATATATATATATGTTTGTTGTTGATGGAACTATAAATGTTTATTCGTGTTTTAAAATAATGTTTAGCATGAAAACCCTATTTAATGACATCCGAATACTTTGAAAATTTAAATATAGGCCAGGAATAATATTTTAGAGATGAGTTTCAATTTTCATAATTTTTCAATTTATTATGGATTTTTTATGAATTTCGAATGTTGGAAATTGTATATTGGGTTTTAAATTATTTTTGGCTGAAATAATAATTATTTGGGTTTGAGATTTTAATATGTTAGGCAATATATTAAAATATATTTTATTGAATTTTTCCTAAATTTTTCTAAGTAATTTGAGGGATATATAAAATTATTTAAGGTTTGGGCTTAAATGTTTTATATATTTATAAATGAGAAGGGGCATTTTGCAAAAAAATGTTTTATAAATCTTGGTAATTACGGCAGCAAAATTTTGAAAAGCAATTTATTGACCAATGAGAATTTGACAAACAATGGAAGGTTAGTAGAAAAGTTTCCTTTTTAAGTTTAAAGAAAAATTCATGTTTTTTCAATCTTTCAATCCATATGGCTAAACATCTTCCACAACAGACCTTTCGTCCCAGTCGAAGGTTTAGCTTTCGATAGTGTCAAAGTTCAATGCATAAGGTATCAAGAAATTGGTACGTGATGAATTGAATATAAAACAAAAGGTTTAAGTCGATCGGATGATAGCCGAAAGGGCTGGAATTTAATTATTTTATAAATAAAAAGCTTTCGCCTGCTTTGCTTTCGAACTTGAGCTTTCGACTTGGTCACTTCCGACCAGTTCAAGTTATTTAAAGAAAGAATTCAAAACCTTCCGATGTGTTTAAAGGTTGTAGCTACTACTGCCATTACTTTATTTGGAAACCTTCCGTCGTCGCCCAAGGGTTTCCACTATTTTTTAAAGGTTTTACTTTGAACCTTTCTACCCAATCGAAAGGTTTGCCTGTTTATAAAGTTAGCAGTTTATCCAAGGCTTTCTGAGGGAAGCTTTCGACTTAGGTGGTTACCCTTTTTTGTGAAATATAACCAAAGGCTTCCAAAAGGTTGTATGGATATCCTTGAAAGGTTATATGAATATTTCCGAAAGGTTGCTTTAATAAAGATGAAAGGTTTTAAAAAATAAGTTTCCAGATTGTTTTAAAGTTGAGACCAATCTACCTTCAAAGGTTATGTTATAAAGAGTTTAAGAAATCAAAGGGTTTATTCCTGGATCTGTTTCGAAAGATTTATTAAAGGTTTCGAAAGATTTTGAAGGAAAGGTTTTCCGAAGGTTTTTCTAAGGAAATGACTGAAAGTGATTTTAAAGAAGGATGTTTAAAGCTTATAGCTCCCGAAAGGTTTGTTTTGAATGAATTCGAAAGGTTTTAGAGATGATTTTAGAATGGTTTAAACATTGAAATTGAATGAGATAATTTCAAAGTATGGAAAGAGGTTCTTTCAAATGGTAAAGTGTTTTCATCAACCAAGCTTTAAATAAAGAATATATATCTAGCATGGTAATATGTTTGAGTAAAGTATAAGGTTTCTTTTCCTTATTCAAAGTTTGATTTAAAGGTTTAGATCATTTTGAAATTGTTTCAAGGAAAATTATGGAAGGAGATTCTTAAACATGAATGACTCAGCAATTATAAAACCAGATTGGACTAGCATTGGGTCGTGTCCTATACATTAGCTTGTAGCCCCAGCTAATTGTTGTCCAAAATTCCAATGTGTAGGGCTTGGTCATAGGTAGACTAAAATTATGATTACACACCGAAAGAAACGTATGTTGTATACAGATAGGTCATTGGTAAGTCCGGAAAACCAATAGGCTCGGGAGAACCTGATAGATTATAAAGTTAGGGATACACCGTCCATAAGGAAGAAATTTAACAGATGGTTTAGGACAGACCGTCATCATGGGAGATGTTAAATAGATATATAAGGATAGACAATCCTAACTATAAAAATCTAACATATGTTAGGTAAATTTTGATTATGATTATGATTATGTTATCTGGTAGGCATGAGTTAGCCAAAGGGTAAACGTTATTTGTGTTTAAATAGATAGTTCACTATTACCTGATATCTACTACAAATTGTGCATTGTTTACTACAAATTGTGCATTGTTGTCTACTACAAATTTGCATTGTTACAGTGCATTGCACTTACATTTGGCAGTACATTGCATTACTTACTATTCAGTACAAACTTCTCCCCTCATCATCATCCTGCCCCTGCCATGCCCAAAACCATCAACTCCTCTTACTTCTCTCCTACCCAGACCAGTGCAAAAGTAAACAACAAACAACTACAACCATACTCGCTGCTTCTTCCTATTGAATTTGGAAACTGCATACATCAAAACTGCCTATCAACAGCAACCTTTTATTGCTACACAAACTATTCATTTGCTTATCAAAACTGTTCATTTGCTTATCAAAACTGCTCATTTGCTTCTTATTGCTTTACAGCACAACCTCTGATCTACCATCGTCAATCAAAACCACCTATCACATTACCCCATAGCCCACTGCATCACAGTGTGTCACCAACCACTGCTTCGGCTCACTCTTCTGTTTGCTTAATTCCCACTACCGCTCTTCCTTCACAAGTGCTACCATACTCCAGTTCCACCATCCTACCTGTTTGCTAAAACCAGCATACTCCATTGCTTGCTTGAACCATCAACCACCAAGCTGCCTGCATTGACATATCACCATTCCACAGCCTCTCCTTACTACAATCCCCGAACAGCCTTCATCAACATTTTATATAACTTAATACATCAACCATATTATTGCCATACAAAACCACACCATCAACCTTTCATACAAATAACTGTCGTTTCATTCTCATTCAACACTTCTGCTACCCACCTTTCTGCTGCATTACCACAGCTCTGCCATCACTATCCCCTCTGCCATCTCTAATTTGAAGTAGCCTCTTCCATTTTTATCCCCTAACCAACATCTCCATATTAACAATCAGTGCATTTCACTTGACTCTTGCTGTCCACTGACTTTCCCTCCCTTACACATTCCAACATACATCCGAGCACCACCGCTGTATTGACTGCTCCCTCTGCCCAAGAATGCTACAACCCATATTGAAACACAACATCCTTCTCTTGCCATCAGTGCGGCATCATCTCACTGCCACCACTCCTTTACCAACTTCCTACAGATCACCATTTTCCTACTAAACAATTATACTTTAAACTACCTACAAGATCACTCATTCGAACTCATACCACTACACTTGCATTTGCTACACCCATCAAAACACTCATACAAACTGCCTGCAAGATCACTACTACTCACCCTCACTGTCCACATTTTCTTCCCCCAACTACCCTCTGCCGCTCTATCACAACAGTGCTTCCAACACCTCCTTCCTACAGTTCAACTACAACCTTCCCCATCTATCCACTACAAAATAGAAAAAAACAATCGCGACCATGCTACAGCTTCACTGTGCCACACTGAAACAACCAAGAAACTCCATCTTCTCTGCTACCTCAAATCCACCCGCGACCATCCTCAACAAACTCCCGCACAATCCATCCACTACAACTCCAATAGCAACCCACCACTGCATAATTATCTCAAACCATCTACAACACTGTCTCTGACTCTAACCATCACAACCAATTCATGCGACTTCAAATCGTGACACGCAACCCAATCGAACCAACCTCAAATTAACCAAATTCGAATAATTTTTGGCTGTGAAATTGCGAATTGGGTTTGATTTCGAAAAATGAAATAGACAATTTGATTCGAGATTTGGGAGAGATGTTGTCTGTGTTTATATAATTGAAAAAAAAAAAAGAGGAGAGTGCAGTTTACATTTTAACTGGCTAAACTTTCTTTATTGGTTTTTAATTGTCCCAGTTGGGCCGGGTGTATTTCATATGGGCCGAGGTGGGTTGTCTTCTTGTTTTGTTTAATTTTAATTTTTTTTTAAAGTCCATCTCCCTTTTTGGTTTTTGAATCATCTTCTTCTTTTATAAATAAAAAACAAATTGTATTGGTTTAAAATTTTCTTAGTTTCTTTATTTCAAAAAAAAAAGAAAATGAAAAACATAAATAATAGTTATAGAAATTTTTTTTTGTTTTGCTTCTCATACTTCTTTTGTTTTGATTTTCATTTGTTTTAGTTGCTTCTTTGCTATTTAAAAAAGCAAAAAGATCTCTCTCTCTGTGTGTGTGTATGTGTATCTTTGTTTTGTTTTCTGGTTGTAGAAGCAGAAATTCAAAATAAGAACTGCTGCCAAAAATAAATAGCTTGCTTATAAAAAAAAATTGCACCCTTATCTATTGTTTTGTTTGCTCTGCATTGTTGATTGCTTGCACTAAAAAAATTTAAAAACAAAAAACAAAAACATATTTCATCGTAGTTGCATTATTAATACACGTTTAATTTCAGCTTTGTATTTCATTTTACAATTTGACTAATAAAAACGGTTAGACATCGATAACCCATAATTGTATAATGACAAATTGTCTTCTTTGAACAATTTAATTTCTTTGATCTAGGATATGGAATAGCAATAATCAGTTATAAATATTACGTTGATTCGTAGAATATTTTATTGAATTGTTTCTCTAAAGGTACTTAAACCTTCGGCTGCAATCCTATGATGATTCGTGGTGCACCAATAACCTCTGCCCGTTATCTGGCTGAGAGCTACCTTGTTGATTTAAGACAGTGTGATTATACAATTTTGAGTTAACTTATGATAAATCATTTATGATTAACCCTTACATTCATTTAGTTGCATTAGTTCATGCATATTTTAAAAAAATTCCAAAATCAAAAACAAAACAAATTGTAAATATTCCTTTGAAATTCTTAAATCCTTTTACTTTGAATTTTTTTCAAAATCAAAAATCCAAAAAAAAACATAAAATCCTTTCAAAAACCAAAAAAATTAAAAAACAAAAAAAACAAAAATCAATTTTCCTTGTGAACAAATTCATTTTGTAAATATTTTTCCTTTATTACAAAAACAAAAACATTCTTGGAAGTGTCTAAATTTCCATATTCACATGAATTTTACAATAGTTGTGAAAATCAATATGATCCATATAATTTCACTTCAAATTCTTATGGATATTTCAACAACAACTATTATTTAAATGATTCGAGTTTTGAACCATAAATTTTTCAGAATGACGAATAACCCTCGAATCTCGAAAATAGCATTTCGTCTCTACTTGAAATCTCTACACAAAAAAATCAAATGATAAATGATTTGTGTAATTCTAATTTGTATGATAACCCAAGTCAAAATTTTCAAAGTAATCAAAATTTGAATTCACTTCAAAATTCAAATGACTTCGAGTATAGCCCATGCCAATTCAATTTTGAACTCCAAAATGAATTTCAAAATCAAAATGTAAATGTGATCAACTTTTCAAATAATTTTGGCAACGAGAATAATCTTGATCATGATACAGTGAAAATTTTTGTTCTCAACAAATCCAAATCGTAAATTCTCAAGTCAGTAACTAAAAATTGGATTTTGTCGAACAAATGGATGAAATCTACAATGATCACATGGATTCGTTGTTCGAAACATATATGAAACAACGTGAGAAACAAAACCAAATCCCAATATGTGACGAGTCAAATGATAATCAATCTTTTACCCAAATCGACGAATTTCAAACAACAACTTTTGAAATTGAAAATAAAAATCTTAACGAAGTTGTTGAAAATACGGTAATTGAGTTGGATTTCAATTCTGTAACATCCCAAAATTTTGTTAAATTAAATTTAGTAAATTATTTGAACTTTTATATTTAAATTGGGAAATTTCAAACAAAATTAAAATATTGTTAAGATTGATATTACAAAGTTATAAGGAATTAAATAAATAATTGATAGATTAAGTCTTAAATAAATAAAGAATAAAATAATAAGAGCAAACATTAGCAAACAAATAAGAAATTGTTTTTAAAATAATAAAATAAAACATGTACAAATTAAATTATAAACCTTTGAATAGAACTAAAAAGAAATTATGAAAGTTGGTTATGATAAAATTTATAAAATAAAACATATGTTAAAAAAATAAAAATAAATACTAATAGTTAAAAAATAAAAAATCTATTAACAAAGCAAATGAGTACTTGCAGGAAATGAAATGAAATTGTATGTAAACAAGCATGAAGCATTAAATGTTGTTGCTCTTCAGCCCATAAACAAGATCTGCCAAACAAATAAATTTGTAATTAAGAATTTACAAAGTAAGGCAAATTTGTACATGCAAGAATTTAAAATAAGATTGCTGTAACCTACAGGGAGCATTGAACATTTCATACCTGCTTTCATTTAATGCCATTTACTTTTTAGCATGTACAAGATCCTATCAGCCGAAATTAGGCAAGGTTTAGTCAACAAATAAAAGAAAAGAAGTCTTGCTTCAGTAACCTCAGCCTATACACAACCTTCCACATATATATATATACATCAATCTATCTCTTTAATTCGTTCAACAAAACCTAACAAAGAACAGAAACTAAAAAGAAATAAAAAAAAACCACTTTATATTCAAGTTAAAGAGGCAATTTACTGAAAGAAGAAAAAAAGAAAAGAAGATCAAAAACAGTTTTGCAAAACAGAAGCAACTCTCTGTTTCAAACTCCAGGAGGTTATTCTCTGTTCAAACTTATTTACAAGGTGAGTAAACATAATCTTTAAAAAGTTTAAATTTATTTAAAACAGTTTAAACTTCATTTATAAACAGTTTGTATATGCTTCAGTTTATATATGATTTTGTATGCTCTACCTTCTCTGAAAACTTGATACAGACTGTATATTGGTTCGAATACTCAAACTATCCTTATTTAAATCATTGTTAAGTTTTGATTTCTCAACAAACAAGATGATAAACTTCAAATTTAGATTTTTAAAGGTTGGTTTAAACCATGTTTATAAGTTATCATCACTGTAATATTGTTTACAGGTATTCAACTAAATTTGATGAAAAATAAATTGTTGAAAAATATTAATTCGAGATTGTATATTGAATATATACTACAATCCACGATTTAAAAAAAATCAAGATTTTTAGATTAATATAAAAAGGGCAGTTCGTATATAAACAAAGTTTGCATTTCTACAAATTTCTGATGATTTAATCAATTATAAACGCTGAAATTTGTTATATAGCGAGTTCAATCATCCACGAATCCAGGAAAAATGCTAAAGAATTTTTCTAATGCGTAAATTTTGGGGTCGATTCGAATTTAGGGTTTGGGGTTGTGTTTTCTGTGCTCTGTTTAAATTCATGTTTCTGGCTCCGAGAGACGATCGAGTATCACGCAATTTTAGGTGAAGGTAGAGGAGGGCATGGTTGAGGTAGAGCCGGAGTGTCATCACGTCAGGTGGTCAACGTAGGTGGTCGTGACGATTTTGGGGTGACGTGCTCGTGTTGCAGTTCGTTCGAACGAACAAAAATTTGAAGTCGAGTTTTTCAAGTCGATCTGGGTTTCGAATTTGAGTGAGAGGTCGTATTGTGGGTTGCTGAGAACGCCATGGGTCACCAGAACATTGGCGCGTTGGCGTGCACGTGCACGAGGGCGGTCTCGTGTCAGTGTTTTGAGTATCAGTGAGTATGATAATTGGGAACTCAAGTTGGAACTTGAAAAAAATTCGTGAAGTGCTCCGGGTTTTCTCGCGTTCGAAGGTGTTGGCCCTCTAGTAATTAAGTTTTAACTTAGATAGAAAAAAAAAGAAAAAGGAAGAAGAAGGAACATACGTGGGGAGAAAGAGAAGAGGCTCGGGGAAATGACGAGGAGGACACGGGTTTGACTCGAGTGAAACCCTATTTTACTCGGGTTTTTGAAAATTTGGGTTAGGCCCAATAAGATTTGAATAATTTCAATGTTAAGTAATTTTTTTTTTTGTATTTCAAAGTAAACAATGTCGATTATGTTAAGTGAAAAACTTACGATGAGTTTGCATCATTTAGTAATATTTTTTTAATTAACCCTTTATTTAAATGATTAAATCTAAAATAAAATTTGAATTAATTTACATTGGAACTTTTAAATGCAACAATAAATTAATTCTTAAGATATAAAGAAGATTTTTCAAATAATAATTAAGGTGAATAATTTTTATTAATTAATGATTTTGAAAAGAAATTAAGGATGATATACAATTTGAAATTAAATTGATTGATAAACAATTAAGTGTTCAAATTTAATTGTAACTGAGAATTTGTTATTCAAATTAATTTAAGTTGATTAATCAAAAAAATTAGCGGTTAATTAAATAACTAATTTTGAAACCATAAATCGAGTCAATTAAGACTTAATTTATTTATTCAAATTTAATCATTTATTTTAAACATCACTACAAATAATTGGGCGGTAAATTTATTTAAACCACATTGGAAAATAATTAACTATCGTTGTGCACTATATTGATATTTCTGTTCTGATTGTGATACTGTGTGATATAAATTGCCATGTACTGTACTGTGATCGTGGTTTGTTCTGTATTGATGTGAAAACCTTGTTTGTCCGTAAAACGACATTTGAAACTTCAATGCGATAGGAAATCAGATTTCAGCTTGTTATCCGAAACCCACATCAAAACCTGAATATGAATCTTTGTGATTGCTATATCCACATGTTTTAAAAATTTAACTCTCACTATTCGGTTTAGCCGGGAAAGGACCTTTGTGTCATATATCCCATTACGAATAACTGATACGACGAAATGGATAAGCATTTGAAGACCGGTGGTGAAGACCGAGTGTCTTCGAGAACAATAGGATAACCTATCGAATGACTCTGCACTGAGTTGTTCCGGTATAGAGTTCTCCATATGTGATGGGGAATCCGATCGGGATTGTGGACGCCCGGATTTCAAGGACTTCTTTGGAAGTGCCTTCGGTTCTGTTCGAACCCAGAACAGACTTGTATGGATTGTATGTCTGACATTACAAATTGAGATATAAAGATGATTTCTTTCAAATACATTTCTGTTGGTGGCGGAGAATTTATTCTCTTAGCTTAACACCCCTTCTCTGAGACGTACGAGCTCAGAGGTTATGTAGTTGAAGGTTATCAGCAACATATTCCCAATTTGGTAATGTGGCATGCTGAGTGCTGCTGATCATTTGTTGATCGAAGCATGGCTTTGTGAAAAGCATAGCTTTGTGGATGAGACTTCGTCGAACCTCACACCCCGGAATGGTCGAAACAGTAAAGATGCAGTAAGGTTATTGGGGGTAGCGCCCCTTAGGGTATGTGCATTTCCTTCTGGATAGAAGTGGTATCATGGTATTGAGCCCAGATACTTAACTTATGTTGATATATATATATATATATATATATTATATATATATATATACACATATATATATAACTTTGTGATTTGTTGCTGGGGCCCCGGATAAAGGTTGGTTACAGCCGGGGGATGGCATACTCGTGTCAGTAGTTACCCAGTTAGGGGTAACCCGGCCTTGTGTTGGCAGAGATCCGGTTAGGTTCTCGGGTCGTCCCTCTAGAGGCGTACCCATGTGGCCTAGGAAGTTCCTTAGCCTGACCATTGTTGGAAATCCAATTCCCAATACGAAACCCCGTACGGTTTTAGTTGTAGAACCTGTTATTTACTTATGGTGGTCACCACTGTTTAGATGGTAGTTATAGTAGGCATAGTTCGGAATGTCATTGCTGGCTAAGATTAATATTCTATTTTCGAAATGCTTTCTACACTATGCACTAGTAATAATATCAAAGAAATTTCTCCGTACCAAGCATATTTGACTATCATAAGAAGAAATCTCCTCCAATTCTGCGTTTGCATAGTGTGTGTGGTGGGAGGTCTTATGGTAGTTCCATTTTTTAAAAGCATACCGAAATTCTTTTATAAATCTAGTTTCTTTGAAAGCAATTGTTTTTGTTTACTTATACCATTCCCATGACTGACCTGGAGTTTATTGTTTTCTTTCCTAAATTCTGCGTGCCCATAATTTTTACTCGGGCAGCCTAGTAGAAGGTTTTTCGTATTTTGGAACTAGCTTGGATTTGAAGTCTTCTGGGAGCTTTGGATTAGGAAATCTTTTGAAGTATGTTGGGAACTTGTTGAAGTTTCTGTTATCGTATTATTGTTGTATCATATGTATCACTCTGATATTTGAGATTGATGTTGTATCGGATATTGTATCATGTGTATCTGTGTTGTTATATGACATTCATTTTGTTTCCCCTGTTTTATATTCATCTATTGTTGTTATAAGCACCATCCGAACTGAAATTTGACGTTCGAATCTCCGGTAGTTGAATACAAGTGAGATATTTGATGTCGACTTTTGAACGATGAATTTTGGGTCGTGACAAATTCTATTGAGGGTGCAGAACCAAATTTAAAATTCGATCTTCCTTTTCTCGATTTCAGAAATTTGAATACAACAACTTTGGATTTCGAACTTGAGATAGGCAATGAAGTTTTTGAACAAAGAAAGACGAATTTAACGAACACGATTTCTATAAAATTTTTGAAGATTATTTGTTAGATTTTAAAAGGGAAGATTAAAATCACCATTTCGATTTTGAAATCAATAGTTCCGAGGAAGTTTTCAATGATAAGTTTGAATTTCTAGTTGGTGAAAATAAACTTGAATTTCAACCAATCGTTTTATCAACCCCAAAAATAATCGAAAATAAAAAAAACTTGTATGATTTTTAATAAAACGATATTCGTTTTTCCAAATCAACATTCAATTTTGAAATCTTTTACGGTTTGGTTTTCCGAGCTTAAGCTGTGTCTCGCGTACTTGAGGAGACAAATGAATCGGTCTTTGGAAGACCGTTTCATTTACTTTTTGACAATATATTTTCTGAACTCTTGTAAATAATAATTTTGTCATTTTCATGTAAATATAGTTCATCTTTTTATTTTTGTTTTAATTTTCTCCTTTCACTTGGGTTAGCCGTGGGGACACAGTCAAAATCAAGTGTGGGGTGAGTTTCATCTTCTTTTTGATTTTTCATAGTTTATTTTACATTTTCTTTTCAAACCCAAAATAAAATCTCAAAAATATTTTTTTTAAAGCATTTTGTTTTATTTTTAAAGGAAAACTATAGGATTAATATATGTTTTTTGTTTACTAAATTGATATTTTTGAAAATTTAATTGTCTTAACGAAAATAAGTATGATGTTTGATTACAAATAACAATGCTTTAACTAGTATATATGAAGATTCACACGTGTTAATTATGAAGTACATCCTAATTGAAAATCTTTTTTTAAAAAAAGTGGTTGATTTAAAGTAAAGATAAAACATTTTTTCGTCTTCTAAGTTAAATGATGCTAAGATGATAGTACAAAACACTCTTTTCTAAAAAAAGACAAAAAAACAAAAAGCAAATTTCTTGTATATATGTTTATATTTTTTAATAAACACCTAGAGTCATGCATTTACACTCGTGTGTTCACTCGCCATGCTCTGTACCCTTCTCATGTAATCCCGAAAGGCAGTGCACGGTCGGTATATCTGGCCTTAGTTTATGTGACGACCGCCCATGACTCCCGCACCAAATCAAGGAAACAATGCGCTAAAAGGTGTGCCAGGCAGCCATGGACGATAGTCAGGGTAAAACAAAACAGAAGAATCTCTATCGTACAACTCACAGCGCATGGATAAAATACAATAGAGAAATATAATATAGTGAAGCTCCATAGAACAGAACATCATCATATAAGCATCACAGTAGTTTCATACAATCATCTACTCAAATCCATACATGAAAGCCTCACTACAAATCACTCAACCAAATACAGCAGCGGATACCCAGTACATATAGTAAGAAAACTAATATGCAAAGCCTCCTGCTCGTCTTCGTCATCTTCATCGTAGAACTCCTAGCACAGCACCTGTCACCTGCTACCTAGTCTGCCCATCCCAACATGGATGAACAGCCCAAGGTAATAAGAGGAGACATAAAACCTTGAGTCAGACAAAGTCTTAGTGAGCAGTAAATTAACTATCAAACATACCAAAAGAGCATAAAGGATAAAAGGAATAGGAACCAAACCATCCCACTCCACCTCTTTCTACAGTGATAGCCCCCAGACACACACTAAGGAGAAGTAAGCATAACAACATAGACAATTAAGGTAAAGCGAATACCACTCGAGTCAAGGACGATGTTTTCCAAATACAAACCCCCAAGGCCTAAACCAAGATCAGATAAGCACCCAGAAAACACCGCTCTTGAAGCCGAATGATAATACAACCAAACATCCAAACATCCATGACTCTGGCTATCACTGTTATCATTGCCTTGATTTCACCGTTAGTTGAATGACCGCCTGTCAAGGGCTAATGGTAACCCCGGTTTAGCCATAACTCCGCACGTCATCGTGACCCGTGCCTAAGCCGAACGCATCAGCCCAGAGTACTAGCACGTCATCATGACCCGTGCCTGGAACGTCATCGTGACCCGTTCCAACGTACCCCTGCTTTGAGTATGCTAGAACCTTCAACAACGATGAGATCTTAGCCTCCTAGTCATCCTCCTCGACGACTACTTCCATACTAGCTCGAGCGCCTCTCAAGCTAACCATTATCCACCCCAACCCGGACCGCATCACCGAGTTATAACTTTGCACGTCGTCATGACCCGTGCTTGGAACGTCTTCGTGACCCGTCCCATCACAACATATGTCTTGCCTCATCACATCATAGCAAAGTCTCTCAACTTGGAACGTCATCATGACCCGTCCCATCTCAACACAAGCCTTGCCTCATCATATCATCGCAAAGTCCCAACTCAACCATGCTTTGCCTTCTCGCATCATGGCAAGATCCCACATCCTCGAATCCATCCATATGAGCTTCCACATCCGCTTCATATGCCATTGGCAGCTTTCACCATTCAAGAGCCTTTCCACTTAGCTTTTGAATCATCTTCAACCATCTTGTTCCAAATCAACTACAAGCTAACTTGGAGCAATCAAATCTAACATACATTCAAACATTCAACCATTCAAACAAGATCTATTAAGCAATATCAATTATAATGGCAATTTCGTAATTAAGTGAGCAAAAGTCCAACATACGTGAAATCATGGTTTTTAGCATAGATCTATCAAATCTAAAACATGGGTTTTGTCTCTAATACTTGATAAATAACTTTCATAGATAAACATCTTCAAATATGATGGATCTACATGCAGACTTAAGGAAAATGCGAGAAAACGCTAACTTTAACACATAAACATATCACCAATCCACTACACTCCTTTGGGTCCGTGTGAGAGATAACTACCACTCACCAAATCACCAAAACAACCTAAAATGAATCAACTACAGATCTGGACAGCAAGGACTTGGACTTGATCCGGAGAAATTTCACTTGAAACGGTGAAATCTAGCCTCTTCGGATGAAAATCTTCAACTTTGGCTCTTGATCTTTGATCTTGATCTTCAATCTTCAATGGATGTTAGCACTTGATGGAAGTAGAGAAAGAAGATGAAGAAATGCTGTAGTCGAGTTTCCAAAATGGCAGCACTTCGTCGCTTCGAAAACCGGTGCCAAAAAAGTGAGCCGAACACCTCTATTTATAGGCTGGAAATTCCTTAAGTCGTCGCCTCTTAAGTCGTTGCCGACCTAAGCCATGAGTCGTTCACGACTCATCCCCCACGACCTACCAAAGCAGCCGACTTAACATCCCTACGACCTAAGCAACTCAGCTCACAGGACATACCTACGAGATACGAGATACGACCTAACTCCAGCGACATAACATACCTACGAGCCAACAACTTATGCTTTAACTCGTATACGAGTTATGACTTACGACTCAAGCTAAGTCGTGCCTACCGACTCAAACTCCTAGCTACACAACATCTCACCGACTCAACTCAAGGCCGACCCAACGACCTAAGACCCTAGACGACATACGACTTAAGCCTTAACACTAAGTCGCCCCAGCGACTTACGACTCAACATACTCAACGACCTAAAGCCTTCGACCTAGTTACGTTACCGACTTAACAACCTACCGGCCTTCGACCTATCCCTTAAGTCGTTGCCGACTTAACAACCTAACCTGCCTTAGCCTGCTAACTCATCCACATCCATGGGTCGGTCACTATATTAAGTCGTTCCATCCTTATCTCGGCCAAACTTATAAGTCGTCTATCCTTTAGGTCGGTCCACCCTATGAGTCGGTCACCTATGAGTCGTAACTCGTACACGACTCATCTACCCGCCGACCTAAGCTTAACTCGAGCCAACTCCTATACGACTTAGGCTGTAACTCGGCAACACCTTAGGTTGGTCCACTATAAGTCGGTCACGACTTATCACCTAACTTAGACACGCCTATGAGTCGGTTACGACTCAAGCCTTAACTCGGCTATGCCCATCCCCTAAGTCGTCTACGACTTATCTATGAGTCGGTCACGACTCATCACTTGGACACGCGAGTTAACTCTCCAAACGACTCAGGCTAGAAACAACGCAACCAACACTATCGACCTGCAAATTCTACGATTTATCGACACGTAAAATACGGGTCGTTACATTCTCTCCCCCTTAGGAATTTCGCCCCCGAAATTCCAAGCAAACAACAGCAATCACAATCATTCCGCATGCCTACCATCCATAGCAATCAACAAACCATGCATCCAATTCTAGCCTAGCATGCAGAATTCTAAGACTTAGAACAAGATACAAATTCATGAGATGTCACGACACTTTAGGGCCACACCTCGAAGAGTCCAGGATGAGCTGCCTTCATCCTCTCTTCCTCCTCCCATGTACAGTCGTTAACATCGTCACTCCATTGTACCTTGAGCAACGTAATCGTCTTCCTCCTAAGCTGTTTCGTATCGGTGTCAACAATACGAAGCGGCTTACGAGGTCTCGTAACCACTGGATCAACCTCTAAGTCTTCACAGCTATCAGCAGAAACCACCGTACTTGGGTCGTGCACATACTTCCGTAGATAAGATACATGAAAAACATTGTGCACACCCGCCATCTTTCCCGGTAACTCCAATCTATAAGCGAGCTTTCCAATTCGCTCGATAATCGGGAATGGTCCAACGAATCTCGGAGTTAACTTTCCTTTGTTCCCGAATCTTATAACATTCTTCAATGGAGAAATCTTCACAAAAACCATATCGCCTACGTCGAACTCCAAATCCTTTCGACGATTATCAGCATAACTTTTCTGACGATCTTGGGCTGCTTTCATTCTTTGCCGAATGATCTCTATACAATCCGAAGTCTGTCGAATCATCTCTGGCCCAAGTATCAGTTTTTCTCCAGCTTCCAACCAACATGTCGGAGAGTTACACGGTCTTCCATATAACGCTTCATATGGTGCCATACCAATACTCGACTGATAACTGTTATTATATGCAAATTCCACCAAATGAAGGTGATCCTCCCATGATCCCCCGAAGTCCAAAACACAAGCTCTAAGAAGATCTTCCAAAACCCGGTTGACTCTCTCAGTCTGACCATCTGTTTGAGGGTGATAAGCTGTACTCAAACACAACTCAGTTCCCAAAACCTCCTGGAAGCTCTTCCAAAATCCACTAGTGAACAACGGATCTCGATCGCTCACTATACTCTTCGGAACACCATGGAATCGAACAATCCACTTCACATACAATTCAGCCAACTTCGATGCAGTCCTAGTCGATCGAACAGGAATGAACCTTGCACTTTTAGTCAAACGATCTACGATGACCCAAATCCCTTCATTCCCTGTCCTGGTTCTAGGTAGACCATCAATAAAATCCATCGACACTTGCTCCCACTTCCACGTAGGAACTTCTAATGGCTGAAGTAATCCACTGGGCTTCTTCTGCTCAGCTTTCACCAACTGACAATTCATACACTTGGAAATAAAACTTCCAACATCATTCTTCATACCTTCCCAGTAGTAGGTTCTCTTCATATCCCGATACATCTTATTTCCACCTGGATGAATTGTCAACTTCGAGTGATGACTCTCCCTCAGAACCTCATCTCTCAATCCATCTACATCGGGAACAACTAATCGTCCTTGCTTTCGAAGCCAACCCTCTCGATCGACCTCGAATTCCTTATCCTTCTCTGGTTCCAATCCAGATTCCAAATCACGGATAATCTTGACAAGCTTATCGTCTTTCTTTTGGCTCTTGCCAATTCTTTCCACAAGAGTAGGCCTTATTGATAAGTTTGCCAACATTTCAGGTTCCAACTCGCATCTAGGCCTGAAATCAAATCCAGCCAAATACTCGAGACTCTTCCACTCCGAAAACATGGCTCCCAAACCTGCATGTCTTCGACTTAACGCATCAGCCACTGCGTTTCCTTTTCCCGGAGTATAGGCTATACCAAAATCATAAGATGCTAGAAACTCTAACCACCGTTGCTGTCGAAGATTCAAATCCTTTTGGGAAAACAGATACTTCAACGACTTATGATCTGTAAACAACTCGAATCTAACTCCCAATAGGTAGTGTCTCCACATCTTCAAAGCAAACACAATCGCCGCTAACTCCAAATCATGAGTTGGATAGTTCCTTTCATGCGGCTTCAGTTGTCGACTAGCATACGCAACAACTTTATCCTTCTGCATTAGCACCGCTCCCAGTCCAGTGCCACATGCATCGGTGTAAACCACCATCTCATCATTCCCACTCGGAATAGTCAATACAGGAGCACTCGTCAATCGCTCTTTCAGGATTACTAAAGCTTGCTCACACTTGTCATCCCATCTGAACACTTGGTTCTTCTTCGTCAATCCTGTCAACGGTGCAGCTATCTTGGAAAAGTCTTTAATAAACCGACGATAATACCCGGCTAATCCAAGAAAACTTCTCACATCAGATGCATTCTTAGGTCTAACCCAATCCTGGATTGCTGCCACCTTAGCGGGATCAACCGCTATTCCACTTCCAGAGATAACATGGCCTAAGAACCTCACTTCACTCTTCCAGAAGTGACACTTCGAAAACTTAGCCTTCAGCTGATGTTTCCGCAGTATATCCAAAACAATCCTCAAGTGCGTCTTGTGCTCTTCCTTGGTTCTGGAATAAACCAAAATATCATCCACGAACACAAGCACGAACTTATTCAACTGATCTCTGAATACTCTATTCATAAGATCCACAAAATATGCTGGCGCGTTAGTCAACCCAAACGGCATTACCAGCCACTCATAAAACCCGGATGGTGTCCTGAAAGCAGTCTTCGGCACACTATCCTTCGCCACTCTCAATTGGTGAAATCCCGTTGCCAAATCCATCTGAGAAAACACCTTAGCCTCGTGAAGCTGATCAAACAAGTCATCTATTCTCGGCAATGGATACTTGTTCTTCTTAGTCACCTTATTCAGTTCACGATAATCAACACACAACCTCAACGATCCATCCGCTTTGGTTGCGAACACAACGGGCGCACCCCATTCGGACACACTTCTCCGAATGAATCCTTTCCGTAAAAGGTCATCAACTTGCACCTTCAGCTCTTGCTGCTCCCTCGGTGCCATCCGCCTAAGAGGCATCACAACAGGTCTGGCTCCCTCAACTAGATCGATACGAAACTCGATCTCCCTATGCGGCGGCAACCCTTTGACTTCCTCAAAGACATTCTCAAACTCATTCACAATAGGCACCGATGACAGTCCATCCCGTGGAACAACTAGCGAATACATGAAGCTCATGAAGACGCCTTCTTCATGCTTACATCGTATCACAACCTTTCGCCCTTCCACATTCCCGACTGTCACCTCAAGCCTCTCACAATCAATCCTAGCCGCATACTTCCTAAGCCAGTCCATACCCAAAATAATTCCGAACCCCGCAAAGTTCAGAACAAAGCAATCACAAACAAACGAGCAATCATGACTCGACACAACTAGACCACGGCATATCATACACAAACATGACGAACCCCCCACTGGATTAGTCACAACCAATGGCCTATCAACAATATCCGGTTTCATACCTAACCGGCTTACCAAATCATCACAAACAAAAGAATGCGACGCTCCAGTATCAAACAACACTCTAACTGGAACACCACAAATAGAAAGAGTACCTTGAACCACCACACTCTTCCCCTTTTCTTCAGCAGTCGGAGCTTTTGAAGACGATGGAACAGCCCCCAAAGCATAGGCTTGCACAACCTGCCTATCTTTCCTCGGTTCTGGACAGTCCTTCTTAATGTGTCCCAGCTTATCACAGTTGTAACACTTCAACTGCACCTTCGGATTCTTGCAATCCCGAGAAAGATGACCCTTCTGACGGCAGTTATAACAAGTCACCTCGCCCTTTGGCTTCTTCTGACCATCCTTTCCCTTCTGTTGCTGCTGCTTCCTCTTCTTATTCCCACTCTGCTGTGGTTTAGATCCTTCCCTGGTTACAGCAACAACAGAACTTTCCTTAGGGAACAAACTCTCATGTCTCAAGGCTTTCTCCACAAGCTTCTCAAATGGATCGTCCAGATGATCCACTAACTGCCTTCCAAGATAAGCATCCAGACCAGTCACAAACTTCTCGTTCTTCTGGTAGGGAGAATCAATATACGATCTGGCATACTTGGACAAAGCTTCAAACTCAGAAATATACTCAAGAACAGGCCTTCCCCCTTGCTTGAGCTCCACAAACCTCTTAAACAAGACAGATTTCTGGGAAGTAGAGATGAACTTAGCTTCAAATCTAACTTGGAATTGCTCCCAAGTAATCTCTTCTTCTGGTGTATCGATGGTGATAGAATTCCACCAATCAGCAGCTCTTCCCTGAAGCTGTCTCGATGCAAGCTTTCTCTTAGTTGCATCCTCAATCCCTAAGTCACCAAAGATCCTTTTGCAAGCATCAATCCATCTCTGCACCTCAATAGTCGACTCCGTCCCCAAGAAAGCTTTTCCTCCAAGAGAAGTATAATCCTTGCAAAGCTTAGCAAAATCCACCGGTCTTGGAGCTTGAACTTGAACCCCAACATCAACAGTAGGCCCTGGAACGGGCATCCTCCTCATGATTGAAGTCATCATGGCCTCAAACATAGGAGCATAATCAACAGCCTCCCTAGCAGCACGGCTATCCCTCGCAGCTTGTCTCTCACTTCTGCTCATCCTTAATATCTGTAAATAAGAATGATTAGAACACCTTAAGAAACAACTGCATAAGGAGTTCAAATCCTTCTAAGCTACTATATTATATATAGTAATCATCCATCAAAATACAATTACGTCTCTCTTACGTAATTACGTCAGCGAGCGTTGGCTAAAATCGATTAACCAAAGCTCTGATACCAAATGTGACGACCGCCCATGACTCCCGCACCAAATCAAGGAAACAATGCGCTAAAAGGTGTGCCAGGCAGCCATGGACGATAGTCAGGGTAAAACAAAACAGAAGAATCTCTATCGTACAACTCACAGCGCATGGATAAAATACAATAGAGAAATATAATATAGTGAAGCTCCATAGAACAGAACATCATCATATAAGCATCACAGTAGTTTCATACAATCATCTACTCAAATCCATACATGAAAGCCTCACTACAAATCACTCAACCAAATACAGCAGCGGATACCCAGTACATATAGTAAGAAAACTAATATGCAAAGCCTCCTGCTCGTCTTCGTCATCTTCATCGTAGAACTCCTAGCACAGCACCTGTCACCTGCTACCTAGTCTGCCCATCCCAACATGGATGAACAGCCCAAGGTAATAAGAGGAGACATAAAACCTTGAGTCAGACAAAGTCTTAGTGAGCAGTAAATTAACTATCAAACATACCAAAAGAGCATAAAGGATAAAAGGAATAGGAACCAAACCATCCCACTCCACCTCTTTCTACAGTGATAGCCCCCAGACACACACTAAGGAGAAGTAAGCATAACAACATAGACAATTAAGGTAAAGCGAATACCACTCGAGTCAAGGACGATGTTTTCCAAATACAAACCCCCAAGGCCTAAACCAAGATCAGATAAGCACCCAGAAAACACCGCTCTTGAAGCCGAATGATAATACAACCAAACATCCAAACATCCATGACTCTGGCTATCACTGTTATCATTGCCTTGATTTCACCGTTAGTTGAATGACCGCCTGTCAAGGGCTAATGGTAACCCCGGTTTAGCCATAACTCCGCACGTCATCGTGACCCGTGCCTAAGCCGAACGCATCAGCCCAGAGTACTAGCACGTCATCATGACCCGTGCCTGGAACGTCATCGTGACCCGTTCCAACGTACCCCTGCTTTGAGTATGCTAGAACCTTCAACAACGATGAGATCTTAGCCTCCTAGTCATCCTCCTCGACGACTACTTCCATACTAGCTCGAGCGCCTCTCAAGCTAACCATTATCCACCCCAACCCGGACCGCATCACCGAGTTATAACTTTGCACGTCGTCATGACCCGTGCTTGGAACGTCTTCGTGACCCGTCCCATCACAACATATGTCTTGCCTCATCACATCATAGCAAAGTCTCTCAACTTGGAACGTCATCATGACCCGTCCCATCTCAACACAAGCCTTGCCTCATCATATCATCGCAAAGTCCCAACTCAACCATGCTTTGCCTTCTCGCATCATGGCAAGATCCCACATCCTCGAATCCATCCATATGAGCTTCCACATCCGCTTCATATGCCATTGGCAGCTTTCACCATTCAAGAGCCTTTCCACTTAGCTTTTGAATCATCTTCAACCATCTTGTTCCAAATCAACTACAAGCTAACTTGGAGCAATCAAATCTAACATACATTCAAACATTCAACCATTCAAACAAGATCTATTAAGCAATATCAATTATAATGGCAATTTCGTAATTAAGTGAGCAAAAGTCCAACATACGTGAAATCATGGTTTTTAGCATAGATCTATCAAATCTAAAACATGGGTTTTGTCTCTAATACTTGATAAATAACTTTCATAGATAAACATCTTCAAATATGATGGATCTACATGCAGACTTAAGGAAAATGCGAGAAAACGCTAACTTTAACACATAAACATATCACCAATCCACTACACTCCTTTGGGTCCGTGTGAGAGATAACTACCACTCACCAAATCACCAAAACAACCTAAAATGAATCAACTACAGATCTGGACAGCAAGGACTTGGACTTGATCCGGAGAAATTTCACTTGAAACGGTGAAATCTAGCCTCTTCGGATGAAAATCTTCAACTTTGGCTCTTGATCTTTGATCTTGATCTTCAATCTTCAATGGATGTTAGCACTTGATGGAAGTAGAGAAAGAAGATGAAGAAATGCTGTAGTCGAGTTTCCAAAATGGCAGCACTTCGTCGCTTCGAAAACCGGTGCCAAAAAAGTGAGCCGAACACCTCTATTTATAGGCTGGAAATTCCTTAAGTCGTCGCCTCTTAAGTCGTTGCCGACCTAAGCCATGAGTCGTTCACGACTCATCCCCCACGACCTACCAAAGCAGCCGACTTAACATCCCTACGACCTAAGCAACTCAGCTCACAGGACATACCTACGAGATACGAGATACGACCTAACTCCAGCGACATAACATACCTACGAGCCAACAACTTATGCTTTAACTCGTATACGAGTTATGACTTACGACTCAAGCTAAGTCGTGCCTACCGACTCAAACTCCTAGCTACACAACATCTCACCGACTCAACTCAAGGCCGACCCAACGACCTAAGACCCTAGACGACATACGACTTAAGCCTTAACACTAAGTCGCCCCAGCGACTTACGACTCAACATACTCAACGACCTAAAGCCTTCGACCTAGTTACGTTACCGACTTAACAACCTACCGGCCTTCGACCTATCCCTTAAGTCGTTGCCGACTTAACAACCTAACCTGCCTTAGCCTGCTAACTCATCCACATCCATGGGTCGGTCACTATATTAAGTCGTTCCATCCTTATCTCGGCCAAACTTATAAGTCGTCTATCCTTTAGGTCGGTCCACCCTATGAGTCGGTCACCTATGAGTCGTAACTCGTACACGACTCATCTACCCGCCGACCTAAGCTTAACTCGAGCCAACTCCTATACGACTTAGGCTGTAACTCGGCAACACCTTAGGTTGGTCCACTATAAGTCGGTCACGACTTATCACCTAACTTAGACACGCCTATGAGTCGGTTACGACTCAAGCCTTAACTCGGCTATGCCCATCCCCTAAGTCGTCTACGACTTATCTATGAGTCGGTCACGACTCATCACTTGGACACGCGAGTTAACTCTCCAAACGACTCAGGCTAGAAACAACGCAACCAACACTATCGACCTGCAAATTCTACGATTTATCGACACGTAAAATACGGGTCGTTACAGTTTATCTGAGTTCGGTGTATGTATATAAAAATTCTTTTTAATAATGCCTACAGTCGACTGTTGTTCACACTCGTGTGTTCACTCACCACGATCTGTATTCCCCTGACATAAGTCCGCAAGGCAGTGCGTGGGTAATATATCCGGCCTCAGTTTAGTAGAGTTAGGCATATGTAAATATAGTAAATATCAATAAAATTTTCAAAAAAATAAAAAGAGTAAGCAAATGAAATCCAAGAACTATTTTAACTTGTTTGATTTTACTTGTTATTGAAAAGAAATGAAAATACCACTTTGATGAACATTGGTAATTAACTAAGGATCCATTTTATAGTTAAACTATGTTATCAACGGAAACAACGAGTTAAACTACAGTCTATTTGTTATGATAACTTGATTTTTGTTGGATGTTTTGACGAGTAAATGACTTAAATTTTCATGACAATGACCAAAACCTATATTTAACTTATTTGTGTCGATTTAAAAGTAAATCCTTCATTTGTAAACATTTTCAATATTTTAAATTTCTCTTTGTGATAAATCTTGCATTTTGTAAATACTTTCATATCGCATTTCGATTTTATGGGTAGTATCCGCCAAAAACCCTCACGAGACAACACTCATCCTACTGGGGACACCGAGAGATTTAACATCTTGTAGCAAACACTCAATGCAATCGTGCTCCCTATGAAAATGGATTTATCTTAATTTTTTATTCTAGGACGAATAAAAATATAAGTGTGGGGGTATTTGATGTGCACGTAAATGTGCATATTTTTACCACCATATATAATCTATTTAAACTAAATAAATGATCATATTGGATGTTTTAACTTGTTTAAACCAAAATTCAAATTATTTTCAAATTGTCACATATTCATTTTCATATAGAGGAAAAATGGTCATTTTTGTGCAATTATTAATTTGTGAAAATTTGCTTGGAATTTTCTATGTTGTTTTGTTGGAATTTTAGTTAATTTTACAAGTGGTTTCATGAAGATATGCATGCGCAAGAGTGAATACAAAGGAATGAAGAGGGAAATAATTCAAAGTGATGAACATGGAGGACCCCACTTACCCACCTACCATAATGTACACTTAGGAGCTAATGCACATGCTAAAAAGCCATTAAATCTTCATGCACGCTTAATGGATGATTATTTGAAGTTAATGACAACTTGGCCGTCACATTTCCTAAGAGGGTATTTTGGATAGTTCCCAAAAAAGTGAATTAGGGTTTTTAAACTTGTACAAATACCCCTTATGTTTCATGTAACTCGCGCTCCCTTAGTCTCTTTTAAGCTCTCTTCTTTTAGTTTAAATCAAAAATAAAATGAGAGCTCTCTTTCTTTTCATGGCTACTTAGCCATATCTTTTATGTAATTTTCTTTTATGCAATTTTAAATACATGCATTTTTCGTCTTTTGTTTATTTAATTTCATGTTAGTAGGTAGATCTTCTTTTACTTTATGCAAGTAGAATATTTCTCTTTTCCATTTCCTCTCTTTCTCCTCTTGTTTATTTCATGTTGCTTTCTACATTTGTTGATTTGATAAAAAATAAGAGGCTAAACTCCTTCAATTTAGGGGCAATGAAGCACTCCTGTGTGTACATGCAACATTTTGTTCTTTATGTTCTCCTTTTGTGCTTAATGAAAAATTTAAAGTTCACTATAGCCTGATATTTGTGTTTGTTTACATTATGTATGTTCTATGAGATTATCCATTGTGAATGCAAGTGCATAGTATATGGTATATGAAAATATTTTCAAAGATATATTTTAAAAGATGTTAGTGAGGGGAAATCTGTTCTGCTACACAGCTTGGTCTCACTTAACATAATTAAACCGGGATGTATATTATTCATAGCAGGCTTTATGTTTAACTCGAAGTTTATGCTTTCTCCTTAAACTCTCTGGTACTCAAAACTAATTTGAGTAGATTGAGAGTAAAGGATCTTTTTAGGTTTTTAGGTTGTTCGGCGAATAAGCTACCGGAGGATGCAAGAGGCAACATATAGCTATTAAGGAATTGCTGCTTTTTACTTTTGTTTGATGAATTTCCGCCGTGTTATGATGTATTAGGTCTTATATGATCATTTGAATCTAATCAACCGAGGGGGTATCTTCATATACCGGTCTCGACATAATTTGAAATAACTATAGCTATTCAGCGCCTGGGAAAACGTTTGGGTTATGTGACGAGAATATGGAACAAGTTTTATTTGAAAATGTAATAAAGAAATCTATGTTTTTGAAATCTGTGTTTTGTTTCATATCCAAGTGCTTCTGATATTATTGATACCATTAACATAGCCGTATTTAGTCATTAGCAGCTAATACTATAGATGACTGCTGCATCTGTAGCGCTAAGTTTTGAGCCTCTAGAGAGTGGATGTTACACCACCCCCATTGCCACCTGATCCTTGTCCGTCATTGAGGTTATCATCCCCGTCATCATCATTATCATCATCATTGTTTGTACCAAAATTGGGCACAACACTCTTCGGATGTGTTTGAAGAGATAAAATAAAGAAAGTAAATGTAAAATGAGGCAGATCTAACAAACATACCAATCAACAGATAAGAACAAGTATGAAAACACATAATTTTAGAGTATTTCGACGTATGGCCCACGTCCACTACGAAATGATTGATGTTTATTGATTATAACTCATTGGTTGCAAGTGGATTACAATAGTACAATCAAAGTATGATCACAATTTCGGCAGAATATCGACGTAGAGAAGCCAAAAGTCCTTTTTTTGTAGGTCCAGGGTCACTATTTGTAGGCGTAGGCGGAAAATACCTCGCCCAAATCTTGGAGGACTTCTTCTCTCACGTGGGTGGGCCCACGGGATCGAGTTCAAGTGATTTCATCTCGATCTTGGAGCGATATATATGAAATTCGTATCAGTCAATAATTGGTCCTTTTGGGCTGAAATTGATCAGGTACATTGTTGAGGTTGTACGCAAGCTCCTGTAAACATTTGGTGGCATTTGCATTTGTAGATTGTGAGATATGGTCGATGCAAGTTTGGATCTTCAATGTGCAAATGAGTTCGTCTCGATACGTTCGTATCGATCTAGTTTGTTTCGTTTCTAGGCACGTGCTTGCTAGGTGACGTGGTGCTATATTCCAGGATCGAACTACTTTTCATACCATGTGACTAAGTCTTCCACTTTTTCATGCTTCCTTCGTATCGTTCTCAGGAAGTGCTCCTTGTATCGATGAATGGAGGGTCAATTCATATCGATGCTCTATGCTCCGCTTCGTATCGATGACTTATAGGACCCATTCATATCGATGGTTGCTGATACCTTCATATCGATCCTTGGATGCTACTTCGTATCGATGGCACTTGATGGATTGCACTAATTTCGTATCGATCTACTGGCTGATCGATGTGAAATGCATGAGCACAGTGGATCGATAAGAAGCGAACAGAAGTGATCGATGGATACGAACAAAAGTGACATGGTAGATGGATATAAACCAATGCTTGGAAGCAGATAGATACAATGTGACAATTTCCTATGGTTACGAATTATCTTGACTTTGATGGATACGAAGGAGATCAGTCATTGATGGATACGAACCGATAGCCTCTCCCTTGATTTTGATTGATCCATATCTTGAGTGTATGGACTTCGATTGACCTGAAATTTGGAACATTGGCTCTCATAGCTTTGCTTGTCGTGTTTTATCAATTGTAGCTCGACTCGGACTCAGATAAGTTTCACCAGTATCCATATTGAATCTGTGTATAACTGATCTTTGAGACGGATTTTCCTTGGTTTCTATTCAAGTTCTTGATGTTACGGCTTTACCAAATTGTGACGACCGGAATTTTTAAGCAATTTAAATTGGAATATTGATGTTATGATTTGATTGGATATATTTGGGTATAACGAATTACCGAAAATATAAAAAATTGGATTTTGGAAAGAAAATAAAGGAAGTAAATTTGTAAACGAAATAATCTTAGAAAATTTAATAAATTAAGAATGAATTGAAAAAGGAATGGAAGTATGTTAAATACTAATAAATAACTTCGAGTTTGAAAAGAAAAGGATTTGATAAACAGTAAGTAATGAATTGTAAAATTATGTGATATTAATTTAAAGGAATAAAGAATTATTTTAAAATTTAAAGTTTTAAATTATTTAAAAGGATTAAGAAGTAATTTGAGAAATCTAAAATTGGAATATTTAATTGATTTGAAATATTTAAAAGTAAATTTTTAACTTGAATTCAAATATCACTAATTAATTGTTAATTAAATTATTGAATTTAATAATTTGAAATTGGATAAATTATTGAATCTTCAGTTTTAATCCGGTTGAAAATAATTTGAAGGCTTGTAAAATTTATATTGATAACACATAATAGAAGTTGTAAAATTAAAATTAACAGTGGTTTGTTCAGTTTTAAAATTTTATAGTTTAAATTGAATTTAAAAATAGCCTTCCGAGACACAGTCTCGGAATTTGACGAAATCAGTTCCATTGGATCCGTAATATTGTATTTTTATTGGGTTTCAAATTTCATAGTAATTGGAGCAGTTGTGTGAGCGTACAATATATAAACGTGTTGAACTTTGTTTTGAAACAAATTTAAATTTAAATAAAATATATTTCGACAATACGTACAAACCGCCACCAATTCGTTCCTTCGTACTCCCTTTCTCTTCTCTCCCCATCTTCTCAAATCATACGGTTGGGTCAAAAGGAAATAATAATGGCCACCTCCTTCCATTTTTTTCAAAATCCAAATCGAGTTTCAATCGATTCTAAAAAAAATGGCGAACGAGTATAATCGAAGAAGGACGCTCTCGCGTAGCGGCGTCAGTGAGGTATCGAGCTCGACGAATGGAGCTTTCACGAGGTAGCGTCAATCTGTGAGCCTGGAGGAGACGTTCGCGAGCAAGGCAGAGGGCTTCGCGGTGAGGCTAGCGACGTGAGGTTGGTCCAAATCGCGGCATATCCTGGTGGGCAGTTCGACGAGGCCGTGATGATGGAAGTCGGCATCTAGGGTTGGAAGCTTTGATCAACTCTAAGGGTTGGGGCGTTTGAGGGTAGCGGCAAATCGTCGGGTCGAGTTCGAGGCTTCAAGATGGGGCTGCGGCAGTCTTCGATTTTTCCAGAGGTGATGTGGTGACGCTAGGTGTTCGCAGTTGCGATCTTGGTTGCGTGAGAGGATGAGGCGAGGGTTTCGGGAAGGAGAGTCGAAGCTGTAAGGTATACCAGTTATTCATTTAAAGTTAAATTCGATTTTTGTGAATATGTTCAGAAAATAAAAAAATGGTTAACTGTTTAGTTTTAAAATTCCAGAGTTTAAATATATATATGTACAAGAAATTTATATAATTACAGTAAGGTATGTTATATATATATATATATATATAAAAGGTTGTAGGTCATTTGGTATAAGGAATTTCGAAATAGGAAATAAAGTAATATATGTATATAAAAATTTGGTTTCGAAATCTCTATGGATCTTTCGTATTATGCAGTTCAAAAGGAAATGAATTTACTTGTACATGTTTATAATTTACTAGGTTATTTATAAATAGTGTATTTTTGGAAAGTAATTTATTTAATTAACTTATTAAATTAATTGGTTGTTAAAATAATATGTTAAAAGGGAATTAGTTAAATTAAAATTTAATTTTTTAAAATGAAATTGATGGTTAATTTGATTATCAAATGGAAATTTAAATCGCTCAATTGACTCGAATATTAATAAAACATCTAATGTTTTTACAAGGTCTGAAATCGTGGAATCAAATCAAGAATGAAGTGGATTGCAAATTTAAAGGGAAAGGTGAGTTAATCCCACTCAGCTGAATTAAAATTAAATTTAAATGATTAAATTTAAATAATTGTTTGAATGGTTGGAATTATTGATGTGCTATAGTATGGTATATTTTGAAATTGGTATTTTATGTTGTGCTAACGTCTGTGGATGTAGGGAAAACAGGTTGGAGGGATCCAACTGGACCCCTCAACATTTATTTAAATTATTTAATGCCATTTGTTGTGATTATTTGATATTCTATGATGAATTATATTAGAATATTGAATGTATAGGCTGCTTGAATATTTCGGTACTCTATTTTATCTAAATATATTGAATTGGACTTTGAAAGGAAATGAAAGAAGTGAACCTTTAAGAAATAATTATAAAGAATGTAAATAAATTAAAATGAATTGGATAAGAATATTAGTGGTTTTCAAAATGCTAATTAGTAAATTCTGTATATGGAAAGGAATTTTTGAATAAACAGAAAGTTAATGAAATTTGAAACTTCAGTGTTATTATTTAAAAGAAAAAACATTTATTTAAAATTTAAGATTCAATTTATTGAAAAGAAGAAATTGGAAATAACCTGAAATTGGTATATTTCAGTTAAAGATTTTAAATCAAACGGAAAATAATAACAATAATAATAAAGTCCATAATTAATGAATTTTGAAATGAACTGACAAAGTAAAGAAATGTATTTCAAAAGGGGAATAAATTGGGAATCAATTTGGAAAGTTGATTTAAGTGATTGAGATTGGAAATTCTCCCTAGGTAACCAAGTACGTTTTCAAAGTAAAATTTTAAATATAAGTTAAAGGTTTTAAAGTAGTTTTAAAAAACAAGTTTTGGAAAATTTATTATTTCTAATATTTAAATTCTAAAATAAGTACTTCTTTTAATCTATTATAGTAGTAATTACTTAAAAAGTGACTTAGTATTTTGTTTTTAAAAGTGAAAATCTAGTTTTATATTTTATTAAGTAACCTTATTTTCAAATATTCATATAATATGTATTTTTAACAAATTATTGAAGTATTTTTTAACTTAAATGTTTTAAAGTACATTTCAAAGAAAAGTGTTTTAAATTATTTTAAAAATCTAGTTTTGTGCTTGGTGATTTCAGTGGAGATAGAAAATATTTGGGAAAGCTTATTCTGGGAAAGAAAGATGTTTTGAAACTGTTTCAAAGGGTTTTGAGAATAGGAATATATCTTGTGAAGATATTTTTAAGGTTAATAAATAATTTGGAAAATTATTTTTATTTAATGGTTGTTTGTGAATATTAATTGATAGTTAAATTACCGACTATCAATATTGGCCAAATGCGCTGATCGTTTCGAAGAGATCGGAATTGAGATTTATTTCTCGAAAACCACTTCGATCCGGTCTGTACGTTTCGTGGAAACGAGTTTGGATTCGAAGGTGGAACAGTGAAGTGCAAGGGCTAGTCGGTACTAATCCTGAGGATATTTCCAAAATGGATGTAGTAGGAATAGTGCCTTCGGTTCCGTCCGAACCCGGGACGAACTTGTATGGATGAATGCTTTCGGAACATCGTCAGGTGGACGATGGGCATTATAAGGGATATATTCTAAAAAGGTAACGCTTAGCCTCAAGCCTCATCAAATGGGAATGACTGATAATCGGGGGTTATGCAGCAAGGCTAGGTGGGTAGCACCCAAGCAGGGTGAGGTCATCCCTGTCTAGATGTCCCTTTTATTTCGGCTTAGTGGGCGGTTGCTGATCCCAACCGTGGGGTGATCTCACTCGGGATTATCCAGTAAGGGGTAGTCCCGGTCTTATGTTGCAGGGGAGCGAGCATACTCCTCGGTACTGTGATCTAGGCCACGTACTGTGACAGGTGGTACCCCAATGCCTAGTCATTAGTTGGAAATCCATTCTCCCTACGAGCCTTGTACGAGTTTTGTTTGTATTACCCACTCTGTGGCTAGTAGGTGGAATTTAATAGATGTAACAATTTCGGCTATTTTATAAGTATTTGTATATAGACCCTATTATAATATCAGAGGTTTTCTATAAAAATTGTTTTAGCTATCGTAAGGTAAAAACCCGGCATGTTTATTTGTGGCGTAGTCTTACGAGATGCTTTTGTTTTCAAAGGATTTTTGAAACTTTAATAATCAATTGAGTGTGATTTTCTCACGCTGGTATTCCAGACTGACTCGGGTGTTTTTTAACTGTAATGCTCGGGTCAGACCGAGTATTATAGGGTACAGGATATGATGCTGCGAAGCTCAAGAGACGAACTGGATGACGATACGTACTCTCGTACTTGTTTTATATAGTTTCCGCTGTATAGAGTAGCTGTGTATCCAGTTGTATGTTACTGATATTGAGTTATGATTGATGTACTCTGATGATGTAATATATAAACTGATATATTTGTTTTTGTGTAAAGATCATTTATTATCTATTATATTTTATTCCGCTGCGATAGTTAGATTCTGATTGTTTTCTACTTTCTTCTTCTATCTCTTCTTCTTTAACCCAGATGGTTCGTATTTCTGTACAACTTGAGTTGATTTAGTTAGAATAGTGATGACTCAAGGGGTACGGATTTGCAGGTTGTTACACAAATGGTGGAATATAGTATTGTACAATCGGGCGACTCGACTTCGGTGCGTGGCTACCCTCAAATCAGCATCTTCATGCTTTTCGTCTAGTAAGTCCAAAGATTTGGCAAGCAATACACCATTTGTCATCAGATCATAATAAGTCACATAATGAGAAGGCACTTCCAACTTGACTGGAATAACGGCTTCTGAATCATGGGAAAGTGATAATGGAGTGTGGCCGGTCGTGGATTTGTGGGTTATTCGACAAGCCCATAGGGCCACAGGAAGTTCATCGACCCATTTTCCCTTGCTCTTTCTAAGCGTTTCTTTGGAATGGACATTATAACTGTATTAACAGCTTCGACCTGTCCATTCTCTTGAGGGTGTGCAATTGTAGAGAACTTCTTTTGGATATGGAATCACTGATAGAAATTCTTGAAATCGACACTATCGAATTGGGTATCGTTGTTAGTGATGATGGTATATGGAGGCCAAATCGACAGATAATGTTGTGTACCACAAAGTTGATCACTTTCTTCATTGTGATAGTACCAAAGGGCTCGACTTCTGCCCATTTGGTAAAGTAATCAACTGCAACGATGGCGTACTTCGCTCGACCTTTTGCCAAAGTTAGAGATCCAATAATATCGATGCCCTATATTCAAAACGGCCATGGACTGACCATCTGAGTTATTTCGGTAGGCGGAGCTCTTGGAATCCGAGCATGTTTCTGACATCTATCACATTTCCTGGCATAATCTGATGCGTCGCGATTTACAATCGCCAAATAATAACCATATGGGAGTACTTTCTTAGCAAGAGCTTGCCCCCCAGTGTGGTCGCCACATTCTCCTTCGTGCACATCATGTAATACACATTTTATTTCATCCTGGGTGATACACCTGATAAAGGAACATAGTATCCTCTTCTATACATGACTCCATTCTGGATAGTGAATCGTGAAGCCTTCCAAAGAACTTGTCTTTTCTCACTCATGCGCTCTGGTAGGGTCCCACACTCGAGATAGTTCCTAAAAAGAGTCATCCATGATTTCTTATCGGTTATGACTTCATGTACCTTGTCGGTCTCCATTTGATCAATACTCAGGGAAGATAGCGTCTCAATGGGAACGAGTCTGATTTTCTATGCCTCACTAGTTTTGGCTAACATTGCCAAGGAATCGGCCTTCTGGTTGTGTTCTCAGGGTATGCCATAGATGGCGTAATAATCAAACTGATTCAATACTTCCTGGACCTGAGCAAGATAAGCAACATGTCTCTGGTCTCTGGCCTGTTATTTCCCTCGAACTTGGCACACGACCAATTGTGAGTCGTAGTAAATTTCCACAGCAATAATTCTTAAATCTCTTGCAAGCCTAAGTTCGGTTAACAGGGCTTTGTATTTGGCCTCGTTGTTGGTCGCACGGATATCGAACTTCAAAGCATAACATATAGATCGGTCTTCAAGATGCTCGTGCACAACCCTAGCGCCTGAGCAGCGGTCATTTGCTGCACCATCAGTATGCAGCTTCCAAATATATTTAGAAGATTCATTGGTTTCGAACAAGTCCTCTAGGATAGTGAATTTGGCGATGAAATCTGCTTAGACTTGTCCTTGAATAGCTCACCTCGGTGTGTAAGCGATGTCGAACTGATTCAACTCGATATTCCACTTAAGTAACCTACCTACCAGACATCTCAAGCCGTGTAAGGACTTGTCGTAATGGCTGGTTAGTGTAGATAGTTATAGGATGAGCCTGAAAATACGGATGAAGCTTCCTTGAGGCACTGACAAGACAGTAAGCTAACTTCTCCAACTTCGGATAATTTCTCTTTGCTCCGGTCAGTTGTTTGATGACATTATAGACTGGCCATTGTATCCGATCCTCCAACTGAATTAAAGCAGCACTTTTTGCGTTTCTTGACACTACCAAGTAGATGTACAATCCCTCGTGCTCAATAGGCTTTGACAGAATAAGTTGTGTGGATAATTGTTGAACTAGTGCTTGGAATGCACCTTCACATTTGGTAGTCCATTCAAAGTTCCATTTGCCTTTCCTGATGACGTCGAAGAAGGGGTTGCATTTATCAGTGGAATTTGAGATGAACCTGCTCAGCGCTGCTACCTTCCCATTGAGGCTCTGAACTTGCTTTATGGTCCTTGGAGTCTCAAGATTCCTAATTACCCAGATCATCTCGAGATTGGCTTCGATTCCCCAAGCATTAATGATGAATCCAAAGAACTTTCCGGACGCGACCCTAAAGTGACACTTCAATGGGTTGAGCTTCATTCTATACTCTCGAAGGATGTTAACATCCTTTCCAGGTCTTTGATATGATTGGTGTAGAATTGTGACTTTACGAGCATGTTGTCCACATATACATCAATAGTTTTTTCGATCTAGTTAGCAAACATTCAATCGACTAGCCATTGATAAGTTGCTCCAGCGTCTTTGAGTCCAAATGGCATGACTTTGTAGCAGTAAAGCCTGAGATCGGCGGCGAAGCTGGTGTGCTCCTGATCGGGCAGGTGCATGGGAATCTGATTGTAGCCGAAATATGCATCCATGAAGGATAAGAGCTCATGTCCGGCTATTGAGTCTACAAGATGATCAATCCAGGAAAGTGGAAAACTGTCTTTGGGGCAAGCTTTATTCAAGTCTGAGTAGTCAATGCATGTTCTCCTTTTCCGTTAGGTTTCCTAATAAGTATAGGCGTGGACGCCCATTATGGATATAGCACATCTTGGATAACCCCGTTTGACTTGAGTTTATCTACCTTTTCTTTTAGGGCGGCAGATCTCTCTGGATCCATACCACGCCTTTTTTTGCTTGATCGAGACATGCCACAAGTCTATATTCAAGGTGTGGATCGCGATGTACAATGTGATCCCATACATGTCAAAGTGAGTCCAAGCAATTGAGGCTTGCTAGGAGAAATTCAACCAATTCCCCATTCATCTGTTGGTTTAGCTGAGATCCAATCTTTGTCATTCTAGAATCGTCATAATTATCGATCCGAACATTGACCGTCAGCTCTATTGGAGAAGCCCGACTGTCTTTGACTTCGTCCTTGCTTTCAGTATCTCTTGGGTTAAGATCTCTTAGAAATTAGTTGTGATGCCGGGCCTAGGCCCAGGCGTTAACAGTCTATTATCTGCAAAGTGGACGTAGAGAGGTTTCACTACGCCATCCCGCAGCTCAACAACATAGCAGGCCCATCCAGCAGCCTGGTCTCCCTGAACAACTCCGACTCCATTGTCGGTAGGGAATTTCAAATTCAAACACCAAGGGGTGATGGCAGCCCTAAACTCAGCTAGGGCCGGTTGGCCCAAAAAGCATTGTACGATGAGTCAGTCTACCATACGATAAACTACAACATTCGGACTCTCCGGCGTTCTCCAATTCCCAACTCTACTGGTAGCTCCACCTTCCCAGTGAGTATAGTCGCACTTCCGTTGAAGCCATGAATACGAGACTGACAAGGCTTCAAATCTTTTGCTTCCATCTTCATTTGATCGTAGGCTCGCTTTAAGAGTGTGTTCGTTGAACTTCCATTGTCCACTAAGATCCTCATCATCCAAGCAGGACCTATCTGAGCTGAAGTGACTAATGGATTAATGATAGGGGCTTCAACTCTGTCGGCGTCCCTGTCTTGGAAAACGATGTCATCTGTCATCGACTTATGTTGTTTGGCTAGAGCCCAATCTTCCAAGTTTCTACAAAATTCGAACCTCGTATGCTCAATAGAGATGGCATATGACTCCATTTCTCTCCAGCTCCAATCCGCTGGATGAGAAGCACCGCTAATAATGTTAATTACTAACCTCCCGCTGGTTAGTGCGGGTTCCTTCAGTCTAAGCTGATTTGGTATTTGATTTTGATTTGACGGTCTCGCACCTTCGGCCTAGGGCGCTCGAACGAACCGCTCCAATTTTCTTTCTCAGATAAACTTCTCTATAATATCTTGTAGATGATGACACTCGTTTGTGTTGTGGCCATAACTATAGTGAAATATACAAAACTTCCCAGTTTGTATCTATTTCTCTAACGATTGCTTGGGAGCAGGTTTCTTATATTGAATAGTATTACAAGTTCGCAAGTGCACATTTTCTAGGGATGTATTTAATGTAGTATAAGTGTTAAACATGGGAGCTCTACATCACGGTCCGCGATTCTGATACCGCTACTTACCCTGATTTCCATCGTCTTTAAGCCGATTTCTGCTTATTCTGTATATTTAACTGCACCTTTCCGGAACTCTTCCCGGTTTGTTTCACAGCGACATTTCTTGGGATTCCCTCCACGCTGGGCTCTGCGTCATCCTTTTTCCTAGATTATTTCGCATCCTCTCTTCTCAAGAACTGGGCTGCCTTGGAATAGAAACGGTCCAATGACGCGGGGGGTTTTTCGGCCAACAGTTGCCCAATTGAGAATCGAGATCGATTCCTTTAGTCAGTTCCATCAGAAAGGAATTGTCATTAGGGTTACTAATCTCAGCGCATGCAGCGTGGAACCTCTCCAAGTAACGTCTGAGCGTCTCCTCGCGTGCTTGAGTGAAACTGGACAAGGTAATAACTTCTTTGGGCCTTATGACATGCATGCGAAACTGCTCGACAAAATTCGTATCCAACTAGTCGAAACATGAAATAGATCGAGGTGGTAGGTGAGTAAACCACATAGTCGTGATGCCTCCTAAGGAGATGGGGAAACTTCGGCATTTTACCGCATCATCAGCCCGTGTGGCATTCATCAACCATTCATGTAACGTCCTGCCTTTCTGCATGCTTTAAATCAATGATAAACCACACACGTCAGAATTAAACCATACAGAAAGGCGGATTGTTATGGGGTAAATAAGAAAATGGCAGAGAAATAAAAAAAAAAATCTTGCAGCGGAACAATAAAATATAATAATCAAATGTACAGTTCATGAAGCTGTTTTACAAAACATTTGATTGTACTTATAAAATACATATCAGAGTTACACATACCATGGAATAATCAATAACAGTACAGCAGAATATAAGGGTGTAGTGGAATAATATAATAGGTAATAATAAATCTTCGTCTTCGTCCTCCAGAATACGGTCTTCCAAATCTTGAAATGCTCAGGCTGACCCGAGTGAACTACAAAGACAAAACACTAGAGTCAGAACTAAAAGATATTATGTAAGTTAAATCAACAATAAACAATATGAGTGGAACGGCGTCAGAGATGTTTACGGGATTTGACATCTCCTATCTAGTGTCTAACGTGAGTGCAATAACTCAAGAGATGCTTGGGATTCACATCTCCTAAGGATCCGTTAAACTATTTACTATGTAGTAATATTTTGCTATTATAATAATGTCTATTAGTAAAATAAACTTACTTTTAAATAGCGTTAAGGGGTTACCCATATAGCCCTTACCACATAATAGTCTCAGTAGTCCATCCAGTATCAGCGCATCTCCAGATCGGAAGAATACCCTAAATACTCCACGGGCTACGGGAGAAAAACAAACTCGTACAAGGCGCGCTAGGGTAGGTGATACGGCACAACTAGGAAATGCCAGGGTAGATATACCAATTACGCTTCCAGGCCGGTGGCAACGCATAGCGCGCATCTACCGCCCACTTCGAGCCACACCCCCAAATAAAAAATCAAAAGTGGCCACCGAATAAATCCAAAAGTCATAGTATTATATCGAAGGGATGTGTCCGATAAAAGGGGCTACCTTCTTAACCCGTCAATCGCTCCTGTTTTTGCCACGTTATGCCAACTTATGGGAGTTGGGACCACGTATTTACCTCAAAGGAAACGCCGCCACCATCTTACTTCATTCTGGAGTCTCCACCGCATACATGTTGTTAAAGTGGTTTTCGGAGTAGGCAGAGAGTATGACAACTTCTGATCCCGGTCTCTTTAACAACCCAACGTTATTACAACACCGCGGTCATTTCAAAATAATTTATACTTTAAAACCAGGATGTAATATTTATTTCAAAACCATATAAATACGATATCATTTCAAATTTAAAAACCAAATCAATATGATATTCCTTTTATTTCAAATCAATATAATATCATTTTATTTCAAATAAATCCCAGTTTTAAAATCATAGCACTTCCAAATTTTATGCTTCAAAACCAAACGTTTGAAATTTTAACACCTTTAAAACATAATGCCATGAAATTCATAACTTCGAAACATTTCAATTCCTATAAACATTTCAATTTCGATATATTTCAAGGCTTTAAATATTCCAATATTTCAAAACTAAATTTGATAATTTCGATTCAACAATTAAATTCCTTATTATTTAGTTTTGAAATATTTTATATAATAAACCCCTTATTATTTAAATAAAACTCAAATTCCAAATAACTAGATATTGTCTTCAATTCGTTATACTTGAAATAATCATTTAATTCACGTAGACCCAAAAATCAAGTTATAATAATTATACCTTTTAAAATTCCAATTTAATAAATTTCACGTCAACCATGTTGGTTTAATCCTTAAAAAATTCAATTTCATAAAATCTCAAATTTATCTAAATTTCAAACCAAATTTTATTCGAGTAAAATTCGTAAATAATTTAATTCACATCCATTTCATATTTTATCTTCCAAATCTTAATTTATTTAAATCATTATAACCTCTATATAAAAAATATGATTTAAATACTTAACCATATTTATTTTAATAAATCAAACTCCATTTTTTTAACTTATTGTCATAAAACAGATTTATACATAGCTTAAATACATGAATTTAACTATATATAAAATATTTTTATATAATATAAAAAAGAATCAATATTTATTTAAACCGTAATTTTATCAAAACCATAGAAATCATTTTCAAAATATTTATATATATAGACCGACGGTGTCTGTATATAATTTTCTACCCTATGGTCAAGTGATACAGATATTTATCATTTCAATCCGCAATTTAAAATAAAAATACGGTTATATATCATTTCAAACCGCAATCCCGAATGAAATAAAGTGCATAACAATTTGCAGTTTATAATGATATAAAATACAACATCCATTCATCCAATATCAATCATCAACCATTAATCACAATCATCATCCAATTCAATCAATAGCATCAACATATAATGGATAATGAACAACAGGTATCGACTAGCAGTTTATATTCAATAATAAATTAAATGAAAATTTAACTGGTAGTTTATATGTAATAAATAAATTAAATAACAATTTAATTCAATTATATTCGATTTAACTGGGATGATGATTAAAAATATGCCAAACAGTCATAAATACATTTCTAATCACATTCTAAATAAATTTAACAAACATAAGAAATTTTAGAAGTTGTGAGTGGGTTAAAACACTTACCTTTTGAATTTAAATTGAATTTAAACTTAAAAATTTAACAGTCTCAGAATTCGTCCAAATCAGCGCCAAAATGTTCGGAATTTCAATACGATCCAAACAAAAAAAACCATGCATGAATTTGTGTTCGTATGTAAAAGATATAGCGATAAATGTGCTGAATTTCAATTATAAAATTAAAAAAAAAGAACACATTACCCTGCCACATCATCAATTCATCCCAGCAACAACGTACGCAATCACGGGTTTACAACGAACCCTGGGGTCGCGTTCGAAGTTCCATCCGCCACTAGATTGACATCGCAACTCCACGCTTACACCGCGCATCGCGTCACTCCGCAAGGCCTCTGACATCACCGTGATGCCCCCTCGGTTCCCCCATGGTCACGACGAATCATCATCACCCCTATCTCTCCCGATAAAGCACAACTGCCTCCGCCTATTGCTAGCCTTAATCCAATTGTTGCAAGCAATCTAACCGTCAACTCGTCGAAGTAAGCACACCAATGGACAGCTCTAAGGAATCTCTACAAAACCCAGAAAGGAATTGAGGATCCGACACCGTTCATCAACGCCCAATGAACGGACGAGAATTGATTGGCAAATTCTGGGCAATCGGTGAATCGATTCGAAAAACGAACAGTACCATAAGATTACGCTTATTGAGAGCTTCAATATATATTTTTTCAAATTTTTCCGAGGAGTTTGAAATTTTTGCTTTGAATTTTGAATTGCAATTGGATCTAGAATGTCTGCCATTGAAATGAGGAGGTGAAAGAAATTGTATGCACAGACAAATGAGAATGAGGGAAATTAGGGTTTATAACAGAGTATTTATAGACAATGTTGAGAAAGAATAGATGGATCAGATTGGTATACGCGTTAAACGATGAAGTGTCCCGAAAACCCCGTTCTGACTCCGGAACGAAATTGGGTCAACCCGTATATCAAAATAGATGTTTTAAAATATTTTAAATGCAATGGAAAAGGTTTCAAGACCAAATTCCATCGTATGAAAAAGTTATGCTAAAATCAAAAAATTTCAAATTGATTTCAACTGAATTGATTTCAAGGCGTTTCACGTTCGTACGATCAACCGACAAGTCCGATCGCTACGAAACTTGAAACCCTACAATAATTCGCCGATATGGATCCGATGAAACTTGTTTCGTCAAAATCCGAGTCGATGGCGAAAATGGCTATTTTTATATTAATTAAATAAATTTATAATTAATTAATTAAATCTAATTTTTAATTTCCATTCTAAAATCGACAATTCCATCAAATTTAACTTTCTCAATCATTTACAACGATTTAAACAAATTTAAATGTCAATTTAGAGTTGTTAAATTTATCAATTTCAGCATTAACCTCAATTTCATTTAATTCAAAATTATAAATTTAATTTCCAAAAATTCTATTTAATTTTCTTTTCGTTCTTATTATTCAATTCATTATTATCCACCGGATGAAATTAACATTGGTTTATGGTTTATTACAGTATTATTCTCAAATTTCATCTTAATCTCAATTAACGCAAAATTTAATATTAAATTTCATAAATTTGCAATTAATCCAATTATTGAATTTTACTCTTCAATTAAATTAACAAATCATGCTTTATATTCTTTAAATCAACCAATTGTCATATTATGAATAGAGTTAGCATTATTTTCAATTAATTCCTTAATTTATACAAATATAACCTTAAATTGAGATTCATTGCAATTTATTGCAAACTTGATTTAATGGACTACATAAATGATTTTGTAATAATCGTTGCCACTAGCCCTTAATCATACTTGTATAACTTATCATTTCCAAACAATTACATATTACTTCATCGGTTAATATAACATTGAATTCATTAAATTACCACTCATTATATCATTGCATTAGTTAATACAATATCCCATTTGTTTTCTTCTATTCAATTCTTAGCCTAGTATAACAATTCCCATTAATTCAATTAATCGTAATTTCATTTCAATTGTTAATAATTAACTTTAATATTCATGGTTGCATTTCATTTTGAACATTTACTTCAATATAAATTATAAATTTTTTATTTCTTCATAAATTTAAATACAAAATCTTAATTGAATTAACCAATTTGTTTATCAAAATTTACTGGTCATTACACTCTCCTCCAATCAAAACTTTTCGTCCCCGAAAAGGAAAAAGAAGGAAAAAGAAAAACTTATAAATCAATATATATTATTAAAAACATTATATTCATAACAATAAGTTTACAGAATTGGATAATTTAAATAGAATATAAAGATTTATAGACAATTAAATCTTTTTATATTTAAATTTGTAAAGTTGGGAAAACATTTTAAAATTTTCTAAGTCCAAAGTTTACGGAAAATTTCGACAGAGTCTCCTTTGTATGGAGAGGCTCGGGAGAAAATATAATATCAAATATAACAATATATACATATATTTTCCAAAATAATAAATATCCCAACCCGGGAAAACAATATAATAACACTATAAACCGTAATCCGAAAACGTATCTATTGTCGGGCAATAACGCTTAAATTATGAAACCAAAGCAGTTGCAATTGCTTCCATAACCTGTATTTCACTTATATAATCAAAAAAAGAGTTAATAATTTTATAAAATGAAATATTTAAGTTTGTTTTCAACCACCAACCAAACAAATAAAACAACATTCACTTGCAACAAGGCATACAACCATCACAAAAATCAACACCCATCAATTATCCATTCATAACAAACAAAACAAATAGTTGTTCGGGTTCAAAACTTTAAATCGTACAGAATGAAGAATAAACTATTAAGTACACCATTTACTCAATAGTCTTAGACGAAACTAAATAGATTATTCATACATCCAAACAATTGTAAAGTATCCTTGCCCAAACAACCATAAACCAAACAAACAACAATTTCAAACAACAGATTTAGTTTATCCTTATTAATTCCATTCATACATTTGTTGTTTGATTTCTCTTTTTCATTCATATAATGTTTTATCTTTTTAATTTACATTTATTTCTTACAAATTTATTTAGGAATAACTTCAACTTATTTACTTAAGTTTAAAATTTCTTACTTACAATACCTGCCTACAATTATATTTAATTAGTAGTATTTCAATTATACTTAAGTACTACAACACCAAATCTTATTCATTAAAGAGTTTCATTAATTACTTTCATTACCTCAAGTTTATTACTTGTATAATATCTATTACATTTTCTTATTAACATTTCAACTTTTTATATCTTTTGGTAAGTTATATATATGCTTTTAAAGAATTTAATTGAAAGTTATACAAGTGTTTCTCAATTCTTTTAATTAATTAAATGTTCAATAATAATATCCTTTGTTTTATATATTACAAATTCAAATTTTCTTTTAAGACCATTTATAACCTAACATTAAATCTATTATTTCATTTTTAGGTTTCAATTATTAGTTAAATTCCATTTCACTAAAGTAATTAAAACCCTTAATTAATGGAAACTTAAGAATTTAAATTCCGGGTTTAATTTCAAATCATTTTAAAATAATAGATAAATACATACTTACAATTTATATATCCAATTATAATTAAAACAATTTAAAATCTTATATTTGTTTATCAAAACAACTCTGCAGTAAAACTAGTACAGCGGCCTTCCCACTTCAAAATTCAAAAATGAATATCGATGATGCGTGCACTCATCACCGAAATTTATTTTCCAGCGACAGAAAGGGAAATACATGACTTATTCCTTTCTAAAATTTCTTAAAAAAATTCTTTCAAATTATATTGAAATATTTATATCAGACAGTACTTCTAATAATATTATTATTATATTTCAAAATCATTCAAAAGAAAGTTTCAAAACCCCAAAACTTAAGTTCTTAATTTCCAATTTCCATTTATTTTATTTTAAATCTTATTTCAATTATTATTTATAGATTTCATTACCTAACAACCACTATATCACAACCAAATATAATCTTTACAAAAATTTTATTTTTATATATATATAGAAAATATAATATGCAAAATTATTTCATTCACCTATATTAAAAACAAATATTGTGTCGATCTGTCCTATTAAGTGTTTAGAAATCCCTATTGATGTCATAGCGTCCCATGTATCAGCCAGAATTTATAAATACAAAACGGAACAAATTAACACAATATTAAAACCTTTTATAACACTAACAAATATGCTCTCTCATATATATACACTCAGCGACTCCCATAGGGTAGTACTACTCTATTAGTAAAGAGTCAGACCCCACAAAGTTAAGGTTTATCGTTAAACCAAAGCTCTGATACCAGATGTAACGTCCTGCCTTTCTACACGCTTTAAATCGACGATAAACCACACATGTCAGACTTAAACCATACATAAGGGCGGATTGTTATGGGGTAAACAAGAAAAAGGCAGAGAAAGAAAAACAAAATAAAATCTTGCAGCGGAACGATAAAATATAATAATCAAATATACAGTTCATGAAGCTGTTTTACAAAACATTTGATTATACTTATACAATACATATCAGAGTTACACATACCATGGAATAATCAATAACAGTGTAGTGGAATAAAATGGTGTAGTGGAATAATATAATAGGTAATAATAAATCTTCATCTTCGTCCTCCAAAATACGGTCTTCCAAATCCTGAAATGCTCAGAATGACCCGAGCGAATTGAAAAGACAAAACAGTCGAGTCAAAACTAAAAGATCTTATGTAAGTTAAATCAACAATAAACAATATCAGTGGAATGGCGTCAGAGAAGTTTACGGGATTTGACATCTCCTATCCAGTGTCTAACGTGAGTGCAATAACTCAAGAGATGCTCGAGATTCACATCTCCTAAGGATCCATTAAACTATTTACTATGTAGTAATAGTTCGCTATTATAATAATGTCTATTAGTAAAATAAACTTACTTTTAAATAGCGTTAAGGGGTTACCCATATAGTCCTTACCATATAATAGTCCCAGTAGCCCATCCAGTATCAGCGCATCTCCAGATCAGGAGACTACCCTAAATACTCCATGGGCTATGGAAGAAAAACAAACTCGTACAAGGTGCGCTAGGGTAGGTGGCACGGCACAACTAGGCAATGCCAAGGTAGATATACCAATTACGCTTCCGGGCCGGTGGTAACGCGTAGCGCGCAGCTACCGCCCACCTCAAGCCACACACCCAAATCAAAAATCAAAAGTGGCCACCAAATAAATCCAAAAGTCAGAGTATAATATCGAAGGGATGTGTCCAATAAAAGGGGCTACCTTCTTAACCCATCAATCGCTCCTGTTTTAGCCACCTTATGCCAACTCATGGGAGTTGGGTCCACGTATTTACCTCAAAGGAAACGCTGCCACCATCCTACTTCATTCTGGAATCTCCACCGCGTACATGGTTGTTAAAGTGGTTTTCAGAGTTGGCAGAGAGTATGACAACTTTCGATCCCGGTCTCTTTAACAACCCAACATTATTACAACACCGCGGTCATTTCAAAATAATTTATACTTCAAAACCAAGATATAATATTTATTTCAAAACCATATAAAAACAATATCATTTCAAATTTGAAAACCAAATCAATATAATATTCCTTTTATTTCAAATCAATATAATATCATTTTGTTTCAAATATATCCCCTTTTTAAAATCATAGCACTTCCAAATTTTATACTTCAAAACCAAACATTTGAAATTTTAACACCTTTAAAACATAATGCTATGAAATTCATTGTTATCCCGCTTTTTGGCAAAGCCGTGATACCAAAAGATTGGTTGAAAACGAAAGATAGTTCGTCTCAGAGATTGGTTGTACTACGCTTCGCTATGGATATCGATGAATTTGTTCCTTGCCCGGATCAGGCTACAATTGATAAGACATGACAAGCAAGGCCATGAAAGCCAGTGTTCCAAATTTCAGGTTAATCGGAGGTCGTATGAACGAGATATGATCGATGCAAGTTAGCCAAAGTATGTCGTTCGAACCCATCAAAAAGTTGAGGAGATGCTCATTTCGAATCCATAGGATTCGTATCCATCGATGTCTGTCAAGTTCGAATCCATCAGGATCCATGTACTTCAAATCGATCACATTCGAATCGATCAGCAGGATATTGATCACTTCGAATCGATCGGTTCGAATCCATCAGATGGGCATTCCCTCAGCACGTTCGTATCCATGAAGACCAGAGCAGTTCGAATCCATCATGTGTATCCATCGGCATACCCTACTTCGAATCGATCGGTCTCGTGCCCAAGCATTGCTTCGTATCGATCGTCTTCGCATCCATCAGATTCGAACCCATGAACAATCACTCGTTCGTGTCCACCAAGTCAACTATCTTAGATGACGTGTCATTCAACGATGCAAAGTAGGCGAGATCTAAGGAGTCGAAGCGTTCAACCCGGAGAGAAGACCGGATAGACTCGAAGGACGCGCGCCACCTCATCACGGAACCATGTGAGCCGATGGAGTCGAAGACATCGATTCGAAGGAATTGGTTCGAAGCAAACAACAACCGAAAGACTTCATTTCGAATCCACGATAGTTCGAGATCTACCGATCCAAATGAAATGAAATTTTCACAGTAGCTTCCATACAAGGTAAAGTTTGTTCCTGCCAAGTTTCAGCTCGATTGGGTCATTTTTTGATCGATTCGAATGGAGTTCGAATCGATCTTCGATCGAGTCGAAACTTGGTGGGGTCGGTCGCGTGGGCCCACTCACGTGCCAGAAAGAGTCTGCTGAAGTTTGAGCGAGATCTGGGCCTCCTACGCCTATAAATAGCACCTTGAAGCCTTCAGAAAAGAGGATCTTTTGGTCATTCAACGTCCAGACTCTGCCGGATTCAATTCTACTCTTCAATACCGCTGTTGTAATCAAGTATCAGAGCTACAACTTGCTGTAATTCGCTGTAATCGATTGATATCATCAAGTGAATCAATAAAGACATAAGCTTCAAAGTGGACGTAGGCAAGATCGCCGAACCACTATAAATCCTGTGTTTGCAATTGTTATTTGTGAATTATTGTGATTGTTACTGCTTAGATCTGAATTCTATATTGATTGTTGCTGATTTGTGTTCATAAACGGGTGCTTTCACGATATTGGGTGTTTGTGGTCAATTTTGACGCAAACATTTTGGTGCTTTCACTGAGAATTGAACTCAGGAGTTCTACCAATTAGAAGTTGATTCAGAAAGTTTGAAAGTTCAGATTTGAGAGATTATGACGAGACAATCGACGAGAAGGCCAAGGCCAGAGCGAAGTGAACACCAAGGAAGTCAAGAGGCTTCCTCAGGAGCAAATCAAGCGTTGATCTTCATCACTAGGGACGAGATGGAGACAATGATGAAGAAATAGGAGGAGATGATCCAGAGTTTATTTCAACAGATAGGACAACTTGGAGCACAGAATAGAGAAGCGGATGGAGTCCAGAACGGAGCAGGACCATCCGGCATAGCACCTGGATCAGGAGGCACACCCATGGAGAACGTTGATCCAATTTCGAAGAGAGAGAGGAGCATCTGCGCAACCCGGGAATAGCAGAGGAGTGAACGCTCAATCAAGGGGGCAGATCCCAGAATTCCCTCATGGACTCGGGGGGCAGGTCGAAAGTGGTGAACGAAGATTGCATCTCGGAGACAGTGACAGGTTGACGAAGATGGTTAGAAGAGCTATGAGAGGCGGTTTGGTAAACAAAGATTTGGAGGATGTTAATAGGAGTCCTTTTACTCCAGCAATCAGACGAGCTAGGAACCCACCAGATTTCAAGTTACCATCGTTGGACATGTATAATGGGAGAACGGACCCCACGGTTCATCTGACAAAGTATATGAGGCATATGGAAGTGCTGGGGGCATCAGAGGAGGTTATGGCCCGGTGCTTTCCATTGTACTTGGCGGATATTGCAGCGTTATGGTTTAGATAATTAGAGAGTGTATCTATCGGAACGTGGAATGATTTAACTGAGAGATTCATGAGGCAATTCAGGGTTCACATTACAAGACCCAAGAATGTGACGACTTTGGCAACTCTAAAACAGAAGGCTGGAGAGACTTTGAGGAGTTTTCTGACGCGATTCAATGCAGCAGCAGCTTCGGTGGATCGAGCAGATCCATCTATGGTTGTGATGGTAGCTGTGTCCGGAGTAGCTGACAGCACAGAGTTCAAAAATTCATTGACTAAAGATCCACCTGTGGATCTAGGGGAATTCTACGACGAGGAAGAAAAGTTCTTACGATTGGAAGATGCAAACGCCGAAAGAGAAGAAGGAGAGGGACTTGATATTTATGCGATCAAAGGAGGAAATCCCCCTGAGAAAGGCACGGAAACTAATAGAGGTAAAAGAAAGACTGAGAATGACGGGGACTGGTCAAAGCGGCAACGAAGGGAGCCGCGATTCACCACTTACACTGAGCTGAATGAGAGTCTGGAACGAATTTATCAGGATACCAAGGAGCAGGTTCCGTATCGAAGACCGATGCGAAAGGATCCAACCTCTGACGAAAGAAAATCAGATAAGTTTTGTGTATTTCATGAATTAAACTGTCATAACACTAACGACTGTAGGCATCTGAAGGATGAGGTGGAAGGGCACATCAGGAATGGCATGCTGCTTCAATACGTGAGAAGGCAAACTCCAGCGGTGGAGCCGGAGCGACCACCATCTACATCGGCCAGGGGTGGCCCTGAACCGGGACACCGTATGATTATCAATTGATTGAAATAACGATGGACAAGTCGTAAGCTTCCCACTAACACAGTTAAATCATTTACACATGTACGAGATCGCGAACGATTCCCAGGCATGCTCTGAATGATCATTGACCGTTTCGTAGTGGGAACTTACACTTTGACATCCTTGCTTTGCTTTTGTTTCATTTTGATTTAAACATTTAGACTTGGTTTGTTTGGACATTTCTATTTTAAAGCTCATCTGTTGAATAGATATTTGGTTCTGATAATTCTGAAACGGCTAAGCTACTTACACATGTACGGGGTCGCGAACGGTCCTTAGGCATGCTCTGAGATGGCGATAAACCACCCTGACAAACGATCCAGGGATCCACTCGAACGTGAACCTGGCATCGATAATACCAAGCTCTCCTGGGCACACTTTCTCGCCTCGAACGGCACCCGACCGCGAATGGTCACTATTCGCCTCGAATGGCACAACTTGCCTCGAATGGCACAACTCGCCCCGAACGGCACAATTCACCTCACCTCAAATAGCTCGATCCCGAACGGTCGTCATTTGAGGTCACATAAAACTGTAAATTCCTTTGCGGGACTTTAACAGGATATGAACATCCAGCTCATGGCATTACAAAACACACCTTCCTACCGCAAGACATGTTTTAGGGGGCAAATGTTATCCCGCTTTTTGGCAAAGCCGTGATACCAAAATATTGGTCGAAAACGAAAGACAGTTCGTCTCAGAGATTGGTTGTACTTCGCTTCGCTATGGATATCGATGAATTTGGTCCGAGCCCGGATCAGGCTACAATTGATAAGACATGACAAGCAAGGCCATGAAAGCAAGTGTTCCAAATTTCAGGTTAATCGAAGGTCGTATGAACGAGATATGATCGATGCAAGTTAGCCAAAGTATGTCGTTCGAACCCATCAAAAATTGAGGAAATGCTCATTTCGAATCCATAGGATTCGTATCCATCGATGTCTGTCAAGTTCGAATCCATCAGGCTCCATGTACTTCGAACCGATCACATTCGAATCGACCAACAATATATTGATCACTTCAAATCGATCTGTTCGAATGCATCAGATGGGCATTCCCTCAGCACGTTCGTATCCATGAAGACCAGAGTAGTTCGAATCCATCATGCGTATCCATCGGCATACCCTACTTCGAATCGATCGGTCTCGTGCCCAAGCATTGCTTCGTATCGATCGTCTTTGCATCCATAAGATTCGAACCCATGAACAATCACTCGTTCGTGTCCACCAAGTCAACTAGCTTGGATGACATGCCATTCAACGATGCAAAGTAGGCGAGATCTAAGGAGTCGAAGCGTTCAACCCGGAGAGAAGACCGGATCGACTCGAAGGACGCACGCCACCTCATCACGGAACCACGTGAGCCGATGGAGTCGAAAACATCGATTCGAAGGAATCGGTTCGAAGCAAACAACAACCGAAAGACTTCTCTTCGAATCCACGATAGCTCGAGATCTACCGATCCAAATGCAATGAAATTTTCACAGTATCTTCCATACAAGGTAAAGTTTGTTCCTGCTAAGTTTCAGCTCGATTGGGTCATTTTTTTGATCGATTCGAATGGAGTTCGAATCGATCTCCGATCGAGTCGAAACTTGGTGGGGTCGGTCGCGTGGGCCCACTCACGTGCCAGAAAGAGTCTCCCGAAGTTTGAGCGAGATCTGGGTCTCCTACGCCTATAAATAGCACCTTGAAGCCTTAAGAAAAAAAAAATGATCTTTTGGCCATTCAACGTCCAGACTCTGCCGGATTCAATTCTAATCTTCAATACCACTGTTGTAATCAAGTGTCAGAGCTATAACTTGCTGTAATTTGCTGTAATCGATTGAAATCATCAAGTGGATCAATAAAGACATAAACTTCAAAGTGGACGTAGGCAAGATCGCCGAACCACTATAAATCCTGTGTTTGCGATTGTTATTTGTGAATTATTGTGATTGTTACTGCTTAGATCTGAATTCTATATTGATTGTTGCTGATTTGTGTTCATAAACGGGTGCTTTCACGATATTGGGTGTTTGTGGTCAATTTTGACGCAAACATTCATAACTTTGAAACATTTCAATTCCTATAAACATTTCAATTTCGATATATTTCAAGGCTTTAAATATTCCAAAATTTCAAAACTAAATTTGATAATTTCGATTCAACAATTAAATTTCCTATTATTTAGTTTTGAAATATTTTATATAACAAACCCCTTATTATTTAAATAAAACTCAAATTCCAAATAACTAGATATTGCCTTCAATTCGTTATCCTTTAAATAATCATTTAATTCACCTAGACCCAAAAATCAAGTTATAATAATTATACCTTTTAGAATTCCAATTTAATAAATTTCACGTCAACCCTGTTGGTTTAATCCTTAAATAAATTCAATTTCATAAAATCTCAAATTTATCTAAATTTCAAATAAAATTTTATTCGAGTAAAATTCTTAAATAATTTAATCCACATCCATTTCATATTTTATCTTCCAAATCTTAATTTATTTAAATCATTATAACCTCTATATAAAAAATATGATTTAAATACTTAACCATATTTATTTTAATAAATCAAACTCCATTTTTTTAACTTATTGTCATAAAACAGATTTATACATAGCTTAAATACATGAATTTAATTATATATAAAATATTATTATATAATATAAAAAAGAATCAATATTTATTTAAACCGTATAATTCTATCAAAACCATAGAAATCATTTTCAAAATATTTATATATATAGACCGATGGTGTCTGTATATAATTTTCTATCTTATGGTCGAGTTATACGGATATTTATCGTTTCAATCCGCAATTTAAAACAAAAATACGGTTATATGTCATTTCAAACCGCAATCCCGAATGAAATAAAGTGCATAACAATTTGCAGTTTATAACGATATAAAATACAACATCCATTCATCCAATATCAATCATCAACCAATAATCACAATCATCATCCAATTCAATCAATAACCTCAATATGTAATGGACAATAAACAATAGGTATCAACTAGAAGTTTATATTCAATAATAAATTAAATGAAAATTTAACTAGTAGTTTATATGTAATAAATAAATTAAATAACAATTTAATTCAATTATATTCAATTTAACTGGGATGATGATTAAAAATACGCCAAACAGTCATAAATACATTTCTAATCACATCCTAAATAAATTTAATAAACATAAGAAATTTTAGAAGTTGTGACGGGATTAAAACACCCACCTTTTGAATTTAAATTGAATTTAAATTCAATTTGAACTCAAAAATTTGACAGTCTCAGAATTCGTCCAAACCAGCGCCAAAATGTTAGGAATTTCAATACGATCCTAAAAAAACCGCGCGTGAATTTGTGTTCGTATGTGAAAGATATAGCGATAAATGTGCTTGAATTTCAATTATAAAATTAAAAAAAAGAACAAATTACCCCGCCACGTCTTCAATTCATCATCCAGCAACAACGCACGCAATCACGGGTTTCCAGCGAACCCTAGGGTCGCGTTCGAAGTTTCAGCCGCCACCAGATTGACATCGTAACTCCACGCCTACACCGCGCCTCACGTCACGCCACAAGGCCTCTGACATCACTGGATGCCCCCTCGGTTCCCCCATGGTCGCGACGAATCATCATTACCCCTCTCTCTCGATAAAGCACAGCCTCCTTCGCCTATTGCTATCCCTAATCCAATTGTTGCAAGCAATCTAACCGTCAACTCACCAAAGTAAGCACACCGATGGATATCGCTCACGAATCTCTACAAAACCCAGAAAGGAATTGACGATCCGACATCGTTCATCAACGCGCGATGAACGGCGAGAATTGATTGGTGAATTCTGGGCAACCGGTGAATCGATTCGAAAAACGAACAGTACCAGAAGATTACGCTCATTGAGAGCTTCAATATATATTTTTTCAAATTTTTCTGAGGAGTTTGAAATTTTTGCTTTGAATTTTTAATTGCAATTGGATCTAGAATTGTCTGCCATTGAAATAAGGAGGTGAAATAAATTGTACGAACAGATAAATGAGAATGAGGCAAATTAGGGTTTATAACAGAGTATTTATAGACAAGGTTGAAAAAGAATAGATGGATCAGATTGGTATACGCGCTAAACGATAAAGTGTCCCAAAAAGCCCGTTCTGACTCCAGAACGAAATTGGGTCAACCCGTATATCAAAATAGATGTTTTAAAATATTTTAAACGCAATGGAAAAGGTTTCAAGACCAAATTCTATCGTATGAAAAGTTATGCTAAAATCAAAATTTTTAAATTGATTTCAATTTCATTGATTTCAAGGCGTTTCACGTTCATACGATCAACCGACAAGTCCGATCGCTATGAAACTTGAAACCCTATAATAGTTCACTGATACGGATCCGATGAAACTGGTTTCGTCGAAATCCGAGTCAGTGGCCAAAATGGCTATTTTTACACTAATTAGATAAATTTATAATTAATTAAATCCAATTTTTAATTTCCATTCTAAAATCGAAAATTCCATCAAATTTAACTTTCTCAATCATTTACAACGATTTAAACAAATTTAAATGTCAATTTAGAGTTGATAAATTTATCAATTTCAGTATTAACCTCAATTACATTTAATTCAAAATTATAAATTTAATTTCCAAAAATTATATTTAATTTACTTTTCATCCTTATTATTCAATTCATTATTATCCACCGGATGAAATTAACATTGGTTTATGGTTTATTACATTATTATTCTCAAATTTCATCTTAATCTTAATTAACGCAAAATTTAATATTAAATTTCATAAATTTGCAATTAGTCCAATTATTGAATTTTACACTTCAATTAAATTAATAAATCTTGCTTTCTATTATTTACATCAACCAATTGTCATATTATGAATAGTGTTAGCATTATTTTCAATTAATTTCTTAATTTATACAAATATAACCTTAAATTGAGATTCATTGCAATTTATTACAAACTTGATTCAATGGACTACATAAATGATTTTATAATAATGGTTGCCACTAGCCCTTAATCATACTTGTATAAGTTATCATTTCCAAACAATTACATATTACTTCATCAGTTAGTATAACATTGAATTCATTAAATTACCACTAATTATATCATTGCATTAGTTAATACAATATTCCCATTTGTTTTCTTATATTCAATTCTTAGCCTAGTATAACAATTCCCATTACTTCAGTTAATCGTAATTTCATTTCAATTGTTAATAGTTAGCTTTAATTTCCAGGGCTGCATTTCATTTTTAACATTTACTTCAATATAAATTATATAAATTTTATTTCTTCCTAAATTTAAATACAAAATCTTAATTAAATTAACCAATTTATTTATCAAAATTTATGGGTCGTTATAATTCATACTTTAAAATGTGCTGGTTAGGGTTAGAGCTCTCTTCATAAATGGGTAGAGTTGGCATTCTGAATCGTTGAGGCAGTTCAGCGTAGAGGATGTCATCGGTGAAAGGGGTATGACTCCGAGAGATTCCCTAGTCATCATTGCTGAGGCCTTGTCTTTCACGGATCGTCTGGTGAATCATTGTCGGGATGTCTGGCATCTGGACATTCTAAGCATGCTAGGCCATGGTTTGGTCAGATTCCACAATGCGAGGACGGTTGGGCGCGGTCGATGGTCCTTACCTTGCCTCCTTGGTCCTAGGTCTTCGAAAACATAAGGCTCAAGAGAATAATCATGCTGGCGATGGTTCGGATCTATTCGGTTTCGAGTGTCAGCTTCCAACTCCATGGCAGTGGCAGCAACGCGTTTGTCGGTAGTGTGATGGGGAACCGTTCCTCTTCGGAAGAAGGGTCCGCTCCGATGACTGGTTGACGTACCAACTCTCACTTGTCAGAAATTCAAAGTGAGTTGATGTTCGGTTGCCTATGTATATCTTCCATCCAACCATGGGTGCGTTGATTTATAATTGTAATCAGAGGAAGCTAAACATTCAATAGATGAGTAGGAAGCCTAATCCCTTCTGGATCTCCTCCGTCTTTCGTAGTTCAGCCGATTGGTTAATTCCGTGTTGGCATGGAGCTGCCCGGTAAGCTGCTAGCGGCTTTGAGTCAGCTCTTGCATCACTAGCTGGAACTCTTTCTTGGTGACATGGCCTTGTGGATCCGAATGTCCAGTATCATTCAGATCTGCAAAGGGAAGTTGTGCAGGATTCTGCATTTCCCATTCTTCTGGATTTGCAACAGTTGAGGTAGTCCTAGTAGCGACCATGATGAATAGTGAAGTTCTCTTCTAGACTTGGTGCAAATCTGAATAGGATGGAAGAACTCCTAGGCTTGAGATCTGGATCTTCTCCTTAGATTCTTGCTATCCAATAACGGCGGTAGATACACCGAGCAGGAGAAAAGCTGGGTTCTTTTAGTAAAAGCACCAAAGTGTTTGTACCAAAATTGAGCATGATACTCTACGGATGTGTTTGAGGAGATAAAATGAAGAAAGTAAATGTTAAATGAGGTAGATCAAACAAACACGCCAATCAACAGATAAGAAAAGTATAGAAACACACAATTATAAAGTGGTTCGGCGTATGGCCTACGTCCATTATGAAAAGCTTGATGTTTATTTATTATAACTCGCTGGTTACAAGTGGATTACAATAGCATAATCAAAATGCGATCACAATTTCGGCAGAGTATCGACGTAGAGAAGCCAAAAGTCCTTTTTCTATAGGTTTAGGGTCACTATTTATAGGCGTAGGCGACAAATATCACGTCCAGATCTCGGAGGACTTCTTCTCTCACGTGGGTGGGCCCATGGGATCGAATTTAGGTGATTTTGGCTCGATCTTGGAGCGATATGAATGGAATTCGTATCGATCAATAATTGGTCCTTTTTGGCTGAAATTGATCAGGTACATTCTTGAGGTTGTACGCAAGCTCCTACGAATATTTAGTAGCATTTGGAGCTATAGATTGTGAGATATGATCGATGCAAGTTTGGATCTTCAATATGCAAACGAGTTCGTCCCGATACGTTCATGTCGATATAGTTCATATCGATTCTAGGCACGTGCTTGCTAGGCGACGTGGCGCTATATTCTAGGATCTATCCACTTTTCATGCCGATTGACCAAGTCTTCCACTTTTCCATGCTTCCTTCATATTGTTCTCAGGAAGTGCTCTTCGTATCGATGAAAGGAGGGTCAACTCATATCGACGCACTATGCTCCGCTTCGTATCGTTGACTTAGAGGACCCTTTGTATCGATGGCCGCTAATACCTTCATATCGAACCTTGGATGCTATTTCATATCCATGGAACTTAATGGATTTTTATCGATACATGTAGACCACTTTGTATCGATGGATAGCACTAATTTCGTATCGATCTACTGGCTGATCGATACGAAATGCATGAGCACAATGGATCGATACGAAGCGAATAGAAGTGGTTGAAGGATACGAGCCAAAGTGACTTGGTGGATGGATACGAACCAATGCTTGGAGGCGGATAGATACAAATCGACAATTTCCCATGGTTACGAATTAGCTCAACTTTGATGGATATGAAGGAGAGTAGTCATTGATGGATACGAACCGATACCTTCACCCTTGATTTTGATCGATACATATCTTGAGCATACAGACTCAAATTGACTTGAAATTTGGAAGTTGGATCTCATAGCTTTGCTTATCATGTCTTGTCAATTGTAGCTTGACCCAGACTTAGAAAAAACACCGGTATCCTTATTGAACCTATGTATAACCAATCTTCGCGACAGATTGTCATGGGTTTCTAATCAAGTTCTTAATGTTATGGCCTTGCCAAAAGGTAGAATAACAATCATTATCTCCCCTTACCTCTTTGATAGCCTCATCTTTGTCATCTTCTTCTTCGGAGTCAGATTCGACTTCAAAATTAGAAACTTCAAAATAAAGAATTGTGGAGACATCAATCTCCTCTTTTTTTAGTAGCTATGATTCCCTGCTTCATCTGATTAAACATGACCATAAATCTATCAACATGGGCATGGTCAAGCGAAGGGAAGCTTAGTTAAGGGCATTTGTAGATGTTGTCAACATAAACGAGCATTAGAGTGTCTTTGAAAGAATTCATCATAATTTCATCAAGTGCAGTATCGAGAAACTCTGACAGTCGGCGTTTTGTGTTTGAGATAGTATCGACTGCCAATTAGTTTTGTTCTTCTCAAACTTTTGCTTCAAAGAGGCTTGCTTTGTTGTTATTTGAGTCTTTTCCTCATTGGATTCTTTTCAGGTCATTTGCATTGCCAACTTTTCGTCGGCGAGGAGTTGGCGGCTTTCATTTCCTCTAAGATAGCGGATTCTGAATGGGTGAGAGAAGCTCTTAATCGCTCCAGTAGAGACGTAGCTTCGTCTTTTTCTATAGACAAGGAAGAGACTTGATTCTTTAAGGCCTAAATTTCCTCCTGAAACTTGGAGGATTTGGAAGAAGATTTGGATTCCTACTCATGCAAAGATAACCAATTCTTGAAAATCTGAAAGAAAAAGTACAACATAAGTTAAAATCTTAAAGAAGAACAGTAGCGATTAAGTCAAGTGAAGAGAAGCTTACCAAGTTTTGTTGTTCAATTAGAAAACAATAGTGACCCGCGAAGTAAGAAATAGAGGTAGGCGGGTGAATGTAGGCAAAAGATGCAGATCTTAACATAGACTGGACTATCTCTTCAAAATCAATTGAGGATGAAGGAGATGATGGCCTGGGAGGAACATGCTTTTGTAAAGGGACATCTCCAGAGCTTTCCGCATCTTCTCAAGCGCACCCGTAGAGCTCGAGACAAAGATGCGGGAGATAGGATCGATCGTAGTGGGAGTCTTCTTGGATTGTTCGTGAGGAGCTTCAGCAATCGGACTCTCCAAAGCCTTATCAAGGGTAAAATATTCCTCCTCCTCAGAATCAGGAACTTCGACTATTTTTTCTATTTTAAGGAGTGTTTCCACCACAACGGATTTCTCTAACTTTCTTCTGATAGTTGTCTTTGTTTTAGAGAGAGATTAGGCAAAGGATGGCGGGCAAGAAGTCGAAGGAGGAGGAGCTGGACCACTAGTGAACTTTTTAAATTGAGGAGTAGCTTTAGATAATTCAAAGAGATTTTGAGTCGGCATAATAATTTTAAAAAAAAACACAACAATACATAATAAGTGCAGTGTATATGGCTTACCGAAGTGGTCAGGACAAATGGGAGACATAGGAGAGAAATTTGCAGGATCTCCCAAGGAAAGAAAGCATTTGCTTTTTGATGTATGCTGGATCAGAGGAGGTTGCCCTAGAATTCTTTAACCAGAATGGAGGAGAGAGTGCTTCTTTAAATTTGTAGGATTCTACATCATCAATCGATTCATAATCTTACTTGAAGATGCAACTAAAGACTCCACTGTTTTCTTTTCTACCTCATTCAGTTCTTTAGTAGGAGCACCTGAAAAAAAAATCATAGATCAGCAAAGAGAAGTAACTAGATGGAAGGAAAATAGTTAGATCTAAGCTTATGTGGAGCAGACAAGATTCCACTAATGTTCGGGAGGCATTTGACAAGGAAGAACTGATTTTTCCAGTATCTAAATTTATTCACTTCCTCCAATATCAATTTCTTAAGAGGGTTTACCCTGAAGATTTGGTTGTTACGGTTGCCGAGTTTGATCAATTGGACGAGATGATTCAATAATTCAGCATTCAGAGAAGGGATTCCAGATTCCAGATTCAAGTGGGGTCGACCCCAAAGATAGAAGATAGATATACACATTCGAAGATAGCTGAATCGGGGCAATTCCAAGAGAAGACATGAACCAAGATAGGAAGTCCGGTAATGGAAGAAACCTTCTGCCCCATATGTGTATAGCGGTGTAGGCGAAGAACCCTTCAGGAGGGCTGCTGATTGTGTCAATTTCTATAAGTGGAATGGCTTCCATTCCAGCGATTCCAAAATCATTGAGAATAACATCCACTTCATCTTGAGTGGATGTCAAAGAATGCTTTGAAGTAGCTTCAACTTTCTTTGGAGAAATCATGATTCTGCTAGATGAAAACGTTTCAGTTAGAAATTACAGTTTGTTATGAAGTTAACTTTCTTTCAAGGATTAGTAGAAGCCTACTACAACAATTTAAACATCAAACTAAACATGAAACTTGAAATTCTTGGAAAAATGTTGAAGTTAAAAATGCGATATATTGAGCTTTCGATAGAGTCGAAAAGAAAGAAAAATTTAACACTCAACAAAGACCTCTCAACGATGTCAAAAGCCCAGATATAACGTTTAATGAACTTTCGAAAAGGTCTGAAGGGAAGGATGAAGTATATGTCTAACCGTCACTCTTCAACAATGTCGGAAGCTTAGTAGGTACTATGTTATTGGGAGGGAATAGTTCAAGCTAACATAAAAATTGGAACATAGTTGCACTGCTAATGTTCAGTAGACAAGATACAAGACCCTCCGACACTGTCGAAGCCCATGACCTCACTTTTTCTAAAGTAATGTGTATGTTGTAGAAACCTAAAGTACCAATTGAGTTGAAAGGTTCAAAGATAAAGTCATATTGATAAAAAATAATAAAAGACTTAGGATGTTTTGACGATGTTGGAGAAAGGTGATGGTAAAGTCGCCGGCGATTATTGGAGGTTTCGATTAATTACTAACAAGAGGCTTCTACATAATCGAAAGGGGTTTCATGGTTTAGAAAGCATATTAAAAATAAAATTTCAATCAGACTAATAGGTTTCGACTAAGTCGAAACGTTTGGCTTGATTCATGAATTTTATAAAGTGCACTTTCTTCAAACCAGTTTATAAAGTATATCTATCTCTAACTTAAACATATTTAAAACAAGTTTAGATGAATGGTTAGGAACTATGAGACAAATTCTACGCTTTTGAAAATGTGGTTTACGGTGCATAACCAACATCTTCGAAAGGTATTAAAGCCGAGGGCATAAAATTGCCTTCAATGAGGTGGGTTTCGTATGAACTAAACAACCTTTCGATGAGGTCAATGAAATTAGGCGCTAGATAACCTTTCGACCCCATCGAAAGGGGCAGAAAGATCAAAATAAGAAATTGCCGCCTCAATCTCTTACGAAGGGGTAAAAGGGTAAAATTCTGGCGCCAGATTTTTAGATCATACATCTCAAAACTTCTGGGCGAAGTTAACCTAAGTTTCTCACTAGTACATAATCTGTCTGTTGCGTCGTCTTATTTACGATGGTTTAGGTAAAAGCAATAGCAAATAGTATAATATGCGACGGTTCTTCTTGAAAACCATAGTAGTTGGTTTATGAGAAGCAGAAAAAAATTTGATAAAAGCAATTCGTGTTGGTTTTTGTCTATAACCATAGCAAATTCGTTGTTATTTGTGACTATTATTTTCATAACCGTAGCAAATATCTATTGCAAATGCGACTAAAATTTCAAATAATAATTTATAGTGGCTGTATAATAAAGCAGTAGTAGATACATGAGGAAATTGCGACGGGTATGCTTGACGACATTCCGAAGCCCACCCAAATTGAAATCGCGCATAGGCTAATTTCATTTCCTTCTTACAAAAAACTGAATTTGTCCGCTCCTTCATCTCAAACTGCCGCTATTTCTTCTAAGATCCACTTATTTTTTAACGCTTTCCTCCAACTCCACGGACCTCTTCCTTTACATCCTCCCGCAGCTCTATCCCATTTTCGATGACCAAGAATCGCGAGGCAAAACCTCGTTTAGCGGTGTCAATTGAGAATCGTCTCAGTTCACAAACTAGATCTGGTCTCTTCTTCTCGGCGCCACCTCTACAAATTTTGAGCGTTGTTTCTCTTGATGTTGAAATCGCTAATTCTCTTATGGCCAGTGTCTCTGACATCGATATGCCTGGTTCATGTTCGCCTGCTACTCTTGCCTCTACTGACAATGATGGTGATGGCATTTTCAACTCCTTTGTTGCCAAGATCGTCTCATCTCCATCTGATGTCGGCCCTATTTTAGGTATTGTTAAAATTAGCTCAACTTCGGTTATCTCTCCTCTGCTCGAGTCTACTGCCCTTAGTAAAGAATCATAGGTAATTAAAGACCCTGTTTTTGTTGAATGTGAATCTGGAAAGAAAATGCTCGAAATAATAGCTGAAGTGGCCACCAAAAGTGCTGGTTCATTCATGACTATCTCTCCTTTTGGCATTGAGAAGATTGTCATTGGTGCTTCGAATTCTGGATGTAATGTTACTAGGCAGGCATTTGTTTCAAATGGCTAATGTACACAGGTACGCAACTGTGATCATTGTTTATGGCTATGTACATTGAGAAGATATGTGCCATGGGTATAGTAGGTTGATTGTGTCAGCTTGGCCTTAGCCTCTAATTATAAATAAATAAATAAAAGCTTGAATGGAACACAGAATATTAATCTTGGCTGCCAATGATTGTGCATGGTGAATTGATTGCCCTGCTGCCAGTCATATTTTATAACAACCATATAATACTTGATTTTATCATATTACATCGTGAAGTAGAGTTCCCTTAAAATAATTGAGGGTATAATTAAACAAGAATAGAACATTTTTTTGGTACATCATTTTGTCTTTATGAATAAGGTGGAAATCAATGGTTAAGATCCAAAACTAACAGGACATTTGTTGTTTTTTATTTGGAAGAAGTTGTCAAAAAAACTGTTATTTCAAATTAAGAATACTGAGTACCGTCTTCTGAATAAATTTTGTTAATTTTGGAGGTTTTAACCTCCAAATCCTGAATGGAATAGAATGTTCTATGGAAGCAAATGTTCCAACCTTCATAACAACTATGGTGGAATAATATTTTGATACCTTTATTTATCTTTAATAATAGTTGTAATACCTTTGGTGTCACACTTTTTTGGCATAAACGTGAACTACCAAAAATGCCCCTCTAAAAGTATTATTAGATATTAATATTACTTAAAAATAGGATCTAACGGATAAGTTTCCTTTACCAATTCAAAACATGCTCTGTGGATATTAATAAAATCTTAATATCACTTAAAAATAGGATCTAACAAATAACATTTTTTTCAAAGTCGTCTTTTATTAATTAATAACAGAAATAAAAATTCAAACTAATACAAAAAATAAGTTTGTTCTTTATTACTTAATAATAGAAATAAAAATTCAAACTAATAGTTATAATAGTTTTGGTATCACACTTTTTTGGTATCAACGTGAACTACCAAAAACGCCCCTTTATATACTATCAAATCTTAATCATTTAAAAATAGGATCTAATATTAAAATTCTTTTACAAATTCAAACGTCCCTAAAAGTAGGATCTAACCATTAAACATGTTTTACAAATTCAAAACGCTTCTAGAAGTTGGATCTAAAATTCTTCCTTTATAATTTAAAAATACTTCTTTACAAATATACAAAATTAATATAACTTGAAAATAAAAAAACATTTTTTTGACTGATGTAAACATACACAATTTATAAGGAAAATAATTCACGCGTGAAGCGCGTGCCTGACACTCGTATAAAGAAGTGAATTTATGGGTGGTAAATATACATAACAGATGGAATAATGTGTGAGATATAGAAATTTATGAAATCGCATAACTTAGAAGAATTTTTATTAGCTTCGTAAATGTACCTGCTCGTGAAAAGATACAACTTATAAACTTATCCACCGTTTGAAGCATATAATTCCAATTTCTTTCTCTTTTGGAAGAATACTGGTAACACATAATCTGAATAAATGTTTGTGGCGTTTCACTTGATTTAGAAGTGTAATGATGCACGTTTCCTTGTAAATCTTTAGTTCAAGGTGTTATACGTCTAGTATACCAAAAACAGAGAGTAATCAATTATAAACTCGTCGCACAAGTTTATAACTCAGATTTCCACTACACTGGAATTCTGTCGTAATTATTATAACAATATGAATGTTGTAAATAATTTACAACAACAGCGTTATACTATTTTGAATAAATAGTATAACCAGAATAACAGATCGAATATAGAATAATGTATATAAATATACAATCAGACTAGAATTCTAACCGGATTATGTCTGAGGCTCGTCGTAACGATTTCCTTAAGAATTTTATTTCAAAATTATTCCAAGATACAACAGACGTATTCTGCTCGAGATTGTAATGAGTATATCACTATGTGATTTTGATTATAAGAAAAGCAGTTATTAGAAGAGAAGGGATAAGAAAATTCAGTGAGGAAAGTGATCAGTTTTCCTCCCTATTTATAGATGGTCCGTATCCCTTCGAACGGTCGCGTCTGCACCTGTTTGTCCAAACGGTCGCACCTGTTGCTTTTCATCGCACCTGCCTGCTGTTCGGCCGCGTCTCCTAAGTTGGGCCGCACATGTTCATTTGCGCGTGCTTCAGAAGTCGTGTCTCTTCAGTCCCCGAGTCCGTTTTTACCCGCCCGCTGCTTCTTTTCATATTCCAGGCCCAGGCCAGTTTCAGCCGAAGCCCAAAAAACTGTTAGATAATGGCCTAGCAAAAGAATGGTCATTTTAGACCCGTACCCGGCCCGGCCCGGCCCGGTTCGGTCGGACGGACGGCGGCGGCGGCGCGCGCGCGCGCGTGTGGTGGTGATGCACGATCTCCCTCCTCACAACGAAGCATACATTTGGGAGCCCTAGGCCCCAACCTCCTCATGAGAAAGCTATATATAAACCACTATAGCTTTCAATAATTTGGAGATGTAGGACTTTGTATATTTCATTCATCTTATTGAAGAATTCCAACAATCCCCCACATGAATGATAATATACATATCCCCCACACACAGCGTAATATCACAGAGTATATATGGAATTTATGCTTTATCGTGGATAAGTAGATATTTCACTTTGAACTTTCCCTAGTTAAAACTTATCTGATCTACTTGGCTAATCGGTGAATTATTTCATCTTGAACCGTCGACCTGTATTGTATATCCAGACAATAAGCTTTACGAAGCATTGATTCCCTTCTCATCCAATCTCTTGGTTTTGTTCATTTTGGTCCTGAACATAATTTGGTTCTGCGAGTGTTTTAGAGAATAAAAGCCTTTTAATATTCTCATAGAGCCGATCCAGCTCACACTAACATAGGTGATCGCAACCATTAAGAGTATCCTACATATACCCCACTTGTTATTGTCAAGATATGGTCATCATTAAAAAACATAGTTTTAACCTTTACATACTTCTGTAGGCATGCATTTATGTTGTGCACCATAGGAATGGAGTTGGACTATGTCCACGCAAATGCATTACGTCTTGAGTTACTCAGAACTGGTTTGCCTATTGATCCTAGTCCGTGGGATCTCCAGTCGCTAGGATAGGTTTCTGTATAAGGTAACTCTTGTTGGTTTAGGCTTTTAAACCCATTCCCCTCGATGCGCAGTCAATTTTCTCTCTTGATAAACCTTTAGTAAATGGATCCGCTAGGTTATCATTTGTTCTCACATAATCTATGGAAATTGTTCCATTTGAGAGTAACTGCCTATCTGTGTTATGGCGTCGACGAATATGTCGTGACTTTCCATTATACACAAAGTTGTGCGCTCTACTTAGCGCAGCTTGGTTATCACAGTGTATACATATGGCCGGTACAGGTTTAGGCCAGAATGGAATATCTTCTAAAAAGTGACGAAGCCATTCTTCTTCTTCGCCTGCTTTATCTAATGCAATGAACTCTGATTCCATAGTGGATCGAGCTATGCATGTTTGTTTAGTAGATTTCCATGACACTGCTGTCCCTGCTAGGGTAAAGACATAACCACTCGTTGATTTTGATTCCTCTGAATCTGCAATCCAATTTGCATCACTATATCCTTCTAAGATGGCAGGATATTTTCCATAATGTAAGGAATAGTTAGTGGTATTTTTTAAATATCCAAACACTCTCATTAGTGCTTTCCAGTGTTTCTTCCCTGGATTGCTTGTATACCTGCTCAAGCGACTTACTGCATAAGCTATATCTGGTCTTGTGCAATTCATGAGATACATGAGACATCCTATTACACGAGAATATTCCAGTTGCATTACACTCTCATTAGTGCTTTTATGCAGTACTTCTGATGGATTAAAAGGTGTATTTACTCCTTTAATTCCAAAATTTTGAAATCTTTCAATCACTTTTTCTACATAATGTGATTGAGATAACTCGATTCCATTAGGTGTTCTTATTATTTTTATTCCCAAAATAACATCTGCAACACCCAAGTCTTTCATGTCGAAATTGTTGATCAACATTTTCTTTATGGTTTCAATTACCTGAGTATTTGGACCGAATATTAGCATATCGTCCACATATAGACAAATCATCACATATGATTGTCCAAGTTGTTTATAATAAACACATTTGTCACATTCATTTATACGAAAACCATTTCTCATCACGACACTATCAAATTTTGCGTGCCATTGCTTTGGAGCTTGTTTTAGTCCGTATAATGATTTGACTAATCTACAGACTTTGTTTTCATTTCCTTTGGATATAAATCCCTCAGGTTGCTCCATGTAAATCTCCTCATCGATATTTCCATTTAAGAATGCTGTTTTACATCCATCTGATGAATCTCTAGATTATAGATGGATGCAATTGCTATTAGCATTCTTATAGAGGTTATTCGTGTTACCGGCGAATATGTATCAAAAAAGTCTACGCCTTCTTTTTGACGATATCCTTTGGCTACTAATCTGGCTTTATACTTGTCGATAGAGCCATCTGCTTTCATTTTCTTCTTGAAAATCCATTTGCAGCCAATTTGTTTTATTCCTGGTGGAATATCAACAATTTCCCAACATTTATTACTTAGAATTGAATCAATCTCACTTTGGATTGCTTCTTTCCAACATGAGGACTCAGAAGATGACATTGCTTCCTTGTACTTTTGAGGTTCGTGCTCTAATACATATGTAAAAAAGTCCAAACCAAATGTTTTGGAAGTTCTAGCCCTTACGCTTCTTCTTGGTTCAGCATCCTCAATTTCATGATGAGTTTCATCTTCATGCGAATCGTTTGATTCATCCCTTGTCCTTTTTGGGACATTATTTCCTTCATTCCTTTTGTGCGGAAACACATCTTCAAAGAATGAAGCATCTCTTGATTCCATGATTGTATTTACATGAATATCAGTTATATCGGACTTGAATACCAAAAATCTGTAGGCACTACTATTTTGGGCTGGCCCAAGATAATAACAATCTACTGTTTTTGGGCCAAGTTTGACTCTCTTGGGAGGCGGAACTGGAACTTTTGCCAAGCACCCCCATACTTTGAGGTATTTAAAGCTTGGTTTGTGCCCTTTCCATATCTCATATGGAATTGTTCCCGTTTTATTGTGAGGAACTTTGTTTAATATGTGATTAGACATATTTAAGGCTTCCCCCCACAAGTTCGTCGGTAGACCAGAAGTTAAAAGCATGGCAGTAATCATGTCTTTTAACGTCTGTTCTTCCTCTCGGCTACACCATTTTTTTGTGGTGAATATGGAGTTGTTGTTTGATGAATTATACCATTTTCGGCACAGAACTGTTCAAATGGTGATTCATATTCTCCACCTCGATCAGATCTTAGTATCTTGATCTTTTTATTTAACTGATTTTCTACCTCAGCCTTGTATTTTATAAACGCTGTTATTGCTTCATCTTTACTATTTAAAAGATATACATAGCAATATCGCGTATAATCGTCAATAAAAGTAATGAAATATTTTTTCCCACCTCTTGTAGGTAGTGATTTAAAATCACATAAATCTGTATGTACCAAACCTAATGGTTCGGTGCTTTTGTCAACAGATTTAAATGGTTGTTTGACCATTTTTGCTTCTACACATGTCTCACATTTGTAGTTCTTATCTACTTGGAATTTTGGAATTAATCCCAAGTTTGATAATTTCTTCATTTTTCGGAAGTTTATGTGTCCTAATCTATCGTGCCATGGTAAAATTTCGTGCTCAAGCAAGTAAGAAACTTCAATTTTATTAATTGCACAATCAGAATACATAGATTTATTGCCGATAACGGATACGTTTGCCTTAAATAGGCCATCACATAAATATCCCCTTCCTTTATACATTCCAGCTTTGGACAGAACCATCTTGTCCGACTCGAACACCATCTTGAATCCCTTCTTTGATAGGACTGCACCAGAGATGCGATTCTTGCGTATGTCTGGAACGTGGAGCACGTTATTCAACTTAACAGTTTTTCCAGAAATAAACTTGAGGATTACTGTGCCACTGCCTTCGATCATGAAAACTGCAGAATTACCCATGTAGAGTTTTTCTTCGTGATCGAATTTCTGATATGTAGAAAACATGGATTTGTCAGAACAAACATGACGAGTAGCGCCTGTATCTACCCACCATTGTTTAGGATTCTGAACCAGATTGCATTCAGATACCACCGCCGAGAAGTTGGACTCCTCTACTTCCATGTTATCCACTATATTTTCCTCTTTATTGCGTTCCTTCTTGAGTCTGCAATCTCTAGCGGCATGTCCAACTTTTCCACAAACCCAACATTCGCCATTAAAATTCTTGGTTTGTTTGTTGTCTTTCGGTTTGTTGCCTTGAGCTTTCCTTTTCTTCTGGAAATTCTTCTTTTTGTTTTTGGTCTTTGACCCTTTAGCCACAAATGCCTCCTCGCTTGGTTTTGTAACTGCACGGTTGTCTGCCTCAATTTTTAATCTGACTATGAGATCCTGTAAAGAGATTTCCTTCTTCTTATGCTTTAGATAGTTGCGGTAATCTCTCCATGACGGCGGCAGTTTTCCCGTGATGACTTCAACCAAAAACGATTCTCCAACCATATGACCTTCCGCTTCGAGTTCATGAATGATGATTTGCAATTCATGCAGTTGAGCAGTCACCGGCTTGGAGTCAACCATCTTGTATTCCATGAATTTGTCTACAATGAATTTCTTAAGACTGATATTCTGCGTCTTGTACTTTGTGGTAAGTGCATTCCAGAGTGCTTTTGATGTCTTTGAAGGTTGATATAATTTGTATAGCACCTTGTCGAGACAATTCAGAATATAGTTTCTGCATAAGAAATCGGAATGCTTCCACGTATTCACCTATGCTTCCTTGCCTGGTGCAAGAATCGGTTCCTCCTCCTCGAGGTACTTTTGCAGACCAAGTGTGGTGAGATAAAACAACATCTGATTCTGCCATGTCAAGAAATCATCACCATCTCCCTTGAACGGTTCAGGTCTATTGTGAGTAGTATTCTTTGAAAATTCTACTGTTGCCATCTCTGTTTTAGTAAGAAAACAATAAAATTCTTAAGATGTTATACGTCTTGTATACCAAAAACAGAGAATAATCAATTATAAACTCGTCGCACAAATTTATAACTCAGATTTCCACTACACTGGAATTCTGTATAAATTTTATAACAATATGAATGTTGTAAATAAGTTACAACAATAGCGTTATACTATTTTGAATAAATAGTATAACCAGAATAACGGATAGAATATAGAATAATGTATATAAATATACAATCAGACTAGAATTCTAACCGGATTATGTCTGAGGCTCGTCGTAACGATTTCCTTAAGAATTTTATTTCAAAATTCTCCCAAGATACAACAGACGTATTCTGCTCGAGATTGTAATGAGTATATCACTCTGTGATTTTGATTATAAGAACAGCAGTTATTAGAAGAGAAGGGATAAGAAAAGTCAGTGAGGAAAGAGATCAGTTTTCCTCCCTATTTATAGATGGTCTGTATCCCTTCGAACGGTCGCGTCTGCACCCGTTTGTCCAAACGGTCGCGCCTGTTGCTTTTCATCGCACCTGCCTGCTGTTCGGCCGCACCTGTTCGTTTGCGCATGCTTCAGAAGTCGTGTCTCTTCTGTCCGATCGGACGGACGGCGGCGGCGGCGCGCTTGCGCGTGTGTGGTGGTGATGCACGATCTCCCTCCTCACAATGAAAACTACATTTGGGAACCCCAAGCCCCCAACCTCCTTATGAGAAAGCTATATATAAACCACTATAGCTTTCAATAATTTGTAGATGTGGGACTTTGTATATTTCATTCATCTTATTAAGGAATTCCAACACATGGTTCACTTACACAATTCTAATAATCAGTCATTTATATTTCATCACTAATTATTGTTGTTAATTTGGAAGGATCTCTGCCATGCAGAACCAAGTTGCTGACCTACCATTAGACCCCTTTTATTGCTTGACACCGATGTCTTGTTGCCTAGGTACACACATTTTCTATTAAGATTTCATTTGAAATGTATTTTTGTCGTGTGCTTCAAAAAATTTTTTGTTTCACAGGAAATATCAAGTGACCACAATGGCTTGTTTGCTTTTTGATCCTGTAACGAAGGTAACTTCCGTTTTCACTTCTCTTCCTTAATCTGTGTATATTTATGATGCACTGGAAAAAATGACTTGCTACCAGAACCTTTTTTGGCACTTGAGGCCCGGTAAAGTTCAACTGTAATACCTTATTGTTATCAAATCCTGTACTCTATCATCCGAAGATGCTGTCAAAACATATAAAATATCGATTTGCTTTATTACTTTCTTTTAGTTGATACCCATCTAGTAATCGACATTTGACTTTTAGACTCCTTACTATCCTTTCCTTGTAATTTAGTTTAATTGTTTACGAAAATGCTACTATAAGCTTTAGTAGCATTTTTAGGACACTACGAAATCCATTTTCTAGGGTAGTGACATGGAACAAAAGGATTCATCATAATGAAAGAGTTGCGTAATGTCAACAATATTTAGATTAAATTTGTTATGAAAATGCTTCGTTTTTATTAGGGATTGGATTCAAATGGTTATCTCAGAAGTGGACACAATTGTTGTAGACATTCTCGTTCCATCAAAAGAATCATGCTTACTGACTCTACACCATCCATACACCAGGTTATTTTGTTAAAAGTATTTTTTTCTTGTATGGTTATTGAAAATTTGTTCTTTCCTCTATCTACATAACACAAAGAGTTGGGTTTAGTTTAAAAAAACAATACTTCTTATAGGTGACTTGTTTATTTGGTAATTGATTGAGCCTCTTTCTCAGTCATGTGGAAGAGAATGGTGTCTGCGTCATATAGGTTTTGGAAATAGTCTGCGTTATATAGGTCTACCTCAAACCAAGGCATTGCTACAAACAATGGCATTATCTCTAAACTGAGCACTCATTTCCTCAATTTATAACTGAGGTGTCCATTGACCCAGTTTGTACATTGAAAACAAACTGAGGCATTGCCCCACTTTATACATATATCAAATTGAGGTATTCTTTAGTTTGTGCTTGAGGAATTGCACACTGCCTCGCTTTATATCCCCAAAAAAAACATAGGCATGCTTTAGTCTGTATGTGAGACAATGCCTCAATTTAGCATGCTTCTATTTTGAAACTAAGGCATGCCTCAATTTTAAAAATGGAGTTTGGAAACAAATGTCATATTATTGCATTTGACTGGATAACACTTCTTATTCCCACTTAATACGCTTTTTTTCAAAAGCTAGAAACTTATCAGATGCTCTATGGTTATTCGATCAAATGATAACAGGAGGTTATGTTCTTGGGCTCATTATATATAATTCTCTTTTATATGCACCAACGAAAGAAGATTACTTGAAACACGTAAAAGAGCTATAAATTTCATATTTATTCGCTTTACATTGTTTAACTAATTATATATTTGTATGCGAAATCGTAAGCAGTTGGGTATTTTTAACTACTTTAAGCAGTTGGGTGTATTTTTAACTACTTTCACTGGTTATATATTTATTCGCTTTACATAAATTACATAAATCGTAAACAGTTGTTCATATCAAATTAAATATGATTATTTTTGCATGTACCTTCTAAAGTTTCTTGGTGTTGGGATGAGCAGTTAAAAAAAATACTCATTGACACTCATTATAGATTATGTAGGCAAACATTGTTGTGTAATTGTATGAACCTTAAGGAGATTAGATCAGTACAGAAAGTAATGCATAGGGTTTTGTAAATTGTATTGGACAACGATAATACTTACATGGTTTCCTTGTGCGTGCATGTCTAAATTGAACATCGATCAATTAAGATCGAAGATACCAAAATTTATCAACCCTTCACCTTCATCATTTGTACTTATTCAGCTCACTACTTGCTCTTAAAAAGTGTTTCATACAACAAAAAAGGTTATAAAAGAAGATGGAATTAAGCAAAAATGGATTCAATTTTGGTTTCAACTGAAAGCTGCTTTAAATAGATAGTTAGTATAGTGAATGACATGCCTTCGATTTTCATCAATCTAGAAATGAATACATCGAGACGGTATAACTTGCTATTTATATCTTTTCTAATTGTAGGTTTGGAGTACTATATGTTTTTACAGTTTAATCAAACTACGCAGTCCATGAAAATTGTAAGCTAAACAAAATTAGATTGCATACAAAACCAGTTTTTGTATTATTTTGGTCACAAGAGTGTTGGATACCATTTGTTAGATTAGATAAATATAGAAATCAATTTTATAACATGGGTTGAATGTATGATGCTTACATATGAAATACATAAAGTTACTTAGTGTCGGATAAATTTGCTTATAAATCTATTTTCTTTTTCACCATTATGTACGATAAATTAAGTAAGATTTTGCTGAACTTCTTCCATGTGAAATGGTGCGAAGAGAAATTCTACGGTGACAGTCTTAGTTAAACAGTATTAGTGCAAAACTTTCAACTAGCAAATATAAAATTAAAAGACGTGCAACTCACAAAATAAGATAAGAATCATTTGAAAATATACAAGCACCAATTTTTGTTTGAGGATATCTAATGATCAGATTTTCATGTGAACAAAATCATCAAAAGTGTGGTTTTACTAATATAAAGATATTTATGTCAAAAATGTAGAATGTATATATTATTTTCCTACCATTTATATGCCTAAGTGTGATTTTTTTTCTTTTCTAAACACTCCGGTAACATGATTAATTGCTGTTGGAACTTGGAACATGGAAGTGACATTGAAGTTTATTTACCGGATCCTTTTTGCATGCTGTTTTTTGGATGCGATGGCACAATTATGTAAGGCTGTAAAGACAACAATTAGAAGATATTAATATTGCAAGTGTATTATAAGGTAATATATGTTATTAAATTTTTTGAATTGCTTATATATTTCTCGTATTCATTGCCTTTTATTAGTTAACTGTTTATATATTTTCTATTACTGATATATTTTTAATGCGACTAAGCTAGTTTATATAAACAACTACAGCAAAAAAACAATTTTCCTCTTTTTCGTAATGGTTGCAAGAAAAAACCATAGCAAAAAGCCACGTTTTAGAAACAACCCAAAAGTCTGTTGCTACTGTTATTACGAACAACCGTAGCACAAAACAAAGTTATGGCATTGATTTTTTACGACAATTATTGCAAAAGGCAACATTTTTGATCTCAAATGACGATTTTTTGCTACTTTTGTTGAGAAGAACCGTTGCAAAAACCAGCCTATTGCATCGGTTGTTTAGGAAAACCGTAGCAAAAAAGTGTATCCTGCGACGGTTAAACAACAGCAGCAATAAGTTTCTACCTGTTGCGATGTCTGCATTTGCTACGGTTGCTAAACCGTCGCAATAGGGGTAAAACAACTGATGCAAATGACATGTTTTGTACTAGTTTCTTTCTTCCTAAAACCCGATTTCAACCCAGAAACTTAAGAGTCGTTAAACAAGCGAATTTAAACATGAATTAACTATTTTAATTTTAAAATCTTCAAGATGAAAATTCAATTCACTCAAAAGTAGCAATAACCAAAGAATCTTAAGTTGGGTTAAAAACGAAAATAAATAAGAAGAAAATCGAACCAAATCGCGGAATTGAATCAAAGATCGCTCTTAGGAAAATTAAAATTTAAAACTCGAACAATTTTTTGTAAATCAAAACCAAAATTCGAAATACCGATTGTGAAATTTGAAAAGTTGAAATCCACCGTGAAATAAAGAGAAGAGAAAGAGATTTGAAGAACAAAATGATTTTGACTTAGGTAAGATTTGGTTTCCTCTTTGATTAAGGAAAAAATAATTTGGCGGGTTTGAGAATTTTGATTTTTTTGGAAGTCAATTTCGTTTGCAGGTAAGTGAAAGAGAGGAAGAAGAGAACGTAATTTATACGAAAAGTCAATAAGAACGACAAGCCGTTCGATCAGATTTAAATGAACGGTCTAGATTCACGCGGGGATACCAAAAGGCGGGAAGATTCAGGGTTTTGACATGATTGACTAGGAAAGTCAAGTGCATCCCATCGCAAGGAGAGGCAAATGTTACTACCAAAATTCCTTTCGACCGTGCCGAAACCACTATGAACAGAAGGCAAAGGAAGAACAAGAAGAAGAAGCCCCAGCAAATCCTTTTGAAGGAGTCGAAGGAAAACTACAGCTAAAGTGTAGAAGTTTCGCAACCTTTCGAAGGGGTCAAAAGGATGTTATAGCCAAAGTCCAGAAGATTCTCAACCTTTCGAATGGATCAAAAGGGTCGAAAGCACCTTTCCGTTTCACTATCCACCTTTTGTAGCAGATGATTCCACATACATGAAGACCTTTCGAATGAGATAAAGCAACAACTTTCGAAGACAAAGAAGGACAACTCTTCATATACGTGCCAAACTTTTTGAAACCAAAGATTTCGCCTTCACTCAAACCATTCTGAAAAATGCATTGGCTAGAGCAACCCTTTCGAAAGCCATTCTAAGCCTTTCAAACCAGTCGAAGCGGTTATTATCCATGAGGGTTCCGCATTAAGCCATAGGCAAAAGTTTAGAAGCAACTAACAAAGTCGAAAGCATCAGTATTGCAACACCTTCAAAGCCACCAGATAAAGCCTATCGACAGAGTCGGAAGTTCCTGCAAAGCAAGAAAGGCGCAACCATACCTTTCGATAAAGGCAAAGGCATTCTAAAGACAATTTTGAAGCTGCCTTTTGACCAAATCGAAAACATTGGGTTGAATGATGCTTACCTGCATCTATTACTAAGACCCAAGGGGTCTGATGTTGCGGGCCGAACTCAGTCATTCGACACTTATATTTTTTGAATTCTAAAGGCTATAACCCTAATCTGTAAATTGAATTGGGGGAGTTGAGCAATAAAGTTTTTGTTCAGTTATGAAAGGGAAGTCTTCAATATTTTTTATTACTTAGTTGTTTCAGAAACTTTTATCAGATCTAATCATGTTTTTTCAGGTGTCGACCACATGAAAGGACTCTTATGACTTGATTGAATCTCTGCATATTCTAGTGATTCTAGGCCACCTGCTATTTGACTTCTACTTTCGTCAAGGTCGAAACCTCAACCCAATCCACATTAACCTTTGATTCCAATCCAAACTAGGACACTTAAGACTCCAGCTTTCGACAGGGTCAAAACCTCATTCCCAGCTTGATTTACCTTAATTCCCTAAGCCAAAACATAAGTCATCAAATAACCTTGCCCTCGACGGGGTCAAGGCTCACTAAGTTAAAACTTATCCTGGGATTCATTATTCTATTCATTTTTGTTTCGCAACTGCTTCGAAAGGAAGGCTTTTGATGGAATAGTCATATTTGTCTAGTGAGCTCAAAAGGTTAAGAAGAAAGGAAATTAATTAATGTCTTCATTATATCTTATTATTTGAAAGGCAATCAAAGGAAATGCACACCTACTAATCATCTCAACTTAACTAAAGGAGACCAAAGGAGACCAACCTCTTTTCTCAACTTTACTTTGGGGTATTAACAAGATTTCCTATTAACAATCACCATCATCATTATCATTGTTGTCATCACAATTACTGCCTTCTTCCTCGGCAGTTTCATCTTTATAACCTTCATCCTCAGAATCAGAATCTACTTTGAAGGAATTAACTTTAAAGGATAAGATTTTTGAGCCATCAATCTCCTCTCTTTCAAGAACAACCACCCCCGGCTCCATTTCATTAACTTTAGCCATAAACCTATTAATAAGGGCAGAGACGAGAGAAGGAAAGCTCAAATCCGGGCATTTTTTTATGGTGCCGGCATAAGCAAGCATTAGGGCATCATCCTAGGAGTTAACAATAATGTCGTCAAGGGAAGTACTTAGGAATTACGACACCTATTGCTTAGCATCAGAGATGACATTGACGGCCAAATTTAGAGAATTTTTCCTTTTCCCCAACTTTTCTCCGAGAGAGGATAGTTTAGTCACCATTTGAGCTTTTTCACATTCGGATTCTTTCAGAGCCATTTTCAAAGCCAGATTTTCATTGGCTAAAAGTTGACGTGCTTTTCTTTCCGCAGAAATAATTGACTTTAATTTAGCAAGAGAGGCTCGAATTCTCTCCAGTTCCACTATAGCTTCAATTTTACCCATAGATAAGGAGATGTCTTGGCTGTTCAAGTTTGAAATTTCCTTTCGAAGCATGGAGTTTCATCGTAGGATTTTAGTGCGTTTTCTAGCCGAGAAAGCCAACTTTTGGAAATCTAAAATGAAAAGCATGATGCAAGTCAGCATTCAGAGAGAAAAAATGATAATATGGATAAATAATGTGAAACGTATCAAGAGTTGTTGTTCTATAAGAGACTAACAATGACCTGCCGGATTAGGAATAGAAGAAGGCGGATGAATAGAAGCAAAAGATGATGAATTCAAGACAGATTGAACTATCTTTTCAAAATCACTTATAAACATGGGTGACGTGGGTCCAGAGGGAGTTAAAGTTCCCAATTCCTTTTGCATTTGCTCAATGACGTGAAGAGAGCAAGAAACGACAATGCGAGACAAGGGATTGTCCTTTGAAGGAGTCGTCTTGGGTCTTCAACAATTGGACTCTTTGAAGTTTTACTCATATCAATGGCTCACCCCCATTTAGTGGCAGAGAATTTGGAACTTCAATAATTTAGGCCTTCTTAAGGGATGGTTCTGCCACAAACACTTTACCCAATTTTCTTTTAGCAACCATCTTTGACCTAGCAATGGCCTGAGTGAAAGATTATGCGTGGGTTGTAGAAGTTAGGAATGGCGGATCACTTATGATTGGTTCAACCCGATGAGCAGTTGATGAAGATTCAAAAAATTACAAGTCAGTAAAGTAATTTAAAAAGTGACACAACAACAAAATGCAAGTACTATGTCTAAACGTACCAAAGTGATCGAGTCAAATTAGAGACATTGGGGAGAAGTTCTTCAGATCACCAAAAAATAGAAAGCGTTTGCTTTGGGAAGTGTGTTGAACTAGAGGAGGTTGACTAAGTACCATTTGACCTGCTGTAGAAGGGAAATGCTTCTGAAGGTTTGAAGAATTCAACAAAGTAAGCCTATTCCTAATGCTACTTGAAGCAGCAATCAATAGGTTGACATTTCTTTTATCCTCGTCGTTTAGATATTTAGTGGAAGGACCTAATAAGGAAGCGTAGATTTGCAAAAGAAAGTAACTGGATAAAAATAAAGACTGCGATTAACTTACGAGTGGAAGAGAAGGCTCCACTGATATTGGGAAAGCATTTGACAAAGAAGAATTATTTTTTCCAATCTCTGAATTTGTTTATCCCCTCGGAAATCAACCTTTTGGGGGGATTGGATCTAACAATTTGATTGTTAAGATTGCTGAGTTTAACTAATCGAACTAGGTAGTTCAGAACTTCAGCATTTGGTGATGGAATCCCTGACTGTAGAGCCATAAGTTCCAAGGATAGAAGATATTTATATACAATTGGAGACAGCTGGATCCGATCAATGCCCGGGTGGGTCAGGAATTTTGCGAAGAAATTTGGGAAACGCAGGAAGCCACTGTGCCAAACATGAGTAGCATTGTAGGCGAAATATACATCAGGAGGACTTTGGATGGTGTCGCTATCACTTAGGTGAATAGCTTCCACCCTAGTGATGCCAAAGTCATTTACAATTGCGTCCACCTCATCCTGGAAGGATATTAAATAATGTTTAATTTTGCTTCAATCTTCTTTGGAGAAGATTCCATCGTCTGTACTGTATCTTCTTTTGGCTTTGAGAGTCTTTTTCATCCCATGATCGTGCTTGGTGAAATCATTTTAGTAAGAAGTTATAATTTGTTATGTAATCAACATTTATCAAGGATATCGAAAACCTATTAGAACAATTGATATATTAATGAAAACATGAAATTTCATCTCCTTGAAAGAATGTTAATGTTGGTTTAGGAAAATGAAATTTGTAGAGCTTTCGATGGCGTCGAAAGGGAAAACGAAAGTGGACTTCCAACAAACACCCTTCAACAATGTCAAAAGCTCAAGGAAAACTTTATAATTGAATGGATTAATTAAAGCCTACACAACTAATTCAAATATAAATATACACTAACGACATTCAATAAACAAGACAAATAAATCATTTAACACTTTCGAAACCTATGAACTTTTTTTTACTAGGGGAATATGAATGCTGTCGAAACCCTGTATGTCGATTGAGTCGAAAGGTTTGGGTTTGAGTAATATTAATATAAATGAAAAGACTTTGGAATGTTTTAAAAATATTTGTATAAAGTGATGGTCGAATCCCAATTAGTTACAAAGGGTGTAGAGAAAGTCGAATGGAGTATATGGTTTAGAAAGCATACCAATAACCAAACTTAATTCGATACAGTAGGTTTCGATCAAGTTGAAAGGTTTGATTTGATATACAACTTAAACAAAGAATGTTTTTCTATAATCCAATTTATTAAAATTGATGAATCTCTAACTCCACACATCTCCTAAAATAAATTAGAAGTAGGCATGTGCTAGAGGTTTTGAAACCTATAAAATACAAATTATGCTCGAAATTATGTACTAGGTAATCATTTAGTATATCACATTAAGCAACTTCTTCGAAAGGCATCAGAATATGTTAAAGTACAGTTATGCTGTCAATGAAGTCCACTTCATATTAACTACATCAACCATTCAATGAGATCAATTAAGAGATATGCGATGGACTTCCTTTCGACCCTATCGAAAGAGATTAAAGAAGTAAAACAAAGTTAGCCCCCTCAAACCCTTTCAAAGGGGTAGAAAAGTAAAATTACAACGCCAAATTGCGATTCATACGGCTTAAACTTCTCTATGAAGTAACTGGGAAAATCTTTCTTCCCCAAATTCAATTTTAACCCAATATTTAAAAAAAAATTAAAAGCAAAATTGTTTTGAACGCGGATTTACAATCAACAATCATAAAAATCCCCAAAGTATAAATTTGAACCTTAAAAAAACCAAACCAAACCAAACCAAATCAGATGAATTTTAAATATAGAATTCACGTGGTAAATGGAACAGGATATGTTATAGAAAGAAATATAAGGATACCTTCATATAAACGAAAAACTCAAATTATAAAATTAAATTAACGATTCAAATTAAAATCTAATTAATTTTAAAAATTTAAATTTAGCATGGAAAGTTAGTTTGAAAAGCAGAAATAATAAAGACTTACTTTGAATTCGAGTTTATGTTTGTTGGAAATAGGAATTATTTAATAAAATAAAAACTTTTATTCATGCCTGAATTTTCTTTTAATTGTGGATAAATGAAAGAGGAGAAGAAAGGAATGCGACTTATAAGAAAAGTTAGCATGAAGGATGGACCATACGATCAAATTTAAATGAACGACCAGGAATTATACAAGAATATGAAAAGGCGGTAAACTTTGTGGGTTTTGAAACGGTGACATGGAAAGTCAAGACCATCCCTTCGCAAGTGGGGCAAGTGTTACCACCAATTCTCACTTCAACCTTATCGAAACCAAAATGAATAGAAGAGAAGGATATGTAAGAGATGATTGCATCAACAAAGCCTTTCGAAGCTGTTGAAGGGATGCTATAACTGAAAGTATGGTGCGCTACAAGCTTATGAAGGGGTCGAAAAGGTCAAAAGCACTCTTTCACTTCAATTAGCAGGTGCTTCCGCATGCATTAAGGCGTTTTGAATGAGTTGAAGAACACCTTTCGAAGGCAAAAAATTGCAGCCACTCATATGCATGCCAAACCTTTCGAAGCTAAAGGTTTCACCTTCGTTCATATTCCATTGAAGGATATTTCATCAGAACAATCTCTTCGAAAGCATGAACAAGCCTTTTGAACAGATAAAAACCATTCACAATTAAGAAAGAGACCTTCCTCTTCAAAACCTTCAACGTCTCGACTTAAAGATCAACCTATCGATAGATGCAATGTAGAAGGATGCGCAAATGTTAAAGGTGATGAAAGGTGTACAAGGCAACCTTTCGAATAGGTTGAAAGCACTAAGTCGAAAGGTGCCAACCAGCACCTATAAATAAGACCCCATGGGTCTGATTTATGGGATCCGAATTCCTTCACTCTACTCTTGTATTTTCTAAAAGTTGTAAACCCTAATTATCAAATTAGACTAAGAATTTGATCGGTTTGTACCATATGAGTTTAACGAAAGCAAGAAAAAGAAATTTGAAAAAGAATTTTTTGGATATTTGGCTGATTTGATATTACTGTTAAATTCTGTTCATAATTTTCTTGTGTCGACTTGATTGAAGAGTCACCATTAGAGTGAGTCAAAACCTTTAGTTTAACCAATATCCTTAGAGCCTTAACCCCTACACTCAAGCTTTTGAATGGTTAGTTCCCGAAGAAGTCAAAATCAATCTATCCAACCTATATCCTTAAGTCATTTGTGCCAACCTTAAAGTTACTTCAACTGATTCGGCATGGGGGTTTCGACAGAGTACAAAAGCAGATTAACTAGTTCGAAAGACAATATAAGAAGGATTTTCAATGTTTCATCTAAATCAAAAGGTCTAATAAGGAGTGTCAACTAAAATAACTTATGCAGAAGGAAAATTGAAGAGAATAGAATGGATTATAACCATCTTGACCTGATTAAAAAGTGTTTACTACTCTCATATTTTTAAAAGAAGGTCTTGAAAGAGTTATCTACACTTTGAATTCAACTTTGGGGTGTTGGAAAATTTTATTGTTAACAAGTTCTAATATTATTTTATTGATATACATGACTCAGCCTTCTCTTCAAAGGTACCAGAAAGGAATTCCTTCCTGATTCATTGTTAACCTAACACTTCTTAGGTGTTGACTACAATATTGATTCGAGCTTGAATTCGCATCCAACAACAACAAAAACCCTAATGTTAGAAAATTCAAGCTTAGACCATAATTGGCTCCATAGATTAGTCAAAATCTAAATAAAATTTACATCGAACTAATTAGAATCAAACGTAATAGGACTCAAACCTTGATTTCACATACAACAATAGCAAATAACCCTAAATTTAACTAATTCGAGTTCAAACCTAAAATTGAATCATAGAATAGTCGAAATTAGCATAAAAATGAATCTAAAGGTCATTTATATGATCGATAAAATTAATTCAACATCAAAAAAATTGGAATAGTAACACAAATTCGAAACAAAAAAAATTAAAATTAAGTATTAACAATAGAAGCATACCTTAAATTTTAACTTGTGTCTGCTGAAATTAGCAATTCAGTAAGAAATTGGGATTTCGGATTTTTGCTGTAAGTTTCTTATTCATAGGTGAATGAAAAAGGGGAGAGAAGAAAGCGTGATTTATAAGCGAAGCAAAGGGAAACAAAGCCATTCGATCAAATTCAAATAAATGGAAAGGATTCGTTTGGGAATATCATGTAATATCCCGCCTTTTTGTACGTTTTAAATCGACGATAAACCACACACGTCGGACTCAAACCATACAAAAGAGCGAGTTGTTATTGGGGTGAATAAGAAAAGCAAAGAAAGAAATAAAACAAAACAGAATCTCACAGCAGAATGACAAAATATAATAATCAAATAACATTTCATGAAGTTGTTTACGAAAAACAATTGATTATATCCATACAACACAGATCAGAGTTACACATACCAGAGAATAATAAATAATGCAGCGGAATACATGATGCCGTGAAATAATATAATAAATAATAGTAATACAAACTTCATCTTCGTCTTCTAGAAATAAGGTCTTCAAAATCCTGTAATGCTCAGGCTGACCCGAGCGAATTGAAAAGACAAAACACTCGAGTCAGAACTAAAAGATCTTATGTGAGTTAAATCAATGGAAATAATATGAGTGGAACGACGTCAGAGATGTTTACAGGATTTGACATTTCCTATCCAGTGTCTAACGTGAGTGCAGTAACTTAAGAGATGTTCGGGATTCACATCTCCTAAGGATCCGTTAAACTATTTGCTATGTAGTAATATACGTAATGTCTATTAGTAAAATAAACTTACTTTTAAATAGCGTTAAAGCTTTACATTTTCCACCTTAACACGTAATTGTCCCAGTAGTCCATCCAGTGTCGTAGTCCTTCCTGATCGGGAAGCCACCAGAGGATACTCCATGGGCTACGGGAGAAAAACAAACTCGTATAACGCGCGCTAGGGTAGGTGACACGACACAACTAGGCAATGTCAGGGTAGATATACCAATTACACATCCGGGCTGGTGGTGACGCATAGCGCGCAGCTACCGCCCACCTCGAGCCACACCCTCGAAAATCAAAAATCAAAAGTGGCCACCAAATCAATCTCAAAGTCAGAATATAATATCGAAGGAGTGTGTTCGATAAGAGGGGATATCTCACTGGCCTGTAAACGCTCATGTTTTAGCCACCTTATGCCAACTCAAGGGAGTCGGGTCCACGTATATACCTCAATAGAACGTCGCCACCATCCTACTTCATTCTAGAATCTCCACCGTGTACACGGTTGTTAAAGTGGTTTCTGGAGTTAGCAGAGAGTATGACAACTTCCGATTCCAGTCTCTTTAACAACCAAACATTATTATAACACCGCGGTCATTTTAAAAATAGTTTTTACTTTAAAACCAAATATCATTGCCCTTTCAAAACCAAATCAATACGATATCATTTTCATTTCAAATATATCCTTTCAAAAAATCATAACACTTTCAATGTTATAACATTTCGAAATCAAAACACTTGAATATAACACTTTCAAATTATAATACCTTGAAACTCGTAACTTTGAAACATAACTTCCACCACTTAAATGGTTTAATTTTTTTTTTTTGCAGAACAAGTGTAACGACCAAAAATTTTCGATTCCGAAAATTCCAAATAGTTATGAAAAAGAAGAAAGAGATAGAAGAAGAAGAAGAACATAAACACCAACATCTCACATTCGCAGCGGATAAAATATAATAATAAATAACAACAGTTTACAAAAGAATACTTATCTGTCGATTACATTTTAATACATCAGAGTTACACATGTATACCGACACTAGATATACACAATTACCATGCCTCAGATATACAATAATTTAATACAGCGGAAACACCCCATATGTTCTTGCCATCCAGCTCGACTCCTAAGCTCTAGAACGTCATTACCTGGAAATCTGTAATGCTCGGTCTGACCCGAGCATTACACCAAAGTAACACCCGGGTCAGGCTGGAAACCAGCGTGAGTAAACTCATCTAACATGGAAAACAAGGCATGCGACTTATATAAATCCCGGGGTAACTCGTATAAATTTACAAATTTATAATTTGTTATAGACATCATCTATTTTAGACATAAATTTTCCAAGTAACTATATTTAGATCAAATAGTCCAATTCACTTAAATAATTCATTCCAGCCTATAGATTTCACATATCAATTGTATAAAGATTCGAAGTGGTTTCGGGTGTTTTCTAATACCTGACCCCGGTCTTTTTGAGTCTCATGTTATCTTAACCCAAGTTATTCAAATGAAAAACCATTCAAACTTTTTTTAATACTGGATGCCACTTTACACAGCAATGCATCTCGATAAATGACCACATTATCACTATTTAACCCAACATATCATATTGCAGAAACATTTCGTATCAGTAATATCAACCAATCATTCATAAGCAAGATTAATTAGTCACCCCTTTCAAATAAATCAAATTAATTACTTTAATCATTTTAATCTTGCTTACTTAACAATAATTAATTACAATCCATTAATTAATCATTCCCTAATTACCCATCTTTATTAAGCACCCTGGATTAATTATTTTTCAACTACATTTAAATAATAATCTTTAATTAATTTCACCAATTAATTATTTTTAAACAAAATCAATAATTTATCTATAATTAATCCACAAATTAATTAACTATATTAATTACATTAATCCTTAATTACTTATATTAATCCATTTCACTTAAATCACTTAGCATTGATTAATTAATCTTAATTAATCAATCTTTAATTACGTCATTGATTATATAAATTAATGATTTCCCATTTACATTTCAATTCATCCTAATCTAATTTAATTACATTAAATAATTAATCATTAATTAAACCACAAATATTAAACACTCTTGATTTATCTCATCCTGTAATTATCTACCATTTTTATTTACTTCATTAAATAAATTAATTACTCCTTAATTGATTACACAAATAAATTAACCTTCACCCAATCACATTAATCACATTTATCCTTGATTAATTTCTCAATTTATTTTCCTATAATCACTTATATTGATTAATTATTCTATAATTAACTTCACTTGTTAATTGTCTAATCCCTAATTAATTTCCTTAATTAATCAACCCTTTAATTAATTACACAATGTAATTAAATTCGCAATTACTTTCCTTTATGTATTTATCATTTAGGTGATTAGTCTTCAATTACTAACCAATTAATCTCAATACTTTAGATTATCATTTTTATCATAAATTTTTGTATAAATCAATTCGTTTGGATTTTGTTTTACTTGACCAAATTCCTTTTACTAACAAATCTTGTTTTAAATTAAACAAGGACCCACTTGCCCAAGCCCACAACTAAAATTTTAAAACAACCCGCTTCGATTAAACATCCAACACAACACAACTAAATTGGACCGAAGCCCAATCCAAAATCACCAGAATGAACTCGTAAGCAAAAACACAAACCCATGAACTCTCCCACCTTCCTCATCTTTTCTCTGCTTCTAATTCCAATTTCAGGAACATGACTTACACGATCAATGCAAAGAGAAGATAAACCCAGCTCGATCGATTCGAGCATCTCCTCGAGAATAACCCAAGACCATCGCCGATTGCGCACAACTCAAATACGAAAGCATCTTCGTTTGGACCTCTTGTGCACAGCGACATTCGTGCTCGTGCACATCCACCTCACTGACCATCTCGCCGCTGTGCCGCCACCATCGAGTCTCTCAATACCTCCTGGTCCAAATCGTCACTTCACTAAGGGCCCCACTCTCCTCTGGTCGAACCTCGATCAAATTCCCAAACTTCCAAAACCGAAAAACTCACATGCCTCCACCAATCGACGAACTGCGATCATCATTTACATCTGATTCCCTCGCCGCCTTCACCGATCGGAAACCCACACACTACTCTTCCTTTCTGCCAAAAATCACCCCTCCGGTTGCGCCTCCATATCCTGGTTCACACGCGACGCCACCCAAATCAAAACCGCCCTTAAACCCTAACTCGTTGCCGCCAGAACGCTATGGCCATCTACAAATCTCGCCACTAATTTTCTGATGACCACCGACTCACAAACTACCTCCGACAACAACTTCAGCCAACTCGCCACTGTTCATCGGAATTCACCCACAATCCCAAATCCGAACAACTAAAGATATCTTAACTTATACAAGTTTAAAAATTTGAAATGCTAATTAAAAATCCTTGTTTTTCGATATGAATCAATTCACGAAATCCCAGCATGAAATTTTGAACATTTGTTTGTGACTTAAATATGATCTCTACTGTTATAACGTTATTTTTGAATCAAATACAAAATTGAAACACTTGAAATTATTTTTAAACTTCGTGCAACACTGTTGTAATCATATTTCATTTGAAGATCATAGGCTTAAAACGCTTGAATGGGAAGATATAAATTTTCATGATAAAGTTGGGCCTGTTGTTAGCAACAGAACATTTATACACACATACAATGTACAAACATCCAAACATTCATGTAAGCATTTAGACTATATTTCTACCAGATTTTCCAGTACATGCATCAAAGATTCAACCATCCAAAAAAATAAAAATAAAAATAAAAAGTTTGCTCACATAAGAGATGAACTGCTGCCTACCATCTCTAGCTTCCAGGCTTATGTTTGCTCTGCTAAGTCTTTGTTCCTCTTTATTATATTTTTTTTGAAATGTTTATTTTCTTTTGTTCTGTTCTTATCGCACTTGAGTTTTTTATTTTATTTATTTATTATGAAGTAAAGTGTATGAGGAGGTAACAAGGCAGTGTATATATAACATAGGAATGAAGTGTTGAAGAAGCTAAGATGAAGTATGAGTGTGCAGGCCTTAGCCTCTTTCTTTGACTTCACTAGATTTTCTTTTCTAACATAAATGATTTTGCAACATTTCGAATTGACTGTTGTTTGTGATGAAATGATAGTATTTAATGCTAATGTTTCCTTACAAGTTTACATATATATCCATTTGAATTTTGCATATAGATATTATTTTTTCCTCTTGCCTTGCATATCTACTTCACGGCAACATATATCCTTTGCCTAGTTTTGTTTTTATACTTTATGTACTTACTAGTGTCATTCATGTCTTTTATTAAATTTGTTTAAGCTATGTATACATATAATTATGTGAATTCAAGTAAATATTTATTTATAAATAACTTATGTTTTGATCCAATTAAATGTATCATCTATTTATAAGCTTGAGAAATTTATTTTAACTCTATATACAAAATTTCCAAACCAAATTTATCTTATGTTAGAATTTTTAAGTGAAAGAATATTTAAAACAAATGAACCTTTTAATTTAAAACTTATTTAAAACTCAAGGAGATTATCACATTCAAAAATAAATAAATAAATCAATTTTTTAATAAATTCAATCCTGTTAATTTCCAATTAATAGATATCTGAAAATCTAGGTTATCACATTCCTCCCCCCTTTGAATCTTTTCATCCTCGAAAAGTAATGAAATCAGAATTTATTAAAGTACTTAATATTAGATAAATATTCTTTGATCATCTTTAAAACACTTTTTACTATCTATATAATATTATTCCAAAAATAGTTTTTATATAAAAATACTTCTTATAACTCGATGTTTAAACAAGTCCATCCTTGTTCTCAAAGAAATTTAGTCAAACGTTGATCAGGCATAGCACTGAAAATCTATAAGTACTTAGCAGACCCATTTTCAACATCCAGTGAAAATACTTGAAAAATAATTTTACTGAAAATATCGAAAACATTTTTGAAAATAGAGGAAATATCTTTGGTGAGAATGCTCTGGAAATCATCACCCTCATCCATGGTCGCAGTTACATCCTGGGTTACGTTGCCATCGCATCAAAAGTCCATGTAACTGTAGGCACTCCACGCCCCTCGATTACGCCATGGAACCCATAACAGATCGCAGTTACATTCCAGGGTTACGTTGCCATCGCAGCAAAAGTCCATGTAACTGTAGGCATCAGCGCCCCTCGATTTTTGCCGTCGAAATGAAACCTCTCCACTTCTATATAGGTCGCAGTCTACCGATATAAAATCAAACGTAGACCGTTGGCTCTCAGCAGCACACACGACTTTCGCTATGTTACCATAGGTCGCAGTCTACCGATATAAAATCAAACGTAGACCGTTGGCTCTCAGCAGCACACACGACTTTCGCTCTGTTACCATAGGTCACAGTCTACCGATATAAAATCAAACGTAGACCGTTGGCTCTCAGCAGCACACACAACTTTCGCTATGGTACACACTACTCTCATTATCCTTAGGAACTAGTTTTGTCCGGACTCCTCACAGGATCAACTTTAGAACCCCCCCTTAGGGCTTAAGGCAGCACCACCCGGTGGCACTCCTGAGAAGTTCATTTTAAGGGAGCGCCTTTTTCCCCAGAGCCATTATCAAACACTTTATACTATACACATATAGTATCATTCAAATCATACACCTAGTATGATCTCAAACAAAGCTCCTTTACACAAAATCGATTATCCCAAAATCGATAATTCTCAAACTAGGCTTTCCAAATTTCAATATTGATTTTACCCAAAAATCAAAAGCCTTTCCAAATCCAATGGTTCCCAAAACCTTTTTCCAAAATCCTCATAAGATCCTTTATATATACATAAATATATATCATTTTTAAAACTTTGGATCATTTCAATCTTGTATAAAATTCCTTTTATACTTCAAAACACCTTCAAAATCCTTTTCTTCTGTCAATAGATACAACAAGGGGAGATTTATCTTATATATAACAAAGATATATAACTTTGTTTATTCAAAATCAAATATTCCAATTTGATTACTCTTTACAAAACCACTTATCATCACTTACTTCCATAAGGTAAATTTCTATTATAGAAATATCCAATTTCCATTTTACTTTATCATATATTTCACAAAATATACCTTTCATTTCAAAAACCATTTCATATTTCTTATCCACAAATTTCCACTATCAATTTTATTCAAATCCGTACGATGTACACATATCATCCGTACGCAAATATCAATCTGATCGCTCATTCGATCACACAATTTCATTTCCGAACTAGTATCGTCCACCCGACTTCCTAGTGCGGACACAGATCTTGTTTCTTGATCTGAAACCGTCATTCTCCTTGCATAGCCATATCTATGATAGAGAATATCCAGAACCAATCAACAATCCATGTCCAAGTTCGCCGCCGAAAATCGAGTGAAAAATCCCGACTCGGATCGATAAACTATCTCGAAATTCTGTGCTTGAATCTGGATCAAATCACTATGCGAATAGAATAATATACATTCATCCTACGTATTTAACTTCATTGATTATTAGCCAAATCAATTCCCTTTCTATACACATTCATTTAGATTCTATCCACTTACTCACATTTGCTTTAATCCCTATTTGGATTATTACTTCAATTCTTATCTCAGTTGAGTATTTAATCAATAACAGTTTGAACTCCGACCAGTTTATGTTTAGAAAATAGCTTGAAAATTTTAAAAATAGACAAGTAGTTGAAAAATAGTTACTAGTTTGTAAAATAACTGTAAAATAGTTAAGTAATTATATAATAGTTGAAAAATAGTCAAATAGTTATACAAATTTTAAATAATTGCAAAATAGTTGTAAAATAGTAACTAATTTGTGAAATAGTTGAAAAATAGTAATTAGTTTATAAAACAGTTGGAAAATTGTTAAACAGTTCCAAAAATAATTGTAAAACAAGTTTAAGATAGTTTGGCTTTAAAAAGAAAGGTTGTATATATAATAAATAACTTGGAAAAATAGATTTATATTAAAATAATTTATAATAAAAATTGTCCAGAGTCAAAACTGTTCACTGCCCCAACAATTCAATTTAAATTTCCACTTCCATTTAATTGACACAATTCCAATTTAAAGAACTTCAATTCCCATCGAAATTTATTTAAACCCAATTCAAATTAAATCAATCTTGATTTCTTTCCCAATCCAAATCAGATTCCATTTGATTTTAATCCTGTTCAACTTTAATTATAATTTCAAATTATTCCAATCAATTTGGACTAATATCAATTGAACCCACTTCAATTTCAAATCATTTCAATTTCTATGAATTAGTCCTAATTAACATTTGAATTTGAACTTATTAAATCTTCGATTTTATTTCAAATTAATCCAATTCAAATTTTCCATTTGAATTTTTATACTTATCCATCTTCAATTTCAAACAAAATTCAATTTTAACTAATGAAATTTAAATCTCAATTTTAACCCATCTCATTCGAGTTAAATTCCCAAATGTTGGCTCAACCCCTTAAATCAAATTAATCTTTATTTTTACATCAATAACCCAAATCTTTAAACAAATTTAATTTTGAGTCAAATTCTCAAAATTCCATTTTTAAATTATCTTTACTTAACTTTTTTCAAAGTTCAAATAAGAGTTCAAAACAATTTTATCTTAAAAATTAATTTATTACTCAATTTTATCTTCCAGTTTGAAACCAGTTCTTTAAAAAATATAATTTACAAATATCATTATTCAAATTTTCAGTTCAAAGTAATCCCTTATCCTTAATTTCAAATTAAAGTTAGATTTTCCTTTTATCTCAATAATGGATATATTACCACACTTCATTTCTCATTCATTTAAACAAATCTGATTCACAATTTAAAGATTTTTAACAACAATAGGATGATACCATCTAATTTATGAAAAAAAACATCCATCCATTTTCAATTTCTAGATCTCAAACCTGTTTTGGGATCACATAAATTCCCAATTCAAATTAACCATTTGACTTTTCAAGTTAAATTCCAATTTCATCTTGAAATTTCTAATTCAGGTTGCTTATTAAATTATCTAACTTTCCCAAAGTTAAATTCTATTTACTTAATTCAGTCAATTTACATGATTTGAATTCCCATTCAAATTTTAAACTTTGGATTAATAATTTTAAAAGTTCAAAGACTTATCACCCTGGGTATCACATCTCATTCCAAATTTAAAACTCACCCTCAGTGTTTATTTCCTATTTATTTCCTTACACACGCGGTTACTTTTAAATTTTAAACCACCTTTGGTTTTAAATTCAAATCAAATTTTCAAGCAACCCATTGTTTGCAACAAGTCTCTTTTATTCAAATAATACTTGTTTATTATTTATTATTTATTTTAGCATTTTGAAACAATTTTCACATTTCTGGACCTACATTTAAAATTTCATAATTTAGCTATTTTCAATTTCAATTTATAAGTCATACTTTACCTAAATGTTTACTTCTTTAAAACATTTCATTTTTCTTACTCATTAATACACATCTTATTATTAAATACACAACAATCATTTATGATAATAACCAAGATTATCATATCTGAAAACCAATTCATTTTTTTTCTGAAACTTTTCCCCAAATTCAAGGTTTATTTCAGTTTGAATCCTTTTCAAACTTACCTTTATTTAATTTCAATTTGGTTGTATTTTTATTACCTCTTAATTTAATTCCAATAATTTAACAACCAATTAACTTAACATTTATTAGTAAGAAATATTGCTTCATATATCAAAATATATTTTTACACAAAATCATTTAAAACCTTTATATATATAGAAAATAACAAGTACGTGCTCTCATATATATATATACACACACACTCAACTAATTCTAGGGTACTACAGACTCTATTTAAGAAGTAATCCTCACCAGAGCCAAGGTTCTCGCTTAACCTTTCAGCTCCGATACCAACTTTAACGACCCAAAATTTCGATTCCGAAAATTCCAGATAGTTATGAAAAAGAAGAAAGAGATAGAAGAAGAAGAAGAACAGAAACATCAACATCTCACATTCGCAGCGGATAAAATATAATAATAAATAATAACAGTTTACAAAACAATACTATATCTATCGATTACATTTTAATACATCAGAGTTACACATGTATACAGACACTAGATATACACAATTACCATGCCTCAGATGTACAATAATATAATACAGCGGAAACACTCCATACGTTCCTACCATCCAGCTCGACTCCTGAGCTCTAGAACGTCATTACCTGAAAATATGTAATACTCGGTCTGACCCGAGCATTACACCAAAGTAACACCCGGGTCAGGCTGGAAACTAGCATGAGTAAACTCATCTAACATGGAATACAAGGCATATGACTTATATAAATCCTGGGGTAACTCGTATAAATTTACAAATTTAAAATTTGTTATAGACATCATCTATTTTACACGTCAATTTTCCAAGTGCCCATATTTAGATCAAATAGTCCAATTCACTTAAATCATTTCATTCCAGCCTATAGATTTCACATATCAATTGTATAAAGATTCGAAGTGGTTTCGGGTGTTTTCTAATAGCCGACCCCGGTTTCTTCGAGTCTCATGTTATCCTAACCCAAGTTATTCAAATGAAAAACCATTCAAACTTTTTTTTATAATGGATGCCACTTTACACAGCAATGCATCTCGATAGATAACCACATTATCACTATTCAACCCAACATATCATATTACAGAAACATTTCATATCAGTAATATCAACCAATCATTCATAAGCAAGATTAATCAGTCACCCTTTTCAAATAAATCAAATTAATTACTTTAATCATTTTAATCTTGCTAGCTTAACAATAATTAATTACCATCCATTAATTAATCATCCCCTAATTACCCATCTTTATTAATCACCCTGGATTAATTATTTTTCAACTACATTCAAATAATAATCTTTAATTAATTTCACCAATTAATTATTCTTAAACAAAATCAATAATTTATCTTTAATTAATCAACAAATTAATTAACTATATTAATTACATTAATCCTTAATTACTTATATTAATCCATTTCACTTAAATCACTTAGTATTGATTGATTAATCTTAATTAATCAACCTTTAATTACGTCATTGATTATATAAATTAATGATTTCCCATTTACATTTCAATTCATCCTAATTTAATTTAATTACATTAAATAATTAATCATTAATTAAACCACAAATATTAAACACTCTTGATTTATCTCATCCTGTAATTATCTACCTTTTTTATTTACTCCATTAAATAAATTAATTACTACTTAATTGATTATACAAATAAATTAACCTTCACCCAATCACATTAATCACATTTATCCTTGATTAATTTCTCAATTTATTCTCCTATAATCTCTTATATTGATTAATTATCCTATAATTAACTTCACTTGTTAATTGTCTAATCCCTAATTAATTTCCTTAATTAATCAACCCTTTAATTAATTACACTATGTAATTAAATTCGCAATTACTTTCCTTTATGTATTTATCATTTAGGTGATTAGTCTTCAATTACTAACCAATTAATCTCAATAATTTAGATCATCATTTTTGTTATAAATTTTTGTAAAAATCAATTCGTTTGGATTATGTTTTACTTGACCACATTCCTTTTATTAACAAATCTTGTTTTAAATTAAAAAAGGACCTACTGGCCCAAGCCCACAACTAAAATTTTAAAACAACCCGCTCCGATTAAACATCCAACACAACACAACTAAATTGGACCGAAGCCCAATCCAAAATCACCAGAATGAACTCGTAAGCCAAAACACAAACCCAAGAACTCTCCCACCTTCCTCATTTTTTCTCTGCTTCTAATTCCAATTTCAGGAACATGACCTACACGATCAACGCAAAGAGAAAATAAACCAAGCTCGATTGATTCGAGCATCTCCTCGAGAATAAGCCAAGACCATCGCCGATCGCGCACAACTCAAACACGAAAGCATCTTCGTCTGGACCTCTCATGCATGGGGACATTCGTGCACGTGCACATCCACCTCGCTGACCATCTCGCTGCTGTGCCGCCACCATCGGGCTCTCAATACCTCCTGGTCCAAATCGTCACTTCACTAAGGGCCCCACTCTCCTCTGGTCGAACCTCGATCAAATTCCCAAACTTCCAGAACCGGTAAACTCACATGCCTCCACCAATCGACGAACTGCGATCATCATTTACATCTGATTCCCCCGTCGCCTTCACCGATCGGAAACCCACACACTACTCTTCCTTTCTGCCAAAAATCACCCCCTCCGGTTGCGCCTCCATATCTTGGTTCACACGCGATGCTACCCAAATCAAAACCGCCCTCAAACCCTAACTCGTCGCCGCCAGAATGCTATGGCCATCTACAAATCTCGCCACTAATTTTCTGATGACCACCGACTCACAAACTACCTTCGACAACAACTTCAGCCCTCAACTCGCCGCCGTTCATCGAAATTCACCCACAATCCCAAATCTGAACAACTAAAGATATCTCAACTAATACAAGTTTAAAAATCTCGAAATGCTGATTAAAAATCCTTATTTTCCAATATGAATCAATTCACGAAATCCCAGCATGAAATTTTGAACATTTGTTTGTGACTTAAATATGATCTCTACTGTTATAACCTTATTTTTAAATCAAATACAAAATTGAAACACTTGAAATTATTTTTAAACTCCGTGCTACACTGTTGTAATCATATTTCATTTAAAGATCAAAGGCTTAAATTGTTTGAATGGGAAGATATAAATTTTCGTGATAAAGTTGGGCCTGTTGTTTACAACAGAACATTTATACATACAGATGATGTACATACATCCAAACATTCCTGTAAGCATCTAGACTATATTTCTACCAGATTTGCCAACACATGCATCAAAGATTCAACCATCCAAAAAAAAAAAAAAATTCTCACAGAAGAGATGAACTGCTGCCTGCCTTCTCTAGCTTCCAGGCTTAAGTTTGCTCTGCTAAGTCTTTGTTCCTCTTTATTATATTTTTTTTTTTGAAATGTTTATTTGCTTTTGTTCTGATCTTATCGCACTTGAGTTTTATTTATTTGTTTATTTATTATGAAGTAAAGTGTATGAGGAAGTAACAAGGCAGTGTATATATAACATAGGAACGAAGTGTTGAAGAAGCTAAGCTGAAGTATGAGTGTGCAGGCCTTAGCCTCTTTCTTTGACTTCACTAGATTTTCTTTTCTAACATAAATGATTTTGCAAGATTTTGAATTGACTGTTGTTTGTGATGAAATGATAGTATTTAATGCTAATGTTTACTTACAAGTTTACATACATATCCATTTGAACTTTGCATATAGATATTATTTTTTTCCTCTTGCCTTGCATATCTACTTCACGGCAATATATATCCTTTGCCTAGTTTTGTTTTTATACTTTATGTACTTACTAGTGTCATTCATGTCTTTTATTAAATTTGTTTAAGCTATGTATATATATAATTATGTGAATTCAAGTAAATATTTATTTATAAATAACTTATGTTTTGATCCAATTAAATGTATCATATGTTTATAAGCTTGAGAAATTTATTTTAACTCTATACAAAATTTCCAAACCAAATTTATCTTATGTTAGAATTTTTAAATGAAAGAATATTTAAAACAAATGAACCTATTAATTTAAAACTTATTTAAAACTCAAGGAGATTATCACATTCAAAAATAAATAAATAAATCAGTGTTTTAATAAATTCAATCTTGTTAATTTCCAATTAACACAGATCTGAAAATCCAGGTTATCACAACAAGCGGGGTTAAACTGGACCCCTACCAGATTTATTAAAAAGTAAAAGCTACACAACAAGGATGACAAGAAAAGGAAAGAAACTAAAAAAGAAAAAACAGCCATACAAAAGAAATAAAGAACAGAAGGAAAAAAAACAAAGAAACACAGGGAGAGGCAAAGAGAACTATGGGATCCAATGCTCAATCTGGTGATCATGAAAAGCATGCACACTAGCCCTCATTCCCAAACATATATCATGCTTTAAGACTGTCTATAAAACTTCATGGCTCCTCTTGATTCCATCAAAACAAATGGTTTAAATATTTAAAATACTTTATATAATAAAATAGCTTCTTCAATTTCATAAGTCAAATCCAACACAACTCAAATTTCTACATTTTATAATTAACCAAATCTCAAATCATAAATTTCAATTCAATTCAGTTTCCAAATAAACTATTCCAAATTTATCAATTTCAAAACAGATTTGATCCACAGAATAAACCATTTCAGTTTCAATATATTTCAAACTTTAAGTATTCAACAATTTCAAAACTAAGTTTGGTAATTACGATTCAACAATTCAATTTTCTATTATTTAGTTTGAAATATTTTACATAATAAATCCATTATCATCTAAATAAAGCTCAAATTACCAATAACTAAATATTTCCTTCAATTTATTTATACTTGGAATATTCATTTAATTCACCTTAAACCAAAATCAAGTTATAAAAATCATACCCTCTAAAATTTCAAATTTAATAAATTTCACATCAAGCTTATTTGAGTTTAATTCTTAAATAAATTCAATTTCAAATAAATCTCAGATTTATCTTCCAACCTTAATTTTATATAAACCATTATAAACTCTATATTAAAATATAATTTAAATACTTTACCATATTATCTTCAATAAAAATCAAACTTATTATTAAGCTTATTCTATATTAAAACAAATTATACATAGCTTAAAATCTAGGATAAAATAACATTTATATAATATCTAAAATCAATATTTATCTAAAACCACATATTTCTTTACAAAACCATATATATCATTTCAAAATATTTTTATACATAGACCGCAGTGTCAGTATATAATTTTCTATCCTATGGCCAAGTGATACGGATATTTATCATTTCAATCCGTAATTTAAAATATAAATACGGTTATATATCATTTCAAACCGTAATCCCGAATGAAATAAAAATCCGTAATAACTTGCAGTTTATAACAATATAAGATACAACATCCATTCATCCAATATCAATCATCAAACATTTATTACAATCATCATCCAATTCAATCAATATTATCAATATAGAACAAATAATAAATAACAGGTACTTACTGGCAGTTTATATTCAATAATAAATTAAATTACTATTTTATCCGATACATTTAAATAAACTGAGATGATGATTCTAAATATGCCAAACAATCACAAATAAATTTCTAATCACATCATAAATCAATTTAACAAACATAAGAAATTTTAGTAGTTGTGAGTGGGTTAAAACACTCACCTTTCGAATTTAAATCCAATTTAAACCCAAAATTCAAACAGTCTTAGAATCCATCCAAACTAGCGTCAAAGTGTCCGAAATTACAATACGATTATAACGCAAGAAACCGCGTGCAAAAATGACCTCGTATGTGAAAGTTATGATCGTTCAAACGATTTATTTTTTAGTTTTAAAGTAAATAAATAAATAAAAACAGAACCGGGCTGACCGATGCCATGTCTTCGTCACTTCCAGGCTAGCACGCGCAAACAGAAACCCTAGCATGTGATGAACAACTACGGCCACAAGGCATCGGCCTGAGCACGTCGCCACAACGTCCCAACTCCGCCGCCCCTCGTGGGCCAATCGCGACCACCCCAAGCCAATCGACGCCGCCTAAGAACCCAGTAGCATCCATTTGCATTTAACCCTAATCGAATTTTCAATCGAAATCCAACCGTCAACTTCATCTACGAACGACTCAGATCCAACCCCCTTAGTCCACTCTACAATACCCACAAATTAGTTCAACCATCGGACAAGTTTGATCGCGGCGTGATGAACGGCCGTGAATAGTTCATCAATTTTCGGCCACACCGAAACCCAAATTGAAAAATGAATCATATATTTGACTTGCGCTCGTTGAGAGCTTCAAATCCACATATAATTCGATATAAATTGAGGAATTTGAATTTTTTGGAATTAAATTTGGAGTTGAAATTGCAATTTAGGTTTTGTCTGCCATTGAGAAAGAGGAGCAACAGAAATTTCTGTATGTACAGACATGAGAAATAAGAAATGACCTAAGGTTTATAACGACATATATATAGACAGAACACAATAGAAACAAATGAGCTTGATTGGTTTGGAAAATTGAACGATAATGACCCAAAAAGCCCGTTTCGACTTCTGAACGAAAATGGGTCAACCCATATATCAAAATAGATGTTTTAAAATATTTTAAAATCAATGGAACAGGTTTTAAGTCCAAATTCCATCGTATGAAGAAGTTATGCTAAAATCAAATTATTTCAAATTGATTTCAATTAAATTGATTTTTAGGCATTTCGAGTCCGTATGATCAAACGACAAGTCTGATCGCTACGAAACTTGAAATCCTACAATAATTCACTGTTACGGATACGATGAAACTAGTTTCGTCGAAATCCGAGTTAGTGGCCAAAATGGCTATTTTTCAATTAATTAAATAAATTAATATTTAATTAAAATTTCAAATTCCAATTTCATAATTAACAGATCTTATCATATTTGATTCCTTAAACAATTAAAATACTTTAAAAAATTTAGATATCAATTCAAAATTAATTAATTTACCCATTTTCATATTTAATTTCAATTTTAATAAATTTATTAATTATCAATTGAAATTCCAATAAATCCATTTATTTGATTTCTCAACCCAATTATGAAATCAATTATCAACTTATCATCTCATAGGTAATATTAACATTGGTTTATAATCTAATACATCAATGATTTCTCATTTCATTCTAATTTCAATTAACATAGCATTTAGTTTCATTTACCTACGCTAAATCCCTTTATTATAGATCGAGTTCCAATTAATTAATTTCAAATAAACTGATTTATTTCAATACAAATCTTTTTATTAATTCTATATTACTCTATAAACCTAGTTAATATTCGTTTATCCTTAATTACATTAATATTCAAATATCCACCTTTCCTATATTTCATCTTATGAATAATATACATTCACACTTTACAACTACCGTCCTAACTCACATTAATGAACATTTACTTTCATTTAAAAGAAACCGATTTCCAGTAAATTCATAGACTAATTTAAATAGGTAGTTTATAATGATCGTTACCATAACCTTTAATTTACTCTTAAGTTTATTTTATATTGAACTAATTATTATAATTACTTACATAATACTGAATTCATCCAATTACCATTAATTATATACTAATTCATTTATTTACACTCAAATGTTACAATTCCTATATACCCAATCTTTATTCAATGGTCATTTATTTCATACTATTTCACTTATAAATTTAATGTTTTTGTTCGTTTTCTTACATCAATTTATAGCCCAGTATAACAATTACATTACTTCAATTAACTGTAATTTCATTTCAATTGTTAATACTTAGTTTTAATTTCCATGGTTGCATTTCCTTTTAGCATTCATTTCATTATTAAATTTCAAAGTTTTTATTTCTTTCCATAATTATTATCAAAACTTATTAATTTAACAATTTGACTACCGAAAATTTATGGGTCATTACACTCTCCCCCACTCAAAACTTTTCGTCCTCGAAAAGGATAAAGAAGGGCGAAGAAAGACTTAAGTAAACAATACATCTTATTCAAAAATACTAACTTTATAAACAAATAAATTTACAAAATTAATTAATTTGAATAAAATATACCAATTTATAACCATTAAATCTTTTTATATTCAAATTAATAAAGTTTGGATAACATTTTTCAAAAATTTTCCAGGTCCAAAATTTACGGAAAATTTTCGACAGAGTCTCCTTTGTAAGGAGAAGCTCGGGAGAAAACATAATAACAAATATAACAATATATAACATATAATTTCCAAATAATATATCCCAACAACGGGAAAAACAATATAATAATGCTACAAAACCGTAATCCAAGAACGTACCTATTTGTCGAGCAATTAACGCTTATTTTATGAAACCAAAAGCAGTAGGAATTGCTTCCATAGCTTGTATTTCACTTATATAATCCCAAAAATGTTAAAAATTATATAAAATGAAATATTTAAAGTTTTTTCAATCACTAACCAACAAATCAATAATAATCACTTGCAATCACACATACAACCATCATATGAAGTCAATAAAATCAACCATCCATATATTCATAGCAAACAAAACAAATAGTTGTTTGGGTTTAAAACTTTAAATTGTACAAAATAGAAAATAAACTACTAAGTGCACCATTTACTCAACAGTCTTAGATGAAACTAAATAGATTATTCAGACATCCATACAATTTTAAAGTATCCTTGCCCAAACAACCATAAACCAAACAAACAACAATTTTCAAGCAATAAATCAAGTTCATCCTTTTTAATTTCATTTCTAAATGATCATTTCTATAGTTTACATTTGTTTCTTGCAAAAATTCAATTTCCTTTCATCCATTTGTTACTTAATTTCATTTATTCATTTATTTATAGTATTCATGTGCAAATCAATTACTTAGCATATCAATACATTAACTTAAGTCAACAATAATATATTTACTGCATTCATCTTTTCTACTTATTTTATTTATAAATAGCTTATACCATTTACTTAAGTTTATTATCATTTATTTATAATACTTACAATTCTATTAAATTAGTAGCATTTCAATCATAACTTAAGTTTATAACCACTATAACATCAAGTTCCTATTTATAAAAGTAATTCATTGAACTTTTTTATTACATAAGTTTCACTTGTAAATTTTTCCATTACATTTTCTTATCAGACATTTCAACTTTTAAATCTTTTGGTAAGTTATATATATGCTTTTTAAGAATGCAATTGAAAATTATACAAGTTCATCTTATTTCTTTTAATAAATTAAACGTTCAATAATGATATCTTTTGTTTTATAGGTTTCAATTTCATCTTTCTTGAAATTTCATTTATAACCTAGCATTTAATCTCTTAATTAAATTAGAGGTTCCAATTATTAATTAGTTACATCTCATTTCACTACAATAATTGAAACTATTAATTAACGGAAACTTAGGAACTAAACACCTGTTAAATTTCAAATCATTTAAAAATAATATATAAATGTATACACTTATAATTTATATTTCCAATTATATTTAAAAAAATTTGAAATTTATATTTGTTTATCAAAATAAATCTGTAGTAAAACTACTACAGCGGCCTTCCCACTTAGAAACTCGAAAATGAATGTCGATGATGCGTGCACTCATCGCAGAAATTATTTTTCAGCGACAGAGAAGGGAGTACAGAACTTATTTCTTTTCAAAGTTTCTTTAAAATAATTCTTTCAAATTATATTGAAATATTTATATCAAAAAATACTTCTAATCGATATTATTATTATATTCCAAAATCTTTCGAAAGAAATTTTCGAAACCCTGGAACTTAAGTTCTAAAATTTCCAATTTATTCTCATTTTATTTGTAAATTTTATTCTACAACCAATATTTATAAATTTCACTACCTAGAAACTAATATATTACAACAAAATATAACCTTTATAATTTTTTATTTTATATATATAAAATATAATAGGAAAAATGATTTCATTCACCTATATTCAAAATAATATTGTGTCAGCCTGTCCTATTAAGTGTTTAGAAATCCCTATGGATGTCATAGCGTCCTATGCACCTACCAGAATTTATAAATACAAAACAGAACAAATAAACACAATATCAAAACCTTTTATAACACTAACAAATACGTTCTCTCATATATATACACTCAATGACTCATCATAGGGTATTACTACCCTATTAGTAAAGAGTTAGACCCCACAAAGCTAAGGTTTATCGCTAAACCAAAGCTCTGATACCAAATGTAACATCCCATCTTTTTGTACGTTTTAAATCGACGATAAACCACACACGTCAGACACAAACCATACAAAAGAGCGTATTGTTATTGGGGTGAATAAGAAAAGCAGAGAAAGAAACAAAACAGAATCTCACAGCGGAATGACAAAATATAATAATCAAATAACAGTTCATGAAGCTGTTTACAAAAAAAACATTTGATTATATATATACAACACAGATCAGAGTTACACATACCAGAGAATAATAAATCATGCAGCAAAAAACATGATGCCATGAAATAATATAATAAATGATAGTAATACAATCTTTGTCTTCGTCCTCCAGAAATAAGGTCTTCAAAATCCTGTAATGCAAAGGCTGACCCGACCGAATTGAAAAGATAAAACACTCGAGTCAGAACTAAAAGATTTTATGTGAGTTAAATCAACATAAATAATATGAGTGGAACGGCGACAGAGATGTTTATGGTATTTGACATCTCCAATCCAGTGTCTAACGTGAGTGCAGTAATTTAAGAGATGTTCGAGATTCACATCTCCTAAGGATCCGTTAAACTATTTACTATGTAGTAATATACGCTGTTATAAAAATGTCTATCAGTAAAACAAACTTACTTTTAAATAGCGTTAAGGCTTTACATTTTCCACCTTAACACGTAGTAGTCCCAGTAGTCCATCCAGTATCATAGTCCCTCCTGATCAGGAAGCCACCAGAGGATACTCCATGGGCTACGGGAGAAAAACAAACTCGTACAAGGCGCGCTAGGGTAGGTGACACGGCACAGCTAGGCAATGCCAGGGTAGATATACCAATTATGCATCCAGGCTGGTGGTGACGCATAGCGCGTAGCTACCGCCTACCTCGAGCCACACCCCTGAAAATCAAAAATCAAAAGTGGCTACCAAATCAATCTCAAAGTTAGAATATAATATCGAAGGAGTGTGTTCGATAAGAGGGGCTACCTCACTGGCCCGTAAGCGCTCCTGTTTTTGCCACCTTATGCCAACTCAAGGGAGTCGGATCCACGTATATACCTCAATAGAACGTCGCCACCATCCTACCCCATTCTGCAATCTCCACCGCGTACACGGTTGTTAAAGTGGGTTTTGGAGTTGGCAGAGAGTACGACAACTTCTGATCCCGGTGTCTTTAACAACCAAACGTTATTACAACACCGCAGTCATTTTCGAAATAGTTTATACTTTAAAACCAAATATCATTGCCCTTTCAAAACCAAATCAATACGATATCATTTTTATTTCAAATATATCCTTTCAAAAAATCATAACACTTTCAAAGTTATAACATTTCGAAATCAAAACACTTTAATATAACACTTTCAAATTATAATACCTTGAAACTCATAACTTTGAAACATAACTTCCACCACTTAAATGGTTTAAATATTTAAAATACTTTATATAATAAAATAGCTTCTTCAATTTCACAAGTCAAATCCAACACAACTCGAATTTCTACATTTTATAATTAACCAAATCCCATATCATAAATTTCAATTCAATTTAGTTTCCCAATAAACTATTCCAAATTAATCGATTTCAAAACAGATTTGATCCACAGAATAAACCATTTCAATTTCAATATATTTCAAACTTTAAGTATTCAACAATTTCAAAACTAAGTTTGGTAATTATGACTCAACAATTCAATTTTCTATTATTTAGTTTGAAATATTTTACATAATAAATCCATTATCATCTAAATAAAACTCAAATTACAGATAACTAAATATTTCCTTTAATTTATTTATACTTAGAATATTCATTTAATTCACCTTAAACCAAAATCAAGTTATAAAAATCATACCCTCTATAATTTCAAATTTAATAAATTTCACATCAAGCTTATTTGAGTTTAATTCTTAAATAAATTCAATTTCAAATAAATCTCAAATTTGTCTTCCAACCTTAATTTTATTTAAATCATTATAAACTCTATATTAAAATATAATTTAAATACTTAACCATATTATCTTCATTGAAAATCAAACTTATTATTAAGCTTATTCTAAAACAAATTATACATAGCTTAAAATCTAGGATAATATCTAAAATCAATATTTATCTAAAACCATATATTTCTTTACAAAACCATAGAAATCATTTCAAAATATTTCTATATATAGACCGTGGTGTCTGTATATAATTTTCTATCCTATGGTCAAGTGATACAGATATTTATCATTTTAATCCGTAATTTAAAATATAAATACGTTTATATATCATTTCAAATCGCAATACCGAATGAAATAAAAATCCGTAACAACTTGCAGTTTATAACAATATAAGATACAACATTCATTCATCCAATATCAATCATCAAACATTTATCACAATCATCATCCAATTCAATCAATAACATCAATATAGAACATATAATAAATAACAGGTACTTACTGGTAGTTTATATGCAATAATAAATTAAATAACTATTTTATCCAATAAATTCAAATAAACTGAGATGATGATTCAAAATATGCCAAACAGTCATAAATAAATTTCTAATCACATCATAAATCAATTTAACAAACATAAGAAATTTTAGAAGTTGTGAGTGGGTTAAAACACTCACCTTACGAATTTAAATCCAATTGAAACCCAAAATTCAAACAGTCACAGAATCAGTCCAAACCGGCGTCAAAGAGTCCGAAATTCCAATACGATCCCAAAGCAAGAAACCGCGTGCAAAAATGACCTCGTATGTGAAAGTTATGATCGTTCAAACGAGTTATTTTTTAGTTTTAAATTAAATAAAAATAACAGAACCGAGTTGACTGATGATATGTCTTCGTCACTTCTAGGCTAGCACATGCGAACAGAGACCCTAGCACGTGATGAACAGCTACAGGTCGCCACGAACCCCTCTATCGCAAGCAACTATGGGCACCAAGTCATCGGCCTGGGCACGCCGCCGCAACGCCCCACTTCCACCGCCCCTTGTGGGCCAACCGCGACCACCTCAAGCCGATTGACGCCACCTAAGAACCCAACAGACGCTATTTGCATTTAACCCTAATCGATTTTTCACGCGAAATCCAACCGTCAACTTCATCTACGAACGACTCAGATCCAACCCCCTCAATCCACTCAACAATAACCATAAATTGGTTCGACCATCGGACAAGTTTGATCGCAGTGTGATGAACGATCGTGAATAGTTCATTGATTTTCGGCCACACAAAAACCCAAATTGAAAAACGAATCATATATTTGACTTGAGCTCATCGAGAGTTTCAAATCCATATATAATTCGATATATATTGAGGAATTTGAATTATTTGGAATTAAATTTCGAGTTGAAATTGCAATTTAGGGTTTGTTTTCCATTAAGAAAGAGGAGCAATAGAAATTTCTGTACGTACGGAAATGAGAAATAAGAAATGACATAGGGTTTATAACGACATATATATAGATAGAATGCAATAGAAACAAATGAGGTTGATTGGTTTGGAAAATTGAACGATAATGACCCAAAAAGTCAGTTTCGACTCCTGAACGAAAATGGGTCAACCCATATATCAAAACAGATGTTTTAATATATTTTAAAATCAATGTAACAGGTTTTAAGTCCAAATTCCATCGTATGAAGAAGTTATGCTAAAATCAAGTTATTTCAAATTGATTTCAATTGATTTCAATTAAATTGATTTCTAGGCGTTTTGAGTCTGTACGATCAAATGACAAGTCCGATCGCTACGAAACTTGAAATCCTACAATAATTCACTGTTACAGATCCGATGAAACTGGTTTCGTCGAAATCCAAGTCAGTGGCCAAAATGGCTATTTTTCAATTAAATTAAATAAATTAATATTTAATTAAATTTTCAAATTCCAATTCCATAATTAACAGATCTTTTCATATTTGATTTCTTAAACAATTACAATACTTAAACAATTTAGATATCAATTCAAAGTTGATTAATTTATGCATTTCCATATTTAATTTCAATTTTAATAAATTTATTAATTATCAATTGAAATTCCAATAAATCTATTTATTTGATTTCTCAACCCAGTTATGAAATCAATTATCAACTTATTATCTCATAGGTAATATTAACATTGGTTTATAATCTAATACGTTAATGATTTCTCATTTCATTCTAATTTCAATTAACATAGCATTTAATTTCATTTACCTACGCTAAATCCATTTGTTATAGATTGAGTTCCAATTAATTAATTTCAAATAAACTGATTTGATTCAATTCAAATATTTTTATTAATTCTATATTACTCTATAAACCTAGTTAATATTCGTTTATCCTTCATTACATTAATATTCATATATCCATCTTTCCTTACTATTCAATTATATTGAACTTGTCAAATATCTACATTTATTATAATTAAAACCCTCAATTAATTTATTCAACTTGGTTTCGTTCCTTTATTTCATCTTATGAATAAAATATACATTCACACTTTACAACTATCGTCCTAACTCACATTAATGAACATTTACTTTCATTTAAATGAAACTGATTTCCAATTAATTTCATAGACTAATTAAAATAGGCAATTTATAACGATTATTCCCATAACCTTTGATTTACTCTTAAGTTTATTTTATATTCAACAAATTATTATAATTACATAATACTAAATTCATCTAATTACCATTAATTATATACTAATTCATTTATTTACACTCAAATGTTACAATTCCTATATACCCAATCTTTATTCAATGGTCATTTATTTCATACTATTTCACTTATAAATTTAATGTTTGCGTTCGTTTTCTTACATCAATTTATAGCCCAGTATAACAATTTACATTACTTCAATTAACTGTAATTTCATTTCAATTATTAATACTTAGTTTTAATTTCCATGGTTGCATTTATTTTAGCATTCATTTCATTATTAAATTACAATTTCATATTAAATCACCAAAACTTATTAATTTAACAATTTAACTTATTAAAAATTTATGGGTCGTTTCACTCTCCCCTACTCAAAACTTTTCATCCTCGAAAAGGAAAAAAAAGGACAAAGAAAGACTTAAGTAAACAATAAGTCTTATTCAAAAATACTAACTTTATAAACCAATAAATTTACAAAATTAATTAATTTGAATAAAATATACCAATTTATAACCATTAAATCTTTTTATACTCAAATTAATAAAGTTTGGAAAACATTTTTCAAAATTTTTCAGCAGAGTCTCCTTTGTATGGATATGCTCGAGAGAAAACATAATATCAAATATAACAATATATAACATATAATTTCCAAATAATATATCCCAACAATGGGAAAAACAATGTAATAATGCTATTAAACCGTAATCCAAGAGTGTACCTATTTGTCGGGCAATTAACGCTTATTTTATGAAACCAAAAGCAGTAGCAATTGCTTCCATAGCCTTTATTTCATTTATATAATAACAAAAAGATTAATAATTATACAAAATGAAATTTTTACAGTTGTTTCAATCACTAACAAACAAATCAATAATAATCACTTGCAATCACACATAACCATCATATGAAGTCAATAAAATCAACCATCCATATATTCATAGAAAACAAAACAAATAGTTGTTTGGGTTTAAAACTTTAAATTGTACTGAATGGAAAATAAACTACTAAGTGCACCATTTACTCAACAGTCGTAGATGAAACCAAATAGATTATTCATACATCCAAACAATTTTAAAGTATCCTCGCCCAAACAACAATAAACCAAACAAACAAATATTTCCAAGCAATAAATCAAGTTCATTCTTTTTAATTTCATTTCTAAATGATCATTTCTGTAGTTTACATTTATTTCTTGAAAAAATTCAATTTCCATTCATTCATTTATTACCTAATTTAATTTATTCATTTATTTATAGCATTCATGTGCAAATCAATTACTTAGCATATCAATACATTAACTTAAGTCTACAATCATATATTTACTACATTCATCTTTTCTACTTATTTTATTTATAAATAGCTTCAACCATTTACTTAAGTTTATTATCATTTATTTATAATACTTGCATTTCTATTGAATTAGTAGCATTTCAATCATAACTTAAGTTTATAACCACTATAACAACAAATTCCTATTTATAAAAGTAATTCATTGAACCTTTTTATTACATAAGTTTCACTTGTAAATATTTCCATTACAGTTTCTTATAAGACATTTCAACTTTTAAATCTTTTGGTAAGTTATATATATGCCTTTTGTAACGACCCAGGATTTTTAATAATTAAAATTTTAATATTTAATTAATTTTAGATATTAATAAGTGAATTTATAAGTCAAATAAATTTTATTTTGAATTTTTGGATTTAATTGAATAATTAAATCAATAATTTAATAGGTTGAATTATGGAAATAATTGAAAATTGGGTTAAATATGATTGAAAATGATTTGTAAAATTTTATTTTATCATATTGAAGTTAGAACGATATTTTAGAACTTTTAAAATCAATTTAAGAGCTAATTTGTGAAAATTGAATATTTTAATATTAAAATCGACTAGTGAAAATAGTCAATTTTTGGACAGTCTCAGAATTGAACGAAACCAGTTCCATTGGATCCGTAATAGTTAGTTATTACCGGATTTCAATTTTCGTGTCAATCGGAGCTATCGTTTGATCGTAGCAGCTCGAAACGCATCGAATTATTTTTAATTTTAATTTGGCGAGTTAAAATAGGCATTTTTCAAAAAGTCTCGGATTTCGAAGAAACCAGTTTCATCGGATCCGTAATGTGATATTATTGTAAGGTTTCAAATTTCGTGTCAATTGGATTTACCGTTTGTCCGGTACGAATTAAAACGCCTAGAAATCGATTTAAATCGGTTTAATTTAAATTGAACGTTTGTAGCCATAACTCGCACAGATGTTCGAATTAGCTTCCGAAACCTGTTCCATTGTGTCCGGAACGCGGGATAAACCCTAGGAACGTCAGTTTCGGCGCGTAAATCGGAGTTCGGAATTTCCGGGATGAATAGTGTCGTTCAAAACTCTATAAATAGCACCCTTCTCTTCATAAAATTAAAAAAAAAAATATATCTCTAAACCCTAACGCAGCCAGCAGCAAGCAATGGAAGGCCAGAAAATTTTCATGCTTCTCCCCTTGATCTCTTCAAATCCACAAACATTTAGAGGAAACTTTCAACTACAAAGATCGAGAGCTCGTCGAGAGCTTTACATCCAACGGTGGAGATCGCGATTGAAGCTACGGATCATCCTCAAATTGGCCGCGTTCTCTTGGAAGTTGCGCACGAATTCCCACGCATATGGGGTGCCGAGCTCGAAGTCTTTCTGGCCGTGGGGAGCTAGTGTAATGGCGCTTCCATTGGCGTTCCCTGATCGAAGTATCATCAAGTATTTTGGTTGCTAAATTTAAACCCTAATTACTAAGATGGGTTCGGCTAAACGTGAATTGCCTGGAGCAAGAAGCACGCGCGTGGATGAAAGCAATGCACGGTGATGATGCAATGGAGATGGATCCTACGGCCTGAGATTGATTAAGGTTTAAAATTATAAAAGTAGTTGTAATTTTAATTATAAAATTCGAGTAAACTTCATAAAATCATAACTTTTTCATACGAGGTCGAAAACGCGCAAAACCAGTTGCGTTGGAATCGTATGGACGAGCACTACGCGATGGAATTGGATTGGAGTCGTTTGGAGTTAGTGAAAATTTCGTGTAAAATTAAACGTCCGTTTAATTTTATTCGAAATAAATCGCTAAAACGAAATTAAAATCAAGGTGAGAATTTCTCACTCAATCGAATCAGTTTCGATTTTATTTTAAATAGTTAGATTTAAAATATTTGAATGCATGTTTGAATGTTGATTGATATCTATTGATTGTTAAAATAGACCTTATACGCCGTTAGTAAGCGGATGTTATTTAATAAAAACATATACCGCGAATATTTCATAAACAGTGAAATTGGTATTATATATAATAGCAATATATATATATATTGACATATGTATATATTGGAGTTGTTGATTTCCCGCATTTGTTTAGCGGATGAGACCCTATTGCGCCGTCTATTAAGCGGATAATATTTTAAATCCCATATACCGCGATAATTTCGTACTGGAGCGAAATTGGTATTGTGCTAATGTTTGTGGATGCAGGAAAACAGGTTGGAGGGATCCAACTGGATTCCTCAACAGTATTTATTTGATTTCAGATATTTTGATATTTGATGGATTGTCATATCGATATATGATATCGTTGTTGTCGTGATTGACTATTTGGTATGTAGCATCATTGGACCAAGTTTTGGAATTTTAAAATGATTTATAAAGTGATTTTTGAAAATATACTATATGTTTGGAATTTGATCTATTTTAAATAAATAAACGTTATAATTTTTAAAGTTATAAAAATTATGATTTTTGAGAAAAATAGTTAAAAACTGATTTTTGAGAATATGATGCTAATGATTTTATAAAATAGTTTAATCGGGATTTTAGAATTTATTGTGAAAAGTTTGAATACAGGATTTATAAAATTTAATTATTTTATGAATCAAAATGGTGAAATAATAAAGGAGATTAAAGACGTTTTAAAGATTAATATGAATTGATTTATATAAGAGATTTATAAATGGATATTTATAAATTGAAATATTGACATTATAAAACGAGTTTTTATAAGTGTTTGAATGAAGTGAAAATGAATTTTGTAAATGAATGGAATTCATAAAATTATAAATGGTAAAGTTATAAATGAAATTTATAAATAGTAAGATTTATAGATTTTGTGAAATTATTAAAGAATATATTTGGATGAATAATTGAATCTTATAAGTTATAAGATTTATAATTATGAAGTTCAAAGGAACGATTTTTGTAAAATAATTGTTTTATAAGCATTTAACTTATAATATGAACCTTTGTTTTATAATTAAGTTATAAATCGAATAGGTTAATAAAGGAATTTATAAAAGGAAGTTGTTATAAATAAATAGAAAAGGAATTTATAAACGCTGTTTTATAAATTCGCAAACGACTTATTTAGATAAGTAAATTGTTGAAACCTATTAATGGGGTTATATTCACGTTTTTAACTGTGAATAATCCTTTGAAATAAGATGTTTAAAAGGATGAAAATTGTTAACGTAGTATATTCACGTTTTTAAATAGTGAATAATATGTTAAAGAAATTGTTTTGAATGTGATATTTTAAACAGAATTAAAACGATCTAACGATGTTTTAAAAGGTGTTAAGATTCGAAACCATAGATTTCAACATTCATTGTTGAAATAGACGTTTTCGAGAAATAGATGGAAATAGTGGACTATAACACTGTTGTTATAGTAAATGATTTCCGAAAGGAAATGTTTTGTATAGTATTGGGATATATATATATATATTTTAATTTCGAATCCCTATACTAGTGATTTTGGGTTGTCGTAACAATGTTTTACGCAACATTCGTTTTGGCCCAAATAAATATGTTTAAGAGAATGATTTCCTTAAAGAATGAAATACATACTTAATCTCGATTTAAGTATATTGAATATTTTCCCAATGTTGAAAATAAATAAAATTTGTGAATTACTTATTTTTAATAAGTATGGAAATGTTTTCCAATATAAAGTGAATATTAGAGAATTTATCTTTTTGAAGATAAACTGAAATGGGTAATTGAAATCGTATATGCATGGATATTGTGAAATATAAATTCACTATGGAATTTATGAATGAAAAGGAGAATTTGTTTAAAAATAAATATTGATTTATTTTTGAAGTATGAAATTATATATCTTGTGAAGATATTTTGGAAAATAAATAATTTGGAAAATTATTTGGAATCTGGTGTTGTGTGCATATCCATTGATAGTTCAATAACCGACTATCAATATTTCCCTTTGAATGGGTATTTGATGTGATTTGTTTGAATTTGAATGCCACACTTATTTTTGAATAAGCGCTCACTATTCGGGTTAACCGGGAAAGGACCATGGGGTCGTATAACCCATTCCGAATATGTGATACGTCGTTGTGAATTGCATTGAAGATCGGTGTTGAAGACCGGATATTTGCGAGAGCGATAGGATGACCTGTCGATTGACTCTGCACCGAGTTGCTCTGGTATAGAGTTCTCCATATGTGATGGTGAATCCGATCAGGATTGTGAATATCCGGATTGCAAGGACTTCTTTGTAAGTGCCTTCGGTTTTGTTCGAGCCCGGAACAGACTTGTATGGATTGTATGTCTGACATTACAAATTGAGATATGAAGCCGATTTCTTTCAAATATATTTCTGTTGGTGGCGAAGAATTTATTCTTTTAGCTTAACACCCTTCTCTGAGACGTACGAGCTTAGAGGTTATGTAGTTGAATGTTATCAGCGATATATTCCCAATTTGGTAATGTGACATGCTGAGTGTTGCTGTAAATGATCATTGTGTTGATTTTTTGTGATAGGATCGTTTATTTGATCGTCTATCCTGGTGATCATTTCTATGATCATTTGTTGACCCAAAGCATGGCTTTTGTATAAAGTATATTTTTGTGGATGTGACTTCGTCGAGCCTCACACCCCGTGAATGGTCAAAACAGGAAAGATGCGGCAAGGTTATGAGGGGTAGCGCCCTTTAGGATGTGTGCATTTCCTTCTGGAAAAGTGTGGTATCATGGTATGGAGCCCAGATGCTTACTCATGTTGAAAACACTTTATGATTGTGTGAATTGATTGCGAGCGCTCGGTGAAAGGTCCCAAAGGACCGGGGGATGGCATATTCGGTCAGTTGTTACTCAGTTAGGGGTAACCCGGCCTTGTGTTGGTAGAGATCCGGTTTGGTTCTCGGGGATGTCCATCCAGAGGCATTCTCATGTGGCAATGGGAAGTTCCTTGGCCTGATCATTCGTTGGAAATCCAAAGAAACAATACGAGACTTGTACGGTATTAGTTGTAGGACCTGCCATTCACTTATGGTGGCGCCCCACTGTTTGGATGGTAGCTATAGTAGGCATAGTTCGGAATGTCTATGCTGGCTAAGATTTATATTCTACTTTCGAAATGAATTTTTCTCTACACTATGCACTAGTAATAATATCAAATGTTATTTTAAATGCGTATCAAGCATCTTTGACTATCATAAGGAGAAATCTCCTTCGATTCTGCGTTTGCATTGTGTGTGTGTGCGGGAGGCCTTATGGTAGTCTCATTTTTAAAAGCATTGCGAATTGACTTTAAAAATATTCTTCTATTTTGATTTTAAAGATAAATAAACTGTTTTGAGTTCTCACACTAGTCACATGACTGGCTCGGAGTTTATTGTTTTCCTTCCTAAACTCTGGGTGCCTACCAATTTCCACACGGGCAGTCAAGAGTTAAGGTTTATCAGGATATTCTGGATATTCTGGAGTTGCTGGAGGCAAGCTGGATGGCATGGCGTATTACTAGTATATAGTATTTCTTTTCCGCTGCATTGTTGTATGTTGTTGTACACTCTGATGATATGATGTAATGAAATGTGATGTAATGTAATAACTGATATAGTTCTTTGTTTAAAGATTATTCATTTATTATTATATGCTGTTCCGCTGCGAATTGTGAGATTCTGATGTTGTTCTGTTGTTTTCTGTTCCGTTCTATTTTCTATTTTCTTTTCTTTCTATTTTCTATTTTCTTATCTCTTTTTCTGTCTTTTCTTTTTCTTAAACCCTCAGTGTTCGGTTTTCCGTCGTTCGATTGCTCGGCAGTCGATAAAGTGAGTATCGATGTTGAATTTTCGGAAGACGAAGAATCGGGTCCTGACAATGTGGTATTAGAGCTTATGGTTAAGCGACAACCATGGTTCTGTTGGGTATTACTCATTAGAGATAGAGTCAGTAGTGCTCTAGAATGAGTTTGAGTGTAATAATAGCTATGAGAGCGTATTTGTTAGTGAATATAAAATTGTTTATATTGTGATGATTGGTTTGTTGAGTGGTATATATATTCTGGTTAATACGAGTAATTAACGTTGTTGATAGGGATCTCTAAACACTTGTATAGAACAATTCGACACAATATTGTTTTTAAATTGGGTAAATGAAATAATTTTACCTTGATTATATATTTTATATATAAAGGAATAATTTTTCAGAATTATTAAAATGTATGTAAGTTGATTGTTAAGATGTTTGAATAACCTAAATAAAAGAATAAGTGTATAAGTAAAGAATTATAAGAATTGAATTATAATTAAAGTAATTTACAATTGTGAAATAAACATATATATATAAGAAGTGAAACTATATGAATATATTTATGAATATGAGTTGTAAATAAAGAATGAATTTAAAGTTAAATGGAATATAACTTAAGAGATGTTGAATGAAGTTGATATTAGATCAAAGTAAAATAATAAAGTGAAGTGATAAATATAAACTTGAGTTATATAAATGAAATTCAACTTTTGTAATTGAATTGAATTAATGGATTGAATATTAATCAATTGAATGTGAATTAAGTTGGTATGGAAATAATGGATATAAGTGTTAATTCATTAAGATCTAATGTTATTGAAAGTTGAATAATTGAATGAAAAATCAATTAATTAAACCAATTGATAAGCAAAGTAATTTGGTTGTAATTAATATACATTGATTGTTATATGATTGTTAGTTGATTGTATATAATTCATTAAGTGTTAATGAAATTGAAAGCTATGTAACTGAAATTCAATTGGAAGTTAAATGAATCTTAAATAGAATTGAATTTGATTTGGAAGTGAACCAACTTGAATATGGATTAGTGAATATAAACTAATTGAAAATGAATGTTAGTAAAAACATCCACTGTGAATGAATCAAATGTGATTTAAATAGAAAACCATTTCATTTAAATATTAATGAGAATATGAATGAATATGAATTTGTTGAATGCTAGTTGGTTGATGGTTGAATATATTGCTTTTGTTTCATTTGCTATGTGACATATATAGTTATTATGTTGATATATGTTGTATATTGATACTATTACATATATGCATGTTCTCATGTTGTTTGTTGAGTGATTAGTAGGTGTGGATCGCGTTTGCTTCGCATTTGGAGCTCGCTTTCGCGCTATATTAGCCGTATATGCTTGCTAATAGAATTATAAGGTACATATCTCGGATTACATATCGTACTTTTATACTTTTTCCCTGCGGGATGCCTCATTACTTGATGAGATGTATATTTGTGATATATATACTGTCATTTTTTTTTCGGATCGAGCCGCGCAAAGGAGACTATGGCGAATTTTTCCGAAAATTTAAGGCGTTAGAAAAAAAATTGAGAAAATTTGGAAAATTGTGAAAACTTTAATTTTGATTTGGAATTGAAAGTTAAACAATAGTAGTTGTTTTTGAAAAGATAACTAAGTATGATTAGAAAACTTAGTAAGTTATTATAAGAAATTTAACTATGAATTTTGGGAAAGTAAATAAATTCTGTAACTTTTCTTACTTAATAATTTCGAGGACGAAATTCTTTTAAGGGGGGAAGATTGTAACGACCCAGGATTTTTAATAATTAAAATTTTAATATTTAATTAATTTTAGATATTAATAAGTGAATTTATAAGTCAAATAAATTTTATTTTGAATTTTTGGATTTAATTGAATTATTAAATCAATAATTTAATAGGTTGAATTATGGAAATAATTGAAAATTGGGTTAAATATGATTGAAAATGATTTGTAAAATTTTATTTTATCATATTGAAGTTAGAACGATATTTTAGAACTTTTAAAATCAATTTAAGAGTTAATTTGTGAAAATTGAATATTTTAATATTAAAATCGACTAGTGAAAATAGTCAATTTTTGGACAGTCTCAGAATTGAATGAAACCAGTTCCATTGGATCCGTAATAGTTAGTTATTATCGGATTTCAATTTTCGTGTCAATCGGAGCTATCGTTTGATCGTAGCAGCTCGAAACGCATCGAATTATTTTTAATTTTAATTTGGCGAGTTAAAATAGGCATTTTTCAAAAAGTCTCGGATTTCGACGAAACCAGTTTCATCGGATCCAGAATGTGATATTATTGTAAGGTTTCAAATTTCGTGTCAATTGGATTTACCGTTTGTCCAGTACAAATTAAAACGCCTAGAAATCGATTTAAATCAGTTTAATTTAAATTGAACGTTTGTAGCCATAACTCGCACAGATGTTTGAATTAGCTTCCGAAACCTGTTCCATTGTGTCCGGAACGCGGGATAAACCCTAGGAACGTCAGTTTCGGCGCGTAAATCGGAGTTCGGAATTTCCGGGATGAATAGTGTCGTTCAAAACTCTATAAATAGCACCCTTCTCTTCATAAAATTAAAAAAAAAAAATATCTCTAAACCCTAACGCAGCCACCAGCAGGCAATGGAAGGCCAGAAAATTCCCATGCTTCTCCCCTAGATCTCTTCAAATCCACAAACATTTAGAGGAAACTTTCAACTACAAAGATCGAGAGCTCGTCGAGAGCTTTACATCCAACGGTGGAGATCGCGATTGAAGCTACGGATCGTCCTCAAATTGGCCGCGTTCTCTTGGAAGTTGCGCACGAATTCCCACGCATATGGGGTGCCGAGCTCGAAGTCTTTCCGGCCGTGGGGAGCTAGTGTAATGGCGCTTCCATTGGCTTTCCCTGATCGAAGTATCATCAAGTATTTTGGTTGCTAAATTTAAACCCTAATTACTAAGATGGGTTCGGCTAAACGTGAATTGCCTGGAGCAAGAAGCACGTGCGTGGATGAAAGCAATGCACGGTGATGATGCAATGGAGATGGATCCTACGGCCTGAGATTGATTAAGGTTTAAAATTATAAAAGTAGTTGTAATTTTAATTATAAAATTCGAGTAAACTTCATAAAATCATAACTTTTTCATACGAGGTCGAAAACGCGCGAAACCAGTTGCGTTGGAATCGTATGGACGAGCACTACGCGATGGAATTAGATTGGAGTCGTTTGGAGTTAGTGAAAATTTCGTGTAAAATTAAACGTCCGTTTAATTTTATTCGAAACAAATCGCTAAAACGAAATTAAAATCAAGGTGAGAATTTCTCACTCAATCGAATCAGTTTCGATTTTATTTTAAATAGTTAGATTTAAAATATTTGAATGCATGTTTGAATGTTGATTGATATCAATTAATTGTTAAAATAGACCTTATACGCCGTTAGTAAGCGGATGTTATTTAATAAAAACATATACCGCGAATATTTCATAAACAGTGAAATTGGTATTATGTATAATAGCAATATATATATATTGGCATATGTATATATTGGAGTTGTTGATTTCCCGCATTTGTTTAGCGGATGAGACCCTATTGCCCCGTCTATTAAGCAGATAATATTTTAAATCCCATATACCGCGATAATTTCGTACTGGAGCGAAATTGGTATTGTGCTAATGTTTGTGGATGCAGGAAAACAGGTTGGAGGGATCCAACTGGATTCCTCAACAGTATTTATTTGATTTCAGATATTTTGATATTTGATGGATTGTCATATCGATATATGATATCGTTGTTGTCGTGATTGACTATTTGGTATGTAGCATCATTGGACCAAGTTTTGGAATTTTAAAATGATTTATAAAGTGATTTTTGAAAATATACTATATGTTTGGAATTTGATCTATTTTAAATAAATAAACGTTATAATTTTTAAAGTTATAAAAATTATGATTTTTGAGAAAAATAGTTAAAAACTGATTTTTGAGAATATGATGCTAATGATTTTATAAAATAGTTTAATCGGGATTTTAGAATTTATTGTGAAAAGTTTGAATACAGGATTTATAAAATTTAATTATTTTATGAATCAAAATGGTGAAATAATAAAGGAGATTAAAGACGTTTTAAAGATTAATATGAATTGATTTATATAAGAGATTTATAAATGGATATTTATAAATTGAAATATTGACATTATAAAACGAGTTTTTATAAGTGTTTGAATGAAGTGAAAATGAATTTTGTAAATGAATGGAATTCATAAAATTATAAATGGTAAAGTTATAAATGAAATTTATAAATAGTAAGATTTATAGATTTTATGAAATTATTAAAGAATATATTTGGATGAATAATTGAATCTTATAAGTTATAAGATTTATAATTATGAAGTTCAAAGGAACGATTTTTGTAAAATAATTGTTTTATAAGCATTTAACTTATAATATGAACCTTTGTTTTATAATTAAGTTATAAATCGAATAGGTTAATAAAGGAATTTATAAAAGGAAGTTGTTATAAATAAATAGAAAAGGAATTTATAAACGCTGTTTTATAAATTCGCAAACGACTTATTTAGATAAGTAAATTGTTGAAACCTATTAATGGGGTTATATTCACGTTTTTAACTGTGAATAATCCTTTGAAATAAGATGCTTAAAAGGATGAAAATTGTTAACGTAGTATATTCACGTTTTTGAATAGTGAATAATATGTTAAAGAAATTGTTTTGAATGTGATATTTTAAACAGAATTAAAACGATCTAATGATGTTTTAAAAGGTGTTAAGATTCGAAACCATAGATTTCAGCATTCATTGTTAAAATAGACGTTTTCGAGAAATAGAAGGAAATAGTGGACTATAACACTGTTGTTATAGTAAATGATTTCCGAAAGGAAATGTTTTGTATAGTATTGGGATTTATATATATATTTTAATTTCGAATCCCTATACTAGTGATTTTGGGTTGTCGTAACAATGTTTTACGCAACATTCGTTTTGGCCCAAATAAATATGTTTAAGAGAATGATTTCCTTAAAGAATGAAATACATACTTAATCTCGATTTAAGTATATTGAATATTTTCCCAATGTTGAAAATAAATAAAATTTGTGAATTACTTATTTTTAATAAGTATGGAAATGTTTTCCAATATAAAGTGAATATTAGAGAATTTATCTTTTTGAAGATAAATTGAAATGGGTAATTGAAATCGTATATGCATGGATATTGTGAAATATAAATTCACTATGGAATTTATGAATGAAAAGGAGAATTTGTTTAAAAATAAATATTGATTTATTTTTGAAGTGTGAAATTATATATCTTGTGAAGATATTTTGGAAAATAAATAATTTGGAAAATTATTTGGAATCTGGTGATGTGTGCATATCCATTGATAGTTCAATAACCGACTATCAATATTTCCCTTTGAATGGGTATTTGGTGTGATTTGTTTGAATTTGAATGCCACACTTATTTTTGAATAAGCGCTCACTATTCGGGTTAACCGGGAAAGGACCATGGGGTCGTATAACCCATTTCGAATATGTGATACGTCGTTGTGAATTGCATTGAAGATCGGTGTTGAAGACCGGATATTTGCGAGAGCGATAGGATGACCTGTCGATTGACTCTGCACCGAGTTGCTCCGGTATAGAGTTCTCCATATGTGATGGTGAATCCGATCAGGATTGTGAATATCCGGATTGCAAGGACTTCTTTGTAAGTGCCTTCGGTTTTGTTCGAGCCCGGAACAGACTTGTATGGATTGTATGTCTGACATTACAAATTGAGATATAAAGCCGATTTCTTTCAAATATATTTCTGTTGGTGGCGAAGAATTTATTCTTTTAGCTTAACACCCTTCTCTGAGACGTACGAGCTTAGAGGTTATGTAGTTGAATGTTATCAGCGATATATTCCCAATTTGGTAATGTGACATGCTGAGTGTTGCTGTAAATGATCATTATGTTGATTTTTTGTGATAGGATCGTTTATTTGATCGTCTATCCTGGTGATCATTTCTATGATCATTTGTTGACCCAAAGCATGACTTTTGTATAAAGTATGTTTTTGTGGACGTGACTTCGTCGAGCCTCACACCCCGTGAATGGTCAAAACAGGAAAGATGCGGCAAGGTTATGAGGGGTAGCGCCCTTTAGGATGTGTGCATTTCCTTCTGGAAAAGGGTGGTATCATGGTTATGAGCCCAGATGCTTACTCATGTTGAAAACACTTTATGATTGTGTGAATTGATTGCGAGCGCTCGGTGAAAGGTCCCAAAGGACCGGGTTGATGGCATATTCGGTCAGTTGTTACTCAGTTAGGGGTAACCCGGCCTTGTGTTGGTAGAGATCCGGTTTGGTTCTCGGGGATGTCCATCCAGAGGCATTCTCATGTGGCAATGGGAAGTTCCTTGGCCTGATCATTCGTTGAAAATCCAAAGAAACAATACGAGACTTGTACGGTATTAGTTGTAGGACCTGCCATTCACTTATGGTGGCGCCCCACTGTTTGGATGGTAGCTATAGTAGGCATAGTTCGGAATGTCTATGCTGGCTAAGATTTATATTCTACTTTCGAAATGAATTTTTCTCTACACTATGCACTAGTAATAATATCAAATGTTATTTTAAATGCGTATCAAGCATCTTTGACTATCATAAGGAGAAATTTCCTCCGATTCTGCGTTTGCATTGTGTGTGTGTGTGTGCGGGAGGCCTTATGGTAGTCTCATTTTTAAAAGCATTGCGAATTGACTTTAAAAATATTCTTCTATTTTGATTTTAAAGATAAATAAACTGTTTTGAGTTCTCACACCAGTCACATGACTGACTCGGAGTTTATTGTTTTCCTTCCTAAACTCTGGGTGCCTACCAATTTCCACACGGGCTGTCAAGAGTTAAGGTTTATCAGGATATTCTGGATATTCTGGAGTTGCTGGAGGCAAGCTGGATGGCATGGCGTATTACTAGTATATAGTATTTCTTTTCCGCTGCATTGTTGTATGTTGTTGTACACTCTGATGATATGATGTAATGAAATGTGATGTAATGTAATAACTGATATAGTTCTTTGTTTAAAGATTATTCATTTATTATTATATGTTGTTCCGCTGCGAATTGTGAGATTCTGTTGTTTTCTGTTCCGTTCTATTTTCTATTTTCTTTTCTTTCTATTTTCTATTTTCTTATCTCTTTTTCTGTCTTTTCTTTTTCTTAAACCCTCAGTGTTCGGTTTTCCATCGATCGATTGCTCGGCAGTCGATAAAGTGAGTATCGATGTTGAATTTTCGGAAGACGAAGAATCGGGTCCTGACACCTTTTAAGAATGCAATTGAAAATTATACAAGTTCATTTTATTTTTTTAATAAATTAAACATTCAATAATGATATCTTTTGTTTTATAGGTAACAATTTCATCTTTCTTGAAATTTCATTATAACCTAGCATTTAATCTCTTATTTAAATTAGAGGTTCCAATTATTAATTAGTTACATCCCATTTCACTACAATAATTGAAACTATTAGTTAACAGAAACTTAAGAATTAAACACCGGTTTAAATTTCAAATCATTTAAAAATAATATATAAATGTATACACCTACAATTTATATTTCCAATTATATTTAAAGAATTTGAAATTTATATTTGTTTACCAAAATAAATCTGTAGTAAAACTACTACAGTGGCCTTCCCATTTAGAAACTCGAAAATGAATGTCGATGATGTGTGCACTCATCACCGAAATTATTTTCCAACGATAGAGAGGGGAGTACATAACTTATTTCTTTTCAAAGTTTCTTTAAAAAAATTCTTTCAAATTATACTGAATATTTATATCAGGAAATACTTCTAACCGATATTATTATTATATTCCAAAATCTTTCGAAAGATATTTTCAAAACCCTGGAGCTTAAGTTCTGAAATTTCCAATTTATTCTCATTTTATTTGTAAATTTTTTTTACAACCAACATTTATAAATTTCACTACCTAACAACCAATATATTACAACCAAATATAACCTTTATAAAAAAAATTATTTTATATATAGAAAATATAATAGGCAAAATTATTTCATTCACCTATATTGAAAACAATATTGTGTCGGTCTGTCCTATTAAGTGTTTAGAAATCCCTATCGATGTCATAGCGTCCTATGCACCAACTAGAATTTATAAATACAAAACGGAACAAACTAACACAATATCAAAACCTTTGTAACACTAACAAATACGTTTTCCCATATATATACACTCAACGACTCATCATAGGGTATTGCTACCCTATTAGTAAAGAGTCAGACCCCACGAAGCTAAGGTTTATCGCTAAACTAAAGCTCTGATACCAAATGTAACATTCCGCCTTTTTGTACGTTTTAAATCGACGATAACCACACACGTCAGACTCAAACTATACAAAAGAGCGGATTGTTATTGGGGTGAATAAGAAAAGAAGAGAAATAAATAAAATAAAACAGAATCTCACAGCGGAATGACAAAATATAATAATCAAATAACAGTTCATGAAGCTGTTTACAAAAAACATTTGATTATGTCTATGCAACACAGATCAGAGTTACACATACCAGAGAATGATAAATAATGCAGTGGAATACTTGATGCCGTGAAATAATATAATAAATAATAGTAATACAATCTTCGTCTTCGTCCTTCAGAAATAAGGTCTTCAAAATCCTGTAATGCTCAAGCCGATCCGAGCGAATTGAAAAGACAAAACACGCGAGTCGGAACTAAAAGATCTTATGTGAGTTAAATCAACAGAAATAATATGAGTGGAACGACGTCAGAGATGTTTACGGGATTTGACATCTCCTATCCAGTGTCTAACGTGAGTGTAGTAACTTAAGAGATGTTCAGGATTCACATCTCTTAAGGATTTGTCAAACTATTTACTATGTAGTAATATACGCTATTATAAAAATGACCATTAGTAAAATAAACTTTCTTTTAGAAAGCGTTAAGGCTTTACATTTTCCACCTTAACAGATAATAGTCCAGATAGTCCATCCATAGTTCCTCCTGATCGGGAAGCCACCAAAGGATACAACATGGGCTACGGAAGAAAACCAAACTCGTACAAGGTGCGCTAGGGTAGGTGACACGACACAACTAGGCAATGCCAGGGTAGATATACCAATTATGCACCCGGGTTGGTGGTGACGCATAGTGCGTAGCTACTGCCCACCTCGAGCCATACCCCCGAAAATCAAAAATCAAAAGTGGCCACCAAATCAATCTCAAAGTCAGAATATAATATCGAAGGAGTGTGTTCGATAAGAGGGGCTACCTCAATGGCCCGTAAGCGCTGTTGTTTTAGCCACCTTATGACAACTCAAGTGAGTCGGGTCCACGTATATACCTCAATAGAACGTCGCCACCATCTTACTTCATTCTGGTATCTCCACCTTGTACACGGTTGTTAAAGTGGTTTTTGGAGTTGGCAGAGAGTATGACAACTTCCGATCCCGGTATCTTTAACAACCAAACGTTATTATAATACCGCGGTCATTTTCAAAATAGTTTATACTTTAAAACCAAATATCATCGCCCTTTGAAAACCAAATCAATACGATATCATTTTCATTTCAAATATATCCTTTCAAAAAATCATAACACCTTCAAAGTTATAACATTTTGAAATCAAAACACTTGAATATAACACTTTCAAATTATAATACCTTGAAACTCATAACTTTGAAACATAACTTCCATCACTTAAATAGTTTAAATATTTAAAATACATTATATAATAAAATAGCTTCTTCAATTTAAGAAGTCAAATCCAACACAACTCGAATTTATACATTTTATAATTAACCAAATCCCAAATCATAAATTATAATTCAATCGTTTTCCAAATAAACTATTCCAAATTTATCGATTTCAAAACAGATTTGATCCACAGAATAAACCATTTCAATTTCAATATATTTCAAACTTTAAGTATTCAACAATTTCAAAACTAAGTTTGGTAATTACGATTCAACAATTCAATTTTCTATTATTTAGTTTGAAATATTTTACATAATAAATCCATTATCATCTAAATAAAACTCAAATTACGAATAACAAAATATTTCCTTCAATTTATTTATACTTGGAATATTCATTTAATTCACCTTAAACCAAAATCAAGTTATAAAAATCATACCCTTTAAAATTTCAAATTTAATAAATTTCACATCAAGCTTATTTGAGTTCAATTCTTAAATAAATTAAATTTCAAATAAATCTCAAATTTATCTTCCAACCTTAATTTTATTTAAATCATTATAGACTTATATTAAAATATAATTTAAATACTTGACCATATTATCTTCAATAAAAATCAAACTTATTATTAAGCTTATTCTATATTAAAACAAATTATACATAGCTTAAAATCTAGGATAAAATAACATTTATATAATATCTAAAATCAATATTTATCTAAAGCCATATATTTATTTACAAAACCATAGAAATCATTTCAAAAATATTTTTATATATAGACCGCGGTGTCTGCATATTATTTTCTATCCTATGGTCAAGTGATACGGATATTTATCATTTCAATCCGTAATTTAAAATATAAATACGGTTATATATCATTTCAAACCGCAGTCCTGAATGAAATAAAAATCTGTAACAACTTGCAGTTTATAACAATATAAGATACAACATCCATTCACCTAATATCAATCATCAAATATTTATCACAATCATCATCCAATTCAATCAATAACATTAATATAGAACAGATAATAAATAACAGGTAATTACTGGCAGTTTATATTCAATAATAAATTAAATAACTATTTTATCTAATAAATTGAAATAAATGGAAGTGATGATATAACTGAGGATTGCTGTTGCTATTAAAGGAAATGAGAAATCATTAATGTTATTGATTTATACAACAATGTCTCATTTTAATCCATTTATTGGTTTATAATCTAATAAATAGAGACTGAGGATTGCTGTTGCTGTTCTACTTGGAGCTGAAGACCGAAGACTATCATTATCTTTCTTATCAGTATTGTTCTTTCTGTTTGGACTATTGGACTTCTATGTTGTTCTATTTCTTTTATTTGAGACATTGTTGTATTTATGGGTAGCTTCATGAACTACTCTTATGACTATGTTGTAATTCCGCTGCACTATTCTGTGATGTTATATTTATGTGATTCTGTGATGATTCTCATATATATAAATATACTCCATTAATAATTCGTGTTTTGAATTATTTAAGTTGACATGTATGGAATATCGTCAATTTAAATGGTACAAATATACGGGTTGTTACTGTTGGTATCAGAGCTTTGGTTCCCGGAAACCTTAGCCTGTGGAGTTTAAAGCTCATTAGAGATAGGGTAACCATACCATAGAATGAGGAGAATCATTTCAGAATCCTTATCCTTTGATTCCAATCTTCTTATTGAATTCATTCGATTTGATTTCTTTAAGATTCCATAAATCTCTATCTTTGATTCTAAAATCACTTTTGGTATTCCAAGATGGCTACCAGAAGAAATGCTAGAGGCGGGGGTAGAGGAAACGCTCCCGAACCACGTGCTCCAGCTCCCGCAGTCAAATTCTCTACTCTTAGCAAGGAATACATTCAGCTTGACGGAGTCAAATTCACTGGCTCTGAGAGTATCATCGAAGCACAGCAATGGCTGAAGAGTTTGGAGAGGATCTTTACTGGCTTGGAGATCATAGACGCTCAGAAGCGTAAGTTGGCCGCTTGGCAGCTTCAGGATGCTGCACAGGATTGGTGGAAGTCAGTCACTTCTCGTACTGACGAGGAAACCATCACTTGGGCACAGTTTAGGTAGAAATCTATCTAAATTACGTCTAAATAAAATTCGTTTTATCTCGTCGAATTTTGACTCATCTTCCTATCACTTAAATAGGGATTCCTTTACGGCTCAGTGGATGCCAACAACCGGAAAGACCCAGCTTTATCGATTATTTATGGACCTCAAACATGGCAATATGACTTTCTCTGAGTATGAAAGGAAGTTTAACGAACTCTCTAAGCTCGAACCTGGCTTGATTGATACACCACTGCTGAAGAATGAGAAATTCATCCATGTAGCACGTCAAGAGTATTACAAACTCCTCACAGCTCATGTCCATGGAACCTATGATAACCCGAATTTTTGAACATCTGTAATTGATTAACAAACTGGGTTAATTAATAGAATATTGAATTATAAATTGAACAAATTTAAATATGATAATCTCCATTTTAAATTATTTCAAATCGGGCAAAATTGTTAATTTCAAACCAATAATAATAATGTGTTGTATATATATTTTTATAGATTTTAAATAGAATTATTATGTACAAATTGGATTTGTGTTTGTTTAAATATATATAATATATATATAACAAATAGTTTTTGAAATTTAATTTGAATTTGAATATTTAGATTTAAAATTAAAAAAAATAGATATTTTAAAAATAGTTTGGATTTAAAATATATGTATAAGATTTTATTTATATAAAATGGGTTTTTATTTTATTTTATTTTAAAGGTTTTATTTATTTAGAGTTGGAAAAGCATTTGTTAATTTAGAAATGTATTTATTTAATTAGGATATTTATTTCAAAAACTTTTAAAATATTTTATAAATAATATAATAATAAGTTATGACAAGTGTTTAAACTTTAAACCTCTTAAGTAACATGTGTTAAGCAATTAAATAAGATATGAGACAAGTGTCATAATTTGTTTCATTTTCTTTAAATTTTTATAAATCAAAATAAAATTCTATTTAAAACTCCTATCTTCCTTTTCACTTTCTTTTTCTTTTCAAAAAAAAAAATGTAAGAAGAACAAACCTGTAAACTATTTTCAGAAATCCACTAAGAAACCATAACCTGAAAGATTCCTCAAGTTCAAAATCATAGATCAACTTGTAATCATTTTTAAGTTAAACCCTGTAATCAAAGAAATTGAGTTCATTTCTAAAACCAGAAATAAGTTAAAGCTCGTAACAAATTCCTCAAACCAGAGAAATGTCACCAACCTATAACCATTTTCTCAGAACCTGGAACCAAACAGGTTTTCAAAGTCCTGGATCATCATCACTTTGTTCCAGTTACACAAATCAAGACTCAAAGCATTTCTGTCTTGATGTTTCAAGCAATTCAGTTTTCTAGAAATAAAAACAAAGGCATGCACATTTTTAAATCCAGATTAAAGCAGAAATTTTCAAAACTCCTCTGTTCAACTGCATCTAAGGTGAGTAAACAATCCTATATTTGATTAAATCTGTTGCATGATGTAGGGGTAGGAAGTAATGATGTGAAATTCTTGATAATGATAGTGTTGCATGTTAAAGTATTTAAGTAACTCTATATATAAATGTATGATTTTACTGTGTGTTTAGAATATGCCTGTTTCTTTCTCTGTTCTGCAACAGAATTGGGAATTTAGCAAAAAGAATTCAATATATCTTCATTAAGGCACTGATAGGTTTAGAGTTTAACCAAACAAGTGTGTTCGAACATAAATCAAGACATAAAATTTGTTTTCAGAAAGATAGTGATGAGTTGCCTCTAAAAATTTAGTTTTACAGGAATTTTTTCAATGTATGTTAAATTCGAATATCATAAATTTTTAATTCAATTATATAACTTGAATCATTTTTAGGAAATAGGATGTTTAAGATGAAAATTGTGATTTTTAATTTGGTATGCAAAGAGTAGTTTACAATTAAATAGAATATGTGTTTAAATTAAATTCTGGCGACCAGAGTTACATTAGGTGTTGAGACTTGGCACGATGCTAGCATGGCTGATGGTGAAGTCAGGAAAAATGGCGGTAGGTGTTCTAGTTCGTCACGGCGTTGGCGATAAGCTAATTAAGTTTTAAACCCTAGTATTAACTAGTTAGGGGAATTTAGACGACGCGTGTTCCTCGTTGTATCGAGTTCGACCGGATTTGTAGGGGACGTGGCTGAGATGTGGAGGAAGGCGTGGGTGAAGGCGTGACAACTCTGGTGGTCGGGATGGCCGTGTCGAAGTGGATTTTGGTGAAGACGAGCGTTCCAGTTTTGACTGGAAGCTTCAATTTTCCTCTGTGCTTCGTGACGTTGATTCGAAGGTTGGGGTTGAACTTTTGGACGATTGCCGATGTGTGGAGCGAGTGACCGGGAGTGGCGACGTCGTTGTTGCCGTGTGCACATGCACAGCGGTGGGAAGTGTCAGTGGCTTCGTGGTTGGTTCGACTCGAGTGATACTCGAGTATGATGGAGGGTAACTTCGGGTTCCTGGTTCGTGAATGGGTTTGTGTACTGCTGTTATAATTAAACTTAACTAAAAAAAAGGAGAGAGAGTGGAAGAAGTATACGAGTAGAAGAGAGAAGGGACGCGGGAAAATTCAAAGGGAATCCCGAGTTTTGCTCGAGCTAGTGTCGTGATTTCAAGGGTTAGCTTAAAATTAAATCTTAGGTCAAATGTTGAACTAAGTCGGTATAAATTAAGTTATTAAAGTTGGCAAGGTTGAAGCTAAGACTTGATTAAATTTATCAAGAAAAGTTTACAAAGTAAGATGATAAGTAATATAATGTGTAAGTAAATTAAAAGGGAAATTAATTTATACTTGTAATTAAATAAGTAATGTAAGATTTAATAAATGTGTAATTAAATATTGATAATTATAATCTTGTGTTTAAATCAATTTGAACATAAGGATTTAATTAACTACTTAAAGTCAATTAACCAATAATGGTAATTAACTAATTAAGTAAGGATTAATGATCAATTAAATTGGTAATTAATGGTTAATTAAATAATTAGTGATAATTAAATGAGTAATTAAGTTTTATGAATCAATAGTTAAGGTTATCAATAATTGAGAATCAATTAAGTGAATAATTAAGAGATAATTCATAACTGAGGGTTGTAATGAAAGGAATTACTTAATGGGAAGTAATAAAGGGTAATTACTTAGTAGAAGTAATTAAGAAAGAATTCGTAGTGTAATAAATCAAAAAGGGATTAATAATTAATTAAGTAATTACAGAGGGGTAATTACTGTTTATGAGTAATAGGGGTTTATTAATGAATACAATTAATTAAGTTTAATTGATTAATTAAGGATAAACATTCTTGGAGTTTGGCTAAGTATAATTACTTAATGAAAGTAATTATCCAATGATGATAATTGTAATATAATTAAAGAATAATTAATTAGGAAGGATTAACTAAGATGAATGATTTTGGGATGGAAATCAATTAGGTTGTGCTTATTAATAAGCAAGACTTAAAGGTAATTGATTCGAGATGGTGGGATTGATTTATCTTGCTTATGTATGACTAAATGATGATTAAATGCCCTGAATTCATTGATACCCCTGATATGAAATGGTTCGCGATATGATGTGTTTTGGATGGACAATGATAGTGCGGTTATTTAGCAATGAGGAATTGCTATGTAAAGGGTGACACCTTTAATTTAAAGTTGAATTGTATTTCACTTGGATGACATGTGTTGAGAAGAACTGAAATTCGAAGAGACCGTAGTCGGGTACTAGTTAATACTCGAAACCACTTCGATTCTTTATAAAATTTTACGTGAAATCAATAGGTGTAATGGAATGACTTAAGTGAATTGGACCATATAATCTAAGTTCCGGTACTTAGAAATTTCTTTGTGAAATAGGTGATGTCAATAATATTTTGTGAAGTTGTAAATTGATATAAGTTACCCGGGTTCATATGAGTTGTATGCTTTTGTATTCCATGTTAGATGGGTTTGCTCACGCTGGTTTCCAGCCTGACCCGGGTATTACTTTGATGTAATGCTCGGGTCAGACCGAGTATTACTAATTTGCAGGTAAGGACGTTATGGAGCTTAGGAGGAGAGCTGAGGACAGGAACGTATAGAGTGTTTATCCGCAGTGATATATATATTATAGTTTATCTGGGACAAGTTAGTTTTAACTGTCCGGTATTTGTGTAATGATGTAACTCTGATGTATAAAAATATAAGTGTAATGATACAGTTCTTCTTTGTAAAAACTGTTATTTATGTGATATTATATTTTGATCCGCTGTGAATGTGAGGTTTTCTGTGTTTTGGTGTTTCTATTTCTTCTTCTTTTTCTTTCTTCTTTTCACTAACTATATAAAATTTTCGGGATCGGAATTCTGGGTCGTTACAGAACCTTCACTGAGTTGATGGATTTTGCTCTTAGATATGAGGGAAAGCCAATGGGAACGTCGGTTACTAAGGCTCCGGTTACTCAGCCATCCTCTAGTCAGTCCGGGAAGAGGAAGCCAAATTTTAAGCAACAGAAGAACAACTAGAATAAGAAATCTGGGCTTGGCTATTCCCAGAAGAAGCCCATTGACATCTCCTCTATTCCTGTTTCAACTGCAATCAGAAAGGTCACTATGCCAGTAGTTGCCCATCCTCAAAGGGTACAACAATTCCGCCACCGGCTCAGATGGCCAAGAGAGATGTTTGTCACATTTGCTTACAGCCAGGACACTTTAAGAAAGACTGCCCAACACAGAAGAGAGGTACCCCATCTGGAGTTTTTGCTATTTCCACACCTGCCTCGGAAGTTCCAGATAATCAAGGTACTTTACAGAGTACTTTTATGTTGCATTCTTCACCTGTTAGAGTTCTATTTGACACTGGAGCAACACATAGTTTCATATCTATTTTTTTATGTAATAAGCTTGGATTAGAACCTATTCTTACGTCTATCTTCTTATGTGTATCTAACCCTATTGGAGGGCCCGCTAACCTCAAAAGGGTTTGCAAATATGTCACCCTTATGTATGGCATGCATCGTTTTACTTGGGATTTCTTTGTACTTGGATTCGAGCCATTCGATATCCTATTAGGTATTGATTGGCTACGGAAGTTCGAAGCCGTTATCTCATGCAAAGCTCGAACCGTCTCTCTTATCGACGACAAGAGCATATCTTTAGTTATTAAAGGTAAATCGCCTCAAGAATGTGCTGGGAGTTTTATATTCTCTCTTGACTCTCATCCAAGTGAACTTAGCTCTACTCCAGTTGTTCGATTATTTTCTGATGTGTTTGGAGAAGTCAATTCTCTACCACCTCCGTGGGAAATCGAATTCCGCATTGATCTTATCCCTGGTGCACGACCAGTAGTTCTCCCTCCTAGGAGAATGGCTCCTAAAGAAAAGGCAGAGTTGAATGTTCAAGTTGAAGATTTATTTTCTAAAGGCTTGATTCGGCGTAGTCATTCAGAATGGGGTGTTGCAGTTGTATTTGTCACAAAATCTGATGGCTCTCTCAGAATGTGTGTGGACTATAGAGAGCTAAACAAGCACGCACACAAGAACAGGTATCCGATGCCCCGCATCAACGATCTATTCGACCAGCTTCATGGATCTAAAGTTTTCTCCCAACTTAATTTGGCTACCGGCTTTCACCAACTCAGAACGTTGAGGATAGTATTCCTAAAACAACATTCTGCACTGAAAATGGTTTCTATGAATGGCTAGTTATGCCGTTCGGCCTCACTAATGCTCCAGCTTATTTCGTCGACTTGATGAATAGAGTTTTCCGGGATGTTCTTAACAAGTTCGTTCTTGTATTCATCGATGATATTCTCGTCTTCCCTAAAGATGAGAAGGAGCATAGGTCACATTTGGCTTTTGTTCTTGAAATTCTTCGCAGACATCAGCTTAAAGGCAAGTTTTCGAAATGCCACTTTTGGAGAGACGAAGTTTGTTTTCTTGGCCATATTGTTTCGGAGAATGGGATTTCGGTCGATCCAGCTAAGATCGCCGTAATCAATGTAAGTTATATCCTTACTTGTCAAATTCTATCTAAACAACTTATCTCTATCTAAACTTGAATCCTTGGAATTTACAGGATTGGGAGACTCCCAAGACTCCTACAGATATCCGCAGTTTCTTAGGTTTGGCCAGCTATTATCGTAGATTTATAGAAAACTTTGCTCGTATTGCTGCCCCACTTACCGCACTGACCAGAAAGAATGTGAAATTTATTTGGAGGTGCGAAGCAGCTTTCAATGAGTTGAAGAGAAGGTTGACATCTGCCCCAGTTCTTACAGTTATTGACGGTAGCGAAGGATTGACCGTCTATACTGATGCCTGCCGTGATGGATTAGGAGCAGTTTTAATGCAAAGAGGAAAGGTTATTGCCTATGTGGGTCGTCAGTTAAAGACCCATGAAGCAAATTACGCAACTCACGATTTAGAGCTTCTTGCGGTTGTATTTGCTCTTAAGCTATAGAGGCACTATCTATTGCGAACCAAATTTGAGTTATTCACTAATCATAAGTCATTGAGATATATTTTCTCGCAAAAGGATATGAATCAGAGACAAGTCCGACGGCTCGAATTTCTAGCTGCATATGATCTTGATATAAATTACACTCCAAGGTAGCAAATGCCGTAGCTGATGCTTTGAGCAAAAACCAAGCAATGGCATGTTGCAATCTGGTTGAAGGAATGTTATTCCAGCTCGTCGTCTCCCCAGCTCTTATGGATCGCATTATAGCCAAGTAACACGAGGACACTTTGCTTTATCACATCAAAGAAATAGTTCTTGGAAGTGTTGGAAATGCTAACAGTAAGATGGATGCACATGTTGATAGTAATGGAGTCTTGAGAATTGATAATCGAATTTGTGTTCCTAATGTGATGGTCTAAGACAGGAAGTGTTGAGAGAAAACCATCAATCTTCGCTTTCATTTCATCCCGGTGTCACTAAAATGTACCAGAATATGAAGAAGTTATATTGGTGGAATGGGATGAAGCGCGATATTTCTACCTATGTTAGCAGATGCACAACTTGTCAACAATTTAAAGCTGACAGCAGAAAGATAGCAGGTTTGCTTCAACCACTAGAGATTCCAGGTTGGAAGTGGGAGCAGATTTCTATGGACTTTATTAATGGACTGCCAAGGACTAGAAAGGGTAACGAAAGCATTTGGGTGATTGTCGATAGACTGACGCAGTCCGCTCACTTTATTCCAGTCAAGTCCACTCGTACTGCTTCGGGTTTGGCCGAGATATACATGAGAGAAGTTGTTAACTTCATGGTGTACCATTTAGTATTGTATGCGATAGAGATCCTATTTTCACTAGTAAATTTTGGAAAGCATTTCAGGATACTTTGGGTGCCAAACTGAATCTGAGCACAGCATATCATCCCCAGACAGATGGCCAAATTGAGAGGGTGAATCAGATTTTGGAAGACCTTCTCCGAGCTTGTATTATAGACTTTGGTGGATCCTGGGAAGACCATCTTTATTTGGTTGAATTCACTTATAATAATAGTTACCAGGTAAAGAAATTGAATTTCAAATTTGAATAAGTATATTTGAATTTGAATTAATCATCTTTAAATAAATCAAGCAAGCATTGGTATGACACCGTTCGAAGCCTTATATGGACGGCCATGCAAATCGCCAGCTTGTTGGATTGAGTCTGAAGATCGACTAGTGCTTGGTCCATAAATAATTATGCAAGCTTCCGAGAAAGTTGAAGAAATCAGGAAGAAGATAAAGACGGCACAGGATAGACAGAAGAGCTACGCTGACAGAAGGAGAAGAGATCTCGAATTCAGCGTAGGAGACAAAGTATTTCTGAAAGTGTCGCCTTTGAAGAATATTGTTCGATTTGGAAGGAAAGGGAAGCTAGCTCCCAGATTTGTTAGTCCGTTTGAGATTACGGAAAGTGTCGAAACATTGGTCTATAGAGTTGCATTACCAGAGAAGTTCGCTGGTGCGCACAATGTGTTCCACGTCTCACATCTCCTCAAAGTTGTACATGATCCATCTATGACCATTCCCACTGCTCAGTTGAAAGAGATAGTTATTGAGCCTGACTTGACTATTGAGCGAAAGCCGCTTTGGATAGTCGATCGTGAGACGAAGCAACTTAGAAGGAAGTCAGTCAATCTCGTCAAAGTACAGTGGAGAGCAGATGAGCGAGATTGCACATGGGAAACTGCGGATAGTATTCGGAATTCAAACCCCGAACTATTAATTTCAGGTATAATTCAAATTTCTTAAAATCTATCTTAACTTTTCTGCTTACTTCATTTCTACTTCACTCGTCTCGTTCCTTTTCGAGGACGAAAAGTTTTGAGTGGGGGAGATTGTAACGACCCTGAATTTTCGACCCAATTTAAAATTTAAATCCATCGTTTTAATATAAAATTTTGAAATTTATAAACGATCTCAATTAACGTCCAAACTTTATTTATAAGATGCATCCAGTTAGATATGAATATAGAAAAAGTTTCGTCGCAAAATATTACAGTAAATTTCGTTCGCATTTTACTGTATATCAGTTCATATAAAGCTGCGTAAAATTTATCTTTCAAATCCAAATATTTTTACACAGTAATGTTGTAAAAATTATTCTGATTAAGACGTCATAATTCGTTTCGTCAAAATTCGACATCGCCTGTTCCATTTAAATTGTTTTGCAAATCGAACAATTTAAGCGGCGTAAATTCGAATTTTTATAAAACTATTGTATCAAAATTATCTATGTACCGTTGGAAGCGCATCGTCGCACTGATCAAAATGGTATATTCATTCGTGTAAATCGAAGTCTGACGTAAAATAGTTGCATTAATTTAACTGTTCCGGACGGATCGATTAAACAAAATTTCAGCCCAAGTTCTTTAGCCCGTTTCCACTAGAAATTTGAAAACATAAATCAGCTGGTAATTAATAAGTTAGTTGGAAGATGGGAGCTAGCATCGAAGTGATGTCTCAAAAATTTAGGCAATAATTATTTAATAATTTCTTTGATAATTATTTTAAAATGTGAAATATTGATTTAATAATTTAATTTAAACTGGAATTTTCTTTTGAAAATTAATAATTATTTAGTTTGTTAAATGATATTGTTTTCAAAAGTTAAAAATATTTAAGTAATAAATAATATTTCTTAACTAATTTAAAAATATTTTATTTATGATGTATAAATGTTTATACATTGTAAATAGAAGATTTGGTTTTTAATTTTAATTTTATTATTTAATAAAGGGTATTTTCTAATTTATATATAAATGAATAAATTGTAAATGGATTTAAATTAATTAGTATTGTAAACTTTTCAATTGTTTGTTTTAAAAATCGTTCTTATATTTTTATAGAAATATAAGTGAGAATTTAGTTTTGTTTATAAAATAAATATAGTTTAATTTTATTTTATAATAAAAGTTTGATTTGTTTTATTTTAAATTGCTTTTCTTTGAAATAAATTTAATTCATTCTTCTCTTTTGAAATGTAGTTTCAAAAAGAATATTATTTTAAAAAATAATTAAACAAACATCTAAAAGTAAGTGTATAGTTTTATAAAAAGTTTATATGTATTTAATCAAAGACTAAATAAAACATTTGTAACTTGCTAAAATAAATTAGAAATAGTTTAAGACAAATTCAAATACATTTATAAATTAGAAATTTCTTTTATTAATTGAATTGCATATGTGTTAGTCAATTAAACTATTAAGAGACACTTGTAAAAACATTTAACATGATAGTATAACAAGTGGCATTGATTTAAAAACTTTTTATTTTAAATATATTAACAAGACAATATAACCTAAGCATTTTGATGAAAACACTTTCTCTTCAAATTTGAAAGATCTGAAAATCAGATTTGAGTAAATAAAAAAAAACAACCCCTCAAAACAAAAGCATGTTAAAATCTGCATTCAACCTCAAAACTGCAAATTACAAATCTGCAATCATTTTCTTCATAAACAAACTTCAATTCAAACCTGCAATCTTCCTCTTCAAAACCTCAATTTCTGCAATCAAAATACAAATCATTTTCTTCATATATCATCTGCAAAGATCAACTTCAAATCAAAATTTAGAATGGAGTCCGCATACAATCTACATCATCAAGTAAAGCAACATTAACTTGCTAATGGCATCCAGGTTCATCATGCATTTGAAAAACAGTTCCTAGAAATTGTAATCTGCAGCTAAATTATTTTCTGCATCAAATTGCTTTGCATCTAGTTTGTTCTGCATCTTCAATTATAAGGTGAGTGAACCTTTTGTTTTAAAAACAGTTTCTTTTAAGTTAAAATTTAATAAATTTCCTGAATGAAATATCAGTTCACCTTAATTAGGAATCTAGGTGATGAGAACAGCCTTGTTATCTATTTATTTATTTCTGCAAGGAGTTGAATATATATGTTGCATGTGAATTTATAAGATTTGGATGCTTGTATGATTTTGTTGTGATCAATATGATATATATGTATGGAATATCAGAAATCCTAATCTACAGTTTTCTGTCTTAAAATATGTATTAATAGGAAACTTTATTCACTTGAGTAATTTTGTTAGAAAATAATATGTATAAACAGGGCATGTTGTTTAATTTTAATACAGGTTTTATAAAATGATGATTAGATTAGAATGGAGGTCTGTTTCTTTCTGGAAACAACTCTGTAGTGAACATTTGAAATGAAACAAAATATCAAACTTTTAAAGAAAACATTAAAACAATTTGTAACAGGATGCATGTTTAAAACATGAATTATAAAACAAATATCAAACATCATAAGTTATTAGAGCAAGTGAATAAATTAGAATACATGTTGGAATTCAGGAATTTTAAAAAAAAATTATATTACAGTTTTAAATAAACTGTTAGGGAAGGACATTTTTTTTTTAAACAGAAATAGGAAAAAATTGAATCAATCTGTTAAGCTAGGGGGTTTAGGGTGTTTTAATGCTTCATGTTAGTGGAGTAAATTTGGTATTTGATGATTAGAGAGAGTGAGGAAGGTGAACTAGTTTCCAGGTTTTCATTTGGTTGCATGTTGAACTCAGGAACATATTAGTAGTGTGCAGGGTTTTAACTCGGGTCATTGCTCGGGTATTCTTATTTTTGACTCGAAGAAACAGGGATGGAAACTCGAAGTAGTTGGTTGAGTGTCTCGGGTTTTTGGCTACAGGTTTATACAGAGAGCTTTCACAGTTTTTTTTAATGTTGAATGGAAATCAAATTCAAGTGCAGGAGTTTGATTCATGTATAAGTTGAAGCTGAATTCAAATAGAGTTTGAAATTCAAAGTTTTAAAAGAAGAAATGTCTTAGACAAGTTTAAAGTTTGGTTTTTAAATCAAAAATTTAAAACTGTTTCAGGTTTTAAACCTGAAAGTTGTTTAGCAGTTTTTCATGTTGAATGAAATTTTAATTTTGGCATGGAAATTTGATTTTAGATGGAAATAGAAACTGAATTCAAATGTAGTTTTTAAAGATAAGTATCTTAAATTTAAACAAGATTTAAATCTAGTTTTACATCAATATTAAAACAGTTTCAGGATTTAAGGCCTGAAATTTTGCAGTCTGTAGTTTAAATAAAATTCATATTTTAACTTGATTCATTTATGAGTTAAAACAGAATTCAAGTATAGTTTGAAACTCAAGGTTTTTGAAAATGAAAATCTTAAATTTAAACAAGATTTAAAACTCTGTTTTAAATCAGTAGTTTAAACAGTTTGCAGGTTTGAAGCCTAAGAGTAAATTTTGCAGTTTTTAGTTAAGTGAATTCATATTATATTTTTAGTTAGAATCTGATTTAAGTGGAAGTTAAATCTAATTTCAAATATGGTTTGAAATTCAAAGTTTTTAAAAAGTGAAATTTTTAAATTTAAACAAGTTTAAATTCTGTTTTAAATCAAGTTTTAAAACAAAACAGTTTCAGGGTTGAAATCCTGTAGCTTTGCAAATTCTAGCATTTGAATGAAATTTAAATTTTTGTGTGGGAATTTGATTTTAGGTGGAAATTGAAAACTGAATTAAAATGTAGTTTGAAATTTAAAGTTTTTGAAAATGAGAATCTTAAATTTAAACAAAATTTAATCTGGGTTTAAGTCAAGATTTAAAATAGTTTCGGGTTATCTTTTAATCCTGATTTTGCTTTAAAACAGTTTATTTGAGTTTTAAATTTTGAACAGATTTAAATGTTTTAAACAAGATTTAAATTGGTTTTGAAATTTAGTTAAAAACAGTTTCAAATTTTCTTTGGAACAGTTTTGATTTCAAAACCAGTTTGTGAAAGAAAAAAATAATGAACATGTTCAAATGTTTAAAAATAGATTTGGAAATAAAATTTGATTTTAGATGGAAGAATTTATTCTTTAATACTTGAATAAATATGAAGTGTTTAGTGTTGATTTGAAGTTAAACAAATCAATTTATTTTCAAGGGCTTAATTTATTCTAATCAAGTAATTAATTTTAAATCTTTCTTTATAGTTAGGTAATGAATGTTCTTAACATCCATTATACTGTAAGGTTTTATAATTATTTAATTTGGATCAATGTTTAAATAATTAAACATTTGAATCTTTAAATAAATTGAAATTTGAATTAAATTTTTAGAAATGTATTGTTTTAATACATCTTGAATTTAAATGAGTCATTTGATAGTAATTTGATTATTTTGAAAATCTTTAAGATGATTAAGGGTTTACTTAATTATTTGATTTTGAATAATGGTTTAGATTAATTTTGATAATTAATCTAATTCATATTTTCTTCAGTATATAATTAATGAAATATGTTAATTAATAAATGATGATAATTATCTAAGGATAATTAAGTAATTAATTAATGTAATTAATTTTAATATGTGATTTAATTAAGTTAATTAATTCAGTTTAATTAATTTTAATAAATCATTGGATGATTTAGGAAGTAATTACTTAATGTAATTAGTGGAGCAGGGTTACTTAGAGAAGTAATAATGATAATTACTGTAATGTAATTGGTAATTTGGATAATTACTTTAGTAATTAATTAAGGAATTAATTAATAATTAATTATTGGTTAATTAATTTGTTAACAAGTAATTAAAGATAGTTAATTACTTAATTGGATATAAATCAAGGTGATTAATAATTAGATTAATTACTAGATGTAATTAATTTTAATTAAGTAATATTTGAGATCATTAATTATTTTAATTAATGATGTAATTAAGGATTGTTTGATTAAATAATAATTAATTAATAAATGATTAATTATTGTAAATACTTATGATTAAGGTTAATTAATTTATGAAATTAATTTAATACTAATTACATATTGTAATTAGTGATTGATTAATCAAGGACGTTTAATCAAGTTAAATACTTAGGAAGTGAATTAATTAACTGGGTTAATTAATTAATGGATGTTAAGCAAGATTTAAATGTGTTAATTAATTGAATTTAATTTAAATTAATTAGAGATAGTTGTAATTAATTTAATTCATTTTAAATTAATTATAATTGATGGTTAATGAATCTTTACTTATGGATGCAATTGATTGAATGGTTGTGATCTCACTAATGAGACTAGTTGTATCTGTATATGGATGATTGGTTTAAGTATGATAGTTTGTGATGGATTATTTGGTTAAATGATTATCTGTTTATGGATGATACAGATTATCTGTTATGATATGAATGTGCTTATCTACTGTGAGATGTAGTTTATCTATCTGTATGAAATAGATAATAATGAGATAAGTTAATTATTTAAAACCCTTAAGTACAACTCGGACATTAAAATGGCGTTTGGTTTCGGTGAGACAGGGATCGGGTTTCCATATTTGGAATTCCGAAAACCACATCGATTCCAATTAAACGTTAGGTCGTTATTCCAAGTGGAGCAAGTGAAGACTCGAGGTGTAAGGGCTATACGTCAGTATAACTCTGTGGGTGATTCCGTAATGAGTTGACGGAATAGTGCTTATAGATTCGAGATGGTGATATAGAGTGCAAGGGTTATCGTCGTTAACTCTGAGGGTGATTCCAATACGAGTGTAACAAGATAATGCCTTCGGTTTCGTTCGAACCCGGAACGAACTTGTATGGATTGAATGCTTTCAGCACATCGTCAGGTGGACGATGAGCATTCTAAGATTTATATGTCCTATAAAGGTAATCGTAACCTCAAGCCTCGTCAACCGGGAATGGCTAAAACAGGGGAGGTGCAGCAAAGCTTCGTGGGTCGCACCCACTTGAGAGCAAGATTTACTCCTGTCTAGAGGTCCCTTTATATTTCGGCTGTGTGGCAGTTGGTGACGACCAATCTGTGGGGTGGTCTTGTTCGGAACTGTTCAGTAAGGAACGGGTCCGGCTTTGTGTTGTAGGGGAGTTAGGGTGGCTCCTCGGTACGGTGATCTAGGCCACGTACTGTGATGGGCGGTACCCCAGTAGCCCTTCCATTGATGGAAACCCAATTTTCCCTACGAGATCCTACAGTTTTGTTTGTATACCTATGTAGCTGGAATTTAATAAATGTAACAATTTCGGCTATTTCTTATTTATTTGAAAACCCTAGACACTATTGTAATATCACTGGATTTCCTATCAAATGTTTTGGTTAGCATAAGGTAAAAACTTTTCCATATTTATGTGTGGGAAGTCTTACGTGACACCTTTTGTTTCCAAGGGATTTTCTAAAGTTAAGCAACTTTTAACCCCGTTTACTCACACCAGACCCCTGTCTGACCTGAGTGTTTATTTTCTGTTTTATTAAACTCTTGGCTACTCATATTACGTATGAGTAGTCAAGTGTTCAGGATTGCTTTGACGAGTTCTGGAGGAGATAATGGAGCAGGAGGCTTCAGCGTGTAGATATATTTAATAGTTCCGCTGTGTTTGAGTTGTATCGGTTTCTCTGATGTACTTGGATTGTAAATGCTAGACAGATGTTTATAACTGTCTAGTTTTGTGTTGTATTAGCTGTTTAACTCTGATGTATAAGATACTATGTATAGTTTTATGTGATATATTATAATTTATTCGATTCCGCTGTGAGATTCTGATGTGGTCTGTTCTTTATTTCCTTTCTTTTCTCTTTTCTATCCCTTTCTTTCTTCTTAACGATGCAACTTTCTGGAGTGTGGAAGTTGGTTCGTTACAACGTGGTATCAGAGCATTAGGTTGAGTGAATACCTAGGCTCTGTAGTGGTGTCTGTTTTGAGAGAGCGTATTTGTAATTTTGTGTGTGTGTGTGTATATATATATATATATATATATTTCTACCTATTGGATTGGGTTACCTGTTCGGGTTTTCCAATATAAGTAATAAAGGTAGATAGGGTAGTGGTGTGTGCAACACAACTACCAATGGTTGGAGTTCGAGTGTTTGAGGTTGGAAGTGGTCTGCTTGGGCAGATTGGGCATCTTGAGTAAGTTTTGTAGTTTGGTGTGAAGGATTTCTCTGATCTCTGAAGGAAATCTTTTCAAGATTCGGAGTATATTTTTGGATTGTAAGATTGGTAGCACTCGTGTGTGTGGTTTTTCTTGAGTTCGGATTAGTAGGAAGTTCTGAAGCCAGCAAGGGTATCTTGGCAACCTCAGGAAGGAGTTCTGTCTATATTTGAGTTTGAGACTCAATTTGGCAGAGTTTGAGCTTGGTTTGGGAGCGAGTTTCCTGAAAGATATCTGTCTAACTGGAAGGCTCTATTGTGGAAGAGGCTGGTGTAGCTTTGAGATTCGATGAGCTTTTGGATAAGGAAGTTTTTGGCAGCAGTAGCAGCAGTGAGTGGCCTGTTCTTCGGTGGTTCAGAAATCTCTGTGATTCTTCTGTTAGTAATCCGGGCATATGGTGTAGCTTGTTCTTTTTCTTCTGGAAGCTCAGTCGGGTGTGATGTTAGTGGTTAAGAGGTGGACCACTAGTTTCTTCTTTTGAAGACTTTAGCTGTTCTGTTTGTTGAAGTGAGAACGATTTCTTGGAATCTGAACTGAGTGGAATCGCAAAAGTGACTTGTGATGGTTCGGAGGTTCTCTGAGTAATTTTTGTTGTGGTGTTGTGACTGAATCGGATAGGTCACTGAGATTTTATGGAATTTGATGAACAATAATCCGGGATAAGTTGATCAAGTTTATAATTGTGTTCATCAACAGCATTCTCGAATCAGAGTTGCGCAGTGGAAGCATGGTGGCAGCTATTCCAGAATTGAAGCAGCATCCGATTCTTTGGGAATTTGAGTTTTGTCTTTGATCAGAGGATTTCTACAGGAAATTTATTTTGGATCTGGAAGCTTGGATGTTTGTGCACCTGTTCTGTTTCAGAATAGAAAGTATGTTTGTAGTCTTCTAATATTTGTGTAGAAGAGCTGTGTGGTAAATTTGATTGACCTAGAAGTTGGAGGCAGCCCAGGATCGTCAGGAGATATTTGTGGATAAGAGTATTGGATCTTTCTGTATTCTCTTAAGGATTAAGTGTTTGGTCTACGGGATTGTATTGCCAGTTCGGATGGCTGGAATTTTGTTTTGTTTTCACGTATCTCTGAGGGAGTACGTGTATGGTTTATCTCTGGTTTTGGACTCAGTAGTTCTGAGAGGTTTGGGAGTTGATCAGGACTTGTCTGTAGTCCTGTATTCTGTTTAGATTTATAGATCTAGATATATAGGAGCTCTAGATCTGAGCGGTGTAGCTAGTTTAGATTCTATAGGACGAGTGTCCCGGTGTTTATACTTGGGAAACTCCAGGGAATCCTATCCTGAATTTTGTCCGGATAATTAGAATTGTTTGTTTGAATTGGTTGCTATGGTTGCTAGTATTTTGGGTTGATAATATATGTTTGCTCTTCTAAAATTTAAAATCTGTATGGGATTATTAAATTACCTTTGCTTTTAAATTTCGGGGACGAAATTCTTTTAAGGGGGGAGGAATGTGATGTCCCGAAAATTTAGGCAATAATTATTTAATAATTTCTTTGATAATTATTTTAAAATGTGAAATATTGATTTAATGATTTAATTTAAACTGGAATTTTCTTTTGAAAATTAATAATTATTTAGTTTGTTAAATGATATTGTTTTCAAAAGTTAAAAATATTTAAGTAATAAATAATCTTTCTTAACTAATTTAAAAATATTTTATTTATGATGTATAAATTTTTATACATTGTAAATAGAAGATTTGGTTTTTAATTTTAATTTTATTATTTAATAAAGGGTATTTTCTAATTTATATATAAATGAATAAATTGTAAATGGATTTAAATTAATTAGTATTGTAAACTTTTCAATTGTTTGTTCTAAAAATCTTTCTTATATTTTTATAGAAATATAAGTGAGCATTTATTTTTGTTTATAAAATAAATATAGTTTAATTTTATTTTATAATAAAAGTTTGATTTGTTTTATTTTAAATTGCTTTTCTTTGAAATAAATTTAATTCATTCTTCTCTTTTGAAATGTAGTTTCATAAAGAATATTATTTTAAAAAATAATTAAACAAACATCTAAAAGTAAGTGTATAGTTTTATAAAAAGTTTATATGTATTTAATCAAAGACTAAATAAAACATTTGTAACTTGCTAAAATAAATTAGAAATAGTTTAAGACAAATTCAAATACATTTATAAATTAGAAATTTCTTTTATTAATTGAATTGCATATGTGTTAGTCAATTAAACTATTAAGAGACACTTGTAAAAACATTTAACATGATAGTATAACAAGTGGCATTGATTTAAAAACTTTTTATTTTAAATATATTAACAAGACAATATAACCTAAGCATTTTGATAAAAACACTTTCCCTTCAAATTTGAAAGATCTGAAAATCAGATTTGAGTAAATAAAAAAAAAACAACCCCTCAAAACAAAAGCATGTTAAAATCTGCATTCAACCTCAAAACTGCAAATTACAAATCTACAATCATTTTCTTCATAAACAAACTTCAATTCAAACCTGTAATCTTCCTCTTCAAAACCTCAATTTCTGCAATCAAAATACAAATCATTTTCTTCATATATCATCTGCAAAGATCAACTTCAAATCAAAATTTAGAATGGAGTCCGCATACAATCTACATCATCAAGTAAAGCAACATCAACTTGCTAATGGCATCCAGGTTCATCATGCATTTGAAAAACAGTTCCTAGAAATTGGAATCTGCAGCTAAATTATTTTCTGCATCAAATTGCTTTGCATCTAGTTTGTTCTGCATCTTCAATTATAAGGTGAGTGAACCTTTTGTTTTAAAAACAGTTTCTTTTAAGTTAAAATTTTATAAATTTCCTGAATGAAATATCAGTTCACCTTAATTAGGAATCTAGGTGATGAGAACAGCCTTGTTATCTATTTATTTATTTCTGCAAGGAGTTGAATATATATGTTGCATGTGAATTTATAAGATTTGGATGCTTGTATGATTCTGTTGTGATCAATATGATATATATGTATGGAATATCAGAAATCCTAATCTACAGTTTTCTGTCTTAAAATATGTATTAATAGGAAACTTTATTCACTTGAGTAATTTTGTTAGAAAATAATATGTATAAACAGGGCATGTTGTTTAATTTTAAAACAGGTTTTATAAAATGATGATTAGATTAGAATGGAGGTCTGTTTCTTTCTGGAAACAACTCTGTAGTGAACATTTGAAATGAAACAAAATATCAAACTTTTAAAGAAAACATTAAAACAGTTTGTAACAGGATGCATGTTTAAAACATGAATTATAAAACAAATATCAAACATCATAAGTTATTAGAGCAAGTGAATAAATTAGAATACATGTTGGAATTCAGGAATTTTAAAAAAAAATTATATTACAGTTTTAAATAAACTGTTAGGGAAGGACATTTTTGTTTTAAACAGAAATAGGAAAAAATTGAATCAATCTGTTAAGCTAGGGGGTTTAGGGTGTTTTAATGCTTCATGTTAGTGGAGTAAATTTGGTATTTGATGATTAGAGAGAGTGAGGCAGGTGAAATAGTTTCCAGGTTTTCATTTGGTTGCATGTTGAACTCAGGAACATATTAGTAGTGTGCAGGGTTTTAACTCGGGTCATTGCTCGGGTATTCTTATTTTTGACTCGAAGAAACAGGGATGGAAACTCGAAGTAGTTGGTTGAGTGTCTCGGGTTTTTGGCTACAGGTTTATACAGAGAGCTTTCACAGTTTTTTTTAATGTTGAATGGAAATCAAATTCAAGTGCAGGAGTTTGATTCATGTATAAGTTGAAGCTGAATTCAAATAGAGTTTGAAATTCAAAGTTTTAAAAGAAGAAATGTCTTAGACAAGTTTAAAGTTTGGTTTTTAAATCAAAAATTTAAAATTGTTTTAGGTTTTAAACCTGAAAGTTGTTTAGCAGTTTTTCATGTTGAATGAAATTTTAATTTTGGTATGGAAATTTGATTTTAGATGGAAATAGAAACTGAATTCAAATGTAGTTTTGAATTCAAAGTTTTTAAAGATAAGTATCTTAAATTTAAACAAGATTTATATCTAGTTTTACATCAATATTAAAATAGTTTCAGGATTTAAGAACCTGAAATTTTACAGTCTGTAGTTTAAATAAAATTCATATTTTAACTTGATTCATCTATGAGTTAAAACTGAATTCAAGTATAGTTTGAAACTCAAGGTTTTTGAAAATGAAAATCTTAAATTTAAACAAGATTTAAAACTCTGTTTTAAATCAGGAGTTTAAACAGTTTACAGGTTTGAAGCCTGAGAGTAAATTTTGCAGTTTTTAGTTAAGTGAATTCATATTATATTTTTAGTTAGAATCTGATTTAAGTGGAAGTTAAATCTAATTTCAAATGTGGTTTGAAATTCAAAGTTTTTAAAAAATGAAAATTTTAAATTTAAACAAGTTTAAATTCTGTTTTAAATCAAATTTTAAAACAAAACAGTTTCAGGGTTGAAATCCTGTAGCTTTGCAAATTCTAGCATTTGAATGAAATTTAAATTTTTGTGTGGGAATTTGATTTTAGGTGGAAGTTGAAAACTGAATTAAAATGTAGTTTGAAATTTAAAGTTTTTGAAAATGAGAATCTTAATTTTAAACAAAATTTAATTTGGGTTTAAGTCAAGATTTAAAATAGTTTCAGGTTATCTTTTAATCCTGATTTTGATTTAAAACAGTTTATTTGAGTTTTAAATTTTGAACAGATTTAAATGTTTTAAACAAGATTTAAATTGGTTTTGAAATTTAGTTAAAAACAGTTTCAAATTTTCTTTGGAACAGTTTTGATTTCAAAACCAGCTTGTGAAAAAAAAAATAATGAACATGTTCAAATGTTTAAAAATAGATTTGGAAATAAAATTTGATTTTAGATGGAAGAATTTATTCTTTAATACTTGAATAAATATGAAGTGTTTAATGTTGATTTGAAGTTAAACAAATCAATTTATTTTCGAGGGCTTAATTTATTCTAATCAAGTAATTAATTTTAAATCTTTCTTTATAGTTAGGTAATGAATGTTCTTAACATCCATTACATTGTAAGGTTTTATAATTATTTAATTTGGATCAATGTTTAAATAATTAAACATTTGAATCTTTAAATAAATTGAAATTTGCATTAAATTTTTAGAAATGTATTGTTTTAATACATCTTGAATTTAAATGAGTCATTTGATAGTAATTTGATTATTTTGAAAATCTTTAAGATGATTAAGGGTTTACTTAATTATTTGATTTTGAATAATGGTTTAGATTAATTTTGATAATTAATCTAATTCAAATTTTCTTAAGTATATAATTAATGAAATATGTTAATTAATAAATGATGATAATTATCTAAGGATAATTAAGTAATTAATTAATGTAATTAATTTTATTATGTGATTTAATTAAGTTAATTAATTCAGTTTAATTAATTTTAATAAATCATTGGATGATTTAGGGAGTAATTACTTAATGTAATTAGTGGAGCATGGTTACTTAGAGAAGTAATAATGATAATTACTGTAATGTAATTAGTAATTTGGATAATTACTTTAGTAATTAATTAAGGAATTAATTAATAATTAATTATTGGTTAATTAATTTGTTAATAAGTAATTAAAGATAGTTAATTACTTAATTGGATATTAATCAAGGTGATTAATAATTAGATTAATTACTAAATGTAATTAATTTTAATTAAGTAATATTAGAGATCATTAATTATTTTAATTAATGATGTAATTAAGGATTGTTTGATTAAATAATAATTAATTAATAAATGATTAATTATTGTAAATACTTATGATTAAGGTTAATTAATTTATGAAATTAATTTAATACTAATTACATATTGTAATTAGTGATTGATTAATCAAGGACGTTTAATCAAGTTAAATACTTAGGAAGTGAATTAATTAACTGGGTTAATTAATTAATGGATGGTAAGCAAGATTTAAATGTGTTAATTAATTGAATTTAATTTAAATTAATTAGAGATAGTTGTAATTAATTTAATTCATTTTAAATTAATTATACTTTATGGTTAATGAATCTTTGCTTATGGATGCAATTGATTGAATGGTTGTGATCTCAGTAATGAGACTAGTTGTATCTGTATATGGATGATTGGTTTAAGTATGATAGTTTGTGATGGATTATTTGGTTAAATGATTATCTGTTTATGGATGATACAGATTATCTGTTATGATATGAATGTGCTTATCTACTGTGAGATGTAGTTTATCTATCTGTATGAAATAGATAATAATGAGATAAGTTAATTATTTAAAAACCTTAAGTACAACTTGGACATTAAAATGGCGTCTGTTTTCGGTGAGACCGGGATGGGGTTTCCATATTTGGAATTCCGAAAACCACATCGATTCCAATTAAACGTTAGGTCGTTATTCCAAGTGGAGCAAGTGAAGACTCGAGGTGTAAGGGCTATACGTCAGTATAACTCTGTGGGTGATTCCGTAATGAGTTGACGGAATAGTGCTTATAGATTCGAGATGGTGATATAGAGTGCAAGGGTTATCATCGTTAACTCTGAGGGTGATTCCAATACGAGTGTAACAAGATAATGCCTTCGGTTTCGTTTGAACCCGGAACGAACTTGTATGGATTGAGTGCTTTCAACACATCGTCAGGTGGACGATGAGCATTCTAAGATTTATATGTCCTATAAAGGTAATCGTAACCTCAAGCCTCATCAACCGGGAATGGCTAAAACAGGGGAGGTGCTGTAAAGCTTCGTGGGTCGCACCCACTTGAGAGCAAGATTTACTCCTGTCTAGAGGTCCCTTTATATTTCGGCTGTGTGGCAGTTGGTGACGACCAATCTGTGGGGTGGTCTTGTTCGGAACTGTTCAGTAAGGAACAGGTCCGGCTTTGTGTTGCAGGAGAGTTAGGGTGGCTCCTCGGTACGGTGATCTAGGCCACGTACTGTGACGGGCGGTACCCCAGTAGCCCTGCCATTGATGGAAACCCAGTTTTCCCTACGAGATTCTACGGTTTTGTTTGTATACCTATGTAGCTGGAATTTAATAAATGTAACAATTTCGGCTATTTCTTATTTATTTGAAAACCCTAGACACTATTATAATATCACTGGATTTCCTATCAAATGTTTTGGTTAGTGTAAGGTAAAAACTTTTCCATATTTATGTGTGGGAAGTCTTACGTGACACCTTTTGTTTCCAAAGGATTTTCTAAAGTTAAGCAACTTTTAACCCCGTTTACTCACACCAGACCCCTGTCTGACCTGAGTATTTATTTTCTGTTTTATTAAACTCTTGGGTACTCATATTACGTATGAGTAGTCAAGTGTTCAGGTGCTTTGACGAGTTCTGGAGGAGATAATGGAGCAGGAGGCTTCAGCGTGTAGATATATTTAATAGTTCCGCTGTGTTTGAGTTGTATCGGTTTCTCTGATGTACTTGGATTGTAAATGCTAGACGGATGTTTATAACTGTCTAGTTTTGTGTTGTATTAGCTGTTTAACTCTGATGTATAAGATACTATGTAAAGTTTTATGTGATATATTATAATTTATTCGATTCCGCTGTGAGATTCTGATGTGGTCTGTTCTTTCTTTCCTTTCTTTTCTCTTTTCTATCCCTTTCTTTCTTCTTAACGATGTAACTTTCTGGAGTGTGGAAGTTGGGTCGTTACAATCGAAAAGGGTTATGACGCCTCGATTCTATAATAAAATTTATGAATATGAATTGTAAAACTTAAAAAAGGAAGCAACCGTTCATTTCAAAGTTCACTGTTTCATTTTCGTACAAACACTTCAGCAGGTATCTCCTCTCCTTCCCTTCTTCTTCTTATTTTCTTTTTCATACTTCTCTCTGAAACTAAAAAAAGAAAGAAAGAGTATGGCCGAAACCAAGGAAGCACGCAACCTCCTTCGCCACCCCGCACTCCACTTCGCTACCTCCCCTCTCCTTTCACCTAAACCGCACCGAACTTCCACCCCAGCCTCAAGTTCACCTTCGGTCAACACGTGCACACCTTTCCTTACGTCCTACTCGCACGCCACCCGTCCCTGAACCCCTCCACTTCCTCTAGCCGCGCCACCAACCCACTCTTGGCCTGCCGCGTGTGCATGTGTATGTAGGAAGCCAAGTGCATGTGGGTGAACAAAACGTGGGCATGAATATGTAGCCAGTGTGTGTTCGTGGCTGTTTATTAAAAAAAAGAATGCAAAAGAGAAATAGGCATGAGTATGGCGTTGTAGGTAGAAGCGGGGGAAAGGTTGAACTGTGCGTGTGTGGGTGCGAACTCATTGAGGTGTGTGTGCGTGAGTGCTGTGCGTGTTCAGGATGGAGGGTGATGAACTGTATACGTGTGTGTGTACACGCCGGGTGAGATGCGTGCGTGTTGTGTGCGTGTATGTTGGGGTGTGTACGTGCGTAGCTGTATGCAAGGAGTAATAAAAGAAAAAATGTGTGTGTGGGCAAGGTTGCGGTATGTAAGAATGCGTCAGTGATTTGTTTACAACTTTCGATTGTAAAGAAAAAAAACAAAGAAAGAAAAAAGTGAAGAAGGAAAAGAATTTTGTTTATAAAAGTACAAAGTGGAGTGAACAGTATTTCTTGTGAAAGGAAAGTGACACTGTGTTCATAGTGTTGCTAGTGAATATATTCACAGCATATATTTGGGTTGCTGAAAATAGTAACCATTTTTCTTTTCTCTGTTGTTGCAGAAACCAATTGAGCTTCTTTTTGCAGCAGCATCGATTTTCAGCTTTCGTTCTTTTTCTCCTTCGTTGGTAAGTGCACCTATATAATTTTATAAATTAAATATGAACGTTCAATGAATTAATATCATCTCTCTTTTGTCGATATTTGTAGTGTTCGTTGTTCGTATTGTACCGACTTCATTCGTGCTTCTTCGTGCTTAGTTGTCAATTTCTTTATCCACGAAAGGTGAATTGATTTTTCATGACTTATATTCTTATACAAGTTTGGTTGATGAATGACTACTATGTAATGTTGAAATTAGATGTTAATTGATATTGTTAAAGTGATAATTGAATTCGTATAGGGTAGTTAACAATTTTAAACTGATTTATATGTTGAATATTGATTAGTTAAATTGACCCCTTTTAATTGTTAAATTAACCGACATGTAAAATAGTGATAATTACACTTTGAACCATTGAATGTATATTGGATTACTTGTTGTAGTATAGAATTGAAAAATAAATGACAAGTGAAAAACCGTATAAATAATTAGAGGAATAATCTTTAATCTACATGAAATGATAATGTAGATTCTAGAAATAATTATATTAATTTGCATAAATAACAAATGTAAATTAATACGATTATTTCAGGATTATTTAAGTAAATTGTTGAATTGTTATGTATAGATGCTATTGCTTGTTTATTTACTTTGACACCATCCCAGTTATCATACTGCAAGTTCCCTTTGCTATATTTTGATTTTTGAATTGAAATGGAATCGGGTTGAAATGATAAATACCCAAATAACTTGACTTTGGATAGAAAATTAAATAAAACCCGATTGGTCGATGATTTGATTTAAATTAAAATAAAGATTTTATTTGAATAATAATAAGGATTTGGAATTTAAATTTTAACGAAAGGAAAATGTGAATATTTGAAATTGAAACAAGTATTAACGTAGTAATTGACGAAAGAACATTGTCTAAAATTTAAATTGATTAATAATTAAGTTTTTTAAATTTTTAATAATTAAGTTTGAAATTGTTAATAATTATGTTTTGAAATTATTAATAAATAAGTTTTAAAATTATTAATAATCAAGCTTTGAAATTACTAATAATTAAGTTTTGAAATTATTAATTTTTAATAATTAAGTTTGGAATTAGTAATAATTAAGATTTGAAATTATTTGATAATTTAATGAGATTGAATTATTTAATGATTAAATTAAACTGAATCTTCTTTATTAAGTAAAATTGAATTTCTTGAATAAGTGAAACTAAATTCCTCTATCAACTAAGTTTGGAATTGTAACTAAGTAATTAAATTAAATGAAATTGAATTTCTTTTACAAGAAATAAAAGTGTGTTTTATCAAAACAAATGTAAGACATGTAATTTAAAGAATTGGATTTGAAAAATTTAATTTAAATTTAATTTGAAAGCTTTAATATAATAAAGTTGAACTTAAGAAATAAATTTAATGAATTGGAAATATAATAGAAATTGTTTTAAATGATAAACTAATTTAATGAATATTGAATGAAATCGATAAATGAGTTTAAATCGATTTGAACGTTAAATAAAGTTTATTTTAATGATTGTGGAATGAAATTATATACGAATTTAAATGTATATTTGAATTGTTTAAATCAAATCTTGAAATTGAATTATAGAATTTGAAATGGAATTTAGAAATTATGAAACGAAAATTTTTGGAAATTGTTTTGGAAAGACAAATGAAATAATGATTTACAAATTTTAATTGAAATTGATTTTGATTTGGTTTTGAAATTTATTAATCGACCAATCGGTAAAATAATTACGAAGGTTATTAAAGACACCGGAATCAGTTGGGGACATACTCACTGTCTAAACCGAAAACCACTTTAATAACTATACGTGGAGTGTGATCCAGAATGAAGTGGTTGGAATGACGAACGCAATGACTGAAGAACGAGAACGATAATGGATAGCCTTGACACTTGTGTCAAATTGGAAATGACTAAAAAAGGAGCCGTGCCGGACCAAATGGGGTTAGCTACCTCAAGCGAACACACTTCTTCGTAAACTACTCATTACTTGTTATTGATTCGTGCGCACCCTTGAATTTGGAGTGTTGTTTCGCGGTGTTGCGATCGTTGTGGCGATGCGTTTTCACCAGTCCGGATCAGGCAAACGGTAGTTCCACTACCTTGGGTACTGCCTTATGTGCCTTGTCATACTTGTATTCCCATATACGCGACCACTACGAATTTGTTTTGTATTATACCTATGGAGTACTCCTTGATATCCCACTAGTTTGCGATGGAGTTTACGGTGTTGTATAGTCTATAATGCTATATGAAATGTGTTAAGGGGAACAATGGTAACGCCTTAACACTATTTTGATATTTACTTTACTGTTAGACATTATATATTTATCGTACACTGCTATGTATAAATAGTTTAACGGATCCCAAAAGATGTTATTCCATTCATCTTTGAGTTATTGTTATTTTGAATTTGAACCATATTATCTGTATAAGAATATTGTCCTGATTCGAGTGTTTGTTTATGCTTATGCTCGGATCAAACTGAGGATTGCTGTTGCTGTTCTACTTGGAGCTGAAGATCAAAGACTATCATTATCTTTCTTATCGGTATTGTTCTTTCTATTTGGACTATTGGACTTCTATGTTGTTCTATTTCCTTTTATTTGAGACATTGTTGTATTTATGGGTAGCTTCATGAACTGCTCTTATGACTATGTTGTAATTCCGCTGCACTATTCTGTGATGTTATATTTCTGTGATGATTCTCATACACACACACACACTCCATTAATAATTCGTGTTTTGAATTATTTAAGTTGACATGTATAGAATATCGTCAATTTAAATGGTGCAAATATACGGGTAGTTACACTTCGAAAGTATTATGATTTTGGAAGTGAATATATTTGAAATGGAAATGATATCGTATTGATTTGGTTTTGAAATGGAAATGATATTGTATGTATATGGTTTTGAAATGGAAATGATATTTTGGTTTTGCAGTATAAACTATTTTGCAATGACCGCGGTGTTATAATGACGATTGGTTGTTAAAGAGACCATGATCGGATATTGTCAAACTCTCTGCCAATACCGAAAACCACTTTAACAACTATGTACATGGTAGAAATTTCAGAATGAAGTAGGATGGTGGAGACGATCCTAGTATATACGTGGACCGAACGCCCGTGAGTTGGCATAAGGTGGCTAGAACAGGAGTAATCGACGGGCCAAGTGAAGTAGCTCCTCCGATCAGACACATTCCTTCGATACTATATTATGAATTTGTAATTGATTTGGTGGCTAATATTGATTTTTTTTTGATTTGGGATTGTGTTGCAAGGTGGGCGGTAGTGGCTGCTATGCGTTACCACCTGCCCGAAAGTGTAATTGGTATATCTATTTTGACAATGCCTAGTTGTGCCATGCCACCTATCCTATCAGACCACTACGAGTTTGTTTTGTACCATACCTATGGAATGCCCTCTGACGACGCCCGGTACGGGAGAGATTACGGTGCTGGATAGACTATGGAATATATAAAATGTGTTAAGGGGGATATGGGTAACGCCTTAACGCTATTTTAATAGTTTACTTTACTTTAGACATTATTATAATAGCGCATATTACTGCATAGTAGATAGTTTAACGGATTCTTAGAGGATGGTTATGTAACGACCCGTAAATTTTTGATAATTAAAATAGTTAATTTAATAAGATTTCGTGATTTAATGTTAGAAAAAAAATTGTAAGTCGTTTGGAATAATAATAACTAGAATGAAATGCAACAAGATTTTATCTAAGTTAATTATTTATGAATTGAATAAAATCGTAAATCAATTGAAATGTTATGTAGTCAAAGGTAATTGAATGAATTTGTATTGTATAGGTAATTGTGACACTTGTTTGTAAATAATAAACTTATAAGAAATTAAAAGTTAACGGTGATAATTATTTAAGCTACCTATTCATTTAGTTGGTCGAATTGAATTTGTGAACCAATTGCAATTGAAATGAAAGTTCATATATTAGTTGAGTGCATTATCTCTAACTGTGGATTAATAATAATGTAGAGTTCATTTGATGTAATATAGTAAATCGACTGATAATGAAATTTTTATTTAAAAATCCAATATTGAAATCCGTCAAATATTGAACAATTAAATTGTTTAAATTTAATATTTGGAATTTATTGAATAAATTGAATAAAGGGAATTGAATAACTGTTTAATGAAAATGGTTGTTCTATAATTTGAATTTGTTAAATTTTACAAGTTCGTTTGAATATTTCAAAAGATAGTGACTTAAGAATAATCAAATTTGTTTAAATTTAATATTACAAATGTTTGAATAATTAAATTCCGAATTTGATACGATTAATTTGATATTGAAATTTAATATATGAAAATAGAGTGAATAATTGAAATTTAGTTTAATATGATTCAAATTGGTTTTCAAAGGGAATGTAAGTTATGTCGGGATTATAATGAAGTTCATAAGATTTTAAAATTGAAATTATTGGATAATTGAATAACGGGTTTAATATGATTAAAAATGATTTGTAAAATTTTATTTTATCATATTGGAGTTATAGTGATGTTATAGAACTTTTAAAACTGAATTTAAAATTTATTTGTGAAAATTGAATATTTTAATATTTAATTACCGACTGAAAAATAGCCAATTTTCGAACAGTCTCAGAATTGGATGAAACTTGTTCCATTAGATCCGTAATAGTTTGTTATTACCGGATTTCAATTTTCGTAGCAATCGGAGTTTTCGTTTGACCGTGGCAGCTCGAAACGCATCGAAATTGTTTAAATATTAATTTGGCGAGTTAAAATAGTCATTTTTCAAACGGTCTTGGATTTTGACAAAACCAGTTTCATCGGATCCGTAATGTCATATTATTGTAAGGTTTCAAATTTCAAGTCAATCGGATTTACCGTTTGTCCGGGGCGAGCCCAAACGCACAGAAATGTGATTAACCGATTTAATTTCAAATCGATCGCTTATTGGAGTAACTCACACATACGATCGAATTAGCTTTCGAAACCTATTCCATTGTGTCCGGAACGCGGGGCAAACCCTAGAAACGCGGGTCACCGTGTGTAAATCGGAGTTTGAAAAGCCGGATGGATAGTGTTCGTTTTGTTTCCTATAAAAGCACGATTTAATTCACAAAAAAAAAGAGAGATCCTAGGGTTTTAATGCCGGCCGCTGTTTCTTCTTTCAATGGCCAGAAAGTCGCCATTTTCTTTCCCAAAATTCTTCAAATCTGTTGATCAATTCGTGAAACTTCCTAAACGAAGGTTGTAGAGCGCAACGAGATCTACCATCTGAACGGTGGTGATCGTAAATAGAGCTTTGGATCGTCGTAAATTGGGCTTGAAGGCCGCACGTCTCGGCACGTTTTTCGAGGCCGATATAGGGCCGAGCTCGACTGTACTTGAGCCGTTGGTGGCTCTTGAGTTGGCGCTTCATATGGTGGAACTTGATCGTGGTAGTGGTCGTCGAGGGTGGTGCGGCACGTAACCGTAAAAGCTCGACTTTGGGTTCTTTTGTGTTGCAGGCGTACTGGAACGAACAGGAAGGAGAAGAAAGGGGATTGCTCAGATCTAGGGCATGAGTAATCTAACGGTCCAGAATAGTTAGGGTTAGAAAATATAAAGATAATTGTAATTTAATTATATTATGATTCGTGTAAACTTTAAAACTATGTAACTCTTTCGTGCGAGGTCGGAATTCGACGAAACCTGTTGCGTTGGGTTCGTATTCGCGAGCACTACGCTATGGAATTGGATTGGAGTCGTTTGGAGCTAGAGAAAATTTTGGGTAAAATTAAACGCTCGTTTAATTTTATTCGAAATAAAACGCCGGAACTGCATTGAAATCAAGGTGAGTGTTTTATAACGCTCACATCGTACTGAATATTTTTATGCTAGTTAAATTTGACATTATGAAGTGTTATGAATTTTATTTGTCGTTGTTTGATAAATTTAATTGTCATATAGATTTTCATTTGAATTAACCGTTGAAAATTTAATTGATCGTTAAAATTGAAATTGAAATTGAATTGCGATAAAATTACCTGACATTGATAACTATGAAATTGCTATGAATTGTATTGTTTATTGGATGATTTATTTCGATGGATGCTATTGGTTGATATTTAAATGTTTGGATGTTTATTGCTTATATATATACTGTTAGGCATACATATGAACTGTGATTTGATTGAAGTGATATATATTCATCCCTGACATTTAATTGAAATAATTACTTGGTCATAGGATAGAAAATTATATACGAACACCGAATTGGCTAAATTAATAATTTTTAAAATCGTCGATTTGAAATTTATTTAAATGTTTTGATTTAAAAGTTATAAATAGAAATAAATTTATAGAAATCGAATTTATCGAAAAATTGAGTTAGGAATGTTGAAATAGATTTTGGTTAAAAGAAATTGTTAAATGATTTACGTTTAGACTTTGAAATTTAAAATTGGGTTATGATTGAATTTTGAAAATTTATTCGTTTTAAAAGATTGAACCTTAATTCGAGCTTTGAATATTACTAAGTAAAGGCGATATAAAATGATATTTGAAATTGCGCTTGAAATTGAATCATATTTGTAAGTGGGATTTAAATTTGAATATTGAAGGAAAATTTTGTAAAATGTTAAAAATTGATATTTTGAAAAAAATCAAGCTAAAAATCGATATACATTGGAATTAAATAAGTTGAAGGTGAATGTAAAATTGAATAAATTTGAAGTCAAAGTTGACATTGATTTGAATTAAAATCGAAATTGAATCGGTAAATTGAAAATTGAAGTTTATATAAATTGGGAAGTTATAATTGAAATGGATTGGTTTTGAAGCTATTTTAATTGGTTTTCCAAATTACTCTGTTATATAAACCATTTTGAATACTTAAACTATTTTAATCTATTTTTAATCTACTTAACCCAATTTAAATTATTTTAAACTAATTTATCTATTTTAAATCCATTTTAAAGATTTTAAGTATTTTTAACTATTTTAATTATTTAAACTACTTTTAAACTACTTTTAACTATTTTCTAAAAATTTCAAGCTGGTTAATAAGGTGAAATGTTATGTTTAAATCTTGAATTTTAATACGAATTGGGTTAAATGAAGTTGCAACCTAAATTGAAATTCGAATTGATTTTGAAATCGAAATAAGATATTGATGCGAAAAATGATTTTTGAAACGGAATCTTACATTTGAAAAGATACGATGATATTTGAAATGGATTTGATTTTTGAAGCGAACATGATATTTTGATATCAATTATGAATCGATTTGAAATGTGAAAGAGCCAACGGTGTAATAATACGTAGTTATTAAAGAGACCGGGATCGGATATGGACATACTCTCTGTCGATACCGAAAACCACTTTAATAACTATTATACGCGGAGTGTTGATCCAGAATGAAGTGGATGGTTTGGTGAACGCGTTGACTGAAGAAAGAGAACGATATTGGATGACCCTTGACATGACTAAAACAGGAGCCGCGCCGGGCCATTGAGGTTCGCCACCTCTAGCGGACACACTTCTTCGATACCATATCTATTACATTTGTGATGCGATTTGGGTGCACCCCTTGATTTGGGAGTGTTGTTTCGCGGTGTTGGGGTAGCTGCTGACTATGCCCAACATCAGTCCGGATCACGCAAATCCTAGTTGGTATCGCCTCATGTACCTTGGGGTAGCTGCTGGCTATGCCCAACATCAGTTCGAATCACGCAACTACTAGTATCCTAGTTGGTATCGCCTCATGTACCTTGTCATATTGATTATCCTATTCGCGACCACTACGTTTGGTTTTGTGTTATACCTATGGGGTACCCTATGATAACCACCAGTTTACGGTGGGGCTTACGGTGCTGTATAGACTATGGCATTATAAAAATGTGTTAAGGGGGATTATGATAACGCCTTAACGCTATTTTGATACTTTATATTACTGATAGGCATTATCTACTTAGCGTACATTACTACATAGTAGATAGTTTAACGGATCCTTAAGAGATGGAAAATCCCGTAACATCTCTTAAGTTATTGCACGCACGTTGACACTGGGTAGGAAATGTCAAACCCCGTAAACATCTCTGATGCCGTTACACTCATATTTATTTACGATTGATTTAACTTTCATGAGGATATTTTAGTCCTGACTCGGGTGTTTTGTCTTTTCATTACGCTCGGGTCAGACCTGAGTTTTCAGCTTTTTGAAGATCTATTCTGGAGGACGAAGACGAAGATTTGGTACACTATTACTATTATTATCTGTGCATCATGCTGTCTGCTGCATTATTTAATTGTTCTGTTATATATGTATAACTCTGATAAATGTTGTATAAATAATTGTCAAAGTACAGTAAACAGCTTCATGAACTGTTTATTTGACTATTATATTTTATCGTTCCGCTGCGAGATTCTGTGTTGTTTCATTTCCTTTATTTCTTTTCTTTTCTTATTTACCCCAATAACCATCTGCCCTTTTGACTGGTTTGGAATCGATATGTGTATTTGATCGTCGGTTTAAACTATCCAAAAAGGCGGGTCGTTACAGTTGGTATCAGAGCTTTGGTTTAGCGATAAACCTTGGCTCTAGTGGGGAATAACTCATTGAAATAGAGGTAAACTATATGAATGAGTTGAGTGTATATGAGAGAGCGTACTTGTTATTTGATATAAAATGGTTTTATATTGTGTTAACTTTGTTCCGTTGAGTATTTATGAATTCTGGTCGATACTTGGGACGCCAAGGCGTCGATAGGAATTTCTAAACACTCGAATAGGACAAACCAACACAATATCGTTTGGAATATATTTTATATAAAGGAATTATTCAAATATTTATTCATTTTGATTGAATTGATTGTTAGGAGTTGATAATATTAGATTATTATCGTTATTGTTTGATCAGTCAATATTTACAGCAATTGATTAAATAACAATGGATTTAGGAAAATAAAATCTTGTAAACACAATTGATAATGAATATAAATGAATTTTAACTTGGATTTGGGAATTTAAATTCCGGTGTTTGAAATTGATTTACAAGAATTTGAAAAATATAATATGAGTATTATATGATAGTATAATTGAGTTGAAATTGTTTTTGAAGGATTTTTTTTATGATAAGTGTTATATTCCCTTCTCTTGACGCTAGCAAATGATTTCGGTGATGAGTGCACGCATCATCGGCGTTTATTTTCGAGAGTCCGAGTGGGGGAAACCACTTAATAGCTTGTCTAAACCTTGTTTTGATTCAAATTTTATTTTATTTTATTTTGTATTATCTATAGTATGATTTGATATATAAATTATATAAGTATATATTATTTCAAAACTTGATTTGAAATGAAACCGGGAATTGAATTCTTAAGTCCTTTAATAATTAATGATTTTTTTTATGATTGAAATGAATTTAGACTTGAATCATTAAGGAACTTCTGAATTGTGAAATGAGAAATGAACCTAAGAGCTAAGTGAAAATATCAATTGAAGTAGAAATCCTTAGAATTAGAAAATTAGGAACTTAAAATAAAATTGAAACTGTAAAACTCGCATAGTATTAAATTTCATTCTATAGCATAGATATAACTTACCAAAATATTTAAGAAGTTCAAAAATGTTATATGAATTGTTAATTGGATAATATACAAGTATAGGTTTGAATAATGAAATATGCATTTAATTAATGGTTTGCAAATATAAATAAAAATTGTTAGTAAACAATTGGAATTTGAATTAACATTTAAGGGTGATTCACAATTATGTTAATATAAAATGGAAATACTATATGTGAATGTAAATGTGAAATTAAATTATAGTGAAATTTAAGTAATGACTTAAGAATTAATTAATTGAAAATTCAATTTTAAATGAAAAGAAGTTGTATGTTGTTTAACTACATTCTATTTGCATAACTATAACTTACCAAATACTTAAAAGGTTTAAAATGCTAATAAGGATAAGTAGAGAAATAATATACCAGTGTGAGAATGAATAATAAAATGTGAAGATCTATTGATAGTTGTAAATATAAAAGAAATTTAAGCTGTAAAATGAATGATATATATAAGTGAATGAATAAAATTTAAAATTAATGAAAAATAAAATTGGTAAATGGAAACTAATTAAATTTGAATATAACTAAATGTCAATAAACTTGGAAGTGTATGAAATTAAAATTGACCTGGAAATGTATAATTGATTTAGTGTAGATTTTGGGATGGATGTTAATGTTTGATATGCATTGGTTGTTAGATGGATGAAAATTGATTAAGTAGAATTCATTAGTGTTAATGGAATTAAATAAACGGGTTAAAATAATTAAATTCAAATTTGAAGCAAAGTGAAATTAAATATAATTGAATTCAATTTAAATTGAAGCAAATTGACTTGAATTTAAAATGTGAATGAAACAAACTTGAATAAATCAAAAACAAATTGAATGTAAACCTATTGCATGGATGAATAAGAAAATAAATGACTTTGTGTTTATGATTGTTCTTTAGAAAATTTGAAGTTTGATGGTTTGTACTTTGAAATAATAAAAGCAAATTTTGGAAAAAATCCAAAATTGTCCAATATATGCTGAAACGAAAACAACAATAACTTTTAAATGGCTGAACGGAATTCGACGATCTTGGACTTTTCGAAAATCTTAGAAACTATAGCACAACTTTTGTTTAGATAACTTGAGAAATTCCTTCGTCTACTAGGTTAAAAACTTGAATGTTACTCGCTGTCCTGTGTAAAAATAAGTAAAATCAGTAGTATATACCCTTAGTATTTTCGCCATATCTTTTGACTGGTTTATCGGATTTTGATGATCTTGCACTTTATGGAAAGCTAAGAACTTAAGCTAAAACTTTTGTTTAAAGTTTTTAGTGTTTAGATGTCGTTTAGAAGGTCGAAAACGCGGGTGAACGTCTCCTGACCTGCGCAATTCATTGCCCAGGCTGAGGCGTATCGTCTAAGTAAAACGGCCATAATTTTTGAACGTATGGTCTGAATTCGATGATTTTGGACATTCCGGAAAACCTGAAATGAATGAAACAACTTTTGTTTATATTCTGTTGCCGAATTTTATCGTTTAGGTGACCTAAAACTAGGATTTGTTTGCTGTCTTGAAATTGGAATCTCAGTTTTGAAGCTAAATATGTTATATATATGTTGTGTAGGCTAAGTATATCGATCTATCTTTATATGCATGGTTCTAACTTAGTTATTGAGTGTTTAGTAGGTGCGGATTGCGCTTGCTTTGCATTTGGAGCTCGCTTTCGTGCTATATTAGCCGTATATGCTCGCTCACAATATATAAGGTACATATCTCGGATTACATACCGTACTTTTACACTTTTTCCCTGCGGGATGCCTCATCACTTGATGAGATGTATACTTGTGATATATATACTGTCATTTTTTTTTCCGATCGAGCCGCGCAAAGGAGACTCTGCCGAAATTTTCCGTAAAATCCAGGTGTTAGGAAATTTTTCAAGTTTTAAAATTTTTTGTAACTTGTTTTGATTACTAACTTTTAAAGTTAGGAAGCCGTTTGGAGTAACTTAGTGGAAGCGTAGTTATGAATTTATAAATGGAATTTCATTGTTTATAAGTGGATAATTTTTAATAAAATATATCAAATGTTAAATTTTTTACTTAGTTCCTTTTCCCTTCTTTTTCCTTTTCAGGGACGAAAAGTTTTGAGTGGTGGAGAGTGTAACGACCCGTAAATTTTCGATAATTAAAATAGCTAATTTAATAAGATTTCGTGATTTAATGTTAGGAAAAAAATTGTAAGTCGTTTGGAATAATAATAACTAGAATGAAATGCAACAAGATTTTATCTAAGTTAATTATTTATGAATTGAATAAAATCGCAAATCAATTGAAATGTTATGTAGTCAAAGGTAATTGAATGAATTTGTATTGTATAGGTAATTGTGACACTTGTTTGTAAATAATAAACTTATAAGAAATTAAAAGTTAACGGTGATAATTATTTAAGTTACCTATTCATTCAGTTGGACGAATTGAATTTGTGAACCAATTGCAATTGAAATAAAAGTTCATATATTAGTTGAGTGCATTATCTCTAACTGTGGATTAATAATAATGTAGAGTTCATTTGATGTAATATAGTAAATCGACTGATAATGAAATTTTTATTTAAAAATCCAATATTGAAATCCGTCAAATATTGAACAATTAAATTGTTTAAATTTAATATTTGGAATTTATTGAATAAATTGAATAACGGGAATTGAATAACTGTTTAATGAAAATGGTTGTTCTATAATTTGAATTTGTTAAATTTTACAAGTTCGTTTGAATATTTCAAAAGACAGTGACTTAAGAATAATCAAATTTGTTTAAATTTAATATTACAAATGTTTGAATAATTAAATTCCGAATTTGATACGATTAATTTGATATTGAAATTTAATATATGAAAATAGAGTGAATAATTGAAATTTGGTTTAATATGATTCAAATTGGTTTTCAAAGGGAATGTAAGTTATGTCGGGATTATAATAGAGTTATTAAGATTTTAAAATTGAAATTATTGGATAATTGAATAACGGGTTTAATATGATTAAAAATGATTTGTAAAATTTTATTTTATCATATTGGAGTTATAGTGATGTTATAGAACTTTTAAAACTGAATTTAAAATTTATTTGTGAAAATCGAATATTTTAATATTTAATTATCGACTGAAAAATAGCCAATTTTCGAACAGTCTCAGAATTGGACGAAACTAGTTCCATTTGATTCGTAATAGTTTGTTATTACCGGATTTCAATTTTCGTAACAATCGGAGTTTTCGTTTGACCGTGGCAGCTCGAAACACATCGAAATTGTTTTAATATTAATTTGGCGAGTTAAAATAGTCATTTTTCAAACGGTCTCGGATTTCGACAAACCAGTTTCATCGAATCCGTAATGTCATATTATTGTAAGGTTTCGAATTTCGAGTCAATCGGATTTACCGTTTGTCCGGAGCGAGCCCAAACGCACAGAAATGTGATTAACCGATTTAATTTCAAATCGATCGTTTATTGCCGTAACTCACACATATGATCGAATTAGCTTCCGAAACCTGTTCCATTGTGTCCGGAACGCGGGATAACCCTAGAATCGTCGGTCACCGTGTGCAAATCGGAGTTTGAAAAGCCGGATGGATAGTGTTCGTTATGTTTCCTATAAAAGCACGATTTAATTCACAAAAAAAAAGAGAGCCTAGGGTTTTAATGCCGGTCGCTGTTTCTTCTTTCAATGGCCAGAAAGTTGCCATTTTCTTTCTCAAAATTCTTCAAATCCGTGGATCAATTCGTGAAACTTCCTAAACGAAGGTTGTAGAGCGCAACGAGATCTACCATCTGAACGGTGGTGATCGTAAATAGAGCTTTGGATCGTCGGCAAATTGGGCTTGAAGGCCGCACGTCTCGGCACGTTTTTCGAGGCCGATATTAGGCCGAGCTCGATCGTACTTGGGCCGTTGGTGGCTCTTGAGTTGGCGCTTCATATGGTGGAACTTGATCGTGGTAGTGGTCGTCGAGGGTGGTGCGGCACGTAACCCTAAAAGCTCGGCTTTGGGTTCTTTTGTGTTGCGTGCGTACTGGAACGAACAGGAAGGAGAAGAAAAGGGATGGCTCAGATCTAGGGCATGAGTAATCTAATGGTCCAGAATAGTTAGGGTTAGAAAATATAAAGATAATTGTAATTTAATTATATTATGATTCGTGTAAACTTTAAAACTATGTAACTCTTTCATGCGAGGTCGGAATTTGACGAAACCTGTTGCGTTGGGTTCGTATTCGCGAGCACTACGCTATGGAATTGGATTGGAGTCATTTGGAGCTAGAGAAAATTTCGGGTAAAATTAAACGCTCGTTTAATTTTATTCGAAATAAAACGCCGGAACTGCATTGAAATCAAGGTGAGTGTTTTATAACGCTCACATCGTACTGAATATTTTTATGCTAGTTAAATTTGACATTATGAAGTGTTATGAATTTTATTTGTCGTTGTTTGATAAATTTAATTGTCATATAGATTGTCATTTGAATTAACCGTTGAAAATTTAATTGACCGTTAAAATTGAAATTGAAATTGAATTGCGATAAAATTACCTGACATTGATAACTATGAAATTGCTATGAATTGTATTGTTTATTGGGTGATTTATTTCGATGGATGCTATTGGTTGATATTTAAATGTTTGGATGTTTATTTGCTTATATATATACTGTTAGACATATATATGAACTATGATTTGATTTAAGTGATATATATTCATCCCTGACATTTAATTGAAATAATTACTTGGCCATAGGCTAGAAAATTATATACGGACACCGAATTGGCTAAATTAATAATTTTTAAAATCATCGATTTGAAATTTATTTAAATGTTTTGATTTAAAAGTTATAAATAGAAATAAATTTACAGAAATCGAATTTATCGGAAAATTGAGTTCGGAATGTTGAAATAGACTTTGGTTAAAAGAAATTGTTAAATGATTTACGTTGAGACTTTGAAATTTAAAATTGGGTTATGATTGAATTTCGAAAATTTATTCATTTTAAAAGATTGAACCTTAATTCAAGCTTTGAATATTACTAAGTAAACGCGATATAAAATGATATTTCAAATTGAGCTTGAAATTGAATCATATTTGTAAGTGGGATTTAAATTTGAATATTGAAGGAAAATTTTGTAAAATGTTAAAAATTGATATTTTGAAAAAAATCAAGCTAAAAATCGATATACATTGGAATTGAATAAGTTGAAGGTGAATGTAAAATTGAATAAATTTGAAGTCAAAGTTGACATTGATTTGAATTAAAATCGAAATTGAATCGGTAAATTGAAAATTGAAGTTTATTTAAATTGGGAAGCTATAATTGAAATGGATTGGTTTTGAAGCTGTTTTAATTGGTTTTCCAAATTACTCTGTTATATAAACCATTTTGAATACTTAAACTATTTTAATCTATTTTTAATCTACTTAACCCAATTTAAATTATTTTAAACTAATTTATCTATTTTAAATCCATTTTAAAGATTTTAAGTATTTTTAACTATTTTAATTATTTTTTTTTTTTTTGGCAAGGCCAGCCGGTTTTATAGTGGACCGTCCACTTTTTATTACGAACGTAATAAAATTTGAAGTACAGGAGTAAGGTAGAAGCACCTTAACTACTAGAAAAAAGAAAAGATAAAAACAACTCAGGAGTGTGACAGACATGTCACAACTACAAAAATAACTATAGAGGCTAGGACTCCTCCGACGGGGAAGAATCCCCATCAACAACATCCACCAGGGATGATACCAAGGAGACATTCCCAGGAAGACCAAAGAAAGGCCGAAATAGGACAGCAAGAGAAGGATCATATATCTCCGCATCAGAAGTGTAAATAAAAGATCGATCCCAGGCAGTATCTGCAAGCATGACAGAATTGTACTCACCATTCAAACCGTCCATATCAAGGACCAAGGAATCACCAGATGGTCTATAGTAAAGGCATCGCAGGTCCAATAAATCATCCGAAACAAATCTGAAGTAGGTATCATCCACAGGGTTGTACCGCATATCAGAACGGCTATCAACCCAACATTGTTCAGACTCAGCCCAAACAACCATCAGAGGCGTAGCAGGATCCGACATAGCATTGGGAACCACGGTACCAGGGTCAATGGATATAGCAGGGGATGCAGGCCGTGTAAGCGGCGGATCAATGGAAGATGGAGGAACTGCTGGAGGAGGAGCAACCTGAACGACTTTGGGAACCCATTTCCTGAGCGGAGGCCGAGGCAGAGGGATCTTGGGTGCAGCAGCGGATACTTCAGAAAGCGTGCAGGATGCTTCCATGTGGCCGAAGGAGTGGCAGGTGGAACAAATTTCTGGAACCCAACCGTAACGAACACGAACTTCCACCACATGACCAACAGCTATCTGAACAGGAATAGTGGAAGGGAGAGGCTTAAGGGGTGAAATCTCAATCAGAGCCTTAGCGTACATCAGCTTATCACGTGCAACCGTGTTAGAATCAAAGCATTTCAACTTACCAATGATGCAAGCCAGCCAATTTAACCCAAGCAGAGGTTGTAGAGCAGAAGGAATTTGTGAAAAGTAAACCCAAACGGGGATAGAAAGAACTTGCTCGCGAGCACTTGCAACCGTTGGAGACCAGGGAGTAATAATAAATGGTTTCCCATCAAAAAAAGAAGGCTCAGCCTCAAGAACACGATTGCGATCCTCAGTGGAGGAGAACAACAGGTAGAACATGGAGTCAATCAGCTTAACACGAAGACCACCGCGAAGCTTCCAGGCCTTACGACAAACAGCTGTCGCATCATGCAGGCGATGATCAGGGTCCAAAAAGAAACCCACCAAATAATCGGACCAAAAATCCTTGCCAGCTTGCATAACATTTGGAGGAGGGATCATCACTCCATTATCCTCAACGATATCGAATTCAACAGGTTCATAAACACCCGCATTACGGGGCAGAGATGTAAATAGAGAAGTCCAGGGTTTGGGACAAGCATGGGGAGGTACAACAGGTCGACATTCCTCAAGACCAACTGAGGACGAACGCAAGGGACTAGCAGGGGATGAGGTCGGAAGAAAGGAAGCAACAGAGCCACTGCGATTGGTAACAACTTTCTCAATAACATTTAGTCGAACATCAGCCGTGCATTGTGAAATACCAGAAGGTAAAGCAGCAGCACGATGCAACCCTTTACCCGATACACCAATATCAACATCAGTAGCAACCGAGGAAACACCAGATTCAATTCCAGTATCACTTATAACAGCAGTACCAAAATACACAGACGAAAGCAAAACTTCACCAGCCTTTGATTTCGTCAACTCTGGACGCGAGCTAGGGACAACATCTGCAGGGATCGAAGTCTTAACCATAGGCAGTGGGGGAAACTCGGAGGCTGTCAGCGCGGGAGGCAAATTACAGTTGGTCAAAGGTTGAAGGACCTTAAAATTCTTACCAGATCTGGTAGCGGAGGGCGAAGAGGAAGGAGCTACGGGGAGGAGGAGAAGGGGAGGAGGGGATTAAACTACTTTTAAACTACTTTTAACTATTTTCTAAAAATTTCAAGCTGGTTAATAAGGTGAAATGTTATGTTTAAATCTTGAATTTAAATATGAATTGGGTTAAATGAAGTTGCAACCTAAATTGAAATTCGAAATGATTTTGAAATCGAAATGAGATATTGATACGAAAAATGATTTTTGAAACGGAATCTTACATTTGAAAAGATACGATGATATTTGAAATGGATTTGAGTTTTGAAGCGAACATGATATTTTGATATCAATTATGAATCGATTTGAAATGTAAAAGAGCCAACGGTGTAATAATACGTAGTTATTAAAGAGACCGGGATCGGATATGGACATACTCTCTGTCGATCCGAAAACCACTTTAATAACTATTATACGCGGAGTGTTGATCCAGAATGAAGTGGATGGTTTGGTGAACGCGTTGACTGAAGAAAGAGAACGATATTGGATGACCCTTGACATGACTAAAACAGGAGCCACGCCGGGCCATTGAGGTTCGCCACCTCTAGTGGACACACTTCTTCGATACCATATCTATTACATTTGTGATGCGATTTGGGTGCACCCCTTGATTTGGGAGTGTTGTTTCGCGGTGTTGGGGTAGCTGCTGACTATGCCCAACATCAGTCCGGATCACGCAAATCCTAGTTGGTATCGCCTCATGTACCTTGTCATACTGATTATCCTATTCGCGACCACTACGTTTGGTTTTGTGTTATACCTATTGGGTACCCTTTGATAACCACCAGTTTACGGTGGGGCTTACGGTGCTGTATAGACTATGGCATTATAAAAATGTGTTAAGGGGGATTATGGTAACACCTTAATGCTATTTTGATACTTTATATTACTGATAGGCATTATCTACTTAGCGTACATTACTACATAGTAGATAGTTTAACGGATCCTTAAGAGATGGAAAATCCCGTAACATCTCTTAAGTTATTGCATGCACGTTGACATTGGATAGGAGATGTCAAACCCCGTAAACATCTCTGACGCCGTTACACTCATATTTATTTACGATTGATTTAACTTTCATGAGGATATTTTAATCCTGACTCGGGTGTTTTGTCTTTTCATTACGCTCGGGTCAGATCTGAGTTTTCAGCTTTTTGAAGATCTATTCTGGAGGACGAAGACGAAGATTTGGTACACTATTACTATTATTATCTGTGCATCATGCTGTCTGCTGTATTATTTAATTGTTCTGTTATATATGTATAACTCTGATAAATGTTGTATAAATAATTGTCAAAGTACTGTAAACAACTTCATGAACTGTTTATTTGACTATTATATTTTATCGTTCCGCTGCGAGATTCTGTGTTGTTTCATTTCCTTTATTTCTTTTCTTTTCTTATTTACCCCAATAACCATCTGCCCTTTTGAATGGTTTGGAATCGACATGTATATTTGATCATCGGTTTAAACTGTCCAAAAAGGCGGGTCGTTACAGGTTATCTCAAACATCAATTTGAGTTACTTGTATTTCAGTGGTTATTTCACTTGAGTTAGATTTATTGATATAAGAATGTTAATCCTGACTCGAGTGTTTTGTGTTTTGCTTTACGCTTGGGTCAGACTGAGTGTACCCGTATTCTAGACTCACCTTTAGAGTTGGAGCTTTGCTTGGAGATCCATCTATCGATTCTGCTTTCAGTTTTTCAGTTGATTCCAGTGATGTATTCAGATTTTGTATTTGACTATTATATTGAGACATTTATGTATTCGAGACATCTGTTGTATCTTATTTAACTCGGTGATATATATAGTAGATTTATGAACTACTATTCTTTTGTTTCCGCTGCATTAATGTTACATTACTCTGTGTCTGTGATTCTATGATTATTTTATTTACTTTATATACTAAGTTTTGCCAAATTTAAATTACAATCTGATATTTTGACCAATTCTATTCTGACATGTGTGGATGCGAATGGTTGAAAATACCTGGATGTTACCTATGGTATCAGTGCTCTGGTAGGCAAAAATCATTATATAGAGTAAATTTAATTACAGAATCACCTTCGTTCGTGCTCGAACCTTTTCCTCTTTGACTCAATTCCCTTTACGTTCCCCTCGGTTCCAAAATCCATTCTTGTCTCTCCCTATTCGTGTTTTCTTGAATCTGGAGCATCCCATAGCTTCACAGTATGGTTTGTAACAGGGTGAAACTCATTTACAACAGGCATCGATTGACCAAAGATTTCTGCATCGTTGGTTTAGATGCCGCTATCTCTTACTATACCCGAATTCTATCTCTTGTGATCTGATGTCGATTTGCTTCAGAATTCTACATCGTTCGTGTTCTTGAAGTCGCGGTTGACCCGGTTAAGATTGCCCATGATTTATATAAGTCTATCCATACTTCTATTTTGTAGTTGATTATCTTATGTCCCTTTCGAGCCAATCTCTTTTGTTTAGAATTCTCTTTGATTAGAGTTCCTCCAAATTTGAATCTCTATCCTTGTTTTGAAATCCATTTTTCTTGAACTCGAGTGAGGGAGTGTATTTGTAATTAATATAAAATTGTTTTGTATATTTTGTTGTTTGAGTTGTTGATGTTGATTTGGGATTTCAATCGATTCGTCTGATCAATGCTATCGATAGGAATTCCAATAAACTTGAACAGAACAAACTGACATAATATTGATTCCAAATTTAGTAAATGAAATAATTTTTATATGATTATATTAGATATATAAGTAAATTTTTTGAAAGATAATATTAAACTGAATTGGTTGTTGAAAATGATAATATTTAATTTTCATTGGTTAAATCAATGACTTTTGCCACATAAGATAAATTAATGGAATTATAAAACATGGGTTATAATTTGATTTGGAATTTGAAATGAATTTAAATTTAGAATTAGAGAATTTAATTTTCGGTGATTTCAAACTTTGGTTTTAAAATATGTATTATTGAAAGTATTTTTGAATAGAAATAGTTTCCAAAGAATTTTTAATGTTTAAATCAGTGCTCTCCTCTTTTTTCGGTGGAAAATAATTTCGGTGATGATGGTCGCATCACCGACATTCATTTTTGAGTTTCGAAGTGGAGAGACCATCAGTAGCTTGGCTGCACTTTATTTTGGAAAATAAAAAAAATTGATTAGAAATTTCTTTTGTATGACTTGATTTATTTTATATATATAGGTATATGATCATAGATTTGATTTGATATATATAGTATATATATTTATCTCTAAATAGTTTGAGGTGAATCGAAAATTTAATTCTTAAATTTTATGTTAAAGGTGATTTCAGTTATAAAATGAAGCCAAAAATTTTGTATAAATATTTAAACTTGAAATAATTGAATTGGAAAATTTTTACTTGCGTAATACTCAATTGCTTCCAACATAACTTACCTTAATCATCAAGAAGTCGAATATGTAATTGAATAATTTACAGTGTAAAATGATGTGAAAACAATTTATAAATAAAACTGAGTGGTTATAATAAATGTTTTATACTTAATTTTATGATTATAGAAATGTTAATTATGATAAATTGGGTGATAGAATAATTAATAAATAAGATAAAATGAACTTTGTTTCGAAGGAATTAATAAATTGAAATAAAATCAACTTATTGAAATACATTAAATTTAAAATCAATCGTTGAATATAAATTAATTTAAATTGAAATTTATATGGTTTGAACTAATTGTTTTATTTTGTTTTCCAAATCTATTTTCTTTCTGGTTGTTTCTATTCTCCTACCTCCTTCTTTTTTAGGGATGAAAAGTCTTGCGTGGGGGAGGGTGTAATGACCCATAAATTTTAGTGGTTTTATTAATTTAACTAATTAAAATTTTGTGAAATTTTAAATATTTTAATTTGGAAATAAAAATTTAATATTTGGAATACGTCTAATTAAATATAGCAAATGGTAAATTTTCATCTGATAATATGGAAGTTATTCTTCTTGTCTAATTCTATTTCATTTTAAATCAATTAATACTTGATGATAATAAAATGTTTTCCAAAACTGAATATTTTTATATAATAAATTTATAAATCATGTTCTGAGTGAGACGTCACATTTCGTTTCGTCAAATTTGGACTGTTATTGCTCCGTTTACCTTATTTTTTGCAGATTAGCAGCATTTTCAGTATCGATTATCGAATTTTGATAGGATGATTGTACCACCGATATTTGTATACCTTTTTGATCGTTTTGTCGTGCTGATCTCTACGGTATATTCAATTCTGTGCTTTGAAGTCCGGTACACGACGAAACCATGCAACGATTCACCGTATCGATAAGTTTTGATCCTTTTAAATTCCTCTGCCCATTCAATTTCCCAACGGTCGAATTCTCGAATGGCCATTTCGTTTGTTATTCCCTAGAATCTTGTGCTTGACTTTTCCCATACCCACTACTTTGCATTTATGTTGGTACGTTTTGCTCTGCTCTTTTCTTTTCACAGTGAACGAATATTTTTATAAATTTATATTTACTCTACTTCTTCTACCACTTGAGCTTTCTCTCCTGTTCTTTCTCCCTGTCATCTTATAAGAAAATTGGAAACTGCTTTCGGTCCTTGTTCCATTCGCCTTTGTCTCCACCCATGGACGAAGAACCAAAGCCACTATCTCCATTCAGCCTTCATCAACCGAACGCCGCAAATACATGACCTCACAAGACCCAAGCAACCGAGCGCGGCCCCACCTTTCACACTCCATAGCCCGAGCCTCCACTGTGGATCGCCTCAGGCCACGTTGATCATCTTTGCCACACGAACCGATGATCGACAATTCTCCCCTCTTTTGCAGCTTCATCGGGTGTGTGTGTGTGTGTATATATATATATTTATACTGTCTATATATCTAAAGATTTATATTGGGTAAAGTCTGTTGATATATATATAATTTGAACAAGATATAAAATGGGTTATTTATGCATAAAGCTGTCAATATATATATAAAACAATGTACATTATGTTGGTAAAGTATATATATGTATATCGTATGAGTTTTACAAGATATGTTGTATTATTTGTCATATGTGTTTGTATAATCTATTATCTTATATCATTATTTTGTATATTATTATATATTCATAGTTTATAAATATATTTATTGTACTATAATCATTCGTGCTTTAATAATAAAACTTTTGTATGTTATACGTTCTGCAAGATATATACTAGTTCTATATATATCAGGTTGCTTATTTAGATTTTTATTAATATTGAACAGATTTTGTAATACATTACTAATATATACATATATACTCGGTTTTCCAGAAATTCTTTTCTGCATATATCTGGTGTATGATTCGAGTTAGATATATGCATGTTTTGCATATCTTTTGTCCAATGTCTGAGTTATATATATATATTGCTCATTTCGGCCATATAGATATGTTTACGAGTATAAAAGTTATATTATATATATTCCTATAAAAGGAGGGATTATATGTGTTTTACAGTACATATAATTTTTGCAGTAATCATATATGAGTGGCATACATGTATACTTAATTGTATAAATATCTAATGTAGTAGTGCCTGCATGTATGAAGCTTGCATATATTTATTTTATATACTCAGGTCTGCTTATATACTTTACTTGCGTATATGGCATTATATGTGATGTGTTCAATTTTATATAAATACCGCTTTGCGAATATTTTTAAGTATTGTTTGAAAATATAAGATATTTTTGACTTTAATTTATACGGTCTTTAACTTGAATATTGACTTTTAAATATATGTGGTTAAGGATAATGATTTTTTTAATTATATACACACACACACACACTTTATTATTCGTTTTAAATATTGATTTAATAAAATAATAATAATAATAATAATATGCATATATTCTGTATATATCTAGATGATTCTGATTCGTTCTCATCAATATCAGCTTTGTTCGTCAAATTTGTACAACTCGTGGTTTGCTTCGAAATTCGGGCCTGAATTCATAGTTCATTTCTTTGTCTATCATCTCTAGCTTTGAAAGGCGATTAATCACTCATGATTAACGTTCTTATATTTATTAAATTTGATTTCAATTGAAACGACAATTGAAATATGCTACTGTTAGTTATTTACATTGCTAATTTGTACCAGTTCACCTGTGACATCTGACACCATTATCTGTTATTTATGTTGATGATATATGCCTGTTATATTTATATCCGTTATCACTTTCCAAGTTCCCTGTTAGTATAGAGTTCACTATGGGTTGAAATGATACATACCCGAACGATCTGTATTATAGGAGAAAATAGTTATGGGTTGAAATGATAAACCCAAGCGATTTTTATTGAATTAAATTTGGGATTGCGGGTTGAAATGATATATACCCGTATACATATTTAAATTTCGGATTGAAATGATAAATATTCGTATCACTTGACCATATGATAGAAAATTATGTACAGACACCGTTGGTGTGTATATATATATTTTTTGAAATTGATTTCTATGGTTTTTGAAACAAATACATAGTTTAATAAATATTGATTTCAAGATATTATATATAAATGTATTCCATAAAGTTTAAATTCTTGATTTTATATTTTTATGTTTTGAAAATTTTAAAACTATAAGTTAGTTTTGAAATTATAAATTTAAGGAATTTACTTATAATTTTACTATTTTAAAATATGTATATATTAGTTTTATTATAAAATAAGTATGATACTAAGAATAAAGTTGGATTTAATTTATATACAATACGTTTAAGTATTTATTTAAAATTATATTTTCAAATATAGAGTTTATAATAAATTTTGGTAAATTAAGGTTGGGAAGATAGATTTGAAATTGATTGGAAATGGCATTTAATGAAGAATTTTAATTAATTAAATCGATTTGAAACTTATTGAATTTGAGTCTTTAAAGGATATGATTTTTATAACTTGATTTTTGGTTTAAAAGTGACTTAAATGAATATTTCAAATTTACATAAATTGAAATGGTATATTCAGTTTTATTTGAATTTGGAATTTGAGGTTTTATTTAAATGATATTGGATTTTTACTTCAGTGAATATTTCAGACTAAATAATAATGAAGTTAATTTGAGATATTAAGGAAATTATGAAATTTAGTTTTGAAAATGTGGAATCTTTAAAGCTTTGAAATATATTGAAATTGAAATGGTTTATTTTGTGGTTCAAATTTGTATTTGAAATCGATATAATTTGAAATGGTTTATTGAGAAACTGAATTGAATTGAAATTGAAGATTTGAGATTGTATTAAATTAGAATTTTTGAAATTCGAGTTGATTTGGTATCGATTTGTGAAATTTAAGGAAGCTATTTTATTATATTAAGTATTTTTAAATTATATTTAAAAATATTAATATATTTTACTGTATAGATTATTTTCATGTAAACTATTTTAATATAAATCATTTTAATATACTATTTTTTAAATAAACTATTTTAATATACTAACTATTTTATTATTAACTATTTTAACCTACAACTACTTTATATAAACTATTTTATTTTATAAACTGTTTTATTTTATACACTATTTTAATATCTAAACCGGTTAAGAGGGAAGTGTTGTTGTTTTCCAAAGTATTATGATTTCGAAGTGTTACGATTTCAAAATATTATGAATTCAAAGTGTTATGATTTCCAAAATATTATGATTTCTAAATTATAATTTCTAAAGTGCTATGACTTCAAAATGCGTTGATTTCCAAAGTGTTATAATTTCAAGTGTTTTGGTTTCGGAAGTGTTATAACTTTGAAAGTGCTATGATTTTGGAAGTGAATATATTTGAAATGGAAATGATATCGTATTGATTTGGTTTTGAAATGGAAATGATATCGTATTATATGGTTTTGAAATGGCAATGATATTTTGGTTTTGAAGTATAAACTATTTTGCAATGACTGCGGTGTTATAATAACGATTGGTTGTTAAAGAGACCGGGATTGGATATTGTTATACTCTCTGCCAATACCGATAACCACTTTAACAACTGTGTACGCGGTGGAGATTCCAGAATGAAGTAGGATCGTGGCGACGATCCTATATGAAGTATATACGTGGACCCAACTCCCATGAGTTGGCATAAGGTGGCTAAAACAGGAGCAATCGATGGGCCAAGTGAGGTAGCTCCTCCGATCGGGCACATTCCTTCGATACTATATTCTGACTTTGTGATTGATATAGTGGCCACACTTGATTTTTTGATTTAGGAGTGTGTTCCGAGGTAGGCGGTAGTGGCTGCTATGCGTTACCACTTACCCGGAAGTGTAACTGATATATCTACCCTGGCATTGCCTAGTTGTGCCTTGTCACCTACCCTATCGAGACCACTATGAGTTTGTTTTGTACCATACCTATGGAGCGCCCTCTGACGACATCCAGTACGGGAAAGATTACGGTACTGTATAGACTATGAGAATATATAAAATGTGTTAAGGGGGGTATGGATAACTCCTTAATGCTATTTTAATAGTTTACTTTACTTTAGACATTATAATAGCGCATATTACTTCATAGTATATAGTTTAACGGATCCTTAAAGGATGATTATGTCAAACATCTTTTAAGTTACTTGTATTTTAGTGGTTATTTCACTTGAGTTGGATTTATTGATATAATATTGTTAATCCTTAATCGAGTGTTTTGTGTTTTGCTTTAAGCTTGGGTCAGACTGAGTGTACGGGTATTCGAGACTCACCTTTGGGGTTGGAGCTTTGCTTGGAGATCCATCTATCGATTCTTCTTTCAGTTATTCAGTTGATTCCAGTGATGTATTCAGATTTTGTATATGACTATTCTTTTGAGACATCTATGTATTCGAGACCTTTGTTGTATCTTATTTAACTCGGTTGTATATATAGTAGCTTCATGAACTACAATTCTTTTGTTTCCGCTGCATTATTGTTATATTACTCTGTATCTGTGATTCTATGATTATTTTATTCACTGTATAAGCTGAGTGTTTCCAAATTTAAATTAACAATCTGATTTTTTTACCAATTCAAGTCCGACATGTGTAGATGCGAATGGTTGAAAATACAAGGATGTTACATGTGGTTTCAAAGCTCTAGTTTTAGGCAAAAATCATTATATGGAGTAAATTTAATTACAGAATCACCTTCGTTCGTGCTTGAATCTTTTCCTCTTTGACTCAATTCCCTTTGAAATTTTGGAACGTTTCCCTCGGTTCCAAAATCCATTCTTGTCTCTTCTTATTCGTATTTTCTTGATTCTGGCGCATCCCATAGCTCCATTGTATGGTTTGTAACAGGGTGAAACTCCATTACAATAGGCATCGATTCACCAAAGATTTCTGTATCATTGGTTTAGATGCTGCTATCTCTTGCTATACCTAATCTATCTCTTGTTCGATTTGCTTTATAATTCTACATCGATCGTATTCTTGAAGTCACGGTTGACCCAGTTAAGGTTGCCAGCGATTTATATAAGTCTATCCATACTTCTATTTTTTGGTTGATTATCTTATCTCCCTTTCGAGCCAATCTCTTTTGGTTAGAATTCTCTTTGATTAGAGTTCCTCTAAATTTAAATCTCTATCCTTGTTTTGAAATCCATTTTTCTTGAATCATCGAGTGAGGGAGTGTATTTGTAATTAATATAAAATTGTTTTATAGATAGTATTGTTTGACTTGTTGATGTTGATTTGGGATTTTGATCGATTCGTTTGATCAATGCTACCGATAGGAATTCCAAAGCACTTGAACAGAACAAACTGACAAAATATTATTTCCAAATTTAGTAAGTGAAATAATTTTTGTATGATTATATTATATATATATATATATAAGTAAATTTTCCGAAAGATAATAGTAAATTGAATTGGTTGTTGATATTTAATTTTCATTTGTTAAATCAATGACTTTTGCCACATAAAATAAATAAATGGAATTACAAAACATAGTTTATATTTTGATTTGGAATTTGAAATGAATTTAAATTTAGAATTTGAGAATTTAATTTTCGGTGATTTCAAACTTTGGTTTTAAAATTTTAAAATATATATCATTGAAAGTATTTTTGAATAGAAATTGTTTCCAAAGAATTTTAAATGTTTATGTAACGGCCCAGAATTTTCGATCTCGAAAATTCCGGATAGTTAGGAAAAAGAAGAAAGAGATAGAAGAAGAAGAAAAAACACCACAAAGATTCTCACATTTGCAGCGGGTGAAAATATAATATCAAATAATAACAGTTTACAAAAGAATTCTGTATCTGTCAAATACATTTATAATACAATAGAGTTCCACATATATACAGACACTGGATATACACAATCATCATGTCTCAGATAAAATACAATATAATACAGCGGAAACACTCCATACGTTCTTACCATCCAGCTCGCCTCCTGAGCTCCAAAACGTCCTTACCTGAAAATCTGTAATACTCGGTTTGACCCGAGCATTACATCAAAGTAACACCCGGGTCAGGCTGGAAACCAGCGTGAGTAAAACCATCTAACATGGAATACAAAGCATACAACTTATATAAAACCCGGGGTAACTCGTATCAATTTACAAATACACAATTTGTTATAGACATCACTTATTTTACACATCAATTTTCCAAGTACCAAAATTTAGATTAAATAGTCCAATTCACTTAAATCATTTCATTCCAGCCTATTGATTTCACATATCAATCTATAAAAATTCGAAGTGGTTTCGAGTATTTTCAAATACCCGACCCCGGTCTCTTCGAGTCTCATGTCATCCTAACCCAAGTTATCCAAATAAATTACACTTCAAACTTTAAATACAGGATGTCCCTTCACACAACAATTCGTCATTGATAGATAACCACATTATCTTGTCCTCCCAAACATATGTTACTACAAATCATTTCATATCAGAGATATCAACTCATTCAAGGCATCCAGTACCATTCAATCATCCATAAGCAACTTGATCACTTCCAAAATAAATTTAATCACTTCTAATTGAATTACTAACCTCAATCACTTTGATTCCTTCACTTGAAAATAATTAATTTCAAATCAATTAATTAATCATCCCTTAATTATCCATCTTTATTAATCACCCTGGATTAAATATCTTTCAATTACATTCAAGTAATTATCTTTAAATAATTACACAAATTAATTATTCTTAAACAAAAACAATAATTAATCTTTAATTACTTCTCAAATTGATTAACTATAATTAATTACATTAATCCTTAATTACTTATATTAATTAATTTCTCATAAATCACTTATTATTGATTAACTAATCTTAATTAATCAACCTTTAATTACATCACTAATAATATAAATCAATGATTTCTAATTACATTTTAATTTATCCTAATCTAAATTAATTACATTAAGTAATTAATCATTAATTAAACCACAAATATTAATCACTCTTGATTAATCACAACCAGTAATTAACTACCCTTTATTTACTTCATTAAATAAATTAATTACTCATTTTATAAAAGAAGTTTAGAGGAATTTAAAACCAAATTCGTTTTTGAATTCAAATCAATTTAAAAATGCACTTTAACATTCAAGTTGTTAAAGCAATTTAAATTTAAAAACTTTATTTGTTTAAAAACTGAGATTCACTAACTTGAATTCCAGATTTAACTTTGATTTAAAACTTGTTTTAAATCTCTACTTTATAATTTAACTTCAGTTTTTAAAAATCACTTTTATTTCTTTCCAATTCATTCTTATTTTTATTCTATAATTATTTCACTTCCCAAATTTACTCTTATATTTCTTCCCAAAAATCCAATTCTAAATATTTTGATGACCCAGTGTACTGAAATATATTCAAGCAAACCATAGTATTCAATGTTCCAATTATCAATATGATTCATCACAGAATATCAAATATTCTAACACAGAATATTAAATAATCTAAGTAATTTTGGGGAATCCAGTTGGATCCCTTCAATCTGTTTCCCTGCATCCACAGACGTTAGCACAATACCAATTCCACTTCGAGGTGGAATATCACGGTATATGGGATTTATATAATATCATCCTCTATTATGCGGCGCATAGGGTCTCATCCACTATATAATGTGGGAAATCTATCACTCCAATATAAACTATATATTACTATATAATATACCACATCAAATCAATTCAATCATTCAACCAATTATTTAAATTTAACCATTTAAATTTAAATAAAAATCCAGAAGAGTGAGATTAAATCACCTTTGATTTTAGTTTTGCAATCCATTTCCATCACGATTAATTTCTCCACAATTGGACCTTGTAAAAACATTAGATGATTTTATTAATATTTGGATTAATTGAACAATTGATTGCCATTCTATAATTTAATTATCTAATAATTTAATTTAAACTAATTTCCCTTAAAATCCTTTTTGTAACTAAAATAAATTAATTAACATTCCAAAAATCAAACAATTTATTCACAATTCTTTTATCCTACTGTAAAATTATTAATATTATATTATATATAGAAACAGAACTTCACCTTATTGTAAATATATATATTTTTTCTTTTGTAACTAAACAAAACAGAATTTTGTTTACTGTGTAACTATATACATATATATATATATATTCGTAAATTGAAAGAAATAGATATTTTTTAATATAAAAATCCTATTTGTCATACTATTATGTTCTATAATTAGCCAATTCAGATTTTTAAAAATAAAATACAAAGGAATACCTTCACTGCCTTGGCCTCGCCTTTCACCATCAACCCAAGACTCGCGACTCGCCTTCCTTGGCAAAACGTACACGAACGAACCGAAACCCTAATCCTCCAATTCACGTTGCCTGCTCAGAATTTCGGCTACCCAATGACGAACTTGAGAATTGCCTTGCATACCGCAAACTATACGCGAGTGCATGACACCAGCCATGCCTCCGTCTAGCGCCGCGACCCTCCACGACATCGCCACCAAATCTTGACAAAGCTGCCTCCATCGTACGCATCTACACTCGATCACAAGCTTCCACAGTTGCGAGTCGATCACGACAATCCATCACGCCTGGGCGATTCGAAAATCGCTTCACAAATTTCCACAGAGTCGAATTGAAGTTGATGACTTCCATGAATTTGAATTAGATTTAATTCATTTAATTGATTGCGAGCCGTTCCTTGATATCCCAATTCGAAAACAAAATTGAATTGAAAATGAGGGAGAGGAAGGAGATGATTTTCGATCGGCCATTATTATAATTTTTGTTTCGAGCTTTTACTGGAAGAAGTATAAAAAAAATAAGCTGAGGTTTTGATATAAAGTCAGCGTTGAAATGAAATAAAGGGAAAAAGAAGTCTGCATGGAGAATATTTTTGCGTGTAGCAGATGAGCTACAGTGAATATGAGATGAAAGGAAAAGGTTTTGACGTGAAATTAATTTGACTGGTTAAACAATGTATTAATTTGATTTAAATTTGAATTTAAATCGACTCGAATTACACAACCTAAAATCTCCACCTCCTATCGCAACGTGCCGCTAGACGTTTATAATGTTATACCCCTATTCCGAACGCAATGGAAAATGTTTCGAGTCCTAATTCGATCGTATGGAGAAGATAGCTTTTTGGACTTAGTTATTACATTGAATTTTCGATACAAATTTTAACACGTTTATCTACTGTACGATCACACGACAACTCCAAATACTACGAAATTTGAAATTTGATAATAATACAATATTACGGATCTAACGGAACTGGTTTCGTTGAATTCCGAGACTGTGCCTCGGAAGGCTATTTAAATATCAATTTTAAATGATATATTTTTAAATCCGAACGAATCACTTCCAATTTCAATTTAAAAGCTTTTATTATCTTCAGAACTATCAATATAAATTTTACAAGCCTTTAAATTATTTTTAACAGGCTTAAAACTTCAGATTCAACATTTTACCCAACTTCAAATTATTTAGTTCAAATATTTAATTATCAAATAAATAGTGATATTTGAATTCAAGTTAAAAATTAACTTTTAAATATTTAAAATCAATTTAAATATTCCAATTGCAAACATCCAAAAATTCCGGGTCGTCACATTCCTCCCCCCTTAAAAGAATTTCGTCCCTGAAATTGCTAGTTAAGAAGAATGGTCCAATACCCATTTATTTTTTCCCAAAACCAAACAATTCTCAAAACAATTTTTTTATTAAAGACACACTAACCCTTTTTCTAGCTTTCCAAACTTATCCATAAGTCCCAGTAATATTATTTACTTAACAATTCAAATTTAAATTTAAAAACAAATTTTGAATTATCAAAATTTTCTCAAAATTTTTCTAACTCTCTAAATTTCTGAAAAATTTCGTCAGCGTCTCCTTTGCATGGCTAGCTCGGTACAACTACAAAATGGCTCTACGGGCTCCCAAATTCCAAAAGAAAACAAAAAGCCAAGTGGCTAGATCAAAAACCAATCAAATTTCATACAGAAATTTAAACACATACCTTTTTGTCGAGCAATTCAAATTTATCTTCAGAAGTCAAAACCAATTTTATTTTCTCGTTATAATACCTGCATATCCTATTTAGCAATAATATCCAATCATAGCTTTTAAAATTATTTTATACATTTCCTTACAGAAGTTTTCATATCTACTTCTATTCAAATTAGTTTTCCCATTTCCATATGAATTCAATTGGTCTTCAACTTTGAATATTGAATTTTATCTTCCATTTATAACTGATTCATATCATTATTTTAAATTAGCTCCATCCACTAATTTATTTCAATTTCCAATTTGAAATCGTTTTGTTGCTAACAAAAAAAAAAATTCAAAAATTTTCAAAAATTTTCTGACTCCCGAAATTTTCAGAAAATTTTGGCAGAGTCTCCTTTGTACGGAGGAGCTTTTGCAATTTGACAAGAGATATAAATATATATACAGCGACCCACACGGTCAGACAAACAAAAATAGTCCATATTTCCTATTTTTATTGCGTAGGTGTACCTTTATTTAGCAATTTAAGCAAGCAGCTTATTAATTTAGCAATTAGCGAGTCCAAATCCAGCCAAACGGCCTTCAGGTACCTGTACTTACTCTATTTAAATATGTAAGTGCCATATATAGGAAATTTATTTACATTTCACTCATTTTCAATAGCTAACACATGGATTTCATAAGCCATACCTACCAAACAACACTTAAAAGTAATTAATAAGGTTTCAATCACCAATTCATTTGCTTTCACTCGCTTTTCTTACCCTTGCATTCAATTTAAGTGATGTACAACTCACTTACTTACCTTCACTTCATTTATAATTCCAAACAAACTCATATTCATATCAATTGATTCAAAAATCAATTATATTTGCTTCCACTAATTCATAGAATTTAATTAAATCTCGTTTACGTCAAACGGCAATCATTTCTACGCAATTTGATGATATCCATGTGAATAAATAATTACTTAAGTTTTATAACTAATTTAAATTGATTCCGACTCAATTTATTTTTTATATTTTAGTTCATTCACAACCATTTTATTTAGCTCGACGCATTCCATGCTTGTATACTACCAGGCATTTCCAAATTAATTCAACCCAAGCTTTTATTTAATAGTCTACCCTTCCTACTTGAAGTCAAGCTTCTATAAATTTTAAACTTATATTAATTTACTTTAATTTAGTCCAACTTCAAAACTTAAGCTCGCTTCATTTGCATAATAAATTTTCCTTTTCAATTTAGCTTGGTTCTATTTCAATCAAATCTCATTCCAATCTACAAATTTATTTGATTAGTTATTATAAATTTAATTTCCAAATTCAATTCATTCACGACTCACTTAACTAATTACAAGGCCATTTTCAATTTATTTCTACCTTCTTGAACTTAATTTGCAATTCAAACTATTTCTGTTTCAATCCAACTTCCTTTTTATTCGACAAAATTTCAATTGTATTGAATTTACTAACAATTCAAGTCAAATTTAATTTATAATTCAAGTTTTCATTTCCAAACTCCATTAATAACTCCCAATTCAACTACTATTTAACCTATTTAAATCTTATTAACATACCCACTTAACTAATTTATTTAGCTAACTAGCTTGCTCCTTTATATTAAAATTTTAGAAATACTTTTAAATTCACATAATACTATTAAAATGGCTTTTCATAAAAATACTTCTTATAACTCGATGTCTCAACTAGTCCATCCTTGTACTCATAGAAATTCGGTCATACGTTGATTAGGCGTAGAACCAAAAATCTATAAGTACTTGGTAAACCCGTTTTCAACACCTAGTTAAAATACTTGGGAAAATAATTTTATTGGAAATCATCATCCCCATCCATGGTCGCAGTTACATTACAGGGTTACGTTGCCATCGCAGCAACAGTCCATGTAACTGTAGACACTCCGCACCCCTCGATTACGCCATGGAACCCACATAGATCGCAGTTACATTGCAGGGTTACGTTGCCATCGCAACAAAAGTCCATGTAACTGTAGGCATCAGCGCCCTCAATTTTCGCTGTCAAAAATGAAACTTCTCCACTCTCACATAGGTCGCAGTCTACCGATGTAAAATTAAATTCAGACTGTTGGCTCTCAGCGGCATACACGACTTTCGCTATGTTACCATAGGTCGTAATCTACCGATATAAAATCAAACGCAGACTGTTGGCTCTCAGCGGCATACACGACTTTCGCTATGTTACCATAGGTCGTAGTCTACCGATACAATATCAAACGCAGACTGCTGGCTCTCAACGACACACACGACTTTCGCTATGGTCAGCAGTAGATCGCAGTGACATCGAGTTACACTGTCGTTACAGCATAACCCAAATGCCTCTGTAGGCATCAGCGCCCTCTACTTTCGCTACACACTACTCATAATCCTCAGGAACTAGTTTTGTTCGGACTCCTCACATGATCAACTTTAGAATCCCTCCTTAGGGTTCAAGGAAGTACCACCCTATAGCACTCCTGAGAAGTTCATTTCAAGGGAGCGTCTTTTTCCCCAGAGCCATTATCAAAACACTTTATACTATACACATATAGTATCTTCCAAATCATACACCTAGTATGAATCTCATATAAATCTTCTTTTCTCAAAATTGATTATCCCAAAATCGATAATTCTCAAACTAGGCTTTCCAAATTCCAATATTGATTTTTCCCAAAGATCAAAAGCCTTTCCAAATCCAAATTTCCCAAAACCTTTTACCAAAATCTTCATAAGATCCTTTATATATATATATTGATATATATAATTTTTTTTAAACTTTGGATCATTTCAAACTTGTATAAAATTCCTTTTATACTTCAAACACTTTCAAAATCCTTTTCTTCCAACAATAGATTCAACAAGGGGAAATTTATCTTATATAACAAAGATATATAAGTTTGTTTATTCAAAATCAAATATTCAAATTTGATTACTCTATAATGTCACTTACCATTTTACCTACTTCCATAAAGTAATTTTTTACCATAGAAATATCCAATTTCCACCTTACTTCATCATATGTTTCACAAAATATACCTTTCATTTCAAAAACCATTTCACATTTCTTATCCACAAATTTCCAATATCGATTTCATTCAAATCCGTACGACGTACACCTATCATCCGTACGCTATACCAATCTGATCGCTCGCTCGATCACACAATTTCACTTCCGAACTAGTATCATCCACCCGACTTCCTAGTGCGGACACAGATCTGGTTTCTTGATCAGAAACCGTCATTCTCCTTGCATAGCCATAACTATGATAGAGAATATCCAGAACCAATCAACAATCCATATGCAGGTTCACCATCGAAAATCGAGTGAAAAATCCCAACTCGGATCAATAAACTATCTCGAAATTCTGTTCTCGAATCTAGATCAAATCACTATATAAATAGAACAATATACGTACATCCTACGTATTTATCTTCATTAATTATTAACTAAATCAATCTCCTTTTTCTATTCACATTCCCTTAGGTTCTTATTCATTTATTCACTATTGCTTCAATCCCATTTGGATTATCACCTCAATTCTTATCTCAAATGGATATTTAATCATAAACAGTTTAAACTCTGTCCAGCTTAAATTTAGAAAATAGCTTGAAAAGTTTAAAAATAGATAAGTAGCTGAAAAACAATCAATAGTTTGTAAAATAGCTGTAAAATAGTTAAGTAATTGTAAAATAGTTGGAAAATAGTTAAATAGTTTCAAAGATTTTAGATGATTGCAAAATAGTTGTAAAATAGTAATTAATTTGTAAAATAGTTGAAAAATAGCAATTAGTTTATAAAACAGTTGAAAATTTGTTAAATAGTTCCAAAAATAATTGTAAAATAAATATAAAATAATTTGGCTTTAAAAGGAAAGGTTGTATATATTAAATAGGTTGGAAAAATAAGTTTATATTAAAACAATTTATATTGAAAATAGTCTAGAGTCAAAACTGTTCACTTCCCCATCGATTCAATTTAAATTTCCACTTCCATTTAAATTGACCCAATTCTATTTGAATAACTTCAGTTTCCATTGAAATTGATTTAACCCCAATTCAAGTTGAATCAATCTTGATTTCTTTCCCAATTCAAATCAAATTCCATTTGATTTTAAACCTATTCAACTTTAATTACAATTCCAAATTATTCCTATCAATTTGGACTAATATCAATTGAACCCACTTTAATTTCAAATCATTTCAATTCAATCCAATTCAAATTTTCCATTTAAAATTTTAAACTTGTACATCTTCAATCACAAATCCAATTAATTTAAATCAGATTCAATTTGAACGAATTCAATTCGAATTTCAAATTTAAACCATCCCTAATTATATAAATTCGAGTTAAATTTTTAAGTGTTGATTTAATCCTTTAAATCAAATCAACTTATCTCTTTAAACCATTTAATTTTGAATCCATTACAAACTTATCTTCATTTAATTTTAATTTGGTTGTATTTCTATTACCACTTAATTCTCATTATTAAAATTTTCAAATAATATAACAGCTAATTACCTTAATATTTATTAGAAAGAAATATTGCTTTATATATCAAAATATTTTCTTATATAAAATCATTTAAAACCTTTACATAAAAAAATAACAAGTACGCGCTCATACACACACACACACTCAACTCATTCTAGGATACCTTTGACCCTATCCTTAATGAGTAGTCCCAACAGAGCCAAGGTTCTCGCTTAAACTTTAGCTCTGATACCAACTGTAACGGCCTGAAATTTTCGATTCCGAAAATTCCAAATAGTTAGGAAAAAGAAGAAAGAGATAGAAGAAGAAGAAGAAGAAAAAAACACCACAGAGATTCTCACATTCGCAGCGGATGAAAATGTAATATCAAATAATAACAGTTTACAAAAGAATTGTGTATCTGTCAAGTACATTTATAATACATCAGAGTTCCACATATATACAAACACTGGATATACACAATCATCTTGTCTTAAAAAACCATAATATAATACAGCGGAAACACTCCATACATTCTTGCCATCCATCTCGCCTCCTGAGCTCCAGAACATCCTTACCTGAAAATCTGTAATACTTGGTCTGACCCGAGCTCTACATCGAAGTAACACCCGGGTCAGGCTGGAAACCAGCGTGAGTAAACCCATCTAACATGGAATACAAAGCATACAACTTATATAAAACCCGGGGTAACTCGTATCAGTTTACAAATTCACAATTTGTTATAGACATCACTTCTTTCACACATCAATTTTCCTAGTACCAAAATCTAGATTAAATAGTCTAATTCACTTAAATCATTACATTCCAGCTTATTGATTCCACATATCAATCTATAAAAATTCGAAGTGGTTTCAGGTATTTTCAAATACCCGACCTCGGTCTCTTCGAGTCTCATGTCATCCTAACCCAAGTTATCCGAATAAACTACACTTTAAACTTTAAATACAGGATGTCCCTTTACACAACAATTCGTCATTGATAGATAACCACAATATTCTGTCCTCCCAAACATATGATACTACAAATCATTTCATATCATAGATATCAACTCATTCAAGGCATCTAATACCATTCAATTATCCATAAGCAACTTAATCACTTCCAAAATTAATTTAATCACTTCTAATCAAATTATTAACCTCAATCACTTAGATTCCTTCACTTGACATTAATTAATTTCAAATCAATTAATTAATCATCCCTTAATTATCCATCTTAATTAATCACCCTGGATTAATTATCCTTCAATTACATTCAAGTAATTATCTTTAATTAATTACACAAATTAATTATTCTTAACCAAAAACAGTAATTAATTTTTAATTACTTCACAAATTAATTAGCTGTAATTAATTACATTAATCCTTAATTACTTATATTAATTAATTTCTCATAAATCACTTATTATTGATTAATTTATCTTAATTAATCAACCTTTAATTACATCATTAATTATATAGATTAATGATTTCTAATTACATTTTAATTTATCCTAATCTAAATTAATTGCATTAAGTAATTAATCATTAATTAAATCACAAATATTAATCACTCTTGATTAATCACAACCCGTAATTAACTACCTTTTTATTTACTTCATTAAATAAATTAATTACTCATTTTATAAAAGAAGTTTAGAGGAATTTAGAACCAAATTCATTTTAAATTCAAATCAATTTAAAATTGCACTTTAACATTCAAGTTGTTAAAGCAATTTAAATTTAAGACCTTTATTTGTTTAAAAACTGAGATTCACTAACTTGAATTCTAGATATAACTTTGATTTAAAACTTGTTTTAAATCTTTACTTTACAATTTAACTTCAGTTTTTAAAAATCACTTTTATTTCTTTCCGATTCATTCTTATTTTTATTCTATAATTATTTCACTTCCAAAATTTACTCTTATATTTCTTCCAAAGAATCCAATTCTAAATATTTTGATGACCCAGTGTATCGAAATATATTCAAGCAAACTATAGTATTTAATATTCCAATTATCAATATAATTCATCACAGAATATCAAATATTCATAACACAAAATATTAAACAATCTAAATAATTTTAAGGAATCCAGTTGGATCCCTCCAACCTGTTTCCCTACATCCACAGATGTTAGCACAATACCAATTCTACTTCGAGGTGGAATATCGCGGTATATGGGATTTATATAATATCATCCGCTATTATGCGGCGCATAGGGTCTCATCCACTATATAATGCGGAAAATCAATCACTCCAATATACACTATATATTACTATATAATATACCACATCAAATCAATTCAATCATTCAACCAATTATTTAAATTTAACCATTTAAATTTAAATGAAAATCCAAAAGAATGAGATTAACTCACCTTTGATTTTGGTTTTGCAATCCATTTCCATCACGATTAATTTCTCCACAATTGGACCTTGTAAAAACATTAGATGATTTTATTAATATTTGGATTAATTGAACAATTAATTGCCATTCTATAATTTAATTATCTAATAATTTAATTTAAACTAATTTCCCTTAAAATCCTTTTTGTACCTAAAATAAATTAATTAACATTCCAAAAATCAAACAATTTATTCACAATTCTTTTATCTTACTGTAAAATTATTAATGTTATATTATTTATAGAAACAGAACTTCACCTTATTGTAAATATATATATTTTTTCTTCTGTAACTAAACAAAACAGAATTTGCTTTACTGTGTAACTATATACATATATATATTCGTACATTGAAAGAAATAGATAAATTTTTTTTATAAAAATCATGTTTGTCATACTATTATTTCCTGTAATTAACCAATTCAGATTTTAAAAAATAAAATACAAAGGAATACCTTCACTGCCTTAGCCTCGTCTGTCACCATCAACCCAAGACTCGCAACCCACCTTCCTTGGCCAAGACGCACACGAACGAACCGAAACCCTAATCCCCCAATTTGCGTTGCTTGCTCAGAATTTCGGCTACCCAATGTCGAACTCGAGAATCGCCTTGCTCACCGCAAACTATATACGAGTGCGCGACACTAGCCACGCTTCCATCTGGCACCGCGACCCTCCACGACATCGCCACCAAATCTCGACAAAGCTGCCTCCATCGCACGCATCTACACTCGATCGTGAGCTTCCATAGTCGCGAGCCGATCGCGACAATCCATCACGCCTGCGCGATTCGAAAATCGGCTTCACAAATTTCCACAGAGTCAAATTGAAGTTGAGGACTTCCATGAATTTAACCGAGATTTAATTCATTTTATTGATTGCGAGCCGTTCCTTGATATCCCAATTCAAAAACAAAATTGAATTGAAAATGAAGGAGAGGAAGGAGATGATTTTCGATCAGCCATTATTATAATTTTTGTTTCAAGCTTTTATTGGAAGAAGTATGAAAAAAATAAGCTGAGGTTTTGATATAAAGTCGACGTTGAAATGAAATAAAGGGGAAAAGAAGTCTGCGTGGAGAATATTTTGCTTCTACAGATGAGCTACAGCGAATATGAGATGAAAGGAAAAAGTTTTGACGTGAAATTAATTTGACTGGTTAAACAATGTATTAATTTGATTTAAATATGAATTTAAATCGACTCGAATTACACAACCTAAAATCTCCTCCTCCTCCTATCGCAATGTGTCGCTAGGCGTTTATAATGTTATACCCCTATTCCGAACGCAGTGGAAAAAGTTTTAAGTCGTAATTCGATCATATGGAGAAGATAGCTTTTTGGACTCAGTTATTACATTGAATTTTCGATATAAATTTCAACGCGTTTATCTACCGTACGATCACACGACAACTCCAAATACTATGAAATTTGAAATCCAATAATAATACAATATTACGGATCCAATGGAATTGGTTTCATCGAATTCCGAGACTGTACCTCGGAAGGCTATTTAAATATCAATTTTAAACGATGTATTTTTAAAGCCAAACGAATCACTTCCAATTTCAATTTAAAAGCTTTTATTATCTTTAGAACTATAAATATAAATTTTACAAACCTTCAAATTATTTTTAACATGCTTAAACTCCAGATTCAACATTTTTCCCAACTTCAAATTATTTAATTATCGAATAAATAGTGATACTTGAATTCAAGTTAAAAATAAAATTTTAAATATTTAAAATCAATTTAAATATTCCAATTGCAAACATCCAAAAATTCCGGGTCGTCACAGTTTAAATCATGCTCTCCTCTTATGTCGGTGGAAAATAATTTTGGTGAAGGCGGTCGCATCATCGACATTCATTTTCGAGTTTCGAAGTGGAGAGGCCATCGGTAGCTTTGCTACACCTTGTTTTGGAAAAAAAAATTGATCTGAAATTTCTTTAGTATGACTTGATTTATTATATATATATATGTATATGATTATAGTTTTGATTTGATATATATAATATATATATTTATCTCTAAATGGTTTGAGGTCAATCGGAAATTTAATTCTTAAATTTTATTTTAAAGGCGATTTCAATTATAAAATGAAGCCAAAAAATTTGAATAAATATTTAAACTTGAAATAATTGAATTGGGAAAATTTTACTTGTATAATACTCAATTGCATTCCAACATAACTTACCTTAATCGTCCAGAAGTTGAATATGTAATCGAATAATTTACAATGTAAAATGATGTTAAAAGAATTTATAAATAAATTTGAGTGGTTAGAATAAATGTTATATACTTAACTTAATGATTATAGAAGTGTCAATTATGATAAATTGGGTAAAGTAATAATTAATAAATAAGATAAAATAAACTTTGCTTTGAAGGAATTAATAAATTGAATTAAAATCAACTTATTGAAATACCTTAAATTTAAAATCAATCTTGAATATAAATTAATTTAAATAGAAATTTTTATGGTTTGAACTAAGTGTTTTATTTTGTTTTCCAAATCTATTTCTGGTTGTTTCTATTCTCCTATCTCCTTCTTTTTTGAGTGGGGGAGAGTGTAACGACCCGTAAATTTTAGTGGTTTTATTAATTTAATTATTGAATTTTTGTGAAATTTTAAATATTTGAATTTGAAAATAAAATTTAATATTTGGAATACGTCTACTTAAATATAGTAAATGGTAAATTTTCATCTGATAATATGGAAGTTATTTTTCTTGTGTAATTCTATTTCAATTTAAATCAGTTAATATTTGATGATAATGAAATGGTTTCCAAAACGGAATATTTTTATATAATAAATTTGTAAATCATCTTCCAAGTGAGACGTCACATTTTGTTTCATCGAATTTGGATTGCTATTGCTCCGTTTACCTTAATGCTAGCGGATTAGCTGCATTTTCGGTATCGATTATCGACTTTTGATAGGATTATCGTACCACTGATATTTGTATACCTTATTAACCATTTCGTCATGCTAATCTCTGCGATATATTCAATTCTGTGCTTTGAAGTCCGCTGCACGACGAAACCGTGCAACGGTTCACCGTATCGGTACGTTTTGATCCTTTTAAATTCCTCTGCCCATTCAATTGCCCAACGGTCGAATTTCATACGGTCACTTCCATTGTTATTCCTTGGAATCTTGTGCTTGACTTTTCCCATACCCACTACTTTATATTTATGTCGGTACGTTTTGCTCTGCCTTATTCTTTTCACTGTGAACGTATATTTTTATAAATTTATTTTTGCCTCTACTTCTTCTACCTCCTGAGATTTCTCTCTTGTTCGTTCTCTCTATCATCTTATAAAAAAATTTGGAAACTGCTTTCAGTCCTTGCTCCATTCGCCACCGTGTCCACCCATGACCGAAGACCTAAAGCCACTATCTCCATTCGACCTTCATCAACAGAACACCGCTAATACCTGACCTGACTACACCCAAGCAACCGAGCGCGGCCCCATCTTTCACACTCCATAACCCGAGCCTCCACCGAGGACCGCCTCATGCCGTCTTGATAATCTTTTCCAAGCGATGATCGGCAACTGTCCCCTCTTTTGCAGCTTTGTTGGATATTTATATATATATATATATATATTTATATTGTTTATATATCTAAAGATTTATATTAGGTAAAGTCTACTGATATATATAAAGTTTGAAGAAGATATAAAATGGGTTATTTATGCTAAAGTTGTCCACATATATATAAAACGATGTATATTATGTTGGTAAAGTATATATATGTATATATATATATGAGTTTTACAAGATCTGTTGTATGATATGTCATATGAGTTTGTATAATCTATTATCATATATCATTATTTTGTATATTATTATATATTAATAGTTCATAAATATATATATATATATATATATTGTATTATAATGCTTCGTGCTTTAATAATAAAACTTTTGTATGTTATACGTTTTGTAAGATATATACTAGTTCTATATATATCAGGTAGCTTATTTAGATTTTTATTAATATTGAACAAATTTTGTAGTAAATTACTAATATATACATATATACTCGGTTTTTCAGAAATTCTTGTCTGCGTATATCTGCTATATGATTCGAGTTAGATATATGCATATTTTGCATATCTTTTGTCCAATGTCTGAGTTGTATATATATACGTGTTAATACGATATATATGTTATGCTCATTTCGGCCATATAGATATGTTTACAATTATAAAAGTTATAGTATATATATTCTTGTAAAAGGAGGGATTATATGTGTTTACAGTACATATAATTTTTGCAGTAATCATAAATTAATAGCATACATGTATATTTTATTGTATAAATATCTAATGTAGTAGAGCCTGCATGTATGATGCTTGCATATATTTATTTTATATACTCAGATCTGCAAATATATTTTACTTGTATACATGGAATTATATGTGATGTGTTCAATTTTATATAAATACTGCTTTGCAAATATTTTTAAGTATTGTTTGAAAATATAAGATATTTTTGACTTTAAGTTACACGGGCTTTAACTTGAACATTGACTTTTAAATATACGTGGTTAAGGATAATGATTTTTTTGATTATACACACACACACATATTATTATTCGTTTTAAATATTGATTTAATAAAATAATATATATATATATATATATATTCTGTATATATCTAGGTGATTCTGATTCGTTCTCATTAATATCAGCTTTGTTCGTCAAATTTGTACAAATCGTGCTTTGCTTCGAAATTCATGCCTGGATTCATAGCTCATTTCTTTATCTATCATCTCTAGCTTTGAAAGGTGAGTAATCACTCACGATTAACTTTCTTATATTTATTAAATCTGATTTCAATTGAAATGATAATTGAAATATGCTACTGTTAGTTATTAACATTATTATATATATGTTATTATTTGTATCAGTTCACATGTGACATCTGACACTCCTATCTGTTATTTATATTGATGATATATGCCTGTTATATTCATATCTGTTATCACTCTGCAAGTTCCCTGTTAGTATAGAATTCACTATGGGTTGAAATGATACATACCCGAACGATCTGTATAATAGGAGAAAATCATTATGGGTTGAAATGATAAACCCAAGCGATTTTCATTGAATTAAATTTGGGATTGCGGGTTGAAATGATATATACCGTATATATATATTTAAATTGCAAATTGAATGATAAATATATGTATCACTTGACCATAGGGTAGAAAATTTATACAGATACCGTTAGTTTCTATATATATATATAAATATTTTTTGAAATTGATTTCTATGGTTTTGGAAAGAAATACATGGTTTAATAAATATTGATTTCAAGATATTATATATAAATGTATTCTATAAAGTTTAAATTCTTGATTTTATATTTATATGTTTTGAAAATTTTAAAATTATAAGTTAGTTTTGAAATTATAAATTTTAAGAATTTACTTATAATTGTACTATTTTAAAATATGTATATATTAGTTTTATTATAAAATAAGTTTGATAATAAGATTTAAACTAATAAAGTTTGATTTAATTTATATACAATATGTTTAAGTATTTACTTAAAATTATATTTTCAAATATAGAGTTTATAATAAATTTTAGTAAATTAAGGTTGGAAAGATAGATTTGAAATTTATTGGAAATGGTATTTAATTAAGAATTTTATTTAATTTAATCGATTTGAAACTTATTAAATTTGAGATTTTAAAGGATATGATTTTCATAACTTCATTTTTGGTTTAATAGTGATTTAATGAATATTTCAAATTTACATAAATTGAAATGGTATATTCAGTTATTTAAATTTGGAATTTGAGCTTTTATTTAAATGATATTGGATTTTTACTTAAGTGAATATTTCAAACTAAATAATAATGAATTTAATTTGAGATATTAAGGAAATTATCGAATTTAGTTTTGAAAATGTGGAATCTTTAAAGCTTTGAAATATATTGAAACTGAAATGGTTTATTTTTTGGTTGAAATTTGTATTTGAAATCGATATAATTTGAAATGGTTTATTGAGAAACTGAATTGAATTGAAATTGATGAATTGAGATTGAATTAAATTTGAAATTTTGAAATTCAAGCTGATTTGGGATCGATTTGTGAAATTTGAGGAAGCTATTTTATTATATTAAGTATTTTTAAATTATATTTTACTTTATAAATTATTTTCATGTAAACTATTTTAATATAAGTCACTTTAATATAAACTATTTTAATATACTAACTATTTATATAAACTATTTTAACCTAAAACTACTTTATATAAACTATTTTATTTTATAAACTATTTTATTTTATATACTATTTTAATATCTAAACCGGTTAAGAGGGAATTGTTGTGGTTTTCCAAAGTATTATGATTTCAAAGTGTTACGATTTCAAAATGTTATGATTTCAAAGTGTTATGATTTCCAAAATATTATGATTTCTAAATTATAACTTCCAAAGTGCAATGATTTCAAAATGTGGTGATTTCCAAAGTGTTATAGTTTCAAGTGTTTTGGTTTCAGAAGTGTTATAACTTTGAAAGTACTATGATTTTGGAAGTGAATATATTTGAAATGGAAATGATATCGTATTGATTTCGTTTTGAAATGGAAATGATATCGTATTTACATGGTTTTGAAATGGAAATGGTATTTTGGTTTTGAAGTATAAACTACTTTGCAATGACCGTGGTGTTATAATAACGATTGGTTGTTAAAGAGACTGGGATCGAATATTGTCATACTCTCTGCTAATACCGAAAACCACTTTAACAACTGTGTATGCGGTGGAGATTCCAGAATGAAATAGGTGGTGGTGACGATACTATATGAAGTATATATGTGGAACCAACTCCCGTGAGTTGGCATACGGTGGCTAAAACAGGAGCAATCGATGGGCCAAGTGAGGTAGCTCCTCCGATCGGACACATTCCTGCGGTACTATATTCTGACTTTGTGATGGATTTGGTGGCCACACTTGATTTTTTTATTAGGAAGTGTGTTCCGAGGTGGGCGGTAGTGGCTGCTGTGCGTTACCACCAGCCCAAAAGTGTAATTGGTATATCTACTCTGGCATTTCCTTGTTGTGCTGTATCACCTACCCTATCGAGACCACTATGAGTTTGCTTTGTACCATACCTATGGAGTGCCCTCTAACGATGCCCAGTACGGCATAGATTGCAGTACTGTTTTGACTATAGGAATTATAAAATGTGTTAAGGGGGATATGGGTAATGCCTTAATGCTATTGTAATAGTTTACTTTACTTTAGACATTATTATAATAGCATATATTACTACTTGGTAGATAGTTTAATGGATCCTTAGAGGATGGTTATCTCAAACATCATTTGATTTACTTGTATTCCAGTGGTTACTACACTTGAGTTACATTTATTGATATAAGAATGTTAGTCCTGACTCGAGTGTTTTGTATTTTGCTTTACGCTCGGGTCAGACTGAGTGGACCAGTATTCGAGACTCACCTTTGGAGTTGGAGCTTCGCTTGGAGATCCATCTATCGATTCTTCTTTCAGTTATTCAGTTGATTCCAACGATGTATTTAGATTTTGAATTTGACTATTGTATTGAGACATCTATGTACTCGATACCTCTATTGTATCTTATTTAACACTGTTATAAATATAGTAGCTTCATGAACTACTATTCTTTTGTTTCCGCTGCATTATTGTTATATTACTCTGTGTTTGTGATTCTGTGATTATTTTATTTACTGTTTTTGCTGAGTTTTACCAAATTTAAATTAACAATCTGATATTTTAACCAACTCCAGTCTGACATGTGCGGATGCGAATGGTTGAAAATACAAGGATATTACAGAAAGGGTTGCAGATGCAGCTAGGGATAAGCCCCATTCAAATGAATTCCTCTCTAATTGATCATTAGCCAATTATAAATTATTACCCCTTCGAAACACCCCTTTCAATCAGGTAAAGTGGTGGTCCATTCTTTTGAAACTGGTCCAGTTTGTAACTGTCTAAGCTCCACTTTGTCCTTCCTATCTAAGATCGACCTAGATGTCCCCTAGTTTCATTGATTCACCAGTGTCGAAACCTCGTCATCATTCTTATTTTCATTGTTTTATGTTGTTCTGATGATGTGTTTCGACTATATATACCCAAGTCGATCTTATTTATTGCATATACAAAAGGAAGTTAAGAGAATAGGTTAGAATCATGTGCAATGGATCATTAGGCTAGCTAATGATCTAACTGATGTTTCTCGTCGTCAAAATCCTTAATGAACTAGCCATATTTCCTATATTATTAATCCAAAATGAATTACAATTAAGAGAGCTTTTTCCCCAATATGATTTAGGGTTTCTAGAGGATTTAATTGCAGCTAATAAATTGGAGTGAAAGAAATGAATTTGGATTCCAAAATTCGGTCCCCAAACTGGACCCCTTGGGTCTTTTCTATAGATGTAGGTCGGCCCCTTCCACGCCTTTGCCCTCGACTCGTTCTAAAGGATCCCTTCTTATATGCCGCCTCATGCCTTTTGTCTTGGTCGAAAGGCCTCGTCTGCCTTCGATGCTGTTGAATGGCATCTCCTTTGAATCCTTCGATTTACCCTTGCGCTTTCTTTATCTTTCATCAGACCTTTCGACTAAGTCGAAAGGGTCTTTTATTAACCTTTCTCCTTCGTTAAGCCTTGAGTATCTCTTTTCTCTGCTTTGTCCAGTACACCTTTCGACATTGTCGAAAGGTCTTCTAATGCGTCTTTCTCTTCTTGTTGCCTTATTGTCATCGGAAGTAAAAATAGGAGACTTTCGACTCTATCGACGGGTTGTTCATAGGGGCTTCGCAGATATATTGATACACCAATGGTTTTGATGATCTTAAGTAGCTTCTAAATGCATGCCTATGAATTGATGCAGAACCTTCCCCTAATGTCATTAGCTTCGACCAGTTCGCAAGGTTTGTGTATGCTTTCAAAACGGTTGTTATGAGGACGAAACCTTTAGTTCTAAAAAGTTTGGCGCGTATATGGAGATTAATATTCATTGCCTTCAAAAGGGGGTTCCGAAGCTTTCTTTGTAGACCCATTTGTGTCGAAAGGTCCTAGTGAGGCGGAAAGTTAGATATGCTTCCCCTTTTTCATCCTTTTCAAAGGCTTGCACATGTTTCACCACTACAAAACAGGTCATTTGCATCGGTTGTTTACCCCCCTTTTGCATCAGTTCAACAACCGATGCATATGCAACCGATGCAACAAGCTTAACACTTTTGCATCAGTTCTGAAACCGATGAAAAAAAGTCCTTTTTTCATTGGTTGTTACTAACAACTGATGCAAAATATCATGGTTGATTGCTTGGACACAGCCCCCATGTTGCATCGGTTGTAATGAAAACCGATGCAACAAAGGAACTTGTTGCATAGGTTGTTGTTGAAAACCGATGCAAACTAATCCCTCTATTGCATCGGTTTTTTATAACAACCGATGCAAACTAATCCCCCTATTGCATCAGCTATTTATACCTGATGCAAAAAGCCATTCTCAGAAACCATTATTACAGTACTCAAATAGACTATATATATTATTGATTATAACAAACAATTATTGCATGCAATATTACAATCATTCAAAATTAAATTTGATGGCAAATACATAATCAGATTTAATAAATAGCATAAGTGCACGGGTTAATACATAATCAGATTTAATAAATACAGTGCTCTTAGATTTAATAAATACAGTACTATTAGATTTAATAGCATAAGTCCACTTACATCAACCAAGCATCGCCAAGGCATCTGCAACCTTCACTTCACTACTCTCTGTCACTTCCTTCTCAACATAAACCACAACAACAAAAATCAACTTACTGCAACATACCAACCGAACTGCACATACCAACCACGTCCTCCATCAACAACAAACATATCATAGTGCTACACATAACCACTATTACATTGCCACTGCGAACGTACTCCACATAACCATAACCCACCACCATTCTCACAAACAAACCCAGTCCTTACACCCCTTCCATCCCCTACCATACATTACTGCAACAAAATACTTCTGCTGCAAGAATCAACAACCCATCAACACATACACTCACTGTCCATAATAACCACCAAACCATTTGCATTCATCCACTACTGCTCATAATTCCCTTGCCACTATCTTCACTGCACTACACTTCCCACAACAGTTCAATAGTCATCAAAAACTTCCCATAACAAACATCTTCCCAATGCATACTTCAAACTCCATCTACATCATTGGTCCATACATCCATCATCCTCCTTTCTGCCCACTTTTGCAACCACACAAACTCCACAAACCAGTCACCAGTTCATCAACACTACCCACTACATCACCAGTCATCACTACCACTACCATCATACATTTCCTTCGACCTGCCTGTACACTTCTACACTCCATTACTTATTCACCTCAACATCCACTCGTCACAAACAATTCTCCTTCACTTGCCACTGTCAAACAATCATGTTACTGAGTCCACTTTTATTGCCCATTAAACTTTATCAATATATGCAGCAGATCTAGCTCTATCTGGGCCTGTTCTTCTTCACATTCTTCTCAAACTTCCTGCTCCAATATTAAAATATCCTTTTCTTTATCAGTCAAAACTTAAAAGAGTGTGATAACCAGATGTATTATAACTATCAAATATTCAGTCTACTGAAGAAGCAACAACTGAATTAATATTTTGTTTAAAACTTCAAATTTTCAAACAACAATGCAACAAGCAAAAAAATAAAAAAAATATGTTCACCTGACTTGAGAATATAATAGCGAGTTTGGAACAATGATGGTAAATTTCTCAGCAGTTATCAAAACTTGTGATTGTGAGTCCCATTTCCACGACTTGTCCTTCAATTGATCAGCCTGCAAATATAAAGTACTGTTAAGACTACAGTAATGATCAAAATAAGAAGAGTACAAATATGGTGAAGCATGAAATCGGCCATCTACTCCAAATTGAATATAATTATAAATTAATTTCAACTGCTTTTTTCCTAACATCATTATAAAAGTACAACTTTCGATGACACAAAAACTATATAAAATGACGGATACAAAAAAATGGATAATGTCTACAAAATTGTAGAAGAAGAAGATGGATACTAAAAAATGCATAGCACATTAAGAAATCAAGGCATTGTGTAAAATAATACCTAAATCATGGTCAAAGTTCTATATGGAAATACATTACATAACAAAATCTGTTTATAAAAATATAAGTAGATTTTAAAATTGTACTTTTATAATATTAGCACATGCAGTGACGAGCTACAAACTATTTGAATTAGAAACATTTTCCAGTGTTAATTTATCATATTAAATTGTTAGATTCATGTGTTCAATAAGCAATTTACTGTTAAACTTCGGATGAAGGCATTTTTGATTATAGTGGATATTTGTTTTCATTTTTGGATTAATTATACTTTTATATTATTTTAGTTAGTTAGTTAGATATTTAATGTAAAACAAAACGGGTTGAAAATTATCCATTGTTGGATAAAGGGTCAAATTTAGAAGGTGAAAACCCAAGGCGTTGATTTGTCTATCCATGGATTAGAAGTGCTTAGAAGTCAAGCTACAGTTTAGTGGGTTATCATGCTGCTGACTATCACATACGGCTTCCATATCCTCCATTTGGCCAAATAAATATGAATCTATTATGAACAAAAAAATAGCTATATAAATATGAATCTAATATGGAAAAAACAATAATATGTGAAGTTGTATTGTTAGTGTTATAACATACTCAGAGCCATTCAAGAGGATTTCTAAATATAAATATACATACCAGAAAGTAATTAAGTGAAGAACAGGATTAACGCTCAAGCTAAAAGTATAAATATTATGGTGATATCAATGTACATTAATCACAAAAATGAGGCCCAAAACATATGCAGGAAATCATCCTTTCACACATATCTATTACTTATATAGAAAAGGTTGCACATCATTTGCAGCATTGATACAAAACAGGTTATGGGTTCGAATGGCCGGTTCCCTTTTTCAAATCATTTTTCCTCGGTGGAGGCGGCTATCCTAAATCAGTGCTTTCTGGTTTTGATATCGATGTCTTGACCACAGCGTTCAATGTAAGTGTTATTTTTAACGATTAATTTATAACAATTTAGACACGTATGTCAGTTGAATGTTTTGGTTGCAGGTGACTACTAAAGAAATCAGTGCTATAACAGGTAGCTCTAGCTCTGGTCCAATCGTCTACATCACTGGCAAGGCTGCTGATGAACCCCATAGAATCTGTTTGATCCTGAACTCAAAGCTTCAAGAAACAAGACATTTGCTGAATGAGGAAGAAGAGAAAAACAATAACAAACCTTGGACATCATTAACAAGCCTTTTGAACTCGATACTTGGCTTGAACAACAACGACATACTGAATGGGGATTCTAAGGCGGTGCATGGCCCAGACTTATACAACGTTTACGATCGGGCCCCTAGCTTTAGAAATAGATTTAGGTGGACGATCTCTCTAGAAGAGCATGACTACCATCCGCTAAAACATTCAGACATTGGAGTTTATCTAGTGAATCTGACAGCAGCATCCATGCTAGCACCACATGTTAATCCACAAGCTACAGAGTATGGAATCGTGCTAGCCGGCTATGGTATCAGCAATCGAACTTATTTTTAGAAATAAACTAACATGATTTTATTCCATCTTTTCCTCAATAAATCGGTACATTTTTCAGTTTAAACTTAGGTCCTACTTTTATACTTTACTCATAGAAAACAATTGAAATTCTACTAGTGACGTTGACAATAAACATGAAACAAAGAGTAGAAAGATCAAATGGAGATACTCAATTGGACACCTATACTCTAGAAGGTAATGTTAAGCAGGTAAGACAATGGTACCTGTATCCTGAAATCTTATATCTTAATGTAAGTGGAAATGAAAGCATGACTGCTTCGTGTTAACTTTGACAGATAAATCAGAGCAACGCTCCGCTAAACTCCATTCCAATGATTCCGTCGAGCTTCCCTTCCGAATCTCTACCTGACCATACCAATATCGTCGAGCTCGTCACCTCCAGTAGAAACATGACCGTATCCCCCCTCCACGTATTACTGTAGCAACGCAATTATCTACGGGGCACCGACCTTCCCCCAATCTCGATCATAGATGCTAATTTCTTCGCTGAACTCGAATCCGTCCTCCATTATCACCAATTCTCCCTCAAATTGATGCAAACCGAAGCCCTAGTTCAAAGTCCCCACTGTCGAAGCCTAGACAAGCAAAGCACCCATAAAAATGCATATGAAAATGAAGCTATCCGCGAACGAAAGATTTTGAGGCTTGTTTCGTATTTTTATATTGAGCAGATTTTTATATATTGATTTTTGAATTCAAACATTTTTTCTTTTCTCTGGCCGAGTTTAAATAATGGAAAGGGGAAAAAAAAATTCTTGCACTAAGATTCTGTGGAGGAGAAGAATTTTTTTTTCGAGTGGGCTATCTAGGAGGATGGAGTACATTTGTCCAATGTAGTAACTTTGGAGCCAATTTTTCATTATTTCCCACCTAAATTTTATATCTTTGCCATCAACATGTAGCTGCATCGGTTGACTTTAAAATCGATGCGACTAAAACTATTTGCATCGACGTATTCGCATCGGTTGTTGGTGATAACCGATGCAAATTTGATTTTTTATTACCTATTGCTTTCCACATACTAATTGCATCAGTTATTAAGATAGAACCGATGCAAATAGTTCTATTTGCATCAATTTTTACTTCAACCGATGCAAATGAGGCGAAGCAATATGCACTTTTTGTACCAGTGTTTTATTACCTTGAAGGTTGTAACAACCCGCAAAAAAATTCTGAAATATTTTAAATGAAAATTCATTGAAATGTTGAATATAATTATTTTAAAATTGATAAATTTGAAAATTTAATGTATAATTTTGAGTTTTGATGTGGAATGTTCTTCCAAATTTAATAAAATAATGATTTTTCTTAAAATACAAATTTTGGTCAACTTGGTCAAAGTTTGACTTTCTTTGAAAAGTTTAAAATTTGAAATTTGAAATTTTACTTTTTTTATGAAGGTGGGTTTAATTATAACATTTCTTTGTTTTTTGTTTTGTTAGATTTTGATTTCTACTTCTTAAAATTTACAATTTTTGGCGTATTACACGCCATTATTTTCCTTTAACATTCATCTTATTTACATTGTGACTTTGGGCTTGTAGTAATGGGAGAAGGGATTCCTTTTGTAGATGAGAAGCCACCTGTTGAGTAGACCATATAATATCCTAGGATTTTCTAGACCCCTCATTCTTCTTTTATGCCTCCACAGAAAATTGATGTTAGTTCTTCTTCCTCCTTCTTCTAAAAACCCTGGACCTTCTTCTTCTCTAAATTTTGTTCTCCTCTAAAATTTCTCCTTCCTTCTTCCTCAAAATTTTCAGCCACACCTATCTCCTTTTCCTCCAAACAAAAACCCACTTCTCCTCCTTCCTTTTCCCCTGTTCCTCTTCATAAATTTCGACGTCCACCTTCTTTTCTTCTAACCAAAACCTATAGCCGAACCATCTCACCTCCTTCCTCTTTGCTTTTCCTTCGCCATGACCATCTCCTCCACCACCAAAACCCTAGGCTGAGCCTCTACCAAAACCTAACCCTAGGACGAGCCTTCTCCACCAAAACCTAGCCTAACCTAGTCAAAACTCCTATGGCCAAACCCACCTAACCCAAAACCTAGCCATGGCAAAGCCTAGCATAGTCCAAACCCCACCCAAATCTAGCCTAGACCGAACCCAAACAAACCCTAGACCAAGCCTATGCACCCCTTAGACAAGCCCTCTTTATATGTTTACAAAAATATATTTTTCTACTTTTATTTTTCTATGTGAATTATTTGTTTACGTATGGAATTTATTTTATTTTTCAAAGCGTCGGATTTGGATTCTCCTCTCACTCAAGCTTGTCCATAATTGTTGTGCTTGTTGTAATCGTTGTGTTTGAAATCATTTCTCTAACCAAGGAAGGTGAGTAATCACTCTTGACGACATACTTATATTTTGGTGAATTGACGACAATTGAATTATATGGATTTGTATATGAAAGTTGAGAATTTCACCAATGTTTATATTATGTTATTTCATATGATTTTATTATGTTATTTTATATCATATTGTACCTGTTATGATCATATGCCATGATATGTTGAATATTGTTATGTTTATTTAATATTCTGTTCTCACACTGCAAATTCCTTCATTATGGTTTGAAATGATACACATCTGAACGGTCTTTAGATTAAGGAAAATTTTTATGGGATAAAATGATAGGCCTGAGCAATTTTATTTGACTTGGGATTGTGAGTTTGAAATGATATAAAACCCAAAAAATTAATAAATTGTGGATTGAAATGATATATGTCTGTATTTACTTGACCCTAGGGTAGAGAATTGTATACAGACTCCGTGGTTAATTTAAAATGAATTTTATAAAAATTATTAAGTATTTTGGATTTTATATATGAATCTCAACTAAAATTTAATGTAATGATTTCTGTAAATTTGTTTATAAGTGTTAAATTTTTTGTAAGGAATTAATTGTGCAAATGTAAATTTTGGAATCTAATTTACAGTATGAAGGATAATTTGAATTTAATAATCCGATTTGACTTAATAATGGTATTTTATTCTAACCTATAAATTGTAAGTTTTAATTCTTGTAATAATGATTAAGATGATAAATGGTTTTGCGGGTAAAAAATGTAAGTTTTAACTAATGTAAATGGTATAAATTGGGTAATAAAAATGACAAATGTTATTTACCGAAAAGAAAATAAAGGGCAAGTTAATAATGCATTTTTAACTTAACATAAGGAATTTAGCTTTGAAATTTGACATTATAGTAACAAAGTTGTTTAACTAACAGTGTGGTTTCTTTAATGTACAAATAGCTAAAATTAGAGTAATATAATAAGAATGATATAATGAATATGATAAAAACTGTAAATATATGTACTATTTGATTTTATAAACTATTGTAGTAGGAAATATTACAGTAACAATTCAAAACTGCTATGATTTCTTTTGGTAATAATTCAAAACTGCTGCGATCTCTTACTATAATAATTCTACATTGCTGCGGATTCTTACTATAACAATTCTGCACCATTGCGTATTCTTACAGTAACAGTTCTGCACCGTTGCAAATTCTTACAATAACCATACGACTCTATTGCGAATTCTTACAGCAGCACTTTTGTACTGTTGCGTTTTTTTAAATGTGACATTTCTAGAATGCTAAATTTTTTTCTAAAAGGTTATAATTCCAAATGTTACGGTTCTAATGGTTACATTTTAAAGTGCTATGATCTCTAAAATTTTATGTTCCAAAGTGTTATAATTAAATGAATTTGGTAGTGTTACGACTTTGGAAAAATGAATATTATTTTAGAAAGAATAATGATATGGAATTTATGTGGTTTTGGAAGGAATATGTTTAATATGAAATATAAACCATTTGAAATTTATATAAGCATATGTTATAATTCTGATTGGTTGTTAAAGAGACCGGGCTCGGATATGGGCATGCTCTCTGTCGATACCGAAAACCACTTTAACAACTGTATACGCAATGGAGATTCTAGAATGAAGTAGGATGGTGGAGACGATCCTAAATGTATATTTACGTGGACCTAACTCCCATGAGTTAGCATAATGTGGCTAAAATAGGAGCAATTGACGAGCTAAGTGAGGTTGCTCCTCCAATCGGACACACTTCATCATTAGCCATTCTGTTACATTGTGATTGATTTGGTGCGCACCTTTGATTCGGGAGTGTGGATCGAGTTGGGCGGTAGTTGCGGCTATGCATTACCAACAGTCCGAAAGTGTAATTGGTATATCTACCCTGGCATTGCCTAGTTGTGCCATGTTACCTACCCTAACGTGCCTTCTACGAGTTTGTTTTGTACCATACCTATGGAGTGCCCTCTGACGACGTCCAATATGGACGAGATTATGGTACTGTATAGACTATGGGAATATATAAAATGCGTTAAGGGGGATATGGGTAATGCCTTAACTCTATTTAATAGTTTACTTTACTTTAGACATTATTATAATAGCGTATATTACTACATTGTAGATAGTTTAACGGATCCTTAAAGGATAGGCGATCTCAAGCATCCTTTAAGTTGCTGATGCATTTCTTTTGCAGTTCACTTGAGTTGATTTACATTTTATAAGTACGTATGTCCTGACTCAAGTATTTTGTGTTTTTCTTTACACTCGGATCAGCGTGAGTTTCACAGCTTTGGATTCATCCTTTTGGAGCTAGAGATCTGCCGGAGATTTAGCTGTCTACTTGATATTTCCATTTCAGTTATTTCCACTCAGCTTTTGCTTTTGTAGTAGAGAACTTATGTACCTAGAATTTCCAAGTGTATTTGTTTCCAGACTTTGGTATTATGTATTAGTTTTGAGACTCTGTATCCAGTAGCTTCATGAACTACTATAGTTATTTTGTTCCGCTGAGTTATTCTGATATTCTATGTCTATGATTCTGTGATTGATTTTATTTGCCTCAAATTTTATTAACAATACGTTGTTTTGAATTATTCAAGTCCGACATGTATGGTTTTATTGTCGATTTGAATGGTCCAAGATGGTGGGATGTTACAAAGGTGCCCGCTGCTTTCGACTCCTTCGAAAGCCTTCCCAATGCCTTTGGAACCTACATTCATGATCCTTGTCGAAACCCGCTATAGTAGAAGCTGGCGCTTTTCTTACCTTTGTTCATGCCTTCGTACCATGAGTGGATTTTACGGCTAACATTTTGCCCCCTCCCCTTTATGAAAGGAGCTTTTGTTCTTTAGGACAAAAAATTCAAAACTTTCTCGTTCCTTATATCATTAATTTTCATGCAAAATTCAAAGTAAGTGGTATTTTCTATTGCTTGCTCAATATCATATTTATACGCATGCTTCATGATAAATCAATGTATTAACGCTTCTATATTTAGGTAGCTAGTTGATCATAATCCAGATTTAAAAGATATGAGTCCTATAACCAATAGCCATTAATGCATATAATAAATTTAGTCTACAAACTCTTTGTGGGAAATAGATAATGGCTGTAAATAGGGGTTATAAGTTATTATCTAAATAAAGGCCTTTATAACACATCCACTTTAATATGTATCTGGAAAAAATTTCAAAGAGCATCATTTATAGTCATAAAACATCAACTCTTATTTAGGTATTAAGAGGGCCAGTTTGAAATTTCTAATTATCTGTAGCAACCTCAACCCTTCTACCTTGTACCCCAGCTTTGGGACTAGATAGGGATTAAGAAGCAATGTGAATTAATTCAAATAAAAGTATTAACTTGCAAAGTTTAGAAGTTAATGAGATATCCAGAATCAGATAGGAATATCCAAAATAGTCCTTTGAGCGGTATTCCTAAAACCAGATTTGGGTATTTATGATAGATTAACCAGAAATCCATAATAATTGTCTTCATGTCGAAATATCGAGCCCGGATCAGGGCATATGTCGGACAATTAAAGATTATTAGAAATTATCTTTGTAAGAAGAGTCTCCAGCCCAGATTTGGGCATATAATGAGCTAGCGAAAATCCATAATAAATGTTGTCATAAGAGAAATCCTCGGCCTAGTTTAGGGCATATGTTGGATAATAAAAAAGTCCATGGCAATTGTCTTCATAATAGAAACCACAAGCCCAGATTATGGCATTAAAGTGAAATTAAATAATAATCCCAAAATCCAGATTTGTGTATATAATCGTAAGTGATTAATAATGTCCGAAAGAAAAAATTTGGGTATAAACATTGTCAGTGATTAAGAAACCCACATTCGGCTATTTATAGATTATGTTTACAAATGAAAGTCCCAAAATCCAGATTCTTGTATTTAATAGATGGAGTTTTGCTTTGCCCCTTAGATTCTGTCTTTCTTTGACATCCATAGCTTCTTTGGATCTTGTATATAGTAGTAATCTGATTGGCTGCCTCTTGAGCCTGGACGTCTCAATCCATAATCGGATATGCCATTTCTCAGGCTTGAACATCTCAGTCTCTTATTTGATAAGCCTCCTTTTAGGCTTGGACATCTTAGTTTATTATTTGATGAGCCTCCTTTTGGGCTTGGACATCTTTGTCCATTATTAAATATGCCTCTTCTCGGGCTTGGACATCTTATTCCGTTGTTAAATGAGCCTCTTCTTTGGCTTGGACATGTAAAATGAGCCTCTTCTCGGGTTTGGACATCTTAGTCCATTGCCTGGTGCTCTTGGTTGGCTCATTCTTAGAGGCTGGAATCAAGGACTTATCTAACCACCATCCAGAAGCTGTCTTGACCTGGCCAGAGATGTGGTCAAGGGCTTTTCCAGTGCTTTAACCTGGCCATAGCATGGCGCGGATAAAGGCTTACTCCGACCTCCCTCTAGAAGTCACCCAACCCTAGCTATAGCGTGATGCGGATAGAGGCTTGATTGGTGCTTTACCCCGGCCATCTTATGGCGTGGATAAAGGGTTAATCTATGCTCCCTATAGAAGGTGCCTTGACCTGACCAGAGGCATGGCGAAGTGTTTGTCTTGTGCTTAACTTGACCATCTTAGTGCGTGGTTAAAGGCTTAGTCCACCCTCCCTCCAGGAGGTGCTCTGCCCTGGCCATCTTGCCGTAGACAAAGGCTTTCTACTACCTTAGGTAGTATCCAAATGTAAGGAGTATTTCACTCCCAACCATGTAGACTTTCTTTTTGAAGAAAGATGTTAGCAAGAAAACTTGTCAACAATCCCAATGTTATGCGAAAGATAATTGAGCTCAAACGAAACCAAGTTGCTGAAAAGATCTCTTCCTTCGAAACCTACCTTTCGACCTTGTTTACTTAGTTGAAATGGTTTTTGGAAATAGATCTACCTTTCGATCAAGTTGGCTAAACTGAAAGGGTTTAAGGAATTAGCTCTATCTTTCGACCAGGTTAACTTAGTCGAAACTGCTTCTAGGAGTTTACTTTACCCTTCGACTCGGTTGATTTAGTCAAAAGGTTTCAAAGAGTTAAATCGGGTATGCATGCTTGAAACCATTCCTTTAAGTTGTTCAGAAATAACTAGTTATCTTGCTTTTTCATTCCTTTCGATCATGCCGAAAGGTTAGTTTTGGCCCTTTTGATCATGTCGATATTGCACGTTTCACTAATATGATTCAGCTACTCTAAACCGAAGTTTTCGCTTCTTTTGTTGAGGATCCCCTTCGAAAGGGTAGCTGACATTGCTGGTGATTAGCCCCTTCCGAATGAGTTCCTCCCAAATCAATTGTTAGCCAATTACAATTTGGAACCCTTTCGGAGCACCCCTTTTGATTAGGTTGAAACAGAGCTCCATCCTTTCAAAACGAGTCCAGCTTGTAACTGCCTAATTTTCGTTTTATTTTTCTCGTGTCAGATCTACCTGGGTATTCCCCAGTATCGTAAACTCATCAATGTCGAAACCTCATCATCATTCTATTTTTCATTGTCTAATGTTGGTTACGATGTTAATGGCTTTCAACTGCATATAACCAAGTCAATCTTTTGCATTGCATTGACAAAAAAAAGTTAAGAGGACAATGTAGATTCATGTTCAATGGTTCATTAGATTAGCTAATGATCTGAATGGTCTTCCTTATCATCAAAATCCTTAATGACCGGCCACTTCTCCTTTATTAATAATCCAAAATGAGTTACAATTAAGAGAGGTTTAACCCTAGTTTGATTTTGGGTTTCTAGAAGATTGAATTGCAGAAAAGAAATTGGAGTAGAAGAAATGAATTTAGGATTTCAAAATTCGGTCCCCAAAACCGGACCCCTTGGTTCTTATTTATAGATGAAGGTTGGCCCCCCTTTTGTGCCTGCACATTCGACTCAGTCGAAAGGCCCCCTTTTATATGCCACCTTTGGCTTTTCGACTCGGTCGAAAGGCCTTGTCCACCTTCGACGTTGTCGAAAGGCATCTCTTTGGAATCCTTTGAATTTTCCTTGAGCTTTCTTTGTCTCTCTCCAGACCTTTCTACTAAGTCGAAAGGTGTTTTTTTACCAACCTTCAGCCCTTGTTAAGTTCTGAGTATCCTTGTTCGCTATTTCTCCAGAACACCTTTCGACGTTGTCGAATGGTCTCTACACATGCTTTTTCCCTCATATTGCCTCATGGTTATCAGAAGCAAGACAAGAGCATCCAACTTTGTTGGTAGGTTGTCTTTGGGAGCCTCGAAAATATTAATGTGTTGATGGTTTCGATGATGTTGAATGGCTCTCGAATGCAAGCCTGTGAATTGATGTTGAACCTTCCCCTAATGCCATTGGCTTCGACCAGTTTGAAAGGATTGTTTATTCTTTCAAAAGGGTTGTCATGATTACGAAAGCTTTAGTTTTGAAAGGTTTGGCGCGTTTATGGGAGAGCAATGTTCATTAAGTCAAAAGGGTGTTCCGAAGTAGTCTTTGCTGATTCTTCTATGTCGAAATGTCTTAGAGAGGTGGAAAGGTGGCTTTGCTTCTCCTTTTTCATCCTTTTTGGAGGCTTTTTCATGTTCTATCATCTGCGAGGATGCCTACTACTTTCAACTCCTTCAAAAGCCTTCCTAATGCCTTCGGAACCTTTATTCGTGGTCTTTGTCAAAACCCACTTCAAAAGAAGCTGGTACCTTTCTTATCTTGTTTCATGCCTTTGTTCTTAGAGTGGATTTTATAGCTAACATTTCCCCCTCTCGTCCGCTGTATGAAAGAAGCTTTTGTTCTTTAGGACAAATGTTTCAGAGCTTTCTCACTCTTCATAACTTTATTTTTTATGAAAAATTCAAAGCAAGTGATATTCTCTATTGCTAGCTCATTATCACATTTATATGCATGCTTCATGATAATTCAGCATATTAACGCTTCTACATTTAAACAGTTAGTTGGTCATAGTCTTGATTAAAAAGATATGAGGCCTGTGATCAATGGCTATTAATGCACATAATAAATGTAGTCTACGAGCTTCTTGAAATAGCCAATGGCTACAAATAGGGGCCATAAGTTATTATCAGAAAATAAACCTATATAACCCATCCACTCAAATTTGCATTCAAAATATTTCACAGAGATTTGAGTTATCCTGAAGTCCTTACTCAGATGTTGGTGAGCATCTTTTTAGGGTTATAATACTTTAACTCTAGTTTAGGTATTAAATAGACCAGCTTGAAATTTCTAGTTGTTTATAGCAATCTCAACTCTGCTATTTTATACCCCATATTTTGAATTTGATAAGGGCTAGGAAGCAATGAAATTTAACACAAATTAGGGGATTAACTTGGGAAGTTTAGAAGTTAATAATGAGATATTCAGAATTCAGATAGCAATATCTAAAAATAGTCTTCCGAGTGGTATTTCTAAACCCAGATTTGGGTATTTTTGGTAAGTTAACCCTAAATTAGTAGTAATTGTCTTTATGTCAAAATCCGAGCCCAGAGCAGGGCATATGTTGTATGATTAAAGATCATTAACAATTATCTTTGTAAAAGGAATCTTTGGCCTGGATTAGGGTGGATGTTGGGTAAGCAGACATCCATAGTAATTCTTGTCAAGATATAAATCCCCTAACTAGATTAAGGCATATGTTGGACAATCAAAAGTTCATGGCATATGTCTCTATAATAGATACCACATGCCCAAATTATGGCATTAAGGCGTAATAAAGCAATAAACCCGAAACCCAAATTCGAGTATAATGATCGTAAGTGATTAATAATGTCTCGAAACCCAGATTTGGGTGTAATAATGGTAGTTAGTGACGATAAAGTCCCATAATCTAAATTAGTAAATGAACCCGAAACCCAGTTTCGGATATTAATTTGTGAAATTCAGATATGATAGACCCGAAACCCAAATTCGGGTATTAATATATCATGTTTATAAATGAAAGTCCCAAAACCCACCCAGATTCGGGTATTAATAATTGGAGTTCTGTTCTACTCCTTTGATGCATGAACCCTTCAGGTCTTACATAGAAGTAATTTAATTAGTTACCTCTTGAGCATGGACATCTTAGTCTAGAATCGGATATGTCTTTTCTCGGGCTTGAACATCTCAGTCTTTTATTTAATGAGCCTCCTCTTGGGCTTGGACGTCTTAGTCCATTATTTGATCGGCCTCTTCTTAGGCTTGGACATCATAGTCCATTATTTGATGGGCCTCTTCTTGCGCTTGGACATTGTAGTCGATTATTTGATGGGCCTCTTCTTGGGCTTGGACATCTTAATCAATTGGTTGGAAGGGCCTCTTCTTGGGCCCGGACATCCTAGAAATTGTTTGATGGGCCTCTTCTTAGGTCTGTACATCTTATTCCATTATTGTCCGGTACTCTCGGTTACCTCATCTTAGAGACTGGAACCAAGGATTCACCCAACCTCCCTCTAGGAGGCGCCTTGACTTGACCAGAGATGTGGTCAAGGGCTTATCTGGTGCTTTAACCCGACCATCTTACGGCGAGGATAAATGCTTACTCTGACCTCCCTCCAAAAGGCGCCCTGCCCTGGCCATAACGTGGTGCGGACAGGGGCTTATTTGGTGCTTTACCCTAGCGATCTTATCGCATGCATAATGGCTTACTCCGTCCTCCCTCCAAGAGGTTCCTTGACTTGACCAGAGACATGGCCAAGGGCTTGACTGGTGCTTTAACTTGGCCATCTTATGGCATGGCTAAAGGCTTATTCCGCCTTCCCTACAGAAGGTGCCCTGCCCTGGCCATATTGGTGTGGGCAGAGGCTTTCTTCCATCTTAGGTAGACTACCATCTTAGGAAGTATCCAAATATAATGATCATTTCACTCCAACCATGTAGGTTTTCTTTTTGATGAAAGAGATGCTTTATTCATTCATTTTCAAAAAATATGGCCTCAAATGTTCGACATTCCATGTTCTAGGAACCATATTACCGTTTGGTCGGCATAATTTGTAAGCTTCCTGGGGGATTACTTTGCAAATGATTAGTGGTCCGTCCTAGTTTGGTCCAAGGGTACCATCTGTGGGATTTTTGGTATTTTTTATTACTCTTCGAAGTACAAAATCCCTTTCGTGAAATTACCGAGATCTCACTTTTGAATTGTGTTACCTTGAGAAATTTTTTTGATACTCAGCGGTTCTTATTGCTGCTTCATCTCTTAATTCATGTGTTAAATCCAAGGACTCTCTATTTAGCTCTTGATTTTATCGAATGCATAGACGATTCTTCGGTGTGAGGGTATCTCAATCTCGATTGGCAACAATGCCTCATAGCCATATGTCAAAGGGTAGGGAGTATGTCTTGTTGGCGTTTTAGTGGACGTTCGATAAGCCCATTACGAAAGTGGTAGTTCGCTTTTTCAAAATTGTCTTTATGGTTTTGTTTGCAGCCTCAACTGCCCCATTTTCTTTTGAATGAGTGACGGAAGAAAAACTTGTAATTATTCCATTCTTGTGGAAAAAGCGAGAGAATTCTTCACTCTCAAATTTTGTCCCATTGTCAAAAATTATCTTCTGGGGACACTATTACAAAATAGGCCATTTACATCGGTTGTTTACCCCCCTTTTGCATCAGTTCAACATCCGTTGCCTATGCAACCGATGCAACAGGCTTAACAGTTTTGCATCAGTTCTAAAACCAATGCAAAAACGATCCTTTGTTGCATCGGTTTTTTATAACGACCAATGCAAACTAATCCCTCTATTGCATCACTGTTTATACCTGATGCAAAAAAGCCATTCTCAGAAATCATTACTACAGTACTCAAATAGACGATATATATATATATATATATATATATATATTATTGATTGTAATAAACAATTATTGCATGTAATATAACAATCATTCAAAATTAAATTTGATGGCAAATAGGAACTGAATAACATAATACTAAAATAAACATATATCAATTATAGTGTTAATAATCTATACAAAATAATGGTTCATGCATTCATTTTAACAACATATTTCAGATCTTTAGTACAATCATTAAGTGGTATAGCCTTAATTCAGATCTTTAATTTGTACAACCATTCAGCATACCTTAACGGACAATAAAACATAGCTTAATCGAGAATATATTCCCTGAAATTAACCATAGATTACTACAAGGCATATAATCATACATACATCCATCGAACATAATTTACAATTATCTTAACATAATATGCAATTTAAGTAGCGGCAACAACCTGGACTTCTTCTTCTTCTCCGACATTAATAGCAGCAGCACTTCCAAGCTCAACGAGGGTTCATGAACTACCTTATCTGCACAATCAAAAATTAGCATAGAAAACCGAAATCAGTCCACCGGTAGCCTAAGGGGCAATATAGGGATATATTACGGTCTTGTATTATCTAACAGAAGCACTATCGAGGTCACCACCTATCGGTTCCATATCAAGGACTCTATCATGTGACAACATCCATAGAAAACCTGTAGCAATAGTTTTACCAAAAGAATGCATGTGTTAATTGCTACAAGGCAACCTGCTGAATGCCTGAAATAAAGAAAATTCATAACCATGACCACTAAAGAGATTATAACTTGTTATTCTTCCATTGCATTATAACAATGAAAAAATATATAAAGGCAAGAATTCAACTGAATTATGTTTAAAATACTGCAAAATTAACGAGTTGACAGACTGAAGGAATTTACGGCTTACCCCATTAGAACGACTTTTTCTGCACCTAGCAAATCTATGAGAGAGAGAGCATAGCAATCACGGAGAAAGCCATCGAATAATGATTGGACGGCCCAGATTCTCCGCCATAATAATATGAAGTCTTGTTAGTCAATCCAAAGCCAAGGCGGTCGTAACCGAGAACATTGGCCCCAACCATTTCGCTTAAGGGTTTCAGCAATTTGTCCCAGGTTACTATATTAGCCATAAAACCATGGAGCAATAGTATAGGCAGTCCAATAGAATTGTATTCATCATCATCATCATCATCGTGCTTGCATTCGTGTACTTTGTGATGAATCTTAACTCCATTGAATTCATGGAAGAGTGAGTCTGAATCTCCAAGTTTTGTTGAATCTTGGAGATCATCTTGTTCAACACAAGCTACACTCATTGGTGTGAAACATATTCTTAACACATAATGTTACAACATTAACATATTAACAGATCTTTTCTTTCTCTCTTCCTTTCTTTTTTTCTTTTCAAACAGATCTTTTTTTGCAACCCATGCGAGACTAATAAAAATGCAATCACAAACCCATCATTTTTCGGATTGTGCAGTAGAAGGAAACGTAGAAACTTCCAAGCTCAACAGAAATTAGCATCAAATTGATCACTCTAGGCAGTAGCAAAGCGAAACTTCCAGAACCACATGTATTATTCTCATCCACCCATTTTTACACAAGCAAATCCAAGCGCGAATGGTAGCACAGGTCGATGGCAACGGGTTTAGATAAATGGAGACTTCATATTCACTCATTTCAAGTGTTAAATCTAGTTCAAACAACTCCAACGGTGGCCACGCAAGTTTAAGGCGATGCATTTTTGTTACTAACTCTATATCGACTGCAGATTAAAATTTAAGTGTACATCAAAATTCATCCATAATCGGTCTGCAACAACTCTCCAGATCGTCATTACAGTTGCATATCGAAGAGGAGAAATTTAAAGGATTGCTACGAATTGTATATGAGAAATTGGAGGAGAAAGATAGAGAGATGTATCTCAGTTTTGCGATTAGGCCTGTATTTTATTCGAGTTTGGAATTAATACTAAAGGTGGAGATGAAAAGGAGATCTGGTTTAAGGTGGACTATAAAATTATTTGGCGGCGAAATGAAAATTTGATGGAGAAATGAAAATTTGAGAACAAATTTTTTAGCGGCAAACAAAAATTGGGTAGGAAAGTTAAGACCAGTCACTTAAATTTGGGATTGAAGCAATCATATTTATTTAGAACCAAAGAAAACTTGCATATGAAATAGGTATAGAAGAAAATATCTAAACACGCATGGAAGCAATAATTTACAACTTAATGTTTGTATTTTTTAAATTTTGAATTTTTTTACAATAAAATTAATTATTAATTATTTCGTAGTAATTATTCAATAAAAATTATTAATTATTAATTATGAATTATGAATTATGAATTATTTAATAGTAAATATTTAATAGTAAATATTTAATAATAAATATATATTATTTCTTAATTATTATTTTTAATTACTAATCGTTAATTATTAAATATATTTATTACAACTTTTCAGAAAAATAGTTGTTAAAAAATTATATGTAATTGTTAAACGTTAATTATTATGTATATATTATTAGTTATTAGTAGTAATTATTAATTATTAACTACTAATTGTTATATTTAAATTTGTATGCATATATTATCAATTATTAATTATTTAATTATAACAGTTTAATATTAATTATCATTTTCTAGTTATATTTATTAACTGTTAAATATAATTAATAAGTATTAATTATAATTTACTAATTATTAATAAATATTTATTATAATTCATTAATTATTAATAAATATTAACCGTCGGGAAAAATCAATTGTTCAAATCCTTTATTACAACCATCATTTTACGAACATTACAAATTAGTGATTAATTGTGAATTATTACCTTAATGTAGTTGCATCGGTTGACTTTAAAACCGATGCGACTAAAACTATTTACATCGATGTATTTTTTTTGGTTGTTGGTGACAACTGATGCAAATTTGATTTTTTATTACCTATTGCTTTCCACATACCAATTGCACCGGTTATTAAGATAGAACTGATACAAATAGTTCTATTTGCATCATTTTTTACTTCAACCGATTCAAATGAGGCGAAGCAATATGCACTTTTTGTACTAGTGGGAATTCTAAACCTGGTTATGATATTCTTGATAACGAATCCGAGTACCATCCCAGAAGTAATCTTTGGAAGCGATTTCGCTTCAACCCATTTAGTGAAATAGTATATGGTGACTATGGCATACTTTTCTCCTCCTTTTGAAATTGGAAATGATCCGATTAAGTCTATTCCCCATACGTCAAAGGGCCATGGACTTGCAAATGGAGTCAACTGGCTTGCGGGCAACCTGGGAATCGTTGAGTGTTTCTGGCATTTTTCACATCTTATCACATACTCGATGGTTGGCTTACCATACATGGCCAATAAAATCCTAGCCCTATTATTTTCTTTGCCAATTTTATTCCATTTGAATTATTTCTGCAAAATCCCTTGTGTGCTTCAGCCATCAATTTTACTCCATCATTCAGGCTTACACATCTTAGATTGGGAAGAGCATATCCCTTTTAATAGAGGATTCCATCCATCTTTATGAAGGTCGGAGCTTGTCCCCTGATTTTCCTTGCTTCACCCTTGTCAGATGGGAGTATTCCTTTAACAAGGTATTCAACAATGGGTGACATCCATGTGTCATCATATATGTTACTTTATCTTGGTAGGTCGATACTTTCATTAGATATTTCTTTATTACTTTCTCTTCTCTCTTCCCCTTGTGATTTACCTTGAGACCTTGTCAGAACTAACAATTCCTTTCCCCATTTGGATGTCACCTCTCTAATACTTCAAATTTCCTGATATCCTACGTAAACAATACTTATCTCCGGGGATCCCCTAGAGCTTGCTAGTTTTGATAATGGGGCTACTCGTGATTTTTTCGCACTTGGGACATTGTGTATTGAAAAGTCTTCAAACATAGCAAGCATTCTTAGTATCTTCTTCATGTATAAAGATAGCTTCGGTCCTTGGTTTGGTATATCTGTTTCACTTGGTTCACCATTAGCTGAGAATCACTAAAGATCTGTATTCATTAAGTCTTGAGTTCGAATGCTAAGGCTAATCCCGTAACCATAGATTCGTATTCTACCACATTGTTCGCTGTGGGAATCCCAATTTCATGGCATAATGCAAACGATGTCCATCTGGTGTTATGATTACATATCCAGCATCAGCCCCTTGTTCGTTTGATGCACTATCAACGAATAATTTCCACATGGGCTTCTAATCTTTTTCCTTACCGGGTTGCTCCTTAATAAAGCTAGTGCACTCATTAACTAAGTGTGCTAATGCTTGTCCCTTGATTGTAGCTCGTGGTTGAAACTCTATATCATATTGTGTAAGCTCGATCCCTTATTTTACCAATCTTCTTGAAGTTTCTAGTTTACTAAAGACTTGCTTAAGGGGGAAATTGGTCATTACCCTGATCATATGTGCTAGAAAATATGCTCTAAGCTTTATGAGAATCAAGCAATAGGCTAACTTTTCTATAACTATGTATTGAACAACTACATCCTTCAATCATTTGCACACATAATATTGTGGAAGTTGTGGCCCTCTCCCTTCTCCAATCAGTACTGAGCTGATTGTGTGTTCTGAGGCAGCCATATATAGGTATATGATTTCCCCTTTCTTGGGACTAGAAAGTATCGGTGGATTTTCCATATGACTTTTTTATTCCTGGAAGGCTTTCCTGCAATCTTCTCCCCATTAAAATTTCATCTTTTTCTTGATTACGTCAAAGAAAGGAATACACTTATTTGTAGCTTTGGATATGAATCTACTTAGGGCAGCCACCCTTCCATTTAAACACGTCACTTGCTTACTGGTTTTGTGTTCAGCCATGTCCTTAATGGGTTGAATTTGGTTAGGGATAGCTTCAATCCCTTGGGCACATACGAGGTAGCCTAAAAACTTTCCATAACGGACTCCAAAAGAGCACTTTAGTGGGTTCGATTTCATTTGATATTTCCGCAACACCCTGAACATCTTTTCAAAATCCTTAAGAAGACTCTTAGCCTTGCCAGACTTTACTAACATATCGTCCACATAAACTTCCATGTTTCGGCCAATTTGTTTTTTAAACATTCGGTTGACCAATCTTTTATATGTTGCTCCTACATTTTTTAACCCAAATGGCATTATTTTATAATAATAAATCCTCCACCCAGTTATGGAGCAAGTGTGCTCTTCATCTGGTTTGAACGTCGGTATTTGATTATACCCTTAATAGGCATCCATAAGAGGCAACAACTTATGCCCGCTTGATGCATCCACTAACTGATCTATCCACTACAACGGGAAACAATCTTTTGAACATGCTTTTCTCAAGTCCATGTAGTCAATACATGTCCTTTATTTACCATTTGACTTCTTTACTAAACTAGAATGACTAACCACTTTGGGTACAATATTTTCCGGATAAATCCACTCTCAAGGAGTCAATTTACTTCCTCTTTCAGAGCATTTGACCGTAACCTATCTAACTGTCTCTTCTTCTATCTAGAGGGGTTGCTTTTGGATTGATGTTGAGTGGATGACAAATAACCATTGGATAATCCTTACCATATAAGAATGTGACCAGGAAAAAACATCTTTGTTGACTTTGAGAAATTGGATCAAATCCTTCTTCAAGCCACCATTCAGATCTTTTCCCACCTTGACTGCTTTAGTAGCATCATCTAGATCTATGTATGTTTCCTCAAGATACTCTATTTGTTTAATACTTTCTGTTTCTCCTCGGCAGTCGAATTCTATAAGAATTAGGCTTTCTTCAACTGTGTTAGCCTCGACTCTCTTCCTCTTGCCCTTTGAAGAGTTGTGCCTTTCATACATGCATTTGTTAGATTTATTAATTATAATCTTTGCTTCAAATGTTGGATGTGAAAATCCATCATTTGAAGGCTGTAAAATATTAGAGGAATCAATGTTAGCAGAATACTCCCTTTTATATTGGTCTAGAGTAGCAAAATACATTTTTCAGGAGCTGAATTACTCCCCTCGAACAGTTCCCCACACTCTTCTCATCAAGAACTTTGCAACGAGACATTTTGGGGAGATGAATGCATCTATCTCTTTAAGAGCTGGCCTGCCAAAGAAAGCGTTGTAGTATGAGGTTGGTTAATTGTCACAAAAATAGACTCGAAGGTCTTGAGCTTTGGTGGCACCTCCATTTGTACAAGCAGCTTTGTCTGTCCCACCGGAGTTGACCATTTATTGTTGAATCCTAATATGGGTTCCTTGCTTAGCTCCATTTTGTCTTCAGTAATGTTCTTCTGATCAAAGGCATGCTTAAAGATTACGTTAACCTCACTATCCATGTCAACATAATTTTAGAGACAATGGATAGTCCAAGTTGTGCAATAATCATCAAAGGATCATTATAAGGATGGTTAACCCCCTTTCTTAGCTCTTGGGGGGTGACAACAAGTTTCAATATTTGAATGTTGAGACATGGATTCTTTATTGGGGGTACCTCATGGACAGAGTACATGCGTTCTCTAGCTTCCTTAAGGTACCTTTTTCGAGCCCCTTATTATTTCTTGCTGGATGCGGCCCATCGTGAATCACATCAATTTTGTTTATTGGTGGACTCAAGCTTAGGCGGTCTTCATCTTCCAATATATTTACGGCATTGCTAGGGTATTTCTATGGACCATCCCTTATTCATTGAGCTTTTTTCTTTTCTTGAATGAACTCCTTCAGATGACCTTCACAGACTAGTTTCTGGATGATTTCAACTAGAACCCTACACTCATCAGTCTTGTGGCCGTTGGCCTTGCGATAAGAGCAATAATCTCCTCCTTCCTTTTTTCAGGGCTATTCTTGGCTTTAAAGGAGGTTGGAAAGTTTACTCTTTCCTTGGCTACAACATAAATGTAAGATAGTGGCTTATTTAAAGTGACCACGTTAGAGATTGGCTCTTCCCATCTTTTTTTTATGTCCTCGGTCTTGGCTAAATCTCCCTCCTTCTTTCTCGAGGATAGTTTCTTCTTAACATAGTAAAGACCATTCATATAGATAAACTTGTCAGCCTAGAAATAGAAGTCTAGTAAATCTTTACCGATGTTAACAAAGAGTTGCTTCTAGAAAGGGTTGTAATCTATCAAGTCAGAATGAACTACAATAAGCTTGTCTCGATCATTCATGTCTTTGGCTTTAAGAGCTTCAACATTAAATCTACTCAGAAAATCTCCCAAGGATTCTCCTTGTCTTTTCTTTATATTGGCCAAGACTGTATAGTCAATCGTGGGATCTTTTCAAATGCAGAATAGGGCGGAGAATTCATTAGAGAACTGTAACATCCTGTATCTGGAGGGCAAAAGCTAAGCGCTACAGAAGTTGTAGTCATCCATAGTATTAACTTCTAGTGACAAAATACGATAATGATAGTATTACCCATAATATCAGAAGAATTAGAATATGAATAAAATCACAAATTTCAAAAATAATATTTTACTGATTACATTTCAAAACAAATTCATATCCAAATTACATAATGCCATATCCCAGGTAAGATTAATTATAATCATTAATAAAATTACGCCATGAGCGACGTATAACGATGCCTCCTTGGTTGATCAAAGCAATATAGTCATATCTGACTTAATGTGCATAGCGGAAATAAATGAAACAATCTGCAATTTCTAATTAGCTATCAGTCAGCTACCTGTTCTTCTCGGGAAGCTTTATTCGTCAAAAGACTAACCTAAACCCTCAGCCTACTCAAATAAATTTTGAGTACACGAGAGTTTAAGGGGAAATAGAAACATCGAGTCCGACATAAAACCTAGTGTAAATAATTCTGTTACGTCTTGGTTTACTGATATTAAGTGAGACCACGGTGCTTAGTAGAACGGGTTTCCCCTCACTAATATCCTCTTTAAAACATATATTTTGCAAACCTTTTCCTGCAATCAAACTTGTTAATCAAACCGATTATATCAAAATAGCAATATCCTTTATGCTAATAAATGGACTATCTGTCCAAAAACAGGTAATAAGTAGACTATTTGTCCATAAAGTAATAGCAAGGTTCGTTATGCTACAAATGGACTATCTGTCCATACAACTGGGGTGACTGCCAGCAAACTGGACTAACTTTCCGAATCAAAATGGACTAGCTGTCTGGATTATTTTCTTAGGGTTAACTACCTGTTGGTGCTTCAACTCCATGATCCACATTTCCAGTATTTCCTGCTACTCCATTCCCTTAGTTTTGCACTCTAGCATGTCCAATCTATCAAAGTAGATTCTGCATCATTTCCTCTGTCTCTTTGGTATCCTTTCCCATTTAACATCCATCATTGTTTCCATCTCGTCTCTGGTGATTACGATTGAGGTCTGATTAGCTCCTGAGGAAGCCACCTGACTTCCATCCTAATGGCTCCTCTCTGTTTTCTGTGTCCTCATTGATTGCCTAACCATTGCTTTCCAAATCCAAGTTCTCAAGCTTTCAAATCAAAGATGTCAACTTCCAAATCCCCGAGTGCAAGCTTTCCCAGTGAAAACACCAAAATGATGGCTTCAAAATTGGCCACCAATACCCAGTTGTAAATGAAAGCACCAATATCCAGTCATAGCTCACAAATAGAATATATGTAGAGAATATAATATGACGGATAGCCAAAATTAAAATGGAAGCAGTAAAAGAGAGACAAGTTTATAGTGGTTCGGCTAACTCCGGCCTAATCCACTTTAGTATAATCCCTTTTATTACTGAAATTGATTACTGTTACAACCCGGAATTCTAGAACAAAATTGGTAGAGTAGCCTCTTGGTAGAAGATGAATAGAAGCATAATGATGGTTTTTTTTCGAAGCCAAACCTCCCGTCTTTATAGGTGAAACTCCGGCTACAGGATCTTCTCTCCTATAGGGGACCACCATATCGATGAGGCTAACTCGTCCATCCTATGCCAACCTGAAGCAAATCCCACGCCGAGCCTTAGTAGACCCAAAGCAAATGCCATGCTGACCCGAAGTGCAACCCAAAGCGAACACCATACCGATCCGAGGCTGATCTTTTACATGCTGACCCGAAGTAATGCCTGTGACAACTCGATGTATACCCTGTGTCGACCCGGAGCAATCCATATGCCGACCTGGAGTTGATCCTATGGCGACCTGAGTTCGAATCCCTTTGGTGAACTGAAGTGTAGCCCATGCTGAGCCGAAGTGAATCACATGCCAACCTGAAGCTGATCAAATGCCGACCCAGAGTTGATCTTGTGGCGACTTGAGTTCGAATCCCTTTGCCGACCTGAAAATGTAGCCAATGTCGACCCGAAGTGAATCACATGTCGACCCAAAGATGATCAAATGCCGACCTAGAGAATGCCCTATGCCGACCCGACCCGAAGTGCTACCTATTATAACTCGAAGTTAACTCTTTGTTGACCCGAAGAAAACCATATGCCAATCCAAGCTATGCCTTTCCCCAAGTCCTGCATCGTTTATCCATCGACTATTCTTAATATTGGCTTCATATCTGTAATCAATTATCCATCTATCCATTTGAACCAAGTCCATAATATTCCAGCCTCGATAACCGTGAAGTCTACTGGGTTAAATCCGCTGTATACTGCCTTGTACAAAGGCGGGTTAACACTACCCTATATTTTTTTTCCCTGAAAACCTTTTCAAAATGATTTAATCTTTTAAATTGTACCCATATAAGGAAAATATATTCTTATCTTTGTTCTAATCTATTTTTTCATGATATATACATAGTTCGCTAAAAATAATGTTGATAAGATTTAATGAGGATTAGCTATCCTTCCAAAACAAGTTAAAACCCCATTTTAACTTGAAAATACTTAGGCTACATTGCCTATTTATTACATTCAAAACCTTTATTTAAAACTTTTAAACAACCCTTTCGAAACCCTTGAAGGTAACCCCTTCGAAACCATTGAAAGACCCTTTCGAAACCATTACCTTTTCAAAACATTGGACAAACCTTTCCGTTCTTTTCACTGAATGCTTTAAAACATTGTAAACCCCCCATTAAAACTTTTAAAATATTGCCTTTCGACAACATAGGAAAAACCCTTCCTTTCAACCCTTTTGAAACCCTGGGAGCCACTCCTTTCGAAACCATTCATTAAAACCTTTCGAAACTGTCAAAGCTCAATCCTTTTGAAAGCACTTTGGGCTCATTTTAAAACACATGGAAACCTTTTGAGACCATTCAAAAATTTGCCCATTCAGAACCTTTGAAAAACGTCTTGGTCGAAACCATTTAAATTCTGCCTTCAAGTGGAGCAAAAGGATCAGAAACCCATTAAAGTCGAAAGCATATGTTTTGAACCCATTTAAAACTATCTCTTTCGAAACCAATTGGGTTTTTCTTTACTTCTATAAAAAGGGTCTTAAAAACATTTAAGTCAAAAGCATTTGTTTCGAAACCATTTCCTAAGTAAAGAAGTGATGGGAAGTGATGGTGTGGAAACCATCCCTTTGAAAGCATTGGAGAAGTGGCTAGATTTTAAAAACAAAGCAACTCTTATGAAACCATCTGGGTCGAAAGGTAAAAAGGTGGCAACAAAAAGGTTTGGACTTAGTCGAAGCAATTATTTAAAAATAGTGGCACAACCCAATAAAAAGCATTCCTTTAAAATAATTTGACCCGGCCGAAAACTAATCAAGTCGAAAGCATTTTACTCGAAAGCAAGCTGGGGCATTTTATATTTAAAATCAAAGTATTGCCTCAACCTCTTCGAAACCCTTGGTTTCGACCCATACCTTCCGACTATATCCAATTCACAACATATCAGTATACAGACATGTGCATTGGTTACGACTGTGTCGGAAACGAAGATGAGGGGAGGAATCTGGTGCCGACGGTGTCAAAAAAGTGTAAAACATATAGCGAATTGTTCTTTCCAGCTAACTTACCTTATGTGTCTAAATGTGATTGGTTGCCTCTTTCTTTACCAATAGAAAGTGCTGTAATTTTTCAAAAGTGTTGCCGACGTTCATAATTATCAAATACAAATTATTTTGCAAAAAGAAAATTCTCCTCTCTTAATTATATGAAACATTTAAGTCCAATCCCTTTATATAACCATTAAAATACTTAGGAAAAATTTACGAAAAATTCCAAAAAATCTCTTTTAATATGGTTTCCAACATATAAAGATTTAAGACCCAAATCTTTTATTATTTAAACAAAAATCATTATTAACCCAATCTAAAATTTTCTTTACTAGAAAATTCATATAAATTCCACATAATTTCATAAAATTCCAAAAATTGAAACACATCTCTAAAATATTATTTAGATCTTCATAAAAATTCGCAAGGCATTTGGAAGTCATTTTATAAGATTTCACCTTAAAACATATCATAAAATCAATATGAACATTCGTAAATCATCAACATGTATATAAATTATTCCATCATTCAAAAAGATGGAAAATCAATGCAAAATATTCGGCATTCATCTAAAAACCGAAAATACAATAAAAAATGAGATGTAAACATTATTCACCTTTGCTTTAGAGATTAAAGAGATTGAGATGTCAATAGATTTGATTTCAATTTGCTTCTTCCTAGCTTTTCTTCGTCTTTTCCTTGTTAATGGTGGCTGGTCACTTATTTTTTATAAATTTGATGAAATGAAATAGACGTGTAGTGGTACACGACCAATTGGTTTAGGCTATAAGAATGGCCTCTTTTCTATTTTACCCCTCCTCTATTTCAATTTAAACTTCTTATTTTAATTCATTGTTTATATGGCATGGCTACTCTTGATTAAAATCAAATCTCAGTCCCCTAATCAACACATTATTTTATTCAATTTAACTAAGTAAATATCCTAAATAATGTTACCAAAAATCTAGGGCGTTGCAAACTTTCCTTCTTAAAGAATTTCGTCCCCGAAATTACGATAAGGTACACAACAAATCAAACAAGAAGGTAAAACATACCATCAAAGAAGTCAGGATAAGTATCTCTATTCCTACTCTCAATTTCCCAAGTGCAGTCCCTTTCATCATCGCTTCACTCGACTTTAAATAATCTGACAATCTTGGTTCTAAGCCTTTTCTCATCTCTCGCAACAATACGAATAGGCATCCTCACTATGGCCAAATCCGGTTCTACTACTAAGTCATCTAGCACAGTCGGTGCAATAGCAGTTTTCGGGTCCTTAACACAATTTCTGAGAGGAGAAACATGGAAAACATCGTGGACTCCCGCTAAATTGCTTGGTAACTCAAATCCATATGCAAGTTTCTCGATCCTCTCAACAATAAGAAAAGGTCCAACGAATCTTGGTGCTAAGTTTCCTGATTTCCCAAACCTAATCACACCCTTCATGGGTGGTACTTTGACGAAAACCTGATCTCCAATTGAGAACCCTAGATCTTTCCATCTCTTATATTCATAACTTTTCTGCCTAGATCGAGCCTCCTTCATTTTAGCCCGAATGGCCTTAATCTTCTCTACGGCTTCTCTGAGTAAATCTGGGTCAAGAACCAACCTATCCCCAGTCTCTAACCAACATACTAGAGATTTGCATGATACAAACCTTCAAACGGTGCCATCCTAATACTAGTCTGATAAAATTTGTTATACAAAAACCCGACTAAATGTAGATGGTCTTCCCATGATCCCCCGAACTTTAGAACACAATCTCTTAACAAATCTTCTAAGATTTTGTTAGCTCCTTCTGTTTTCCCATCTGTTTGTAGATGGTAAGCGGTACCTTGAGCTTGGTCCTCAAAACTTCTTGTAGACTCTTCCACAACTCGCTAGTGAATAAGGAATCTCTAGCACTAACTATGCTACTAGGAATTCCATGCATTCTTATCACATTCTTCATAAACAACTTTGCCAAAATAGGTGCCATTCTTTTTGACCAAACTGGAATGAAATTGGGACTCTTGGTCAATCTGCCCACTATGACCCATATACCATCATTTCCCCCACTCGAACTTAGAAACCTCTCAATAAAATCGATGGAGATGGAATCCCACTTCAATACTAGAATATCGAATGGCTAAAGGAACCCACTTGGTTTCTAGTGTTTAGCCTTTTCCTGCTATCATATCATGCACTTCTTCACACACAACCATTATCTCACTTTATACCTTCCTATAAGAAACTCCTCTCCATATCCTAGTACGTCTTAGCACTTCTTGGTTGAATAGAGAATTTTGAACGATGGCATTCCTCTAAGACTTCTTTCCTTATGTTCTCCATACTCGGAACACATAATCTCCCTTTCTTTCTCAACCTCCCATTCTAGTCAAGACAGAAATCTTTCAAGACATCGCTCCCGGTTTCGTCTTTTAACTTCCTGATCCGTTCAGCTAACACTAGATCCTCTTCCTGCTTAGAAGCGAACCATTCGATCATCACTGGTCGAACTTCCAAACAAGATAATACAATTGTATCTCCACTAGACCCAGCCTCGAATCTCCACTACACTCTGCAATCAGCTAATGCTTCTAAATCCTTCCACTCGGCAATCATCGCCAATATTGCGTTCTGATGTTTCCTGCTAAATGCATCCACAAACTTATTTCCTTTTCCCAGTGTGTACTCAATCCCAAAATCATAAGCAGTTTATAAACTCTAACCACCTTTGTTGTCTCATCTTTAACTTCTTCTAAGATAGCAAATACTTCAGCGACTCATGATCTATACCACTCTCCTAAAAGGTAATGTTTCCACACCTTCAAAGCAAAAATCACCACATCAAATTCTAAATTATGCATCGGATATCTGACCTCATGTGTTCTAAGCTATCTAGAAGCATATGCAATCACTTTACCCCTCTACTTCAGCATAGCTCCTAGTCTTATTCCATATGCATCGGTATAAACCATATAATTTCGATTCCCTTTCGAAACAACTAACAACGGTGCATGGGTTAATAAGTGTTTCAAAATCTTGAGTGCTTCCTCATTCTTATCAGTCCACACAAACTTTACACCCTTTCTCATTAGCTTAGTCATCGGCGCCGCTATCCGCGAAAAATCCTTAATGAACCTCCAATAATAACCAGCCAACCCAAGGAAACTCTTTATCTCCATCATTGTCTCGTGTCACTTCCAAATTTTCACTGCTTCAATCTTAGTCGGATCTATTGACAACCCTTCCTTTGAGACTACATGACCTAGAAACTTCATTTCCTTCTTTCAGAATTGGCACTTTGAAAACTTCGGCGGTAGCTGATGCTGTCTCAAGCACTACTCCAAAATGAGCTTCATGCTCTCTTTCATCCTTAGAGTATATCAGGATATCATTTATGAAAACCAATATGAACCTATCCAAGTGCTCTTGGAAAACTTGGTTCATCAAATCCACAAAGAAAGCTGGTGCATTAGTCGGTTCGAATGACATAACTAACATTTGTAAGACCTATACCTGGTCCTAAATGCCGTCAAAGGTATACAATCCTTTGCTACTCTGCACCGATGGAAACGGGTCACAAAATCCAACTGCGAGAATACCTTGGCACCACTCAACTGGTCGAAAAAATCGTCAATCATCGGCAATGGATATCAATTATTTATCGTTCTCTCATTCAACTTATGATAATCGATATATAGCCTTAATGATCCATCTGGCTTCTTAAGAAACACTAATGTTACTCCCTAAGGCGAACTACTCGGCCTGATAAAACTCTAGCTTTCTAAATCCACCAACTGCACCTTTAACTCCCTCATCTCAGTAGGGATCATCCTCCTTAGCGGCACACTCGACGGTTCTGCTCATTGAACCAAATCTATCTGAAATTCAATGGCTAGTTTCGCTAGCAATCCAACTACAATCTCAAAAAAATCTATGAATTCTCTAACCACGAAAACTCGACTTAACTCATCATCCAATTCCATAGCACCCAAAAAAGCATTCACTTCACCACTAGAACCTTCTATGGCATAAACTGTTCGATCACTACAATCTGGGTGCCTAAGCGATATTTTCCTATCCTGGCTAAATACCATAGCATCGTACTCACTTAACCAATCCATCCCAAGAATAATCCCGAACCTCACAAATCAAACAGATGCAAACTGCAAATAAAAGTATGACCTAACAGGTCAAACTCTAATTGGTCACATCTCAACCCTCGAGTTGCATACCCTCCTACTGGATTCGCAACGCGTAAGGAGGTTACTAAATATGTGGGTTCTAGGTAAAGCTTATCTATCAAACATCTAGATATAAAATAATGCGATGCACCATTATCAAATTGAAAGCTACTAGACATACCATGAATCTAAAGCACCTCCCAAAACTGCTTTTCCCCTCTCCTGTGTTGTTGGCTTTGAAGCAGTAGGCTCCAATGCATATACCTTTGTCCTTTCCATCCTTAGCGGGCTCCTTGCACTGGCTCTTATAATGGCCAATCTAGTCATAGTTGAAGCACCGGGCATTCTTCTTTCCAACCATCTCCTTGGTTTTACCAACACAACACTCATTAGCAAAGTGCCCCTTCTTGTCACACTTGAAACATACAATCTCAGACTTTCCTTTCTTAGCTGCTCCACCCTTCTGAACACCTTTCTTGGGAATAAACTTCCTCTTTTGATTATGCCTAACCCATACTTCTTTAGCCTTTCTCTTATCTAGAGAATCAAGAATGATCTCATGCCTTAAGGCCATCTCCACTATAAAGTCAAAAGGATCTCTAATATGAGGTAATGTGGCCCTAGCTAACTCGGGTTTCAATCCCCTGATAAACTTCTCATTCCTTTTCAAGACTGTATCCACAGAAGCATACCCATATCGGGCAAACTCCTTGAACTTTCTAGCATATTTCAGAACAGACATCTCCCCTTGCTCTAACTCTGCAAACTTTCTGATCAAAGCTTCCATTGCAGACATAAACCTCTCTTGGACCTTCCCTTGAAATCTTCCCATGACAAAGTTTCCTCGTCCACACCAACCGTCATACTGTTCTACCAAAACAATGTGGCTCCCAAAAGCTGTTTGGAAGATGACTCCCTCTTCTGCTCAACATTGAACCCTAAGTATGCAAAAATCCTTTCGCAGTGCAACAACTAATTTTCCACTTCCATAGCATCCTCTGTCCCCAGAAAAGGCTTTCCTCAAAGCTTAGCATAATCTTCGCTCATCTTAGCATAATGGTTAACAACCAGAACTTCTAGCCCTACAACATCAACTCCAACCATTCTAGCTACAACTCCAGCTTGCATCATATTCACAAAAAGCTGATATATAGCTCCCATTGCCACTTGCGGGACTCCAGCACTAAATTCTCTACTTGGGCCTGACCTTGGGTCCTCCTTGTACTAGGTCTGGCATTTCCTCCGTTACCCTCCCCTCCTTGGTTAAATCATCCTCTTTTACCTTCCATATCTGTATTTAAACCATATGGGATACAAAAAAATAACCTAATAAGGAGAGGAGACTAGAGATATATCATATACTTATATATAGCAAATACAAGCACGTTACTATAAAGTTATCCCATACCCCAATCGTACTCTAATTCCTTAGGGTTATGTTTTAAAAACCATTTTTTAAAAAGTTTTTCATAAACACGCTCTGTTACCAAGTTGTAGCATCCCGTATCTGAAGGCCAAAAGCTAAGTGCTACAGATGCTATAGTCATCCATAGTATTAACTTATGGTGAGAAAATACTAATGATAGTGGTATTCGTAATATTAGAAGTACTTGAATATGAATAAAATCACAGATTTCAAAAACAACATTTTACTGATTACATTTCAAAACATATTCGTATCAAAATTACATAATCTCGTATCGTTTCCCACATTTAGATGATTTTTAATCATTACAAAAATGTGTGAAAAGCGACATATGATGATGCTTCCTTGGTTGATCAAAGCAGTATGATCTTATTCGAAAGCAAGCAGGCGCATTTTTAATTTTCAAAAAAAAGTACTACCTTAACTCCTTTGAAAGCCCTAGTTTCGAATACATACCTTCCACCTATATTTAATTCACTACATACCAGTAAACTAATACCATGTGCATTGGTTTCGACTATATTGGATGCGAAGATGAGGAGACGGAACTTGGTGCCGACGGTGTTGAAATAGTGTAAAACATGTGGAAAATAGTTCTTTCCACCTATCCTTCCTTACATGTCTAATTGTTTGGTTGCTTTTTCTTTACCGATAAAAAGTACTGCTATTTTTCAAAAGTGCTGCCGACATTCAGAATTAGCAAATGCAAATTATTTTGCAAAAAGCCCATTCTCCTCTCTTAATTATATTAAAAATTTAAGTTCCATACCTTAAATAATTTTATATAACCATTAAAATACTTAGGAAAAGTCTACAAAAATTCCAAAAAAAACTCTTTTAATATGTTTTCCAAAATATAGAAATTTCAGACCGAAATCATATATTATTTAACCGAAAATAATTATTAACCCAATTTAACATTTCTTTACTAGAAAATTCATATAAATTCCATATAATTTCATAAAATGCTAAAAATTGAAATCCATCTCTAAAATATTATTTACGATCTTCATAAAAATCCGCAAGGTATTTGGATGTCATTTTATAGGGTTTTCACCTTAAAACATATCAGAAAATCAATATGAACATACATAAATCATCATATACATAATCATTCCATAATTCAAAAACATGGCAAATCAATGCAAAATATTCGACATTTACCTAAAACTGAAATTACAATAAAAAATGAGATGTAAACATTATTCACCTTTGCTTTAGAGATTAAAGAGATTGAGATGTGAACAGATTTGATTTAAATTAGCTTCTTCCTAGCTTTTCTTCCTCTTTTCCTTGTTAATGGTGGCCGACCCCTTATTTTAAATTTTTTGATGAAATGAAGTGGACGTGTAGCGGTACACGGCCAAAGGGTTTAGGGTATAAGAATTGTTACTTTCCTATTTTACCACTCCTCCATTTCAATTTAAACTTCTTATTTTAATTCATTGTTTATACGGCACGACTAACCTTAACTAAAATTAAATCTCAATCCTTAATCAACACATTATTTAATTTAATTTAGTTAATTAAAATATCCTAATGTTACCAAAAATATAGGGTATTACAAGAACTGCTTCTATGAGTATAAGGTTTTCTCCCGGTACCGTTTGTACAATTTTGCTGCAGCTCACTAGAGGGTGATCGGGAACAATCAACATCTGACAGCTTCAGATGCATTGTACCAATCCATTTGGCTATCAAAAGCCATTAAATGATCGTTAGAGTCTGTAACCCCATGATATTTCATCGATAGGATCTTCACATATGGCGAGATGACTGTAGCTATGTTCTCATAAGCAAAGGGTGGCACTCTTTCATTGTCATTAACATTTTCATCCATTATTCTCTTCCCTTTCAAATTCATAACATCCTATATTGCTTTTTTAGCTGCATCTTTTAGATAAGACTCGACGTTACGATAATTTTCTAGTTTGGGTAATATTCCTTTGATGTTGAGCTTTTGGGTTGTTCTAGCGATTTAAGGAGAACTCTTCCCCGATGGTTAGCTTTTGATTGGGGGCGTTCCTTCTTCTTGGAGGACGTTAGATCTAATTTTCTTTTGTACTCAGTAGAGTTGGCTTTCAAGTTTCTCCTGGGCGAGATTACCTCATCACCCTAAGTTGGTTTTTGTGTCTTCGAAAATTTCTAAAATAGTGCCATTTTGAGTAGCACCCACGTCTCTTGCAACGGCTGCTCCAAATGTTTGATCTTTGTAGCTTTATTTTCTTGCCAAGCTGGTGACAAGTTTGTCCTTGAATAGACCCATACAGATTAAAGGATGGGGCTATGTCCTCCTCAAGTGTAGTGGTGTCGATAACTCCTTCCTCAATTCCACTTAATCATTTATATCTCATTTTTCCTACGCAAATCATCTAACGATCCCGACTCGACCTTTGAAAATCGGCACCGAATACGACACTCGTATTCAAATGTCGCAAATCCAAACGTCGAATCTGGTTCATCGGAACTTATAGTACATTAAGTACAACACAGCCGAAGAAAAACAATATATCAATATACAACATTTGATACAATAACTGATATAACTGAGTGATACAATGAATATCAATATACATCAGAGATATGATACAAGACAATAGTAGCGGGAAGAAAAGATAACACAGCAGCGGAACAATGTCTCCAATAGAGAAAGTAGTCTTCAAAAGAGAACTCCAGTATTGGTAATCTCCATCTCCAAGGCGCCAATCCGAAATCAACTCGAACTCCCAATCAAGATGAAGTTAAGCAACTCGATCCAAATGCGATTGCCAAATCTAAGGCTGAAAGCTATCGAATCTACCCCTGCCGTTGATTATCTGAAAAGCCAACTCTAGACTGCCCGTGTGGGAAAATTATGGGCACCCAAAGTTTAGGAAAGGAACAATAAACTCCAGGTCAGCCATGGGACTGGTATGAGCAAACAAGAACAGTTTTAATCTTTAAAACAAACAACCAAGGATTTTAAAAGTTAAATCCGCAATGCTTTTTTGGAAAATGAAACTACCATAAGGCCTTCCTCCACACACACAATGCAAACGCAGAATTGGTGGAGATTTCTCCTTATGATAGTCAAATATGCTTGATACGAGAAAATTTCTTTGATATTATTACTAGTGCATAGTGTAGGAAAACCCTTCGAAAGTATAATATAAATCCTAGCCAGCATAGACAATCTGAACTATGCCTACTATAACTACCATCTAAACAGTGGTGACCACCATAAGTAAATGGCAGGTTCTACAACTAAAACCGTATAAGGCGCGTATTGAAGATTGGATTTTCCAACAAATGGCCAGGCTAAGGAACTTCCTACTGTCCATGGGTACGCCTCTAACGGGACGTCCCGAGAACTTAACCAGCTCTCTGCCAACACAAGGCCGAGTTACCTCTGTAACTAGGTAAATACTACATGAGCGTGCCATCCCCCGGTCCTTTGGGACCTTTATCCAAGGTACCTCTAATCCAACAACCACAAAGAAATCACAAAGTAATAGATCTGCAGTATCCACATGAGTGAAGTATCTGAGCTCCATACCATGATACCACCCTTTTCCAGAAGGGAATGACAAACCCTAAAGGGCACGACCCTCATAACCTTGCCGCATCTTTCCTGTTTCGACCATTTCCGAGGTGTGAGGTCATGATGCAGTCTCGTCCACAAAGCTACACTTTATAAAAAAAACCATGCTTTGATCAACAAATGATACACAGCAGCACTCAGCATGCCACACTACCAAATTGGTAGTATATCACTGATAAATATCAACTACATAACCTCTGAGCTCGTAGGTCTTAGAGAAGGGTGTTAAGCTAAGAGAACAAATTCTTCGCCACCAAACAGAAATGTATTTGATAGAGATCAGTTTAATATCTCAAAGTGTAGTGTTAGACATACAACCATACAAGTCTGTTCCGGGTTTGAACAGAACCGAAGGCACTTCCGAAGAAGCCCTTGCAATCCGGGTATCCACAATCCCGATCGAACTTCCTATCACATATGGAGAACTCTATACTGGCGCAACTCAGTGCAGAGTCAATCGGCAGGTTATCCTATCGTTCTCGAAGACACCCTGTCTTCAGCACCAATCTTCAAATGCAATCCATAACGTCGTATCACTATTCGGAATGGGTTATATGACACTAGGTCCTCTTCCAGCTAAACTGAATAGTGAGCACAATATATAAAAATATATGGATATGGGATTTCAATTAAGTCACAACTTTTAAAACCCCAAAATCTTTCTTCAACTGGTTTAAACAAATTACCATTTTAAACCTTTTAACAAAAAGATTCGTTTCACAAAGTTCACCTAGTTTCACAAAGATCAATTTTTAGATTTCAAAACAATTTCCATTTCAATTTGATTAACTCAATTAAACCTTTAAATTAAAGATCTATAGCTTTCAAAACACGTTTCCAAAGATTTGTTCATAACTTGGAAAACTATTTCCATTTTAGACTTGAAATTCTTTTAACACAAATTGGAAGTTCATTTCTTATGTGAAAGCTTTTATTATTTGAAAACAAATAGTTTTCGTTTCAGAAAAATACAATTATATTTATACAAGTCAAAATCTTGGGTTAAATTTAAAGTCCCAAACCAACACATTAAAAATGGTTTAAAACCTATATAAACCAGTATAACCTCTTTAAATCATAAATAGAAATCAATTTCAAATTTTTGAATTCAAATTTAAATCAAATTATTTAAATTTCAAAACTCAATCAAGTTATTCAAAACAAATTTTATTTTTGAAATTCATTTTCAAAAGCTTTCAATTCTAATTCCAAAACTATTTTGGATTCAAAAATTCAATCTTTAAAACTATTTCAAAATCTATGACTTAACCAACTTCCACATGCAACCCATATTTTTTGTGTGTGTATAGTGTGGTCCAAGGGTTATACACAATAGAAGTGCAACATCATCAATCAGTACATATTCCAATACAGCAATATATATGATAAGCGGTATAAACTATAACGCTTATATTTGATAAGCGGTATAAACTATAACGCTTATCTTTTATTCACAGGTCACAGATATATATATCATAGATAATAAATTACATCAAACACAGCTAAAATCAAAACAGAACATATCAAGGATATCAAACAATTCAATCATCCAAAACATCCATAAGTAAGAGCAGTTAAGTATCTGATTATTTCAAATTAGATTAACTACTTATGATTTACTAATCCTGGTCAATTAACATTAATAAATTATAAATCATTTTGATTAATTATTATTTAATCATTTATCAATTAACCTTTAGTAATGAATTAATTAACCTTTAATTTTAATTCATCAACCTTTAATTATTAAATAATTAACCTTCAATTATTTAATTTACCATTTAATTAATTATCTTTAATTAATTAATTTAACCTTTGATTAATTAATTACCATTTATCCTCAATTAATTATCATTCTTCATTAATTAATTAAACTTTAAATTAATTAATTATCTTAAATTAATTACCTAAATTAATCACCATTTGATTAATTATCATTTAATTAATTATCCTTTAATAATAATTAATGATTATCCCTAATCACATAATTTAATTATCACTTGATTAATTTACTTTGATCAATAATTAATTACTTCTAATTAAGTAATTATCCTTTAAGTAATTAATTATCTTTAAATACTTTTATTAATTTAAATTCTGTAGTTGCTTTTATTCAACGATAAATCTTTAATTACCCAAATCCTAATTTAAATTAAGACTAATCATTATCTTTATTAATCACTTAATTATAATAGAGTCGTTTAATAAACCATATAAATTAATTATCATTAACAAATTAGTTCCTTAATTACTTTTACTTACGTAATTACTTTTAAGAAATTAATCATTCTTAAATTAGTTATTCCTTAATTTCTTGATTTATTAAACTTCTAATCATTCGTTAATTATCCTTAATTATATAAGTTAAATTAACTTAAGTTGACAATTTAGAAACATTTGATTGACTCCATTATTACATAGTTAAGTTTATGTAAAATTGAACTTTTTAAAAATTATAAGTTTAAAACATTTTGAACTTAATCAATTTAAAATATCTTCATTTAAAAACCTTTAATTACATATTTCGACTCAACAACAAGCACTAACTTAAAAATGATAGTTTAGAAAACAAGTTTACTTAGATTGTTACAGTTTTCAAAACTGAAAATTATAAAACCCGAGCTAAATACCAATTTCCCCGAGATTAGCTTTGAGCCTTCCTTTTCTTTTTCAAAACCTGATACACTGTTGAACTCACGCAAACGCCTCGATATTAAACTCGAGCCAACACAAGTTTCCCCGAGCCAAAACCTCATTCACTTCGAGAGAACCCCAAGCCTTATCCTTCTTTCCCAAAGTATCACTACCCAGACACAACCGTGGATGTGTGCATATGCACCGATGACCGCCACCGTTTCGATCGTCATCGCTGATGCCAACAAGCCACTTACGACTTCCTCCATCGATCCCAAGCACTAAATCTTAAAGTTGAACTCGAATTCGAAATTGAGTTCGAGCACACCCAACTGGAACTCTTGATCAACCCAAAAAAGCCTCGTTCTGCTACATCACGACACCAGAATCATCGCGACTCTGATCGAACCTCCATTGATCACCCACGCATCCCTTCCCCCCGGTGCGATCGACCAGATTGCCGTACCGACGACGAAATTTGCTCATGAACAACGGCAACCCCAAACAAACCCAAAACCCTAAATCAACATCAATCTACCACTAGACCACACAAAAAATTCACGAGTATTTTTCCACGATTCCACCATACTTAATCCATCCCCACCATAAATCACGATTCATATTTTACTGCTGATTTCCAAGAATTGATAAAAATCCAAATTCCATTCAACTCAAAAGTTTTTCATAAATACTAGCTTAAAAATTCTAAGATGATCATCAAAAATCGTGGATTCGAAGTACGAATTCATTCCTATAATTAAAAATCGAAACCCTGACATTCAAATTTTTATTTAAAATATGATCATCTTTGTCATTTTTATTTTAAAAATAACTACAAAACAAATGTTCGTGAAATTATTTTTAGAATTAGCATTTCATGGTTATAATAATTTCTCGTTCAGGAATTGAATCCTGAAATCATCTACGTAGGATGATTATGAATTTTATAACAGGTTCCATTAACCTATAATAATGAACAAAGACACATGCCTGTATTCTAACAGCCATGCAAACAACCATTATAACATACTTAAGCAAATTATCCAAACAACACAAACAGATTCAAGGGTTTACTCACAGATTCACAGGCATTGGATTTAAAGAACTGGTTTCAAAAATTAAAGTTGCTCACCTGATGATGAAGTTGAACAGAGAACCAGCAAGCTTGAAATTTGAAACTGAGATTTGTTTAAATATTTTGATTGTTAAATATTTTGAGTTGTTTCCAGCTTTTGCCTTTGATTTTTATCTGAAACCTTGCTTTAGATTTGAAACTTCCAGGTTTAATTTCTCTTTAGCTTGTTTTCACTTCTACTTTGATATGTAGTTTGATTTAAATCTGTTGATCGGAAGTTTGCTCACTTGACTCTGAACAGAAAAATAAGGCCTGGAACTGCATCTGACCTTGAACTTGATCTGCTTCCAGGTTGAAAACTTTTGCATTCTTGAATTTGCTTCACAGATTTGCTTTGTCTCAGGTTTTTGAATTTAGCTGAGGTGATTTCCAGATTTGAGATGTTTTGATTTTTTTTCGCTATCTTTGTTTTTCTGGTTATACTCTTCTCATCATTTCTTTTTTCTTGGGTGTTGAAATTTTAGATACTCAATCTATTGTTATCTTTTTTTTCAGATTTGCTGAGATACTATATGATTGAGTATGGGGAGTTGAAAAGTTTTTATAATTTAAATTTCATTATTTTATTCAATTAAATATATTGGATGCCATATGAAAAAAATGATTATGAAACCTTAATGCATGTTGATTGCTTTACTCCATCTCTTTTGTATATGTTTATCATTTGTAATTTTATAAGACAAAAGAATTATTTAATAATTTTTTTATATCATATTTATTTTATAAATAAACATACCCCTTTCTTACTTAATATTTATATTTACATTATATAAAATAGAAATTACACCTTAATGATTTTCAAAAACCAAATATTTTTTTGTAAAACATTTATTTTAAATTTAGATTCAAATTCCAATTCACTTGAATTAAAAATCTATATATGTCTATTTATATATTTATACATATAATTATGCAATTTAAATTCAAATCCAATTTTTACATTTGTAAAATGTTTATGTTTCTTTTTATATTTATATTTACACAAACAAAATTTTATCCCAATCAATTTTCACATTGCAACCTTTAATTTTGTTCATTATTTTTATACACATATATATTCCTTTATACTTTTTACATTCATACATTTCATTATTATTTATTTTTGTACAACTTTATGAAAAGAAAAGAATGATTTAAATATTTTGATTTCATATTAACAATTAATCACTTTTATTCATATATGAAAATTAAACTTAAAAAATAACATTTTGAAAATGAGTACACTATTTTTTTTATTACAACTTCCAAATATTAATATAATTAAAAATTTAGAAAACAAACTATCATTAACTTTTTATTAATCTCAAAGGTTTTAATTTCTATTTTATTTTTAATACATTTATTTTTCCTAAATACAATATTTATTTGTAAGATACTTATGCTTAAATTTCAAATTAAATTTCTATTTGTAATCAAAAATTATTTATTTATTCTAGAAATCTCTAATTAATTCACAATTTATTTTCAAAAATTAATTTAATTGCCAAATTAAACTTGGTGAATTTTCAAGAATGTTACAGATTCCCCTCCTTAAAAAAATTTGTCCTCGAAATTTCCAACGAAGACAACAAAGAATAGATGAAAACACAAAGATAGAGAAATATCTTTTTAGAACAAAGTGAATATCTATTTTGTATTTGGCTTACTAAATCAGAATATCAACAATATGAGAATAAACTCATATAATATTACACAAGATATTTGGGTCCATCGGTCTACGAATATGCAAGGCATTGATTAGTTCAAAGGGATAACTAATCGTTCGTAGAATATATCGGTCCCCAGAGAATACATAGACGGATTTAATCTTCCATAATTCTCAAATGCTAGGTATGGATTCCAAATTCAAGTCGAAATATCCCAAAGTATACATCAACTTGTCCCTCTTCGGGCTTGGATCCACATATGAAATCACAATAGAATTCCAAATTTGGTTTTAACCGCTATCGTTTTATTGATACAATTCAATTTTAGCTTTATATTCTATTAACCAATTTAACTCAATTTAAAATTTCCAATTCATTTAATTTAAATTTTCAATTTCGTTAGAGTTTAAAACGAAAAGATGATAAGAAACCGATGAAGGTACGAAGTAAGGACTTTCTACAACGATTCGTAGAGCCACCATCACACCGAAGCTTCTTCCTGGAGCTGTCACGAAGCAATCAAAAGAATTTGGAATCGAATCAAAGGAGATTGATAGAGAAAATTGTTTCCACTGTCGCAGGGTATTGACCATTTGTAGTGGTACTCCCCTGTCCCCTATCTCGTTCTCTTCTCGCACTCATACTTACTATCAGTGGACAGTAAGAGAATTTACTGAGGCATTCGAACGGAAATCTTAGGGATTACTCATTCTAGGGTATACTTCACCCTATCTCTAATGAGCTACTTAATGTGTTATACTCCTTAGCTAAAGTTTCAACCTTCAGCTCTGATACCAATTCTAATGACCCCGACTCGACTTTCGAAAATCGACACCGAATACAACACTCGTATTCAAATGTAGCAGATTAAAACGTCGAATCTGGTTCGCCGGAGCTTATAACACATTAAGTACAACACATCAGAAGAAAAAGAATATATCAATATACAACATTTGATACAATAACTGATACAACTGAGTGATACAATGAATACCAATATACATCAGAGATATGATACAAGACAATAGCAGCGGAAAGAAAAGATAACACGGCAGCGGAACATTATCTTCAAAAGTGAAAGTAGTCTTCAAAAGAGAACTCCAGTATCGGTAATCTCCATCTCCAAGGCGCCAATCCAGAAATAGCTCGAACTCCCAATCAAGATGAAGTGAAGCAACTCGATCCAAATGCGATTGCCAAATCCTAAGGCTGAAAGCTATCGAATCTAACCTACTATTGATTATCTGAAAAACCCAATTCTAGACTGCCTGTGTGGGAAAATTGTGGGCACCCAGAGTTTAGGAAAGGAACAATAAACTCCAGATCAGTCATGGGACTGGTGTGAGCAAACAAGAACAGTTTTAATCTTTAAAACAAACAACCAAGGATTTTAAAAGTTAAATCCGCAATGCTTTTTTGGAAAATGAAACTACCATAAGGCCTCCCGCCACACACAAACAATGCAAACGTAGAATTGGAGGAGATTTCTCCTTATGATAGTCAAGTATGCTTGATACGAGAAAATTTCTGTGATATTATTACTAGTGCATAGTGTAGGAAAACCCTTCGAAAGTATAATATAAATCCTAGCCAGCATAGACATTCCAAACTATGCCTACTATAGCTACCATCTAAACAATGGTGACCACCATAAGTAAATGGCATGTTCTACAACTAAAACCGCACAAGGCGCGTATTGAAGATTGGATTTTCTAACAAATGGGCAGGCTAAGGAACTTCCTACTGTCCATGGGTACGCCTATGGCGGGACGTCCCGAGAGCTTAACTGCTCTCTGCCAACACAAGGCCGGGTTACCTCTGTAACTAGGTAACTACTATACGAGCGTGCCATCCCCTGGTCCTTTGGGACCTTTATCCGAGGTACCTCTAATCCAACAACCACAAAGCAATCACAAAGTAATAGATCTGCAGTATCCACATGAGTGAAATATATGGGATCCATACCATGATACCACCCTTTTTCAGAAGGGAATGACAAACCCTAAAGGGCGCGACCCTCATAACCTTGCCGCATCTTTCCTGTTTCGACCATTTTCGGGGTGTGAGGCCCTGATGCAGTCTCATCCACAATGTTGTACTTTATACAAAAGCCATGCTTTGATCAACAAATGATACACAACAACACTCAGCATGCCACACTACCAAATTGGGAGTATATCACTGATAAATATCAACTACATAACCTCTGAGCTCCTACATCTGAGAGAAGGGTGTTAAGCTAAGAGAATAAATTCTCCGCCACCAAACAGAAATGTATTTGATAGAGATCAGTTTAATATCTCAAAGTGCAGTGTCAGACATACAACCATACAATTCTATCCCGGGTTCGAACAGAACCGAAGGCACTTCCGAAGAAGCCCTAGCAATCCGAGTATCCACAATCCCGATCAGACATCCCATCACATATGGAGAACTCTATACCGAAGCAACTCAGTGTAGAGTCAATCGACAGGTTATCCTATCGTTCTCGAAGATACCCGGTCTTCAACTCTGGTCTTCAAATGCAATCCATAACGTCGTATCACTATTCGGAATGGGATATATAACACAAGGTCCTCTCCCGGCTAAACCGAATAGTGAGCGCAATATTTAAAAATATATGGATATGGGATTTCGGTTAAGCCACAACTTTTAAAAACCCAAAATCTTTCTTCAAATGGTTTAAACAAATTGCCATTTTAAACCTTTTAACAAAAAGATTCGTTTCACAAAGTTCACCTAGTTTCACAAAGATCTATTTATAGATTTCAAAACAATTTCCATTTCAATTTGGACTAACTCAATTAAATCTTTAAATTAAAGATTTATAGCTTTCAAAACATGTTTCCAAAGATTTGTTCATAACTTGGAAAACTATTTCCATTTTAGACTTGAAATCCTTTTAACACAAATTGGAAGTTCATTTCTTGTGTGAAAGCTTTTATTATTTGAAAACAAATAGTTTTAGTTTTAGAAAAATCCAATTATATTTATACAAGTTAAAATCTTGGGTTAAATTTAGAGTCCTAAAACAACACTTTAAAAATGGTCTAAAACCTATATAAACTAGAATAACCTCTTTAAATCATAAATAGAATTCAATTTCAAAATTTTGAATTCAAATTTAAATCATATTATTTAAATTTGAAAACTCAATCTAGTTATTCAAAATAACTTTTATTTTTGAAATTCATTTTCAAAAGCTTTCAATTCTAATTCCAAAACTATTTTGGATTCAAAAATTCAATCTTTAAAACTATCTCAAAATCAATGACTTAATCAACTTCTACGTGCAACCCATATTTTTATGTGTGTATAGTATGGTCCAGGGGTTATACACAATAGAAGTGCAACATCATCAATCAATACATATTCCAATACAACAATATATATGATAAGTGGTATAAACTATAACGCTTATATTTGATAAGCGGTATAAACTATAACGCTTATCTTTTATTCACAGGTCATAGATATATACCATAGATAATAAATTACATCAAACACAGCTCAAATCAAAACAGAACATATCAGGGATATCAAACAATTCAATCATCCAAAACATCCATTAGTAAGAGCAGTTAAGTATCTGATTAATTCAAATCAGACTAACTACTTATGAATTACTAATCCTGGTTAACTAACATTAATAAATTACAAATCATTTTGATTAATTATTCTTTAATCATTTATCAATTAACCTTTAGTAATGAATTAATTAACCTTTAATTTTAATTCATCAACCTTTATTTATTAAATGATTAACCTTCAATTATTTAATTTACCATTTAATTAATTATCTTTAATTAATTAATTTTACCCTTGATTAATTAATTACCATTTATCCTCAATTAATTATCATTCTTCATTAATTAATTAAACTTTAAATTAATTAATTATCCTTAAATTAATTACCTAAATTAGTCACCATTTGATTAATTATCATTTAATTAATTATCCTTTAATAATAATTATTGATTATCCCTAATCATATAATTTAATTATCACTCGATTAATTAACTTTGATCAATAATTAATTACTTCTAATTAAGTAATTATCCTTTAAGTAATTAATTATCTTTAAATACTTTTATTAATTTATTATTCTTTAATTGCGTTTATTCAACAATAAATCTTTAATTACCCAAATCCTAATTTAAATTAAGACTAATTATTATCTTTATTAATCACTTAATTATAATAAAGTCATTTAATAAACCATTTAAATTAATTATCATTAACAAATTAGTCCCTTAATTACTTTCACTTAAGTAATTACTTTTAAGAAATTAATCATTCTTAAATTAGTTATTCCTTAATTTCTTGATTTATTAAACTTCTAATCATTTATTAATTATCCTTAATTATATAAGTTAACTTAACTTTTAAGTTGACAATTTAGAAACATTTCATTAACTCCATTATTACATAGTTAAGTTTATGTAAAATGTAACTCTTTTAAAATTATAAGTTTAAAACATTTTGAACTTAATCAATTTAAAATATCTTCATTTAAAAACCTTTAATTACATGTTTCAACTCAACAACAAGCATTGACTCAAAAATGACAGTTTAGAAATCAAGTTTACTTAGATTGTTACAGTTTTCAAAACTGAAAATTATGAAACCCAAGCTAAATACCAATTTCCCCGAGATTAGCTTCGAGCCTCCTTTTTTTTTAATACCTGATACACTGTTGAACTCACGCAAATGCCTCGATATCAAACTCGAGCCAACGCAAGTTTCCCCGAGCCAAAACCTCATTTACTTCGAGACAACCCCGAGCTTTATCCTTCTTCCCCAAACTATCCCTACCCAGACACAACCGTGGATGCGTGCACATGCATCGATGATCGCCACTATTCCGATCTTCGTCGCCGATGCCAACAAGTCACTTACGACTTCCTCCATCGATCCCAAGCACTAAATCTTAAATTTGAACTCGAATTCGAAATTGAGTTCGAGCACACCCAACTGGAACTCCTGATCAACCCAAAAAAATCCTCGCTCTGCCACATCACGACACCAGAATCATCGCGACTCCGACCTAACCTCCATTGATCACCCATGCATCCCTTTCCCCCGGTGCGATTGACCAGATTGCCGTGCCGACGACGAAATTTTCTCATGAACAATAGCAACCCCAAACAAACCAAAAACGCTAAATCAACATCAATCTACCACTACAGCAAACAAAAAATTCACGTGTATTTTTCCACGATTCCATCATACTTAATCCATCCCCACCACAAATCACGATTCATAATGTACTGTTGATTTTCAAAGAATTGACAAAAATCCAAATTCAATCCAACTCAAAGTTTTCCATAAATACTAGCTTAAAAATTCTAAGATGATCATCAAAAATCGTGGATTCGAAGTAAGAATTCATTACTATAATTAAAAATCGAAACCCTGACATTCGAATTTTTGTTTAAAATCTGATCATCTTTGTTATTTATATTTTAAAAATAACTACAAAACAAATGTTCATGAAATTATTTTTAGAATTAGATTTTCATGGTTATAATTATTTCTCGTTAACAAATTGAATCCTAAAATCATCTAGGTAGGATGATTTTGAATTTTATAACAGGTTCCATGAACCTGTAACAATGAACAAAGACACATGCCTGTATTCTAACAGCCATGCAAACAACCATTATAACATACTTAACCAAATAATCCAAACATCACAAACAGATTCAAGGGTTTGCTCACAGATTCACATGCATTGGATTCAAAGAACTGTTTTAAAAATTAAAGTTGCTCACCTGATGATGAAGTTGAACAGAGAACCAGCAAGCTTGAAATTTGAAACTGAAATTTGTTTGATGATTTAGATTGTTAAATATGTTGAGTTGTTTTCATCTTTTGCCTTTGATTTTTATCTGAAACCTTGCTTTAGATTTGAAACTTCCAGATTTAATTTCTCTTTAGCTTGTTTTCACTTCTGCTTTGATCTGTAATTTGATTTCAATCTGTTGATCAGAAGTTTGCTCACTTGAATCTGAGCAGAAAAGCAAGGCCTGGAACTGCATCTGACCTTGAACTTGATCTGCTTCCAGGTTGAAAATTTTTGCATTCTTGAATTTTCTTCACAGATTTGCTTTGTCTCAGGCTTTTGAATTTAGCTCAGGTGATTTCCAGATTTGAGGTGTTTTGATTTTTTTTTCTTCTATCTTTGTTTTTCTGGTTATACTCTTCTCATCGTTTCTTTTTTCTTGGGTGTTGAGATTTTAGATACTCAATCAATTGTTACCTTTTTTCAGATTTGCTGAGATACTATATGATTGAGCATGGGGAGATGAAAAGTTTTTATAATTTTAAATTTCATTAGTATATTCAATTAAATATATTGGATGCCATATGAAAAAAAATGATTATGAATCCTCAATGCATGCCGATTGCTTTACTCCACCTCTTTTGTACATGTTTATCATTTGTAATTTTACAAGACAAAAGAATTTTTTAATAATTTTTTATATCATATATATTTTATAAATAAACATACCCCTTTCTTACTTAATCTTTATATTTACGTTATATAAAATAGAAATTACACCTTAATGATTTTCAAAAACCAAATATTTTTTCTAAAACATTTATTTTAAATTTAGATTCAAATTCCAATTCACTTGAATTAAAAATCTATTTTTTTCTATTTATATATTCATACATATAATTATGCAATTTAAATTCAAATCCAATGTTTACAGTTGTAAAATGTTTATGTTTCCTTTTATATTTATATTTGCACAAACAAAATTTTATCCCAATTAATTTTCACATTGCAACCTTTAGTTTTGTTCATTATTTTTATATACATACATATTCTTTTATACTTTTTACATTCATACATTTCTTTATTATTTTTTTTTTTTAAACTTTATGAAAAGAAACGAATGATTTAAATATTTTGATTTCATATTAAAATTTAATCACTTTTATTCATATACGAAAATTTAACTTAAAAATAACATTTTGAAAATGGGTACACTAATTTTTTTTCTTTTTATTACAACTTCCAAATATTAATATAATTAAAAATTTAGAAAATAAACTATCATTAACTTTTTATTAATCTCAAAGCTTTTAATATCTATTATATTTTTAATACATTTATTTTTCCTAAATACAATATTTATTTGTAAGATACTTATGCTTAAATTTTAAATTAAATTTCTATTTATAATCAAATATTATTTATTTATTCTAGAAATCTCTAATTAATTCACAATTTATTTTCAAAAATTAATTTAATTGCCAAATTAAACTTGGTGAATTTTCAGGAATGTTACAAATCAATTGAACCAAATTTAGTCCATCATATAGCGACAAGGTCGGAGGTTCAAGCCGTCCTTCTAGTGCCAAAATTGTTAATAAGAAAACTTTTCAACATCACCAATGCTATGTGAAAGATAATTGAGCTCAAAGAAAACCAAGTTGTGGAAAATATCTCTTCCTTCGAAACCTGCCATTCGACTATGTTGACTTAGTCAAAAGAGTTTTAGGAGATAGCTCTACCTTTCGATCAGGTTAGCTTAATCGAGAGGGTTTAAGGAATTAGCTCTACCTTTTGAACAGGTTGACTTAGACAAAAGGCTTTTTGGAGTTTGCTCTATCCATCGACTAGGTTGATTTAGTTGAAAGGTTTCAAAGAATTAACTCAGGTATGCAGGATAAGGAATGTGCATCGTGCTTGAAACCATTTCTTTAAGTAGGTCAGAAGTAACTAGTCATCTTGGTTTTTTATCCCTTTCAATCATGTCGAAAGGTTTGTTCCGGGCCTTTCGATCTTGCCGATAGGGATGCACGTTTCACTAATATGACTCAGCTACTCTCGACCCCATGGTTTCGCTTCATTTGTTGAGGTGCCCCTTCGAAAGGGTTGTTGACATTGCTGGGGATTGGCCCCTTTCGAATAAATTCCTCCCAAATCAATTGTTAGCTAATTACGATTTGGAACCCTTTCGAAACACTCCTATCAATTCGGTCGAAAGGGGTTCCATCCTTTTAAATCGAGTCCACCTTGTAACTACCTAATCTGTGCTTTTTTTTCTTGTATAAGATCGATCAAGGTATCCCCCATTATCATAAACTCATCAATATCGAAACCTCATCATCATTCCTAATTTCATTGTCTAACGTTGGTTTTAATGATGATGGGTTTCGACCGTTTATACCCAAGTCCATCCTATGCATTGCATTGACAAAAAGAATTTAAGAGGATATGTCGGATTTATGCTCAATGGATCATTTGACTGGTTAATGATCTAAATGATCTTCCTTGTAATCAAAATCATTAATGAACCATCCACTTCTCCTTTATTAATAATCCAAAATGAGTTACAATTAAGAGAGGTTTATTCCCAATTTGATTTAGAATTTCTAGAAGATTTAATTGCAGCAAAGAAATTGGGGTAGAAGAAATGATTATCGGGATTCCGAAATTCGGTCCCCAAAACTGGACCCCTTTGGTCTTATTTATAGATGCAGGTCGACACCCTTCCGCACCTAGCCTTCGACTTGGTCAAAAGTTCCTATTTTTATTTGCCGCCTTTGGCCTTTCGACTTAGTCGAAAAGCTTTGTCTGCCTTCGACGTTATTGAAAGGCAAGTCTTTAGAGTCCTTTGATTTTTTCCTTTAGCTTAGTTTGTCTCTCTCCAGTCCTTTCAACTAAGTCGCAAAGGGTTTTTTACCAACCTTCCAACTTTGTTAAGTTCTAAGTATCCTTGTTCGTCGCTTTCTCTAGAACAACTTTCGACGTTGTCGAAAGGCCTCCAAACGCGCTTTTTCCCACTTGTTGCCTTATGGTCATTAGAAGTAAGACAAAGGCCTTCGACTCTATTGATAAATTGTCTATGGGGGCTTCGAAGATGTTGATGTGCTAATGGTTTCAATGATGTTGAGTAGCTCCCGAATGCATGCCGATGAACTAATGCGAAATCTTCCCCTAATCCCATTGGCTTCGACCGGTTCGAAAAGCTTGTGTATGCTTTCAAAAGGTTTTTCATGATGATGAAACCTTTAGTTCTGAATGGGTTGGCATGTTTGTGGGAGACTAATATTCATTTCCTTAGAAAGGGGGTTCGAAGTAGTCTTTTTTGATCCATCTACGTTGAAAGGTCTTAGAGAAGCGGAAAGGTGGCTTTTCCTCTCCCTTTTCATATTTTTCGGAGGCTTGTTCACGATCTATCACCTATGAGGACGCCTTCTGCTTTCCTTCGAAAGACTTCCCAATGCCTTTAGAACCTTTATTCGTGGTCTTTGTTGTAACCCACTTCATATGAAGTTGGCACCTTTCTTATCTTCTTTCATGTCTTTATTCTTTGAGTGGATTTTATGGCTAACAAAAGTGATGCTTTATTCATTCAACTTTGGAAAATATGCCCTCAAATGTTTGAAATTCCTTGTTCTCGAAACCATATTGCCTTCTGGTCGACATAACTTGTAAGCTCCTTGGGGATAACTTTTCAAATTATTAATGGTCCTTCCCAGTTTGGCCCCTGGGGTCCATCTGCGGTGTATCTGGTATTTACCATCACTCTTCGGAGTACCAAATCTCCTTCGTGAAATGACTGAGTTCTCACTTTCAAGTTATAATACCTTGAGATTTTTCTTTGATACTCAGCGGCTCTTACCCCTGCTACATCTCTTAATTCATATATAAAATCTAGGGATTCTCTTTTTAATTCTTGATTCACATTAAATAAATAAGCAATTCTTTGGTGTGAAGGTATTTCAATCTCAATTGGTAACATCACTTCACACCCTTATGTCAAAGAGTAGGGAGTATGTCCCGTCACTGTTTTGGTAGACTTTTGATAAGCCCATAAAATAAGTGTTATTTCTTCCACCCAATTTCCTTTTTCTTTGTCTAATCGTTTTTTCTGAATTATCATTATGGTTTTGTTTGCAGCCTCAACTACTCCATTCGCTTTTGGAAGTGAGATGGATTAAATAGTTTTAATGATTCCATTCTTATGGCATAAGTGAGAGAATTATTCACTCTCAAATTGTGTCCCAGAAATTAACTTCCAGGGATTTCCAAATTTGGTTATGATATTTTTGATAACAAATCTGCGTACCTTCCCAGAAGTAATATTTGGAAGTGGTTTCGCTTCAACCCATTTAGTGAAATAGTCTATGAAGACTACGACATACTTTGCTTCTTCTTTTGAGATTGGCAATGGGCCGATTATGTCTATTCTCCATACATTAAAGGGCCATGGGCCAGCACTTGGAGCTAACTGACTTGGGGGTAATCTGGGAATCTTTGAGTATTTCTGACATTTTTCGCATCTTCTCACATACTCGATGGCTTGGCTTACCATATGAGGCCAATAAAATCCTTGTATCATTATTTTCTTTGCCAATTTTGTTCCATTTGAGTGATCTCCACAGAATCCCTCGTGTGCTTCATCCATAATTTTACTCCATCATTCAAGCTTACGCATCTTAAATAGGAAAGAGCATATCCCTTCTTATAGAGGACTCCATCCATCATTGTGAAGGTTGGAGCATGTCTCCTGATTTTCCTTGCTTCACCTTTGTCAGATGGGAGTATCACTTTAACAAGATATTCAATGATGGGTGTCATCTAGGTGTAATTATACATGTCAATTATTCTTGGTTGGTCAACCCTTTCATCTAGTATTTCTTTATCAATTTCTCTTCTTTCTTCCCCTTGGAACTTAGTTCGAGACCTTGTCAAGACTAGTAGTTCCTTCCCCGGTTCAGACATTTCCTCTCCAATACTTGGAATTTCCTAATATCATAATGGAACAGTTCTTGTGTATAGGGCTTCTCTTGAGCTGGGTAGTTTTGCTAGCAAATTAGCATGTGAATTTTCCACTCTTGGAGCTTGGTGTATTGAAAAGTCTTTAAACAAAGCAAGCATTCTTAGTATCTTCTTCAAACATAAAGATAGCTTGGAGTCCTTCGTTTGATATATCTGTTTTACTTGTTTTACCATTAGCTGAGAATCACTAATGATCTAAATTCGTGGAAACTTGAGTTCTAATGATAAGGTTAATCTTTTTACCATGGATTCATATTCTGCTACATTGTTCGTTGCGGCGAATCCTAATTTTATGGCATAATGTAAGTGGTGTCCATCCGGCGTTATGATTACATATTCTGCACTAGCCCGTTGTTCGTTTGACGCATCATCAATGAATAATTGCCACACGGGTCTTTGATCCTTTTTCTTTTCCGATTGTTCTTTTATAAAGTTAGCGCATTCATTAATGAAGTCTACTAATGCTTGCCCCTTGATCGTAGCTCGTGGCTGAAATTCTTTGTCATATTGGCTGAGCTCAATTCCTCATTTTACCAATCTTCCTGAAATTACTGGTTACTAAAGACTTGCTTAATGGGAAAATTGGTCAATACCTTGATCAGATGTGCTTGAAAATATGCTCGAAGCTTTCGAGCTGTGAGAATCAAGCATTGGGCTAACTTTTCTATCACTGGGTATCGAACTTCGACATCGTTCAATCGTCTGCTCACATAATATACTGGAAGTTCAGCCCCACTTCCTTCCCTAATCAATATTGAGCTAACCGCATGTTTTGAAGATGCCATATACAAGTATAAGATCTCCCCATTCTCGAGACTAGAATGTATCAGTGGCTTTTCCAAATGGCTTTTTAATTCTTGAAATTTTTTTCTGCAATCCTCCCCCCATTCAAAATTCTTCTTCTTGATTACTTCAAAGAAGGGAATAAAATTATCTGTTGCCTTGGCTATTAACCTACTTATGGAAGCTACCCTTCGATTCAAAATCCTCACCTTCTTGTTGGTTTTGGGTTCGGCAACGTCCTTAATGGCTTGAATTTAGTCATGACTAGCTTTAATACCTTGAGCACTTACAAGGTAGCCTAAAAACTTTCCAAAAGGGACTTTAAAAGAGCACTTTTGTGGATCAATTTCATTTGATATTTTCATAATATCATGAACATTTCTTCCAAATCTTTAAGATGATTCTTAGCTTCGCCAGACTTTACTAGCATATTGTCCACATAAACTTCCATGTTTCGTCAATTTGCTTTTTATACATTCTATTGACTAGTTTTTGATATGTTGCCCCTGCATTTTTTAATCCAAATGGAATTGCCTTGTAGCACAAAATTCCTTATTCAGTTTTGAAGCTTGTATATTCTTCATCCAGTTTGAGCAATGGTATTTGGTTGTACCCCGAGTAGGCGTCCATGAGAGATAACAATCTTTCCACGCTTGTTGCATCTACTAATTGATTTATTCGTAGTAACGGGAAATAATCTTTTGGACATGCTTTGTTCAAGTCTGCATAGTCGGTACAAATCCTCCATTTTCCGTTTGATTTCTTTATCAAAACTGGATTAGCTAACCACTTTTGGTAGTATATTTCCTGGATAATCCATTCTCAAGGAGTCTGTTAACTCCCTCTTTCAAAGCACTTGACCGTACCATGTCTAACTATCTCTTTTTCTACGCAAAGGGGGTTGCTTCTAGATTGATCTCGAGTGCATGACACATGACTATTGGATCAATCCCCACCATATTAGAATGTGATCGGGCAAATACATCCTTGTTGACTTTGAGAAATTGGATCAAATCCTTCTTCAAGCCTGCACTCAAATCTTTTCCCACCTTGACCACTTCTATAGTATTATCTGAATCTAGGCATGCTTCCTCAAGATCCTTTATAGGTTTAATCCTTTCTGTTTCTCCTCGACAATTGAATTCTATGACAATTGCGCTTTCTTTAACTTAGTTAGCATCAACTCTCTTCCTCTGACCACAAGAAGGAATATACCTTGCATACATACATTTGTTAGATTTCAATCTTTTCTTCGTATATTGGATGTGAAAATCCATCATCCAAAGGCTGTAAAATAGTAAAAGAATCAAAGTCAGCAGAATACACACTTTTGTATTTTTTTAGAGTAGCAAAATACAATTCTAGAAAATTGAACTGCTCCCCTCTAACAGTGCCCCATCCTCTTTTCTTCAAGAATTTTACCATGAGATATTTCAGGAAGACGAAGGCATCTATCTTGTCTAGAGATGGCCTGCCAAAGAAGGCGTTGTAGTATGTTGTTTGGTTGATAATCACAAAAATGGTCTCGAAGGTTCTGCAAGTTGGTGGCAACCCCATTTGTACAAGCGGCTTAACTTGCCCCACCGGCGTTGATCCTTTGTTATTGAACCCAAAGATGGGTTCCATGCTGGGCTCCATCTTGTCTTCGGGAATGTTCATCTGATCAAAGGCGTGCTTGAAGATTACATTGACTACACTGCCTTTATCAACCAGAATTTTGGAGACGATGGATAATCCAATTCGAGCAGTTTTCATCAACGGATCATTATGCGGATGACGAACCTATTTTTTCAGCTCTTGAGGAGTGATACAAAGGTACAAAATTTTCCTTCTGAGACGTGATATCTTTGGTGGGGGCTCTTCTAGGACAGAGAAGATGCCTTCATTTGCCTCTCTCACATAGCTGTTGTTGAATATACTAGTATATGAATTTTGTTTGATGATAATATATATATATATTCATTTAGATGTATTTGTTGTTGTACTATTTTATTTTATTTTTCACATAATTGAATAAATATTCAATGAACATAATAAATAACACAAGATTCATATTCAAACAAATATTTTATTGAAACAAATAATTTATTACGAATTTAAATATGACAAACTTCAGCTCCCACTTTATTTACATAATTTCAATTATAATTCAATTTCAATTACATTACAATTTTGATTACATCACAAAGTTCAATTTATATTTTTGTTCTTACTACATATCACTCATTCACTCGTGTTTGTTCTTCTACTCTATTCCAGTTTGTATCCAGCATCTGAATTATTTGAAAAATAAACATCGACGCGGTAAAATTTAAAAAGAAATATTTTTGCAGTGTACAATGAAGTGTGTGTTTGAAAATTTTATTTGCCTCATCTATTTGGGTTGTTCATCATTTATTTCTTTTGTATTCATCATATACGAACAGTTTGTAACATGCATAGTGCATCACTGTACATGTCAAAAAGCCGTGCACACCAATATACACTTGATAAAACTACAAGGACAGGTGACCACAAGGTCAAACCCGACCAAATGGTGGATTTATCTCAAGTGCGATATAAAAACATCACGAAATGGTCAAGCACAAGTTCAATACACTGGACATGAAGCCATTAGAATCAGACTCATCAAGATCATAATAAACCAAAACCAGAAAAGCAACAACCAGGTCAACAACACAATAAGTCTGACCTCACCTAGACAATCCTCAAAATGCAACAAGCACCTGAAAACAAGTCAGACCACCAAATGGATCAAGGCATCATAATACATATACACACACATACATATGTATGTATGTATATACAAAATGACACACGTGAATCATTTCAGGCATGAATAAGAGCTTGGAGCAGAGGCCAGCACATCAGTACACATGAATATGACCAGATCAATAAGCAAGACCAACTTGAAGTCTCTAAATCAACATAGTAAAATGTTCAGGCATGAACATGATTACCAGAACAAACTCAAATGTACACAATTAGGTAGTAAGTTATATCACAATGAATAAGTCAATGGTGCCAAGGTATTATAACTCGCAGCAATGATCACAGTGGTGACAATAAGACTTCAATTATATATGGTGGTCAAGGAAAACAAAGAACAGACCCAACAAACCATCACAAGTCCAGACCAAAATACTAGGCAACCCAGACTTATATAGACTATTCAAACTCGAGACAACGTGATCTCAATATACATAGAAGTAAACCAAGACTGCATGAACAACACACAATAAATGAAAACAATCATCATAAAAAGATCAGTGGTATCATACAAGTAAATGCAAAACATGAAGCATCAACATCAGTTTAGGTATGGGGTGCAACCAAATCAGATAAATGAACTGGGTCGAAGCAAATGAAGACCGGACACAAGTATTAATCAGACCACATAAACATATGTCAGGTCAGAGGCATGAACAACCAAAGTGCAGAACATGTAACTAGACAAGATCACTTCAAATTTCACAATGACAAAGTGAATACAAAGGAAATATGTGCACCAAACATATGCAACAAAGTGGACAGTGCAACCAAGTACAACATCAACACAAAACAACACTGCAACAACACCATACATGATGTACATGTGAAGAAACTCAACATGACATGGTCAGAAGCAATATGAAATGAAAAAAATTCAACATACAACTCTGCATAAATACAAATGCCTTAACATACTACAGACATGAGTATATGGAACCAAGATGAACCAGTGAAGAGTAGTTTGAACAAGATAACGGTCTAATGGCATGAACACAAAAAGAACCGCCAGTACAACATAGAACTAGTCTACAACACAGTAGTGAGATCAGATGGTTTTTAACTCGAAGAAAATCAGGAAACAAAGACCAAAAACATATACAAGACTCAGACTCCAAAAAGCTTCAGACCAGAACTAAGTGTATCAACCCAGAGTAAAAGAAATGCAACATGAAGTCTTAAATTAAGACATTACATAGCGCAGACCACATGAATATAAAATACTTGAGCCCATGAGTTAGCTTAAGGTGGCTAAAACATAAGCAATTGATGGGCCAGGTGAGGTCATTCCTCCGATCAGGCACACTTCATCGATACTATATTCTGACTTTGTGATTTATTTGGTGGCCATCCACGATTTTTATTCGGGAGTATGTTTCGAAGTGGGTGGTGTAGCTGCTATGCGCTACCACTAGTCCGGAAGTGTAATTAGTATGTCTACCCTGGCCTTGCCAAGTTGTGCCATGTCACCTACCCTAGGGTGCCTTCTTCGAGTTTGTTTTGTACCATACCTATGGAGTGCCCTCTGACGATGTCTAGTACGAGCGGGATTACGGTACTGTATAGACTATGGGAATATATAAAATGTGTAAAGGGGGATATAGGTAAAGCCTTAATGCTATTTTAATAGTTTACTTTACTATAGACATTATTATAATAGCGTATATTACTACATAGTGGATACTTTAAGGGATTTTTAGGTGATGTGAATCCCGAGCATCTCTTAAGTCACTACACTCACGTTAGACACAGGATAGGAGATATCAAACCCCGTAAACATCTCTGATGCCTTTCCACGCATATTTATTTACCGTTGATTTAAATTACATTAAAAAAATTCATTCTGACTCGAGTGTTTTGTCTTTTCAATTCGCTTGGGTTAGCCTGAGAATTTCAGAATTTGAAGACCTTATTTTTGGAGGACGAAGATGAAGATTTTATTATTATTTACTATATTATTCCACTGCATCACACTATTCCGCTGCATTATTATTTATTTATCTCCGATATATGTAACTCTGATTTTGTATTGTATAAGTATAATCAAATGTTTTGTATACAGCTTCATGAACTGTTATCTGATTATTATATTTTGTCATTCCACTGCAAGATTTTGTTTGTTTTTTCTCTCTCTTCTTTTTCTTATTTACCCCAATAACAATCCACCATTCTTTATGGTTTGAGTTGGCACGTGCGTCAACTTAAACTATCCAAAAAGGCGGGATGTTACAGTAGGTATCAAAGCCAGGTTTAGCGATAACCTTAGCTTTGTAGGGTCTGACTCTTTATTAAATAAGGTAGTAATACCCTATGATGAGGAGTATATATATGAGAGAGCGTATTTGTTAGTGTTATAAAAGGTTTTTATATTGTGTTAATTTGTTCCGTTTTGTATTTATAAACTCTGGTTGGTGCATAGGATGCTATGACAACGATAGGGATTTCTAAACACTTAATAGGATAGTTTGATACAATATTTGTTTTAAAATATCGATAAATGAAATAATTTTGCCTATTGTATATTTTTATATATAAAATAATGATTTATAAATGGTATATATTTGGTTGTAATATATTAGGTGTTATGTAGTGAAATTTATAAATATTGGTTGGAAATAAGACTTGAAAATAAAATAAATGAAAATTGGAAATTTAGAACGTAAGTCCCGGTGTTTTGAAAATTTCTTTCAAATTATTTAGGAATATATAATTTTTTGATATAAATATTTCAATATGATTTGAAAGAATTTTTTTTAAAAAAATCTAGGAAATGAATAAGTTCTGCACTCCCTTATCTGTCGTTGGGAAATAATTTTAGTGATGAGTGCATGCATCATCGACATCTATTTTCGAGTTTCAAAGTGGGAAAGCTATTGTAGTAGTTTACTACACATTCGTTTTGATAAATAAATATAAAATTTTACTCTTAAATATGATTTGATATATAAAAGATATGGTTATATATTTTTTTTTAAATGATTTGAAATGGAACCCGACTTTTAGTTCTTAAATTTCAGTGAATTAGAGATTTTAATTAATGAAATGGAATTTTAACTAATTAATAATATGAACTTCTAAAATGAAGATAAGAAACTAAATGCTAAGTTATAATTGAAATATACAAGAATTGAAACTTGTAACTTGTATATCAAAAGAATTTGAAAATATGAAAGATATGATTTTTGAACATTAAGTTAATTAAAAGAAATAAGGTAAAATTGTCTAATTTTCAATTGCATTCTTAAAGACATATATAACAACCAAATATTAAAAGTTGAAATGTTAAATAGGATATATGATAGAACATTATACAAGTAAAATTTAAATAATGAAAGTGTTTAATGAATTCACTTTTATAAATGAGAATTTTGATATTAAAATAGTAATAAACTTAAGTTATAATTTAAAGTGATACTAACAAAATGTAATAGAAATTAAGTATGGTAAGTAAATAATTAGAAACTTGAGTTAATGAATTGATATGCTAAGTAATTGAATTGAACATGAATACTATAGATAAGTGAATGTAAATAAATGAAATTAAGAAATGAATGAATGAATAGAAAATTAATTTTTGTAAGGAATAAATGTAAACTAGAGAAATGATCAGTGAGAAATGGTATTAAAAGGAATGAACTTGATTTATTGCTTGAAATTGCTGTTGTTTTGGCTTATGGTTGTTGGGGAAAGATACTCCTAATTGTTCTAGATGTATGAATAAATTGTCGAGTTTTATCTAAGACTGTAGAGTATATGGTATGCTTAGTAGTTTATTTTTCATTCTATGCGATTAAGAGTCTTTAAACCCAAACAAACCATTTGTTTAGTTTGTTATGGATGGATGGTTGATTATATTGATTTCATATGATGATTGTATGCTGTAGTTGCATGTGATTTTGGTTTTATATTGATTTGTTTGTTAATGGTTGAAACGACTTTAAATATTTCATTTAATATAATTATTAACTTCTTTTGGATTATAATAAGTGAAATACAGGTTATGGAAGCAACTACTACTGCTTTTGGTTTCATGATATAAGCGTTATTTGCCCGACAAATAGGTACGTCCTTGGATTACGGTTTTATAGCAATATTATATTGTTTTTCCACTGTTGGGATATATTATCTTCGAAATATATGATATATTTTGTTATTATTGATATTATTATTTCTCCCGAGCCTCTCTGTATAAAGGAGACTCTGCCGAAATTTTTCGTGAATTTTTGACTTAGAAAATTTTGTGAAATGTTTTCTAAACTTTTATTAGCTTGAATATAAAAAGGATTTAATTGTTATAAATTGATATATTTATTTAAATTATTTAATTTTTTAAGTTTGTTGTTATTAATTTAGTATTTTGAAGAAGATATAATGTGTTAACCCTATCTCGGTTACGACTCAGCAGGTCTAGTACGTGGAGATGGCGCCGACTCAAGAGATAACAACCCAAAGACTTTGCCGACCTAACCAATTAACAAGGTGGCCGACTTAGTTCGGTGCCGACCTAATTAGTTAAGAAACGCGCCGATCCAATGCTTTCCCATAGATACCGACCTAAGGCATGAAGAAATTCCGACCTAAGGCTTGAAGGGATGCCGGTCTAACGAGGCTATGCCGACCTAAGGAAAGTTCCGACCTAGTATGGAAGCCGACCTAGTGTATGCTCCGATCTAGCAACTCGAGGACTTTACCGACTTATAGTAAGTCGTAACCGATCTAAGGGTGTAAAGGATGGAGTAGCGGGGCAGTTTAGCATGTGACATACTAACTCGGTAGCGACCTAGCTTGTTTCCATTAAGTCGTAGGGCTTGACTCGTTAGATCAGCGAAGGGATAAAATAAGTCGGTCGCGACCTAGCTTGACCCGGTAACGACTTTGGACTTGTGCAAATTCAGTGAAGAAGGATCAACACAGCTTGACCATATCAGAGCTCCTATAAGCCGGCTGCGACTTAACTGGGTCGGTGAGGAGTTAAGACCGAGCCTAATCTTTGCCTATAAATACCACCCTACCTTCAACATGAAGGGGACCTTTGGGCTCATTCTCTTCAAGCGCCGTTACTCTGCCGAATTCCAGACGACTTCAAAGCTTTTTAGATCCAACAAACTTCTAAAGGAACTCCATGAAGGAATCATCCACATTCACCATGGATTTGAAGATGATTGTTAACATCAAAGCTTGAGCTACTTGTTTCACATACCCTATCACTTGAAGTGTGTTGTAATTGAAAGATCTTGTAAAGAATTGTAATCAAACTAGCGATAAAAAGATTAAAGTGGACGTAGGCTGGATTATAAGCCGAACCACTATAAATACTGTGTCTCTTACCGTTTTTCTACATACTTTCTGCTTATTTCTGTTTCCCGTACAAACGGGTGGTGCTTTCACAATCACATCTTATACACCAGGGTGTTAGCGTTTAAATTTTTTCGTTAACATTTTGGTGCTTTCACTGAGAATTGAACTCAGGACATCTATCATCATTGTTTCAGAAAGATTTGTAGATAGAGTTTCTTTAAGAACCAGAAGTCTATCCGAAATCATGGCTCCTGGAAGGAAAAGTAAATCTGTGAGATCTGCAAACATTCAAGAGGGAACCTCCACTTCCCCAACACCAAATCAAGCCACTCCAGCTGTTGGAGTTTCAAAAGCGGAATTGGACGCTGCTATCTTTGGGTTGAATCAGCAAATAAATGCCCAGAACGCGCAATTGGAAGCTCAGAATGCTCAGAATGCTCTGATTCTGAATAGGTTAAACGATCTGCTCGGGGCAAACCGTCAACCTGCGAATAATGAAAGGAACTTTGTCGGTAATGTCCATGATGCTGAAACTAGAAACATTCCCGAAAGGGCTGCTAGCCCCTTTGAACAGACATTGCCTGAGGCTGGAGGATCCAGAAATAGGAATGACGAAGAATATCTTTCTGGTTTGGTTCGACAGATTATGAAAGAAAGTATGCAAAGGGTCGAAGATGAGAAAGAGTGGGGTTTCGCTCCGAGCAAGACTCCGTTTACTGAAAAGATCCTAAAAGCTGAATTCCCAAGGAAGTTCGTCCCTCCGACCATTCCAGCTTACAAAGGGACAAGTGATCCAAATGAGTTCCTGTACAAATATGATTGGCACATGACAGGTGCCATAGCTTCTGACGAGATAAAATGCCGCTATTTTCCTGTGTATTTGGAAGGGGTAGCTCTGCTTTGGTTCACAAAACTGCCTGTCCGGTCCATCGATCAGTTTTCAGACCTAACCAGGAAATTTAAAGAGCAATTTAGGCTGTATGCTTCAAAGGCAAAAGACATCATGTCGTTGTCCGGTTTGGAACAGAATCCGGGGGAAACTATCAAGTCTTTTTTAAACCGCTTTAATATAGCGTTAGCTGAGGTGGATAATGCAGAACCCCGCATGGTCTTGACCTATTTGATGAGAGCTATTGATAAGTCAAGTGAATTCGGAAAGTGGCTGAACATGAAGGAGCCAAATTCTCTGGAAAAGTTCTACAAAAAGGCGGATGAATTCATGCGTTTGGAAAGCCGTCCTGTCCCGGCAAAGGCAACAGTAGAGAAAGCTGAAGACAACACTGCTGCGCCACGTAAGAATGGATCTGTGGGACAGAAAAGAGAAAATAATGATGGAAGGAAACAACACAATTCAAAGAAGCCTCGATCCTTCAAGCCATCAGAATATACTCCTTTGTTAGAGACACCAGAGCGCATCTACCTGGCTACAAAAGATTCTTTTGAGTATCCCAAACCTCCTGTTCTCAGAACCGGAAGAAAAGCTGTGCAAAGTGGGAAGTTCTGTCGCTTCCATAATCAGCCTGGTCATGACACAGACGACTGCCGTCAATTGAAAAATATAATCGAAGAATTGCTAAGAGAAAATAAGCTGCAGCAATTTGTGAAGAAGAGTGGTAATGATCCTGCTTCGTCAAGTCAGGGGCAACAAGCTCTTGCTCATCAGCCCAGGACAAATGAGAAGGCCGCAGGACATGAATCTGGAAGGCCAGTTATTAATGTCATCACAGGAGGACCCCACCCAGCAGGCAGAAGCTGGGGTGAAATGGAGAGGTACACTCGAGCTCTGAAACATATGCCAACTGAAGAGAATGTCTTTGTTTTAGAGGACTCTACACCCCTGAAACAACAAAGGACTTTTAATGATGATATTGTGTTCAGGGCTAGAGATTCCACGGGCATTGAGGCCCCTACTTTGGACCCGTTAGTCATCTCGGCCGGTATTGGACCGGCTATTGTCAGAAGAGTTCTTATTGATTGCGGCGCATCTTGCAACATCCTCTTCAAGAAAACGTTTGACCAGATGAGAATCCCGATGGCGGATGTGCAAGCCTCATCTCAGAAGATTGTTGGCTTCACTGGGGAGCCAAAGCAACCAGTAGGAACCATTGACTTGCTTGTGGAACTCGGAGAAGGAGAAAGAAAAGTAGTTCGCAAGCAGACTTTTGTGATAGTAGATGAATTTTCTGCTTATAATGCTTTCTTTGGTCGACCTATTCTTGCTGCATTCAAAGCTGTCCTTGCCCCATGGTGTCTTACTATTAAATTCCCTACAGACAATGGGGTAGGAGTTATTAAAGGAGACCAGAACGCTGGGCGAGAATGTTATATGACAGAGCTGCGAGAAACAAGGAAGAGAGAAATGGGGAAAGATGCGGCAACCCCAATCCGCATCAAAACACCAACCCTATAGCAACTACAGGGCGGACCCTGCACTGGCGAGCATAGCGGGGCACGAAAAGTGATGGATCCTAGAAAGGCCAGTGCGGGGGAGAGTAGGGTGGTACCAGCAGAAACAACGATACCGGTGCCCGTTGATCTGAAGGACCCAAACAAGGTGCTGAATGTGGGTTCACAGCTTAATGTGTCAGTTCAGAATGCCTTGATATCTTTTTTGAAAGCAAACCTGGATGTTTTCGCTTGGACCCATGCCGATATGTGCGGAATATCCCCAGAAGTTGCGGTACATGCTCTGAATATTGACCCAAAGTTCACGCCAGTAAAGCAGAAAAGAAGAATCCAAGGTCTAGAAAGGTCGACAGCATTGAAAGAGGAAGTTGACCGGCTCATGGAGAATAATTTCATCAGAGAATCTACCTATCCAAATTGGGTTTCAAATCCAGTGCTAGTTAAGAAAGCCAATGGTAAATGGAGAGTGTGCATCGACTTTTCAGATCTAAACAAGGCCTGTCCCAAAGACTGCTTCCCATTACCCAGGATCGATCAACTGGTAGATGGAACAGCGGGTCATGAATTGTTGTCTTTTATGGATGCCTACTCCGGATATAATCAGATCATGATGCATGAGCCAGATCAGGAGGACACAAGCTTTATCACCGATGTCGGTCTTTACTGTTACAGAGTTATGCCCTTTGGGTTGAAGAATGCGGGGGCAACATACCAAAGACTGGTAAATGCTATGTTCAAACCGCAGTTGGGAAAGACTATGGAAGTTTACGTTGATGACATGCTAGTAAAATCTAAGAAAGCAGTGGATCACATCGAACACTTAGCAGAAATGTTCGCAATTCTCCGAAGATACGGAATGAAGCTTAACCCTTTAAAATGTTCTTTCGGGGTAGAATCTGGGAAGTTCTTGGGTTTCATCGTGAGCGCTAGGGGCATTGAAGCTAGTCCAGCTCAAATCACTGCTCTAAAAGAAGTCAAAGCTCCTAAAACAAAGAGGGAATTGCAAAGTCTCAATGGAAAAATTGCCGCCTTAAGTCGGTTCATATCCAAAGCTACTGATAAATGCATTCCATTCTTCGACGCTCTAAAGAAAGGAAAGAAAAACTTTGACTGGACTCCCGAATGCCAGAAAGCTTTTGAAGAATTGATTCAACATATGGAAACGCCTCCAATACTTTCCAGGCCCGGCGATGGCGAGGATCTTCTTATATACTTGGCAGTTTCATCTCATGCTTTAAGTGCAGCGCTGGTACGGGAAGACAAAAGGATTCAACATCCAGTTTACTATATCAGCAAAAGACTCACTGGGGCAGAAATGAATTACTCCAAGTTGGAAAAACTCGCCTATTGTCTATTGATTGCCTCAAGAAAGTTGAGGCAATATTTCCAGGCTCATCCTATCAAAGTCCTCACTGATCAACCTTTAAAGCAAGTCTTGTTTCGCCCTGAGACTTCGGGCCGCCTTTTAAAGTGGAATATTGAATTGAGCCAATATGACATCACTTATCATCCTAGAAAAGCGATCAACGGACAAGCTTTGGCAGATTTTATTGCAGAATTTACAGACAAGGGTAACAGCGAGGAAGAAACAATCGAGAACTCCCCAACCCAATGGAAGTTATTTGTGGATGGCGCAAGAAATGATTACTGTTCAGGTGCTGGAATTGTTCTTGAAACTCCTGAAGGCCGGTCATTATGCTATGCGCTAAGATTAGAATTTCCTTCAACAAACAATGAAGCAGAATATGAAGCTCTGATCGCTGGTTTGAAAATTGCTAAAGAACTAAACATTCGAGCGTTACAGATCTTCAGTGATTCGCAGCTTATAGTATGTCAAGTCAAGAAGGAGTTTCAAACGAAAGGAGGAAATCTGCCCGCTTATGTGTCAAAGGCTTGGGAACTTTTATGTGAATTCGACCATTACACGATAAGTCATATTCCTCGAGAAGAAAATATGAAAGCAGATTCTCTCGCAAAATACTCAAGTTCTGGCGAAGCCCAATCCTTAGGGTTAGTTCCAGTGGAAGTTTTGTCAAATCCGAGCATTGATGAAATGGATATCGATTGGGTTATGAGTATGTCGCAAGAGCAAGAATCATGGATGACTCCAATAACAAAGTATCTACTCAATGGCTCTTTACCAGAAAACTCTAAAGAACGACAAAAGCTACTGAGAAAAGCTTCTCGATATATAATCCAGGATGGTCAATTATACAGACGAGGATTCTCAATGCCATTGCTTCGATGTGTATCCAAAGAAGAAGCCAAAATAATCCTATCAGAGGTACATGGAGGAGAATGTGGGGATCATTCAGGTGGTCAAACTTTAGCAAAGAAAATTCTCCGATATGGATATTTTTGGCCAGAAATTAATCGAGATGCTGCAGATTACTCTCGAAAATGTGACAGATGTCAAAGATTTGCCAAAATTCCTAGAGCACCTTCTACTGAGCTCACACAAATGACCAGTCCGTGGCCGTTTGCGATTTGGGGAATAGATTTGATCGGACCTTTACCAACCGCCAAATCTGGAATCAAATATGCCATTGTTGCTGTAGATTATTTCACTAAATGGGCTGAAGCTGAACCATTGGCAACTATCACCTCCAAAAAGATGATAAATTTTGTGACTAAGAATATCATTTGCAGATACGGTGTGCCTCAGAAAATAATCACAGACAATGGTACTCAGTTTGAAAGCGAGGAATTCCAGGATTTTTGCAAGCGATTCAAAATCCAGAAAAGCTTTTCGGCAGTAGCTCATCCGCAGGCAAACGGGCAAGTGGAAGCAGTGAACAAGATCATCAAATCAACCATCAAAAAGCAACTCGAAAGAGCAAAAGGTGGTTGGGTCGATAAACTACCGCTTGCACTATGGGCATACAGAACTACTCACAAAACTGCAACTGGGCATACTCCTTTTTCGTTAGCATACGGATCGGAAGCAATGATCCCGGTTGAAACAGAGGTCCCTTCACACAGAAGAATCCATTTCAATCAAGCAGAAAATGAAAAGCTGCAACTTGAAGCGCTGGATCTCCTTGATGAAAAAAGAGATGAAGCTAACCTCAGAGTTGCAGCTCATCAGCAAAGGATAGCCAGACATTTCAATTCCAAAGTTCGTCAACGCAGCTTTGAAATTGGAGATCTAGTCCTAAAAAGAATTATGACAGCGACAGGTGTGTTTGGGCCAAATTGGGAAGGACCGTATGTGATAGGTCAGAAACTTCTTGACGGCACATTCAAGCTCACCACAGTTGATGGAGATCAAATTCCAAGGGCATGGAACAGCAATCACTTGCGTCCATACTTTACTTGAAAATTTTGTTGAAACATTGTAAAAAGAATTATGAATGTATGATTCCTGTAATTGAAAGCAATTGTGAAACTGATGCAAGTAAATAATGAAAGAATATAAAGTGGATGTAGGCCCAATTTCATGGCCGAACCACTATAAATCTTGTGTTCCTTATTATCATTATATGTTTGCTTTGTTTTCGATATAAAAATACACAAAATGTATTGCTGAAATATCGATTTAAATTTTTGCAGACAGTGGAGATAAAACTTGCGCATAATAAGACCGAGCGATTCTCACCATCATTCAACAAACAAATTTCAAGTCACAAAGACCCCGAATTCAAATCCTAGATAGGAAATGCTTCAATTGAACGGCTAATGATTTCGATAGGAACGAGCCCTTGCTGATAAATTGAGATTGTTTAAACAAACAAACATCCAATTAGGAAGCTAGTGCCCGTTCTCACGAACTTGCCTGGCAATGAAGTACACTTCCTTGGATTAAACAAGCCACTTGTGAAAAAAAAGGGGATCGCTGAAAAGGCATAAGCAAGTGAACAGAGGAACAACCAAAGCTACCATCAGCGCCACAAGTCCTCTTCGGAGGCACAACTCTTCGGATAATAAAAGACCTCTAATGGGTCATATGCCACAAAAAAGAAAGTTCTCTACTCAACAAAAAAGATTGGAGGAGTCATGACCCTCCAACCATGAGAGAGTAACTTCCAGGCGATGAAAACCCTCTCTGAGGCACATTTCACCAGGAGTTGAAGTGTTATAACCGCTCTTCGGGATTTCACTTCACCAGAGTTGAAATGTAAACAAAATAAAAGCCCTCTTCGGAGGCCCATTTCACCAGGAGTTGAAGTGTTATAACCGCTCTTCGGGATTTCACTTCACCAGAGTTGAAATGTAAACAAAATAAAAGCCCTCTTCGGAGGCCCATTCCACCAGGAGTTGAAGTGTTATAACCGCTCTTCGGGATTTCACTTCACCAGAGTTGAAATGTAAACAAAATAAAAGCCCTCTTCGGAGGCCCATTTCACCAGGAGTTGAAGTGTTATAACCGCTCTTCGGGATTTCACTTCACCAGAGTTGAAATGTAAACAAAATAAAAGCCCTCTTCGGAGGCCCATTTCGCCAGGAGTTGAAGTGTAGCAGCCGCTCTTCGGAATTTCACTTCACCAAAGTTGAAATGTAAAAACAAAGACCTTCTTGAAAGCACACGTTTCACCGAGATTGAAATAAAACTTCCAAGTGTTGAAACGTGAAAAGGCTTTCTTCAAAGGCACAACTCTTTGGGGGTACACGTTTCACCAAGATTGAAATAAAACTTCCAAGTGTTGGAACGTGAGAAATCCCTCCTCAGAGGTACAACCCCCTCCCGGGAACACAATTAAGAAAAAAGACCTCTTTGGAAACCCACGTTTCACCGAGATTGAAATAAAACTTCCAAGTGTTGAAACGTGAAAAGGATTTCTAAAGCATAACTCTTTGGAGGTACACGTTTCACCGAGATTGAAATAAAACTTCCAAGTGTTGAAACGTGAAAAAATCCCTCCTCAGAGGTACAACTTTCTATAAAAAAAAAAAAAAAATCCTCATCAAAAGCGTACTTTAACTTTCAAAGGAAAAGTAATTTGCCTACTGTGGGAAATGATCGTAAAAAGAAAAGAAGTTAAAGTACCCTTCAGAGGTCCGCTTTACCACATAGAGGAATTCACTTGATGAGATATGCACATAAGCAAAAGAAAAAAGTGATTTCTTCAAACGACCAAGCGTAAAAACTTATACGAAGGGAGTTGTACTCTATAAAATTTTCTTTAAAGAATAAAATAATTATTCTTTAGCAAATAAGAGTGTAAGTCCCCTCGAGGTATAGAATATTGCAGCATACTTATGGAATGGGGGCAATATAGTATAATTACACACAATATGGTATAACTAAACCAGCAAAAGGTAACGCTCAAGTAACATACCATAAGCTCGCTGCAATATCAAATAAACTCATGCCAAAACAAATAACAAATGTATTCTTTAATTCAAACAAAAGTTTGTACAAACGAGGAATCATTTTATTCAAGGAATCATTTTATTCAATTACAACGCAGGTACAGGTTTCAAAATAAAGAAAAGCGGGGGCCGGTACCCGCACAATTCTCGGCCAGTACATGCAAAACACAAAAAAACTAGAAACTGAAGATCTTCACTTCTTTTTGCTGCCTTTAGACCCTTTACCCGGCCGAATGATCAGCTTTTCAGGTCGACCAGTGGGTATAAGGGAGGAAGGAGAGGTAGGCGCAGCTGGCCCAACTTCTGGCTCCTCTTCAGTGGCAGTGATTATCTTCCCTCTCCTCCTTGATGCTCCTTGCTTCCTTCTCCTCTTTGAGGAAGACTCACTTCCTGGAGTGGCAAGTTTAGATAAAGTTATATCGTCAGAAGGAGTCCGCTCCGGAGATATGTCACCTCCCTCAAGTCCCTCATCTTTTTGCTCTTGCGAAGCAACGGGATCATCCAGGCCATGGAGAGCTTCTATTTGTTCTTCTTGTGACCCAGGTTGAGAAGCAGAGGGAGGCGCCACTTGAAGAGATGGAGGAAGGATCACCGGGGGAGAAGAAGCTTGAGTTTGACTCGGTGCTTTCTCTACAAAGGAGAAAAAACTTAAAATATCAGTATCTTTCGAAAAGAGAGGGGATGACGGCTCATCAAAAGTCGGGAATTCATTGACATTTGAAAAATAATCAAGAAGATCGTCAAGTTCACAAGGAGCGAACGAGCAGTTCACCACTTGAGCTGGTCCGGTGTCAAGTTTACCTGGGGTAGTTGGATCTCTGAGGCTGATTTCATATCGCTGTGCTTCGTTGCTTTCACCACCTTCATCCCCGCCTTGTGCACTTGTAGTTTCAGTTACTGTCTTAGTTGCAGGCGGAGTAGAGGAGCTAGAACCCGTGATGTCAACCACAGGAGAAACTGGAGGATGGACAGAGGAAATAAGCGTTAATTCCTTTCCAGAACATTCCTCTTCCGCCATTCCAGTTCTCATCCTGGCAAGTTGTTCTCGCCCCTTCGCAAGAGCAGCGCGAGCTCCCTCATCCAGGTAACGCGCCTCAAAATCTTCATCGCCATACCCGGCGTCTTTAAACATGTTAAGAGCAGCTTCCCACACCTCGGCCAGGGTGATTTCATACTTAGGACCAAGAAAAGAGAGGCTGCCGCGTCCCAAGACACAATGTAAATAAAAATCGAATAAAGTCGAATTGATATCGTTTTCCATGGTCTGAGCAGTTTCTTCGGCTGCAATTTTGCCAGCCATGGCCTCATCTCGATCTTTTTCGGTCTGAGCAAGTTGGGCTTTTAGCGCTTCAATCTCCATGTCCCGGGCGCTCAGTTTATTCTGCAGCTGGGTGACATCAGTGCGGTGGTTCTCTACAGCTTGTTCCAACCTCTCAGCTTTAGCTTCAGCGTCCCTCTGGCTGGCGTGCGCATCTCGCACTTGTTTTTGCAATACCTCTTCTCTTTGGGTGTAAGTATTAGTAGAAGAGGCAAGATCATCTTTGAGCTGCTTTACTTCAGCTTCGAGTTTTTCATTGTATTCGGCTATCTCCTTCATCTCAGTGTTGTGTTGATCAAGAATCTTCTGCCATTCTGATTTGTCATTTTCCATGGTCAGCATTGCTTCGATGTTAGCCCGATTAACTCTTTGAAGTTCATCAACCAACTTTTGCCATCCAGACATTCTATCGATATCAAGCTTGACAGCATCGAGATTTCTGTACATAGCTTCTTTGTCGATGGGGACCAAATCAAGGTCGAAGCGTACCCCCCTCAAACACCAGTTCGGGAATCGGCTCTGCAAAGTCGGGGGGCCCCTTTCAACATGGTATGAAGGCCTGTTGAGAAGTGTTTGGATGGCACTTCCTTCAAGAGCAGGAGATTTGGAAGGGATGTCAATAGAAACTGAGGCACCAGGTCTCTCAGATGTCACGGGCACGTGCTCCTCGCCAAGTTTGGTCCGCTTTCTCGAATCCTCAATATGGCTCTTCCCCCTATCATCGTGCGTTTTACGTTTATGGGAATCATCATCCCTTGGGAAAGATTCATGTCGCGTGCCCGCTCCCTCATGACGTTCTTCATACCTTCTCCTCTCTTCAGCTTTTCGCGCAGCTCTCTGCTCATTGGTCTCTCTGGGATCGGTATAGTATTGCTTGTAATCATAGCTGCCACGCCCTCCATAGCGTCGAAAGTCTTTGTAATAAGAACCGCTGCCGCTGCGCCCCATAGAGGAATCTGAAAAGGCAAAAATAGCAAGTCTTAGAAACTTCCGGAGAAAAGAAGTTAAATGTGAACAAATGCCAAAAAATCCTAAGTGTTGTGTGATGTGCAAGCTACGCGCATTAAGCTACAAACCACTCATTGGTGTAGAGGTGATGATAGCTTGGGTATGAGGAGTTGGTGTTTGTGTTGGTGTTAGTCGAAGAAGGGACGTCGCCTCAACTATAGGAGAGATAGTTTTAGACACGTCATCTCTAAAAAGCTCCTGTGAGGTCACTATTATGTCGCTCAACCCATCATAAACATCGTCACCATCATGCTCGGTGAGACTTGTTTTTTCAGTTCCTACATCAGCTAATCCCCCGAGAGGCTGTGAAGGTTCTTCTTCTTCCTCAATCGGGGCAAGTGCCGTCTTACTAGATGACCCCATAATGTCGGTAGGGGTGGAACATTTCACCAATGAAGCTTCGATGTTAGACTCTTTTGATGAGGGTTGTTCGACAGTAACGGGGGCATCCGATGCTTCAGTCGGGGAATCGGGAACTTCAGTCGGAGCTTCACAAAGCTGAGTATAGCGAGAAGGGTGGAGAAGTTCGTATTGATGTAGAAATTCGTCGCTTAGTAGAAACTTGATACTTCTCTCTTCTGCGGCTACAGCGCTCAGTCTATCAAAAGTCTGCCTATGTATCGGATCTCTAGAGGGAAGGGGAAGTGCTGAAAAAAGCAAAGAATGAGATTAGCAATTTGGACCCCGAAAAGAGTTAAGAAAGAAAGTGGAAAGACGGAAATAAATGATCTTACTTCCTACTCTCCAAGAAGCATAAAACTCTGGGGGACTGCGGGCAAAGAAAAATTGGTTTAAAAATCCATGGACACTTTCAGTAAGATCAAGAATGAGCTTGCGGTTTCTTGCACTTCTCACAATGATAAGAGAAGGATGGTCTTTGCTCTTTGCAAACGAGCATAAGTAGCGAATTTCTTCGAAGCTCGGCAGTCGGTCAAGATTTCTTCTGAACAAAACACCCAACCCCATCAAGATAGCGTAACCATTAGGATGAAGTTGGAACGGAGAAATTGACATCCGAAGAAGAAGAATTCGAAGAAAGTCATTGAAAGGTGGGATCGCCCCACTTAAGCACATTTGACGATTAACCGCGACAAAACCATAGGGAGGTCTGTCAGCAGTATCATTCGGTCCAGGAAATATGACATCATCTTCAGCAAAGCCGAATTGAGTACGCAACTGAATAAATGTTCTCGAAGATAGAATAGTCGAAGTTCTTTCCGGAGGATTCTCTATAGGAACAGCTATCGGGAAAGTTTCTTCTTCTTGACTTGCTGCTTCTTCTCCTTGATGGGAAGTCATTCTACACAAGCAATTGGATATTCAAACATGAAGGTGCACGTTTCCTAAAGTGTGTGAAGTGTTGTACAAGTATCAATCAAACAATAAGCAAAGGTAACTGGAATAAAACCTAGCAAACATTTGTTAGTTATAAAAACCAGGAATCTTTGTTTTGAGTTTGAATATGCAAATACAATGTTGATGCAAACAAATCAGTTCAAATTGTTGATACTTTGCATTAATATTCTACTTTAGTCAATTAATTTACAACATTTCATGCAATATGTTCATATCTCTTATCTTGTCTTAACTAATCTGTCATTTGATATGGGCAGTCAATGGCAGTATGTGCGCCTTGGTTTTCTTTGTTTGTATGTTATTATCAACAGGTTTACAACTCAAAAGTGAGAATGATATGTGAAGTGACACAATGACATTCAAACAAATTTAAAGTTGGGGCATTTCAAATCTTAATCCCGGTTCAAGGTTTATTCAATTTAGTTCGATAGTCCGGGTTAAAATACTTGAAGAAGGCCTATGTTTCTAAGTGTCAATACGTCCAGAGCCCAAGTGTTAGCTCGGCTACGATTCAAAAATTCTCATGCGAGATAAGACTGAGTCGGTAACGGGTCAAAATCTAGGTGGTTCAGCTTGGCGACTCATTTCCTCTAGTTCGCACGGGGGAGATAAGAAGGCAAGCTCCAAGTCGAAAGGCAGGAATTCCTCCAAGTCTTAACTCGGTCACGATCTAAGCTTTAATGTTTAGGTCGGCGAGATTCTTTCAAGCATTATCTCAACCACGATTTAAGGTCGTGTAAGAGCTAGATCGGTCGAAGGCTAAGCCACCTAAACCCACTAACTCGCCTTCGAGCCAACATCCCATAGCATTAAACCCGATAACCCAATAGCCATTTCTTCAACAGCAGCCTTTCATTCAAGCTATCGGATCATCCAATAAAACAGCTCCAAATCGCATAAGTCCGTTGCTCTGCCTTCAGAGATCATTGAACCTGAGTGATAAAACCTTCTTCATCATCTCAACGATCATCTGAAGCCAAAATCGAGTAACCTAAACTTCATCGGCTACAGGTATAGTGAGATTCGTGATGGAACGATGCGCGAAGAGACAATTCGTATTCAAGTGACAGAATTCATGAACCAATAGCAATCTATGATCGAGAAGGGGACGGATTCACTTACGCTCTGAATAGTAGGAATTGCTGGTGATCAGGTAGGATGGAATCGCCTTAAAGAACTCAAGAGAATTTTAATGGCGGAGTTAAGAGAGCAGGTAATGAGAAAGAAGAAGGGGATATGATTTATACCTCGTAGTGAAAGGAACTGAAGCGGCAATTCGCCGGCTTAACATTTGGACCGTGCCCGATCTAATAACGTGCCGACTCAGTGAAGGGCCGAGATAAGAGATGTTTCGAAGCACACGACTTAAGCCTAAGGCGTATACTTCGAGGGGCAAATGTTAACCCTATCTCGGTTACGACTCAGCAGGTCTAGTACGTGGAGATGGCGCCGACTCAAGAGATAACAACCCAAAGACTTTGCCGACCTAACCAATTAACAAGGTGGCCGACTTAGTTCGGTGCCGACCTAATTAGTTAAGAAACGCGCCGATCCAATGCTTTCCCATAGATACCGACCTAAGGCATGAAGAAATTCCGACCTAAGGCTTGAAGGGATGCCGGTCTAACGAGGCTATGCCGACCTAAGGAAAGTTCCGACCTAGTATGGAAGCCGACCTAGTGTATGCTCCGATCTAGCAACTCGAGGACTTTACCGACTTATAGTAAGTCGTAACCGATCTAAGGGTGTAAAGGATGGAGTAGCGGGGCAGTTTAGCATGTGACATACTAACTCGGTAGCGACCTAGCTTGTTTCCATTAAGTCGTAGGGCTTGACTCGTTAGATCAGCGAAGGGATAAAATAAGTCGGTCGCGACCTAGCTTGACCCGGTAACGACTTTGGACTTGTGCAAATTCAGTGAAGAAGGATCAACACAGCTTGACCATATCAGAGCTCCTATAAGCCGGCTGCGACTTAACTGGGTCGGTGAGGAGTTAAGACCGAGCCTAATCTTTGCCTATAAATACCACCCTACCTTCAACATGAAGGGGACCTTTGGGCTCATTCTCTTCAAGCGCCGTTACTCTGCCGAATTCCAGACGACTTCAAAGCTTTTTAGATCCAACAAACTTCTAAAGGAACTCCATGAAGGAATCATCCACATTCACCATGGATTTGAAGATGATTGTTAACATCAAAGCTTGAGCTACTTGTTTCACATACCCTATCACTTGAAGTGTGTTGTAATTGAAAGATCTTGTAAAGAATTGTAATCAAACTAGCGATAAAAAGATTAAAGTGGACGTAGGCTGGATTATAAGCCGAACCACTATAAATACTGTGTCTCTTACCGTTTTTCTACATACTTTCTGCTTATTTCTGTTTCCCGTACAAACGGGTGGTGCTTTCACAATCACATCTTATACACCAGGGTGTTAGCGTTTAAATTTTTTCGTTAACATAATGATTTCTAAATTCTTTTCTTTTCCCTTCTTTTTCCTTTTCGGGGACGAAAAGTTTTGTGTGGGGGAGAGTGTAACGACCCATAAATTTCAAAAATTTAAAATAGTTGATTTAATGAGATTTTGGTAATATAATGTTGAAAGAAATAAAAATCTGTTAGTTAATTATGAAATGTATACTAAAATGAAATGTAACAATGTTAATATAAGTTTATTATTAACAACTTTAATGACACTCCAATCAATTAAAATGTAAATGTTATACTTGGTTATAAAATTGAATATATGTAAATAAATTTAAGCGTTGTATAAATAAATGAATTAATATATAATTAAGGTGTAACTAATTGTGATTTGAATTAGTAGTAGTTATGAAAATTTATTTATAATAATAACTTACATGTGTTAAAATGTAGTAATGCTGGCGATTGCTGTTGTTACCAATATATTTAATCAATTGAATTAAATGCAAATAAATGTTACACTTGTGTGATTTAATACAATAACTGGGAGTGTGGTTGTGGTTAAATAAATAGAAATTTAAATTTATTCATAAGGTAACAATTGAGTTAATAAAAGAATGAAATTGAGATAAATAATTAATTAGGACTTTATATTTTAATTTATGTGTAAATTTGACAAAATTTCAATAAAGTGGAAATATGATTGTTAATACCAATAGAAAATGGAAACTAGAGTATATTAATGTATTGAGATTTAAACAAATATTTACTATGTTATTTGAGTAATAATGGATTGAGTATAAAGATTGAAATCAAATAAAAACAATTTATTTGAATTAAATTTTAATAATTGAATTTTATTTGAAATAGAAATTAAACACTATAATTGAAAAAAAAAATTAATCTGAATTGGTATCTAAATTTGTTTTAAATTATGGTAAATGTCCTGGTAATCTAAAGTGACAGATATTTGTAAATTATTTAATTTGAATTGAAAGATGATTTATTAATTTAATTGTTAATTTATTTAATTAACCGAAATATAGCCATTTTGGCAACTATCTCGGATTTCGACGAACCCAGTTTCATCGGATTCGTAATGGTGAATTATTGTAGGATTTCAAGTTTCGTAACGATCGGACTTTTCGTTTAATCGTACAGGCTCGAAACGCATAAAAATCAATTTAATTGAAATCAATTGGAAATAAGCAGATTTTAACGTAACTTCTTCAGATGATAGAATTAGGACTTGGAACCTTTTTCCATTGATTTTAAAATTTTCGAAAACATCTATTTTGATATATGGGTTGACCCATTCTCGTTCCGGAGTCGAAACGGGCTTTTCGGGTCGTTTATCGTTCAATCAATCTGGTCCATTCTTTTCTATTTCAGTTATTCTTATAAATATCTCGTTATAAACCCCAGGTTGTCTCTATTCTCATTTGTCTGTACGTATATTCCTTCTCAACTCCTCATTCTTATGGCAGACAAACAATTCAATATTCAAACCCTATTTCAATTTAAAAAATTCAATCTCGAAATTCAAACTTCTCAAAAAATTTGAAAAAATATACGTCGAAGATCGCATCGATACTGTAACGACCCGGAATTTTGGTTGTTAGATTTTGAATGTTTAATTCATTTTAAATGTAGAATGTGAATTATAATTTGATTTTGAATAAAAATATTTTGGTTAAATCAATAGGATTTAGTTATAATTTCAAATATGGAAATTCAATTGGATTTGAATAATAAAAATTAAATATTTGGAATTGGGATAATGTGTCAGTCTGAATGGAAATGGTTTCTAAGATTTATTTTAAGCTAGTTTGATTTGAATTTTACTATTTGACCTTTGTATGGAATCAAAGGTCGATGAGTTAAAATTGAAAGTTTATATTAATTTAAAAATGGAATTTAATATAATAATGCAAATAATCAGATTGTGATTTAAAACGAATTAGAATGATTTCTAATGTGACTATAAATTCTATATGATTTATAATGAAGATGGTAAAGTTTTAAAAAGTGAAATTTTAAAGTGATTTCGACGGTTTTGACAATCGGTCGAATTTATCGACGAGTTAAAATAGCCTTCCGGGGCACAGTCTCGGAATTCGACGAAACTAGTTCCATTAGATCCGTAATAGTTAATTATTATCGGATTTCAAATTTCGTAGTGCTTTGAGTTACTATTTTTTCGTACGGGTGAGAAACGCATTGAAATTAAAATCGATAATTTAATATTTAATCTCGATTCAAAAAGCTATCTTCCACATATGATCAAATTAGCCTCTGAAACACGTTCCATTATGTTCGAAATATGGGTAAAACCTTATAAACGCCAGGCGGCACGTGTGATTTGGAGTTCGTTTGTAAAATCTTGTTAAATTGGAAATAATATTAAAATAATGTTTATAATTGTTCATATAAACTCGTTTTCCAGTGAAACCCTAGCTATCTTTGGCCGGCCGCCTCTTTTTTAATCAATGGCCGAAAACATCAACTTTTTGCCCCTCGATCTCTTCTCCTTCAAGCGATTTTAGGCCAAATCTTCAACTAGGAAGTCGTAGAGCACTTCTAACTCTACGATATCTACGGTAGTGATGGGTTTTAGCGTAGCGTAGGGGGAGTGAGGAAGTTGCGTTCATCGCCGTTTCAATCAAAGTTTTTGCGACCTAGGGTTGACCGAGTTCTGTGATTTTCTGGCTGATGGTAGGTGACGCTATGAGCTTCAACGTGGGCTCGGTTGAGCTTTTTCCTAGCGATGAGAAGGGGGAGCGTTTTGGAACCCTAGAGGTCGACGATGGGTTCGAGCAACTCAGAGACAACAATGAGTGAACGAGGAAGATGGTATATCTACAGCCTTGCTTTCCTATTCGATTTTGAACGGCCGATCTTGTTGGGTAATAAAAAAAAAGAATTTATATTATAGAATTATATTCAAAATCTTTAAAACTGAATATCTCATGCATACTTTATCAGAATTCAACGAAACTGGTGGCGCCAGAATCACAGCGACGAGCAGCCCGCTGTGGTGCAGATCTGGGTTCATTCCGAGCAAGTAAAAAATTTAAGTTAAATCGAACGTCGTTCGATTTAATTTAAAATTTGAAGGCTCGTCAAAAATTCAATGTAACGACCCGTAAAATTAGATGATTAAAATGAGTTAAATTAATAAGATTTTATTTAAATTTAGAAGGAAAAGAAAAAAAAAATCTTATAATTTATATTGGAATGAATGTTAGAAATTAGATGTAGCAATGAAATTAAAATTAACAATTTAAAATTTATATTGCAATTAATTGGAAATAATGTAAATTGAATAGAAACGTAAGTTTATTTATAGGGCAGTAATTAATGAATAAAAGTTGAAACCAAGTAAATAAATTTATGGAGAACATTTAATAGTAACTAATGTATATATTAGGCAATCGACAATTTATGGATTTGTTAAGATTGCAAAGTTATAATTGAGTGTAAATAGGAATATTTGGTAATTAATTAAAATAAGAAAAAATGTAAATGTTATAACTTGGTTACAAAATTTATATACGGAAGTGGATGTAAATATGAATTAATTAATGTGCGCATTAATTTATAATGGGACAAAACGTAAATTAATGTAATAAGGATGATGCAGGTTGATAAGTACTCATAATATTTGTGTTGTTGATAAACGTTATTTAAATGATTGTGATATAAAATAACGGAAGTGTGAATGGAAATTAATAGAAACGTTAACTTATTTAAAGGTAGTAATTGGATGTAGATTTATGGAATGGAGTTAATGCAAACCAATGGAATTAATGAAGACGTTTACATGGCTACACATTTAATATATGAAAACGAAAATGTAAGCATTGGATTAAATTAAGGAAATTAAATATTAATAAATGGTCATTTAATAAAACCAATGTTCTGTGTGTAATTATAATAAGTTGTTTGAAATACGTATGAACTTTGATTTGGAAATCAATTGGACTTAAAATGAAATTAGGTATTACATTGATGAGTTAAAATGTTATTTTATTTTGTAAAGTAATAAATGGTGTAATAAAGGAATGAAATCAAGATAAATAAATTTAATTGAGATTTTAGTTATAAATAATGGGTGAAATAATAGGATGGATGGTAATTGTTTATGGAGAATAACCATACAAGTATTATAAAGAGTATATTGGTGATAAATGGTTATTTCGAATAAAGGTAATTAAATATTACTTTAATGGATAAAAATGTAGTAACGGATAGGTGAATGAAATTAGCATTATGAAAATAAATATTAACATTGTTTTGTAAGCAATAAAAGCCTATTAATGTGACTGAAGGTTAACGGTAACGATCATTGTATGTTACCTATGTATGTAGCTCGTAAATTAAAAATTTTGAAATTTGTTACCGTAATTATAATTTAATATTACGTTAGTGTAAATTAAGGTAATATTTGTAAGTAATGGTAAGGTATTCATATTTGACAATTTGTGAGTTATAAGGATCGGGAATAAAAATTTATTTATTTAAGTGAAATGGAAAATTCAATAATTGGATTTAATGGCAATTAAATGAAATTGAAATAGTTAAATAATACGTTATTTGAAATAAAGATAACATGAGAAATTTATGTAATAGTTTTGAATCCAATATTTAATCCATCTATTTGATAGGAACGAATGGAATAATAATTAATTTATTTAACTAAATGGAATTTTGGGATTTTATTTATAATTTGTGAATTTAATGAAATTAATTATTAAAAGTGAGGTTAACATTGGAATTGATGAATTAATCAACTCTAATTTGAATTTAAATTTATTTAAATTAGTGTCAATGATTTTGGAAAATTTAAAATGATAAGAATTGTCAATTATCAAATTGAAATTGAAAATTTGATTAAATTGACTCATTTTTAATTTATTTAATTAATATAATAATAGCCATTTTGGCCACTGACTCGGATTTTGACGAAACCAGTTTCGTCGGATCCATATCGATGAATTATTGTAGGGTTTCAAGTTTCGTAGCGATCGGATTTATCGTTTGATCGTACGAACGCGAAACGCCCTGAATTCGATTAAATTGAAATCAATTTGAAAATATTGATTTTAGCATAACTTCTTCATACGATGCAATCTGAACCCAAAACCTTTTCCATTGCGTTTAAAATATTTTAAAATATCTATTTTGATATATGGGTTGACCAATTTCGTTTCGGAGTCGAAACGGGCTTTTTGGGCCACTTTGGCGTTAGCGCGTATATCCAATCTTATCCATCAATTCTAATTTCTGACCTACCTATATAAACCCCGTTATAAACCCTAGCAGCCTCTATTCCTCATTTCTATACATACAAAAACTTCGGTTCTCCTCTTCTTCAATGGCTGCAAACCCTAATCTATCCAATTCAAATTTCAATCCAAAGCTGAAATTCTAAACTCCTCAGAAATATTCAGAAAAAATATATTTCGAATTTCTCGAAGAGCGCAAGTCAGATCTGCAGTTCGTTTCTCGATTTTTGTTTCGATGTGGCTAGAAATCGAGGAAGTATTCTCGATCGTTCATCACGCGACGATCAACTTCAGCAGATCGTCGAATCAATGTTACCGTTGTGTGGAGAGGACCAAGTACTGTCCATCAGAGTTATTCGCGTGTCAAATCGACGGCTGGACTGTCGATATTAATTCGAATTAGGGTTTAAAATAGCGGTGGCAATGGGGGTTTCTTGCCCATTTTTGGTGGTTCGACGGCGTCGATGAGGTGACTCTGGCCGTCGTTTCCTGGCGTGCGTGGAAAGGTATCGGTGGCGTTAGGGTTGCTGTTCGAACGGCATTTCTAGGGTTTGAGGTTCGCTGGGAACTTGTGTGCGCTACTGTACGCGTAAGAAAGGGGACATGACGTGGCTTATTTTTGGGAGAGGTGAGTGTTTTTATTTTATTTTATTTTAATTTCAATTGCAAATCGTTAAACGATGATAACTTTCACATACTAACACCAATTCACGCGCGGTTTTTTTAGTATCGTAGTGAAATTCCGGGCACTTTGACGCTGGTTCGAACAAATTTGGAGACTGCCCAATTTTTGGGTTTAAATTGGATTTGAATTCAATTTAAATTCAAAAGGTGAGTTTTTAACCCACCCACAACTTTTAAATTTTTTATGTTTGTTAAATTGATATATGATATGATTTAAAATTTATTTATGGTTGTTTGGCATATTTTTAATCATCATCTCAGTTAATTTCATTTATTTAAATTAAATTGCTATTTAATTTATTCATTACATTTAAACTGCCAGTTAAATTGTTAATTAATTATTCATTACATGTAAACTACCAATTAAACAGTTATTTAATTTATTTTTGAATGTAAACTGCTATTTAATACCTGTTGTTTATTATCCGTTATATATTGATGCTATTGTTTGAATTTGATGATGATTGCGATAAATGGTTGATGGTTGATATTGGATGAATGGATGCTGTATTTTACATAGTTATAAACTGCAAGTTATTATGCATTTTCATCTCATTCGAGATTGCGGTTTGAATTGATATATAGTCGTAATTTTTATTTTTAAATTGCGGATTGAAATGATAAATATCTGTATCACTTGACCATAGGGTAGAAAATTATATACAGACACCGTGGTCTATATATATGTATATATATATATATATATAAATATTTCGAAAATGATTTCTATGGTTTTTAAAGAAATATACGGACATATAAATAATTGATTTTATATGCTATATAAACGTCAAAATTATTATGGATTTTAGCTATATATAAATAGGCTTGAAATATAAAATAAGCGTAATAATAAAGTTTGATTATTTTATATAATAGGGTTTAATGAATATTGATTTTTGATATTATATAAATATTATTAAAATGCTTGAATTTAAGCTATATATAAGTATGTTAAAAAAAATTTAGTTTAATAATAGAGGATGATTTTTATTAAAATAAATGTAAGTAAGTATTTAAATTTTATTTTAATATAGAGAGTATGACGATTTAAATAAATTAAGGTTGAGAGATAAATTGGAGATTTATTTGGAACTGAATTTATTTAAGAATTAAACTCTAAAAGGTTGATGTGGAATTTATTGAATTGAAAATTTTAACAGTATAATTATTATAACTGGATTTTGGACCTAGATGAATAAAATGATTATTTCAAGTATAAATGAATTGAAGAAAATATTTAGTATTTGAAATTTGAGTTTGTTTAAAGTGAAAATGGATTTATTATGTAAAGTATTTCAAAACTAAATAATAGAAGATTTGATTTTTTTTGAATCTAGATAATCAAATTTAGTTTTTTAATTTTGGAATATTAAAGCCTTGAAATATATCGAAATTTAAATGTTTTATCGAAATTGAAATGTTTCTAAGTATGAATTTCAAGGTGTGATGTTTTAAAAAGTGTATAATTTCGAATGTTGGTTCCAAGGTATATAAATTTGAAAGTGCTATGATTTTTGGAAAAGAGATACTTGAAATAAAAATGATATCATATTGATTTGGTTTTTAAAATAGAAATGATATCGTATTTATATGGTTTTGAAATGGATATTTTATTCTGGTTTTAAAAGTATAAACTATTTTGAAAAGACCGTGGTGTTATAATAACGTTTGGTTGTTGAAGAGACCGGGATCGGAAGTTGTCATACTCTCTGCCAACTCCGAAAACCACTTTAACAACCGTGTACGCGGTGGAGATTCCAGAATGAAGTAGGATGGTGGCGGCGTTTCCTTTGAGGTAAATACGTGGACTCGACTCCCGTGAGTTGGCATAAGGTGGCTAAAACAGGGGCGATTCTCGGGCCAATGAGGTAGCATCTTTGATTGGACATATCCCTTCGATATTATACTTTGACTTTTGGATTGATTCGGTGGCCACTTTTGATTTATTTATTTTGGAGGTGTGGCTCGAGGTGGGCGGTAGCTGTGGCTATGCGTTACCACCAGCCCGGATAGCAATTGGTATATCTACCCTGGCATTGCCTAGTTGTGCCGTGTCACCTACCCTAGCGCGCCTTATACGATTTTGGTTTTGTACCATACCTATGGAGTGCCCTCTGATGACGCCCATTACGGGGGAGATTACGGTACTGTATAGACTATGGGAATATATTATGTGTTAAGGGGAATATATTGGGTCACCCCTTAACGTTATTTTAAAGTAAGTTTATTTTACTAATAGACACTATTATAATAGCGAAATATTACTACATAGTAAATAGTTTAAATCCTTAGGAGATGTGAATCCCGAGCATCTCTTAAGTTACTGCACTCATATTTATTCTTGTTGATTTAACTCACATAAGATATTTTAGTTTTGACTCGAGTGTTTTGTCTTTTCAATTCGCTCGGGTCAGCCAAAGCGTTTTAGGATTTGAAGACCTTACTTCTGGAGGAAGAAGACAAAGATTTTATTACTACCATATATTATATTAGTCTACTGCATCACAATTGTTCCACTGCATTATTAGTTGTTTTCTCTAGTATGTGTAACTCTGACATGTATTATATAAATAAAATCAAATATTTCGTAAACAACTTCATGAACTGTATATTTGAGTATTATATTTTATCATTCCGCTGCAAGATTCTATTTTGTTCTTCTTTCTCTACTTTTTCCTATTTACCCTATAACAATCCGCCCTTCCGTATGGTTTGAATCGACATGTGTGTCGACTTGAAGCATACAAAAGGTGGACGTTACATTCAAGGTGAGTTTATCTGTAACGACCCGTATTTTACGTGTCGATAGATTGTAGAATTTATAGGTCGTTAGTGTTGATAAGTTGTGTGGAAGTTAACTCGTATGGTGCTTAGGTCGAATTTACGAGTTAAGTTAGTCAACGACTTAGTGCTTAAGTCGTTTGGTAGCCTAGGTCGTTAGGGATTGAGTCGTGACCGACTTAACGTCTTAGGTCATGTGATGATTGAGTCGGTAGGAGCCTAGGTCATGCGAACGAGTCATGGAGGTAGCCGACTTAAGGGGATAGGTCGTTTGGATGTTAGGTCGTTGGGGAGTCTAGTAAGCGACCTAAGAGTTAACGAGTCAGCGACCTACGTGTTAGTGAGTCAGTTGTTGGCGAGTTAAGTATGTCAACGACCTAAGAAAAGTTAGGTCGTTGAACGACTTAAGGGAGTGTTAGGCCGCTGGGCAAGTTGAGTCGCGTGAGCGACTTAGTGTTAGGGATGCTGTGTATTAAGTCGGCAGGACTTGAGTCGTTAGCGACTTATAGATAGCTTGGGCAGGAGTTAGGTCAGCATTGTTGAGTCGTAAGTCGTTGTGTTAGGTCAGCAAGGAGTTGAGTCGGCAGGGTCTTAGGTCGTAGGTCGGCATGCTAGTTAAGTCGTCAGGCGACCTAGGACTTAGGAAATGCGGCAGTGTGTTGAGTCGTGTGACAGTTGGGTCGGCAGTACGTTGAGTCGTTAGGTCGGCCTGTGTTTTAGGTCGCGTCTGGGTTAAGTCGTAAGTCGGCCTTGGTTGTATGTTGTGTTGGTTAGGTCGTAGGTCGTAGGGGCTGATGAGTCGGCAACGACTCATAGTTAGGTCGGGGACGACCTAAGGGGCGACGACCTAAGGGGTTTCCAGCCTATAAATAGAGGGGTTTGGCTCACTTTTTGGCACCGGTTTTTGAAGCGACGAAGTGCTGCCATTTTGAAGACTCGACTACAACATTTCTTCATCTTCTTTTCTCCATTCCAATCTAATTCTAACATCCATCCAAGATCGAAGATCAAGATCAAAGATCAAGAGCCAAAGTTGAAGATTTTCATCCGAAGAGGCTAGATTTCACCGTTTCAAGTGAAATTTCTCCGGATCAAGTCCAAGTCCTTGCTGTCCAGATCTGTAGTTGATTCATTTTAGGTTGTTTTGGTGATTTGGTGAGTGGTAGTTATCTCTCACACGGACCCAAAGGAGTGTAGTGGATTGGTGATATGTTTATGTGTTAAAGTTAGCGTTTTCTCGCATTTTCCTTAAGTCTGCATGTAGATCCATCATATTTGAAGATGTTTATCTATGAAAGTTATTTATCAAGTATTAGAGACAAAACCCATGTTTTAGATTTGATAGATCTATGCTAAAAACCATGATTTCACGTATGTTGGACTTTTGCTCACTTAATTACGAAATTGCCATTATAATTGATATTGCTTAATAGATCTTGTTTGAATGGTTGAATGTTTGAATGTATGTTAGATTTGATTGCTCCAAGTTAGATTGTAGTTGATTTGGAACAAGATGGTTGAAGATGATTCAAAAGCTAAGTGGAAAGGCTCTTGAATGGTGAAAGCTGCCAATGGCATATGAAGCGGATGTGGAAGCTCATATGGATGGATTCGAGGATGTGGGATCTTGCCATGATGCGAGAAGGCAAAGCATGGTTGAGTTGGGACTTTGCGATGATATGATGAGGCAAGGCTTGTGTTGAGATGGGACGGGTCATGATGACGTTCCAAGTTGAGAGACTTTGCTATGATGTGATGAGGCAAGACATATGTTGTGATGGGACGGGTCACGAAGACGTTCCAAGCACGGGTCATGACGACGTGCAAAGTTATAACTCGGTGATGCGGTCCGGGTTGGGGTGGATAATGGTTAGCTTGAGAGGCGCTTGAGCTAGTATGGAAGTAGTCGTCGAGGAGGATGACTAGGAGGCTAAGATCTCATCGTTGTTGAAGGTTCTAGCATACTCAAAGCAAGGGTACGTTGGAACGGGTCACGATGACGTTCCAGGCACGGGTCATGATGACGTGCTAGTACTCTGGGCTGATGCGTTCGGCTTAGGCACGGGTCACGATGACGTGCGGAGTTATGGCTAAACCGGGGTTACCATTAGCCCTTGACAGGCGGTCATTCAACTAACGGTGAAATCAAGGCAATGATAACAGTGATAGCCAGAGTCATGGATGTTTGGATGTTTGGTTGTATCATCATTCGGCTTCAAGAGCGGTGTTTTCTGGGTGCTTATCTGATCTTGGTTTAGGCCTTGGGGGTTTGTATTTGGAAAACATCGTCCTTGACTCGAGTGATTATTGCTTTACCTTACTTATCTGCTATGTTATGCTTACTTCTCCTTAGTGTGTGTCTGGGGGCTATCACTGTAGAAAGAGGTGGAGTGGGATGGTTTGGTTCCTATTCCTTTTATCCCTTATGCTCTTTGGTATGTTTGATTGTTAATTTACTGCTCACTAAGACTTTGTCTGACTCAAGGTTTTATGTCTCCTCTTATTACCTTGGGCTGTTCATCCATGTTTGGGATGGGCAGACTAGGTAGCAGGTGGCAGGTGTTGTGCTTAGAGTTTTCCGCTGATGATGACGAAGACGAGCAGGAGGCTATGCATATTATTTTCTTATATGTACTGGGTATCCGCTGCTGTATTTGATGAGTGTTTGTAGTGAGGTCTTGATGTATGGATTTGTTGAGATGATTGTATAAAACTTCTGTGATGCTTATATGATGATTTTTCTGTTATGAGACTTCACTATATATTTCTCTATTGTATTTTATCCATGCGCTGTGAGTTACGATAGAGATTCTGCGATTTTATTTTACCCTGACTATCATCCATGGTTGCCTTGCACACCTTTCAGCGCACTATTCCCTTGTTTTGGTGCGGGAGTCATGGGTGGTCGTCACATTTGGTATCAGAGCTTTGGTGAATCGATTTCAGCCAACGCTCGCTGACGTAACTACGTATGAGAGACGTAATTGTATTTTGATGGATGATTACTATATATAATATAGTAGCCTAGAAGGATTTGAACTCCTTATGCAGTTGTTTCTTAAGGTGTTCTAATCATTCTTATTACAGATATTAAGGATGAGTCGAAGAGGGAGACCAGCTGCAAGGGAAAGCCGTGCTGATGAAGGAGCTGTTGATTATGGAACTATGTTCGAAGCGATGATGACTTCGATCATGAGAAGGATACCAGCTTCAGGATCATCAGTGGATGTGGGAGTTCAAGTTCAAGCTCCAAGACCGGTGGATTTTGCTAAGCTTTGCAAGGATTATACTTCTCTTGGAGGAAAAGCTTTCTTGGGGACGGAGTCGACTATTGAGGTGCAGAGATGGATTGATGCTTGCAAAAGGATCTTTGGTGACTTAGGGATTGAGGATGCAACTAAGAGAAAGCTTGCATCGAGACAGCTTCAGGGAAGAGCTGCTGATTGGTGGAATTCTATCACCATAGATACACCAGAAGAGGATATTACTTGGGAGCAGTTCCAAGTTAGATTTGAAGCCAAGTTCATCTCTACTGCTCAGAGGTCTGTTTTGTTCAAGAGATTTGTGGAGCTCAAACAAGGCGGAAGGCCTGTTCTGGAGTATATTTCTGAGTTCGAAGCTTTGTCTAAGTATGCCAGATCATATATTGATTCTCCCTACCAGAAGAATGAAAAGTTTGTGACTGGTCTGGATGCTTATCTAGGAAGGCAGTTAGTGGATCATCTGGACGATCCATTTGAGAAGCTGGTGGAGAAAGCTCTGAGGCATGAGAGTTTGTTTCCTAGGGAAAGTTCTGTTGTTGCTGTAACCAGGGAAGGATCTAAACCACAGCAGAGTGGGAATAAGAAGAGGAAGCAGCAGCAACAGAAGGGAAAGGATGGTCAGAAGAAGCCAAAGGGCGAGGTGACTTGTTATAACTGCCGTCAGAAGGGTCATCTTTCTCGGGATTGCAAGAATCCGAAGGTGCAGTTGAAGTGTTACAACTGTGATAAGCTGGGACACATTAAGAAGGACTGTCCAGAACCGAGGAAAGATAGGCAGGTTGTGCAAGCCTATGCTTTGGGGGCTGTTCCATCGTCTTCAAAAGCTCCGACTGCTGAAGAAAAGGGGAAGAGTGTGGTGGTTCAAGGTACTCTTTCTATTTGTGGTGTTCCAGTTAGAGTGTTGTTTGATACTGGAGCGTCGCATTCTTTTGTTTGTGATGATTTGGTAAGCCGGTTAGGTATGAAACCGGATATTGTTGATAGGCCATTGGTTGTGACTAATCCAGTGGGGGGTTCGTCATGTTTGTGTATGATATGCCGTGGTCTAGTTGTGTCGAGTCATGATTGCTCGTTTGTTTGTGATTGCTTTGTTCTGAACTTTGCGGGGTTCGGAATTATTTTGGGTATGGACTGGCTTAGGAAGTATGCGGCTAGGATTGATTGTGAGAGGCTTGAGGTGACAGTCGGGAATGTGGAAGGGCGAAAGATTGTGATACGATGTAAGCATGAAGAAGGCGTCTTCATGAGCTTCATGTATTCGCTAGTTGTTCCACGGGATGGACTGTCATCGGTGCCTATTGTGAATGAGTTTGAGAATGTCTTTGAGGAAGTCAAAGGGTTGCCGCCGCATAGGGAGATCGAGTTTCGTATCGATCTAGTTGAGGGAGCCAGACCTGTTGTGATGCCTCTTAGGCGGATGGCACCGAGGGAGCAGCAAGAGCTGAAGGTGCAAGTTGATGACCTTTTGCAGAAAGGATTCATTCGGAGAAGTGTGTCCGAATGGGGTGCGCCAGTTGTGTTCGCAACCAAAGCGGATGGATCGTTGAGGTTGTGTGTGGATTATCGTGAGCTGAATAAGGTGACTAAGAAGAACAAGTATCCATTGCCGAGAATAGATGACTTGTTTGATCAGCTTCACGAGGCTAAGGTGTTTTCTCAGATGGATTTGGCAACGGGATTTCACCAGTTGAGAGTGGCGAAGGATAGTGTGCCGAAGACTGCTTTCAGGACACCATCCGGGTTTTATGAGTGGCTGGTAATGCCGTTTGGATTGACTAACGCACCAGCATATTTTGTGGATCTTATGAATAGAGTGTTCAGAGATCAGTTGAATAGGTTCGTGCTTGTGTTCGTGGATGATATTCTGATTTATTCCAGAACTGAGGGAGAGCACAAGACACACTTGAGGATTGTTTTGGGGATCTTACGGAAACATCAGCTGAAGGCTAAGTTTTCGAAGTGTCACTTCTGGAAGAGTGAAGTGAGGTTCTTAGGCCATGTTATCTCTGGAAATGGAATAGCGGTTGATCCCGCTAAGGTGGCAGTGATCCAGGATTGGGTTAGACCTAAGAATGCATCTGATGTGAGAAGTTTTCTTGGATTAGCAGGATATTATCGTCGGTTTATCAAAGACTTTTCCAAGATAGCTGCACCGTTAACAGGATTGACAAAGAAGAACCAGGTGTTCAGATGGGATGATAAGTGTGAGCAAGCTTTTGTAATCCTGAAAGAGCGATTGACGAGTGCTCCTGTTTTGACTATTCCAAGTGGGAATGATGAGATGGTGGTTTACACCGATGCATGTGGCACTGGACTAGGAGCGGTGCTAATGCAGAAGCATAAAGTTGTTGCGTATGCTAGTCGACAACTAAAGCCGCATGAAAGGAATTATCCGACTCATGATTTGGAGTTAGCGGCGATTGTGTTTGCTTTGAAGATGTGGAGACACTATCTATTGGGAGTTAGATTCGAGCTGTTTACAGATCATAAGTCGTTGAAGTATCTGTTTTCCCAAAAGGATTTGAATCTTCGACAGCAAAGGTGGCTAGAGTTCTTAGCATCGTATGATTTTGGTATAGCCTATACTCCAGGGAAAGGTAACGCAGTGGCTGATGCGTTAAGTCGAAGACATGCAGGATTGGGAGCCATGTTTTCGGAATGGAAGAGTCTTGAGTATTTGGCTGGATTTGATTTCAGGCCTAGATGCGAATTGGAACCTGAGATGTTGGCAAACTTATCAATAAGGCCTACTCTTGTGGAAAGAATTGGCGAGGGTCAAAAGCAAGACGATAAGCTTGTCAAGGTTATCCGAGATTTGGAATCTGGATTGGACCCAGAGAAGAATAAAGGATTTGAAGTCGATCGAGAGGGTTGGCTTCGAAAGCAAGGGCGACTAGTTGTTCCCGATGTAGATGGATTGAGAGATGAAGTTCTGAGGGAGAGTCATCACTCGAAGTTGACAATTCATCCAGGTGGAAATAAGATGTATCGGGATATGAAGAGAACCTACTACTGGGAAGGTATGAAGAAGGATGTTGGAAATTTTATTTCCAAGTGTATGAATTGCCAGTTGGTGAAAGCTGAGCAGAAGAAGCCCAGTGGATTGCTTCAGCCATTAGAGGTTCCTACATGGAAGTGGGAGCAGGTGTCGATGGATTTTATCGATGGTCTACCTAGGACAAGAGCGGGAAATGAAGGGATTTGGGTCATCGTAGATCGTTTGACCAAGAGTGCAAGATTCATTCCTGTTCGATCGACTAGGACTGCATCGAAGTTGGCTGAGTTGTATGTTAAGTGGATAGTTCGTTTCCATGGTGTTCCGAAGAGTATAGTGAGCGATCGAGACCCATTGTTCACTAGTAGATTTTGGAAGAGCTTCCAGGAAGTTTTGGGAACCGAGTTGTGTTTGAGTACAGCTTATCACCCTCAAACAGATGGTCAGACTGAGAGAGTCAACCGAGTTTTGGAAGATCTTCTTAGAGCATGTGTTTTGGACTTCGGAGGATCATGGGAAGATCACCTTCATTTGGTGGAGTTTGCTTATAATAACAGTTATCAGTCGAGTATCGGTATGGCACCATATGAGGCATTATATGGAAGACCGTGTAACTCTCCGACATGTTGGTTGGAAACCGGAGAAAAGCTGATACTTGGGCCAGAGATGATTCGACAGACTTCAGATTGTATAGAGATCATTCGGCAACGAATGAAGGCAGCCCAAGATCGTCAGAAAAGTTATGCAGATAATCGTCGAAAGGAATTGGAATTCGACGTGGGTGATAGGGTTTTTGTGAAGATTTCTCCATTGAAGAATGTTATTAGATTCGGGAACAAAGGAAAGTTAACTCCGAGATTTGTTGGACCATTCCCGATTATCAAGCGAATTGGAAAACTCGCTTATAGATTGGAGTTACCGGAGAAGATGGTGGGTGTGCACAATGTTTTTCATGTATCCTATCTACGGAAGTATGTGCACGACCCAACTACGGTGGTTTTTGCTGATAGCTGTGAAGACTTGGAGGTTGATCCTGTTGTTTCGAGACCTCGTAAGCCGCTTCGTATTGTTGAAACCGATACGAAACAGCTTAGGAGGAAGACGATTACGTTGCTCAAGGTACAATGGAGTGATGATGTTAACGACTGTACATGGGAGGAGGAAGAGAGGATGAAGGCAGCTCATCCCGGACTCTTCGAGGTATGGCCCTAAAGTGTCGTGACATCTCATGAATTTGTAGCTTGTTCTAAGTCTTAGAATTCTGCATGCTAGGTTAGAATTGGATGCATGATCTGTTGATTGCTATGGATGGTAGGCATGCGGAATATCTTTGATTTCTGTTGATTGCTTGGAATTTCGAGGGCGAAATTCCTAAGGGGGAGAGAATGTAACGACCCGTATTTTACGTGTCGATAGATTGTAGAATTTATAGGTCGTTAGTGTTGATAAGTTGTGTGGAAGTTAACTCGTATGGTGCTTAGGTCGAATTTACGAGTTAAGTTAGTCAACGACTTAGTGCTTAAGTCGTTTGGTAGCCTAGGTCGTTAGGGATTGAGTCGTGACCGACTTAACGTCTTAGGTCATGTGATGATTGAGTCGGTAGGAGCCTAGGTCATGCGAACGAGTCATGGAGGTAGCCGACTTAAGGGGATAGGTCGTTTGGATGTTAGGTCGTTGGGGAGTCTAGTAAGCGACCTAAGAGTTAACGAGTCAGCGACCTACGTGTTAGTGAGTCAGTTGTTGGCGAGTTAAGTATGTCAACGACCTAAGAAAAGTTAGGTCGTTGAACGACTTAAGGGAGTGTTAGGCCGCTGGGCAAGTTGAGTCGCGTGAGCGACTTAGTGTTAGGGATGCTGTGTATTAAGTCGGCAGGACTTGAGTCGTTAGCGACTTATAGATAGCTTGGGCAGGAGTTAGGTCAGCATTGTTGAGTCGTAAGTCGTTGTGTTAGGTCAGCAAGGAGTTGAGTCGGCAGGGTCTTAGGTCGTAGGTCGGCATGCTAGTTAAGTCGTCAGGCGACCTAGGACTTAGGAAATGCGGCAGTGTGTTGAGTCGTGTGACAGTTGGGTCGGCAGTACGTTGAGTCGTTAGGTCGGCCTGTGTTTTAGGTCGCGTCTGGGTTAAGTCGTAAGTCGGCCTTGGTTGTATGTTGTGTTGGTTAGGTCGTAGGTCGTAGGGGCTGATGAGTCGGCAACGACTCATAGTTAGGTCGGGGACGACCTAAGGGGCGACGACCTAAGGGGTTTCCAGCCTATAAATAGAGGGGTTTGGCTCACTTTTTGGCACCGGTTTTTGAAGCGACGAAGTGCTGCCATTTTGAAGACTCGACTACAACATTTCTTCATCTTCTTTTCTCCATTCCAATCTAATTCTAACATCCATCCAAGATCGAAGATCAAGATCAAAGATCAAGAGCCAAAGTTGAAGATTTTCATCCGAAGAGGCTAGATTTCACCGTTTCAAGTGAAATTTCTCCGGATCAAGTCCAAGTCCTTGCTGTCCAGATCTGTAGTTGATTCATTTTAGGTTGTTTTGGTGATTTGGTGAGTGGTAGTTATCTCTCACACGGACCCAAAGGAGTGTAGTGGATTGGTGATATGTTTATGTGTTAAAGTTAGCGTTTTCTCGCATTTTCCTTAAGTCTGCATGTAGATCCATCATATTTGAAGATGTTTATCTATGAAAGTTATTTATCAAGTATTAGAGACAAAACCCATGTTTTAGATTTGATAGATCTATGCTAAAAACCATGATTTCACGTATGTTGGACTTTTGCTCACTTAATTACGAAATTGCCATTATAATTGATATTGCTTAATAGATCTTGTTTGAATGGTTGAATGTTTGAATGTATGTTAGATTTGATTGCTCCAAGTTAGCTTGTAGTTGATTTGGAACAAGATGGTTGAAGATGATTCAAAAGCTAAGTGGAAAGGCTCTTGAATGGTGAAAGCTGCCAATGGCATATGAAGCGGATGTGGAAGCTCATATGGATGGATTCGAGGATGTGGGATCTTGCCATGATGCGAGAAGGCAAAGCATGGTTGAGTTGGGACTTTGCGATGATATGATGAGGCAAGGCTTGTGTTGAGATGGGACGGGTCATGATGACGTTCCAAGTTGAGAGACTTTGCTATGATGTGATGAGGCAAGACATATGTTGTGATGGGACGGGTCACGAAGACGTTCCAAGCACGGGTCATGACGACGTGCAAAGTTATAACTCGGTGATGCGGTCCGGGTTGGGGTGGATAATGGTTAGCTTGAGAGGCGCTTGAGCTAGTATGGAAGTAGTCGTCGAGGAGGATGACTAGGAGGCTAAGATCTCATCGTTGTTGAAGGTTCTAGCATACTCAAAGCAAGGGTACGTTGGAACGGGTCACGATGACGTTCCAGGCACGGGTCATGATGACGTGCTAGTACTCTGGGCTGATGCGTTCGGCTTAGGCACGGGTCACGATGACGTGCGGAGTTATGGCTAAACCGGGGTTACCATTAGCCCTTGACAGGCGGTCATTCAACTAACGGTGAAATCAAGGCAATGATAACAGTGATAGCCAGAGTCATGGATGTTTGGATGTTTGGTTGTATCATCATTCGGCTTCAAGAGCGGTGTTTTCTGGGTGCTTATCTGATCTTGGTTTAGGCCTTGGGGGTTTGTATTTGGAAAACATCGTCCTTGACTCGAGTGATTATTGCTTTACCTTACTTATCTGCTATGTTATGCTTACTTCTCCTTAGTGTGTGTCTGGGGGCTATCACTGTAGAAAGAGGTGGAGTGGGATGGTTTGGTTCCTATTCCTTTTATCCCTTATGCTCTTTGGTATGTTTGATTGTTAATTTACTGCTCACTAAGACTTTGTCTGACTCAAGGTTTTATGTCTCCTCTTATTACCTTGGGCTGTTCATCCATGTTTGGGATGGGCAGACTAGGTAGCAGGTGGCAGGTGTTGTGCTTAGAGTTTTCCGCTGATGATGACGAAGACGAGCAGGAGGCTATGCATATTATTTTCTTATATGTACTGGGTATCCGCTGCTGTATTTGATGAGTGTTTGTAGTGAGGTCTTGATGTATGGATTTGTTGAGATGATTGTATAAAACTTCTGTGATGCTTATATGATGATTTTTCTGTTATGAGACTTCACTATATATTTCTCTATTGTATTTTATCCATGCGCTGTGAGTTACGATAGAGATTCTGCGATTTTATTTTACCCTGACTATCATCCATGGTTGCCTTGCACACCTTTCAGCGCACTATTCCCTTGTTTTGGTGCGGGAGTCATGGGTGGTCGTCACATTATCTCACTCACATCTGGAATGCCAGTTAGTTTTAAATAGTTAATATTTAAATGATTGCTTGATTGGTTGAATGTGATAATTATTATCAGATTGGATCGATATTTTGGTTGTGCTAACATATGTGGACAGGGAAACAAGTTGGAGGGATCCAACTGGATTCCTCACAATATAGAAATTATTTTCATAATTGATGATGTATTTCATTTATATATTATGATAGATTAATTTGGAAATTAAGCTGTGCTGTGTTATGATTGAATAAGTATAATCTGGTATTTTAAAATATAAATGAAAATAGAATAAACTGGGATGAAAAGGAATTTTTGAGCAATGAATTTAAGGAAATTAAATTCAAGAATTAGTTTGGAAATTGGAAGTGTTTTTTAAATTGGAATTTAAAAGGAAATGAGAAATAGAAATTTATAAAATGGGTTTATAAATGAAATGGAATATTTATCGGGGATAAGTATTGAAGATATAGATTTCTAGAGGGAATTTCTATAAGAAGTGCGAATTGTTTTAAAAATAATAGCAAGATTATTTTTTAAAGGATGGGAAGTGTATTTTTCCTCGAAACTAAGCATGTTTCAAAGAAAAGTTTTCGAAGTATAAACTAGAAAGTTTTGAAAGGTGGTTTTAGAATATTTTAGAAAATTAATATTATTTTTAATTATTTATAAGTGAAAGTAAATATTTATTTAAGTAATTATAGTATTTAATTATTTAAAACGTAATTTAGTACTATGTTCTCTAAAGGGAATTTAATATAAGTATTGATATAATAACCTCATATAAAAAGGAAATTTTTTATTTAAATTACTTAAGAAACTTTTATAGATTTTCAAAGGTACAATTTGAATAAAGAATTTAGTAATCATATTTTAAGTATATTTTGGAAGTGATTCCCAGGAAATGGGAAACGTGTTTAAAAATAAAAAGGTGTTTATTTTTAAAAGTGTAGGAAGGAATTTACGGGATTTAAACGTAAATTTGAATTGAGATAAATCCAGTGGGATTTATAAAAAGAATTCTTTGGTTTATTCTAAAATGGAAGTGTATTTCCCTGAAAACCCAAGTACGGTTTTAAAGCAGATTTTTGAGTAAAAATTAGAAGTTTTGAAGTTGTTTTAAAAGAATGGTTTCAAGAAATTATTATTTAAGTGGTAGAAAATTCAAAAGTGAATATTTATCAAATTAGTTTATAGTAGTAATTATTTTAAAGGGCTAATTAGTATTATGTTTTAAAAGAATATTTTTAATATTTATATTTCATAAAATGCATTTATTTTAAAGATAGTTTGGTTAAAGTTATTTGAAACTAGTATAGATTTTTGTAACTCCTCTTTAAAAATTTAGTGTAATTTAACCTTATTATAAAATTAGTTTATATCTTATAAAATAGTTTTACTTTAAATATTTTTAGATATATTTTTGAATAAAATGTTTAAGTAGTCTAATATAAATATTTAAGGTATATTTTAGAATAAAGTGATTTAATCGTTATGAAATCTAAGGTAATTGTACCTGGTGTTTTCAGTGGAAATAAATATTTGGGAATTTATTCCATGAGAAGAGTGTGCCTTTGAAAACTGTTTTAAAAAAAGGGATGAAAGGAAAATATATCTGTGAAGATATTTTGAGGTTAATAAATAATTTTGGGAAATTATTTATTGTTTGATGCATGTTTGTGAATATTAATTGTTTGTTAAATCACCGACTATCAATATTTGCCAATACGTCGATCGTTTCGAAGAGACCGGGATCGGGATTAAATTCTCGAAGACCATTTCGATCGGTTTGTATGTTTTCATGAGGAAGACGAGTTCAGAGTCGTAGATGGAGCAGTGAAGTGCAAGGGCTAGTCGCTACTAATCCTGAGAATGATTCCAAAATGGATGTAGTAGGAGTCATGCCTTCGGTTCCGTTCGAACCCGGGACAGACTTGTATGGATGAATGCTTTCGAAACATCGTCAGGTGGACGATGGAAATTCTAAGTGAAACGTTCTAAAAAGGTAACGCTTAGCCTCAAGCCTCATCAACCGGGAGTGACTGAAAATCAAGGGATATGCAGCAAGGCTAAGTGGGTAGCGCCCATTAGGGTGAGGTCATCCCTGTCTAGATGTCCCTTTTATTCGGCTTAGTGGTGTGGTTGCTAATCCCAACCGTGAGGTGATCTTACTCGGGATTATCCATTAAGGGGTAGTCCCGGTCTTGTGTTGCAAGGGATTGGGAGTAATCCTCGGTACGGTGATCTAGGCCACGTACTGTGACAGGCGGTACCCCAGTGCCTAGTCATTAGTTGGAAATCCATTCTTCCTACGAGCCTTTTACGATTTTTGTTTCCACTTTGTGGCTAGTATCTGGAATTTAATCATGTAATAATTTTGGCTATTTGAATAAGCATTTGTATATAAACACTATTATAATATCAGAGGATTTTGATAAGAAATGTTTTAGATATCGTAAGATAAAAACCCGACATGTTTATTTGTGGCGTGGTCTTACGAGGTGCTTTTGTTTTCAAAGGATTTTGAAATTTTATAATCAATTTGGGTGTATTTTTATCACGCTGGTATTCCAGACTGACTCGGGTGTTATTTTATTATAATGCTCGGGTCCGACTGATTATTATAGATGACAGGAAAGGGTGCTATGGAGCTCAGGAGAGGAGCTGGAGTTCGAGACGTATTACCATATTTGTTTATATCCGCTGCTGTGATTGTTTGAAATTGTCAGGCTGGTAATTATTGTTTGTTTTTGATACTCTGATGATGTAATATATGAAACATGTATAGTTTTCATTTTGTGTAAAGATTTGTTATGGACTATTATATTTTGTTCCGCTGCGATTGTGAATTCTATTATTGTTTAGTTCCTTCTTTCTTCTATCTTCTTTCTTTTCCCTCAATAATCTGTCTTTTATGGCACTCGAGCGTCGGCATATTATTGTATGGTGTATTTTGTGTCGATTTTCGAGGGTCGAGAAGGGTGGGTCGTCACAGTGGTATCAGAGCTTAGGTTGGCGATAACCTTGGCTCTGGTGGCAAAATTACTCATTAAACAGAGTCAATAGTACTATATAATGAGTTGAGTATATTAATAGCTATGAGAGCGTACTTGTTAGTGAATATAAAAAAAAAATTTATACTGTGTTGACATATCGGTCGAGTGTTTATGAATACTGGTCGGTACGGGAAGTACAACCGCATCGATAGGGGTTTCTAAACTCTTAAACAAGATAAACCGACATAGTATTGTTTTTAAAGTGGGTAAATGAAATAATTTTACCCAAAATTATATTTTGATATAAAAGAAATAATTTTCTGAAATTATTATATATTTGGATGTTTGGTTGTTAATATCTTAATCAAATAAGAATCTAAGATTTGATCTAAATTTTGAAATGGTTTATAACCAAATAAAATTCAATAAGCATGACTTATCTAAATAAGTATAACTAAAATTTGATTTAGACCAGAATTTAAATCCTGGAAATTTTGAAAAGCGTTTTAAACGTATTTAAACAAAAAGTTTTGGGGATTTGAAAATCTTAGAAATGTTTGAAATATTTTTCAAAGTGTTTGAAGGAAATAATGGAATATTATTTTGGGAAATATTTTTGAATGGAAATTGTTTTGAAAGGAATTTGTGGAAGTAAGGAAGCACTGAACTCAATTCAGTCGTTGGGAAAATAATCCTGATGATGATGGCCACATCATCAGAATTCATTTTCGAGTTTCTAAAGTGATGGATTGCTACCGTGGAGATTGGTTATGATATTTTTTTGGACTTGTTGGGTATACAAGCGGTTTTAGAAATTTCAAAAAGGAAATTATTTTGGCAAAAACAGGTTGTTTTGGAAATTTGAAAGTTTGAATTGATATACCAGGGATATATGAGTTATTTATAATTTCAAAATAGTTTTGAAATAAAACCGGGCAATTGAATTCTGGAAAATTCTATTTGAATAATGTGTAAAGTTAAGATGAATCAACTATTGAACTTTTAAAGTGAAGTTGATATTAATAAGGAGAAAATGAAAATTCTAATCCTAGAATTAAAATTTAACTTGAGTAAATGGAAGTGAATAAAATATATTTGCATTTAACTTAGGATAAGTAAAATATAAAATAAAATTGAAATTGAATTAAATTGAATATAAAATTGAAATGTACAATGATTATAATCGTGTAATGAAATTTTATACCCTTAAGCTATTAAGTGATATATATGTGTGTGTGTGTGTATAATTTGGAATTGTGATTATAAGGTGAAAATGACTCAAATGAGCAATATAAGCTTTTAAATAAATAAGTTGGTGAACTTAAGAATAAGAAATGGAAGTTGTAAAACCAAAAAAAATGATTGGTATTTTATGGGAAATTCAAAACTTGATCCTAAACAAAATATAAATTGTAATAAGGTAAAGAAAAATATAAAATGTGAATGGACTTAGGTTAGTAAATAAGTTTTGAACTTATATATTGAGAGATGGAATTTAATTAAAATTGGATCGAATTGGATTTAACTTAAATTAAAAAGGAATTGAGTTGAATTTCGATTGAGTTGAAATCTTGATTCAGTTGTGTTATGAATAATAATGAATGGAATTAAATTCTTATTTAAAATAGTAAAAGAAATGGTATGAATTTAAGTTGGCTAAATAAAATTTAGTTGGACTTGAATTAAATTTGGAAAAGAATTGAATTAAATGGAATTTAAATTAAGTAAGAATGATATTGAATGAATTAAACTCTCACTCAACTAAATTCAAAAAGAATTGTTTGGAAATGAATTTAGCGTAAGCTAAATTAAGTAAAAGAGTGATGGGATGAATGAAATTTTGGTAGCTTGTTAAAAATTTGAAAGGCTAAATAAAACCCAGTTCTGGTATATAATAATTGGAATAGTTATGTTATTAATAAATTCAGAAATGAATTGAGAAGGTGAATAAATTTGAAATGGATTGAGTAAGTAAACTAATGGAGTTAAAATTTGTAAATGGGTTGGAATTTGATTGGATGAGAACCAAATTAAAATGAAAATAAAACTGATGTAAGAAGAAATGGAGTTATTTTGGAGTTGAAATAACTTAAGAAATTGTGTAAGGGTTGTTGTCGAGTTTTAAAAGATGGTTTTGAATAAACCTATATGGATAATGAATTGGAAGTGTAGGAATAGGAAATTAATTTGATAATGGAATAAAAATGAGGATGTTTGGGTTGTAAATAATTTCAAATGGAGTAAAATTAATATAGGTTGAGTTGGAATTAATTTAAAATGGTTATAAACTTGAGTAATTGTTGTTTGCTTGAATGACATCAAATTTGCATTGAGATTAGTCGTTTTGTTGTAAACAAAGCAAATAAATTAAGGAAAGCAAATGAAGTTGGTTTTTGAATAAATTGGAATGGGTTGGGATCTAATTAAGTGGTTTTGCATATAAATGAAAGTGGATCATAAAAGAAATGCAAATATATCAAATTTAAAATAAAAATTTGATTGTGAATCAATTTGGAATTGAATTGAAGTAAATTGATGTAAGTAGGCACATGTTGATCATATTGAAGTAATTTTGGGTTGGGGTAAATATGAATTGAGAATAGTAAACTTGAATGTAAATCATTCAAGTGAAATAAAATGAAGTTGGATTTGTTAGGAAATTGAAATGGTGTTTGAAATCTTGGGATTTGCTTATAATATATGGTTAATAGGTTGAATTATGGAAATTTGTTGTTTGGACTATGTAATTGTTGTGTTTGGCTAAGATTAATAGATAGAAGGTTGTTAAAATCTCATATTATCGAAAACTTATGTGCTTGTTTGAGTAAGTAGAGGTACGGAAGGCAATCGATAGAGTTGGAGTGCGTATATGCAATATACATTAGCAGCTTGCTTTTAAAATGCTAATCTAAGGTACGCCTATGCAATAAAATTGAAAATGATATATATATATATTGTGGTATATTTTTTTTTTCCGACCGTGTGGGTCGATATATATATATTTATATCTATTGTGATATTGTAAAACGCTCTCCGTACAAAAAAGACGCTGTCAAAAAATTTCAAAAATTTTGGGAGTTAGAAATTTTTTGGGGATTTTGAAAATTTTGGTTAACTAGAAAAGTTGATTTTTGAAATGATGTTGTAATCAAAGCTTTTGAGTTAAAATAAAGCAAATGGTTTTGGAAATTGAGCTAAAAATTTTGGTGAAGTGAATGTAAGTTTTTAATTAAGTAAGTTTGGGTAAGTAAATGAGTTTGGAAGCATTTTCCTACCTTAGCAAATTTCGGGGACGAAATTTTTATAAGGGGGAGGAATGTAACGACCCGGAATTTTGCTCGTTAGATTTTGAACGTTTAATTTATTTTAAATGTTGAATTTGAATTATAATTCTATTTTGAATAAAAATATTTTGGTTAAATCAATAAAATTTAGTTATAATTTCAAATATGGCAATTCCATTGGATTTGAATAATAAAAATTAAATATTTGGAATTGGGATAATGTGTCAATCTAAATGGAAATGGTTTCTAAGATTTATTTTAAGTCTAGTTTGATTTAAATTTTAGTATTTGACTTTTGAATGGAATCAAAGGTTGATGAGTTAAATTTGAAAGTTTATATTAATTTGAAAATGGAATTTAATATAATAATGCAAATAATCGGATTGTGATTTAAAACGAATTAGAATGATTTCTAATGTGACTATAAATTCTATATAATTTATAATGAAGATGGTAAAGTTTTAAAAAGTGAAATTTTAAAGTGATTTCGACGGTTTTGACAATCGGTCGAATTTATCGACGAGTTAAAATAGCCTTCCGAGGCACTGTCTCGGAATTCGACGAAACCAGTTCCATTGGATCCGTAATAGTTAATTATTATCGGATTTCAAATTTTGTAGTGTTTGGAGTTACCGTTTGTTTGTACGGGTGAGAAACGCGTTGAAATTAAAAACGATAATTTAATATTTAAATTTGATTCAAAAAGTTATCTTCCACATATGATCAAATTAGCCTCCGAAACACGTTCAATTATGTTCGGAATACGGGTAAAACCTTATAAACGCCAGGCGGCACGTGTGATTTGGAGTTCGTTTGTAAAATCTTGTTAGATTGGAAATAATATTAAAATAATGTTTATAATTGTTTATATAAACACGTTTTCTAGTGAAACCCTAGCTATCTTTGGCCGGCCACCTCTTTTGTAATCAGTGGCCGAAAACATCAATGTTTTGCCCCTCGATCTCTCCTCATCCAAGCGATTTTAGGCCAAATCTTCAACTAGGAAGTCGTAGAGCACTTCGAACTCTACGATATCTACGGTAGTGAGTGGTTTTAGCGTAGCGTTGGGGGAGTAAGGAAGCTGCATTTGTCGCCGTTTCAATCAAAGTTTGTGCGACCTAGGGTTGACCGAGTTCTATGATTTTCTGGCCGATGGTAGGTAACGCTATGAGCTTCAACGTGGGCACGGTTGATCGTTTTCCTAGCGATGAGAAGGGGGACCATTTTGGAACCTTAGAGGCCGACGATGGGTTCGAGCAACCCAGAAAGAACGATGAGTGAACGAGAAAGATGGTTTATCTACGGCCTTGATTTCCTATTCGATTTGGAATGGCCGATCTTGTTGGGTAATAAAAAAAAAGAACTTATATTATAGAATTATATTCAAAATCTTTAAAACTGAATACCTCATGTATACTTTATCATAATTCAACGAAACTGGTGGCGCCGGAGTCACAGCGACGAGCAGCCTGCTATGGTACAGATCTGGGATCATTCCGAGCAAGTAAAAAATTTAAGTTAAATCGAACGCCGTTCGATTTAATTTAAAATTTGAACGCTCGTCGAAAACTCAAGGTGAGTTTATCTCACTCACATCTGGAATGCCAGTTAGTTTTAAATAGTAAATATTTAAATGATTGCTTGATTAGTTGAATGTGATAATTTTTATCAGATTGGATCGATATTTATTGGTTGTGCTAACATCTGTGAATGCAGGGAAACAGGTCGGAGGGATCCAACTGGATTCCCCACAATATAGAACTTATTTTCATAATTGATGATGTATTTCATCTATATACTGTGATAGATTAATTTGGAAATTAAGTTGTGCTGTTTTATGATTGAATAAGTATAATCTTGTATTTTAAAATATAAATGAAAATAGAATAAATTAGGATTAAAAGGGAATTGAAAAGGAATTTTTGAGAAATGAATTTAAGGAAATTAAATTCAAGAATTAGTTTGCAAATCGGAAGTGTTTTTGAAATAGGGATTTAAAAGGAAATGAGAAAAAGAAATTTATAAACTGCGTTTATAAATGAAATGGAATATTTATCGGGGATAAGTATTGAAGATATAGATTTCCAAAGGGAATTTCTACAAGAAGTGCAAATTTTAAAAAAAAAATAGCAAGATTATTTTTTAAAGGATGGGAAGTGTATTTTTCCTCGAAACTAAGCATGTTTCAAAGAAACGTTTTCGAAGTATAAACTAGAAAGTTTTGAAAGGTGTTTTTAGAATATTTTAGAAAATTATTATTATTTTTAGTTATTTATAAGTGAAAGTAAATATTTATTTAAGTAATTATGGTATTTAAATATTTAAAAGGTAATTTAGTACTATGTACTCAAAGGGAATTTAATATAAATATTGATATAATAACCTCATATAAAAAGGAAATTTTTGATTTAAGTTACTTAAGAAACTTTTATAGATTTTCAAAGGTAAAATTTGAATAAAGAATTTAGTAATCATATTTTAATTATATTTTGGAAGTGATTCCCAGGAAATGGGAAACGTGTTTAAAAATAAAAAGGTGTTTATTTTTAAGAGTGTGGGAAGGAATTTACGGGATTCAAACGTAAATTTGAATTGAGATAAATCCAACGGGACTTATAAAAAGAATTCTTTGGTTTATTCTAAAATGGAAGCATATTTTCCTGAAAAGCCAAGTACGTTTTTAAAGCAGATACTTGAGTAAAAATTAAAAGTTTTGAAGTTGTTTTAAAAGAATGGTTTCAAGAAATTATTATTTAAGTGGTAGAAAATTCAAAAGTGAATATTTATCAAATTAGTTATAGTAGTAATTATTTTAAAGGGCTAATTAGTATTATGTTTTGAAAGAATATTTTTAACATTTATATTTTATAAAATGGATTTATTTTAAAGATAGTTTGGTTAAAGTTATTCGAAACTAGTATAGAATTTTGTGACTCCACTTTAAAATTTTAGTGTAATTTAACCTTTATTATAAAATTAGTGTATATCTTATAAAACAGTTTTTCTTTAAATATTTTTAAATAAAATGTTTAAATAGTCTAATTTAAGTATTTAAGGTATATTTTAGAATAAAGTGATTTAATCGTTTTGAAATCTAAGTATTTGTACTTGGTGTTTTCAGTGGAAATAAATATTTGGTAATTTATTCCATGAGAAGAGTGTGGTTTTGAAAACTGATTTCAAAAAAGGGATGAAAGGAAAATATATCTTGCGAAGATATTTTGAGGTTAATAAATAATTTTGGGAAATTATTTATTATTTGATGGATGTTTGTGAATGTTAATTGATAGTTAAATCACTGACTATCAATATTGGCCAATGCGTTGATCGTTTCGAAGAGACCGGGATCGGGATTAAATTCTCGAAAACCACTTCGATCCGGTTTGTACGTTTTCGTGAGGAAGACGAGTTCGGAGTCGAAGATGGAGCAGTGAAGTGCAAGGGCTAGTCGCTACCAATCCTGAGGATGATTCCAAAGTGGATGTAGTGGGAGTAGTGCCTTCGGTTCCGTTCGAACCCGAGATGGACTTGTATGGATGAATGCTTTCGGAATATCGTCAGGTGGACGATGGGCGTTCTAAGTGAAACGTTCTAAAAAGGTAATGCTTAGCCTCAAGCCTCGTCAGCCAGGAATGACTGAAAATCAGGGGATATGCAGCAAGGCTAAGTGGGTAGCACCCATTAGGGTGAGGTCATCCCTGTCTAGACGTCCCTTTTATTTGGCTTAGTGGTGCGGTTGCTGATCCACCATGGGGCTATCTTACTCGAGATTATCCAGTAAGGGGTAGTCCCGGTCTTTTGTTGTAGGGGATTGGGAGTAATCCTCGGTATGGTGATCTAGGCCACGTACTGTGACAGGTGGTACCCCCGTGCCTTGTCATTAGTTGGAAATCCATTCTCCCTGCGAGCCTTTTACGATTTTTGTTTGTATAACCCACTTTTTGGCTAGTAGCTGGAATTTAATCATTTAAAAATTTCGGCTATTTGGATAAGTATTTGTATATAGACACTATTATAATATCAGAGGATTTTGATAAGAAATGTTTTAGCTATCGTAAGATAAAAACCCGACATGTTTATTTTTGGCGTGGTCTTACGAGATGCTTTTGTTTTCAAAGGATTTTGAAACTTTAATAATCAATTTGGGTGTACTTTTATCACGTTGGTATTCCAGATTGACTCGGGTGTTATTTTATTATAATGCTCGGGTCAGACCGAGTATTATAGATTACAGGAAAGGGTGCTATGGAGCTTAAGAGAGGAGCTGGAGTCCGAGACGTATTACCGTATTTGTTTATATCCGCTGCTGTGATTGTTTGAAATTGTTAGGCAGGTACTTGTTGTTTGTTTGTAATACTCTGATGGTGTAATATATAAAATAGATATAGTTTTCATTTTGTGTAAAGATCTGTTATGGACTATTATATCTTGTTCCACTGCGATTGTGAGATTCTGTTATTGTTTAGTTCATTCTTTCTTCAAACTTCTTTCTTTTCCCTCAACAACCTGTCTTTTCTGGCACTAGAGCGTCGGCATATTATTCTGTGGTGTATTTTGCGTCGATTTTCGAGGGTCGAGAAGGGAGGGTCGTCACAGATACGAAATTGCGTCAAGTATTCGTTTTTGGAAATGATGCTCGAATCAGTCTGAAATCTCGGTAAAAGCTATTATCACGAAACCCTTTTTTTATTTGTGTACTTTGATTTAGGACGATATCGATGAAATTGATTTATGGGTATTGATGAGGTCAGAGTATGGAGCTGTTTGGTGGTGGTCGTATGATTTAACTCGGTCGGAGGTGTTCAATTTTGGTGGTTTAGGGTTCCGAACCCTAGATCTGGTGGCGGCGACAGTGTGCATTAGGTAGCGGCGGGGCTGTATAGAGGCGCGACGTGGCGATGGTGGTGGTGTCGTGGCCCATGATGACTTGTAGGCTGCGTAGTAGATGGTCAAAGTCACGGCAATGGAGGGGAAGGACCGGTGTCTCAGGTGCGAACGTGTAGTGACGTGTGCCTTAAAATTAATTATATTATTATTTTAAAGTTCAAATCATATAATGTTCTAACACGCATAACTTTTACATACGAAGTCTAATTCACACAGGGTTTCTTGCATTGGGATCATATCGAAATTCCAGACATTTTAACGCTTGTTTGGATGAATTCTGTGACTGTTTGAATTTGGGCCCTAAATTGAATTTAAATTCGATTTAAATTCAAAGGTGAGTGTTTTAACCCACTCACAACTTCAAAATTTCTTATTTTTCTTAAATTAAATTTATGATGTGATTAGAAATTTATTTATGACTGTTTGGCATATTTTAATCATCATCTCAGTTAATTTGAATTTATTTAAATTAAATCTTTATTTAATTTATTATTGAATATAAATTGCGAGTTAAATACCCGTTATTGATTACCAGTTCCATATTGATATTTATTGATTGATCTAGACGTTGATTGTGATGGATGTTTGATTGTTGATATTGGATGAATGGATGTTGTATTTTATAGCGTCATAAAATGCAAGTTCACTATGAGTTGAAATGATATACAACCGAATGATCTATAGATTAGGAAAAAATCGTTATGGGTTGAAATGATAAACCTGAGTGATTTTATGGATTTTTATATTAATTCGGGATTGCGGTTTGAAATAATACATAACCGTGAAATATTAAATTATGGATTGAAATGATAAATATCCGTATCACTTGACCCTAAGGTAGAGAATTATATACGGACACCGGATTGGTTAAATTAAATGATTTTAAAATCCTAAATTTTTGAATTTAACAAAATGATATTTTGAAATAAAATTTTATCTATATAAATTGAAGTATTACTGCAAAATCAAGTTTTGTTTGAAATATAACAGGAAATATTTTGAAATTGGAGTAATTGGAATTGATATTTTAAACCTGGATTTCGAAGCGATATAGAATTAAATTATTTTATTAAGAATTTGAATTGAAAGGTTTGAAATTGGGTGTTGAAATTTGGAAATGGTCCAAAAGTAGAAACGAAATAAATAGATTTTAAATTGATATAAATTCCAAATTCATGATTTTCATTTACACCATTCTAAAAATGTATTATTTTAAAGACCTTAATTATTAAGATTTCAGCTACTAAACTATTTTAACCTGTATTAAATATATTAAATCATTTTAACCTATTTTAACCCATTTAATTTATTTTAAAACTAATTAAAACATTTTAATTTATTTTAAATCTAAGAAATCTATTTTAAAGTTGTTTAATCTATTTTAATTACAATTAATCTAATTTAAACTTATTTAACTATCTTAATCAATTTAAAAATATTTTTAAACCTATTTTAAATATCTTAGAGTATTTTAACTATTTAGAAATCTATGTAAACCAATTATAACTATCTAAACTATTTTTCTGAAGTTCAAATTGAGTAATGATTTTATATTTATATCCAAATCCTCAATTTTTAAAGTGAATGTGGTTAAACGACATTATAACCTAAGTTTGGATTTAAATAACATATTTGGTTTAATATGAAAATTTTGAAATGAGAGTTTAACCAATTTTGGAAATATGAGTTTTGAAAGGAAATATAATTTCGAAACTAGGATTTCAAATGTGATAGGATTTCGAAGGTGAGTATGATTTTGAAAGTAATGATTTCGGAAGTGATATGATTTGAATTGAATATGATATTTTGACATCAATTATGAAACGACTATGGAAATGTAAAAGAACCATCCGATGTGTAATAAGCAATAGGTTGTTAAAGAGACTGTAATCCGATGTTGTCATACTCTCTTCTAGTACCGAAAACCACTTTAACAACTGTGTACGCGATGAAGATTCCAAAATGAAGTAGGATGGTTGGCGACGATCCTATATGACGTATATACATGGACCTGACTCCTATGAGTTAGCTTAAGGTGGCTAAAACAGGAGCGAGTGACGGGCTAAGTGAGGTCATTCCTCCAATCGGGCGCACTCAATCAAAATATATCCTAACTTTGTGATTTATTTTGTGGCCACCCGCGATTCTTATTCAGGAGTGTGTTCCAAGGTGGACGGTAGTAGCTGCTATGTGTTACCACCAGTCCAGAAGTGTAATTGGTATATCTACCCTAGCATTGCCTAGTTGTGCTGTGTCACCTATCCTAGCACGCATTCTACAAGTTTGTTTTGTACCATACTCATGGAGTGCCCTCTGACGACGTCCAGTACGGGCGAGATTATGGTACTTTATAGACTATGGAAATATATAAAATGTGTTAAGGGGGGTATGGGAAACGCCTTAACACAATTTTAATAGTTTACATTACTATATACATTATTATAATAGCGTATATTACTGTGTTATCTCGGAATTTCAAACCAAATTTAAATGTGATAATCTCCATTTTAAATTAATTAAAATTGATAAAATTGATATTTTAAACAACAATAATAATTGTTGTATATATATTGATTTTAAATAGAATTTTTATATACAAATGGAATTTGGATTTGGTAAAATTATATGTACATATCAGATTGATTTATAAATTAAACTTGAAATTTAATTTGAATTTGAATATTTAAACTGAAATTAAAAAGATAGTTATTTATATCTTAAATTATACTTTGGTTATAAAGTATATTTTCATGATTTTTGTTTAGGATATAAAATTGTTTTATATTAATTTCTTTTTAAAAGAGATTTATTTTTATAAATTAAATATGTGTTTATAAATTGGAAAATTAATTTTAAAAGCTTTTAAAAATCAAATTTTGCATGTAAATTACATATGTTAACTTGTAATCACTCCTAATAACATGTGTTGAATAATGAGGTAAGTTTAGTGACAAGTGTCACTATTTTTATCTCTATTTTCTTTTATTTTCTTAAATCCTATATCTCATCTTTTCACTTCTTTTCCTATATTCATTTTACAAACTCAAGAAAATAAATCTGCAAGCATTATTTACAACAAGAAAATCATAACACCTCAGTTCAAAATCAAAGCCTGAATTCATTTTCAAACCAAAACCCTGTGAAAGCCTGTAATACTTTTATATCAAAATTTGTAACATCATCAAAAGAGCAACCTGTAATATTCTCAAACCTGTAATCATCTTGCCTGAAACAAAGTTCAACCAGAAATGGATGAAACCCTGTAAACTAGAAAACAACTCAAGTTCATATCCAGTAAACAACTTCTTCTCCTCAATCCTAGATCTGTAAACAAATTCAAGTCTAAAAGCATTTTTCAAAACTACAACATGGAATTAAAGATGGAATCATCATGTTCTAGTTCAGTCAAGCATTCCAGCTTCAAATTTTCAAGTATCAAAGCTTTTCCAGTTTTAAGGAAATGAAGCAATGCAAATTTTCAAATCCAGTTTTAAAGCTCTCTACATTTTCTAAGGTGAGTGAACCTTTGTTTTAACAATTTCAAAACTGGTGATAAATGAATGTATAGACCTTGATGTATGCAACATTGATATAATATATATATAGTTTAGATGAATATTTGGGTGGGAAACTGATTTTTTAAAAACAGGAACTCTATTTTCTGTAAGTGATTATGTTGTTTAGCATTAAAAAATCGATATCTCTTCGCCTAGGTCGTTTTGCATGATGATGTAAATTAGAAATCTATTTGTTTTCTAGTATAGCTTGTGCTAAAAATAGATTCGTGAAATTTATGTTGCGTAGTTCGATAGGATTCAAATTTACAGTAAACAATCAATTCTTGTGAAAAATAAATATTTTTAATTCCAGATTTCAAACATGCATCTGGGATTGTTGAATGAAAATTTGAATTTTAGTGATGGAATTAAAAAATTTAGTGAACTATGGTTTGGGAAATTGGAAGATGAACATTTTTAGTATAAAAATGAATTTCAGGCGACTTCATCGCCGAGGGGTGGAGCGGTCAGGTCAGGGAGGGGCAAGTGGTCCTAGGTAGAAGTTCGACCATGGCGGAATTTTTGATTAATGCGTGGACGATGGGGAGCAATCGAGTTTTGGGTTTAAGGGTGGCATGGTAAGGCCGACGAACGTGATGTTCGTTTAAGGTGATGTTGCGACCGGATCCCATGGTTTTTGGCAGAGAGCTAGCTGCATGTGTGTGCTTCCGCTGGAGGTGGGTGGCGAGCGCGGTAATGGTCGGCCGGAGATTGGATGGGTCGATTTGGAGGAGGTGTAGTTCTCTGGTTTCAGTTTTTGAAAAGGTAGGAGATCGTTTTTCGATCAGGGGTCATATTTGCATCGTCGTTGTGGCAAACTTGGGTCGAAATGTGATAAGTGACTGCGTTTGAGTGTCACATCGAAGAGATGGTCGAAGGTGAGACTGTGCATGTGCACAGCGTGCACGAAGAGCGTTAGATTTGATTCAAATCGGCTGTAGAAATTTGGGTTCGATTCTGGAGTTGAGTCGAGTTGCATATGCATGCGTTTGGGGTTGGCTTTGGCTCCTGGATTTTCGATTGATCGTTTCTTGCTGTGTTATTGTCGTTCAAAGGGGAGTGGCGCTCCAGATTTTGGATGGTCTTCGGTTAGCCTGGTGATTAGGAAGAGGAAGGAGAGGCGTGTGGGATGTTTGTTTGATTTGGGCTTCGGCCCATTGATTTTTGTAATTGATATTATGGGATTCACTTCGATTAGTTTTGGGTTTTGTGGTTTCGGCCCAAAAGTTTTGCTTGAAGAGAATATAAATTGAAACACGGGTTGTAAAATTAATAGAAACTGGTTACAAGTAAATGCTTGTGTAAGTTTTTTTTAAATAAATTTGTATTTCCACGTTTACCACAATTATGTGATTTAAAGTAAAACTTTTAAAAACCCATTTCCATAAATATAAAGATTTATTTGGAATTATATAGACAAAGGAAATTAAAGTTATCCTAAATAAACTAAATAAAGTAATTAAGTGGTAATTAAAGAAGATAAAAGGGTTTTGAAGAATAATTTAATGAAAGGTTAAATTACTTAATAAAGTAATTAAATAATAATAATTGTTTAATAAAAGTAATTAAATAATAATAATTGTTTAATAAAAGTAATTAAATAATAATAGTTTAATGGAAGTAAATCAAAGAATAATCACTTAATGTAAGGATTAATTAAGATTAATCAAATAATAATTTAAGGTTAATTACTTAATGAAAGGAATTAAGGATAATTGATTGATGATTAAAGGATTGATTAATAGTGTAATTAACTTATGGTTAATTTATTTATATGATTAGTCAAGGAGTAATTAATTGAGGATAATCACTTAAAGAAAATGATTAAGTATAATTACTTAGTGAAATTTATAGAGTCATAATTACTTAGTGTAATTAATTTAAGGATTGATTAATTAAAGAAATTAATCAAGGGTCAGTTTGTTAATGAGTGTGATTAATGAAAGGATAATTAATCAATTATAGAATAATTAATTTGAGAATTAATTAAGGATAAATAAATCATTGTTAATTACCTCATAAGAGTAATTAAGGGATTATCTCATGTGATGGTGAAGATTAATTAATTTATTAAGAGTTGAGTATTTATTGTAATTAAAGAATGATTAATCAAGGATGATTAATCGAGATGAATAATTAAGGGATGATTAATTAATTGAATATAATTAGTTAATGATAAATAAGAAAGATTTATAAGCAATAAGTAATTAATTTATTTCATTGGTAGTTAATTAAATTAATTGGAAATGGTATGACTAATTTATCTTGCTTATGAATGATTGAATAATATTGTATGCCGTAGATTGATTGATATCACGGATATGTGATCTATGATGCTATGAGATATGACATGTTGGGTTTAAACTGAGATAATGTGGTTATCTATCGATGATGAATTAATGTGTATAGATGACACCCTGCATTTTAAGTCTGAATTGTGTTTCACTTGAATAATTTAGGATAAGATGGTTTTGAATTCGAGGAGACCGAAGTCGGGTATTAATAAATACCTGAAACCACTTCGATTTATAATCTATAATAATTCTATATAGATTTGATATGTGTTTGCACAAAAAATGGGCAAACACCTCCAAGTCGTATTATTTAGTCGATTTTATATGGTTTTCAATGATTTGGGTGACTTATGCAAATATATAAAAAGCAGGGACTAAACTGTAAAAGACACACAGATTTATAGTGGTTCGACCAGAACGTGCCTACGTCCACTTTATATGTTATTCTCCTTTTTCTTTCAGATTACAAGTACAAAGCTTTGATTGACTACAAGTATATGAAGGTTGTTTGAAAGTTCCTTCCCTGCTTGAGCTCTCAAACTTGTCTGCCATTGTTGTACCCCTGCCCCTCTATTTATAGAGTGAGGCTGGGGGCAGGGGTCTTGGATGTATATAGCTGCTGGTGGGCCTGGGCTGAAGCAATCTGGCCTGGCGGCGTTCTGGTTCGGCGAAGCTTTGGTTCGGCCGTGCTTGGAGAAGGTTGGGGTTTGGTCCGGTAGGGAAGAGATGTTTGGGCTCGGTAGGGATGTGGTCCGGTGGTAGGTTGGTTCGGCATAGGGGTGTAAGACAGTTGGTTCGGTGGTGATGAGATGTGGATCGGTGTTAGTTGGTTCGGTGGGAAGCGGTTCAGTAGGGTGTTGGCTCGGCATCACTGCACTTGGGGGTTTGGTTCGGCAGCACTGCCCTTGGGAGCTTGGTTCGGCAGCACTGGCCTTGGGGGCTTGGTTCGGCATTGATGTGGAGTGTCTCTGGTTCGGCAGGGGTGGATGGTCCGGCTAGGACTTGGTGATTGGCTGGTTCGGTGGAGGATGAGGTTGGAGTTTAGACCGGCAGAGGCTGATCATGGAAGTTGGTTCGGCATTGTTGGGAGGAACGGTGGTTCGGCATTGCTTTAAAAATGTTTTGGATCGGTGGTGAGAATTCGCCCAACATTTGCCCCCCAAAGTGGGGCACATGCCTGCATGTGTCGCGCTTTGTTTTCTCGCAGCAGGGATGGCTTTATTCGGTTCCAAGTGCTAAATCATCCGGTCCGGTTATCCTGTGCTCGCCTATAAGTAGGGGCATCATACTACTGTTATCCCTTTACAGTTTGATATAGCCGAATCACTTGAGTGCCGAATCAAACTCGTTTACTCGAAACAGCCGAATCAACCAAGTACTGCGTCGATCCTAACTGCCGCTCCAGGTGAGTTTGCTTCTGCCGAATGAACTTGTGCTTGTATTGCCGAATGAGATTTGGAGTTTTAAATGCCGAATGAGATTTTAAGTTTGAATTCCGAACGGGCTCTAGGTTGGGCCTTGCTGAATGAACTTGAGGATTCCGAGTGTTGAATGAACTCCTTACCGGATGGACTTTTATATTTGCTTTACCGAATAACACCAGAAGTTCGGACGAAATTTCAGACTATGATACTTGCATGTTTATACCTTCCGTTTTAATGATGTACTTTTGCTTTTGCGTTTGTAGATAAATGTCTCACAAAGTGGAAACCCGATCAGATAAACGGAAGTCTAAGGGCGAAGGAGAGTCCTCCTCCGTGCCCCCAGCCCAGCCAAGACCGGCGCAACATGGACCTTCCCCGAGGTCGTTAGTGAATGGGTATGGTCCCCAGGAACTTCTGAATTCCCCGCCCAACTGTTTTCCTAGCTCCCTCAAAGAGGAGCAGCTCGACGCCATATCTCGTTCTTTTGGGATTGATAGAGCGCTCATAGCGCTGCCAGGGGCTGGAGTTATGCCATATGATAGAGCGTCCATGAGTCTCTCTTCTCCTTCTTCTCCATTCTCTCTCTCTAGTTCCTGAACATTCCTTATGAGAGTCTGCATGCTCTTCATTTGATGATGAGGCCACCGGGGAATTCCCAACTCTTTGCATTTCTTCTTCAAAAGAGTTAGACCTATGTTTAATTCTTTCGCTGCTTGCGATATTGGCAAGTAAAAGTACTTCGATACTAGTTCAAATGTTAAGGCCGTTTTTTCCTTGTTCATCGTTAATTTCTTCTTATTTCTTTTTTTTGCCTTTTGATTCTTCCTTCTGATCATCATTAGATATCCTGTAGCTCAACTTGGACTTCTCTATCTCATAACTCAAGTCGTTGAAGATGATATTGAACTCTTCAGAAAGGGTCAGAGAAGCTAAACGAGGATCTGAAGGATGGTTTAGAGGAATGGCATTGATTATTTCATCCAAATCTGGTATTTCATTGTTCAAACCACTGTATGATCCTTTACTGAAATCTAGTTGAGCATCATCAAATCCACTGGGCAGACCATCAATATCGTTCCAAAGATTATGATCATCTAAGTAGTGCAATTGGTTATTCATGACCGCAGAAGGACTGATCATGTAATTTCGTATACGATGTTGAAATGTGTAGTCAATGCAAAGAAGATTGAAGCTGGTAATGAATGTGCATTTCATCTTGAGTGTTCTGAGTTCAAGCCTTGCTTCCCCTTCTTTTCTTTTTAGGTTTTCATAACTTGATCGTTTACTGTTTGTTTAATGAATTCCTCTTCTGAATTGGACAGGTGGGACTTTCGATCAACATGCTGGGAGCTCCGACCCTGCGGCTAAGTAGGCTTGGAGAGTTGGTAGGATGAGGGCGAAGCGTGGACGCAGCTGGTTCCTTGTCTGGATTCGGCCACCTTTTGATTTCTTTTTATTGCTGTTTATGTTAGTCCAAAACATTGATGTGACTGTAATAATATTGTTTGTGATGAATGACTTTATGTAATTTCATAACATAAGCTGATTTCTTTATGTTGGAATGTTATCGCTATTTTGTTGTGTTGTGTAAGTGATGTAACTATGCATGTTACTAGTGGCTTGACTGTGCCTGATGCCAAGTTTTTTGCTTAAAGTATAATCTTCTCATTTTGCAACGTAAATGTAATGTGTGAATATGAACTGCAGCTATGTATTAATGTATAAAAGTAGAAGGTACCGCCCTTCATGTTTCGGCTGTGGACGGCAACTTTGTGCGCCCTGTAAGACTAAGCACGGAATGCTGTTGAGTGTCTCGTCATCCGATTGTAAGTTTCTGTTCCCATTAGTGAGCGTTCCCTATTTCATGTCCTGTACTTTCAAGCACCGTTACGGAGAATAGGAGAAAAGTTTTAAATGAAATGGAAATATAGGAAAAGTAAAACTTCCAGTCACGGAAGGCCGTCGATGTGCTTAAGTTCGTTGCGAACGGGTTTTGTAGTCACTTTCCCTAGCTGTGGGTCTTGGAGACATTTGTCACCCATCTTACGCCTCTGCGGGGAGTTTTCTTTTTTACCACAGCCGCACTTAAGACACATCGGAGCCGATCGCGCACAGTAACTACCCGGGCCAGTATGGCCCGTAATCGCGGGTATTATTCGATTTACTGTGGCCGGCTAGCGTGGGGGCCGATCGTCAACTGTGAACTGCCCCTAGCTGGCCACGCCTTATGTTGGGGCTTATGGTCGGTTCACAGTTGCCGGTGAGCCGAATCGCTGTAGTGAGCTGCCATGGCATAATCGGCCTTCTCGGTGGCTTATACTCGGCTTATTACAGTCGGCTTTAAGGGCCGAGGCAAACAATGAGTTAACTCGCGGTAGAGGGATACCGGAGCAAAGTGTCTCATTGGCGAGGGCATAGGATCGTAGCGTACCTGTTAGATTTTGTCCAGGTGGAGTTGTGTTGTGAAGCTCTGAATTGAAATGTCATCTGCAAAGGATTTTGTTCAACAGCAAAGGATAAAGCTTAACAAGTAGCCAAGATATAAAGGAACAAGTTGACAAGAGCCAAGTTTTTTAAAGTGGTTCGGCACGAAAATGCCTACGTCCACTGATTCTCTTTGTTAATTCACTTCATATGGGCAGTACAAGTTAAGAAAAGTATCGACGGAGGTGTCGGATGTTCCATGCCCTCTGGAACACCTCTCCGTCCACTGTTGACAAAATATAAGCTCCGTTGTGGAGATCTTTATGAATTACATATGGTCCATCCAAGATTGGATCTAGCGCTCCTGGGCGCGGAAAGATTCGCTTGAGGACAAGATCTCCTTCTTGTAAGCTGCGATGTTTGACTTTGGAGTTGTATAGTGCTGCCACTTTTTGTCTGTGAGCTGCTGCTTTGAGTGCTGCATCATTCCTTCTCTCCTCAATCAGATCCAAAGACATGAGGAGGAGTTCTTCGTTTTCTTCTGGGTTGTAGTGGATCCTACGGTGGGAAGGCACAATTGTCTCAACGGGAAGCATTGCCTCCGATCCGTATGCCAAAGAGAAAGGAGTATGCCCTGTTGATGTTCTGAAAGATGTGCGGTAGGCCCAAAGTGCCGTAGGAAGTTCGTCCACCCAAGCGCCTTTTGACTTTTCAAGCTTCTTCTTGATTAGAGTCTTGAGAATCTTGTTGACAGCTTCGACTTGTCCATTTTTCTAGGGATAAGCAACGGATGAGAATCCCTTATGAATTCCGTGCTCTGGGCACCAGTCGGCAAATTCCTCGCTGTCAAATTGAAGCCCGTTGTCTGATATGATTCTGAGTGGAACCCCGTACCTGCACATAACGTTTTTGATCAAGAAGTTGATAACTTTAGTTGAAAAAATTTTATTCAGAGGCTCCGCTTCCACCCATTTGGTGAAATAGTCAACTGCCACTATAGCATGTCCGGCCCCGCCTCGGCCCATCGGCAGTTCGCCAATTAAGTCAATTCCCCATACTGCGAAGGGCCAAGGGCTGGTCATCTGAGTAATTTCATTGGTTGGTAGTCGAGGAATCTTAGCAAATTTCTGACATCTGTCGCATCTTCTGACGAAGTCTAAAGCATCTTTGTTTAAAGTGGGCCAGAAATACCTATATCGAAGTATCTTCTTTGCTAGGGTCTGCCCTCCGGTGTGGTCTCCACAACTTCCTTGATGGATGTTGGATAAGACTTCCCTGGCTTCCCTTCCAGCGATACACCTTAATAAGGGATTTGAGAAGCTGCGCCGATAGAGGTGCCTTCTTGTAATGTATAGCGGGAAGCTTTCCTTAAGATTGTCTTGATTTCGTTACGCCTGTGGGGCAGTGTGCCATCTTGTAAATATTTCCGGATAGGAGTCATCCAAGTTTCTTCACCGATCGCAGCTATCAGATTCACTTGCTCGAAACTTGGTGCCAGCTGTTTTGAGATGGTTAATGCTCCTAAAATAGTGATGTTCTTCATACTAGCTTGCTTTGCTAGTTCGTCGGCCTCTTGGTTCTCTTCTCGAGGAATGTGTTTGATTAGATTGTGATTCAATTGATTGAGCAGCAGCTTGGTCTTTTTCAGATATGCTGTAAGTCGTTCTCCTCGAGTCTGGAAGTCTCCAAGTACTTGATTTACAATGAGTTGAGAATCACTATGGAGACATAAAGAGCCGACTCCAATCTCCAAGGCCAGTTCTAATCCAGCTATCACCGCCTCGTATTCTGCATCATTGTTGGTGGCAGCGAATTCCAACCTTAGGGCGTAGTGCAGCTTCCTTCCCCTGGGGGTGATTATCACAACACCTGCCCTCGAGCCTTGTTCGTTTGACGCTCCATCTACGAAGTGATTCCACTTGATATCTTCTGCTATTTCAGATTGGTCCTTACCTTCATTAGTAGTGAATTCGGCAATGAAATCAGCTATGGCTTGCCCCTTGATAGCGGTGCGAGGGTGGTAAGTGATATCATATTGACTTAGTTCGATGCACCACTTAAGTAATCGCCCAGAAGTGTCGGGGCGATGGAGCACTTACCTTAGCGGTTGATCGGTTAAAACTCTGATGGAATGAGACTGGAAATAGTGTCGCAGTTTCCGCGACGTGATAAGCAAACAGTATGCTAGCTTTTCAAGTTTATGGTATCTGACTTCTGCCCCCGTAAACCTCTTACTTACGAAGTATACGGGCCGTTGCATGCGGTTGTCTTCTCTCACCAACGCGGCGCTTAGGGCATGTGGTGACACAACAAGGTATAGGTATAGTTCCTCGCCTTCATTTGGAGTTGAAAGTACCGGTGGTCTCTGGAGGTGTCCGATTAAGTTAAGGAAGGCTGTCGAGCATTCGTCAGTCCATTCGAACTTTCCTTTGTCTTTCTTTAGAGCTTCGAAGAAAGGGATGCATTTGTCGGTTGCTTTAGAGATGAACCTACTCAGGGCGGCCACTTTCCCGTTTAGGCTTTGCATCTCTCTTCGAGTAGATGGTGTCTTGATATCTTGTAAAGCTCGGACTTGTTCGGGGTTTGCTTCAATCCCCCAGGCATGAACGATGAATCCCAAGAACTTTCCCGATGATACTCCAAAGGAGTACTTTAGAGGGTTCAGCTTCATTCCATATTGGCGAAGTACTTGAAACATCTCGTCCAGGTGGTTTATATGGTCATTGGCTTTCCTCGATTTTACCAGCATGTCATCCACATAAACTTCCATAGTTCGTCCTATCAGTTCTGCAAACATCTTGTTGACGAGGCGCTGATAAGTAGCTCCGGCATTTTTAAGTCCAAATGGCATTACCTTGTAGCAGTACAATCCTCGGTCAGTGATGAAGCTAGTGTGGTCTTGATCGGGGGCGTGCATAGGGATCTGGTTATATCCTGAGTATGCGTCCATAAAGGATAAGAGTTCGTGTCCGGCAGTGCTGTCCACGAGTTGGTCGATTCGGGGGAGTGGGAAGTAGTCTTTCGGGCAAGCGTCATTTAAGTTGGAGAAATCGATGCATGTTCGCCACTTCCCATTAGCTTTCTTTACCAGTACTTGGTTGGCGATCCATTCTGGGTAGATGGCTTCACGTATGAAGTCATTGGCAAGTAAGTTCTTTACTTCTTCCTCGAGGGCTGCTGATCGTTCTGCCCCTATACTTCTCTTCTTTTGCTTTACCGGTACCTTGGTAGGATCGATGTTTAATGCATGGCATGCTGTGTCTGGGGAGATTCCAGTCATATCAGCGTGCGTCCATGCAAATACATCCATGTTGTGGCAAAGAAAATCAATGAGTTGATTCTTTAGTTCTCTTTTTAACTGAGATCCGGCTCTCAGCAGTTTACTTGAGTCGTGTTTGTCTACAGATACAAATTACATAGCCTCTGTAGGCTCGGCGGTGGCCTTTTCCTCTTTATCCCTAGGGTCTAATTCATTGAAAGGATCACTGGTATACCGAAGAGGAGGGTCTTTCTTTAGTTGCTATGCTTCCAAGCTTTTCATGCAGAGAATAGTCTCTGCATTTTTCCCTTTATCTCTCCTGCGATTATTGCGAAGTTCGGTTACATAGCAGTCCCGAGCGGCGTCTGGATCCCCTTCTACTTCTCTCACTCCATTATTCGTTGGGAACTTCATCTTCAGGCACCATGGGGCAAGGACAATTTGGAAGTCGGACAAGGCTGGTCTTCCTAAAAAGGCATTGTAGGCCGAGTGGTTGTCTAGTAGCACAAATGTTTGTTTCCGAACGGCGGAGCGGGGATGACTTCCCAATTCAACAAAGAGATCCAATTGTCTGAGGGGCATCTTTGCTTCTCCAGTGAAACCGTGTAGCGGTTTGTTGCAGGGAGACACGTCCTTCATTGACAGCTTCATTTTGTTGAAAGCATGCTTGAACAGAATATTCACTGAGCTTCCAGTGTCTATTAGGATTCGAAAAACTTCAGCTGGGCCGAACCAGGCAGAGATGACCATTGGATCCATGTGAGGGTATTGCCTTCCTTCTAGGTCGCGCCCACTAAATGTGATGTCATTATTTTCCTTCCGCTTAGGGTGGCGTTCTTCCATAACAGAATTGACGCAGTCTCCCTCGCTTCTGAGTGAGTTTCCATATCTTTCCATTTCTGCCCAGCTTTTGTCGGCGATGTGTGGCCCCCCAGATATTGTATGAACCACTACCTTCTCTTGGCTGGAACCGCTGGTGTTGCGGTTTCCTCCGCCTGTTTCTGGGTGGAGCTGCCCTGGGTTTTCCTTGGCGGGAGCTGGAGTCCTGTCCTGGCCATTTACATAGCGTTCCAGCCTCTTTCTCCTGATGTGTTCTTCAATTAGGTCTCGGAGATGGCGGCATTCATTGGTATCGTGCCCATGAGACTCGTGGAAACGGCAGAATTTTCCGGACTGGATTGCGCGATCTGACTCTTTCTTGTACGGGGGGCGCTTGTATGTAAGTTCGTCCTGGGTGGCCAGGAAGATGTGCTCGACTGTTTCATTCAAGGGAGTGTAAGCGTCAAATCTCGGTCCTGGTCGGTACAAGCGCTTTTCTCCCTTCTTTCCCCCTGCATTGTCTCTCGGGTCGTTTCTCCGAATGTCCTTCGCTGCGGCGGGGGCGTTTTCATGAGCCGTCTTAGCCTTTGGTCCTGTCTGCCTTTCAGTGGCAGCCTCTTCGAGTCTCATGTACTTCCCAGCTTCATGGAAGAAATCGGGCAAGGTAGCTGGTTTTTCTTTAGTTAGTCTTCTAGCAAACATGGTATCTGGGTGCATACCACTACAGAGGGCCATTAGGGTGAGTTTCTCATCGGCATCTTGGACTGCGGCCGCTGCGGCGTTGAACCGGGTTAGATATTATTGCAGTGTCTCTCCGGATTTCTGTTTGACAGTAGATAGAGAATAAGCATCCTTGGGTTGTTCCACATGAATGCGGAACTGGCTAATGAACTTTTCTTTCAACATCTCCCATGAGCTGATAGATCCTTGGGGTAAATGGCAGAACCAGGAGGTAGCTAGGTCTGCTAGGAATAGCGGAAAGCATTTACACAACACCCCTTCCGTTGCTCCGCTCATGAGCATATGCTGTGTGTATCTCTGCAAGTGTACAACGGGGTCGGAAGTTCCCTTGTACGGTTCCATCGTCGGCATTTTCCATTCTCGACGGGTGATGGCGGTTTCGATGTCGCGGGTGAAAGGGCTGGTTACCCTAGCGCCTATCCCTCGATCCCTTTGTTCCCGTCGGACGCATTCCTTGAATAATCGTGCCATTCTTTCATCAGAATTTGGAGCGGACAAAAATGATCTTGGTTCTTCCCTGCGGGATCGATCTCGTCCAGATGACCTGTAGGGATGGTATAGTCTATCACTTCTGACGTTATCCAATGGCTGTCTTTGGCTGCTCGGATGCATGCTAGGACCAGCTACAGTTGGCCCCTGCCTTGATCTTCCCCTGTGGGGTTCTGTTTCGAGCATTTCCATGGGGTCAACTTCGGGCTGGGTTCTAGCTCGGCTCCGTTCAACGGGGTTTCTATGATTAGGCGGCATGACTGGCTCAGCTACATCCGACCCTCGCCTGGTGCCTCCCCCATTGGGTTCGGTTCCAAGCGCTTCCTCGAGTCGGAGTTCGGGCTGAGTCCGGGCGCGGCCCCTATCATTGTTGTTCCTGTTGATAGCTTCTTCGAAGAGGGAAGACCTTTGTTGTCTCCGAGATCCTCCAGATTGAGACTCACCCCATGATTCAGTGTTGCGGTTGGATTCTTCGGCATCCCTCAAGCGTGACATGAGTTGGTTCACCAAAGCTTCTTGTTGGGATGCGAACGGTTAGTCACTTCAACCACAACTCTGTCTAGGTCTGCCCTAGTGATTGCTGCCGATTGTTCCACGGCAGGGGCTGTTGGAATTGCCTGATCTACATTTGGCACTGCTGTCGTAGTGGGATGGTTCTCTTGATCTGGATCCACTGGATCTGGAGCGCTGTTGGTTGCAACGTTCTTTCCCTTGTTGGCGTCTTTTCTCGGCCTGGAAGTCATGTTTCCTAGGCAATGAAGGGTGCTATTGGGAAAGAAGGTTGAATGAGGGAAGCTGAAGCTTCGAGTTCCAAGTTCTCAGTGAAAGCACCAAAAATGTTTGCACAAAAAATGGGCAAACACCTCCAAGTCGTATTATTTAGTCGATTTTATATGGTTTTCAATGATTTGGGTGACTTATGAAAATATATAAAAAGCAGGGACTAAACTGTAAAAGACACACATATTTATAGTGGTTCGGCCAGAACGTGCCTACGTCCACTTTATATGTTATTCTCCTTTTTCTTTCAGATTACAAGTACAAAGCTTTGATTGACTACAAGTATATGAATGTTGTTTGAAAGTTCCTTCCGTGCTTGAGCTCTCAAACTTGTCTGCCATTGTTGTACCCCTGCCCCTCTATTTATAGAGTGAGGCTGGGGGCAGGGGTCTTGGATGTATATAGCTGCTGGTGGGCCTGGGCTGAAGCAATCTGGCCTGGCGGCTTTCTGGTTCGGCGAAGCTTTGGTTCGGCCGTGCTTGGAGAAGGTTGGGGTTTGGTCCGGTAGGGAAGAGATGTTTGGGCTCGGTAGGGATGTGGTCCGGTGGTAGGTTGGTTCGGCATAGGGGTGTAAGACAGTTGGTTCGGTGGTGATGAGATGTGGATCGGTGTTAGTTGGTTCGGTGGGAAGCGGTTCGGTAGGGTGTTGGCTCGGCATCACTGCACTTGGGGGTTTGGTTCGGCAGCACTGCCCTTGGGAGCTTGGTTCGGCAGCACTGGCCTTGGGGGCTTGGTTCGGCATTGATGTGGAGTGTCTCTGGTTCGGCAGGGGTGGATGGTCCGGCTAGGACTTGGTGATTGGCTGGTTCGGTGGAGGATGAGGTTGGAGTTTAGACCGGCAGAGGCTGATCATGGAAGTTGGTTCGGCATTGTTGGGAGGAACGGTGGTTCGGCATTGCTTGAAAAATGTTTGGGATCGGTGGTGAGAATTCGCCCAACAATATGTGAAATCAATAGGCTGGAATGGAATGAGTTAAGTGAATTGAACCATTTAATCTAAGTTTTGGTACTTAGAAATTGATGTGTGAAATAAGTGATGTCTATAACCACTTGTGAAGTTGTAAATTGATATAAGTTACCTTGGGTTCATATAAGTTGTATGCTTTTGTATTCCATGTTAGATGGGTTTACTCACGCTGGTTTCCAGCCTGACCTGGGTGTTACTTTGATGTAATGCCCAGGTCAAACCGAGTATTACATATTTTCAGGTAAGGACGTTTTGGAGTTCAGGAGTCGAGCTGGATGGCAGGAACGTATGGAGTGTTTCCGCTATGATATTGTTGTATATCTGTGACATGTTGATTGTAACTGTCCAGTGTTGTGTTGGTTGTAACTCTGATGTATAAAAATATATGTGTACCGATACATTTCTTCTTTATATAACTGTTATTTTATGTGATATTATATTTTGATCCGCTGCGAATGTGAGGTTTCTATGACTAGTTTCTGTTTTTTCCCTCTTTCTCTTTTCTTCTTTACCAACTATCTGGAATTTTCGGGATCGAAAATTTCGAGTCGTTACATTTGGTATCAGAGCTGAAGGTTAAGTGAGAACCTTGGCTCTGATGGGTTTACTCATTAAGGATAAGGTCAATGGTACCCTAGAATGAGTTGAGTGTGTATATATATGAGAGCGTACTTGTTATTTTCTTATATAAAGATTTTAAATGATTTTATATAAGAATATATTTTGATATATAAAGCAATATTTCTTTCTAATAAATATTATGGTAATTGGTTGTTAAACTATTGGAATTAAATTAAGTGGTAATAGAAATACAACCAAATTGAAATTAAGTAAAGATAAGTTTGAAATGTATTCAAACTGAAATTAAAATCTTGAATTTGGGAAAGAGTTTCAGAATTAGATAATAATGAAATGTGTGTTAATGAGTAAGCAAAATGAAATGTTTTGAGAAAGTAAAACATTTGGGTAAGTATGACTTATAAATTGGAACTAAAGATGATCTAAATTGTGAAGTTTTAAATCTTGGTCCAGAAATATGAAAATTGTTTCAAAGTGATAAATGAATAATAAATAGTATTATTTGAATAAAAGATCTTGATTCCAAGAAGAGTTGTTTGAAAATTTAAAGAAATTTGTTTTGAATTAAAAACCAAAGGTGGTTTAAATTTAAGGATAACTTGGAATGTAAAGGAAAATAAATATGTATATGTGAAATAAACTCTGAGGTTGAGTTCTGAATTGTCCTTGGAATGTGATGTGAAACCCAAAGTGAAGTAAATTTTTAAACTTAAGTGGGAAGGTTATTAATCTGAAGTTTAAAATTTGAATGGGAAATCAAATTGTGTAAATTTAACTCGATTAAGTAAATTGAATTTAACTTTGGAAAAGTTAAATAAGTTAACAAGCAACCTGAATTGGAAATTTCAAGATGAAATTGGGATTTAACTTGGGAAGTTAAAAATGGAATTTGAATTCATAATTAAATGGTTTAAAGATATAAGTTGATTTGATTTAAAGGACTAAATCAACATTTAAAAATTTAACTTGAATTTATATAATTCGGGATGGTTTAAATTCGAAATTTGAATTGAATTAGTTCAAATTGAATTTGATTTGAATTAATTGGAATTGTTAATGAAGATGGATAAGTTTAAAAATTAAAATGGAAAATCTGAATTGGATTAATTTGAAATGAAATTGAAGTTGAATGAGTTCAAATTCAAATGGAAATTGTGATTAATTCAAACCGGAATTGATATGAATTGAAATTGGTTCAATTTGAAATTTTTTTGAATTAATTGAAATTGTGATTAAAGTTGAATAAGTAAATTCAAATGGAATTTGATTTGAATTTAGGAAAGAAATTGAGGATTAATTCAACTTGAATTGGGGTTAAATCAATTTCAATGAAAATTGAAGTTACTTAAATTGGAATTGAGTCAATTTAAGTGGAAGTGGAAATTCAAATTGAATTGATGGGAATGGAGATTGGGAATTGAACAGTTTGGCTCTGAACTATTTTTCCAAAGAAAATATTTTAATATAAACTGTTTTAAATCTATTTTCCTATCTATTTACTATACAACCTTCTTTTTAAAACCCAAACTATCTTATACTTGTTTTGCAACTACTTTTGGAACTATTTAACTATTTTAGAACTGTTTTATAAACTAATTACTGTTTTTCAACTATTTTACAAATTAATTACTATTTTACAACTATTTTGCAATTATCTAAAATTACTATAACGATTTAACTATTTTCCAACTATTTTACAGATATTCTACAAACTAATAATTATTTTTCAAATATTTATCTATTTTAAAAAAATTCAAGCTATTTTCTAAATTTAAACTGGACAGAGTTCGAACTGTTTATGATTTAAACATCCATTTGAAATAAGAATTGAGGTGATAATCCAAATGAGGATTTAAGAAATTGTGAATAAGTGGATAGAAATTAAAGTGAATAGAAAAGAAATTTGATTTGGCAAATAATCAATGGAGATAAATACGTAGGACGTACGTATATTATTCTATTCGCATAGTGATTTGATCTGGATTTGAGCATAGAATTTCGACATAGATATATCGATCCGAGTTTGAATTTTTCACTCGGATTTTCGACGGCGGACCTGGATATGGATTATTGATTGGTTCTGGATATTCTCTATAATAGTTAGGCTATGCAAGGAGAATGACGGTTTCTGATCAAGAAACCAGATCTGAGTCCGCACTAGGAAGTCGGGTGGACGATACTAGTTCAGAAGCGAAATTGGATGATCGAGTGAGCGATCAGATTGATATAGCGTACGATGTAGCGTACGGATGATATATGTACATCGTACGGGTTTGAATGAAATTGATATTGGGAATTTGTGGAAAAGAACGGGAAGATGATTTTTTAAATGGAAAGATATATTTTGTGAAATATACAATGAAGTAAAATGGAAATTGGGTATTCCTATGATTAAAGGTTCACTTTATAAAGAAAAGAAATGAGAAATCAATTTTGAATAATTGATTTGGAATAAACAATTATATATCTTTGTTATATAAGGTAAATCTCCCCTTTTTGAATCTAAAGCCAGAAGAAAAGGGTTTTGAAAATATTTGAAGTATAAAAAAGGTTTTATACAAGTTTGAAATGATCCAAAGATTTTTCAAGGTTATATTTATCTATATATATAAAGGATCTTATGAGAATGATTTTGGAGGAAAGGTTTTTGGAACCTATGGACTTTGGACAGGCTTTTGAATTTTAGGTAAAATCAGTATTGGAATTTGGAAAGCCTAATTTGAGAATTATCGAATTTGAGATTATCGATTTTGAGAAAGGAGATTTATATAAGATTCATACTAGGTGTATGATTTGGAAGATTCTATATGTGTATAGTATAAAGTGTTTTGAAAATGGCTCTGGAGAAAAAGACGCTCCCTTAGAATGAACTTCTCAGGAGTACCAAAGGTTGGTACTGCCTTGAACCCTAAGGGGGGTTCTAAAGTTGATCCTATGAGGAGTCCGGACAAAACTAGTTCCTGAAGATTTTGTGTAGCGTGTAGCGAAAGTCGAGGATGCTGATGCCTACAGAGGTATTTGAGTTATGCTGTGATGACAGTTTAATTCGATGTCATTGTAATCTACTACAGACCATAGCGAAAGTCGTGTATCCCGCTGAGAGCCAACAATCTACATTTGATTATATACCGGTAGACTACGACCTATGGTAACATAGCGAAAGTCGTATGTGCTGCTGAGAACCAATAGTCTATGTTTGATTTTACATCGGTAGACTGCGACCTATGTGGGAGTGGAGAAGTTCCATTTTTGGCAGCGAAAATCGAGGGCGCTGATGCGTACAATTGCATGGACTTTTGCTGTGATGGCAACGTAACCCTGGAATGTAACTGCGATCTGTTGTGGGTTCCATGGCGTAATCGAGGGGCGCGGAGTGCCTACAGTTACATGGACTTTTGCTATGATGGCAACGTAACCCAGAATGTAACTGTGACCATGGATGAGGGTGATGATTTTCAGGGCATTCTCTCTAAAGATATTTCCTCTATTTTCAAAAATGTTTTCTATATTTTCAATAAAATTATTTTCTAAGTATTTTCGCTGGGTGTTGAAATGGGTCTGCTATGTACTTATAGATTTTCAGTCCTACGCCTGATCAACGTATGACCGAATTTCTATGGCAACGAGGACGAACCTGTTGAAACATCGAGTTATAAATGATATTTTTATAAAATCATTTTGGAAATATTATATAGATTTTAAAATGTTTAAAAACTGATTTAACTAATATTAAGTATTTTATAAATTCTGACTTCGTTCCTTTTCGAGGACGAAAAGATTCAAAGGGGGGGATGTGATATCTCGGAATTCCAAACCAAATTTAAATATGATAATCTCCATTATAAATTAATTAAAATTGATAAATTTGATATTTTAAACAACAATAATAATTGTTGTATATATATTGATTTTAAATAGAGTTTTTATATACAAATAGAATTTGGATTTGATAAAATTATATGTGCATATCAAATTGATTTATAAATTTAATTTGAAATTTAATTTGAATTTGAATATTTAAATAGAAATTCAAAAGATAGTTATTTATATCTTAAATTATACTTTGGTTTTAAAGTATATTTTCATGATTTTTTTAGAATATTAAACTGTTTTATATTAATTTCTTTTTAAAAGAGATTTATTTATATAATTAAATATGTGTTTATAAATTGGAAAATTAATTTTAAAAGCTTTTAAAAATCTAATTTTTCATGTAAATTACATATGTAATAACATGTGTTGAATAATTAGGTAAGTTTAGTGACAAGGGTCACTATTTTTATCGCCATTTTCTTTTATTTTATTAAATCTTATATCTCATCTTTTCATTTTTTTCCTATATTCATTTTACAAACTCAAGAAAATAAATATGCAAACATTATTCAAAAAAGAAAATCATAAAACCTCAGTTCAAAATCAAAGCCTGAATGCATTTTCAAACCAAAACACTGTGAAAGCCTGTAATCCTTTTATAACAAAATTTGTAACATCATCAAAAGAGCAACCTATAGTATTCTCAAACCTATAATCATCATCCCTGAAACAAAGTTCAACCAGAAATGAATCAAACCCTGTAAACCAGAAAACAACTCAAGTTCATGTCCAGCAAACAACTTCCTCTCCTCAATCCTAGATCTGTAAACAAATTCAAGTCTTAAAGCATTTTTCAAAACTTCAACCTGGAATTAAAGATGGAATCATCATGTTCCAGTCCAGTCAAGCATTCCAGCTTCAAATTTTCAAGCATCAAAGCTTTTCCAGTTTTAAGGAAATCAAGCAATGCAAATTTTCAAATCTAGTTTTAAAGCTCTCTACATTTTCTAAGGTGAGTAAACCTTTGTTTTAGCAATTTTAAAACTGGTGATAAATGAAAGTATAGACCTTGATGAATGCAACAGTGATATAATATATATATAGTTTAGATGAATATTTGGGGTGAGAAACTGATTTTTTTAAAAACAGGAACTATGTTTTCTGTAAGTGATTATGTTGTTTAGCATTCAAAAATCAATTTCACTTCACCTAGGTCATTTTGCATGATGATGTAAATTAGAAATCTGTTTGTTTTCTATTATAGCTTGTGTTAAAAATAGATTTGTGAAATTTATGTTGCGTAGTTCGATAGGATTCAAATTTACAGTAAACAATCAAATTTTTATGAAAAATAAATATTTTTAGTTCCAGATTTCAAACATGCAGCTGGGATTGTTGAATGAAAATTTTAATTTTAGTGAAGGAATTAAATTTTTTAGTGAACTATGGTTTGGGAAATTGGAAAATGAACATTTTCAGTTCAAAAATGAATTTCAGGCGACTTCGTCGAGGGGTGGAGCGGTCAGGTCATGGAGGGGCAAGTGGTCCTAGGTAGAATTTCAAACGTGGCAGAATTTTCGATTAATGCCTGGATGGTGCGGAGCGATCGAGTTTAGGGTTTAAGGGTGGCAAGGGAAGGCCAACGAATGCGATGTTCGTTTAAGGTGATGGTGCGACCGGATCCCATGGTTTTTGGCAGATAGGTAGCTACATGTGTGTGCTTCCATTAGAGGTGGGTGGCGAGTGCAGTAATGGTCGGCCGAAGGTTGGATGGGTCGATTTGGAGGAAGTGTAGTTCTCTGGTTTCAGTTTTTGTATAGATAGGAGATCGTTTTTCGATCAGGGGTCATATTTGCATCGTCGTTGTGGCGAACTTGGGTCGAAATGTGATAAGTGACTGCGTTTGAGTGTCACATCGGAGAGATGGTCGAAGGTGAGACGGTGCATGTGCACAGCGTGCACGAAGTGCGTTAGATTGGATACGAATCGGGTATAGAAATTTGAGTTCGATTCCGGAGTTGAGTCGAGTTGCGTATGCGTGCATTTGGGGTTGGCTTTGGCTCCTGGATTTTCGATTGATCGTTTCTTGCTGTGTTGTTGTCGTTCGATGGGGAGTGGCACTCCTGATTTTGGATGGTCTGCGGTTAGCCTGGTGATTGGGAAGAGGAAGGAGAGGCGTGTGGGATGTTTGTTTTATTTGGGCTTCGTCGCATTGATTTTTATAATTGATATTATGGGATTCAATTCAATTAGTTTTGGGTTTTAGGGTTTCGGCCCAAAAGTTTTGCTTGAAGAGAATGTAAATTAAAACGTGGGTTGTAAAATTAGCATAAACTGTTTACAAGTAAATGCTTGTGTAAGTTTTTTTAAATAAATTTGTCTTTCCACGTTTACCACAAGTATATGATTTAAAGTAAAACTTTTAAAACCCCATTTCCATAAATATAAAGATTTATTTGGAATTATATTGACAAAGGAATTTAAAGTTATCTTAAATAAACTAAATAAAGTAATTAAGTGGTAATTAAAGAAGATAAAAGGGTTTTGAAGAATAATTTAATGAAAGGTTAAATTACTTAATAAACTAATTAAATAATAATAATTGTTTAATGAAAGTAATTAAATAATAATTGTTTAATGGAAGTAAATCAAACAATAATCACTTAATGTAAGGATTAATTATGATTAATCAAATATTAATTTAAGGTTAATTACTTAATGAAAGGAATTAAGCATAATTGATTGATGATTAAAGGATTGATTAATAATGTAATTAACTTAAGGTTAATTTATTTATATGATTAGTTAAGGAGTAATTAATTGAGGATAATCACTAATACAAAGTGATTAAGTGTAATTACTTAGTGAAATTTATAGAGTCATAATTACTTAGTGTAATTAATTTACGGATTGATTAATTAAAGAAATTAATCAAGGGTCGGTTTGTTAATGAGTGTGATTAATGAAAGGATAATTAATCAATTATAGAATAATTAATTAAGGATAAATAAATTATTGTTAATTACCTTATAGAGTAATTAAGGGATTATTTAATGTGATGGTGAAGATTAAGGATGATTAATTAATTGAATATAATTAGTTAATGTTAAATAAGCAAGATTTATAAGTAATAAGTAATTAATTTAATTCATTGGTAGTTAATTAAATTAATTAGAAGTGGTATGACTAATTTATCTTGCTTATGAATGATTGAATAATATTGTATGCCGTAGATTGATTGATATCTCGGATATGTGATTTGTGATGCTATGAGATATGATATGTTGGTTTTAAACTAAGATAATGTGGTTTTCTATCGATGGTGAATTAATGTGCATAGATGACACCTTGTATTTGAAGTTTGAACTGTGTTTCACTTGAATAATTTAGGATAAGATGGTTTTGAATTCGAAGAGACCAGAGTCGGGTATTAATAAATACCCGAAACCACTTAGATTTATAATCTATAATAATTCTATATAGATTTTATATGTGAAATCAATAGGCTGGAATGGAATGAATTAAGTGAATTGAATCATTTAATCTAATTTTTGGCACTTAGAAATTGATGTGTGAAATAAGTGATGTCTATAACCACTTGTGAAATTGTAAATTGATATAAGTTACCCAGGGTTCATATAAGTTGTATGCTTTTGTCTTCCATGTTAGATGGGTTTACTCATGTTGGTTTCCAGCCTGACCCGGGTGTTACTTTGATGTAATGCTCGGGTCAGACCGAGTATTACAAATTTTCAAGTAAGGACGTTCTGGAGCTCAGGAGCCGAGCTGGATGGCAGGAACTTATGGAGTGTTTCCGCTATGATATTGTTGTATATCTGTGACATGCTGATTGTAACTGTCTAGTGTTATGTTGGTTGTAACTCTGATGTAGAAAAATGTAAGTGCACTGATAAAGTTCTTCTTTGTATACCTATTATTTTATGTGATATTATATTTTGATCCGCTACGAATATGAGGTTTCTGTGACTTGTTTCTGTTTTTTTCTTCTTTCTCTTTTCTTCTTTACCTAACTATCTGGAATTTTCGGGATCGAAAATTTTGGATCGTTACAATTACTACATAGTAGATAGTTTAACGAATCCTTAGGAGTTGTGGATCCCGAGCATCTCTTAAGTTACTACAATCACGTTAGAAACTGGATAGGGGATGTCAAACCCCGTAAACATCTCAGACGCCGTTTCACTCATATTTATTTACCGTTGATTTAACTTACATATGATCTTTTAGTTCTGACCTTATTTCTGAAGGACGAAGATGAAGATGTTATTATTATTAACTATATTATTCCACTGCATCACACTGTTCTACTACATTATTATTTATTTATCTCTGATATGTGAAACTTTGATTTTGTATTGTATAAGTATAATCAAATGTTTTGTGTACAGCTTCATGAACTGTTATTTGATTACTATATTATATCATTCCACTGTAAGATTCTGTTTGGTTTTTTCTCTCTGCTTTTTCTTATTTTCCCCAATAGCAATCTGCCCTTCTATATGGTTTGATTTGGCACGTGTATCTGCTTAAACTGCCCAAAGAGGCGTGATGTTACAATGGATTTAAGATTATCTAACACATCACCTAATATGGGCTAGGGATTTACGACATGAAGACAATTATTATGAATTCCTAATTATCCACTATTAATACACAAACTTGGATTTGTGAATTCCATTCTGAAGACTATTTTTGATTCTTGTTTCTTAGAACCTGAATCTGGGTTTTGAACATCTTACTATCAACTTATAAACTTCATTAATTAATGCCTTAATCTGGGTTAGGTTTCATAACCTCCTAATTTATGAATTTGAATTTGGAGCCGTTGTCATCAATTTTTAATTATATTTGTTGAATCCCGAACCTGGGATTTTGAAGTAGTAGTATTAAAGCTACAAAAGACGTCTAAGTCATCACCCAGAAGCTTTAAGTTGGACTTCTTAAAACCCAAATCCGGGTTATTAGTTTGTAAGTCTAAACGATGTTTACCAACATCTAACTTCAGACTCTGAGAACATTCTTATCTCCAAGGAAAATTGTTAAATACATATAAAGATTATGGGTTATAAAGGCTTATTTTTAGATAATGGAACATGGTTCCCTACTTCCTGATCGGTAAGTTCTTACTCTTCAATTATTATATGTAGGGATAACAATTAATTACGGACCTCATATCCATCATTAAATCAAGTTTATGACTAACTAACCATTTAAATTTAGAACTACCCCTATGCTGATTTATAATGAGGCATATTTATGGGATAATGAGTTAGCAATAAAAATGTCACTTACTTTGAATTTTGCAAGAAGGCAGAGTTATTAAGAGCAAGGAAATTCGGCAATTTATGTCCTAAATTACAAAAACTACTTTCATACAAGAGGGGGGAAATGTTAGCCACAAAATTCACTTAAGAATAAAGGTGTGAAAGAAGGTTAATGAAAATGTCGGGCTCTACAGGCATGGGTTTCGAGAAATGCCACAAAAGAATGTTTGAAGGCATTGAGAAGGCTTTCAAGGGAGTTGCAGGCACTAGGCGCCGTAATAAGTGATAGACAGTGAAAAATATTTCGAAAAGGAACGTGGAGCTACCCTTTCGCCATTGCCAACCTTTCGTTGTAGATGGATTCATGTGTATAGAAAAAGCAAGGACAGGCTCGGAACCTTTTTCGAAGGCAATAAACATTAACCTCTCATATGCGCGCCAAATTATTCGAAACCAAAGGTTTGAATTTCATTCAAATCGCTCAAAGCAACCCATTCGAAATCATAGCCAAGCCTTTTGAACCGGTCGAAGCCAATAACATTAGGAGAAGGTTCCGCATCAATCCACATACATGCATTTGGAAGCTACTTACTGCATCAAAACCATAGATACTACGACGTCTTCAAAGCCCTTATGGACAACCTATTGACAAAATCGAAGGCCCCTTATCTTACTTCTGGTGGCAACGAGGCAACACGAAGAGAAAAGTGCATTCGATGCCCTTTCGACGACGTCAAAAGCAGTTCAGCAAAAGGCAGGAAAAAGCAACACTAAAGACTTGACAAAGGCGAAAGGTATATAGAAGACCTTCTTAATAAGGTCGAAAGGTCCGGAATTAAGAGGAGGGAAGCATAAGGCTGAGTTAAAGGACTCAAAAGAGATGCCTTTCTACTGCATTGAAGGAAGCCGAGACCTTTAGACCATGTTGAAAGGGATAAGACGGAATGTAAAAAGGGCCTTTCGACTGGGTTGAAAGCATAGGCGGGGAAGGGGGGCTCGACCTGCATCTATAAATAAGACCTAAGTGGTCCAGTTTTGGGGGCTGGATTTTGGAATCCTAAGCTCATTTCTCTCGTTTCTACTTCTTTGCAACAACAAACATCTTTGTAAACCCTAAATCAATTTGGGGAAAAGATTTCATAATGGTAACTCATTTTGGATTAATAATAATGGAGAGATGCATGGATTCATTGAGGATTTTGATTATGAGGAAGACCGTTATGATCATTAGCTAGACTAATGATCCATTGCACATGATTCTATCTTATTACCTTAGCTTCCTTTTGTCTATGAAATAAATTAAGATCGACTTGGATATAAACATGTGAAACACATCACCAATAACCAATATTGATGCAGCGCACCATGATAAGTCGCCTGCTATGAGTCGCTCGGCCTTAAGTCACAACCACATAAGTCGCTCAACGACCTTAAGCCGCCCCAACCATCAGCGCATCATGATTTCCTTAAGTCGCACCAACTTAAGTCGCATCCTTAAGTCGCCTGCCTTGAACGCCTTCCTTGAACGACATAGCGAGTTATGCCTTAAGTCGTTTATGTCGTAAGTCGCTTATGTCGTAAGTCGCTCACCTATGCTGCTTTCTTTAAGTCGCTCACCTATGCCGCTTCTATAAGTTTCTCACCTATGCTGCTTCCTTAAGTCACTCATTCCTTAAGTCGCTTGAGCCGTGCTTTCTCTTATGTCGCTAGGTCGCATGAAGCTGTGTATCTTCTTAAGTTGTTCCTAAAGCCGTGCTTTTTTCTTATGTCGCTGATTTCTTAGGTCGTAGGTCGTTTGTTGTTATGTCATGTATGTTGTATTGTTAGGTCGTGTGTTGCTGTTAAGTCGTGTTGTAATTTTCTTATCTCGTGTGTTGTTAGGTCGTGATATGTTGTAACTCCTGTTGTATTTTCTTATGTCGCATGTGTTAAGTCGTGTAACTCGTAACTCGTAAGTCGTGTGTTGTTGAGTCGCATATGTGTTGTAAATGCCTCTAAATAGGGGCGTGATGTCATTGTAAAGGAGTTGATTTTGAACAAAATTTGTGTGTGAGCTTTTTCCACCATTGTTGAAGTTAAGTGTGATCTCTATCTTCTTTCCATCTTTGGGTTATTCGTGCGCGAATCAACGAAGTTGAAGCCAATTCTCGGTATCACTTGCCAGTAATCAACGATCGAATTATAGATCTTTCAACACGGTATCTTGCGAGATCAACGGGTTGAAGATAGCTAGATTCCGACATCGTCACGATCAATGAAATTGGGCATTTAACGTTCTATCGGCTTATTTGACACGAAATCATCATTTTGTGAGGAAGATCCTGGTTAGGTTGCGACAGTTTGACATCTAATCTGTTCGAGCCTATGTCTAAGCTGCGTCAATTGGTATCAAAGCCAGTTCAGAGCCAGTTCAAAGCCATATCAGAGATTGCATCAAATCAAAACCAGATCAAAGCCAGATTCAGAGCTAGATCAGAGACAGAAATGAGATTGTTTAGTGATGATGCCTTCGAGACGTGCTAATCGCTATCATAATGTTGAAGATTTGTATAGAAGACAAGAAGTTGAGCAGATGGAGCAATGTATCAATGAAAATTTCAAGGAGGGTATTGAAAAATTCGAGAAATTGATGAATGACATGAATCGAAATCAAAGGAGAACTTCACCAGTTTCGCACCAGAGTGGAAACAGGGTTTCACCATCGGTTTCGGGAGAAAGGAGGATGTCACTCCAGTCTTATCGAGATAGGAGGGAATCATCAGTTTCAATGAGGCGAGAACACTATGGGTACAGAAATGAAGAAAGAAGAACTCAACGTGGGTTTGAGAATGAACCATATCGTGATGCTGAAAGACAGGGTAGAATGGATATGCATAGTCGTAGAGACGTAGATGGTCAGGATCGATATCGACATACATCTGATTTTGAGGAGGATGGTGATGGAGGTAGTTTTCATTATCGAAATCGAAGCCAAGTGCGAAATCAAAATCTGGATTCCGAAAATGATCGTAAATGGGAGTCGGGTATGAGGATGGAAATTCCAGAATTCAAAGGTGGTATGCAAGCAGAAGAATTTATCGATTGGTTGTCGAATGATGAAGAAATTTTGCAATTCAAGGATGTGCCTAAGAATCGCAAAGTCCAATTAGTTGCTACAAGACTAAGGGGAAGAGCTATGGCTTGGTGGCAACAAACTAAACTAACTCGAGAGAGAATGGAAAAATCCAAAGTTGTCACTTGGGAGAAGATAAGAAAGATGATGAAAGCGACTTTCTTGCCGTACAATTATCAATCTCTTATGTATCAACGTCTGTGGAATTTGAGACAAGGGACGAAGATAGTGAATGACTAAGCAGATGAATTCTATCAATTGATTGCAAGGAATGATATTATGGAAACCGAGGAGCAGCTAACGGCTAGATATATTGGAGGGTTACGAATGCAAATTCAAGACATGGTTAATAGGTTTAATCCAATGTCTGTTGCTGAAATACATCAGAAAGTTCTAGCTTGGGAGAAACAAGGGAGACGAGGAGGTGGTGTGTTTGCGGGTTCCAACAACCAGAATAAGGGTGCTAGTAGCAGTGCTAATGTTTCCAAGGCATTCAATAAACCAATTGTCAATGAAGCCGCTAAAGCAAAGGTCAATAACAGTATCAAGTGCTATAATTGTCAGGAGTTTGGCCATAAAAGTAATGAATGTAAAAAGCCAAAGAAGAGAGAATTAGTTGCAGAGGAATGTGAGTTTGAGGATGTGGAAGCTGAAGTTGATTATTCTCAACCAACGAAGTTTGATGAAGATGAAGAAGTTGTGTCAGAAGACGAAGGGTGTAACTTGATGATAAGGAGGTCTTGTTTAGTGCCAAAGCATGAAAATGATTCTAGTTGGCTGAGAAGCAATATCTTTCAATCTACATGTACTATCTTGGGAAAGGTTTGTCGATTTGTTATTGATGCGTGAAGCTGCGATAACATTATTTCTGAAGAAGCCGTCACGAAGTTAGGGTTGAAGACTGAGAAACACCATAGACCTTATAAACTGGCATGGTTAAAGAAAGGTGGAGAAGTGACAGTGGGAAGATGAGCATTTGTTACATTTTCTATTGGGAAGAAGTACAAAGATGATATATGGTATGATGTTGTTGACATGGATGTGTGTCATCTATTATTGGGAAGACCATGGCAATATGATAGAGCTGTATAACATAATGGTCGCACCAACAGCTACAGTTTCACGTTCGAAGGGACACAAATTACTTTAGTTCCTAAGAAGCGTGAACAAAGTGAAAACAAGTCCGAGAAGGAAGTGGAATCAACTAGTCTATTATCTACAAGAGAATTTGTTGAAGAAGTGAAAGATAGTTCTGAATTGTTTATGTTGATTGGGTATGAAACAAGTGAAGCTCTTGAAATTCCTGCGGAGGTTAGACCGGTGTTGAATGAATTTGAAGATGTCTTTCCTGCGGAATTATCTAAGGAATTACCGCCGCTGAGGGATATACAACATCAAATTGACCTAGTGCCAGGTACTGTTTTACCGCATAGGCCACATTATTGTATGAGTCCAAAAGAGCATGAAGAGTTGAGGAGACAGGTTGAGGAGTTACTTGAGCAAGGGCGTGTTCGAGAGAGTCTCAGTCCTTGTGCTGTACCAGCTCTGTTGGTACCGAAGAAAGATAATTCATGGAGAATGTGTACCGACAGCAGGGCACTCAACAAAATAACTGTCAGATACAGTTTTCCTATGCCAAGACTAGATGATCTATTGGATCAACTTAGTGGATCTGTAATCTTTTCTAAGGTCTATCTTAAGAGTGGTTATCATTAGATTCTCATAAGACCAGGTGATAAATGGAAGACAGCATTCAAGACTCGGTAAGGATTATATGAATGGCTGGTCATGCCGTTTGGTCTATCTAATGCACCAAGTACATTTGTGACGGTGATGAATCAAATTTTCAGACCTTACATCGGGAAGTTTGTTGCAGTCTACTTTGATGATATCTTGATATATAGTGCTAGCACAAAGGAGCATATTCAACACTTACGAAAGGTGTTAACTATTCTTCGTCAAGAACAGTTCTATGCAGCGATGAAGAAATGCGTGTTCATGACACCAAATGTTTTATTTCTAGGACATGTCGTGTCTAAGGAAGGGATACAAGTGGACCAGAGTAAAGTAGCCGCAATCAGAAATTGGCCACAACCCAAAAGTATAACTGAAGTCAGAAGTTTCCATGGGTTAGCTTCATTTTATCGAAGATTTATACCGCACTTTAGTAGCGTAATGGCTCCCGTTATTGACTGTATGAAAGGAAAGCAGTTTTCATGGTCGGAAGAGGCAGGATCTGCTGTTGAGCAAATCAAGGAACTTTTAACCTTAGCACCGATTCTAGTACTTCCAGATTTTCAATTACTATTTGAGTTACATACAGATGCATCCAAAGTTGGAATTGGAGGAGTGTTGAGTCAGAAGGGTCGTCCAATCGCCTATTTCAGTGAAAAACTTTCTAGAGCAAAGATGAGATACAATACTTATGATGTGGAGTTTTATGCTATTGTGCCGGCTGTGAAGCATTGCCGACATTACTTGTTCCATAAAGAATTTGTTTTGTATACATACCATGAAGCATTGAAACATTTACAAGGGCAGAATAAAATTGCAGCTAGGCATGCATCGTGGATAGCTTATTTGCAACAATTTACATTCGTCGTAAAGAACAAGTCTGGAGTAACTAATCGTGTCGCTGATGCATTGAGTCGGAGGGAGAATTTACTGACAACCATGCGAGTAGAGGTGAATGGTTTTGACTTACTTCCTGATCTTCTTACTTCAGATTCATATTTTTCCAAAATCCTAGACAAAGTCAAACAGGGAAGAATGGATGGATATATGCTGGATGAAGGTTTTCTATTCAAAGGAAATCAGTTATGTATTCCTAATTGCAGTTTACGAATGAAAATCATCAAAGAATTACATGAAGAAGGACACGTGGGCCACGATCGTACTATGCAGTTGATCTCAAAGTCTTATTTTTGGCCTTCAATAAGGAAGGAAGTTGAAAATTTTGTTGAGAGGTGCCATATTTGTCAAGTTTCAAAGGGGACGCGACAAATGCAAGTTTATACATGTCGTTCCCTATACCATGGGTGGATGTTAGTATGGACTTTGTATTGGGTTTGCCGAGGATGCAACTTTGCAATGATTCTATCTACGTAGTGGTTGATCGGTTTTCAAAAATGGTACATTTTATCGCATGCAAGATGACTGCAGATGCAGTTAATGTCGCACAGATATACTTCAAAGAGATCTACCGTCTTCACGGGTTGCTTGAATCTATTGTATCAGATAGAGACACTCGTTTTCTGAGTCATTTTTGGATGAGTCTATGGAGAATGGTCGGGACAAAGTTGAAATTTAGTAGTGCTTATCATCCACAGACGGATGGACAAACAGAAGTTGTGAATAGATCCCTAGGTATTCTATTGAGATGCCTCGTGAATGACAATTTGAAGAGTTGGGATTCCAAATTGTGTCAAGCTAAGTTTGCACACAACCATGCAGTTAATCGTAGCACTGGGTTCAGTCCATTCCAGGTCGTTTACTCAACAATTCCTATGGGACCATTAGATTTATCTTAGTACCACAGCAGAAAGGAGTGATCAAACGAGCTAGTGATTTTTTGAATGAATTGCAAGAGTGCCACAAGGTTGTGCAGGAATGATTGCTTAAGGCGAATGACAAATATAAGCATTCCACAGATATTAAACGACGAAATGTTGAATTCAAAGAAGGAGATTTTTTATATGCAATATTGACTAAGGATCGATTTTCTATTGGTACTTACAACAAACTAGCTGCTAGAAAGATTGGTCCTTTGGAAATCGTAAAGAAGATTAATGAGAATGCTTATTAGTTAAGATTGCAGGATCATATCCATACTGCCGACGTTTTCAACGTCAAACACTTGATTCCATATCATGAGAATAAGTATGTCGAAGAAGAGGAAAGTGTAAATTCGGGGTCAAATTCTTTTCAACCAGGGGAGGATGATGCAGCGCACCATGATAAGTCGCTTTCTATGAGTCGCTCGGCCTGCTATGAGTCGCATTTCCTTAAGTCGCAACAACATAAGTCACTCAACGACCTTAAGCCGCCCCAACCATCAGCACATCATGATTTCCTTAAGTCGCACCAACTTAAGTTGCATCCTTAAGTCGCCTGCCTTGAACGCCTGCCTTTGAACGACATAGCGAGTTATGCCTTAATTCGTTTATGTCGTAAGTCGCTTATGTCGTAAGTCGCTCACCTATGCTGCTTTCTTTAAGTCGCTCACCTATGCCGCTTCTATAAGTCGCTCACCTATGCTGCTTCCTTAAGTCACTGATTCCTTAAGTCGCTTGAGTCGTTCCTGAAGTCGTGCTTTCTCTTATGTTGCTATGTCGTTAGGTCGCATGAAGCTGTGTATCTTCTTAAGCTATTCCTGAAGCCGTGCTTTCTTCTTATGTCGCTGATTTCTTAGGTCGTAGGTCATTTGTTGTTATGTCATGTATGTTGTATTGTTAGGTCGTGTGTTGCTGTTAAGTTGTGTTGTAATTTTCTTATCTCGTGTGTTGTTAGGTCGTGATATGTTGTAACTCGTGTTGTATTTTCTTATGTCGCATGTGTTAAGTCGTGTAACTCGTAAGTCGTATGTTGTTGAGTTGCATATGTGTTGTAAATTCCTATAAATAGGGGCGTGAGGTCATTGTAAAGGGAGTTGATTTTGAATAAAATTTGTGTGTGAGCTTTTGCCACCATTGTTGAAGTTGAGTGTGATCTCCTTCTTCTTTCCATCTTTGGGTTATTCGTGCGCGAATCAACGAAGTTGAAGCCAATTCTCGGTATCACTTGCGAGTGATCAACGATCGAATTGTAGATCTTTCAACACGGTATCTTGCGAGATCAACGGGTTGGAGATAGCTAGATTCCGGCATCGTCACGATCAACGGAATTGGGCATTTATCGTTCTATCGGCTTATTTGACACGAAATCATCATTTCGTGAGGAAGATCCTGGATAGGTTGCGATAGTTTGACATCTAAACTGTTCGAGCCTAAGTCTAAGCCGCGTTAAATATCATCTAGTGGAAACTAAGAATGGTGATGATATTTCGACATTGATGAGTTTATAGAACTTAGGAATACCTTGGGTGATCTAATATAGAGCATACTGCATAAATCTTAGGCAACTAAAAAATGGATTTTTTCTGAAACGATGGAACCGCTTTCGACCTAGTCGAAAAGGGTGTTCCGTAAGGAATTCAATCTGTAATTGGCAAATGAACGTGTAAAAAGGAAACTCATTCGAAAGGGGTCTATCCTCCACTACGTCTGTAACCCTTTTAATGGAGTTCCTCAATAAAAAGAGACGAGTCTAATGTGGTCAAAATCAGCTGTTTATCTTTATTAAGACAAGCATGCCTTCTGACAAGGTCAAAATGGCAAGAATGAACCTTTCGACATGATCGAAAGGAATGAAAAGTCAATATGAATGGCTATTTCAACTCGTAAATAAGAAGGGTTTCGAGTAAGATGCTTCTTCACTTACTTGCATTTTTAAGTTAACTTCTGAAACTGTTTCAACTACGTTAACTAGGTCGAAAGATAGGTTTCAAAAGAAGCCATCATTTCGGCATTCTTATTTTATATGAACTCATTTGCTTTACAAATAGTTTTGGGGATGTTGGCAAGTTTTCTTCTTAACAATATCACACATCACTATATTAGATTTCCATGGTTATATTATTTTTATAATTAAATTTCCTTAAATACAGTTACTTAATTTCCTTAGGATACGACTGAGCATCAATTGCAATTAAATGGTACTAATTATTCCTTACATGGTTGGACACCTGGAGCACTTGAAATTTTGAAAGGTACGTATTAATTTCATGTCTACAAAAAGATGGTGTTAACAAGAAAACTTTTCAACATCCCATTGTCGAATTTAAGGAAATGGTTAGTCCTTTTTAATATCTCTTGGTTAAGTTGAGGAAGATGGGATGTGGGTATTCCCTTTGACCCAACCTTTCGAATAGGTTTCTTTTATCTAAACTTTCCTTTATTGACCTTTCGACCCAGTCGAAACACTTAAATTCTCATCTTTTTGGTCTATCGAGCCAACTAAAGTATTTTGATTATCCCTTCAAAACCTTCCTTTCGATAAAGTTGCGGAACAATAAAGGATGGCTCTAAGGATTCAAGGGTAAGGTTTGACTAGGTGGGTTTCGACCTTGTCGAAAGCTCGTTTAGTTAGTGATTTAGGTTTGGTTCTGAAATTTAGGGTAAACCAGCTTAGGTTAGGTTTCCGACTCACTAAACAATAAGTATTTACTGAATGGTGGTTTGTAGTTAAGGAATTGGATTACTTGGAAAGGCAAGGGTTTCGCTTACTCAGAAGGCGTCTTTCGATGAGGTCGATACTTGAAAAATACAATTAAATCTAGTAAAAATCCTTCAAACAACTATGTAATTAGAAATATTGAAATCTTCCCTTTGTTATCCAATAATGACTTTTTTGAACAATTTTCCCCAATTGGATTTATAGATTACGGTTTACAACTTTGCAAAATTAAGAAAAATAGAAGTCTAGAACGAATGAATTCAGATCCATTAAAACAGACCCCTTGGGTCGTATTTTTAGATGCAAGTTGGCACCTTCCGACCCAGTGTTTTCGACCTAGTCTAAAGAGCTTCAAATGCCTTTCGACTCCTTTGACGCTTGCCCCTTTGCAATGCTTTCAATTGGGTTTGAATGCCTCCGTCTACACCAAAGGGGTGGCTATGCCTTTCATCTTTATGTTGCTTTGTTGTCACAAGGAATAAAGGTAGGAGCTTTCAACACTATCAATAGGTAGTTCCTAGGTGTTTCAAAGGTGTTGAAATGCTATTGGTTCCGATGTGGTAGGTAGTCTTCGACTATATGCTTGCTAATTGATGCAGAACCTTCCCTAGAAATATAAGACTTCATCTGATTTGATAGGCTTGATTATGCTTTCGAAAGGGTCATCCTGACCAAGTCATCTTTCTAGGTAGATTGAATGAAGGCGAAACCTTTGGTTCCGAAAGGATTGGCGCACATATGAAGGGTTGTCATCCACTATCTTCGAAAGGTGTTTCTTCGACTCATTCGAAAGGTCTTCATGAATGCGAAAGTGCTTGTTACAAAAGGGGATTACTGAAGTGGAAAGATGCTTTCGACCCCGTGAAAAGATTGTGATACTTTTATTCTTTGGTCATTGCATGCCTTCGACTCATTCGAAAGGTCTTACTGGAGCTACTTTCTCTTGTTCTTCTTTGTCTTCCACTCAATTAGGTTTCGACAAGGTTGAAGAATATTTGGTAGTAATAGATGGTTTATTAGGTTTAACATGTACAAAGTGACCTATTTAATAAAGTTTATAATAAATGTTATGTTTTGACGGTTTACCATTTATTCATATAAAAATTGAAAACTCGAACAAAAATTGATCAACAAGAATGTTAACTTAAATGCTCAAACTTTATAGTTTTGTACTTTAAAACAATAACTACTCTTTCATAATAAAGTTCTCGGATTTACAAATTATAAAACAAAAATTCATGTGTAGCTACTTTTTCATTCATTATTTGGATGCAATTGCTGATAGTCATTTGCTGTTACAATACTTATTGTTTATATCTACTTAAGCTTCCATTTCAACTTATTTACATATTGTTTGTTCTTAATTGACTGTCTTGTATTGTTATGATATAGATTTTATAAAATTAATTTGTTAATGCAGTTATTTCATCTTACTTTGAAGCTTTGATTATTGGAGAAGTGCCTTATATCTTTAAACTTTAGTTGTATTTGGATATGCTCTCCAAAGATGCAACAAATGAATAAACAAGGTGGATAGTTGAAAGAAATGAAAATTCCAAAAGGTAGATAAACACACTGCATTTGTTAACAAGAAACTTTTCAACACTATAAAATTGATTTAGTAGGAAAAGTTAGTTCTTTTTTGTCTCTCTTGATTAGTTGGAGGGAGCTAGGATGTGAATGTTTTCTTTGGATCATGTTACCTGGAAAATCGACCAGGCAACTAGACGTTCGGTCATTCAGAGTTATACTCGGCATCAGGGGTTGTTCGGCCGTACAGAGTTATACTCGGCGTAGGAGGACGCTCGGCATAAAGGAGCACTCGGCCTCTGGGAACGTTCGGCATACAAGTGACGCCTGACACTTATAGACGTTCGGCATACAAAAGCGTTCGACATCCCATAGTACTCGGCATCCAACTATTGTTCGGCACTAGCACACTGCTCGGCAATTTGTGGAACGTTCGGCCTTCAGAAGATCGTTCGGCTTAGTTCACTCGGCACAAGTGCTCCCTAAGGAAGTCTGTATGCTCGGCCTCCTCCCACTCGGCCGAAGTGATCATTTGGCCCACCTCCTCTATTCAACAAGGAGATATTCGACATTAGGAGGGCTCGGCACACCTGTCGTTCGGCATTACTATCAGTTGGCGTTCCTATCGGTCGGCATGTTCTACTCGGCACACAGAGCATGCCCTATTTGGACCAAGCTGTCTAGCCATCTGGACCACCAGGGAAGTCCAGTCCACATTCGTCTATATATAGAGGGGCAGGGGCTCAGAAAAAGAGAGAGATTTCAGAGAACACTGAGGAGACTCTGCCATTTTCTAACCTCATCCAAGACCTCTACTTTTATTTCACAATTGTATTTGAATACTTAAAAGCGGATTGTATCTGTAATCAAGATTAAAGTGAAGACATAAAAGGAACAACTTCAAAGTGGACGTAGGCTACAACGCCGAACCACTATAAATTATGTGCTCTCGTCTCCCGCATTTTAATTTATATTATCTATCTTCTTCATTAATCTCTCTACACAAACTCTCTAAGGGTGTTAGTGACCAATTTTGGTGCTAACATTTTGGTGCTTTCACTTCTTGTGTTTCTTCGACTTCTTCCCGGACGGTTCCTTCCCAGAGCGCTTACTCTTGGAATCCTTCCCTGGCGGAGGGGTGACGACCGAACACGTAGGGGGAACATCCATGGGCTGGGACTTGCCAGGAAGAATGACCTTCAATGGTTTGTTCAGAGGATCACCCAGGTCCACTTCACGCGGCTCGACCTTGACTGAGATCGTATCTCTTTTCTCTTTCTCGAGCCGTTCCTTCATGCTCAAGTTGGATGTGTGCTTAGAGGCGCCTGTGATGTCTACTTCGAAACTCTCCGAGGAAGAGTCAGATTTGCCTTCATCCAGCGCCCCGATTACTTGAGCATCTGGACCAGGATCTCCACCGACTTGAGTGGCCTCACTCGCTTTTGTCTCCACCTCCTTGGCGGCATCGCTCCTCGGAGAAGGCTCGGGGTCAGAGCGGCCTGCACAAAGTCACAAGAGAACAAGTGATAGGGCGCGGCAGCTTCCAGAGAAACACAGGAACCCTATAAAACAAAGAGATCGCTTTCCGGGCGCCGGTGGAATCTCGGTTGTCAGGGGGGTCTCACCCTCCGGGATGGGAGATAGGACACGAACGCCAAGCGCGGGGGCATCCGGGTCGTAGCCAAGATGCCGCTCGAAGGGATCAAGCGTCGGCCGGCTAGCCGGCTGGGTAGGCACATGAACTGGGGGCATAGCACCGGATGGACCTGAAATCTCTTCCTTTCCTTTCCTCGAAGGAAAATCTTTGCTGTAAAGGGCCTTGGCCGCTGATAGGTCTGAGGGTTCTTTTCCCTTCAAGAACTCCTTAATTAAAGCTTCCTCATCGACTTCTTCGGCACCGCTCTCGACCTCCTTGATCTGAAACAAAGTCTCCCATGCCTCGATCAGAGACTCGAGGTAACCGTCGCCCAGAAAAGTTAAATCCCTATGCATGAGGACTCGGGCATTGAACTCGGCGATCAGCGGGTCGAATTCAGTCTTAATTTCCTCCTACCTTCTTCCCTAGCTGCCTCAAGGCGAGAGTCGATATCGGCAGTCGCTATCTTTTTACCCTCCTCACGGGCTTCATGTTTTAGGGCCTCAACTTTTGAGAGATCATCCTTTAGTTTCTCCTCCAGGAGTCGGGTGGCGACAATCTCATCGCAATAATGTTGTGCCTCAACCTGGGCAGCCACTTTCTCTTTCCTCTCCACGAGAAGTTGCTCCTCGAGTTCCATGACCCGATAACTTAGTGTGTCCCGCTCCTTCTGAACGGAGTCTTTCTCCAAAGCTAATGCCCCACACCGTTGAACCGCTTCATCGAGCTCTTTCTTATGAGTTAATTCGAGGCGGAAAACAGACTCGGCGGTGTCCTTAGCGCTCTGACGAGTAGCTTCAAGCTCGGACTTATAGGCAGCAATTTCTTCATCCTGTGCCTTAATGATATCCCTGTCGTGAATAGCTTCAAGCTTTAGGCGGTCAATTTCATGCTGGCGCTCCGTAGAGACTTCAGAAAGTTTCTCAGCCAGGTGAACGAACACGTCATGTTGCACGTAGACGTCGTTGGTATAGGCAGTAGCATTTTGTTTAACATCTCCGGGAATTGGATGGATCGCCGGGAGGAACTTTAACCCATCAAAACAAATCTTCGAAAACTTAGCCTTAAGTTCGTTCAATCTCTCCGGCACTGTCGGGTCTGTTACAGGAGCGGGAGGAGGAGGCTTTGAGAGTTCGCCCTTCCTATGAGAATCTCGGGAGTGCCGGGTAGAAGAAGAGTCAGAGTGTTGGTCCCGAGGAGCATCAGAATGCGACATCTCATGGCCACATTTGTCTTTGCTTCGCTCCTGATGAGAAGAGGTCTCCTGGCGGTGTTCGGGTTGATAATAAGTTTTCTTCCGGGATGACGAGTCCCGGGCATGATAATCTCGGTCAATGTCGTTGTCTCTGTCTCGGCGCTTCCCGAGGCCCGAGTCCCGACCAGACCGGCGTAAAGTCGATGAGCCGCGAAGGCGGTCGTATCCATGAGAGCGCCCCATGTCACCTGCAATCGAACAATAGCGAACTAGCGAGAGAGCAGAATTGTGAAAGAAAGGTAGATGCAAAGTGAAGTGCATGTGTCTGTGTGTGTCCTAGTGCTACCCCCCGACGGACCAGTGGCTTTGCTAACGGGAGTCTTTTCCCCCTGGATCAGGGCCAGGACACCCGCATCGCCCCTGACGGGCGAGCGAAACTTAAACAGCTCCGGATCGTTGAAATCATAGTTGAGCAAGTCTTCGGGAATGGAGAGATTCGATAAGCCCTTCAGAGAACTTTCAACGCGCTATGAAGAAGCCTCTTTCTCTGGCTGAATAGGCGTAAATTTGGAAGACCCACCAACTTTCTCCTTCCTCGACTTGCACGCCAGCTCCTTATTCCCCTTCGAAGGGGAAGATGACGTTTCAATATCATGAACTTCGGCTGCAGAGCCCAAATCCTCACCTTGCTTTTCGGGTGACTCGCTTGGAATTTCCCCTTCTTCCGGAGCTTCAAGAGAAGGGCGAACGGATGATTCAGGCAGTTTTTCCCTCTGGCATGTACGGGCTTGGGAAGCGAGGCGCCCTCTAGAAGAGTAACCCGGCGGCCAGGGGCTAACAAGCCAAACTTTGATAATGACTCATTGGAAATGAGGGCTCGGATATCTCGCTCTTCAGCGGGAAGAGCTCTAATGGCGTCAACAGCATCAGAGTACCCTCGGCCCTCGGGGCGGGGGATGGAACCTGAAAAGATAAAATGGCAAGTTAGGAGAAGCTCGGCCTCAACCGGGAGCGGATATCAACTCAGAAAAAAGACTTACTTCCTTCAATCCATCGCCTCGCAAAACCCTGGGGGCAGCGCACGTAAAACCACTCCTGCTTGTAAAGGGCGAATTTGCAGCTCCACGCGCTAGTGAAAAGTTGGCACTTCCGATGTGGCTCAAGGAACATGTAAGAGGGGCTGTCTCCCTGTTTCTTGGTCATGTATATGTACCTTTTATCGCCAGGGGTTGGAGGCCTAGAGAGGACGGCCATGAAGAGCATATACGTGCCATAAATGAAAGCGTGACCATTTGGATGAAGCTGAGACGGGGCAACGTCCAGGTACTGCAGCACGTCTCGAAGGAATAGATTGAAAGGTGGCACGCTACCAACCCAGCACATGAACTTGCTACACGCCGTATATCCCACTGGGGGCAGATGTGGGCGGTCATGCCCCGACGGAACGCGCACGTCAGCAAACGGAATGCCATGAATAGAACATATCCGCTTAAGAGCGGCCTCAGTGACTCTCGAAGCCTGTGAGTCAACTGGGTCATCCAGTAAGATCGAAGATTCCAAAGTATCGGGAGCCTAGTCATGAGCGGGGGAAACTGACGGGTCAGTTGTGTCGGGGGCCGTTTGCTTAGAAGACGGCCCAGGTTTGTCGGAAAGTGTAGCAGAACTAGATCTTTTGGACATCTTGAATAAATAGCAGACCCGGCCAAGCACCTGTGTGAACTATACTCGAAAAATGATTGACGTTAGAATTAACAACGCAGATAACCCCCCCCCCCCCCCCCCCCGTGTGGTGTGTGAACTAGTGCAATCAATCGTGCATAAGCATTTAATATAACGTCAAGCCTAAAAACGTCGCTTCCGAAAACCGTCATCGCTGACCGTCTCCGAAAGCCTTCTGAATAACGACCGCAGTAAGATACTGCCGAGTAAAGGCCAGCTACGAAATTGGGCAAAGGGAGTATGTTTGGCATTTGTATATGTCCGGCATGTATGTGTGCTCGGCACCTAATTACGCTCGGCATGCTAAGTATGTTCGGCACTTAGTTTGTTCGGCATTTGTATTTGTTCGGCATTGGTTTATACTCGGCTTCTAATTATGTTCGGCATGAAGATAGGTCCGGCATTTATACGTGTTCGGCATGTAAGTATGTTCGGCATTCAACTATGTCCGGCATGCCAGTTTGTTCGGTTAATTGGTGACTCGGCAAGACTACTATTCGGCCTACAACCATCGTTCGGCCGAACCTCAGTTCGCACTGAGATAGTGTCGTTCGGCCAAAACACGATTCGGCCGAAACAACGCCCGGCCTACCCACTGACTTGCACATCTTCCTTCTAACCCATCGTTCGGCCATCGTTATGCCAGGTCAAACTAAGATCATGCCGAGTTCTAACACTCGGCGTAGCCTCCATACCTTCCTCTCCTCCGCCTAACTCCCTCTCGAATCCTACAAGGCATTCATACTTGACTCTCTCTCCCTACCTCACGTCGCTCAACTTTGGAAACACTCCAAGTAAAAATTCGAATTCCCGTCTACATTGAACCCATGTGAATCAGTGGGAACTCACCAGTAAAAGGAGTTAGGTAAAGGGATTGTACCTAGTTCGTGGATCGAGCTTTAGAAAGGTTTGAGAAGTCCTTAGATTTTGATTGCAAGGGTGGCTCGAAAATTCGAGATTGCAGGAGTAAAAGTAAAGAAAGGAAGAAGAAGGAGGTGGTTTTTATAAAGAGGAAGGAGAAGTCGAAGAGACTTTGACCGGCTCTACCGGACGAAACGGTTTCACTCGGCACTCGTATCGTTCGGCATCCTTAACACCCGGTGACAATGCCCTGATCCAGTAGTTCAAAGCACACCCTGTTCGAACACACGACGTACTTTGGGGGGGAAAATGTTACCTGGAAAATCGACCAGGCAACTAGACGTTCGGTCATTCAGAGTTGTACTCGGCATCAGGGGTTGTTCGGCCGTACAGAGTTATACACGGCGTAGGAGGACGCTCGGCATAAAGGAGCACTCGGCCTCTGGGAACGTTCGGCATACAAGTGACGCCCGGCACTTATAGATGTTCGGCATCCAAAAGCGTTCGGCATCCCATAGTACTCGGCATCCAACTATTGTTCAGCACTAGCACACTGCTCGGCAATTTGTCGAACGTTCGGCCTCCAGAAGATCGTTCGGCTTAGTTCACTTGGCACAAGTGCTCCCTAAGGAAGTCAGTATGCTCGGCCTCCTCCCACTCGGCCGAAGTGATCATTTGGCCCACCTCCTCCATTCAACAAGGAGATATTCGGCATTAGGGGGGCTCGGCACACATGTCGTTCGGCATTACTAACAGTTGGCGTTCCTATCGGTCGGCATGTTCTACTCGGCACACAGAGCATGCCCTATTTGGACCAAGCTGTCTAGCCATCTGGCCCACCAGGGTAGTCCAGTCCACATTCGTCTATATATAGAGGGGCAGGGGCTCAGAAAAAGAGAGAGATTTCAGAGAACACTGAGGAGACTCTGCCATTTTCTAACCTCATCCAAGACCTCTACTTTTATTTCACAATTGTATTTGAATACTTAAAAGCGGATTGTATTTGTAATCAAGATTAAAGTGAAGAAATAAAAGGATCAACTTCAAAGTGGACGTAGGCTACAACGCCGAACCACTATAAATTATGTGCTCTCGTCTCCCACATTTTAATTTATATTATCTATATTCTTCATTAATCTCTCTACACAAACTCTCTAAGGGTGTTAGTGACCAATTTTGGTGCTAACATTTTGGTGCTTTCACTGAGAACCGAATTCTCAGGTTGTGAGGATCTACTTTGTAGCTACTGGATTACATAAATCCCCCGAAGAAGATCCGTAATTATTCATAAGGCATCTATTGATTCTACTCAGAGTTACCACCCATGACTCTACAATGGGAAGACCACGAACAAGATCGACCTCCCAAAATGTAGATGCCCGTGAAACCGCTAGTGTTCAACAACTTGGACCTAACGATCAACAAGCTATTCGAGGCACGGGGCCCTCCAGCCAAAACCAAGCGGAAGCTGTTTCACGAGCAGAATTGAATGACTTGATAAAGGAGCTTACGGAAAGCAGAAGACAACTCGCTGAGCAAATGCAAGTTAATGCTGACCTCATGACCCGACTTGCCCAACAGCAGCATCAGAATGCCGGAGGTAGCCCTGTCCCCTACTCCGAAGATGATAGCTCAACTTCAGTTGATGAACCTCCCAAGCGTAGACGCCGCAAGGATGAAGATGACCAAGCGGGTGTCACTGACCGCTCTACTAGAAATCAAGCCCGTGGAGCGGAACCCAACCTTCCTCCTACCATACAAACCCCGGATTTGACACCTATGGTAAGGAAGTTGATGAGAGAGAATCAAGGTTTGACTACTGAAGATTGGGGAATGTCTAATAGTCATACTCCCTTCGCAGATACCATTCTACAGGCTGAATACCCAAGGAAGTTTAACATGCCCACCATGCCCGCCTATGAAGGAAAAACTGACCCTAGACAACATGTAATGAGGTATGGATGGATGATGGATTCAGCAAGGGCCAATGACGCAACTAAGTGCAGGTGCTTTCCAATAACTCTGTCCGGAATTGCCACCATGTGGTTCAGTCGGCTTCCTCCACGGTCAATCTCAAACTTCGACGAATTAGCAAGGAAATTCATAGAATAATTCAGGATACACGCCACTCGACCCAAGGATGTGATGTCCTTATCAAGCGTGACCCAAGCTCCTGGAGAGTCACTGAAAGCATACTTGCAGAGATTTCATGTTGCCGCTACTGAAGTGAGCAATCCAAACGACCATGCAATTTTGATGGCAGTAATGCGCGGAGTGAATCCAGATTCTGAGTTTGGGGATTGGTTGGCAGGAAAGCCACCAGCTACGTTGGAATGTTTCTACTCGAAAGCCCACCAGTTCATAAGGAGGGAAGAAGCTCGGTGGATAAGGAAAGACAAGGCACCAGGGTCCGTTCAGGAGTTTGTAAAGGGCAATACCGCCATGAAAGCAACCGGCGATAACCCTGGAAAAACTCAGGCCAGCGTCCAAAATAAGCCCGGGCAGCCTAAGGGAAATGGAAGTGGAAACCCTGGAAAGAAGAAGGAAACGGGGAAATGGAAATCAAGGATCCCAACCTACAACGAATACACTCCATTGAATGCGTCTCTTGAAAACATCTACTTATCGACCTGCAACACTTTTCAATACAGAAAACCACGCCCTAAGGAATCAACAGAGGAGCAAAAGCGGACTGGAAAGTATTGCCGCTTTCACGAGACTTATGGGCACAACACAGACGAATGCAGGCATCTTCATGACGCTATTGAAAAATTGATTAGGCAGAAGAAGCTGCAAGAATTCGTCAAAGATACACCAGAAGGAAGACAAGAGACTTCAGACCCCGGACATGGCCCAGCTCTACACCAACCAGAGCACCCTACTCGAACTGTGGGAAGATTGATTATTAACACAATTGCTGGTGGACCTCATCCTGTGGATAAAAATTGGCAGGAAATGGAGCGATATGCTAATTCCTTGAGACATACAGAGCATGAGTGATGTCCAAATATGGAGGATGGAACTCCCGCAAAGCAGCAGCGCACGATGCACGACGATATTGTATTTAGGAATAGAGACGCGGATAAAGTGGAAGCTCCCACCATCGATCCATTGGTCATATCCGCAACCATCGGACCGGCATTCGTAAGGAGAATCCTAATTGATTGCGGTAGTTCCGTTAACATCATCTTCAAGAAAGCGTATGAACAAATGAAGCTGAAAACTAAGGATTTGAAGCCATCTAAAGCCTGAATCCATGGCTTTAACGGCGCAGCCACAGACACAGTAGGATATGTGGAGTTACTAGTTGAACTGGGACAAGGTGAACGCAGGAGAGTGCAAATCCTACCATTCATAGTGTTGGATGTTGATTCACCATACAACGTGTTTTGGGGGCGACCGGCACTCGCAGATTTCAGGGCGGCCTTGGCCCCGTTGTGTCTCACACTGAAATTCCCGACGGACAAAGGAGTTGGCGTAGTGCACGGCGACCAAGCAACCGGACGTGCATGTTACGTGGCCGAGCTAAGAGAGGCCCAGCGCAGAGAAAAGGGGAAGACTGCGGACAACATCGTCCGCATCCCGAGTTCTGATGATTGACAATTAGCGCCCGAGTCCTGGCTCGGGCGACATTCTCGGATTGTTGGAGACATAGATCCGAGAGATGACAAAGGGGAACCCAGGGAACCAGACGCAGCACCGGCCGAACTAGCAACCGATATTCCAGTTAGCCACAGCGACCCAACACGAGTTCTTAAAATTGGGTCGCAGCTCGATCCCCTAATGGCGGAGAATTTATCTGATTTCCTCCGAGCGAATCTTGATGTCTTCGCCTGGACGCACTCTGATATGCGTGGGATTTCCCCTGCAATTGCGAGCCATATGTCGAATATAGACCCGAAACACATACCTGTGAAGCAAAAAAGGATAGGCATGGACCCGGAGAGGTCTACGGCTCTCAAAGAGGAGGTGGATAAACTCAAAGCCAATGGGTTTGTCCGCGACGCCCTCTACCCGGAATGGGTGTCCAACCCTGTGTTGGTAAAGAAAGCAAACGGGAAATGGAGAACCTACGTTGACTATTCTGATTTAAACAAAGCATGCCCGAAGGATAGCTTCCCGCTACCACGAATTGATCAACTGGTCGATTCAATTGTAGGGCATGAGTTATTGTCATTTATGGATGCATACTCGGGATACAACCAAATTCCGATGCACATCCCAAACCAAGAACACACCAGCTTTGTCACGAATGTCGGGCTATACTGCTATGTAGTTATGCCCTTCGGACTGAAGAACGCCGGAGCAACTTACCAGCGTCTGGTAAATCGGATGTTCAAAGATCAGATTGGTAGAACAATGGAAGTCTTTGTGGATGACATGCTCGTGAAGTCACGACGGTCAAACGACCACATCCGAGACTTGGCGGAAATGTTCGGTGTACTAAGGCACTATGGGATGAAGATCAATCCTTCAAAGTGTTCATTCGGTGTGGCATCAGGGAAGTTCTTGGGATTCATTGTGAATGCACGAGGAATTGATGCTGACCCGGAAAAGATCCAGGCCATCTGAGATATACAGGCACCTAGAACCGTAAAACAGGTACAGAGCCTGAATGGAAAAGTAGCTGCGCTCAGTCGATTCATATCCAGAGCCACAGATAAGTGTGTTCCTTTCTTCGATGTCATAAAGAAAGGAAAGAGAAACTTCGAATGGATGACTGACTGCGAGGAAGCATTCAGAGCCCTGGTAAGACACTTGGAAAGTCCTTCGGTGTTGTCAAAACCAGTAGACAACGAGACGTTGTACGTATATTTGGCTGTGTCCCGGCACGCTATCAGTACAGCCCTGGTTCGTGAAGAAGACAAGGTCCAAAGGCCGGTGTACTATGTTAGTAAATGACTGACGGGGGCAGAAAAGAATTATCCAAAGATCGAGAAACTTGCCTATTGCCTGGTGATTGCATCACGCAAGCTTCGTCCCTACTTTCAGGCGCACTCAATCAGTGTTTACACTGACCAACGCTTGCGACAGGTACTCCAACGACCAGAAACCTCCGGTAGGATGCTAAAGTGGAACATCGAGCTAAGCCAGTTTGATATCACCTACCTGCCGCGAAGGACCATCCAAGGGCAAGCATTAGCTGACTTCGTTGCTGAGTTCACCATTCCGGATGAACCGGGTGAAAGTCACAAAGAAATCCCTCCTGTCCGATGGAAGATGTTCACTGACGGGGCATCTAACGACCGTTGGTCGAGAGCTGGGATAGTTCTGATAACTCCCGAAAACCGATCGATTTGCTACGCTTTGAAGCTCGAATTTGCAGCGACAAATAACGAAGCCAAATACGAAGCACTGATTTCCGGCTTAAGACTTGCCAATGAACTAAGGGTGAAGTCCATCGAAATCTTCTGCGACTCACAGCTGGTGGTATATCAGGTATGGGGAGACTACCAAGCGAAAGGATAGAGCCTGGCTCCTTACCTTGCTCGGGTCCGGGAACTACTGGTAAACCTGGAATATTATGACATCTCGCATGTCCCGCGCGAACAGAACAGGGAGGCCGACTCGTTAGCTAAATTCGCGAGTACTGGCGATGCACAGCAGATGGGATTGTTCCCTGTCAAGACTCTGCTTGCTCCAAGTATTGACATGATGGAGATAGATCTCGTCTTGGAGACCGAACTCGAAAGGGGATCATGGCTGACCCCGATCAAACAATACTTGCTTTACGGGGACTTCCCTGAGAAAAGAAGCGAAAGACGCCAAGTCATTCGTAAGGCCTCGCGTTATGTGATACTAGATGGAATAATGTATCGAAGGGGATTCTCAACCCCCTTGCTTCGATGTGTAGCACACGACGAAATAAAGCGAATCTTGGGGGAAGTTCATGAAGGAGAATGCGGCGGCCATACTGGGGGGCAAACATTAGCAAAGAAAATCCTCCGCTATGGATACTACTAGCCGACTATAAATCGGGATGCAGCAGACTATGCAAGAAGATGTGATAAATGCCAGATATATGCAAAGATTCCAAGATCTCCGCCAACGGAACTCACACAAATGGTTAGTCCCTGGCCATTTGCAATGTGGGGAATTGACCTAATTGGATCTCTGCCCATAGCCAAAGGAGGCGCGAAATATGCAATAGTGGCAGTCGATTATTTAACCAAGTGGACGGAAGCAGAGCCAATGGCCACAATCACCACCAAGAAAGTCATTAATTTCGTTGTACGAAATATCATATGTCGTTTTGGCCTCCCGCAGACCATCATAACGGACAACGGAACTCAATTCGAAAGCAAGGAATTCAAGGAGTTCTGTCAGAGGTATGGCATTGAGAAAAGGTTCGCAGCGGTTGCTCACCCGAAGGCGAATGGGTAGGTTGAAGCCGTCAATAAAATCATCAAGTCCATATTGAAGAAGCGTTTGGAAAAGGCTAGAGGCAAGTGGGTGGACGAACTCCCAACAGCGCTTTGGGCCTATAGAACACCCACAAGACCGCGACTGGCTACACACCATTCACACTGGCATACGGCACGGAAGCCGTCATACCCGTAGAGCTTAAAGTTCCGTCACACCGGGTAACCTATTACGATACTGCGTCAAACCGGGATCTCCTATTGGAATCATTAGACTTCATCGATGAGAAACGCGAAGAAGCTGATTTGAGAGCAGCCTCATACAGACACCGAGTAGCTAAATATTATAATGGAAAAGTCCAACCAAGAACCTTTAGTGTGGGAGATCTCGTTTTGAAACGAGTCTTTCCAACCTCTTCGCACATGAATCCCGCATGGGAAGGTCCATACGTCAACGAACGGAGGCTTGGAGAAGGAACTTTCAAGCTAACGACCGTTGATGGTGCGACACTCCCTCGAGCATGGAACAGCGAGCATTTGCGGCGTTATTACACTTAGTCTATTTCCTTTATGCGGTAGTTTCATTTATTTCCAATGTAATTAGATAATCTAGCTTGTTTTCATCAATAAAGGCTTGAAGCCATCTTTTCCATGAATGACCAATGTCTCTTCGTATGATATTCCTATGACGCGCAATTAAAGATTATGATATCCAGGCTGGCGTACGAACGCTTATAATAAACGATTAAAAATCTCCAAGTCCACGGAGTGCGGACTGGAGTACTCTAATTCCCCGGAGTGCGGACTCGAGTATAAACGATTAAAAATCTCTAAGTCCCCGAAGCGCGGACTCGAGTATAAACAATTAAAAATCTCCAAGTCCCCGGAATGCGGACGGGAGTACTCTAAGTCCCCGGAGTGCGGACTCGAGTATAAACGATTAAAAATCTCCAAGTCCCCGGAGTGCGGACTGGAGTACTCTAAGTCCCCGGAGTGCGGACTCAAGCATAAACGATTAAAAATCTCTAAGTCCCCGGAGTGTGGACTCGAGTATAAACGATTAAAAATCTCCAAGTCCCCGGAGTGCAGACTGGAGTACTCTAAGTCCCCGGAGTGCGGACTCGAGTATAAACGATTAAAAATCTCCAAGTCCCCGGAGTGCGGACTGGAGTACTCTAAGTCCCCGGAGTGCGGACTTGAGTATAAACGATTAAAAATCTCTAAGTCCCCGGAGCGCGGACTCGAGTATAAACGATTAAAAATCTCCAAGTCCCCGGAGTGCGGACTGGAGTACTCTAAGTCCCCGGAGTGCGGACTCGAGTATAAACGATTAAAAATCTCCAAGTCCCCGGAGTGCGGACTGGAGTACTCTAAGTCCCCGGAGTGCGGACTCGAGCTTATAGGCAGCAATTTCTTCATCCTGTGCCTTAATGATATCCCTGTCGTGAATAGCTTCAAGCTTTAGGCGGTCAATTTCATGCTGGCGCTCCGTAGAGACTTCAGAAAGTTTCTCAGCCAGGTGAACGAACGTGTCATGTTGCACGTAGACGTCGTTGGAACAGGCAATAGCGTTTTGTTTAACATCTCCGGGAATAGGATGGATCGCCGGGAGGAACTTTAACCCATCAAAACAAATCTTCGAAAACTTAGCCTTAAGTTCGTTCAATCTCTCCGGCACTGTCGGGTCTGTTACAGGAGCGGGAGGAGGCGGCTTTGAGAGTTCGCCCTTCCTATGAGAATCTCGGGAGTGCCGGGTAGAAGAAGAGTCAGAGTGTTGGTCCCGGGGAGCATCAGAATTCGACCTCTCGTGGCCACGTTTGTCTTTGCTTCGCTCCTGATGAGAAGAGGTCTCCTGGCGGTGTTCGGGTTGATAATAAGTTTTCTTCCGGGATGACGAGTCCCGGGCATGATAATCTCGGTCAATGTCGCTGTCTCTGTCTCGGCGCTTCCCGAGGCCCGAGTCCCGACCAGACCGGCGTAAAGTCGATGAGCCGCGAAGGCGGTCGTATCCATGAGAGCGCCCCATGTCACCTGCAATCGAATAATAGCGAATTAGCGAGAGAGCAGAATGGTGAAAGAAAGGTAGATACAAAGTGAAGTGCATGTGTCTGTGTGTGTCCTAGTGCTACCCCCCTACGGACCAGTGGCTTTGCTAACGGGAGTCTATTCCCCTTGGATCGGGGCCAGGACACCCGCATCGCCCCTGACGGGCGAGCGAAACTTAAACAGCTCCGTATCGTTGAAATCATAGTTGAGCAAGTCTTCGGGAATGGAGAGATTCGATAAGCCCTTCAGAGAACTTTCAACGCGCTGTGAAGAAGCCTCTTTCTCTGGCTGAATAGGCGTAACTTTGGAAGTCCCACCAACTTTCTCCTTCCTCGACTTGCACGCCAGCTCCTTTTTCCCCTTCGAAGGGGAAGATGACGTTTCAATATCATGAACTTCGGCTGCAGAGCCCAAATCCTCACCTTTCTTTTCGGGTGACTCGCCTGGAATTTCCCCTTCTTCCGGAGCTTCAAGAGAAGGGCGAACGGATGATTCAGGCAGTTTTTTCCCTCTGACGTGTACGGGCTTGGGAAGCGAAGCGCCCTCTGGAAGAGTAACCCGGCGGCCAGGGGCTAACAAGCCAAACTTTGATAATGACTCATTGGAAATAAGGGCTCGGATATCTCGCTCTTCAGCGGGAAGAGCTCTAATGGCGTCAACAGCATCAGAGTACCCTCGGCCCTCGGGGCGGGGGATGGAACCTGAAAAGATAGAACGGCAAGTTAGGAGAAGCTCGGCCTCAACCGGGAGTGGATATCAACTCAGAAAAAAGACTTACTTCCTTCAATCCATCGCCTCGCAAATCCCTGGGGGCAGCGCACGTAAAACCACTCCTGCTTGTACAGGGCGAATTTGCTACTCCACGCGCTAGTGAAAAGTTGGCACTTCTGATGTGGCTCAAGGAACATGTAAGAGGGGCTATCTCCCCGTTTCTTGGTCATGTATATGTACCTTATATCGCCAGGGGTTGGAGGCCTAGAGAGGACGGCCATGAAGAGCATATATGTTCCATAAATGAAAAAGTGACCATTTGGATGAAGCTGAGACGGGGCAACGTCCAGGTACTGCAGCACGTCGCGAAGGAATAGATTGAAAGGTGGCACACTACCAACCCAGCACATATACTTGCTACACGCCGTATATCCCACTGGGGGCAAATGTCGGCGGTTATGCCCCGACGGAACGCGCACGTCAGCAAACGGAATGCCATGAATAGAACATATCCGCTTAAGAGCGACCTCAGTGACTCTCGAAGCCTGTGAGTCAACTGGGTCATCCAGTAAGATCGAAGATTCCCGGAGTGCGGACTCGAGTATAAACGATTAGAAATCTCCAAGTCCCCGGAGCGTGGACTCGAGTATAAACGATTAAAAATCTCCAAGTCCCCGGAGTGCGGACTGGAGTACTCTAAGTCCCCAGAGTGCGGACTCGAGTATAAACGATTAAAAATATCTAAGTCCCCGGAGTGCGGACTCGAGTATAAACGATTAAAAATCTCCAAGTCCCTGTTGTGCGGAATGGAGTACTCTAAGTCCCCGGAGTGCGGACTCGAGTATAAACGTTTAAAAATCTCCAAGTCCCCGGAGTGCGGACTGGAGTACTCTAAGTCCCCGGAGTGCGGACTCGAGTATAAACGATTAAAAATCTCCAAGTCCCCTGAGTGCGGACTGGAGTACTCTAAGTCCCCGGAGTGCGGACTCGAGTATAAACGATTAAAAATCTCTAAGTCCCCAGAGCGCGGACTCGAGTATAAATGATTAAAAATATCCAAGTCCCCGGAGTGCGGACGGGAGTACTCTAAGTCCCCGTAGTGCGGACCCGAGTATAAACGATTAAAAATCTCCAAGTCCCCGGAGTGCGGACGGGAGTACTCTAAATCCCCGGAGCACGGACTCGAGTATAAACGATTAAAAATCTCCAAGTCCCCGGGGTGCGGACTGGAGTACTCTAAGTCCCCGTAGTGCAGACTCGAGTATAAACGATTAAAAATCTCCAAGTCCCCGAAGTGTGGACTGGAGTACTCTAAGTCCCCGGAGCGTGGACTCGAGTATAAACGATTAAAAATCTCCAAGTCCCCGAAGTGTGGACTGGAGTACTCTAAGTCCCCGGAGCGCGGACTCGAGTATAAACGATTAAAAATCTCCAAGTCCCCGGAGTGCGGACTGGAGTACTCTAAGTCCCCGGAGCGCGGACTCGAGTATAAACGATTAAAAATCTCCAAGTCCCCGGAGTGCGGACTGGTGCACTCTAAGTCCCCGGAGTGCGGACTCGAGTATAAACGATTCGAAATCTCCAAGTCCCCGGGGCACGGGCTGGAGTACTCGAAGTCAGATGTATAGACTTAATTACAAGTAGTTCAGACCACCGAGTTCCTTGAATAGGAACTACGATACAAATAACTTGGATACGTCAAGTCCCCAACATACAGGCTATGAAATATTCCAAGTGCTTGAAGCACCAAGTGGGGATTGATCAAATCCAGGGAAGCTCCCAAGCCATGTAAAGGCAAACCGAGAAGTCCAAGTTACCCACAATAATTCAGATTTCAATCACAACCATAAAAGAAACTGAATAATAAAAGTCTTTTGAGAAGACACAAGGGAAGATCAAATTTTATTCACAAAAAAAAAAAGCTTCCCGTTACAAAAACGCTCCGAAGTCCAGAGCCAACAGCCTATTTGCACAGTCTACAAAAATTAGTACATGACTGAAGCAAGTTCTCGTTGAACGGGGACGACGGTCACTTCTAGTGTTTCTTCGACTTCTTCCCGGACGGTTCCTTCCCAGAGCGCTTACTCTTGGAATCCTTCCCTGACGGAGGGGTGACGACCGAAGACGTAGGGGGAACATCCATGGGCTGGGACTTGCCAGGAAGAATGACCTTCAATGGTTTGTTCAGAGGATCACCCATGTCCACTTCACGCGTCTCGACCTTGACTGAGATTGTATCTCTTTTCTCTTTCTTGAGCCGTTCCTTCATGCTCAAGTCGGATGTGTGCTCAGAGGCGCCTGTGATGTCTACTTCGAAACTCTCCGAGGAAGAGTCAGATTTGCCTTCATCCAGCGCCCCGATTACTTGAGCATCTGGACCAGGATCTCCGCCGACTTGAGTGGCCTCACTCACTTTTGTCTCCACCTCCTTGGCGGCATCGCTCCTCGGAGAAGGCTCGGGGTCAGAGCGGCCTGCACAAAGTCACAAGAGAACAAGTGATAGGGCGCGGCAGCTTCCAGAGAAACACAGGAACCCTATAAAACAAAGAGATCGCTTACCGGGCGCCGGTGGAATCTCGGTTGTCAGAGGGGTCTCACTCTCCGGGATGGGAGATAGGACATGAACGCCAAGCCCGGGGGCATCCGGGTCGTAGCCAAGATGCCGCTCGAAGGGATCAAGTGTCGGCCGGCTAGCCGGTTGGGTAGGCACATGAACTGGGGGCATAGCACCGGATGGACCTGAAATCACTTCCTTTCCTTTCCTCGAAGGAAAATCTTTGCTGTAAAGGGCCATGGCCGCTGATAGGTCTGAGGGTACTTTTCCCTTCAAGAACTCCTTAATTAAAGCTTCCTCATCGACTTCTTCGGCACCGCTCTCGACCTTCTTGATCTGAATCAAAGTCTCCCATGACTCAATCAGAGACTCGAGGTAACCGTCGCCTAGAAAAGTTAAATCCCTATGCATGAGGACTCGGGCATTGAACTCGGCGATCAGCGGGTCGAATTCAGTCTTAATTTCCTCCCTACCTTCTTCCCTAGCTGCCTCAAGGCGAGAGTCGATATCGGCAGTCGCTATCTTTTTACCCTCCTCACGGGCTTCATGTTTTAGGGCCTCAACTTTGGAGAGATCGTCCTTTAGTTTCTCCTCCAGGAGTCGGGTGGCGACAATCTCATCGCAATAATGTTGTGCCTCAACCTGGGCAGCCACTTTCTCTTTCCTCTCCACAAGAAGTTGCTCCTCGAGTTCCTTGACCCGATAACTAAGTGTGTCCCGCTCCTTCTGAACGGAGTCTTTCTCCAAAGCTAATGCCCCACACCGTTGAACTGCTTCATCGAGCTCTTTCTTATGAGTTAATTCGAGGCGGGAAACAGCCTCGGCGGTGTCCTTAGCGCTCTGACGAGTAGCTTCAAGCTCGGACTTATAGGCAGCAATTTCTTCATCCTGTGCCTTAATGATATCCCTGTCATGAATAGCTTCAAGCTTTAGGCGGTCAATTTCATGCTGGCGCTCCGTAGAGACTTCAGAAAGTTTCTCAGCCAGGTGAACGAACGCGTCATGTTGCACGTAGACGTCGTTGGTACAGGCAATAGCATTTTGTTTAACATCTCCGGGAATAGGATGGATCGCCGGGAGGAACTTTAACCCATCAAAACAAATCTTCGGAAACTTAGCCTTAAGTTCGTTCAATCTCTCCGGCACTGTCGGGTCTGTTACAAGAGCGGGAGGAGGCGGCTTTGAGAGTTCGCCCTTCCTATGAGAATCTCGGGAGTGCCGGGTAGAAGAAGAGTCAGAGTGTTGGTCCCGGGGAGCATCATAATGCGACTCGTGGCCACGTTTGTCTTTACTTCGCTCCTGATGAGAAGAGGTCTCCTGGCGGTGTTCGGGTTGATAATAAGTTTTCTTTTGGGATGACGAGTCCCGGGAATGATAATCCCGGTCGCTGTCGCTGTCTCTATCTCGGCGCTTCCCGGGGCCCGAGTCCCGACCAGACCGGCGTAAAGTCGATGAGCCGCGAAGGCGGTCGTATCCATGAGAGCACCCCATGTCACCTGCAATCGAACAATAGCGAACTAGCGAGAGAGCAGAATGGTGAAAGAAAGGCAGATGCAAAGTGAAGTGCATGTGTCTGTGTGTGTCCTAGTGCTACCCCCGACGGACCAGTGGCTTTGCTAACGGGAGTCTTTTCCCCTTGGATCGGGGCCAGGACACCCGCATCGCCCCTGACGGGCGAGCGAAACTTAAACAGCTCCGGATCGTTGAAATCATAGTTGAGCAAGTCTCCGGGAATGGAGAGATGCGATAAGCCCTTCAGAGAACTTTCAACGCGCTGTGAAGAAGCCTCGTTCTCTGGCTGAATAGGCGTAACTTTGGAAGTCCCGCCAACTTTCTCCTTCCTCGACTTGAACGCCAGCTCCTTTTTGCCCTTCGAAGGGGAAGATGACGTTTCAATATCATGAACTTCGGCTGCAGAGCCAAAATCCTCACCTTGCTTTTCGGGTGACTCGCTTGGAATTTCCCCTTCTTCCGGAGCTTCAAGAGAAGGGCGAACGGATGATTCAGGCAGTTTTTTCCCTCTGACGTGTACGGGCTTGGGAAGCGAGGCGCCTTCTGGAAGAGTAACCCGGCGGCCAGGGGCTAACAAGCCAAACTTTGATAATGACTCATTGGAAATGAGGGCTCGGATATCTCGCTCTTCAGCGGGAAGATCTCTAATGGCGTCGACAGCATCAGAGTACCCTCGGCCCTCGGGGCGGGGGATGGAACCTGAAAAGATAGAACGGCAAGTTAGGAGATGCTCGGCCTCAACCGGGAGCGGATATCAACTCAGAAAAAAGACTTACTTCCTTCAATCCATCGCCTCGCAAAGCCCTGGGGGCAGCGCACGTAAAACCACTCCTGCTTGTACAGGGCGAATTTGCTACTCCACGCGCTAGTGAAAAGTTGGCACTTCCGATGTGGCTCAAGGAACATGTAAGAGGGGCTGTCTCCCCATTTCTTGGTCATGTATATGTACCTTATATCGCCAGGGGTTGGAGGCCTAGAAAGGACGGCCATGAAGAGCATATACGTGCCATAAATGAAAGCGTGACCATTTGGATGAAGCTGAGATGGGGCAACATCCAGGTACTGCAGCACGTCGCGAAGGAATAGATTGAAAGGTGGCATGCTACCAACCCAGCACATGAACTTGCTACACGCCATATATCCCACTGGGGGCAGATGTGGGCGGTCATGCCCTGACGGAACGCGCACGTCGGCAAACGGAATGCCATGAATAGAACATATCCGCTTAAGAGAGGCCTCAGTGACTCACGAAGCCTGTGAGTCAACTGGGTCATCTAGTAAGATCGAAGATTCCAAAGTATCGGGAGCCCAGTCATGAGCGGGGGAAACTGACGGGTCAGTTGTGTCGGGGGCCGTTCGCTTAGAAGACGGCCCAGGTTTGTCGGAAAGTGTAGCAGAACTGGATCTTTTGGACATCTTGAATAAATAGCAGACCCGGCCAAGCACCTGTGTGAACTATACTCGAAAAATGATTGACGTTAGAATTAACAACGCAGATACCCCCCCCCCCCCCCGTGTGGTGTGTGAACTAGTGCAATCAATCGTGCATAAGCATTTACTATAATGTCAAGCCTAAAAACGTCGCTTTCGAAAACCGTCATCGCTGACCGTCTTCGAAAGCCTTCTGAATAATGACCGCAGTAAGATACTGTGTCGAGTAAAGGCCAGCTACAAAATTGGGCAAGGGGAGTATGTTCGGCATTTGTATATGTCCGGCATGTATGTGTGCTCGACACCTAATTACGCTCGGCATGCTAAGTATGTTCGGCACTTAGTTTGTTCGGCATTTGTATTTGTTCGGCATTGGTTTATACTCGGCTTCTAATTATGTTCGGCATGAAGATAGGTCCGGCATTTATACGTGTTCGGCATGTAAGTATGCTCGGCATTCAACTATGTCCGGCATGCCAGTTTGTTCGGTTAATTGGTGACTCGGCAAGACTACTATTCGGCCTACAACCATCGTTCGGCCGAACCTCAGTTCGCACTGAGATAGTGTCGTTCGGCCAAAACACGATTCGGCCGAAACAACGCCCGGCCTACCCATTGACTTGCACATCTTCCTTCTAACCCATCGTTCGGCCGTCGTTATGCCAGTTCGAACTAAGATCATGCCGAGTTCTAACACTCGGCGTAGCCTCCATACCTTCCTCTCCTCCGCCTAACTCCCTCTCGAATGCTACAAGGCATTCATACTTGACTCTCTCTCCCTACCTCATGTCGCTCAACTTTGGAAACACTCCAAGTAAAAATTCGAATTCCCGTCTACATTGAACCCATGTGAATCAGTGGGAACTCACCAGGAAAAGGAGTTAGGTAAAGGGATTGTACCTAGTCCGTGGATCGAGCTTTAGAAAGGTTTGAGAAGTCCTTAGATTTTGATTGCAAGGGTGGCTCGAAAATTCGGGATTGCAGGAGTAAAAGTAAAGAAAGGAAGAAGAAGGAGGTGGTTTTTATAAAGAGGAAGGAGAAGTCGAAGAGACTTTGACCAGCTCTACCGGATGAAACGGTTTCACTCGGCACTCGTATCGTTCGGCATCCTTAACACCCAGTGACGATGCCCTGATCCAGTAGTTCAAAGCACACCCTATTCGAACACACGGCGTACTTTGGGGGGCAAAATGTTACCTGGAAAATCGACCAGGCAACTAGACGTTCGGTCATTCAGAGTTGTACTCGGCATCAGGGGTTGTTCGGCCGTACAGAGTTATACTCGGCATAGGAGGACGCTCGGCATAAAGGAGCACTCGGCCTCTGGGAACGTTCGGCATTAGGAGGGCTCGGCACACCTGTCGTTCGGCAGGTGCGATTTTCCAGGTAACATTTTGCCCCCCAAAGTACGCCGTGTGTTCGAACAGGGTGTGCTTTGAACTACTGGATCAGGGCATCGTCACCGGGTGTTAAGGATGCCGAACGATACGAGTGCCGAGTGAAACCGTTCCGTCCGGTAGAGCCGGTCAAAGTCTCTTCGACTTCTCCTTCCTCTTTATAAAAACCACCTCCTTCTTCTTCCTTTCTTTACTTTTTCTCCTGCAATCCCGAATTTTCGAGCCACCCTTGCAATCAAAATCTAAGGACTTCTCAAACCTTTCTAAAGCTCGATCCACGAACTAGGTACAATCCCTTTACCTAACTCCTTTTCCTGGTGAGTTCCCACTGATTCACATGGGTTCAATGTAGACGGGAATTCGAATTTTTACTTGGAGTGTTTCCAAAGTTGAGCGACGTGAGGTAGGGAGAGAGAGTCAAGTATGAATGCCTTGTAGGATTCGAGAGGGAGTTAGGCGGAGGAGAGGAAGGTATGGAGGCTATGCCGAGTGTTAGAACTCGGCATGATCTTAGTTCGACCCGGCATAACGACGGCCGAACGATGGGTTAGAAGGAAGATGTGCAAGTCAGTGGGTAGGCCGGGCGTTGTTTCGGCCGAATCGTGTTTTGGCCGAACGACACTATCTCAGTGCGAACTGAGGTTCGGCCGAACGATGGTTGTAGGCCGAATCGTAGTCTTGCCGAGACACCAATTAACCGAACAAACTGGCATGCCGGACATAGTTGAATGCCGAACATACTTACATGCCGAACACGTATAAATGCCAGTATCTTCATGCCGAACATAATTAGAAGCCGAGTATAAACCAATGCCGAACAAATACAAATGCCGAACAAACTAAGTGCCGAACATACTTAGCATGCCGAGCGTAATTAGGTGCCGAGCACATATACATGCCAGACATAAACAAATGCCGAACATACTCCCCTTGCCCAATTTCGTAGTTCGCCTTTACTCGGCAGTATCTTACTGCGGTCGTTATTCAGAAGGCTTTCGGAGATGGTCAGCGATGACGGTTTTCGAAAGCGACGTTTTTAGGCTTGACGTTATATTACATGCTTATGCACGATTGATTGCACTAGTTCACACACCACACGGGGGGGGGGGGGGTTATCTGCGTTGTTAATTATAATGTCAATCATTTTTCGAGTATAGTTCACACAGGTGCTTGGCCGGGTCTGCTATTTATTCAAGATGTCCAAAAGATCCAGTTCTGCTACACTTTCCGACAAACCTTGGCCGTATTCTAAGCGAACGGCCCCCGACACAACTGACCCGTCAGTTTCCCCCGCTCATGACTGGGCTCCCGATACTTTGGAATCTTCGATCTTACTGGATGACCCAGTTGACTCACAGGCTTCGAGAGTCACTAAGGCCGCTCTTAAGCACATATGTTCTATTCATGGCATTCTGTTTGCTGACGTGCGCGTTCCGCCGGAGCATGACCGCCCACATCTGCCCCCAGTGGGATATACGGCGTGTAGCAAGTTCATGTGCTGGGTTGGTAGCGTGCCACCTTTCAATCTATTCCTTCGCGACGTGCTGCAGTACCTGGACGTTGCCCCGTCTCAGCTTCATCCAAATGGTCACGCTTTCATTTATGGCACGTATATGCTCTTTATGGCCTTCCTCTCTAGGCCTCCAACCCCTGGCGATATAAGGTACATATACATGACCAAGAAACGGGGAGACAGCCCCTCTTACATGTTCCTTGAGCCACATCGGAAGTGCCAACTTTTCACTAGCGCGTGGAGTAGCAAATTCGCCCTGTACAAGCAGGAGTGGTTTTACGTGCGCTGCCCCCAGGGCTTTGCGAGGCGATGGATTGAAGGAAGTAAGTCTTTTTTCTTAGTTGATATCCGCTCCCGGTTGAGGCCGAGCTTCTCCTAACTTGCCGTTCTATCTTTTCAGGTTCCATCCCCCGCCCCGAGGGCCGAGGGTACTCTGATGCTGTTGACGCCATTAAAGCTCTTCCCGCTGAAAAGCGAGATATCCGAGCCCTCATTTCCAATGAGTCATTATCAAAGTTTGGCTTGTTAGCCCCTGGCCGCCAGGTTACTCTTTCAGAGGGCGCCTCGCTTCCCAAGCCCGTACACGTCAGAGGGAAAAAACTGTCTGAATCATCCGTTCGCCCTTCTCTTGAAGCTCCGTAAGAAGGGGAAATTCCAGGCGAGTCTCCCGAAAATCAAGGTGAGGATTTGGGCTCTGCAGCCGAAGTTCAGGATATTGAAACGTCATCTTCCCCTTCGAAGGGGAAAAAGGAGCTGGCGTGCAAGTCGAGGAAGGAGAAAGTTGGTGGGACTTCCAAAGTTACGCCTATTCAGCAAGAGAAAAAGGCTTCTTCACAGCGCGTTGAAAGTTCTCTGAAGGGCTTATCGAATCTCTCCATTCCCGAAGACTTGCTCAACTATGATTTCAACGATCCGGAGCTGTTTAAGTTTCGCTCGCCCGTCAGGGGCGATGCGGGTGTCCTGGCCCCGATCCAAGGGGAAAAGACTCCTGTTAGCAAAGCCACTGGTCCGTCGGGGGGTAGCACTAGGACAAACACAGACACATGCACTTCACTTTGCATCTACCTTTCTTTCACCATTCTGCTCTCTCGCTAATTCGCTATTGTTCAATTGCAGGTGACATGGGGCGCTCTCATGGATACAACCGCCTTCGCGACTCAGTGACTTTACGTCAGTCTGGTCGGGACTCGGGCCTTGGGAAGCACCGAGACAGAGACAGCGACAGCGACCGAGATTATCATGCCCGGGACTCGTCATCCTGGAAGAAAACTTATTATCAACCCGAACACCGCCAGGAGACCTCTTCTCATCAGGAGCGAAGCAAAGACAAAAGTGGCCACGAGAGGTCGCATTCTGATGCTCCCCGGGACCAACACTCTGACTCTTCTTCTACCCGGCACTCCCGAGATTCTCAGAGGAAGGGCGAACTGTCAAAGCCGCCTCCTCCCGCTCCTGTAACAGACCCGACAGTGCCGGAGAAATTGAACGAACTTAAGGCTAAGTTTCCGAAAATTTATTTTGATGGGTTAAAGTTCCTCCCGGCGATCCATCCTATTCCTGAAGATGTTAAACAAAATGCTATTGCCTGTACCAACGACGTCTACGTGCAACATGACGCGTTCGTTCACCTGGCTGAGAAACTTTCTGAAGTCTCTACGGAGCGCCAGCATGAAATTGACCGCCTAAAGCTTGAAGCTATTCATGACAGGGATATCATTAAGGCACAGGATGAAGAAATTGCTGCCTATAAGTCCGAGCTTGAAGCTACTCGTCAGAGCGCTAAGGACACTGCCGAGGCTGTTTCCCGCCTCGAATTAACTCATAAGAAAGAGCTCGATGAAGCGGTTCAACGGTGTGGGGCATTAGCTTTGGAGAAAGACTCCATTCAGAAGGAGCGGGACACACTTAGTTATCGGGTCAAGGAACTCGAGGAGCAACTTCTCGTGGAGAGGAAAGAGAAAATGGCTGCCCAAGTTGAGGCACAACATTTTTGCGATGAGATTGTCGCCACCCGACTCCTGGAGGAGAAACTAAAGGACGATCTCTCCAAAGTTGAGGCCCTAAAACATGAAGCCCGTGAGGAGGGTAAAAAGATAGCGACTGCCGATATCGACTCTCGCCTTGAGGCAGCTAGGGAAGAAGGTAGGGAGGAAATTAAGACTGAATTCGACCTGCTGATCGCCGAGTTCAATGGCCGAGTCCTCATGCATAGGGATTTAACTTTTCTGGGCGACGGTTACCTCGAGTCTCTGATCGAGGCATGGGAGACTTTGATTCAGATCAAGAAGGTCGAGAGCGGTGCCGAAGAAGTTGATGAGGAAGCTTTAATTAAAGAGTTCTTGAAGGGAAAAGAACCCTCAGACCTATCAGCGGCCAAGGCCCTTTACAGCAAAGATTTTCCTTCGAGGAAAGGAAGTGATTTCAGGTCCATCCGGTGCTATGCCCCCAGTTCATGTGCCTACCCAGCCGGCTAGCCGGCCGACGCTTGAACCCTTCGAGCGGCATCGTAGCTGCGACCCGGATGCCCCCGGGCTAGGCGTTCATGTCCTATCTCCCATCTCGGAGGGTGAGACCCCTCTGACAACCGAGATTCCACCGGCGCCCGGTAAGCGATCTCTTTGTTTTATAGGGTTCCTGTGTTTCTCTGGAAACTGCCGCGCCCTATCACTTGTTCTCTTGTGACTTTGTGCAGGCCGCTCTAACCCCGAGCCTTCTCCAAGGAGCGATGCCGCCAAGGAGGTAGAGACAAAAGCGAGTGAGGCCACTCAAGTCGGCGGAGATCTTGGTCCAGATGCTCAAGTAATCGGGGCGCTGGATGAAGGCAAATCTGACTCTTCCTCGGAGAGTTTCGAAGTAGACATCACAGGCGCCTCTGAGCACACATCCGACTTGAGCATGAAGGAACGACTCGAGAAAAAGAAAAGAGATACGATCTTAGTCAAGGTCGAGCCGCGTGAAGTGGACCTGGGTGATCCTCTGAACAAACCATTGAAGGTCATTCTTCCTGGCAAGCCCCAGCCCATGGATGTTCCCCCTACGTCTTCGGTCGTCACCCCTCCGTCAGGGAAGGATTCCAAGAGTAAGCGCTCTGGGAAGGAACCGTCCGGGAAGAAGTCGAAGAAACACAAGAAGTGACAGTCGTCCCCGTTCAACGAGAACTAGCTTAAGTCATGTACTAATTTTTGTAGGCTGTGCAAATAGGCTGTTGGCTCTGGACTTCGGAGCGTTTTTGTAACGGGAAGCTTTTTTTTTGTGAATAAAATTTGATCTTCACTTGTGTCTTCTCAAAAGACTTTTATTATTCAGTTTCTTTTATGGTTGTGATTGAAATCTGAATTATTGTGGGTAACTTGGACTTCTCGCTTTGCCTTTACATGGCTTGGGAGCTTCCCTGGATTTGATCAATCCCCACTTGGTGCTTCAAGCACTTGGAATATTTCATAGCCCGTATGTTGGGGACTTGACGTATCCAAGTTATTTGTGTCGTACTTCCTATTCAAGGAACTCGGAGGTCTGAACTACTTGTAATTAAGTCTATACACCTGACTTCGAGTACTCCAGCCCGTGCCCCGGGGACTTGGAGATTTCGAATCGTTTATACTCGAGTCCGCACTCCGGGGACTTAGAGTACTCCAGTCCGCACTCCGGGGACTTGGAGATTTTTAATCGTTTATACTCGAGTCCGCACTCCGGGGACTTAGAGTACTCCAGTCCGCACTCCGGGGACTTGTAGATTTTTAATCGTTTATACTCGAATCCGCACTACGGGGACTTAGAGTACTCCAGTCCGCACCCCGGGGACTTGGAGATTTTTAATCGTTTATACTCGAGTCCGCGCTCCGGGGACTTAGAGTACTCCCGTCCGCACCCCGGGGACTTGGAGATTTTTAATCGTTTATACTCGAGTCCGCGCTCCGGGGACTTAGAGTACTCCCGTCCGCACTCTGGGGACTTGGAGATTTTTAATCGTTTATACTCGAGTCCGCACTCCGGGGACTTAGAGTACTCCCATCCGCACTCCGAAGACTTGGAGATTTTTAATCGTTTATACTCGAGTCCGCGCTCCGGGGACTTAGAGATTTTTAATCGTTTATACTCGAGTCCGCACTCCGGGGACTTAGAGTACTCCAGTCCGCACTCCGGGGACTTGGAGATTTTTAATCGTTTATACTCGAGTCCGCACTCCGGGGACTTAGAGTTTTTTAATCGTTTATACTCGAGTCCGCACTCCGGGGACTTAAAGTACTCCAGTCCGCACTCCGGGGACTTGGAGATTTTTAATCGTTTATACTCGAGTCCGCACTCCGGGGACTTAGAGTACTCCAGTCGGCACTCCGGGGACTTGGAGATTTTTAATCGTTTATACTCGAGTCCGCACTCCGGGGACTTAGAGTACTCCAGTCCGCACTCCGGGGATTTGGAGATTTTTAATCGTTTATACTCGAGTCCGCACTCCGGAGACTTAGAGATTTTTAATCGTTTATACTCGAGTCCGCACTCCGGGGACTTAGGGTACTCTAGTCCGCACTCCGAGAACTTGGAGATTTTTAATCGTTTATACTCGAGTCCGCACTCCGGGGACTTAGAGTACTCCAGTCCGCACTCCGGGTACTTGGAGATTTTTAATCGTTTATACTTGAGTCCGCACTCCGGGGACTTAGAGATTTTTTTTTATTTCTTCACTTTAATCTTGATTACAGATACAATCCGCTTTTAAGTATTCAAATACAATTGTGAAATAAAAGTAGAGGTCTTGGATGAGGTTAGAAAATGGCAGAGTCTCCTCAGTGTTCTCTGAAATCTCTCTCTTTTTCTGTGCCCCTGCCCCTCTATATATAGACGAATGTGGACTGGACTTCCCTGGTGGGCCAGATGGCTAGACAGCTTGGTCCAATAGGGCATGCTCTGTGTGCCGAGTAGAACATGCCGACCGATAGGAACGCCAACTGATAGTAATGCCGAACGATAGGTGTGCCGAGCCCTCCTAATGCCGAATGATCTCCTTGTTGAATGGAGAAGGTGGGCCAAATGATCACTTCGGCCGAGTGGGAGGAGGCCGAGCATACTGACTTCCTTAGGGAGCACTTGTGCCGAGTGAACTAAGCCGAACGATCTTCTGGAGGCCGAACGTTCCACAAATTGCCGAGCAGTGTGCTAGTGCCGAACAATAGTTGGATGCCAAGTACTATGGGATGCCGAACGCTTTTGTATGCCGAACGTCTATAGGTGCCGGGCGTCACTTGTATGCCGAATGTTCCCAGAGGCCGAGTGCTCCTTTATGCCGAGCGTCCTCCTACGCCGAGTATAACTCTGTACGGTCGAACAACCCCTGATGCCGAGTACAACTTTGAATGACCGAACGTCTAGTTGCCTGGTCGATTTTCCAGGTAACATTTTGCCCCCCCAAAGTACGCCGTGTGTTCGAACAGGGTGTGCTTTGAACTACTGGATCAGGGCATCGTCACCGGGTGTTAAGGATGCCGAACGATACGAGTGCCGAGTGAAACCGTTTCGTCCGGTAGAGCCGGTCAAAGTCTCTTCGACTTCTCCTTCCTCTTTATAAAAACCACCTCCTTCTTCTTCCTTTCTTTACTTTTACTCCTGCAATCCCGAATTTTCGAGCCACCCTTGCAATCAAAATCTAAGGACTTCTCAAACCTTTCTAAAGCTCGATCCACGAACTAGGTACAATCCCTTTACCTAACTCCTTTTCCTGGTGAGTTCCCACTGATTCACATGGGTTCAATGTAGACGGGAATTCGAATTTTTACTTGGAGTGTTTCCAAAGTTGAGCGACGTGAGGTAGGGAGAGAGATTCAAGTATGAATGCCTTGTAGGATTCGAGAGGGAGTTAGGCGGAGGAGAGGAAGGTATGGAGGCTACGCCGAGTGTTAGAACTCGGCGTGATCTTAGTCCGACCCGGCATAACGACGGCCGAACGATGGGTTAGAAAGAAGATGTGCAAGTCAGTGGGTAGGCCGGGCGTTGTTTCGGTCGAATCGTGTTTTGGCCGAATGACACTATCTCAGTTCGAACTAAGGTTCGGCCGAACGATGGTTGTACGCCGAATAGTAGTCTTGCCGAGTCACCAATTAACCGAACAAACTGGCATGCCGGACATAGTTGAATGCCGAACATACTTACATGCCGAACACGTATAAATGCCGGACCTATCTTCATGCCGAACATAATTAGAAGCCGAGTATAAACCAATGCCGAACAAATACAAATGCCGAACAAATACAAATGCCGAACAAACTAAGTGCCGAACATACTTAGCATGCCGAGCGTAATTAGGTGCCGAGCACATATACATGCCGGACATATACAAATTCCGAACATATTCCCCTTGCCCAATTTCGTAGCTGGCCTTTACTCGGCAGTATCTTACTGCGGTCGTTATTTAGAAGGCTTTCGGAGACGGTCAGCGATGACGGTTTTCGGAAGCGACGTTTTTAGGCTTGACGTTATATTAAATGCTTATGCACGATTGATTGCACTAGTTCACACACCACATGGGGGGGTTATCTGCGTTGTTAATTCTAACGTCAATCATTTTTCGAGTATAGTTCACACAGGTGCTTGCCCGGGTCTGCTATTTATTCAAGATGTCCAAAAGATCCAGTTCTGCTACACTTTCCGACAAACCTGGGCCGTCTTCTAAGCGAACGGCCCCCGACACAACTGACCCGTCAGTTTCCCCCGCTCATGACTGGGCTCCCGACACTTTGGAATCTTCGATCTTATTGGATGACCCAGTTGACTCACAGGCTTCGAGAGTCACTGAGGCCGCTCTTAAGCAGATATGTTCTATTCATGGCATTCCGTTTGCTGACGTGCGCGTTCCGTCGGGGCATGACCGCCCACATCTGCCCCCAGTGGGATATACGGCGTGTAGCAAGTTCATGTGCTGGGTTGGTAGCGTGCCACCTTTCAATCTATTCCTTCGGACGTGCTGCAGTACCTGGACGTTGCCCCGTCTCAGCTTCATCCAAATGGTCACGCTTTCATTTATGGCACGTATATGCTCTTCATGGCCGTCCTCTCTAGGCCTCCAACCCCTGGCGATATAAGGTACATATACATGACCAAGAAACGGGGAGACAACCCCTCTTACATGTTCCTTGAGCCACATCGGAAGTGCCAATTTTTCACTAGCGCGTGGAGTAGCAAATTCGCCCTGTACAAGCAGGAGTGGTTTTACGTGCGCTGCCCCCAGGGCTTTGCGAGGCGATGGATTGAAGGAAGTAAGTCTTTGTTTTGAGTTGATATTCGCTCCCGGTTGAGGCCGAGCTTCTCCTAACTTGTCGTTCTATCTTTTCAAGTTCTATCCCCCGCCCCGAGGGCCGAGGGTACTCTGATGCTGTTGACGCCATTAGAGCTCTTCCCGCTGAAGAGCGAGATATCTGAGCCCTCATTTCCAATGAGTCATTATCAAAGTTTGGCTTGTTAGCCCCTGTGCCCTATTTGGACCAAGTTGTCAAGCCATCTGGCCCACCAGGGAAGTCCAGTCCACATTCGTCTATATATAGAGGGGCAGGGGCACAGAAAAAGAGAGAGATTTCAGAGAACACTGAGGAGACTCTACCATTTTCTAACCTCATCCAAGACCTCTACTTTTATTTCACAATTGTATTTGAATACTTAAAAGCGGATTGTATCTGTAATCAAGATTAAAGTGAAGAAATAAAAGGATCAACTTCAAAGTGGACGTAGGCTACAACGCCGAACCACTATAAATTCTGTGTTCTCATCTCCCGCATTTTAATTTATATTATCTATCTTCTTCATTAATCTCTCTATACAAACTCTCTAAGGGTGTTAGTGACCAATTTTGGTGCTAACAGATCACCTTTCGAATCAGTCCCAATTGTTAATTTCATTTTTATTGACATTATGTCTTAGTTAAAAGACTTAGATTCTCCTCTTTAGGTCTTTCGAGATGAATGGAGTAGATTGATTATCCCTTCAAAATAGTCCTTTCGAGTCAGTTGCAGAACACTAAAGGATTGTTCTAAGGATTAAAGGGGAAGTTTAGATAGGTGGGTTCTGACCATATCGGAAGTTGGGTTATTAGCGACTTGAGTCTAAGTCTAGGATCTAAGGTGAAAATGGTTAGGTTTTAGGTTTTGATCCATAAGAAGGAAGAAGTTGGGTGAATTATGTCATGTGTTAAAGATTGGGGTTACTTGAAGTTGCTTGGGTTTCAACCTAGTTGGAAGATGTCTTTCGATTGGGTCGATACCTGGAAAATAGAGTTATAACTAATACAAGTTTCGAAACAGTTAAGTAATCAAGATTACTAAAGTATTCCCTTTTATTAACTCAACAAAGCCTTTATTAATCAACTTTCCCTAATTTGAATTACAAATTAGGGTTTAAAACTTTGTTGAATTAAGAAAGTACAAGTGTAGAATGACTTAGTCCAGATCCCTCAAACCAGACCGCTTGGGTCTTATTTAAAGATATAGGTTGGTACCTTTTGACCCTGTGCTTTCGACCTGGTCGAAAGGTGGCCTTAGATGCCTTCTGACTCCTTCGGCATTTTGCGCTCCCCTTTGCAATGCTTTCACATGGGCTTGAAAGCCTTCATCTTCATCGAAATGGATGGTTGCGCGTTTTCTTCTTTATGTTGCTTTGTAAGAGCTTTCGACTTCGTCGATGGGTTGTTTCTAGGAGTTTAAAGGTGTTAAAATGGTGATGGTTTCGATGGTGTATTAAGCTTCCAAATGTATGCTTATGACTTGTTGTGGAACCTTCCCTTGATGTCATAGGCTTCGACTGGTTCGAAAGGATTGAATTTGCTTTCGAAAGGATTGTTCTGACAAAGGTATGCTTCTGAGTGATTTGAGTGAAGGCAGAACCTTTGGACTCGAAAGGTTTGGCGCGCATACGAAGGATGGTTATGCATTGCCTTCGAAAGCTATTTCTTTGACTCATTCGAGAGGTCCTCATGCAAGCGAAAGCACCTGCTTCGAAAGATGTTCACTAAAGCGGAAGCGTGCTTTCGACCCCTTCAACCTTTTCGTGAACTTTTGATACTTCCAGTCTTTGGCTGTTGCATCCCTTCGACTCCTTCAAAAGTTATTCCTGGTCCTTCTTTCTCTTGTTCTTCTTTGCTTTCTATTCTATAGGGTTTCGGCATGGTTGAAAGGAAATTTAGAGTTACATTTACCCCCCATTCCGAAGGGATGCCTTTGAATTTTCAAGTTAATCATCTCGAAATCGTCAATATTTCCCGCCTTTCCATATCCCCACATGAATCTGGGCCATTCATTTAAATCTAATCGAATGGCTCGCCGCCTTTACAGACTTTTCTTATAAGCTGCATCCTCATCTTCATCTGTTTCATTCATTTGCAAACGAAATGAACTTGGAACAAAATCAAAGTCCTCAAACATTCAAATAAACTTTGTTTTCTATAATCAAAAATTCAGATCTAAAGTAAGCTTATGTTTTCTCATTTTACTAATCTTTTCCTTCTTTATCTTGCAGCAGATCTTAATTTCACAAACTTTCTTAGTCTGGATTTTTAATTACTGTTTTGATTTGTTGGAAACTATTTAAGTTCTTAATTGCTTGAAAGCATCATTAAATTTAGTTTCATGGTTTGATTTGATTCACTTTTCTTATTAATTCTCGCTTTAATCATGCCCGGTTCGATTTTCATTGTTACTTTGTTTTTTTAGAGAATTTGAATGTTTATCTCGTAGATTTTGAAATTTAAATACTTGATTCGAATTTAAATTCGTTTGTTTAATGGTTCTCAAATTTCTAGGTTAAATTGGATTTAGGGAAGAAGAAATCTCTGGTTAACTTCGCCCAGAAGTTTTGAGATGTATAAATCAAAAATTGGCGCTAGAATTTTACTTTTCTACCCCTTCGAAAGGGATTGTGGTGGAATTTTCCTATTTTCCCTTTTTAGCCCCTTTCGATGGGGTCGAAAGGTAAACTAGCACCTTACCTAGTTGACCTTATAGAAAAGTTGCTTATTTCATATGAAGCCGACTTCTTCTAAAGTAATTTTGTCCTTTCAACCCTAACACCTTCCGAAGATGTTGGTTATTGCATTATAGCTCACATTTTTGAGTGCATAAATTTTGTTTCATAGGTTTCACAATCTTTAGTATGAACTTACTTTCAATTTTTTTAAGCTAAATATGGGTATATTTTATAAACTGGGTTGTAGAAGGCATATTTATATAAGACATAAATCAAGTTAAATCTTTCGACCTAGTCGAAACCTATTGCATTAGTTGAAATTTAGTTATTGGTATGCTTTCGAAACCATGCATTCTTTTTGACTCTGTCGAAACCTTCACAAATATTGCGTCGAAACCTTTTGTGACTGACAGGGATTTTAATCATCGCCTTCCTTCAATATCGTCGAAACATTCCAAACCCTTTTATTTTTATCAGTATGACTCCAACTCAAAATCTTTCGACCTAATTGGTATTTAAGATTTTGTTAACATTAATATTCCCTTAGATAAACTAAGGCAACGGGTTTCTACTATTTATAGTAATAAAAGTTTCTGTTATAGTAATAAAAGTTTCTATTGAGCTTCCGACAATATTGAAGAGGGTAGGTTGGACATATATTTATTTTCTCACTTTTGACCCAGTCGAAAGCTAAGTAGATGTTTATACTTGGGGTTTCGATATTGTTGATGGGTTTATGTTAAGTGTGAACTTTTATTTCCCTCTCGACTTTGTCTAAATCTTAGTAAATCTCATTTTTAATACTTAACATTCTTTCAAGGACATGTAGTTTCATGCTTTGTTTGACGTTCAAATTATCGTGATAGGTTTCTAGTAATCCTTGAAAGAACGTTAATTTTATAACAAACTGTAATTTCTAATTGGAACGTTTTCACCTGGTAGAATCATGAATTCACCCAAGAAAGTTGATGCTATCTCCAAGCATTCCCAGATATCCACTTAAGATGAAGTGGGTGCAATCCTTAATGACTTTGGGATCACAGGAATGGAAGCAATCCCAACTGCTGAAGACACCATCAACAGCCCACCTGAGGGTTCTTCTCTTACATTGCAATCCACATCCGGAACGGTGCATTTATTCATTTTTTGGAGTTCTTATCTAAGTTCTTAGCCTATCTTGGATTACTCTGATTCACCTATCTCCCAACGTGTACTCTTTCCGCCTATCTTTGGAGTTGAAGACATTTCAGTCTGGCCTTCCCTCCTTAAATGATGAAGTTCTGAATCATCTTGTTAGGTTGGTTAAGATCAACAATTTAAACAACCAAATCTTCCTACCAAATCCCTCTAAGAAACTTATTTTCGAAGGAGTGAACAAGTTCAGACACTGGGAGAGCCAGTTATTTTTTGTTAGATGCTTCCCCCACATTAGTTGGACCTTCTCTACTCCACATTATGTAACGACCCGCCTTTTTGGACAGTTTAAACCGACGATCAAATACCCATGTCGATTCCAAACCATTAAAAGGGCAGATAGTTATTGGGGTAATTAAGAAAAGAAAAGGAAGGGAAATAAAGGAAATGAAACAACACAGAATCTCACAGCGGAAGGCTAAAGTATAATAATAAAATAACAGTTCATGAAGCTGTTAATTAAATGAATACATTTGAAATGAATACATTTGATTATTATTATACAACATTTATCAGAGTTACATACACAGCAAATATCATACAACAATGCAGCGGAATGGAATGAATATAATAGTAGTACATAATATACCAAATCTTCGTCTTCATCCTCCAGCAATAGATCCTCAAAAATCTGAAAACTCAGGACTGACCCGAGCGTAATGAAAAGACAAACACTCGAGTCAGGACTAAATATCCTCATGTAAGTTAAGTCAATCGTAAATAAATATGAGTGTAACGGCGTCAGAGATGTTTACGGGGTTTGACATCTCCTATCCAGTGTCAACGTGCGTGCAATAACTCAAGAGATGTTACGGGATTTTCCATCTCTCAAGGATCCGTGAAACTATATACTATGTAGTAATATACGCTAAGTAGATAATGCCTATCAGTAATATAAAGTATCAAAATAGCGTTAAGGCGTTACCATAATCCCCCTTAACACATTTTTATATTCCCAAAAGCATATACAAGACCGTAGTTTCCCCAAAACCGGAAGTCACCAGAGGGCAATCCATATACTCAAGGTACAAATCAAAACGTAGTGGTCGCGAATAGGATAATCTGTATGACAAGGTACATGAGGCAATACCAACTAGGATACTAGTAGTTCCGTGATCCGGACTGATGTTGGGCATAGCCAGCAGCTACCCCAACACCGCGAAACAACACTCCCAAATCAAGGGGTGCACCCAAATCGCATCACAAATGTAATAGAAATGGTATCGAAGAAGTGTGTCCGCTAGAGGTGGCGAACCTCAATGGCCCGGCGCGGCTCCTGTTTTAGTCATGTCAGGGGTCATCCAATAATCGTTCTCTTTCTTCAGTCAACGCGTTCACCAAACCATCCACTTCATTCTGGATCATCACTCCGCGTATAATAGTTATTAAAGTGGTTTTCGGTATCGACAGAGAGTATGTCCATATCCGATCCCGGTCTCTTTAATAACTACGTATTATTACACCTTTGGCTCTTTATATTTCAAATCGATTCATAATTGATATCAAAATATCATATTCGCTTCAAAAATCAAATCCATTTCAAATATCATTGTATCTTTCAAAATATCAGATTCCATTTCAAAATCAATTTTCGCATCAATATCTCATTTCGATCTCAAAATCATTTCGAATTTCAATTTAGGTTGCAACTTCATTTAACTCAATTCGTATTTAAATTCAAGATTTAAATATAAACATTTCACCTTATTGACCAGCTTAGGATTTTAGAAAAATAGTTTTAAGTAGTTTAAAAGTAGTTTAAATAATTAAAATAGTTAAAAATACTTAAATCTTTAAAATGGATTTAAAATAGATAAATTAGTTTAAAATAATTTAAATTGGGTTAAGTAGATTAAAATCGATTAAAATAGTTTAAGTATTCAAAATTGTTTATATAACAGAGTAATTTGGAAAACAAATTAAAGCAGCTTCAAAACCAATCCATTTCAATTATAACTTCCCAATTCCAATAAGTTCCAATTTCCATTCTACCGATTCAATTTCGATTTCAATTCAATCAACGTCAACTTTTACTTCGAATTTATTCAATTTTATATTCACTTTCAATTAATTCAATTTCAATTTATATCGATTTGGAGCTTGATTTTTTTCAAATCAATTTATAATACTTAACAAAATTTTCCAATAATATTCAAGTTTAAATCCAAATTCCAAATATGATTCAATTCCAAACTCGATTTCAAAATATCATTTTTATATTACTTTTACTTAGTAATATTCAAAGCTCAAATTTAATGTCCAATCTTTAAAACACATAAATTTCCGAAATTCAATCATATCCAAATTTTAAATCTCAAAGTCTCCACTTAAATTTATACAACAATTTCTTTTAACCAAAATTCTATTTCAACATTCCAAACTCAATTTTTCGATGAATTTGATTTCTATAAATTGATTTCTATTTATCACTTTTAAATCGAAACATTTAAATAAATTTCAAATCGACGATTTCAAAAATTATTAATTTAGCCAATTCGGTGTCCGTATATAATTTTCTATCCTATGGCCAAGTAATTATTTATTTCAATTAAATGTCAGGGATGAGTATATATTACTTAAATTAAATCACAGTATCATATGTATGCATAACAGGATCTATATAAGCAAATAAACATCCAAACATTCAATTATCAACCAATAGCATCCATCAAAATACATCATCCAATAAACAATACAATTCATGGCAGTTTCATAGTTATCAATGTCAGGTAATTTAATCGCAATTCAATTTTAATTTCAATTTAACTGTCAATTTAATTTTTCAACGGTTAATGCAAATGACAAGCTATATGACAATTAAATTTTTATCAAACAACGACAAATAAAATCATAACACTTCATAATATCAAATTTAAATAGCATAAAGATATTTAGTACGGTGTGAGCGTTATAAAACACTCACCTTGATTTTTACGATTTTAAATCAAATCGAACGACGTTCGATTTAACTCAAAATTTTCTCTACCACCAAATGATTCCAATCCAGCTCCATTGCGTAGTGCTCGTCCATACGATTCCAACGCAATTTGTTTCGCGCGTTTTCGACCTCGTATGAAAAGGTTATGAATTTTAGAAGTTACACGATTTTATATTCATAATTTTACAACATAATTTAATTTTTCTCAACCTAAATCAAACCAAGCCGTGAGATCCATCACCCTGCAATCCAGCCCGTCCCTTTGCTTCTCCCTCAACTCACGTTACTTCTACAGGTTAGAGACGCAACATAGAACCCATCAAACGCGGCCTAGGGTTCCAAATCGCGGCCACCACGAACGTCGGGAAGTTGATCAGAGACCATCGTTGCGAAGCCCCGCTCGAGAGCCACCATCGGCTGCCACCATGTTGAACTCGGCCTCCCCTATCACCTCGAAAAACGTGAAAAACGCAGCCCCTTCCTACACGATTTCCCGTTGATCCGTGGCTCCGTTTTTGATCATCTCCGTATGGATTTGAAGCTTTCATCGTGCTCTACAACTTTGTAGTTGAGAGTTTTTGCTAATTGTTGATGGATTGAGAGGAAAATGAGAAAGAAGTTTCGAATTTCGTGGCCATTGATTCAGGAAATGGCGGCTAGGGCTGAAGTCAATTAGGGTTTCTGGATTAAGATAATAATAAAACTGCCTCGGTTTGCGTGCGTATTTATATAGGTAGGTCCAAAATCATCCGAACTCCAATCGAGACGTGCCGCCAGGCGTTTATAAGGTTTTACCCCCATTCCGGACGCAATGGAACTAGTTTCAAGGCCTAATTCGATCATATGTGAGAGTTACGGAAATAAACGATCAATTTTAAATTAAACCGATTAAACGATTTTCTATGCGTTTTGGCTTGCCCCGGACAAACGGTAAATCCGTTTGACTTGAAATTTGAAACCTTACAATAATATAACATTACGGATCCAATGAAACTAGTTTTGTCGAAATCCGAGACCGTTTGAAAAATGACTATTTTTAACTTGCCAAATTAATATTAAACAATTTCAACGCGTTTCGAGCTGCCACGGTCAAACGACAACTCCGATTGCTACGAAAATTGAAATCCGATAATAACTAACTATTACGGATCCAATAGAACTAGTTTCGTCCAATTCTGAGACTGTTCAAAAATTGGCTATTTTTCAGGCGATAATTAAATATTAAAATATTCAATTTTCACAAATAAATTTTAAATTCAGTTTTAAAAGTTCTATAACATCACTATAACTCCAATATGATAAAATAAAATTTTACAAATCATTTTTAATCATATTAAACCCGTTATTTTATTTATCCAATAAATTCCAAATATTTAATTTAGACAATTTCGCTTATCCAATAATTCATTATCTTTTGAAATATTGAAATTGAACTTATAAGATTCAACTTTTAAAACCATTTCAAAATTTAGAACACTATTTTCATTTTACAGTTATTCAATTATTCAATAAGTTTTAAATATTTAATTTAAACAATTACGTGTTCAATATTCAATATTTGATTTCAAATAGATTTTACTTATCAATCAATTACTCTATCATACCCAATGAATTCAACATTTAATATCCTATTCAACTATTGGTTGCAAAGTCATTTACTAAGTAGCATTTATTTTTCATTACTTGGATAATTGTTGCAATTCATTCCAGTTATTATTATTCCAAATGAATTACAATTTTTTTCTAACATTAAATCACGAAATCTTATTAAATTAGCTAATTTAATTATCGAAAATTTACGGGTCGTTACACATTAGCTCAGATTTCATTATTTTCCTTCCATATAATTACTTTTCTTTGTTGATCTACGCTTCTTGTTAGATGCTTCTACTAAAAGACTAAATGAGGGGAATAAGAGAATTGTAGAGTCTCTAACTGCAGCTTTATGTAAGATTGCGAACAGATTAACGCTGCTAAATCCAACAAATATGCGAAAGTACTTCCTTCTGCCAATGGGCCAAAGGTTACTTGGCCAACCTCCTTCTGTCCAACACACATCCCGAAATAAACACTTCCTTTCTTTGGAAGACCTATCAAACTTGTACCCAATGTCACCTATCTTCCCTGACCATCTAGTAAGTTATAAACACTGCACTTATTATCTATTGCTATGTTGTTTTTCAAATTCCATCCTTCGAAGTCGAATCTAACTTCAAAGAAGAAGATCACAAAGATGAGGCCGTCGAAGAGGAAGGGAGATATTGACGATGATGATGGGGATGATAACATCAACGGTGGAAAAGGATCTAGTGGCAATGGGGTTGGCCATACTGAAGCTTCCGAAAAAGATGGAGATGATAATATGAAGATCTCTAAAAAGATTAGTCCCTTCATGAAGCGAATCCACCTAAGTCCCCTACTTCGGCCCGTAAGAAGAGCCTGCTTTTATTAACGTTGAAGTGCCAAAAGAAAAAGAGCAGGTTTCCCAAGCATCAGTCCAAGTATCTCAGGTATGGGATTCTGTATTTAAACACCTTTTTTTCAAAGATAATAATAGTCTATATCATTTATTTAGATAAGGAAGAAATCTATCCACCCCTATGAAAACAAGCTTGAAAGAAAACAAGCGGGGTTAAATAGTTTATATAGGGAGTTAGACAAACAATTAAAGGAGCACAACATTCTTTTTGATAAATATTATAGACTTAATAGAAGTGTTGCAGTGCTATCATCATTTAAGCATCAATAAGCTACCCCGCGGTTAAGGAGAGCACGCCTTTGATAAGACACTCTTTTGAAGGAAAACCGAGAATTGATTACCCTCTTATGGATGTTGATCGACAAGAGAGACATTTTGGTTAATTTCTTATACAAGGCCTATTGTAGACACCCAACCGTTGATTTCTCATACTTAGATGGTTTTAGTGAGGGTTTACTTAGGCGTTAACATAAAAGATACTTGGATGAATTCGGATCCGACTCGCATTCCGGAGCATATTGCAACTGGCCTTGAGTCGGATCAATTCCCGAAGACCTTCAACTTGAAAAACTCAAGTTTTATAAGGACAAATTTACTCAAGAATTCTTTACAAAATAAATTTTATATGAACCTGATGAATAATTGTAATTATGTAATAATAATGATTTATGAATATTCAATTTTATTTTCCCTCTATACTTAGCTGTATTTTATTTTGTTATCACAGAAAGAATGTGTAACACCCCGCATTTTTAAATAATTAAATAACCAATATAATTATAAATAGTGAAAATGAGTATTTTTGGAATTGTCAGAATATGTCCTTGAAACTTATACCATTTTTTTCGTGGTGATTTTCTGCAAAATTTTCGTATATTATACGCCTCGAACGGACTTCTTATGAAAAAGTTACGGACATCCAAAGTTTGGTTTCGAAAAATAATTATACGTATAAATATGCGTGAATATATTTGTTTATAAATATATGAACGCATAAATTACAAAAATAACGCGCGTTTGAATTTCAAAATAGACGCTCGTCATAAAGGAAATTAATTGACATCAGCAATTAGAAGTAATTAATTAACATTAGTAGGCAATGTTAATCAAATCAGCAAATAAAAGAAATTAATTTACATTAACTAACAAAATTTGAATTTAAAAAAATCATGTGTTATAAAGGGAATTAAATTTTCCATTGATAGAAATTAATTGGAATGAATAGGCAACGGTTAATAGTTAACGTTTAATAATTTATAACATGTAGAAATAGAGGAATTAAATTAATACCTATAAAACAAAAAGGATAGACACGTCAAAACTGACGCGTTTTGCTTGTTTTTAACGGCTAGGTTTCAATTGCTTTAAATGAACGGGCGATGTTGCTTTGGCTCTCTATAAATGAACGTGCAGGGCTAGCCTTCAAACCCATATTTTTCTAAATGGTCGTGGAAGCCCTATGGCTTCTCTTTCTCCTCCATTTCTTTAGAAATCAAATATATTAGATTTAGGTTTCTGATTTGCAATTTGGAAATATAAACTGTAGATCTAGAGAAGAGATGTCCGAACTAAGCCATCCATATGAGGGGAGTTTTCATATTTGGTTTTCTAGTTAATTTGTTTATTTTTCTTCAGTTAGATCTAGATTTATAAATCCATACAAATTCTGTTTTATGGATCCAAATAGGGTTGCAAAGGGGAAGATTATGGAAAATAGAACTAGACTAAAATTCAGATCTAGAATTTGGAGTGTTTTCTTTTTAGGTGAGTTGATTTAAATTATATATCTTTCATGCTCATTATATATAATATTGTTAGATTCTCATCAAATATTTAATTCAGTATTGGAATAATTTCAGTAATAGGTTCTACTAGCTAGTTATGTTAAAACTGTAAATTTTGTAAGAAAAGTGTATTAAATTTTAATGTTATTTATACGGAAAAAAGAAAAAGAAAAGGAACCCAATAAAATATAAATAATATTAGGCTTAAAAGTTGTAGAGAAAGGCATAAGCCTAAAAGTGGAAGTTTAAAGTAAATTATGTTAAAAACGGGAGATATGAATTAAAAAGTGGAAAATCTAATAACTTGGTTTGGAAGTTAGAGATAGATTAATTTACCGGTTTAGAAAATGGAATACATTTCCATAGTTTAATATTGTAAGAATAACGATAAACATAATTGCAAGAATAAAAGCAATAAAAATTGAATTAGTGCAAAATGGAGACATTACAGTATTTTTCATTACCCAACAATTAAAAAAACAATAAAAGAAATATATTGCAGTTACGAGTTATTGTTCATAGCATTATTTAGTATTAAAATATGGAAATGGACTTTTAACATAGTTTTTGTAACCAACCAAATAGAATAGAACTACTTCCCAGAATAAAAGTGAATAACTCGAAGTGTTAAAGAAATTAAAGAAGAAGAAATAATCAAATTAATTATTTGACAAGACTAGAAACAATAAATGGAAAATGTGACTAGATCTGCATTTTTTGCGTAGATAGTAGAGTAAAAAGTAAAGCAGTTATTATGATAAGTAACTTATGACAGTTGGATGTAGTTCCAAGTTAAGCCTGTTATATAATATAAGAGAACTAAAAAAAATTCAGTATCATAATAAAAGAAGAAGACTAGAATATGAAAGAGACACTTGCAATTCCATTTATAATATGTAGGTTATAAAGGTAAGATAAGAATATAAAAGTAACAATTGCAAGTATAATTGTCACACGTGTGTTATAAATAAAAAGAAAGAAACAGAAGAGGCATATTTTATCAAACTTAAGTCTTGGAATAAGTTAATAAGAAAAAATATTAGTAGTGGCATGTACCGGCAACATTCCCTTTCAGGTCTATGACCGATGGTCTCACACGTGGGTGGTGTTGGGCATGTTGATTAGGGTAAATAAGTAGCTAACGGAATAAGAATAGTAAACTAAATGCATATTAAAAGATTAGACATAGGGTCTAATAAAATGGTAAGGTGCATTTGGAGTGGCCCAAATAGAAGCTAGATAAAGAGCCTAACGAAGCAGTTCGTCGCATATTTTTAGTATAGAAAGGGCACATCCAACTTAGTTATTTTGGGCTAGAAGGCAGTACGAGACTTCAGTGGGACGTGAGGATACTCTAGGATGGCCCTTTGGGGTAGGCCTAACGTAGCTCCTCCTCCAGAGGCAGGTCTGTAGGTGTTCCATCAAGAGAGTATGCCTTGACTGCTTTTGCATTGTAGGCCTAACGAAGCACCTTTATAGGTAGTCAAAAGGTTGATGATGGAGTAAGATATTCGTATGACAGCGTACTCTAGTTTGCGAGTAGGTTATAGTGGACAGGACCCATAAGGATAGTTGCATACGGTTACTAGCCATCATCAGTCAAAGCAAGTTCAGGGAAGACTAGAGTTAAACCAATAGGCCAATGATTCTTTCACTATCGAGATATTGGATGAGGAGCACAACCAATTGGATGTTTAGATTGTTTGCCGTAGGGAACAACCAAATAGCTCTTGAAAGGTCTTTCGATTAGCTGGGGCGGCTACGTGGGGCCATAGCCCCGACGAGAAAAGAGACAGACCAAGAAAAAAATATCAGTATTGTAGGCCTAACGAAGCGGACCTTTATAGATATAGGAAATCCCAGATTGAGTTTCATACAAGGTAGACCTTGTTGGCGGAGCTCAAGGAATAGATAGAATGATTACGTATAGTCCTCAATGCACGCACTAGGTGGTATATCGTTGATGTCCGAACATTGGCGCGAACTGTTGTGGATGCAGTTTTACATTTTTCTAGCAGACGTCGGAACATCTGTACTATAGGCCTCACGAAGCTGTCCTTTACAGATGTAGTTACAATGCACTTTCATAGCGAGACGATGAAGTCCTTTTCAAGGAGGTGCGGAAGGTACTATTGGTAGTAACTAGGACCAATGTGGTCTTTGGGCATATTGCTACATATATATATATATATATATATATATATTGGTTATTAGGTCATAATCTACTAGGGAGTAGATGGGTACGATTCATGCACTGAGGCGAGAGTATTATAAAAACCTTAATATAATAGAAAATGGAAATAGAATGGTATATGTAGAATTATGCTTAGAAGTCTATAATTTGTCCATTCACAAAAACTTTAGTTTTGACCCATCCTCGTATCATCCCATGGGTTAGATATATGGCAGAGATTTTCCACCTTTGAGACACTTGTTTAGAAAGTGTTATTACCTTGGTGAGTATTTATGTACTATTATATTTTAGTCAGTTCTACCGTGAGATATTTGTTTGAGCTCTGATATATTTAACTTTGCCTATTTGCAGGATACTAGATACTCAACTCGAGCTTCAGTGGGCTTGAATTTTACAATATTTTTGTAAAATCCGATCCCATTGAAATTTGGGTTGTTACATTTGGTATCAAAGCTTTGGTTAGTAGATCTTAAGTAAATTAGGAAACATGAGTGAATGTATTTGTATTTTTGAAAAAAATATAAATATATTATGTACTAAAATCCAAATTGTCCCCAATTATAGATTTCAACATATGGAAAAATTTTAGAAACATATTTGTGCATAGTTGGCTAGTTGGGTTTGGGATGACCCAAGAATGTTGGGCCCTATGTTATTGCCGACTTATAGTGTACAAAAAGCTATGTTTTGAGAGAAGATTATTATCTATATGTTATAGGAAGTGGGAAAGTTTCCTAGGGATCGTAGGGAGAGTATTTTATTTTGGAAGGAATAAGAGATTTTAGTAAGGAAATGAGATTTCCAAGGTTTAGGAAGGGTATTCCTAGTGTAATAAGAAGAAAATCCACTTTATGTCTAGCCCAAAAAAAATAAAAAAATTAAAACAGTTATGAAAATGAGTTCGTTTGAAAAAAAAGAAGAAGAGGTAAGTTAAATATTAGAAAATTAATAAATTTTGTAGGAAGTGTCTATTGTAAGTGAATATAGACTAAACATACTTTTATATGTTGGAATGAAATGTGTAATGATATAATTTTCTATGAAACCAAATCACAAATAATGATGTTTTTTGCAAGTTATAAGGAATATGTGAAAGAGACGTACAAGGTATGAAAAGCACCATATTTTTTGTATAGCCTATTTGGATAAAAAAAAAAATAAGTTCCCTGTAATTTCACATACACATGAAATACCCTTTTAAAGGATTCATAAAAGGTTTTAGCGTTAATGCTTTTCCATAAGAGAAAGTAGTTCAAAACATTAATGTATAAAACTATTAGGTGTAATAAGAAGTGTACTAATTAGAGACGGTGTTAGTTAGGAGGGATATTATAGAGAACCTTAGTAGGAAAGCTATGCAATGGAAATTTCATATTTTTCCATTGATTATGCGCATTGGTTGCTTGCCTTTGTAGAAGGTCCCCATTTGTAGTAAGTTAGAAACTCCTCCAAGGTTAGGTAATTGGAAGAGTAGGAAAGTTAAAAGATTTTTGATAAAATAATTGTTCTTATCTACTTCAGTTTTCGTAAATTTGAAAATCTATGAAAAGAAGATGTTTTGAATACATATGAGACATTTTTGAAAGTCAAGAAAAAAATGATTTAAGGACAAGCAAGGCATGTTTTAAAGAAAAATGGTTTGGTGAAAAAGTAAATAAGTTTTTGGAAGAGAAAAACTTAGCAAATTGATAAATTCAAATATTCAAATTTTTTTTATGGAAAGTTGTAAAGGTCTTTAAAAGAAAAAGAGGAATAAGTTTTGGACTTAGAATTTGTAAGTTTTCCCCTCTAGGTTTGGGGAATAATTTAAATTCAAAGATGCATGTCCAAAAATAAAAAATGTTAAGTAACCACGTACCTTTGAATTTAATAGCAACTTCAAAGTAACACATTTAAAGGCAAGAATTTTGTGATTTGATGTTTCAAAAATTTAGAAGCTTTAATTTTTGAAATAAAGTGATAATTGCCAAACCAAACTTTTAAATATGGAGTAGACAGGAATCAATTCATAGGCGTGACTGGAAAAGTGTAAGACTGTACAGGAGATAGCAATGATTACTTTTAGTAGTAATAATAAAAGTTCTCGTAAAGTGTATAAGACAGTAGTGTGAAGCTAGGAATGTTGCTTAATGTGTGTAGACTATAGAAGAATAGTGAGGTGGTATTACTAAGATAGTAAGACATATGTGGTTGGGATAGGTAGACCTTAGTTGGGGGAAAATGAAAGGTAAAGGTTAAGAGAAAATTTCCTTAAGCTTAGTTACCTTTTTAGTAGAGACTGCATAGATCGAAATCCTTATTCCTTGCAGTAAATGAGACTTGGTTATTTCATTTTGAGCATGGAATGGATGAGATGAATAGATCATATTCATCGTGAGTAACATAGCGTAAGTTAGTAACGAGTAATAGGTAGTATGAGGAGGATATGAGTTACTCGGATTCCTTGAGTAGGACCTTTTTGTATTGGGTGGACATGGTCCTAGGCCTCCTAGCCCTAGACGATAGCTGTGTTTAGCTGCTATATTTATTTATCTAGTATCGCTTTGTAGTAGCACTTGTTTTCTCTTTTAGTTGTAAGATTATACTGTTATGTAAGCATTTAGTTCATATTGTAGTAAATCAGTGATGATTAGTATGATGCTTTTTCTCTGTGTTTTTGTGATGTTCACAAGAAGAGAATAAGAACATAGGACGTAAGTAATAAAAGAAAAGAAAAAGCCACAAAGAGCAACTGAAAGGAAAACAAAAAATTTAAAGAAAGCGAAAGAAACGTCAACAGAAAAATTTGAAAAGAATTTTTTTTATGTGAACTATGCTTGGGAAAGCAAATAAAGATATTAAAGAATAGCGACATAAGTTCCAAGTACGGAGAAAGAGGTGCGCAAAATTAAAACGGGAAATGTGAGGTTTTTCATTTTTACCTTCTTTTTGACATAAGAAATCGAATTTCGAAAAAATTAGATTTTTCAGAAATTCAAATATTAAAAGTTGTATAGTAGGATTTAGATGTAAAAATTGTTGAACTACGCCATTATTCAGTAGGAGTATGGGAAAAATTAGATGAAAAATGTTTTAAGTTTTCAAAAGATTGCATTCATATAAAAATTGCAAGTATATTTTGGATGTGTGCATCATATGTTAAAAAGGTGTTTTTAAAGAAGAAAAGTATTCATAGGAAGTACCGCTTAGAAATTCATGTACATGCATATATTTTATGTTGAATGACACTCTGTACAAAGACACAGATGGTTGCAAAAATTAAATGTATGAAAAATAGATGTGATTGATGGAGAGAATTACATAGTTTTACCTATATCGAATTTCGAGGACGAAATTTCCTAAAGGGTGGGAGAATGTAACACCCTGTAATTTTAGATAATTAAATAACAAAAATAATTATAAACGGTGAAAATGAGCATTTTTTGAATTGTCAGAATATGGCCTCGAAACTTATACCATTTTGTTCGTGACAATTTTTAAATTAATTTACATATATAATATGCCTCGAACGGACTTCATATGAAAAAAATACTGACATTCGAAGTTCCGTATTGAAAAATAATTTTACATGTAGATGTGCATGATTGTTTACAAATATATGCGCGTATAATTCTAGAAATAACGCATGTTTGAATTTCAAAATAGATGTGCGTCATAAAGGAAATTAATCGACATCGGCAATTAGAGGTAATCATTTAACATTAGTACACAATGTTAATCAAATCAGCAATTAAAGGAAATTAATTTTCATTAATTAGCAACGTTTGAATTTCAAAATAAACATATGTTATATTGGGAATTAAATTTGCAATTGATGGAAATTAATTAGAATGAAGAGGCAACGGTTAAAAGATAACGTTTAATAATTTATAACGTTTAAAAATAGATGAAATAAATTAATACGTATAGAACAAAAGGGCTAGACACGTCAAAACTGAAGCGTGTTTTTAACGGCTAGATTTCAATCACTTGGAACGAACGGACAACGTTGATTTAGCTCTCTATAAATAAACGTATAGGGCTAGCTTTCAAACCTATATTTTTCTTAATGGGCACGGAAGCCCTGTCACTTTTCTTTCTCTTCAAATTCTTCAGAAATCAAATATATTAGATTTAGGTTTTCTGATTTGCAATTTGGAGGTAGAAACGGTTGATCTAGAGAAGAGATGTCCAAATTAAGCCGTCCGTGTAAGGTGAGTTTTCAGATTTGGTTTTCTAGTTTATCTGTTTATCTTTCTTCAGTTAGATCCAGATTTACAAATCCATTGAAATTCTGGTTTGTGGATCCAAATAGGGTTGCAAAGGGGAAGGCTATGGTTAATAGAACTGGACTAAAAATCAAATTTGGAATTTGGAGTGTTTTCATTTCAGGTGCGTGGATTTAAATTATATATCTTTTTTATTTATGATATATAATATTGTTAGATTCCCGTTAAATATTTAATTCAGAATTTGGACTAATTTCAGTAATTTTGTAACGTCCCGCCTTTTGCACACTTTAAATCGACACACTTGCCAATTCAAACCATACGGAAGGGCAGATTGTTATGGGGTCAATAAGAAAAATAGAGAAGAAATAAAATAAAACAGAATCTCACAGCGGAAGGATAAAATATAATAATCAATATATAGTTCATAAAACTGTTTACAAAACATTTGCTTCTTCTTTATACAATAAATATCAGAGTTCACATACCAATAAATATCAATGCAGCGAAATTAAATAGTGTAGTGGAATAATATAGTAGATAATAGTAATACAAATCTTCGTCTTCGTCCTCCAGAGCTAAATCTTCAAATCCTGAAACGCTCGGACTGACCCGAGCGAATTGAAAAGACAAAACACTCGAGTCAGAACTAAAAGATCTTATATAAGTTAAATTAACAGAAATAAATATGAGTGCAGTAACTCAAGAGATTCTTGGGATTTACATCTCCTAAGGATCCGTTAAACTATATTGCGCTATTATAATAGTGTCTAATTGTAAAATAAACTTACTTTTTTCTTAGCATTAAGGGGTTACCCATATAGCCCTTAACACGTAATAGTCCCAGTAGTCCATCCAATATCATAGTCCCTCCTGATAGGGAAGCCACCAGAGGATACCACACGGGCTACGGGAGAAATCCAAACTCGTACAAGGCGCGATAGGGTAGGTGACACGGCACAACTAGGCAATGCCAGGGTAGATATACCAATTACGCTTCCGGGTCGGTGGTAACGCGTAGCGCGCAGCTACCGCCCACCTCGGACAAACTCCCCCAAATCAAAGAAATCAAAAGTGAAGGTGGCCACCGAATCAATCCAAAGTCAGAGTATAGTATCGAAGGAAAGTGTCCGATCAAAGGTGCTACCTTATTAACCCGTCAATCGCTCCTGTTTTAGCCACCTTATGCCAACTCACGGGAATTGGGTCCACGTATTTACCTTAAAGGAAATGCCGCCACCAACCTACTTTATTCTGGAATCTCCACCGCGTACACTGTTGTTAAAGTCGTTTTTGGAGTTGGCAGAGAGTATGACAACTTCTAATCCCGGTCTCTTCAACAACCAAACGTTATTATAACACATCGGCCTTTAAAAATAGTTTATACTATAAAACCAGAATATAATTGTCCATTTCAAAACCCATAAATACGATATCATTTCCATTTCCAAAACAACTCATTTGATATTATTTTTACAAAACCCAAATCAATAATATCATTTCTTTCAAATATATTTCTTTTCCAAAATCATACTGCTTTAAAATTTATAATATCTGGAAACCAAACATTTGAATTATAACTTTCAAAACATAATACTTCGAAATTCATAGCTTTAAAACCATACTTCTAAAACTTGAATGGTTTGGATATTAAAACAGTATATATAGAATAAAATAGTTTGAATTTAAAATTGCTTTATAAAATAATTTCCACGACTTCACAATTTTATTCATTTAAAATTTTAGGTCTAAACCCATTAAATTTAGATTCACTTTTAGTTTCAATAAAACACTTCGATTTCAATATATTCAAACTTCGAGTACTTAAAATTTTCAAACTAAGTTTGGAAATCCTATTTGACAATTTATGGTCCTATTATTTAGTTTGAAACATTCACAAAATAAATCCATAAATAAAACTCAAATTTCTAACAATTAAATATTTCCTTCACTTTATTTATACTAGAAATATTCACTTTATTTATCTTGAATAAAATTCCAGTTATAAATATTATACCTTTAAAATTTCCAATTTTATTAAGTTTACATCAACTTACGGAGTTTAATTTTTAAATAAGCCCAATTCCAAATAAATTTCCAATTTATCTTCCAATCTTAATTGAATTGAATCATTAGAACTCTATATATATATATATATATATATATATATATATATATATATATATAATATCTTAAACCTGTACTTAATCATATGATATAAATTATCAAACTCCATTATTCAACTTATTTATTTATATTCAACAAATTTATACGTAGCTTAAATTCAAATTTTAACTATATATATATATATATATAATAATATTTATAAAATATCAAAATTTAATAAACTGTATCCTATCCAAACCATAGAAATCATTTTCAAAATAATTTTATATATACCGACCATGTCTGTATAAAATTTTCTATCCTATGGTCAAGTGATACAACTATTTATCATTTCAATCCGTAATTTAAAAATAAAAATGTGGTTGTATATCATTTCAAACGCAATACCGAATGAAATGAAAATGCATAATAACTTGCAGTTTATATAATATAGAACACATCATCCATTCACCAAATATCAATCATCAACCAATTTATTGAAATCGTCATCAATTTAAACAAACATCAATAGAGCATATAAAATATAACAGGTATCAACGAACAGTTTATATTCAAAAAAAAATTAATAACTGTTTAACTAGCAGTTTATTTGCAAAAATAAATAAATTTAACTGTCAATTTATATGCAATAATAAAACTAAATAACAATTTAATTTAAATAAATGCAATCTAACTGAGATGATGAATAAAATATGCCAAACAGACATAAATGAATTTCTACTCATATCATAAATCAATTTAACAAACATAAGAAATTTTAGAAGTTGTGAGTGGATTAAAACACTCACCTTTTGAATTTAAATCAAATTTAAACCCAAAAATTTGACCGTCTCCAAATTCGCCCAAACCAGCGTCAAAGTGTCCGAGATCTCAATACGAACATAGCGGAGAAAACCGCGCGTGAAACGGAGTTCATATGTATGAGTTATGATTATTAGAACTAATTGAAATCGAGATTTACAAAAATAAATTAAACAAAAATAAAATACTGTGCCACACCACTCTTCCCACGTGAAAAACGCGTATGCTTCTTCTTGATTGCTAGCTTTGTTCCATAATTTTTCTTTTATTTCGATTTACTTTAATTTTCCTCCTTATTATATGAATGTATGTATTTTTAAAAGGTTTGGAAAAAAAAGATTTGAAAAATAAGATTTGAAAAAGAAAAGGATTAAAATAAGAACTGAAAATGGAAGAGAAGATCTAGATTTGAAAAGAAAGAAGAAAGTTTGAAATAGAAGAAATTTTGAAGAAGAAGAAGAATATTTGAAGAGGAGGGAAAAATTAAAATGAGAGATAATAAGGAGATTTGAAGAAAAAAAAGAAAAGGAAAACGAAGAAGAAGATTAGAATGGAGGTTGTGGTTTCATTTGCGTCATATCTTATTTATAAGGTTAGAGTTAGGTTTAGGGTCAAAGAGATTTGAAAAGAGAGACCGCTATTAATTAGAAATAAATGAAATGACGTTTCAGAAAATGAAGTTGGAAAATGAATGGAAAGAAATAAAGTAAATATGAACAAACTTTTAGAATTCAAATTTCAAAATAATCGTTTACTTAATAAATTTTGTTAACTCTAAACATACCGAAATTAACATCTTTTAAAGATTTAATTAACACACGATAAATGAAAATAAATTCTCCACCCAAATTTGTGTCATAAATTTAAAGAATATGTAGCATTAAGAAATCTTCATTTCTCCCTCTTTGTGATTAGATTAGAAATTAAACAACATGTTAACATTTCGATTTAATGTTTTACAAGGAATGTATTAACATGCATTCCAAAATATAATAGCATAAACAAGGTAATATAAACAGGTGTATGATAGATATGTACGTCTTTATCGCCACTTATAGTTTACATTCATAAATAAAAGGTATGAAAATAATCCACATAAGGAGGCGATGAATGTAAGAGTAAATTAGAAAAGTGAAGATGGAAAGATAAGTTATGTTGCAATAAAATCTAATAAAGTCTAATTGGAAAGAAAATAGTCAAGTGTAAATCTATTTTACCTCCTTTATCATCTCCTATTAATATTTAATTTAACAACGTATGAGATTTCAATATAAACTAGCATTAAATTTTGATCTAAAACATAAGTTTGAATTTAGGTATAAACATATATGTAGTAAACTAGCATTAAATTTTGTTTAACACAAAACGTGCATTTTTTTGTTAAATCTATTAATTGCAATCACTGTTTCTTTCCTTTTAATTGAAACATTTGAACTACATTAATTGCAATCACTTACAAATTTAGATTTTAAAACAGACAACTAAAATGCATGAAAAAAAATAGAAAAATTGTTTATACACAAGAGTACTAAATAACTTACTGAAATATATTATTTTCCTATTCTTGTAATCAATCTGTAAGTTAAAACACAGTTCAAATAAACATATATTTCTTTTTTTAAAATCAATCATTCTATTCTATATTTAAATGAAATTAGACCTACATTCATAAATGAAACATTCATTTATTTTATGTAAATGTTCTTTTTATTAAATCAAACTTTCCTTATTTTCACAAAACATAAGCTGCTTTTAATTACACCTATTAATTTACCATTAGTATTCTCTCTCCTATTAATTAGAAATTTTCAATTACATTCATTTCAGTTGATTTAGTTTCAAAATGGACTAAATGAATGTAACGAGAATTAAACAATTTTTCCTATTAACTTAAACATATTTACATTATTGGATACAAATAGTAATTACACATTTCTCACTAAATAATAGTTACTCATCTCTACAATCAATCTTTCAGCTAATAAACATATGTCTACTCCTTTACTAAACTTATTCATTTTTATTCTTTTTGATTTACACTCTTACTATTAAATCAACAATACCTTATGAAATTATTAACATAGGTTTCTATCTTTTTATTTCATAAATCATTGCCTTGTAAATAAAGTTTACATTTCTATACCTTTTATTATGTTGACACTACAATTATTGTCTTATTCCATATTAATGTAAAATTTATTTACGTTCAATTGCAATATATACATTTATCATAATATAAACTACAATAAATTGATCAAACATGATTTCCATTTTTATTCAAATCGATAGTCATATTATGATTGAAATTTTCATTGGTTACATCCTATTGAATTAACATTCTTCGATTACCAATTTAATCTACATTAATTGCACAAATTAAGTATAACAAATTTTATGAACTAAATAAATAGGTAACTTATAACCATTGTTACCCTTAACTTTTAATTACATTTAAAAGTTCATTAATTACAATAAATGTTCAAATCATCTATATAATTCTAATTTCATCTTTTATTTGTGTTAACTATTTTATTTCAATTATGCTGAGATTTAGTCACTTATACACAATTAATATTCCAATTCATTTATTTATATTGGTTTCAATTTTTTTTATTTTTTTTATTAAATCAATTGCCATTTAGGCATATAATTAACGTTTCTATTGATTTACATTCAAAAATTTCAGTTATTATCTTAACTTACATAAGGTAATGTTTAATTACATTTAATTGCTATTGATTAAATACATTGGTAACGAACAATAGTTGTCACCATTATACATTTTATAACATTTGTAAATTTATTCTTTAAATTTTACATCCCACTATAATCAATGCACACATTAATACAACACATATTATAATCCCTTATACAATACTGATCTTATTCAATTACCCTTAACTATCTATTTTATACAATAATTAAATGTTTACATTTGTTACTTATTAACTTTTTTTAACCAAGCATAGCATGTTTAAATACAATGAATTGGAATTTCATTAAGATTGTTGATAATTAACTTGTATTAGCATTGTTTCACTTTAATTTAGTTATTATTCCATTATTAAATTACAACATTTTATTTATTTCAATATTAACTCATAAAATATTATTAAATTAACAAACTTTAAACATCGAAAATTTATGGGTCGTTACACTCTCCCCCACTCAAAACTTTTCGTCCCCGAAAAGAAAAAGAAGGGAAAAGAAGAATTAAATAAACAATACGTCTTATTCAAAATATTAACTTTATAAACAAATAATTTAAAAAATTTATTACTTTAAATAAAATATACCCATTCATACCCATTAAATCTTTTATACTTAAATAAATAAAGTTTGGAAATCATTTAAAAAAAAATTCTAAGTCCAAAGTTTACGAAAAATTTCGGCAGAGTCTCATTTGTACGGAGAGGCTCGGGAGAAAATATAATATCAATATAACAAATATTTTCAAAATAATACATATCCAAACATGGGAAACAAAATAATAGCGCTATAAACTGTAATCCGAAAACTTACCTATTTTTCGGGCAATTTACGCTTAATTATGAAACCAAAAGCAATAGCAATTGCTTCCATAACCTGTATTTCACTTATATAATCCAAAAGGTTAACAATTATATAAAATGAAATATTTAAAGCTGTTTCAACTAATCAACAAACAAATCAATCAACCATCACTTGCAACAAGCATACAACCATCACAAAAAAATCAACATGCATCAATCATTCATTCATATCAAACAAAACAAATAGTTACTCGGGTTCAAAACTTTAAATTGTACGGAAAGAAAAACAAACTACTAAGCATACCCTTCACTCAATAGTCTTAGGTGAAACTAAATAGATTATTCATACCTTCCAAACAGATTTTAAAGTATCCTTGCCCAAACTACCATAATCTAAACGAACAACAATCTCAACCAATAGATTAAGTTTATTCTTATTAATTCCATTCATACTTTTGTTGTTTGATTTCTTTTTCATTCATATAATGGCTTATCTTTTTATTTTACATTTTATTTCTTACAGTTTTCATTTATCCATATATGCAAATTTCTTTTATTTGCATTACATTCATTTATTTATTGCTTAATTTCACTTATTTACAGTATTCGTCTTTCTACTTATTTTTAAAATAAATAACTTTATCATATACTTAAGTCTATAATTACTTACTTACAACATTTATCTCTATCATATTTTATTATAGTAAGATCTTCATTATAACTTAAGTCTATACAATAACAACATCAATCCTTATTTATTAAAGATTTTTATTGAATACTCCATTACTTCAAATTTATTACTTGTATAATATTCTGTTTAAATTTCTTATAACATTTTAACTTTTTATAGATGGTAAGTTATATATATGTTTTTAAGAAATGCAAATGAAACTTATACAAGATTTACCTCATCTTTTAATTTAAATTAAATGTTCAATAATTACATCTTTGGTTTATAAATTACAATTTCAACTTTCTTTAAATTTTATTTATAACTTAGCATTTATCTCTTATTTCAATTAAAGGTTCCAATTTATAAATTAGTTACAACCCATTTCCTACAAAAAATTAAAACTATTGATTAACGAAAACTGAAGAACTAAATACCAGGTTAAATTTCAAATCATTTTAGAATAATAGATAAATATATACTTACAACTTATCTATATCCAAGTATATTTAAAGAAATTTAAAATTCACTTTTTTTTATCAAAATAAATTTGTAGTAAAACTACTACAATGGCCTTCCCACTTCGAAACTCGAAAATGAATCTCGATGATGCGTGCACTCATCACCGAAATTATTTTCCAGCGACAGAGAGGGGAGTACAACTTTTTTTCTTTCCAGAATTTCTTTAAAACCATACTTTCAAATTATATTCAAATATTTATATCAGAAAATATTTCTAAATACTATTATTATATTTCAAAATCCTTTGAAAGCAATTTTTTCAAAATCCCGGAATTAAGTTTTAAATTTTCAAATTTTCATTGATTTTATATTCAATCTTATTTTACCTATTTTTTATAAATTTTATTCCTAACAACCAATATATTGCAACCAAATATAATCTTTATAAAAATTTATTTTACAGATATAGAAAATATAATAGGCAAAATTATTTCATTCACCTATATTAAAAACAAATATTGTATCGGTCTGCCCTATTAAGTGTTTAAAAATCCCTATTGATGTCATAGCGTCCCATGCATCAACCAGAATTTATAAATACAAAACGGAACAGATTAACACAATATTAAAACCTTTTTATAACACTAACAAATACGCTCTCTCATATATATACACTCAGCGACTCCCATAGGGTATTACTACCCTATTAATAAAGAGTCAAACCCCATAAAGCTAAGGTTTATCGCTAAACCAAAGCTCTGATACCAGATGTAACGTCCCGCCTTTTTGCACACTTTAAATCGACACACGTGCCCATTCAAACCGTACGGAAGGGCGGATTGTTATGTGATAAATAAGAAAAACAGAGAATAAATAAAATAAAACAGAATCTCACAGCGGAAGGTTAAAATGTAATAATCAATATATAGTTCATAAAACTGTTTACAAAACATTTGCTTCTTCTTTATATAATAAATATCAGAGTTCACATAATAATAAATATCAATGCAGTGAAATTAAATGGTGTAGTGGAATAATATAGTAGATAATAGTAATACAAATCTTCGTCTTCATCCTCCAGAGCTAAATCTTCAAATCCTGAAACGTTTGGACTGACCCGAGCGAATTGAAAAGACAAAACACTCGAGTCAGAACTAAAAGATCTTATGTAAGTTAAATTAACAGAAATAAATATGAGTGCAGTAACTCAAGAGATGCTCGGGATTTACATCTCCTAAGGATCCGTTAAACTATTTACTATGTAGTATATTGCGCTATTATAATAGTGTCTAATTGTAAAATAAACTTACTTTTTCCTTACCATTAAGGGGTTACCCATATAGCCCTTAACACGTAATAGTCCCAGTAGTCCATCAAATATCATAGTCCCTCCTAATCGGGAAGCCACCAGAGGATACCACACAGGCTACGGGAGAAATCCAAACTCGTACAAGGCGCGATAGGGTAGATGACACGGCACAACTAGGCAATGCCAGGGTAGATATACCAATTACACTTCCGGGTCGGTGGTAACGCGTAGCGCGCAGCTACCGCCCACCTCGGACAAACTCCCCCAAATCAAAGAAATCAAAAGTGAAGGTGGCCACCGAATCAATCCAAAGTCAGAGTATAGTATCGAAGGGAAGTGTCCGATCAAAGGTGCAACCTTATTAACCCATCAATCGCTCCTGTTTTAGCCACCTTATGCCAACTCACGGGAATTGGGTCCACGTATTTACCTTAAAGGAAACGCCGCCACAAACCTACTTCATTTTGGAATCTCCACCGCGTACACGGTTGTTAAAGTGGTTTTCGGAGTTGGCAGAGAGTATGACAACTTTCGATCCCGGTCTATTCAACAACCAAACGTTATTATAACACCGCGGCCTTTAAAAATAGTTTATACTATAAAACCAGAATATAATTGTCCATTTCAAAACCCATAAATACGATATCATTTCCATTTCCAAAACAACTCATTTGATATTATTTTTATAAAACCCAATTCAATAACATCATTTCTTTCAAATATATTTATTTTCCAAAATCATACTGCTTTAAAATTTATAATATCTGGAAACCAAACATTTGAATTATAACTTTCAAAACATAATACTTTGAAATTCATAGCTTTAAAACCATACTTCTAAAACTTGAATGGTTTGGATATTCAAACAGTATATAGAATAAAATAGTTTGAATTTAAAATTACTTTATAAAATAATTTCCACGACTTCACAATTTTATTCATTTAAAATTTTAGGTCTAAACCCATTAAATTTAGATTCACTTTTAGTTTCAATAAAACACTTCGATTTCAATATATTCAAACTTCGAGTACTTAAAATTTTCAAACTAAGTTTGGAAATCCTATTTGACAATTTATGGTCCTATTATTTAGTTTGAAACATTCACAAAATAAATCCATAAATAAAACTCAAATTTCTAACAATTAAATATTTCCTTCACTTTATTTATACTAGAAATATTCACTTTATTTATCTTGAATAAAATTCCAGTTATAAATATTATACCTTTAAAATTTCCAATTTTATTAAGTTTACATCAACTTACGGAGTTTAATTTTTAAATAAGCCCAATTCCAAATAAATTTCCAATTTATCTTCCAATCTTAATTGAATTGAATCATTAGAACTCTATATATATATAATATCTTAAACCTGTACTTAATCATGTAATATAAATTATCAAACTCCATTATTCAACTTATTTATTTATATTCAACAGATTTATACGTAGCTTAAATTCAAAATTTAACTATATATATATATATAAAATAATATTTATAAAATATCAAAATTTAATAAACCGTATCCTATCCAAACCATAGAAATCAGTTTCAAAATAATTATAAATATACCGACGGTGTCTGTATAAAATTTTCTATCCTATGGTCAAGTGATACGGATATTTATCATTTCAATCCGTAATTTAAAAATAAAAATGCGGTTGTATATCATTTCAAACCGCAATCTCGAATGAAATGAAAATGCATAATAACTTGCAGTTTATATAATATAGAACACATCATCCATTCACCTAATATCAATCATCAGCCAATTTATTGAAATCATCATCAATTTAAACAAACATCAATAGAGCATATAAAATATAACAGGTATCAACGAACAGTTTATATTCAAAAAAAAATTAATAACTGTTTAACTAGCAATTTATATGCAAAAATAAATAAATTTAACTGTCAATTTATATGCAATAATAAAACTAAATAAAAATTTAATTTAAATAAATGCAATCTAACTGAGATGATGAATAAAATATGCCAAACAGTCATAAATGAATTTCTACTCATATCATAAATCAATTTAACAAACATAAGAAATTTTAGAAGTTGTGAGTGGGTTAAAACACTCACCTTTTGAATTTAAATTGAATTTAAATCCAATTTAAACCCAAAAATTTGACCGTCTCCAAATTCGCCCAAACCAGCGTCAAAGTGTCCGAGATCTCAATACGAACCTAGCGGAGAAAACCGCGTGTGAAACGGAGTTCGTATGTATGAGTTATGATTATTAGAACTAATTGAAATCGAGATTTACAAAAATAAATTAAACAAAAATAAAATACCATGCCACATCCACTCTTCCCACGTGAAAAACGTGTATGCTGCTTCTTTATTGCTCGCTTTGTTCCATAGTTTTTCTTTTATTTCGATTTACTTTAATTTTCCTCCTTATTATATGAATGTATGTATTTTTAAAAGGTTTGGAAAAAAAGATTTGAAAAAGAAGAATTGAAAAAGAAACGGATTAAAATAAGAACTGAAAATGGAAGAGAAGATCTAGATTTGAAAAGAAAGAAGAAAGTTTGAAATAGAATAAAATTTGAAGAAGAAGAATATTTGAAGAGGAAGGAAAAATTAAAACGAGAGATAATAAGAAGATTTGAGGGGAAAAAAAAGGAAAAAGAAGAAGAAGATTAGAATGGAGGCTGTGGTTTCATTTGCGTCATATCTTATTTATAAGATTAGAAATAGGTTTAGGGTCAAAGAGATTTGAAAAGAGAGACCGCTATTAATTAGAAATAAATGAAATGACGTTTCAGAAAATGAAGTTGGAAAATGAATGGAAAGAAATAAAGTAAATATGAACAAACTTTTAGAATTCAAATTTCAAAACAATCGTTTACTTACTAAATTTTGTTAACCCTAAACATACCGAAATTGACATCTTTTAAAGATTTAATTAACACACAATAAATGAAAATAAATTCTCCATCCAAATTCGTGTCATAAATTAAAAGAATATGCAGCATTAAGAAATCTTCATTTCTCCCTCTTTGTGATTAGATTGGAAATTAAACAACATGTTAACATTTCGATTTAATGCTTTACAAGGAATGCATTAACATACATTCCAAAATATGATAGCATAAACAAGGTAATATAAACAGGTGTATGATATATATGTACGTCTTTATCGCTACTTATAGTTTACATTCATAAATAAAAGGTATGAAAATAATCCACATAAGGAGGCGATGAATGTAAGAGTAAATTAGAAAAGTGAAGATGGAAAGGTAAGTTATGTTGCAATAAAATCTAATAAAGTCTAATTGGAAAGGAAATAGTCAAGTGTAAATCTATTTTATCCTCTTTATCATCTCCTATTAATATTTAATTTAACAACGTATGAGACTTCAATATAAACTAGCATTAAATTTTGATCTAAAACATAAGTTTGAATTTAGATATAAACATATATGTAGTAAACTAGCATTAAATTTTGTTTAACACAAAACATGCATTTTTTTGTTAAATCTATTAATTGCAATCACCGTTTCTTTCCTTTTGATTGAAACATTTGAACTACATTAATTGCAATCACTTACAAACTTAAATTTTAAAACAGACAACTAAAATGCATGAAAAAAAATAGAAAAATTGTTTATACACAAGAGAAATAAATAACTTACTGAAATATATTATTTTCCTATTCTTCTAATCAATCTGTAAGCTAAAACACAGTTCAAATAAACATATATTTCTTTTTTTTAAATCAATCATTCTATTCTATATTTTAATGAAATTAGACCTACATTCATAAATGAAACATTCATTTATTTGATGTAAATGTTCTTTTTATTAAATCAAACTTTCCTTATTTTCACAAAACATAGGCTGCTTTTAATTACACCTATTAATTTACCATTAGTATTCTCTCTCCTATTAATTAGAAATTTTCAATTACATTCATTTCAGTTGATTAAGTTTCAAAATGGACTAAATGAATGTAATGAGAATTAAACAATTTTTCCTATCTAACGGTAACTTAAACATATTTACATTATTGGATACAAATAGTAATTACACATTTCTCACTAAATAATAGTTACTCATCTCTACGATCAATCTTTCAGCTAATAAACATATGTTTACTCCTTTACTAAACTTATTCATTTTTATTCTTTTTGATTTACACTTCTACTATTAAATCAACAATACCTTATGAAATTATTAACATAGGTTTCTATCTTTTTATTTCATAAATCATTGCCTTGTAAATAAAGTTTACATTTCTATACCTTTTATTATGTTGACACTACAATTATTGTCTTATTCCATATTAATGTAAAATTTATTTACGTTCAATTGCAATATATACATTTATCATAATATAAACTACAATAAATTGATCAAACAGGATTTCCATTTTCATTCAAATCAATGGTCATATTATGATTAAAATTTTCATTGGTTACATCCTATTGAATTAACATTCTTAGATTACCAATTTAATCTACATTAATTGCACAAATTAAGTAAAATAAATTTTATGAACTAAATAAATAGGTAACTTATAACCATTGTTACCCTTAACTTTTAATTACATTTAAAAGTTCATTAATTACAACAAATGTTGAAATCATCTATATAATTCTAATTTCATCTTTTATTTGTGTTAACTGTTTTATTTCCATTATGCTGAGATTTAGTCACTTATACACACTTAATATTCCAATTCGTTTATTTATATTGGTTTCAATTTTTTTTTTTTATTAAATCAATTGCCATTTAGGCATATAATTAACGTTTCTATTGATTTTACATTCAAAAAATTTCAGGTATTATCTTAACTTACATAAGGTAATGTTTAATTACATTTAATTGCTATTAAATACATTGGTAACGAACAATAGTTGTCACCATTATACATTTTATAACATTTGTAAATTTATTCTTTACCTTTTACATCCCACTATAATCAATGCACACATTAATACAACACATATTATAATCCCTTATACAATACTGATCTTATTCAATTACCCTTAACTATCTATTTTATACAATAATTAAATGTTTGCATTTGTTACTTATTAAATTTTTTTTGAACCAAGCATAGCATGTTTAAATACAATGAATTGAAATTTCATTAGGATTATTGATAATTAACTTGTATTAACGTTATTTCACTTTAATTTAGTTATTATTCCATTATTAAATTACAACATTTTATTTCTTTCAATATTAACTCATAAAATATTATTAAATTAACAAAATTTAAACATCGAAAATTTATGAGTCGTTACAAATTGGTTCTACTAACTAGTTATGTTGAAATTGTACTTCTTCTTTTTGTAAGAAAAGAGAACTTATATTTTAATGATATTTATATCGAAAAAAAGGAACCTAATTAAATACAAATAATATTAGTCTTAAAAGTTATAGGAAAGGCATAAGCCTTAAAGTGGGAAATTTACAGTAAATTATGTTAAAACCGGAGAAATGAATTAAAAAGGGGAAATCTAATAACTTGATTTGGAAGTAAGTGATAGATTAGTTGGTTGGTTTAGAAAAGGGAATACATTTCCATAGTTTAATATTGTAAGAATAACGATAAACATAATTGCAAGAATAAAAGCAAGAAAAATTAAACTAGTGTAAAATAGAGTCATTACTACATTGCATTACCCAAAAATTAAAAAACAATAAAAGAAATATCTTGCAGTTACGGGTTACTATTTATAGCATTATTTAGTATTAAAATATGGAAATGGATTTTTAGCACAGTTTTTATAACCAACCAAATAGAATAGAACTACTTCCAAGAATAAAAGAGAATAACGTGAAGCGTTAAAGAAATTAAAGATGCAATAATCAAGTTAATTATTTGACAAGATTAGAAACAACAAATAGAAAATGTGACTAGATCTGCATTTGTTGCCTAGATAATAGAGTAAAAAGTAAAGCAGTTATTATGATAAGTAACTTTTGACAGTTGGACGTAGTCCCAAGTTATGGCTGTTATATAATATAAGAGAACTAAAGAAAATTTAGTATCATAATAAAAGAAGACAGATTATGAAAGAGACACTTGCAATTCCATTTATAACATGTAGGTTATAAAAGAAAGAAAAGAATATAAAAGTGATAATTGCTAGTATAATTGTAACACATAGGTTATAATTAAAAAGAAAGAAATAGAAGAGGCTTATTTTATCAAACTTAAATCTTGGATTAAGTTAATAAGCAAAAATAATAGCAATGGCCCGTACCGGCAGCATTCCCTTTCAGGTCTAGTACTGATGGTCTTACACGTGGGTGGGGCTGGCATGCTGATTAGGGTAAATAAGTAGCCAAAAGAATAAGAAAAGTAAACAAAATACATAATAAAAGATTAGACCAGGGTCTAATAAAATAGTAAGGTGCGTTTGGAGTAGCCCAAAGAGAATATGGATAAAGAGCCTAATGAAGCAGCTCATCGTAGATTTTTAGTACATAAAGAGCACGTCTAACTTAGTTATTTTAAGCTAGAAGGAAGTGCGAGAATTCAACGGGACGTGAGGATACTCTAGGATGGCCCTCTGGGGTAGACCTAACAAAGCTGTACCCCCGGAGGCAGGTCTGTAGGTGTTCCATCATGAGAGTATGCCTTGACTTCTTTTGCATTGTAGGCCTGATGAAGCGGACCTTTGTAGGGAGTCAAAAGGTTGATGATAGAGTAGGATATTCGTATGACACCGTCCTCTAGTTTACGAGTAATTTATAGTGGGCAGGACCCATAAGAATAACTGTATGTAGATACAAGCCATCATCAGTCAGAGGGAGTTCGGAAAAGACAAGAGTTAAACCAACAGGCCAATGATTATTTCACTATCGAGACATTGGATGAGGGGCACAACCAATTGGATGTTTAGACTGTGTGCAGTAGGGCACAACCACTTATCTCTTGAAAGGTCTTTTGATTAGTTGGGGGCCTGCGTGGGGCCATAGCCACGGTGAAAAAAGGGAGAAGCCAAGTAGAATATCTATATTGTAGGCTTAATGAAGCGGACCTTTACAGATATAGAAAATCCTTGACTGTGTTCTGTACAAGGTAGACCCTGTTGACGGAGCTCAGGGAGTAGACAGAATGATTATGTTTAGTCCTCAATGTATGCACTGGGTTGTACATTGTGGATGTCCAAGCAATAGCGTGAATCGTTACGGACGCAGTTTTACGTTTTCCTAGCAGGCGATGGAACATCTCTATTATAGGCCTCATGAAGCTGTCCTTTACAAATGTAGTTAAAGATCGCTTTCATAGCAAGACGATGAAGCCCTTTTCGAGGAGGATACAAAAGTTACTATGGGTAGTACCTAGGATCGATGCGGTCTTTGGGCATGTAGCTACATATATATTTTGGTTATTAGGTCGTAATCCACTAAGGAGTAAATGGGTACGATTAACACACCAAGGCGAGAGTATTATAAACCCAATAAACCTAATATAACAGAAAATGGAAATAGAATGGTATATTTATAATTATGCTTAGAAGTGTATAATTTGTCAGTTCACCAGAATTTTAGTTCTGACCCCCTCCTCATATCATCCCATAGGTTAGATAAATTGTAGAGATTTTCCAGCTTTGAGACACTTTTTTAGAAAGTGTTATTACCTTGGTGAGTGTTTACTACTATATTTTAGTCAGTTTCGCTATGAGATATTTATTTAAGCTCTCATATATTTATCTTTGCTTACTTACAGGGTACGGGATCCAACTCGGGCTTCAATCGACTTGAGTTTGGCATTTTTATGAGAAATCCAAATCCACTGGAATTCATGTTGTTACAGAATGTTCCTTGGGGAATCTAATCTCTAAACATTACTTAAGCCAATATGTTAAATCTAGAAGACTTTACTTCGAAAAGGCGTCAATTTTTAAATCTTCAAAATTAGCGGGATATTGTTTTCTTAGAGATTTACAAAAACTTCACATGGAACATCCTTGTCTCAGCTTCTATTTCCTTGGTGATGAGAAAGAAAAGCTACTTAAGGAGATGCAGACATTCCATACTAAAATAATTTGCAGTAGTGACAGCCCTCTAGTCGGGGAATGGGTTTATAGCAAATAGCCACGGGTTATTACTCCAAAAAGTGTAAATATTCCTTTTGATTCGACAATTATTCTTTCTGTATTTCATTAAATAAAGTTAGATGTTTCTCATCTTTAGATATAAAACAAATTTCTATTGTTCCTTTTAGTTTCATGGTTACTTGAGTTGTAATCTCTTATTGTAGTAATAAAAAAATGATCATTTTAGTTTTGACTTTATTCTTTTTCCGCTTTATTTAAATAGGAATTACAGTTATCTACAATGCCACTCTCATTAGACTCAGCATCTCGCTTTATTAATCTTAAGGATAAGCTATTAGCCAAACTTGAAAAGAGTAAACCTCGTGAAGATACTTTACATGCTCGTTTTCAAGGTAATACCGAAGCTTTAAGATGGCATTAAAAGATTCTTACTTTAGAAAACAATTATTAGAAATCTCAAGAATTAAATTTCCAATTTAGAAGCAGATATTTATAGTAAAAATGAAGCAATTTCCACGCTGAAGCGTCAAATTTAGTCAAATCATTCAATCGACTTCGATCACAAAATGTCAGAACTTCTCCAACAAATAAGCGATTTGGAGATGAAATAAAAGGATAGTCAGGCTCAGTGTCATTGGCAATTGTTATGGGGAATAATATCTCGAGTATTGATTTATCAGTTCCTCATGCTACTCCATCTGCTATTTGTTAACAAGAAATCTTGTCAACACTCCAGGAGTGTGATAAGGAATGAAAATTATCCTTTAGGCTAGTAAAGTAGGAAGGCTTGTATGAATCCTTCTTGATTTTCCTTTTGAATAGTCTTTAACAGACAGAAGTTATCTCAATCGACCTTTTGACTCAGTCGAAAGTGTTGGCTTTTGTGCTTAATGACCTTTCGACCCAGTTGAGTCAGTATGGATTCTCTTTCGAAAGCTTTCCTTTTTGAAATAGATGGAATACCTTGGATAAGGTTCCTTTCAATTGGATTCGACCTTTTCGAAAGCCTTGGTTATTGATTAGCTGGGACTTTATCCAAGAACAGGTTCCGACTCTATCGAAAGCGAGGTGGTTTAGGTGTTAATACTTGATCCAGAAATCTAGGATAAAGGTTTCAACTCCGTTGAAAGCTATAGACTCAATTATCGTTGGTCTGGATTGAGTATCTCAACTTGGGAATGGTTGGAATTAGGTTACGGCCTTGTCAAAAGCTGGACCTCTTGATTTCTTGTATTAATCAATGGTTTCAGTAGACTAAAGCTCAGTTTCGACTATGTCGAAAGGAGAGAATAAGGGGAAGGCTATATTAAGTATATAAAATGAAGTTATTTGGATATAGGAGGTTCCGACTGTGTCGACAGGAACGTTTCCTACTCTGATACTATCAACAACCCTTCCAAAGGGTTCTTTTCCTACTCTTCCATCCACATAAAGCATGGAGGATTCTTGCCTTTTTCGAAGTTCTTATCCACGTTCCTTTCTTATCTCGGGACTGCTTCGATCCAATTGTCGCCTAATGTTCATACCTATCTCTTATCTTTGGAAATGATGGCACTAGAATCTTGACTTCCCACCTTAATGCTGAAGTGTTGAACTACTTGACCTGGCTAGTCAAGCTTAGCAATCTTAACAGTCGGATATACAGAGCCAATCCCCAGAAGAAGCTGATATCAGATGGTGTTAATAAGTTTAGAGACTAGGAAAACCAATTTTTTTTGTCAAGTTGTTGTCAATCATCAGCGGGACTTTCGCCTCCTGTCGTAAGTCTTGATTTTTATTATCTTCCCTTATTTAATGTTTTTCTCTTGCTTAAACTCTGCTTTTGTCAAGTGCCTATGTTAAAGAGCTTAATTATGATGATAAGAGAATAATCGAATCCCTGATTGCAGCCTAAAGCCAAGTTGGGAGCAGATGGACGTTGTTGACTCCTACAAATTTACGAAAGCACTCTCTTCTACCGATAGGCCAAAGGATACTAGGCACTCCTTCATCTATTAAACATACCTCCCGAGGCTAACGCTCCCTCTCTTAAGGAGAACCATCAACTTTCTCTCCTATGTCACCCACTTGTGCTAACCACACCAGTATGTGAAGAACACTGCACTAGTCATGAATTTTTGTGTCGCTTTTTCAATTTATTTCTTTAACATACAATTTGCTTGGATTCTTTTTAGTTGCTCCTCAACTTACAATGTCGGTTAGTGGTGCCGGTCCTCTTCCTACAACTTTTGGAGCATCATCTGTTATTTAATCTCTTGCTAAAAGTAAGAGGTTATTCAAAAGGAAATTGGCACCATCATCTGAAATAGAGCCACCCAAGAAGGTTGCTAAAGTTGTTGAAGTAGAGGAAGAGCAAGATCCATCTCTTGATAAAGCTCCGAAGAGCCCAATCGTAGAAGCTTCTAAAGAAATACTGGGGCAGACCCAACTGTGACCGACCCTCTTTCTCACATTTCCATTTCTGATTCTCCAACCGCACTCGAATAAATGCAACTGGCTCTGCAGACTAAAGAAAATTCCTTCAAAGCCATCGTCTTCATCCTCTTCTTTCATTAATTCTAAAGAAACAACCGAGTCTATCTTGGAATCTAAATCTATCACCTCTATCCACCTACCTTCAATTATCTCTGATTTGGCGGGACATTACCATTCATTGATAGAGCAACAATTATTGGTGAGTTTTACCTTAATTAACTTTGTTATTACTAGTTTTCTCTAAATCTCTAACTTGCCTTGCGTTTTCTTCTTTTAGATTTCTAAGAATTGGTTAGTATTGAATGAGCAAGCAGTAAACTCTTTTGTTGAGTCCTCTGAATTTAGAGAGGAAATTTCTTCTCTTAAGAACCAAGTATCCTCTCTTTCTTTGGCTAAAGATAAAGCAACTACAGAACTGGAAAACTAGGAAATTCTCTTGCCCAAGAAGAAACTGATCTCCTAAAAGAGCGAAGGGCTTGTCAACTTTTTACCGATGAAAAATTTGCTATGGAGCTAGCTCTAAATGATTCTGATGAGGAGAAAGCCCACATAGTGGAAAACAACACTTAAGGTGAAGTTAAAGAAAAACAGAGCCTCCTTGAAACTCGTTGTCGATACGATCACTGACGCTAAGCATCGAGTATCTAAATTTATTAGTACCACTATCGGGCAAATAATGGTGCATTCCTATCAGAATCCTGCATGCTTGCTTATGTTGATAATTTTATTAAGTTCCCTGACTTGAGGTTCCCCTCGCTTGACTCTGCCCTGGTTAATGGAGTAATGGGCAAGATCAATCAAATAAAGCAAAGGATTGAGCCTGCAAAAGAGGAGGAAATCGATGGCTTCAAGATTCTTTCCTTTGACGTCCCATCTTTTGAAATTGAATCAGATTATGAAAATGAGGGTGACAAAAATGAAGTTGTCGAGGAAGAAGGCGATGATAATGATGGCGATGATAATTATGATGATAACAATGACAATGACGATAATGACTACGCCGATGGTGGTCGAGGCTTAGGTGGAGATGGTGGAGATCATACCGAAGCCTCCGATAAAGATTGAAATGACAACACAAAGGCTTCTGAAAAAGAACCATCACCTCCTTTAGCTACCCTGCCTGAATCTGTTAGGCCTTCGGCTCCCTAAGAGGATGAGCCTGTTCCATTAATGTTGAAGAGCCGAAGGAGAAAGAGCATGCTTCCTAGACCTCTGTCCTGGTATCATAGATATGGGATTCTCTATTTAAATATCTTTCTCTTCGAATGTAATAATAGTGTAAATCGTTCATTTAGATAAGGAAAAAGACCATCCTCCTATATAAAAAACTTGAGACAAAACAAGCTGAAATAGACAAGTTATATAGGGAGTTAGACAACCAAATACGGGAGCATAATGTACTTCCTGAAAAGTATCATTGTCTCGATAGAAGTGCCTCGGTGCTTGGATCTTTTAAACATCAGAAGGATGTCCCCTTGTTAAAGAGAGCACGCCTCCAATAGAACGCTCTCTTAAAAGAGAACTGGGAGTTAGTCACACTATTTTGGATGATAATTGAAGAAAGGGACATTCTAATCAACTTTGTATATAAGGCTTATTGTAGACATTCAATAATTGATTTTTCACACTTAGTGAACTTAGTGGGGGTTTACTTAGACGTTTTCATAAGAGATACTTAGATGAATTCGGATCCAACCGACACCCTGGAGCTTGTTGGAACTTACTAAGGGTCTAGCCGATTCCTAGGATCTCCCGCTTGAAAAGCTTAAGTTTTATAAGAACAAATTTGTATCTGGGTTGTTTTTCAAGTATGTTTCTTATGAACCGGATGAGTAGTTGTAAATATACAACAGTGTATTGATTTATAAATTTTTGTTTTATTTTCGTTCTTTATGCTTAGCTTCATTTTATTATATTATCGTAGAGTGACTGTTCACTAAGTCGACTTGTTTCTAGCTACCACTTAGGCCAATATGTTAAACTGGGAAGGTTTTATCTTGAAAAGGCATCAATTTAAAATCTTTGAAATTGGAGAGATATTTTCTATGATATGATTTGCAAAAATATACTATGAATGTCCTCGTCTCCGCTTTAACTTTCTTGGTGATGAGAAAGAAACACTTCTTAAGGAGATTAGAACATTTCACTCTAAGTTAATTTATGGTCGTGGTAGTCCTTTGGCCAGGAAGTGGGACTATAGCAAATATCCACCAGTTATCACCCCAAAAGGAGTCAATATCCTTTTGGATTCAACAGTCATGCTTTTATCTAAATCGTTACATAATGTTAGAAAAGTAGTTTCTCAACTTTGAATATATACCAATTGTTTGTTGTATTTTTTCAACTTCGTTGTTGTTTGAGTTGTAATCTATACTTATAATAATAATAAAAAATTATCCTATTTTTGACTTTATTTTGTTTCTTTTTGTTTAAATAGGAGCTATAGCTATCTATGTTTCTCTCCCTTTTGATTTGTTATCACGCATTGCTAACCTTAGGGGGAAACTATTAAAGTCAAGTGGAATGAGTGAACTCAGCGATGACATTTTACTGGAACGCTTTGGTGGCAATGTTGTGGCCTTGAAATGGAACGAAAAATGCTTTGTTAAAAAAACCATTGCTAACAAACAGAAGATTCAGATTGCCCGTATTGAGACCGAAATAAAAAACAAAGATGAAATGATTCTATCCTAAAGTGACAGATAAATTCTACTCCTTCAATCAACTTCGATCATATGATGTCAAAGCTTATTCAACAAATCTGTGATTTGGAGTTGAAATTGAAGGACAGTCTGGCACAGTGTGAATTGCTAGAATTCATTATGGGAGACAACATAACAAGTATTGCCTTACCGACACCTCATACCACTCCCTAGGTTTCCAGAACCACACGGTCAAATACTCTTGCTGTTAAAAAAATTTCCACATTAATTAACCCTCCCCCAGGCTTGGATGAGAATGCTATGTGTAACTGGTGCAGGAGAGTTTAAGTTTGAAATAGCTAGGTATTTTGATGAGCAAAAATGAGTGAAGTATTCTCAGAATATAAAAGAGTATGCCGACAAAGGTAAAAAACTCGAACGTGATAAGTACTTCCTCCAAAAGCGCGTAACAGAGTTAGAAAAGGATAATAATACCCTAAGAGGCAAAAACGGAGCTTTCAACCATGCTCTAAAAACTAATATTAATGCAATCGATGACGCAGATATGGTCAGGAAGAGGGAAAAGAAACTCAAAGAAATTCTCTGCACTGTAATTCGTCACATAATTGATCCTTCGGTCATTGAGAACTTAGCAAAGCCACCCAAGACTTATGATATATCTGTATTTTTGAAATGCATAAACTTATTTTGTGTACATGAAAATAACTTCATAGTTTTGTAAATTATTTTCATGACTTATGTAGATCATATAAATTTTGTAAATTATTTTCATGACTTATGTAGATCATATAAATTTTGTAAATATCACCTAATTTGTAATCTTCTTCTGTAATGTTACTTCTGAAATGCTTTTTGATAGCTCATCCGTTACTTCCGTATTTTCTGAATCTTTCATTTCCCATTACTATGCTGAATTCCATGAAAAATATGATGCAAACAATATTTCTAGTAGTTGGCTTGAAATTAACATACCAGTCTTTGTATATGATTTGCTAAAATTAACAAATTATCTTGTTAATTGCTTGAAAATTGCATGAAACATCTAAATCCCCATCTTTAATTGGAGAGATATTTGAGGATTTAACTTCAACCATTTGCCTAAAATATCTGAAATTTGTTGATAGGAAATCCTGCCTTATCACAAGGGTATGAACATTAGATAGTAATTTTTCAAGAGATAGTTAATAAGGAGATAAATCTAGAAATCATTGTCTGAATATTTTGTAACAGAATCCCGGAGACCCATTCTCGGGCTTTAATGATATTTTAAAACTTATAAATTAGAGACCCAAATTCGGATGTTAACAGAAACTTATAATAATGATCTTGTTGAGAATATTTTTGACGCAGATTCGGCAAATTTTGATAGATAATTAATCCATTATCGAAACTTTACGCCCGATTAGGGCTAAAATAAGTAATAATCTATATACCAAGATTTAGGTATACAAGGATTGTTAGTAATCGATAAAGATCTAAAAAACAGATTCGGGTATTAATAAATGAAGTTCTGGAATGAATGTCAGGTATTAACTGAAGAAATTCAGATACGAAAGACCCGAAACCTAGATTAGGGTATTGATGAAATTTAGATACGAGAGACCGAAAACCCAGATTTGGGTATTAATAAGTAGAGCATTGTTCTACTCCTTCGATATGTGAACTCTTCAGGTCTTTTATAGAAGATATTTGATTAGTTACCTCTTGAGCTTGGAAATCTTAGTCCATAGCTGGAAATGCCTTTTCCTCAAGCTTGAACGTCATAGTTCATGATTTTGTGAGCCTCGTCTCAGGCATAGACATCTTATTGCATTGCCGAATGTGCCTCCTCTTGGGCTTGGAAGTCTTAGTCCATTATAGAATGAGCCTTTTCTTGGGCTTGGACATCTTAATCCATTGTTTGATGGACCTATTCTTGGCCTAGACGTCTTAGTCCACTATTGTCCCGTGCTCTTGGTTAGCTCATCCTAAGGGCAGGAACCAAGGACTTACCCGACCTCTCTCTAGGAGGCGCCCTACCCTGGCCCTTGTATGGCATGGACAAGGCTTGTTCGGTGCTCTACTCTGGCCATCTTATGGCACGGATAAAGGCTTACTTTGTCCTCCCTCCAGGAGGTGCCTTACCTTGGCTATAACGTGGCGTAGATAAGGGCTTGTTCACTACTTTACCCTAGTCATCTTATGGTGCGGATAAAGGCTTTCTCCGTCCTTCCTCAAGGAGGTGTCCTGACCAGACCAAAGGCACGGCTAAGGGCTTGTCCGGTGATTTAATTGGCCATATTATGGCACGGCTAAAGGCTTACCTGCCCTTCCTCCATTAGGTGCTTTGCCCTAGCAACTCAGCGTAGACAGTGGCTTTCCTAACATCTTAGGTAGAATACCATCTTAGGTAATATCCAAATATAAGGAGCATTTCACTCCCAACCTGGAATCTATTTATGAAAAGTAGCTCTTTGTTGACTTTTTCTCAAATTCTTTTTACAAATTCATGAATCTTTCCTTGTCGGAAGGAATTTTTGATCATCCCCTCCAAGGCTTTGCGATGTTTGGACGTTCGTTCGTCATATGGTAGTAGCAATAGGATCCTCCTAGATTCCATCCATGTTTTGGCTTTTTCTTTTGTGACGGCCAATAGTTAAGCTCATCCTTAGTTAGCAAGTACACATTCTCCACGGATGTTGTTAAATTGCATTCTTTGGCAAGTCTAGATTTGAAGCTTGATTCTTGAGGATGGCTTTTTGATTTTTTGTTCCTTGGCCTTATTATTTCATTCTCTTCAATCGCTTTTCTTTTAACCACCCTTTGAATTTCTTGAGTTGGAAGTGTTTTTGCTGTAGTTGGTTGCCATTTATGTGCAAAGGCATTGTAATCATCCATCATTCCTTTCTCAAAGATGGTGCCTTTGGAATATTGTTGGATGGTTCTTTTCATTTGATTAAATAAATTGTCACTTCCATTTTTTCTTTCCTAATGCAAAGATAGGGGTGAGGCCAACATGAAATGGGTTTATGCTCCATGTCATAGGATTGTATGATTCCGCTTTTTTCTTGTTTATAATTCTTAGAACCTTTGCTCTTCATCTTGGTCCGAATCCTTCATGATTATTGGGGAGAATCTTTTCAAGTGTGGTTCGGATGACCCTTGTTCAGATCTCTTAATTCTTCTATCCATGACTAAACCGAAGTAGATGAACTTGAGATAGGGTTGAGTAGGGTAAGAGAATAGTAGTGTTGGGAGTTTAACCAAGTCGAAGGTTTAAGCCCTCCTTCTAACACCAAAATGTTAATAAGAAATCTTGACAACACCCAAAAAGTTTGCTAAGGAATGAAAATTATCCTTTAGGCTAGCAAAGTAGGAATGATAATATGAATCCTTTTTTAATTTCCTTTCGAATAGGCTTAGTAGATAGAAGTTATATAGATCGACCTTTCGACTATGTTGAAAGGGTTTGTTTTTTGTGCTTAATGACCTTTCGACCCAGTTGATTCAATATGCTCCTTTCAAAAGCTTTCATTTTTGAAATAGATGGAATACCCTTGATAAGGTTTCTCTAAGTTGGATTCGACCTTGTCGAAAGCCTTGGTTATTGGTTAGCTGGGACTTTATCCAAGAAACTAAGACAGAGGTTCCGACTCAATCAAAAGCGAGGTAGTTTAGGTGTTAAAATTTGATCTAGGAATCTAGGATAAGGGTTTCGACTCCATTGAAAGCTATAGACTCAATTATCCTTGGTTTGGATTTGGTATCTCAAGTTGGGAATGGTTGGAATTAGGTTACGACGTTGTCGAAAGCTGGACCTCTTGATTTCTTGTATTAATCAATGGTTTTAGTGGACCAAATCTCAGTTACGACTATGTCGAAAGGAAAGAAACATGGGAAGGCAATATGAATATACAAACTAAAGTTATTTGGATGTAGGAGGCTCCGAATGTGTCGATAGGAACCTTTCAATGTAGACCTAAAATATAAGAGAAAACCTGACAATGGCCTACAATTCAGTAAAGTAATGCAAAATATTAGAGAATTCCCTTTCGTAAGCCAAAAGATGATTTTATTACTTCAAATGCCCAAACCAATTTTGTAATAAGAGTTACAAAACTTTTCATTAATAAAAATACAAGTTTAGAGTGGAAGGAATCATATCCCCCAGAACGTGACCCCATAAGTCTTGTTTATAGATGTGGGTCAACACCTTTCGACCTTGATGCTTCCGACTTGGTCGAAAGGGGGCTGCCGAATGGCTCAACTATGCTTCGTCTTTATCGAAAGGAAGGGCTGCGCCTTTCTTCTTTATATTGCCTTGTAAGCACTTCCAACTTTGTTGGTAGGCATTATTTAATGGTTTCGACGATGTTGGTTACGCCTGAGCTCTTGTTTCTGACTTGATGCGGAACCCTCTTGGATCACATTGGCTTTGATCGGTTCGAATGGTTTGCCATAGCTTTCGAAGGGGTTTTTCAAGACAATGCTTGCTTTTTCATGATTTATATGAAGGCGAAACCTTTTGTATCGAAAGGTTTGGTGCATATGCAAATAGCTGTTCTGATTGTCTTCAAAAGATGTTGCTTTGACTCAATCGAAAGGTCATCATGCATAAGAAATGACCCAGTCGAAAGGTGACTACTTATGGTGGAAGGGTGCATTCAACTCCTTTGTCTCCTTTGAAAGGTATAAACTCACTAGATCTTTGTTGTAGAGACCTTTCAACACCTTCAAAAGGTTTTGAAACTTTCAGACTTTGATGATAGCATCCCTTCGACTCCTTCGAAAGGTCTCGCTGGAATTCTCCTCTCTTTCTCTCTCTTATTCTCTACTTTGAATAGCTTCGACTAAGTTGAAAGGTGGATTTTTAATGTTACACTGTTAAATCTACAAAGATATACTTCCCTTGCTATTCCTAAGTTTCCTGCTACAACAAATCCTCCTGCTGGCTTGGACGAGAAGGTAGTGGGCGAGGGTGTAGGAACGTTAAATTTGAAATGATGAAATATTTTGACGAACAACAGAAAGTTAAATACTCATAGCGCATAAACGAATATGCTACTAGAATTCAAAAACTTGAAAATGATAATTATCTCCTTATGAAGCACATCGCTGAATTGGAAAGGAAAATAAGACCCTTAGTGGAACCAATAGAGCTTTCAACCAATTATCCTGCCTTTTGGCAAGGCAGCATACATGAGGATTTAACCCAATTGGCTGCACGGTTGTCGAGGTTGGAAAACAATGGGTACGACTCGACTGGACGGATAGTAGGTCAATTATAGATGACAAAAATGATTATGAAGCCAGGATTCGGCATAGTCGATGAGCAAAGGACGTGGGATACTTGAAATGCGAGTTTTGACAAAAGTTGAGTCGTTTTAGGTTGCTTGGAGCTTGCTTCGAGTTACACCTGGTGTTCTTCGATTTTTTATGGTGTTTTCTTCGGGTCACATTGAGTTGTGTTTCGAGTCGCTTGCGGTTGGTAGGAATTCATAGGATGGACATCACGAGTGGATCGACATCACCATTGGATAGACATCATGAGTGGATCGGCATATTAGGGTAGCATGGGGTCGGCATCCTCAAAATTCTAGGTCGGCACCGAGCTCTTATGTCATGTTTTGTTTGGGATCAGTGTATTTTCACTACTCGAAGTCGGTCATGGCTTTTCTCTGGGTCGGCAAGTGGAGATTAGGTCGGTAAGTATAGGGTCGGCATTGGAGAAAATGGATCAGTTCGACTATGGTGAATCTTCGGGTCGGCCTTGGAAGGAACCCGGGTTGCTGCTAGGAAGGAATTGGATCAGGTCGGCATCCACACAACTCTGGGTCGGCATATAGATAGGATCGGTGTTTTGAGGGAAGAGGATCGGCATTGAGATACTTTGAGTCCCAGCATCATTTGCTTCGAGTCGTAGATAGGCATGCTTCGGGTCGTCCCCAAGGAAATATCAGGTCGACGTATTCTAAACTCAGGGTCACTCGTAATGATTGATTTGGGGTCGGTTATGGTCTTGATGGGCCCGGACCACTCTAGATGCCCAGTAACTCGAATTTTCCTATAAATACAACAAGCGGGGCTTTAGAAAAGGGATCTTCATTCTGTTTCCACTCTTCTTCTCCGTTAAGGTTACTTTGCCATTATCGTTTTAAAACTCTATATTGTAACTGTAATTGATTCTCATATAAATAAAAAGGATATTTCTGGACTGGACGTAGGCCAGAGTCAGCCGAACCACTATAAATCCTCTGTTATTACTGCTTTCTTTTTAATTTTTACTGTTCTTTATATTTATACTCTCTACGTACACTCTATCTATGATCTATAACTGTGATTTGGTGCTTTCATTTGGACTTGAGTGTTAATGACCAATTTTGGCGCTAACACAATCGGGCATTGAAAACTAATATAGATGCGATTGATGATGCAGATACGATAAGGAAGAAAGAGTGGAAACTTAAAGAGGTTCTCTTTGTCGCTCTCTGTCATATCGTAATTCCTTTAATCACTGAGAACCTGAATAAGGCTTCCCAAGATTTGTGAAAGATTCATATTTATGAAATGTATATATTAGTTCTATACACTTGTAAATAATTTCATACATTATGTAAATCACGTAAATTTTATAAATATCACCTAGTTTGTGATCCTTTTCTATAATGTTATCTCTAAAACATTTGTTTGATGGCTCGTTCCATAATTTTTACGTTTGCTAGATCTTTCATTCTTCTTTGTTGTTCTGATTTCCTTGAAAAGGATGAAGCAAACAATATTTCCTATTGTTAGGTTGAAATTTATATAAAAGTCTATCTACACCATTCGTGTTGACCAACAATTCATTGTGTCAATCGTATGGTAATAAAATGAATAGTAATTGTATTTGATTAAATGTCTTGAAACCCTTTTGATTGTGACGAGGAATAATTAAGAATTTAACTTTAACCATATTGTTGGAATATCTTAAGTCTGTTGGCAGAAAATTTATCCTTGGCTAGAGGTATAAATGTATTAAAATCATCCTCTAAAGATTACCAATAGAGGGTTAATAATGATTGGGTAATAGAAGTCCAGAGACCATTATCTGATAATTATAACAGAAATCCAATGACCCATATTCGGGAGTTAATGAATGAAATCTAAATGTTTAGAAGCCCGTAACCCAGACTCAGGTATTAGTGAATGATGTTTATAAGTAAAGAAATTTGACATTCAGATTCAAGTATTTATGGATGATAACCGAAAATCCACAATAATGATCCGTATGGTAGAAGTCTTTGCCCCAGATTTGGGCATTAGTAGTGGATAATCAAAAATCCATAATAGGAATCTCTGGCTTAGATTAAGGTATTAATAAGTGAAATGAAGTAATAATCTCGGAACATAGATTCAGGTATGAGGAATTGAAAGATCTATAACTCAGATTCGGGTATTAATGAATGAAGTCTCATACTTCAATAATAAATGACATGGAACACATATTCAGGCATTAACATATGAAATTTAGGAATAAAAAACCTGAAATCCAGATTCGGATATTAATAAGTGGAGCCTCTCTTTACACCTCAGATTTTGTCTTCTTTAACATGTGTAAACCTCTTAGGCCTTGTATGAAGTTGTTGTATGAGTGGCTACTTCTTGACCTTGGACATCCTAGTCCTTTATTTGGTATGCCACTTCTCAGGCATGGACAGCTTAGTCTAATATTTGATGAGCCTCTTCTTAGGCTTGGATATATTAGCACGTTAATTGATGAGCCTCTACTTAGACTTGGACGTCTTAATCCGTTTATTGATGAGCCTCTTCTTGGGCTTGGACGTCTTAGTCCGTTGTTTGGTGCTTTTGGTTAGCTTATTCCTAGGGGATGGAATCAAGGACTTACCCAACCTTCCTCTAGGAGGCGCCTTAACCTAACTAGAGGCACGACCAAGGGCTTGTCCATGGTTTAACCTGGTCATAGCATGGCGAGGATAAAGGCTTAGACTCCTCCCTCCAGGAGGCGCCCTGCCCTAGCCTTAGCATGGTGCGGACAGGTGCTTGTCGATGCTTTAACCTTGCCATAGCATGGAGTAGGTAAAGGATTACACTTCTTCCTTTATGAGGTGGCTTAACCTGACCAGAGGCACGACCAAGGGCTTGTCGATGCTTTAACATGGCCATAGCATGGCGCATTTAAAGGCTTACACTCCTCCCTCCAAGAAGCGCTCTGCCTTGGCCAACTCGGCGCGGACATAGGCCTTGACCGTTAAGGTAATATCTAAATGAAAGGAGAATTTCACTCTAACTATGTACATCTTCCTAAAAATGGTAATTCTTTATTGACTTTTTTATGATCTCTTTACAAATTCGTTGATTTGGCCTTGACGGATAAAGCTGATTATCATCCCTTCCAAATCTCTGCAGTGGTTAGTCTTATATCCATTCATCATATGGAAATGGCAGTAGGATTCCCTAAATTTCTTTCATATTTTGATTTCTTTTTCTGTGATGGCCAATAATTGAGCTCATCCTTAGTTAGAAAGTAGACATTCTGTACAGATGTTGTTAGGTTGCACTTATTTGAAGCCTTGACTTGAAACTAGTTTCTTCGGGGTGGCTTCTAAATCTTTTATTACTTGGCTCTGGAGTTTCCCTTTTGATAACTGGTTTTCTCTTTAAAAATCTTTGGGGTTCCGGTGTAGGTATTATCCCACTTGTGACTTGACCCCATTTATGTGCAAAGGCGTTCTAATCTGCCAATATTCCTTCTTCAAAGAATGTGCCTTTAGTATAGCACTGAATTACTTTCCTCGTTTAGTCAAATAAATTGTCACTTCCCTTTTTCTTTTCCCCTAAGGCATAGATTGGGATGGGACCAACGTGAAAAGGGTTTAAAATCCATTTAAGTGGATCATAGGCTTTAACTTTCTTTTCCCTTATGATTCTTAAATCCTTCATCCTTAACGGTTCTTCTTTTTGTAGATTCCTATCATTAGCTGTCACTCGGGAGAATCTAACTAAGTGTAACGATCCCGGTTTTGATTCAAATTTAAATTGGCAATTAATTTAATTTCTAAAATTAAATTCTGAATTAATTTGGTATTTTCCAAATTAAATGGATATTTATTTGTTTATTAATATAAATGTATATAAATATGATTTTTTTTAAATAGAATTTTTAATTGGAAATTCAATAATAAAAATCTTAGAGAATAAATTGAATTTAAAGTTTACATTTTGAAATTAATAGAAAACTTATTTTCTAATTATATTAAATATGTGTTTTGACATTTTGAATTTGATATAATAAATTTTTCATAGGCTAATTAAGGATTAAATTCTAATATATTTTTTATGTATAATTAAATCTTAAAACCCTTTTCTTTAGAAAATTATATGAATAATTAATAAAGAAAATATATTTATTTAAATAGGAAATATAATATAAAGTCAAAACCTCGTTCAATCTTTTTTCTTCTTTAATGGGGACCCCCCTCGTTCAATTCCTTTTCCCGCCGCTCCATCTTGTCCTTCTTCCGTGCATCAACCTTGTCCTTCCTCTCCCATCCTTGTCCCTCCTTCTGACTCTTCCATACCTTCCTTGTCTGCACCATCCCATCCTTCCTCCTTGCTTCAGCCTTGTCCTTCCTCTTCCAATTTTGTTCCTCCTTCTGACACTCCCTTTCCATCACTGACTGTTGCCGATCCTTCGCTCACCCCTTGTCTTGACAATGCTGCAACTTCATTTGTTCTACCCAATGTTTCTGCCCCGATCCTCATTTCCCCTTCTCTGGCCTTGCTTTCGTCATCACCCCGTGCTTGGAATTCCCTTTTCAAGGCTAAACCTAGTAATGCTGGTAAATATGTTCCACGTGATATCCATCTTGCGTACAATGGTGAGTCCATTGTTCCTTCTGATGAAGTAGTTCAAGGTGGAAGTACTATGTGGAAAGACCACTTAGTCGATTTTTTCCTGGATAATCCATTGCCATACACCTTTGACTTGTATTTCTTGAAGAAGGCATGGAAACTGAATGGATCGATCTCTGTTAAATCTGATGGTTTTCTGTTTTTATTTAAGTTTTCTAATGATGAAGATAGGATTAAGATTGCTGAATCTGACCCAGTTATGATGAAGAATAAACTGTTTATTGTTAAGCTATGGGATGAAAATATTGGTAACAGTTGTAGCAGTATCAAATATGTTCCTGTATGGATCAAATTATCTAATATTCCCTTATATGCCTGGTCGCCACTTGGTATAAATTGGCTTGCTCAAGGGTTGGAAAGCTTCTCTGTATGGATGCATCAACTGAAAAATTTGAGCGTATATCTTATGCTAAATGTTTAGTGGAGGTAAGCCCAAATCATGAACTTCCTGATAATTTCTCTGTCAGATTACTTGATGGATCTGAGCAGATTGTTAAAGTTGATTATTTGTGGAAGCCTGCTATTTGTACTTTATGCAAGGAATTTGGACATTTGTTGGATAGATGCAAGAAAGCATCATGTGAAGTAAATGCTAATATATGTCATAATACACTGCAATTAAATAATAGTGAGGAAGCACAGAACAGAGAGAAGCCAATGAAAAAAGTTGCTAAAGAGGTATCAGCGAAACAAGTTTGGTAAAAAGTTAATAATAATAAAGGAAAAAAAGGGTATATGCGTGAAGAAGTGTAAGTTACAATTTTAAAAATGCCAAGTGGGAAAGGAAAGAATGCTTTAAATGGAAATGAGGAAAATATGAATAGACTTGATATTGTGAATTCCATGCACTGCACTGGACATGCTTGTGGTGTTGACACCTCTAAAAAGTATAACTTGCTTCAAGCAGATGAACATTCCCTATCAGAAGATGCTGAAGTGGAAGAAGGTGAAATTCCAACTGATGTGGTATGTGAGGATAATGTATTGACCTCTTCCCCATACAAAGATTGCAATGTGGATGGGCATGTCTCTGAAAGTAAAGAAAAAAATCAAAATTCTAATGTTGTGTTACATGCTCTGGCTTTGAAAGGTAAATATGCATGCAGTAATAAGGATAAGAGAGAAATGATTGCAATAGTGCATGATATTGGTGATACCAATGTAACAGCTGATGTGCATGAAAATGGTGATACCAATGTAACTGCTGTTGTGCATGAAAATGATGATAACCTTGTTTCAAACTTTGACAGTAAATGGTGCACTTCTTTTGAATCTCAAGTCTTGGAATTAACTACTTCCATGCATAATAATACTATGATTGATCATTCTGCTCAAACTACACAATATAATTTTTCAATTGACTTACCTAGATGGCCAATTACCAATCCCTCTCCTGTTCATTCTTCAGATCCTCCTCATGATCTTTCCTCCCTTAAACCTTCCATCACTGAGCATCCTTCCCCTAGGACTCTGATATGTAGGAAAATTGAAACAAGGGCTCTTTCTGCAAAGAGAAGAAATCTATCAAATTTATCCCCGAATCTTATCAATGAATAAAAATATTGCTGCATGTAATAACAGAGGTGCCCATGGCAAATTGAAACTTGATCAGGTGAAAATTCTCATTCTTAAGCATGATTTATGTGTGGTTGGTCTTCTTGAAACTAAGCTAAATCAAACCTTAACCTCTAAAGCAGCTAGATATATCAATTCTCAGTGGGTGTTCACCATAATCTTGAATCTGCTTCTTATGGCCGAATTCTTGTCCTATATGATCCCACTGTCATGACTCTATCTCCAAATCTGCAAACTAGACAATCCATTCATTTTCATGCCTCTGCTCTTCAATCCCTATCTTCCTTTTACATTACTTTTGTTTATGCGGATAATTCTGCAACTTCCAAGAATCTTTTTATTAAATCATTACCTCCTTTAAGACAAAATTCACATCCCTGTGTTGTTTTGGGGGATTTCAACTCTTGTATAAATCTGGGGGACAAATGTGGTGGTTCTCCTCTTCTTCCTGTTCACGTTCCTCCCTTGAATCTTGCTATCATTGAATCTGATCTTATTTTGGTTAATAAGAATGGGGCAAAATACTCTTGGAATAATCGTAGTCGTAGTGGTGTCAGAACCTTCACTATAATTGATCATGCTTTTTGTAATATTCAAGCTCTCCATTTCTGGCCTTCCTTGTCTGTTCATCTTCCTCAACCAATCATGTCTGACCATTCCCCCTTGATATTGTCTTTTGGTTCTCATTTAAGAAGAGAAAAGAGAAGTTTTAAATTTTTTAATGCTTGGGTTAAGCACGACCATTTTCATGTTATAGTAACACAGGTAAATACTAATTTTAATTGTTTTGGTAATCCTATGTTCAAGTTTTATAGGAAGTTAAAAAGTATTAAGCAAGAAATTAAAGTTTGGGCTGCCATCACCTTTGGTACTAGAAGCTTGTTATATAACACCTTGAAGGAACAACTGAAGATTTGCTAAGATAAAATGATGGATCATCCTGATGATATTTGTGCTACTGAAGACGAAGGTAGATTATTCAAGGAAGTTAATGATGCTCTTCTCCTGGAAGCTAGTATGAAATGGCAGCAATTGAGAACCAAATGGTTTGAGGATGGTGACAGGAATACCAAATTCTTTCATGACTCTTTAAAGGTTAAGCATGCAACGAGAATATTTTTTGTATTTCTGATGAGCATGGCACTTTACGTTCAACCCCTGAAACTATTGACAAAGCAATTATTGATTATTTTTCTAATCTTCTTGGCAATGCTGAGGAGTTCTGTCCTGACTTAGACCTTATTTCAACACTTGACTTGCCAAGTATATCCGAGTTTGAAGTTGCTTCTCTTATAAAGCCTGTTAGTGATGAAGAAATTAAATCCACCCTTTTTCTATGAACCAGCAGTCGGCCGGTGGACCAGATGGACTAAATGTTACCTTTTTCAGTTCCACTTGGGGTGTGCTTGGACATGAGTTTTTCCAAGCTATTCATAACTTTTTTAACAAATGCAAATTACTGAGGGAAGTCAATTGCACAAATATTATCTTAATTCCTAAAGTCACTCCATCTACTAGTATCTCCTCATTCAGGTCTATATCTTGTTGTAATGTGGTGTACAAGTGTATTTCCAAAATTCTAGCAAATCGGCTTGCTTCTGTCTTGCCTTCTATTGTTTCTAGCAACCAAGCTGCGTTCATTCAATCTAGGAATATTCTTGACAATGTGATGCTTGCTCAGGAGTTATTAAATGGTTATTGTAGAAGCAATGTGACTCCTTCTGCTGCTCTGAAAATTGATATTTCCAAAGCTTATGACTCAATATACTGGGCTTCTATTGTTAGAATAATGGCAAAGATGGGTTTTCCAAAAATATTTGTGTCTTGGGTGTACGTATGCATTTCCACTCCTGCCTTCTCTGTTGTAATTAATGGAAGACCTGTTGGTTTTTTCGGTAGTAAGAAATGAATACGTCAGGGTGACCCTATTTCTTCATACCTATTTCTCCTGGTCATGGAAGTATTAACTGTGATTCTTAAATATCATTATACTCACAAGTTTATCAAGTATCACCCAAAATGCTCCAACCTCCAAATAACTTCTATCATGTTTGCTGATGATGTCATGTTGTTTACTAAGCCTGAGTTCTCATCAATTTCTGGGTTGAAGAAGGCTTTACAGTCTTTCTATCTCATGACTGGCCTCTCAATTAACCAATCTAAATCTTCCATGCTTGTTGCTGGAGTGACTGATGATCATGCTGCTGCTCTTTATCAGTTTTTTGGCTTTTCTTATATAGCATCTGATATGAGTTATCTTGGCCTACCATTAATAACTAGAAGAATAGCTACTGCTGATTGTTTAATCCTTTATAATAAAATAACTAAGGTCATGTCCAATTGGTGCAACAGGCATATTTCTCAATGTGGTAGGCTTGTTCTTATTAAAGTTGTTGTTTTTCCTTCCATTGTCTATTGGGCACGTTCTTTTATCCTACCTACTAAGCTTTTACTGTTAGTTAGGTCAGCCATGAATATGTACTTCTGGACTAGAAGTGTACACAACACTAAGTTAATTCCTTGCTCCTTTTCCTTATTTGAGACCACTATGAAGTTTGGTGGTCTTGGAATCATCAATGTTAGGAAGTGGAATACTGCTGCATTTAGTAAACATTTTAATGATCTTATTATTAAGAAAGACAGTTTATGGGTCAGGTGGATGTGGCAGTACAATATTAAGAGAAGGCATTTCTGGTATATGGATATTCCACAGAATTGCAGCTCGAATTGGAGGAATTTGCTGAAACTTAGGGATGTTTTCTTACCTTTGGTACAATTTCATCTTCAATCTAACTTTTCTGTTAGTTTTTGGCATGACCCATGGGTAAGGAAGGGTTTGATTCTATCAAAAGTTTGTGAGTATCCCCTGATACAGCAAACTGGTATTCATAGTGATGCAAAAGCTATTGATTATTTATTTGATGGCAATATGCTGCTGCCTTATAATAGCAATCAGATCATAAGGCAAATGTGGAGGGAAATAATGAATTGTTTCAAGTGTGCTGATCATTCCATTTCTGTAACCTGGGGACAGAAGTTGCACACTGTTGCCACTGTGTACATGTACTTAACTTCTCCAAATCCTCTTCCAGCTGCTAGGTGGTTCTATGTTTTATGGACTAAAGAATCTTTGCCTTGGGAGAATTTGATGATGTGGAAGGTTGTTAGTCACGCCTTGATGACTAGGGATGTTTTGAACAGGTATGGACTGACTGTGTGCACATGTTGTGTATATTGTGATATGTGTGATGAAACAGTTGAGCACATTTTCTTTGAATGCTCAGCACTACTTATTCTGAGGAGTAGAATCAGTTGCACCACTGGGTTTGATCTTAAAACTGCCTACTCTGCCTCTGTTTGGAATATAATACATAAAGCTGCTGCAAGGAGGAATGATGAGGTTAGTGATTTGGTTGTTTGCTTGAAAATCTATTATGATGTGATATGGTCAGAGAGGAATGCTAGAATTTTTGAGAATTTGATGAAAACATATGATACTCTCTGGTTTGAAGTGAAGAATAGGGTTTACTTGCAACTTCAGAGGAGCAATAGGCAGTACCCTGTTGGCATTATCCAAGCTTGGGCTGTCTAGTTGTTTGCTTTTGTTTTCCTGTATTTTTTTTGTTTCTTTTTTTAGCTTGTTTCAAAGCTTGTTTGAATCTTTATTTTTTGTTTGCAATAAATCTGGTAGGGGTCCATTCAACCTCGCTGGCTTTGCCAAAAAAGAAATATAATATAAAGTTATATTTTAAATATTATTTAAAGTGTTTAAAATATAAACATAGTTAAAGATAGATATATATACACACACATTCGTAAACATAATACTTAAGTTAATAAAAACATATATGTGCATTTGTATCTTTTAAATTTAATAAGATATAAATATAGTTAAGATATAAACATTTAAGAAAAACATAATATATAAATTTATGAAATATTAACAAGTGAAAGGGTTAAAACATAATTTATAAATAAAATAAAGAAAAGGATTTAAATATAAATTTACTAAATTTTAACAAGTGTAAAAATTTTAAAATCATGTTGTGACAAATGTTTAATAAGTAGGATATAAACATACAAGTGTTAACTAAAGAAGCATAAGATTAACAAGTGTCATGTTCTTAAATTTTATTACTCATTTTTTTTTAAAATAAATAATAAAAAGAGGAAAATAAGTTACATAAATGCATCTACTTTTCTCTTCTCATTTTGTTTTAGGTATTCAAAACTAAAACCTGCAAATTGAAAATAGAGAAAAAAAATTTAAAACAAATTCAATCACCTAAATTCTTCAACCTGAGATGATTAACTCAAGTAATTCAAGCAAAGATTAAAATCTGAAACAAATCAAAACTCGTTCAAACAATTAATCAAAAGGAATTCAAAGCTTCAGCTTCAACCTGGAAACAAGATCCAGAAAAGAAAATAAACTCATCAACTTGGTAATCAACCTGTAAACCCCTGAAGATCATCAAGTATTCAGATTCAAAGGCAATTTAATAAAATTAACCAGAAAGTTTTAAAGCAAAGCAAGATCATCTCAGCAAATATTTAGTTCAAGATATCAAAATCATTCTCCCAGTCTTTCAAGTTTCCAGGCTTTTGCTTCTTCTCTATTATACCCAGGTGAGCAAACTTTCAACCTTAGTCTATTTTGTTGCCTGTAAATAAACTATCGGAATTTCAATCTCTCACTTGGTTTTTTTATTAATATTTGAAGTAAGCTGTGAATAATGTTTGTCTAGATGAAGATATACCTATATACATGAAAAATTTACATGAGCATGTCTATGTATGTTGGTAAACAGCCTCTATGAATTATTAACAGACTTCAACATGTTAAAATAAAAAAAATTCAATCCCTCTTGTTTCAAACATTTTCAAGCCATGATCCAAAAAAAGAAAATGTTTGTTAGAAGGTGATTTCAATTTTAAAAATAATCTAATGTGAAAATATTTGTTAAATGCTTCGAAATTGGGAAATTACAGTAATGAGCATTTTATATTGGAAAAATTAAATATCATAATTCCAAGTTTCATTTATATGTTCTGATTCGTGCTAGAAAATAATGATTTTTGATGTGAAAATCATGATTTTGAAGTATGTGGATGTCGAGTTATCTCGAGTTGATTGTTTTTGGGAGTTTCATCGAATGTCGTCGATCGGCGTAGTGCTAATGGTCGAGATTAATGGTGAAGGTGACTGGAACGTTGGAGAATACATGAAAAATAGGTGGAGGATTTTAGATGATCGGCGTGATGGGTTGACGTCGAACTAGGGTTCGATTCACGGTTTGGGTTGCTATCGTTCTCGAGAAAATCTCGTCGTCGACGAAGCATTATGGTCGATCGGACCTGGGGAAAAGAATTTATTGTCGTGTGGCGAAGCTATGGCCAAGCTCGTGTGGATTCTGGTGAATTTAGGTGGCGTGGCAAAGAGGTTTTCGTCGGCAAGTTTTGTTTATGGTCGAGTCGATATGCTAAATCTCATTTCGATGCTGAAATCATTGATCTGGGTGTTTGTGGTGGATGTAATCGTGTTTGTCGTCATGCCAAAGCACTCAACAGTGGTCGAAAGATGATCTGGCGTTCATACACGTGCACCGATGCACTAGGATATTTGGTTGATTGCGAGATTGTGGAAGATAAAGCTAGCTCGAGTTCGTGTGCAGGGAATCCAGGGTTTGGCTCGAAGTAAAAATTGAAATGGTTCAGGGAAAATAGGATTGTGCTCGGGTTTTTGGTGATCTGGCTCGGGTTATTAGTTGATTAGTTTGATTTGTTTTGATAACTAACCTGGTTTGTTTTAAAAAGTAAAGAAAAAGGTATGAACAATTTTATTAACTTAAAGATCCTAAGTTAAATTTTAGATTTATGATGATTTAATTCAAAGTTTACTAAATAAGATTTTCAATGATAATTAAGAAGTTATTAAGATAAATGACTTATCTTTTAATTAATTAAGGTTTGGGTGATTAAGATTTATTAATTAATAAAAGTAATTAAAGGGTAATTAATTAATTGATTTACTGATAATAATTGATTAATTAATGAAGTAATTAAGGGTTAATTGTTGATTTATTAATTAATTAAGTAATTAATTAATAAATCAAAGGATTAATCAAATGGTAATTAAGGATTAATCAAATGGTAATTAAGAATTAATCAAATGGTAACTAAGGATTAATTAACTATTAATTAAGGATTAATTAATTTGTAATTAAGCTTTGTTAATTAATAATTAAGGTTTGTTAATTAATAATTAAGGGATAATTAATTAGTTAATTAAATGATAATTAATTAAGGGATAATTTGTTTATTAGTTAATTAATGGTAATTAATTAAGGATAATTAAATAATTAAGATTAATTCTTTAATGATTAAAGGTTGATTGATTTACTAATTAAGATTGATTAATTAATAATTAAAGGTTGATAAATTTATTGATTAAGGTTAATTAATAAATGATTAAGGGATAATTAATTAACATAAATTGTAATTAATTAATATATTAACCAAGAATAGTAATTTATTCATAAGTAATTAATTTGATTTAATTTAATCAGATGACTAATTGATCTTACTTATGGATGTTTGAATTCTATTGAATGTTGAATTGATTGATATCTCTGGTGTGTAATGTTTTGTGTTATGAATTATTTTGATTCGAGCTGTGATGAATGTAATTTATTTATCTGTGATGAATGTATATTATCTATCTGTGAATCTATGAATGGAAGATAAGCGTTATAGATTATACCGCTTATCGATATTGATATGATTGAATCTGTGATGATTGATGTTGTCGCACTATTGTGTAAAACCCCTGGACTACACTATACATACACAAATATGGATTGCACGAGGAAATGGGTTAACTCACATATATTTGAATTTAATGAAATGGGATTAATGTTGAATTTTGAACCCAAATGGTTTTGGAAATGGAATTGTGTTAAATATGAAAAGTTTTTTTGAAAAGGAGTTTTAAAGATAAAAGTTATTTTGAATAACTTGATAAAGTTTTGAAATTCAAATAGTTTGATTTGAATTTGAATTCAAGATTTGAATTTAATTCTATGTTTGGAAAATATGGTGTAAAAAGATTATACAAGTCATCAATGTGTTTATATGGGTTTTAAACCATTTTAAAAGTATTGTTTTGGGAATTTGAATTTAGCCCAAGTTTTATACTTGAAGGGATTTAACTTGTGCAAATGCAATCGGATTTTTCCTGAAACAAAAACTATTTGTTTTCAAATAACAATAGCTTTCATATGAAGAAAGGATTTCCAATTTATGTTGAAAAGATTTCAAGTTTGAAATAGAACTGTTTTGGAAGCTATGAATAAATCTTTATGAAAGATTGTTGAACTATGTTTTGAAATTGGAGAGGATCTAAAAGGTGTGTCTTTTGTATAAAAGATTTGAAATGATAATGGTTTTGAAAGCTATGAATTGACTCTTTGATTTAAGGTTTGGATGAGTTAATCCAATTTGAAAGGGAAATAGTTTTGAAAACTATGAATTAATCTTTGTGAAAAATTGGTGAACTTTGTGAAGTGAATCTTTTTTGTTTAAAGATTAAAAAATGGTAATTTGTTTAAACCATTTGAATAAAGGTTTTTGGGCTTTAAGTTGTGACTTAACTAAGATCCCACTATATCTATATGCTTTTTAAATTAAGCGCTCATTATTCGGTTTAGCCGGAGAAGACCTTGTGTCATATAACCCATTCTGAATAATGATAAGACGATATGGATAACATTTAAAGACCGATGGTGAAGACCGGTAATTTTCGAGAACGAAAGGATAACCTGTCGAATGCCTCTGCACTGAGTCGCGCCGGTATAGAGATCTCCATATGTGATGGGGAATCCGATTGGGATTGTGAATACCCAGATTACAATGGCTTCTTTGGAAGTGCCTTCGGTTCTGTTCAAACCCGGAATAGACTTGTATGGTTGTGTGTCTGACATTACACTTTGGTATGTAAATATGGTTTCTATCAAATACATTTCTGTTTGGTGGCGGAGAATTTATTCTCTTAGCTTAACACCATTCTCTGAGATGTACGAGCTCATAGGTTATGTAGTTGATGGTTACTAGTGATAAATTCCCAATTTGGTAGTGTGGAATACAGAGTGCTGCTGAGTGCTGTTGATCATTTGTTGATCATGGCTTTGTGAAAAGCTAGCTTTGTGGACATGACCTCGTCGGACATCACAAACCGGAAATGGTCGAAACAGGAAAGATGCGGCAAGGTTATTAGGGATCGTGCCTCTAGGGTATGTCCATTTCTTCTGGAAAAGGGTGGTATCATGTTATGGAGCCCAGATACTTAACTCATGTGGTCACTACAAATTTATTACTTTGTGGTTCTTGCTTTGTGGTTGAGGATCCTCGGATCAAGGTCGCAAACGACCGGGGATGGCATACTTGTAGGTGTTACTTCCGGACAGGGGTAACCTGGCCTTGTGTTGGCAAAGAGTTGGGTAAGTTCTCAGGGCGTCCCTCTAGAGGCGTACCCATATGGCAATAGGAAGTTCCTTAGCTTGACCATTTGTTGGAAATCCAATCTCCAATACGCGCCTTGTACTTTAGTTGTATAACCTTCCATTTACTTATGGCGGTCACCACTATTTAGATGGTAGTTATAGTAAGCATACAATAATGGTTGTATGCTGGCTAAGATTAATATTATACTTTCGAAAGGTTTTCTGCACTATGCACTAATAATAATATCAAAAGATTTTTGCATATCAAGCATGTTTGACTATCATAAGGAGAAATCTCCTCCAATTCTGTGTTCGCATTGTGTGTGCGTGGGAGGCCTTATAATAGTTTCATTTTCCAAAAAACATTGCGGATTTCCTTTTTATTTCTTATTGATTGTTTTATTCAAAGAAAACTGTTTTCGTTTGCTGACACCAGTCCCATGACTGACCTGAATTATATTGTTCCCTTCCTAAGCTCTTGGTGCCCACAATTTTCCACACGTGCAGTCTAGAGTTGGGTTTTTCAGATAATCAAATAGTAGATGTAGATTCGATGGCATCCAGACTTTGGTTTTGGCAATATCAATTGTTCACTTGGACTGACCTTGCTTAGCCCAACGTGATGGTGATTCGAGCTTATTGAATTGGAGTCTTCGTAGCTTTGGGATGAGCTATTTGGTTTTGGAGCTTTGGAGATGGAGTTGTAGTATGGTGTTGGATTCTTTTGGAGATTCCATTGGTGTTATTTTTCCGCTGCTGCTGTATCTTCCATTTTTTATCTATCTTTGATATATGTATTGTTATTCGTTGTATCATTGCTGTATCGAATATTGTATATCAATGATATATTCATTTTTTTCCGTTGTGTTCTGTTGTACTTAATGTGTTATAAGCTCCGGCACGAATCAGATTTCAATGATTGAATCTGCGGCATTCGAGTACAAGTGAAGTATGGGTGTCGATTTTCGAACCCTGGAATTCGGGTCGTGACAAGTGGTATCAGAGCTGAAGGTTGAGTAAGAACTTTAGCTCAGGAGTATAACATATTAAGTAACTCATTAGAGATAGGGTGAAGTATACCCTAGAATGAGTATATCCCTAAGATGTCCGTCTGTATGCCTTAGTAAATTCTCTTGCTACCCACTGATAATGAGTATGAGTGCAAGAAGAGGACGAGGTAGGGGACAGGGGAATACCACTACAAATGGTTAATCCCTGCAACAACGGAAACAACTTTCTCTGTCAATCTTCTTTGATCATCATCCGATATCAATTCTTTGATGGCTTCGTGGCAGCTCGAGCGAGAAGCTTTGGTGTGGTGGCACTGCGAATCATTGTAGAAAAGATTCTGATTCCTATCTCGTATTCTCGTTATCAATTTTTCGTTTTAACTTAAATGAAATTGGAATTTTAAATTGAAATAAATTGGTTAACAAAATATGAAGATTTGTAATAAAACGATTTTGATTAAAACCAAATTTGAAATTCTATTATAATTTTTTGTAAGGATCAAAGTCCCGAGAGGGACAAGTTAGTGTCTACTTTGGGATATTTCAATCTGGATTGAAATTCCATTATTTGTTCTGTTGGGTCCAAATATATTCTACGAATGGTTAGTTATCCTTCGAACTAACCAATGCCCCTATATATTTCATAGATCTGGGTGACTCGGGTGTTTGGGAAAATATCGTATGAGTTTGTTCTCATAGTTATTGATGATATTCTGATTTGGTAAGCCAAATTCATAATAGATATTCAGCTTGATTGATGAGTCCATTCTCTATCTTTTTGTATCCATCTTTTGTTTGTCTCCCTGTCTGGCAAATTTTGAGGACGAAATTTTCTTAAGGGGGAGTCCGTAACGATCCTAGTTTTGATTCAAATTTAAACTGGTAATTAATTTAATTTTTAAAATTAGATTTTGAATTAATTTGGTATTTTCTAAATTAAATGGATATTTATTTGTTTATTAATATAAATGTATATAAATATGATTTTTTTTAAATAGAATTTTTAATTGGAAATTCAATAATAAAAATCTTAGATAATAAATTGAATTTATAATTTACATTTTGAAATTAATAGAAAATTGTTTTCTAATTATATTAAATATGCATTTTGATGTTCTGAATTGATATAATAAATTTTTCAAAGGCTAATTAAGGATTAAATTTGAATATACTTTTTTATGTATAATTAAAATTTAAAACCCTTTTCTTTAGAAAATTATATAAATGATTAATAAAGAAAATGTATTTATTTAAATAGGAAATATAATATAAAGTTATATTTAAAATATTATTTAAGGTGTTTAAAATATAAACATAGTTAAAGATAAAATATATATATATACACATTCGTAAACATAAACTTAAGTTAATAATAACAAATATGTACAAATGTATCTTTTAAAATTAATAAGATATAAATATGGTTAAGGATATGAACATTTAAGAAAAACGTAATATATAAATTTATGAAATATTAAAAAGTGAAAGGGTTAAAACATAATTTATAAATAAAACAAAGAAATGGGTTTAAATATAAATTTATTTAATTTTAACAAGTGTAAAATTTTTAAAATCATGTTGTGACAAATGTTTAATAACAAGTGTTAACTAAAGAAGCATAAGATTAACAAGTGTCATGTTCTTAAATTTTATTTTCATTTAAAAAAAATAATGAAAAGAGGAAAATAAGTTACATAAACTTTTCTCTTCTCATTTTGTTTCAGGTATTCAAAACTAAAACCTGCAAATTCAAAACAGAGAAATTTTTATAAAAAAAAATCAATCACATCAATTCTTCAACCTGAGATGATTAAGTCAAGTATTCAAGCAAAGATTAAAATCTGAAACAAATCAAAACATGTTCAAACAATTAATCAAAAGGAATTCAAAGCTTCAGCTTCTACCTAGAAACAATATCCGGAAAAAATAATTCATCAACCTAGGAATCAACCTATAAACCCCTGAAGATCATCAAGTATTCAGATTCAAAGGCAATTTAATATAATTAACCAGAAAGTATTAAAGCAAAGCAAGATCATCTCAGTAAATATTTAGTTCAAGATATAAAAATCATTCTCCTAGTTTTTCAACTTTCCAGGCTTTTGCTTCTTCTCTGTTTTACCCAGGTGAGCAAACTTTCAACCTTAATCTATTTTGTTGCCTGTGAGTAAACTATCAGAACTTCAATCTATTACTTGTTTTTTTACTAATATTTGAAGTAAGCTATGAATAATGTTTGTCTAGATGAAAATATACCTGTATACATGAAAAATTTACATGAGCATGTCTGTGTATGTTGGTAAACATGCCTCTGTGAATTCAGACGTCAACATGTTAAAATAAAAAAAATTCAATCCCTCTTGTTTCAAACATTTTCAAGCCATGATCCAAAAAAGAAAATGTTTGTTAAAAGGTGATTTCAATTTTAAAAATAATCTTATGTCAAAATATTTGGTAAATGCTTCGAAACTGGGAAATTACAAGAATGAGCTTTTTGTATTGGAAAAACCAAATATCATAATTCCAAGTTTCATTTATATGTTTTGATTCGTGCTAGAAAATAATGGTTTTTGATGTGAAAATCTTGATTTTGAAGTATGTGGATGTCGAATTATCTCGAGATGATTGTTTTTGGGAGTTTCATCGAATGCCTTCGATCGCCGTAGTGCTAGTGGTCGAGATTAATGGTGAAGGTGACTGGAACGTTAGAGAATACAGGAAAAATTGGTGGAGAATTTTTAGATGATTGGCGCGATGGGTTGACGTCGAACTAGGGTTCGATTCACAGTTTGGGTTGTTGTCGTTATCGAGCAAATCCTGTCGTCGATGAACATTATGGTCGATCGAACCTAGGGGAAAGAATTTGTTGTCTGTGGCGAAGCTTTGGCCAAGCTCATGTGGATTCTGGTGAGTTTAAGTGGCGTGGCGAAGAGGTTTTAGTCAGCAAGTTTTGGTTCCGGTCGAGTCGATATGCTAAATCTCGTTTCGGTGTTGAAATCATTAATCTGGGTGTTTGTGGTGGATGGAATCGTGTTCGCCGTCGTGCCAGAGCTCTCAGTAGTGGTCGGAAGATGATCTGGCATTTGTACACGTGCACTGGTGCACCTATATATCTGGTTGATTGCGAGATTGTGGAAGATGAAGCTGGCTCGAGTTCATGTGCGGGGAATCCAGGGTTTGGCTCAAAGTAAAAATTAAAATTGAAATGGTTCGGGGAAAATAACATTGTGCTTGGGTTTTTGGTGATCAGGCTCGGGTTATTAGTTGATTAGTTTGATTTGTTTTGATAACTAACCTGGTTTTTTTTTAAAAGTAAAGAAAAGGTATGAACAATTTTATTAACTTAAAGATCCTAAGTTAAATTTTAGATTTATGATAATTTAATTCAAATTTATTAAATAAGATTTTCAATGATAATTAAGAAGTTATTTAAGATAAATGACTTATCTTTTAATTAATTAAAGTTTGGGTGATTAAGATTTATTATTTAATAAAAGTAATTAAAGAGTAATTAATTAATTGATTTATTGATAATAAAAGATTAGTTAATGAAGTAATTAAGGGTTAATTGTTGATTAGTTAATTAATTAAGTAACTAAATAATGATTAAAGGATTAATAAAATGGTAATTAAGGATTAATCAAATGGTAGTTAAGAATTAATCAAATGGTAATTAAGGATTAATCAACTGGTAATTAAGGATTAATTAATTTGTAACTAAGTTTTGTTAATTAATAATTAAGTTTTATTAATTAATAATTAAGGGATAATTAATTAAGGGATAATTAATTCATTAATTAGGTAATGGTAATTAGTTAAGGATAATTAAATAATTAATATTAATCCTTTAATGATTAAAGGTTGATTGATTTATTAATTAAGACTGATTAATTAATAATTAAAGGTTGATTATTTTATTATTAAGGCTAATTAATAAATAATTAAGGGATAATTAATTGACACAAGTTTTAATTAATTAATATTAACCAAGAATAGTAATTTGTTCATAAGCATTTAATTTGATTTAATTTAATCAGATGACTAATTGATCTTACTTATGGATGTTTAAATTCTATGGAATGTTGAATTGTTTGATATCTCTGGTGTGTAATGTTTTGTGTTATGAATTATTTTGATTCGAGCTGTGATGAATGTAATTTATTTATCTCTGATGAATGTATATTATTTATTTATGAATATGTGAATGGAAGATAAACATTATAGATTATACCGCTTATCGATATTGATATGATTGAACCTGTGATGATTGATGTTGTTGCACTATTGTGTAAAACCCCTGGACTACACTATACACACAAAAATATGGATTGCATGAGGAAATAGGTTAAGTCGTAGATATTTGAATTTAATGAAACAGTTTTAAAGTTGAATTTTGAACCCAAATGGTTTTGGAAGTGGAATTGGGTTAAATATGAAAAGTTTTTTTGAAAAGGAGTTTTAAAGATAAAAGTTATTTTGAATAACTTGATAAAGTTTTGAAATTTAAATAGTTTGATTTGAATTTGAATTTAAGATTTGAATTCAATTCTATATTTGGAAATTATGGTTTAAAAAGGTTATACAACTCATAAATGTGTTTATATGGGTTTTAAACCAATTTAAAAGTATTGTTTTGGGAATTTGAATTTAACCCAAGTTTTATACTTGAAGGGCTTTAACTTGTGGAAATGCAATCGGATTTTTCTGAAACGAAAACTATTTATTTTCAAATAATAATAGCTTTCATATAAGAAAGGATTTCCAATTTATGTTGAAAAGATTTCAAGTTTGAAATAGAATTGTTTTGAAAGCTATGAATAAATCTTTGTGAAAGATTGTTGAACTTTGTTTTGAAATTGGAGAGGATCTAAAAGGTGTATCTTTTGTATAAAAGATTTGAAATGGAAATGGTTTTGATAGCTATGAATTGAATCTTTGATTTAAGGTTTTTGGATGAGTTAATCCAATTTGAAAGGGAAATAGTTTTGAAAACTATGAATTAATCTTTGTGAAAGATTGGTGAACTTTGTGAAGTGAATCTTTTTGTTTAAAGATTTGAAAATGGTAATTTGTTTAAACCATTTGAAGAAAGGTTTTTGGGCTTTAAGTTGTGACTTAACTAAGATCCCACTATATCCATATGCTTTTTAAATTAAGCGCTCATTATTCAGTTTAGCCGGGAGAGGACCTTGTGTCATATAACCCATTCTGAATAATGATACGATGATACAAATAGCATTTGAACACTGGTGGTGAGGACGGGGTATTTTCGAGAATGAAAGGATAACCCGTCGAATGTCTCTGCAATGAGTCGCGCTGGTATAGAGATCTCCATATGTGATGGGGAGTCTGATCGGGATTATGAATGCCCGGATTGCAAGTGCTTCTTTGGAAGTGCCTTCGGTTCTATTCGAACCCATAACAGACTTGTATGGATGTGTGTCTGACACTACACTTTGAGATGTAAAGCTGGTTTCTATCAAATACATTTTTGTTTGGGGGCGAAGAATTTATTCTCTTAGCTTAACAGCCTTCTCTGTGACGTACGAGCTTAGAGGTTATGTAGTTGATGGTGACTAGTGATACAGTCCCAATTTGGTAGTGTGGCATGCTGAGTGTTGTTGAGTATTGCTGATCATTTGTTGATCGAAGATTGGCTTTGTGAAAAGCGTAGCTATGTGGACGTGACCTCGACGGACGTCACAAACCGGAAATGGTTGAAGCAGGAAAGATGCGGCAAGGTTATTAGGGATTACGCCCCTACGGTATGTCCATTTCTTCTGGAAAAAGGTGGTATCATGGTATGTAGCCCATATACTTAACTCATGTGGTCAGTGCAAATTTATTACTTTGTGGTTGTTGCTTTGTGGTTGAGGATCCTCGGATAAAGGTCGCAAACGACGGGGATGGCATGCTTGTAGGTGTTACTTTCGGGAAGAGTTAACCCAGCCTTGTGTTGGTAGAGAGCTAGGTAAGTTCTTGGGGCATCCCTCCAGAGGCGTACCCATGTGCAATAGGAAGTTCCTTAGCCTGACCATTTGTTGGAAATCCAATCTCCAATACGCACCTTGTACGGTTTTAGTTGTATAACTTGTCATTTACTTATGGTGGTCACTACTGTTTAGATGGTGGCTATAGTAGGCATACAATAATGCTTGCATGCTGGATAAGATTAATATTATACTTTCTAAAGGTTTTCTGCACTATGCACTAATAATAATATCAAATTATTTTTGCGTATTAAGCATATTTGACTATCATAAGGAGAAATCTCCTCCAATTCTGCGTTTGCATTATGTGTGCGGTGTGAGGCCTTATGATAGTTTCATTTTCCAAAAAGCATTGTGGATTTCGTTTTTATTTCTTGTTGATTTTTTTTATTCAATGAAAACTGTTTTCATTTGCTCGCACTAGTCCCATGACTGACTTGGAGTTTATTGTTCCCTTTCCAAACTCTAGGTGCCCACAATTTTCCATACGGGGCAGTCTAGAGTTGGGTTTTTTAGATAATCAAATAGTAGATGTAGATTCGATGGCATCCAGTCTTTGGTTTTGGCGATAACAATTGTTCACTTGGACTGGCCTTGAAGCATGATGGTGATTCGAGCTTATTGATTTGGAGTCTTCGAAGCTTTGGGATGAGATATTTGGTTTTGGAGCTTTGGAGATGGAGTTGTACTATGGTGTCGAATTCTTTTGGAGATTCCATTGGTGTTATTTTTCCGCTGCTGCTGTATCTTCCATTTTTTATCTATCTTTGATATATGTATTGTTATTCATTGTATCATTGTTGTATCGAATGTTGTATATAATTGATATATCCATTTTTTTCCGCTGTGTTCCGTTGTATTTAATGTGTTATAAGCTCCGGCATGAATCAGATTTCAATGGTTGAATCTGCAGCATTCGAGTACAAGTGAAGTACGGGTGTCGATTTTCGAACACTGAAATTCGGGTCATGACATTAAGCATGGTTCTGAGGATCCTTGCTTGAATCTTTTGATTCCGCTGGCCATTATGAAGTAAGGCCTTGAGTGGGTGAGCTTGGAAATAGTTGGGTTAGAGGGATGTGGGGTTGGGTGTTCAATAGAGTCGGAGATTCAGCCCCTCCCTCTAGCGCCAATATGTTAACAAGAAAACTTGTCAAAAACCTAAAATTGATTTAATAGAAAAAGTGAGCATTTTTTGGTTTATCTTGATTTGTTGGAGGGAGCTAGGATTTGAATACTGTAACATCCCCCTATTTAGAGGCCCAAAACTAACGGCTACGGATGCTGCAGTCATCCATAGTTATTAATCCCCGATGACCAAATACGGCGGTATTATATTTATTGAAACACAGAAACACGTGAATATGGAAAAAATTTAAACTTCAAACAAATTCCACATTCCATTTCAAACCATTTCAAATTCATTACATAATCCCACGGTTATTAACCATATTCAGAGAAAATATATTTATTTCAAAATACGCCAAGAGTGACATATAAAGATGCCCTCTTGGATGATCAAATTATATACAGGCAATACAAAAAATTTTCCATTACCAACAACATAGCAGAATCAAATAAAAGAGAACTTCGGATATTCCTGCATGTCTCCGAAAGCATTGTTCATCTAATGAGGTACTTGAAAACCTCAACTCTCCAACTACCTAATATCAATTGAGTACTCGAGAGTTTAATGGAAAAACATAACGTAATACCCTATATTTTTGTAACACTATTTAGGATATTAAATTGGTTAAAATAATATAAAGTTAATAGGTTGAGATTTTATTAAATTAAGGGATGTCGTGCCATGTTAATGTGCAAATTAAAATAAGATAACATAAACTAATGTTTTAAGAAATGAGTAAGGGAAATATGAAAAATTGGAGGGGCTTATACCCTAAACCCTTAGGAATGAAATGGACGTTCACTTTCATTTTATCAAACTAAAAATATCTAAGGCTGACCACTATTATTGTTCCCAAGAGAAGGTAAAGTTGGGATTCAAGAGAAAGAAGATTAATCAACATATTCAATATCAAATCTCAGATGTTTTAATCTCAAAGCTAAGATGAATAATTATTACATCTCATTTTCTTATGATTTTCACTTTCAAGATAGATCCGACTTGTTTTTGGATGTTTATGTCATGTTTTTTATGATTAAAGTTATATATATGCTTGTTAATGAATTATACATGTTCATATTAGTTTTTATATTACGTTTGACATGAAAACCTTATTAGATGACATCCAAAAGCCTTAAAATATAGGTCAAAAATGATACTTTAGAGACGGCTTCCAATTTTCATAATTCTCTGAATTAATATGGATTTTATATTGAGTTTCTAGTGAAGAAAATGATTTATTGGGCTACAACTTATATATGGCTAAAATAATGATTATTTGGGTTTGAAAATTTTACATAATCGAAAACATATTAAAATAGATTTTCTAGAATTTTTCCAGATTTTTCCAAAGTATTTTGATGACTAAATAAAATTATTTAAGGTATACGACTTAAATGTTTTATATATTTAATTAAAAGCGGCAGTTTATAAAATAAAATAATTATCTAATTATGAAATTAATGGCAACACTTTTCTGAAAAGTATTTGTTAACCAATAAGAATTTGAAAACAAAGGCAGGTTAGTTGAAAAGTTATCCTTTTTAAGTTAAAAACAAGAAAAACTTACTTTTAGCATGTTTCAGCCTTTTACGACATCAAACCTTCTGACCCAGACCTTTCAGAAAGGTCGAAAGGTTATAGCTTTCGATAAGGTTAAATACTAATGCATATGGTATCAAGTACCTTGGTACGTGACGAATTGGACAAGGTCGAAGGGTACTTAGTTGAAAGGTTAATTGCCAAAGAGGTTGGAGTATGTTTGTTTTATAAGCCAAAAGGATAGCCTGCTTTGCTTTCGAACAAATCCTTTCGACTTGGTTACTTTTGACCAGGTCAAACATTTCAAATAAAGGTTTGTCGAAAGGTTACTGCCACTTTTCAATCTTTCGAAATTGTTGCTTTCGACAAAATCGAAAGGTTTACTTGTTTTTAGAACCAGCCGCTTCTCCCATGCGTTCAAAAGGAAGCTTTTGACTTAGATGCTTTACCCTTGTATATCTAATGGAAGTATAACAAAAACTTTCAAAGGAGGTGTTTTAAAGGCTGATGCCTATTGTTTTAAAAGCTATGTTCTAAAGCTTTGGAAGGGGGCGAAAGCTAAGCTTTCGACAAAGTCAAATGGTTTTAAATGAAGATTTTCTTCATGTTTTATAATGAACCCGGTAAGGTTTTGAAAGGTTTGAGTTTCAATGGTTTTGAAAGGTTTGAATTCCAATGAGATTTTGAAAGTTTTGACTTTCAATGGTTTCGAAAGGATTAAGTTAAAATTGTTTCAAAAGGTTTGAAGTGGAAGGTTTTCTAAGGTAATGTTTTGAACTGTATTAAAGTGGGATGTCTACGGTTTTAATGCTTTCGAAAGGAATGATTTCAGTGGTTTCGAAAGTTTTGAAGTATGGTCTCAAAAGGTAAAATTTTAGCCTCATGGCCAAGAAAATTAAAGGGTTTTATTTCGTTTTGAAAGAGATGCTTTTAAAGGTTTAGAAATGGGTGCTTTCAAATGGTTAATTGTTTCTGTTTGCACAAAAATTGGGCAAACACTCAAATCGTTGTTGTAGAGCTGTAAACATTATTTGTAGTATATAGTTATCGTTTGATGAAAATTAGTTGCGGGTGTTTAACTTAGAAAATCAGTAATTTGCAATAAAGAATATGCAAAGGACTTAAATGTAAAAGGACATAAAATTTATGGTGGTTCGTGTAATGACCCAAAAATTTTAGTGATTTTTTATTAAATTAATTGAAATTTTGTGAAATTTTAAACAATAAAAATTGAACATAAAAATTTAATATTTGGAATACGTCTGATTAAACATAGTAACTCGTAAATTTTCATCAGATAATTTTGAAGTTTATTTTCTTGTGAAATTTTATTTCAATTTGAATCAGTTAATAACAGTTGAATTAAAAGTATTCCGAAACCTAAATATGTCAACATGAGAAAATTTATTTAGAACACTCTGAATCTGACTGCGAAATTCGTTTCGCGAAATTCGGATGTTTCTAGCTCTGTTTGAATTTTTTCGTACGGAATAGCAACGTATATCGGTACCGATTATCGACTTTTGATAGGATGATCGAACCACCGATATCTATATACCATTTTGATCGTCTCGTCATGCTGATCTCTCCGATATATTCACCTCTGTATTCTGAGGTCCGCTAAGCGACGGAAGCAATAAAACTGTGCGCTGTATCGGTACTGATATTTGTGACTTTTGGGATTTATCTGCTTTTCAAATTTGAAACAGTACAACCCATACAGTAATAAATTTCCTTCAAAGTTTTCAGCTAAATCTACGTGTGACCGTTGCCACACCTTATATTTGATTCTCTGCCATTTCAATTTGCATTCTGTCAGTTAACTTCGGATTGAGGAATAAAGAATATATATATATATATATATATATATATATATATGATATCAACGTGTTGCCTGCACCTCTTCATTTTCCTCTCCTCTCCCTAGATTCTTCTTCCTCCACTTCTTTCTTCTCTTTCAAAAATCCGTCCGTTCTCATTTAATAAAAAAAACAAAATACATATCAGTTTCACATTTGTATGCATGAGCCTGCACGTCTCAATCCACGTACAGGCTTCTTCTCCGGCCTGCCTCCTCTCCACTGACCTGCTGCCGTCCATCTCCAGTTCCCTAACCCTACCATCAGCTTTGCCCTTCCGTCTTGTCGAACGCCTGCCGCAGCCCACCCTGAACCGACCTTCCTCCTCTTGTTTGTGGCTCTCATTTATATAGGTTAGCTCTATAAAATTTCACATTTATATTATAAGTTGTTTACTTGGTATGTATTGTTTGGATATAATTTAATACGTACAAAATTTCGATCTGGGTATGTGTTTGTTTGCTTTGTTTATAAAAATATGTATGTGCCTGTGTAGTGTGTGTACAGTGTATATCTGTGCGCGTGTGTAGTGTTTGTGCAGTAAATATATATGTAGTATAGTTAGTGTTATACAGATGGGTTTATTTTATATATAATCGGTTTTAGTAGAATCTATATATTTATAAAGTTTACATGGGTTTTCTGTTGTTTAAATATAGTTTGTGAAGTTTATATGAATTGATGTGAGTTATACATTAGTACGTCAGCTATGTATAGGGTCTAGGTTGTATACATAGGTATAGGTGAACTTTGTTCGAATTTTGTACCGACTTTGGTATTTTTGCAAAAGTATTTTTACTCTATGATTTAAGTATTTAAGTATAAGATTTACATATATTATATAAAAGTTTCTAACCAGTCCAGTCATGTAATATAATGTGTCTGTCATGTATATTATATTTAAGTGTCTATATGTTTGTTTATATATAAATTTATAAAAGTAATATATATGTGTGTTGATTTTGATATACGTGTTTTGGTCAAAACAATGATTTGGAATATATATTTAGTTAATATGTGTTTAAATTTATTTGTAAATAAATATAATGTATTTATCTTATTTTAATATACATTCGATTTCAATGAATATATATTTAAATTTAGACTTATTTAAAAATGTGTATGTATTTTAAATAGAATATTGGGTTCAAGGAAGATAATAATATAATATACGTCTCGTCTAAATTTTTTTATCCAGCTAATTTGATTCGATCCCATCGATTTCTGTGATCAGATCTGTCCGTCAAATTCGTGCCAATCTTGCTTCGATTCAGAATTCATGCTTCGATTCGTAACGCGATTTCATCGTCAAATCCTCTTTAGCCTCGAAAGGTGAGCAATAACTCACGTTTAACGTTCTTTTATTTATTAAATTTGATTTCAATTGAAATGACGATTGAAATATGCTGCTTTAGTTATTTAAATTGATATATCTGCTGTTATCTGTAACTACTCACCTGTGGGATATGACACCATATCCTGTTTTTTATATTATATTGTTATTGATGGTATATGCCTGTTATATTATTATCATTTCTGTTATCACTCTGCAAGTTCCCTGTTAGTATAAAATTCACTATGGGTTGAAATGATACATATCCGAACGGACTTTAGAATAGGAAAAATCGTTATGGGTTGAAATGATAAACCCAAGCGATTTTCATTTAAATTGAATTAAGATTACGGGTTGAAATGATATCTACCCATATTTATTTAAATTACAAATTGAAACAATAAATATCTGTATCACTTAACCATATGATATCACTTAACCATATAATAGAATTATATACAAACACCGTTGGTCCATATATAAATATTTTGAAAATAATATCTATGGTTTTGGAAAGAAATATATGATTTTAGTTAATATTAAAAATATTTTGTATATAAATATGTTTAATATAAAGTAGATATAATAATAAACTTTAATTTAATAAAGTTTGATTTAATTAATATAATATGTTAAGTATTATATTTTTAATAAATTTTTAATGATTTGTACAAATTAAGGAGGATAAAGTTGAATTGATCGAAATTGCATTTAATTGAGAAGTATATCGAATTAAATCGATTTGAGACTATTGGATTCAGGATTTAAAATATGATCTTATAACTTGGTTTGATTTAAGTAATTTAATGGATACTTCACGTCTAAAGAAATCAAAGGTAATATATAGAAAATGTAATTTAAGGTCATATAAATAATATTGAATTTATTAAGTGAATATTTCAAAACTAAATAATAGTGAAGTCGAATTGGGAAATAAAATGCAATTATCAAATTTAGTCTTTGAAACGTTGAATATTTAAAGCTTCGAAATATATTGACTTTGAATTATATTGAAATTTAAATGGTTATTTTGTGGTTCAAATCGGTATTTGAAATCGATAAAATTTGAATTTGTTTACTCAGAAACTGAATTGAAGGAAATTGATAAATTGAGATTGAATTAAATTTGAACGGGAAAGCTGAGTTGATTCCTAAGCGATTTGTGAAGTTTGAGGAAATTACAAATACTTTACATTATAAATTATTGGATATATATACTATTTTTGAAAATAGATATATTTGAAATGAAAGTGAAATTTTGGTTTTGAAGTGGAATTTAATTTGAAATGACCACGGTGCTATAGTGTATATTTCTACATTGTAGATAATTCCTTGGACCCTTAGAGGATGGTTATCCCAAACATCTTTTAGTTTACTTGTATTTCAGTTGATATTTCACTTGAGTTGGATTTATTGATATAAGAATATTAATCCTGACTTGTGTGTTTTGTGTTTTGCTTTACGCTTGGGTCAGACTGAGTGATACAGCATTTGAGACTCACCTTTGGAGTTTGGAGCTTCGCTTGGAGATCCAACTATCGATTTAGCTTTCAGATTTTCTGTTGATTTGTCCAGGGAGGTCATCTGTTTATACTGGAGACTTTACTGTAATTGAGATATTCTGTTGTATTTTACTTTCTAACTCTGATGTTTATATAGTAGCTTCATGAACTACAATTTATCTATTCCCTGCGTTATTATTATTATATTACCGTGTTTGTGATTCTGTTATTGATTTATTTACAACATATACTGAGTAAGCAATTTAAGTCTGGCATGTGTGGATGCGAATGGTTGAAAATATCGAGTCGTAACAATTCGGCCTGATTGTACCTACATCCACTGTTCCTCTTTTATTATCCCTTTCATTTCTGTTTACAATTACAAGCTTTGAAGAGGAGTAAACATGCTATTAGAACTAAGATTTTTCCCTCTTGAGGTTGTCTGCCATTTTTGATGAAAGCTTCGCTCTTTAGCATCCTCTTTATTTATGATGCCATGTACTTGGTATTTATAGAATGAAGATATGAGGAGTGGCAACTGAGTATATAGTATTTGGAATTTGCTTCAACCTTCTTTCCTCCAAGATTTGGTCCAACCTTCCTTACATGATTGTCAAGCTATTCCACTTGTGACGACCGCCATACACCTCTATGAACCCCGGAACGCGTCACGAAGGAATCCTCGAAGTATCGTCCAGCAATGACGAAAATTTCCAACTTTTTTTAGATCAGTTATACCGGAGTTGAACCCCAAGCAAACCTTCACCCGACTCCAAGCAGCATTACTCCTAGCTGACTAATGTGCATATTTTTACCACCATATTTAATCTATTTAAATTAAATAATTGATCATATTGGGTATTTTAACTTGTTTTAATCAAATCCATAATAATTCCAAATTGTCACATATCCATCTTCATATAGGGGCAACACGGTCATTTGTGCGCATACATTTCTTTGAGAAAAATTAATTGAAAATTTATATAAATTTGTGTAGGAATTTGATCTCAAATAGGAGTGATTTCATGAAGACACATGCATGCACAAAATGAATACAAAGGAATGAAGATGAAATAATTCAAAGTGAAGAACATGGAGGACCCACTCACCAACCTACCTTAATGTACAAATTAGAGGGTAATGCACATGCTTATGGAATTAATGTCTTCATGTACACTTAAATGATGATTAGTAGAAGCTAATGATTACTTGGCCTCCACACTTTCTCAAGGTATTTTAGGCATTCTCCAAAAATATGAATTAGGGTTTAACACATGTATATATAACCCTTATGTTTCATGTAACCTTCTTCTTCCTTAATCTCTCTTAGTTTTAGTTTAGGCTTAAAAATAAATCAAGCTCTCTTCTTTCTTTTCATAGCTATTTTAGCCATTTATTTTTTCTTTTCATGTAAATTTTTTTATGCAATTTAATATGTGTTCTTTTCCTTTTCTTGTTATTTACATTCATGCAAAGTAGATTAGTTTTAATTCTTGTTAATTAGCTTCTCTTTTCCACTAGCTTTCATTTTTCTTTCTTTTTGCTTTCATGCTGCTAGCTACATTTGTTAAACAAATGACAAATATGAGATGCTAAACCCTTTCAATTTTGGGGTAATGAAGCTCTCTAATTATGTAGCTTCAACTACTTGTTAATTCATGCTCTCTTTTTGTGCTTAATGATGATCAATGAAGTGTTTTATTTGTTGTTCTTACTTTGAATTTGATAGCCTATATTGGTGACGCCGAATAGGCTATGCTTAAATGATCACTAATACAAATGCCTCTTCATCAAAATATGATTATGGCATAAGAAAGTTATTTGAAATTCAAATTTGATGATCTATATTTCTAATCAATAGTTAATAGGCCATACTAAAAATAGATTTCAGATTCATTTCCATTGTAAACTTTCATGAAAGTTAGTAAGTGGTTTAAGGCGTGTGTTATAGTTTGATGGCTTATGTTGGCTAATCAATAGCACAAATATGTCATACTTATGATTAACAAATCAATTAAAGCACTAATGACCGTAAAAAAGAGATCATGATTTCATATGTGTTGAGCTATATCATCTAGAGAGTAGATTTATTTTCTAAATTGTCGCTAAACTCTTATATTTGCTTCTCTTTTCTTTTAGTTAGTTAGTTAATTCTCTAACTTAACTTTCACTCGACTTTGGTTTAATTTGATTGAAGAGATTTTTAAAATAAACAATTTCCTGCGGATCGACTCGTATTCGCCATGTACTATAAGTGTACGCCGTGCGCTTGCGGTATATTTTATTATAATTTTTTTGACGGTTTTCTAATTCGATAGAATTTTCGTCCTTAAACATGTTTTTGGCGCTGTTGCCGGGAATTGTTTGATTTTAATTTTCTATTCTTCGGATTATTTTCGTTTGAATTTTTGTGTGTTTTATTTTGTGTTTGTGTCCAATTAAAAAAAATTGTTGTGTTTGTAGCTTGCATTTGTTTATGTGATTGTTGTTTTCTATTTGTTTTACATTTGCATTGTATATATTTAAAAAAATACACAATTAAAAAAAAATCATTTTCATTTACAAATTTGTTTTGATTGCATTTTCATTTAAAACTTTACATTTGCCATCACTGCCTTGCCAAAACATTTCCTTTTCCTTCACCATTACCCTACTATCCACTGCATTCACCCCTTGTCTCCACATAACAACATTGTCTTACTTCATCATCTACATACAATACACTGAACACACCACGACCATCCAACCCAACCAGCCTACATTTAAACCTTCCTACAGCCTCTACTTACAGTCATACTCCTAGTCGCAAGCAATCACCACTTCTACTTCATAATCCACAACTCTTCTGCCTGGAAGTACATACAAACCACAATCTTACATCTCGATTGCATTCTTATCCCTCTGCCATCCACCCTTCAAACTTCCTACACCCATACTATCACCTGTCGTCAACATTCACTGCCTAGCACTCTGTCCACATCCCTAACCACCATATCAACCTACTTTCTCACGCTTGCAACCATCCTATATAATAGAGCAACCATCATATACCACTGTCCTCTATCCTCCATATCAACACTTCAATCCAACAACAGTTCAAACATCTCTGCCAATTCAATCGACTGTCAAAAAAGAGCAAGCTGCTTGCCCTGAAACAACCAAACTTCTTTACACAACAAAGCTACCAACTGTCGAGCTGCATATGACACTTCCTCGCCTCCAACTTACTGCCATGCACCATTCAGTACAAAAAACTCGACATCTACACCAATCAATTATCACTACATAGTGCCAACATTTCTTACTCACCATCACATATGTACACTTCCCTTCACAGTGCATCTCCTTCAATCAGAGCCACAAATCGCCACAGTAACCCTACCACATACACATACATCTACATACAAACACATCAACCTCTCTGCCGTGCTCCAACATTTCACTCCATACACTACATCAATTCACCATCTTCATTCTACACCTTCCCGTAACCCATGTTCGAACAACAGTGACCACACTCAACATTCCAGACCTATAAAACTGTCTACACTCCATCCAAAAAAAACCAAACAAACCCCGACCACTACACTGCTAACTGTCTACAATCAGCCATCAACCTCCATCCTGCCTCGACAATCAAACTGCCCTGACAACAAGATCCACTAACACGCAACCAGCCTCATCACCATAACCTTCAAACCATCCTCTGCTCACGAATCTGAAGCATCACAAACTCGAACTCCAATCGTCGGCATTCCCAAATTCTCAACTCTCGAGCGACCAACAACCACGAACTCGCTCGACACTCGGAACCCTCACCAACAAATCGCGACTTCGATAAGTCTCGCCAAACACTCTCGACCGCCGCAATGAAAACCCATGAATACCACTTATCTGTAGCATAAAACCCCTCTTCTTTGCAGAATTGAACAGACAACAGTCAATCATTTTTAAAAAATAATTTAGAGAAAAATCGAATTTTTATTGAACAGATAACGGAAGAACTAGAAAAAAAATTTGAGTTAACGGGGTTCGTTTAATTTAAGTTGGGCCAGGTGTGTGAATTTAGTCTGGGTCGAGTTTTAAGGTTGAGTTGTTTTGATTTTTGTTTTAGTTTGTTTTAGCTTAAAAAAAGAGAGAAAGGAAATTTGTTTTGTTTTGCTCTCTCTCATAATAAAAAACAACAAAAAGACTTACTAGTTTTTGTTATTTTTTTCATTTGTCCTGTTTTGATATTTCTGATTTTCTTTCATTTGTTTTGTTTCGATTTCAATTGTTTTGATTTTTCTATGCTTAGTTTCTTCCTTATTATATAAAGAAAAAAACTGTGTGTGTGTGCATATATATATATATATATATATATATATATATATATATATATATATATCTTGTTTTCAATTTGTAGGTTATCAAAGTAGAAAATCGAAAGGAATTGCTTGCTTTGCTCTGCTGCCAAAAATAAATTACTGGCTTGCTTATAATAAACTTGCTGCTTTCATCTCTACTTTTATTTGAATTGCATTGTTGATTGCTTGCATTTTGAAAAAAAAATCAAAAAAAAATCAAAAATCCGTTCGTAGTTGCACTGTTAATACAGGTTTAATTTCTGCTTTGCATTTCATTTTAGAATTGTGATTAATAATAACGGTTAGACATCGATAACATTTAATTGTATATTGACAATTTGTCTTCTCTGAACAATTTAATTTCTCGGTGTCTAGGCTTCGGCAGAGCAATAATCAGTTATAAATATTACGAGGATTCATAAATAGTATACTGAATTGTTTCTCTGAAGGTACTTAAAACTTCGGCTGCATTGCTACGGTGATTCATGATGCACCGATAACTCCTGCCCGTTACCTGGCTGAGATCTTTCTTGTTGATTTAAGATAATGTGTGATTATACAATTTTATATTAATTTAGGATAAATAATTTGTAATTAGACCCTTGCATTCATTTAGTCGCATTAGTTCATGCAGACTTCAAAAAAAATCCAAAAAATCCAAAACTAAAAAAAATTGTAAATATTCCTTATCTTTTCTTTGAAACTTTTAAATCCTTTTACTTCGAAATTTCAAAAATCCAAAAAAAAATTAGAAAAAAAATCCAAAAATATATATAAAATCTTTTCAAAAAAATTGAAAACCCAAAAAAACAAAATAAAAATCAATTTCCTTTAGAAAAATAAATTTTTTTGTAAATATTTTTCCTTTATGGAAAAAAAACCAAAAACATTCTTGAAAATGTCCGAATTTCCATATTCACTTTAATTTTATAATAGTTGTGAAAATCAATATAATGTATATGATTTCGCTTCAAATTCGTATAATATTTTAACAACAACTATTGTGTAAATAATTCGAATTTCAAACAACAAAATTTTCAAAACGATGACCAACTCTCGACTCTTGAAAGTAGCATTTCATCCTTACTTGAATTCTCTACACAACAAAATCAAAGTATAAATGAATTGTTTAATTCATATTTGTGTAATAACTCGAGTCAAGGATTTCAAAATTTTAGTTCAATTCAAAATTCAAACGAGTATGATTATGTGATACCCCGGAAATTTTAGCAATATCAATTTAATAATCTGTATTTAAAATTAAATTGATTTGATAAAATTTTAATAAAATTAACTTGATTTAATAATCCAATTAAATAAATGTTTAATTGGTAAATCTTATCTTTAAAAAAACTAATAATTGTTTTTCCTATTTATAATATATGTATATATATTTATATATATATATTGTGAATGGATAAGTTTGGTTTGAAATTAAATGAACAAATAAAATATTGTTTTCAAATTTTAATATTCATTTGATAATTTGAAGATTATTATTTTATTTAATAAATAACAAATTGTTTAAAATACTTAAAGTAATTATTTTAAATTGTATAATTGTATAATTGTATTTTCATAAGATAAACAAAAGTTTATTTATTTCTTTTTTTAAATATAGCTTAATAATTATAAACTGGAATTATTTGAAATTTAAAATATAAATTGTTTACTAAAACATTAATGGAATTAAATATGTTCAATAAGACATGTAATTTATAATTTCTTTTATAAATTATTTAAATTTGATAATTGTGTTTTATTTATTTTAATAAATATAGATATGTTTTAAAAAAAGACAATGTTATTATTTTAGAATTTCAAACATGTTAATATAAACTAGTTTTAAATTGGTTTTAAAATTGGATTTTTAAAATGTATAAATAGCATTTGAATTTGAATTCATTTTGAAATTCAAATGAATAAACATACTTGAATAACCATATTTAAATTTTGCAAGTGAGCTTTCCTGTTTTGTAAATTGTTTTATTTCACTAAAAAGAAATACATATACATTTATTAATGAAACTACTATACATGTATTTAATATAGAAAAGAGGATTTTTATTTATCTTTAAATTGAAAATTTAAAGTAATATATGTATTAAAACATGTGTTAGCATCTTAAGTGATTAATAAGACAAGTGTAATTGAATTAAAAAGCTAGTATGACAAGTGTCTTTTATTTGATTTTCTTTTAATTTTAAAATAAATCATTCATACACTTATATAAAACATTTTTTTTCTCCATCCTCAATTTTCTTCTAATGTTCATTTTTTTTTCTAAGATAAGAAAAACTTCTCAGCTGAAAACAAGTTTGCTTTCAAACTCTCAAAACAAAATTTAAATCATGTTCAAAACCAGATTTTTCATATAACCTTCTCTGAAAATCAAATCTATAACCTTTCCAAATGCAAAGAAATGGCCTGCACCTGAATTTCTCTCCTCTGTAAATCTTGTTTTAAAATGCAAGTCAGTTTAAACAGCAAGCAAATCCTCAAATTCAAATTGCAAAAGCATTTTTTTTTTTCCAACCTGCAAATTCCATCAACCTGAAATCTTTTCAATAACAAATGAAGGCCTGCATTTCATTCTCCTTCAACCTGTTCAAAACCATCACAGTTTTCCACCCGCAGAAGCAATAAGTAGCCTCTGCATCTCTTTTAAAATATGGATATAAAGTGAAAATCTGCATGCAAGTTTTAACAGAGAAAAACTCATACTTCTTTAACCTGCATGCAAGTATTGAGCAACAGCAAAACATGCAAGTTGAATTTAAAAGTAAAGAGTAGTCTGAATTTATTCAAGCCTGCAACATTCAATTTCTTCAAGCCTGCATTGAAAATTCATTCAAAAGCAAATGGAAAGTTTCTGCATTCTTTTATGATCTGGAAATCAAGCATATAAAGCCTGCATACAAGCTTTTAAACAAGTTTCAGCAACTTAAAATTTTGAGCTCTGTTTCATCTTCAAATCTCAGGTGAGTAACACTTTTTAAAATTTAAATAAATTGGTTGCTTAAATAAATATGTTGTGTATGTTATTTGGACTGCATGTTGATTTGTTTGCCTGTGCTTATGATTTAAAATATATTACTGAATACATGCATATATAAGTTTGAATATATGTGACTGTGCTTCTTTTGATTTTAGTTCCAGAATTCTGTTTCTAAATAAAGCTTAAAGGAAAATTTCTTTTGCTTTAGTTGAATACTTTGTTAAAACCAGAAATTATTATGTTAAAGATGTTACAGTTTAGTTTTAAACTTATCAAGTCAAAACACAAAATGTGTAATCTACTCTGTAAAATGTTGAAACATCAGAGTATAATTAATAAACTTGAAAATTCAAACCTTATAGATGTTAAATGCAGTATTGAATACTGATAACCTAAACAAAATAATGATTTTTAGAACTAAAATCATATTGATTAGCTAGAAGTTGAGACTGCAGTTCTTAGTGGAACAGAAATTGGGATTTTAGCTAACTCTGGTGATTAAGATAATTTGAGTATTTGGAATTCTTGGGGATGGTAGAGCAGTGATCAGGGAATGTGGCAAAAATGTCAGAGGGATGAATAGGTCATGGTGGAGGAGATGGGAAGTGGATGAAGTCTCTAAACCTAGTTTTGAGCAGTTTTATAATTTTGAATCATTACGGTCCTCTGGTAGATCGAGTTCGATGAAACTCTGGGGGAAAGAAGCTAGGGCATGGAAGAGGGTATGGCCAGAGCCGCCGGTGATCTGGTGGTCAGTGGTGGTAGTACGAGACGATTTCAGGTTTTGGGGTTTGAAGTTTATGCTGTTACCAGGTTTGTATTTGGAAGGAGGAACTCGATTTCGATTTCGAAGGGGAGGTGAGTTTGTGATGATCGTATTGGGTTCCAGGGATGGATGTTGACTTGCTGGAAGATTTGGTGATGGTCAGAGGTGGCTACAGCCACCGTGCATATGCACGGTGAAGAAGAAGTGTCAGTGGGGGGGGATTTGGGTTTGCTGTGTTAGTTTGTACTCGAGTTATACTCGGGTGAAAACGAATTTTGCTCGAAGTAGAAGAAGATTTTACTCGAAGTAAAATGGTGGGGTACTCGGGTATCCCCTGTTATTACAGGTTTCACTGAAACCTGTAAATATTTCCAATTCAGTTTGTTTTAAAACTAAATACAGGGTTTTGAAACAGAATTTAAGTCAAAATTAAATTTGAATTTCAAATGAGACTTGAATCCAGTTTGAAAATTTTAAATTTAAACTTTAAAACAAAATGTTTAGAACAACTTCAAAGAGTTTAAATATTTTGATTTTGAATAAAGCTTTAAATATAAGTAGAGATTCAAACATGGTTTAAATCTGAAAAGCAAACTCAATTTTGAAACAATGTTTGAGAATTAAGAAAGTTTTAAAAGAAGTTTAAATGTTTAAACAAATTTGTTGTTCAAACATATTTAAATATGATTTGTAATTTTAAATGAGTTTGGAGTTTAAATTTCTTATAATTTCTTTTATAAAATAAGAATAAAGCTTTAAAAGATTTTAGAATGTTTTATAAACTTTGTTTGAGTTAAATTTGTTTTCTTTTTAAATTTTTAAATTTAAAAATATAATTTGAAAATAATTTTGAGTTAATTGTTTTAAGTTACTTTATGTATGATAAAGTAACTATGAATAAGTAATGTTTTATTTTAAAATGTAAATTTAATGATATTTGTTTCATTAAATTAGCAAGATAATTTAAATAATGTAATTAATTAATTTGTTTAATTAATTAAAGATTTGAAATAAATTAATTAAGGTTAATTAAATTGGTAATTAATTTAAGTTAATTACTTAAGAAAAGTAATTAAGAATTTAATGATAAGTTGATGAAGGTCATTAACTTGTGATTATTTATTTATTAATGTAATTAATTTTGATAATTAATTTGATTAATTAATTTAAATAATCAATTAGGAATTTAATTAAGTATGATTACTTTTTGGAAATAATTAATGATATTAATTACTCTTTGTAATTAATTTATTAATTGGATTAATTTAAATTAATTAATTAAGTTTAATTAATTTAGAATAATCATTAAATAAGTTGATAAGTAATCATTGAGAAATAATTACTTAGAGAAGTAATTAAGATAAGAAATTAGCTGAGATAATTAATTGAAGTATGGTATTTTGGGATTAATTACTTTGTGTAATTAATGTAAAGATAATTTCTTAATGTAGTGATTAATAATTAATTACTTTGTGCAATTAATTTAAGCTTTAATTGATTAAATCATTTTTGAAATGATTAAGTGATGTAATTAATTAAAGGTAATTAATTACAAATGAGATTAATCAAGGATGATTAATAAATATAATTAATCTAGGGATGATTAAGAAAGTAATTAAGGTTAGTTAATTACTAAATGTAATTAATCAAGAATGATTAATAATTGTGGCTTAATTAAGATTAATTACTTAATGTAATTAATTTAAATAAGTAATTAATTTAAATGTAATTAAGGATCATTAATTAATATAATTAATGATGTAATTAAGGATTTATTAATTGGGATTAATTAATCTAATGGCAAGTGATTAAGGAAGTAATTAATTAATGTAATTAATTAATTAATGAAGTAATTAAAGGTTAATTACTGGTTTGGTTAAGGATAATTAATTTGTAAAATTAATTACTTGAATGTAATTAAGGAATAATTAATCAAAGGTGATTAATTAAGGTGATTAATTTGAGGATTATTATTTAATTGATTGATAATCAATTAATGGTTAAATAAGCAAGATTTTTAAATGAGAAAGTAATTAATTTAATTCATTTTAAATTAATTAAAGATAGGTAATTAATTTAATTCATTTAAATTAATTAGAGATAGAAGTAATTAATTTAATTAATTATGGATGATGTGATTATGGACCTTTGCTTATGAATGGATGATTTGGTTTGACTTGAATGGTTTGAATCTCAGATATGAGATTTGTATTGTGTAATATGGATGCATTGGTTGCATTGTGATTGTATGAGTTATCTATTGATGATGATAATATAGATTATCAATTTGTGATGATTACCTGTTTATGATAATATTGTTGATTATCTGTTATGATGATGTGAAGTATCTATCTGTGTGTATATTGATAGTTTAAATTGAATTGTTTTAAACTTAAAACAACTTGGACCTAAAAGACACGCATTGGATTTCGATGAGACCGGGATCGGGTTTCCATATTTGGATATCCGAAAACCACATCGATTCCAATTAACGTTAGGTCGTGAATCTAAGTGGAGCAAGTGAAGACTCGAGGTGTAAGGGCTATACGTCAGTATAACTCTGTGGGTGATTCCGTAATGAGTTTGACGGAATAGTGCTTATAGATTCGAGATGGTGAATCAGAGTGCAAGGGCTATGGTCGTTGACTCTGAGGGTGATTCCAATAATGAGTGCAACGAGATAGTGCCTTCGGTTTCGTTCGAACCCGGAACGAACTTGTATGGATTGAATGCTTTCAGCACATCGTCAGGCGGACGATGAGCATTCTAAGTGATATGTCCTATAAAGGTAATCGTAGCCTCAAGCCTCATCAACCGGGAATGGCTAAAACAGGGGAGGTGCGCCAAGGCTTCGTGGGTAGCCCCCACTTGAGAGCAAGATTGACTCCTGTCTAGAGGTCCCTTTTATTTCGGCTGTGTGGGGCGGTTGAATCGCGACAACTGCCGGGGTTGTCTTGTTCGGAACTGTTCAGTAAGGAACGGGTCCGGCCTTGTGTTGCAGGGGAGTTAGGGTGGCTCCTCGGTACGGTGATCTAGGCCACGTACTGTGACGGGCGGTACCCCAGTAGCCCTGCCATTGTATGGAATCCAAAATCCAATAAGTGCCGTACGTATTAGTTGTGCCCAACTATGTTGGAATGTGAGATGTAAGCATTTCAGCTATTTCTGTATTTTATTTGAAAACCCTAGACACTATTATAATATCATCGGATTTCCTATCAAATGTTTTGGTTAGCGTAAGGTAAAAACTTTTCCATGTTTATGTGTGGGAAGTCTTACGTGATACCTTTCTTTTTAAAGGATTTTGAAAGTTAAGCAACTTTAACCTGTTACTCACACCAGACCCATGTCTGACCCGGAGTTTATTTTTGTTTTTCATAAACTCTTGGGTACTCAAATTTTTACGAGTAGCCAAGGGATTCAGGTTAGGATTCAGGATTAGCTTTGACGAATTGTGGAGGAGCAATGGAGCAGGAGGCTTCCGCGTTGTAGATATTTAGTCCGCTGTGTTTTGTATCTCTGAGTTAATTGTGATGTTGTATTGAGTTGTAAATACTAGACAGGTGTTTATAACTGTCTAGTATATGTGATGTGTATGCTGTGTATCTTTGATAGATACTGTATATTGTGTAAATACTTTTGATTATTAATATAATTTATTCGTTCCGCTGTTTAGATTCTGATGTGTTGTTTCTTCTTTCTTCTCTTTCTTTCTATTCTCTATCCCTTTCTTTCTTATTAACGATGCGACTTCCTGGAGTTAGGGAGTTGGGTCGTTACAGTGGTATCAGAGCGTTAGGTTGAGTGAATACCTAGGCTCTGTAATGGTGTCTATCTTGAGAGAGCGTATTTTTAGTTTTGATATATATCTATATATATTTATTATTTCTACCTATCTGTTGGGTTACCTGTTCAGGTATTCCAATATAGGTTATAAAGGTAGATAAGGTAGTGGTGTGTGTAACACGATGACTACCATTGGTTGGAGTTTGAATGTTGAGGTTGGAAGTGTATTTATCGAGACTGTAGACCTAATACCGTCTCGAGTGAGTTGTGCAGAGTATAGAGATTTAATCGATCTCTGAAGGAGACCTATTAAGTTTCAGAGTCTATCTTTGAAGATGGATGAGTTGAGTTTGGATCTGTCGCTTGGGCAGAAGTGTGTGATGGTATTTTTGATATCTAAGGAAGTAGTAGCTGCGTGATGAGATGCAGTGACTATGGATTATGTCCGAAGATGTTTCTTTGGAACAAGTTAGGAAGTGTGTCTACTTCGGTGTTGTGGCTGAGTTCAGCTAGTTGTTGGGGTTTGGCTTTGAGGTCTGAGTTTCTCAAAGAGCTTTGATTGGGAAGTTTTGGCTTTGGTGTCAGCGGTGCAACTCGGAGTGTCTTTGTTGGCAGAAGTTGACTGGCTAAGTAGTTTCTGAAGGTGGAATTCAGAAGCAGCAGAGTGGATCTGTTTCTGCGATGGATTGACTAGTTAAGAGTGAGCTGTTCTGTTTGGTAAAGAGAGAACAGTTTTCTTTGGAATTGGTCTAGATTGATCGCAAAAGTGACTTGCGATAGGTTGAGTGTTCTTTTGAGGCATTGAAGGATTTCTTGTGATAGTGTTTGGTGAATCAACTCAGGATAGATCAGAGTTGTGCAGCGGAAGCAGTTTGAGAATGTTTCTGTTTGTCTTTTCCTAGAAGAAGTGAGTTTGTTCTTCTGATGTTTGAAGAGTAGAGTTGGTGATCTTAGTCTTGGTTGATCTTGAGGAGATCGTTGTGTTGGGATGTTTTTGGTTTAGATTGTTTTTAGGGTATCAGCAAGAGTTAAGCTGATCAATTTGGATGTAGACAGCCCAGGATCAACAAGAAGAATTTTATGGATAAGAGACGAAGGAAATTGGATTCCGGAGTCGGAATTTTGTTTTGGATCTCTTCTGTGTTTTGGTTGGATTGGTGTTTGGTTTTCAAGAGTTGAATTGCCGGTTTGGACAACTGGGATTCAGTGAGTTTCACGTATCTCTGAGGGAGTACGTGTATGAGTTATCTCTGGAAATGGAACCAGCTGTTCAGGAGGGTTTGGTTGTTGGGTCAGACTCGTTCGTAGTCTGATATCTTGTCTAGTTTTGTAGATCTAGATGAGTTGAAGCTCTGTAGCTTCGTAGTTTAGATTGTTTGGGATTATATAGGGCGAGTATTCCGGTGTATATATATATACCGGGGAAACTCGAGAAATTTTTATCCAAAATTTTATCTGGATAATTAAATTTGTTTGATTAGATAAATTGGTTGCTATGGTTGTTAGCATATGATTGATGTATGCTTGTAATTTAAAATCTATAATTTTAAATGGGTTATTAAATTACTTTTGCTTTTAAATTTCGGGGACGAAATTCTTTTAAGGGGAGAGGAATGTGATACCCCGGAAATTTTAGCAATATCAATTTAATAATCTGTATTTAAAATTAAATTGATTTGATAAAATTTTAATAAAATTAACTTGATTTAATAATCCAATTAAATAAATGTTTAATTGGTAAATCTTATCTTTAAAAAAACTAATAATTGTTTTTCCTATTTATAATATATGTATATATATTTATATATATATATTGTGAATGGATAAGTTTGGTTTGAAATTAAATGAACAAATAAAATATTGTTTTCAAATTTTAATATTCATTTGATAATTTGAAGATTATTATTTTATTTAATAAATAACAAATTGTTTAAAATACTTAAAGTAATTATTTTAAATTGTATAATTGTATAATTGTATTTTCATAAGATAAACAAAAGTTTATTTATTTCTTTTTTTAAATATAGCTTAATAATTATAAACTGGAATTATTTGAAATTTAAAATATAAATTGTTTACTAAAACATTAATGGAATTAAATATGTTCAATAAGACATGTAATTTATAATTTCTTTTATAAATTATTTAAATTTGATAATTGTGTTTTATTTATTTTAATAAATATAGATATGTTTTAAAAAAAGACAATGTTATTATTTTAGAATTTCAAACATGTTAATATAAACTAGTTTTAAATTGGTTTTAAAATTGGATTTTTAAAATGTATAAATAGCATTTGAATTTGAATTCATTTTGAAATTCAAATGAATAAACATACTTGAATAACCATATTTAAATTTTGCAAGTGAGCTTTCCTGTTTTGTAAATTGTTTTATTTCACTAAAAAGAAATACATATACATTTATTAATGAAACTACTATACATGTATTTAATATAGAAAAGAGGATTTTTATTTATCTTTAAATTGAAAATTTAAAGTAATATATGTATTAAAACATGTGTTAGCATCTTAAGTGATTAATAAGACAAGTGTAATTGAATTAAAAAGCTAGTATGACAAGTGTCTTTTATTTGATTTTCTTTTAATTTTAAAATAAATCATTCATACACTTATATAAAACATTTTTTTTCTCCATCCTCAATTTTCTTCTAATGTTCATTTTTTTTTCTAAGATAAGAAAAACTTCTCAGCTGAAAACAAGTTTGCTTTCAAACTCTCAAAACAAAATTTAAATCATGTTCAAAACCAGATTTTTCATATAACCTTCTCTGAAAATCAAATCTATAACCTTTCCAAATGCAAAGAAATGGCCTGCACCTGAATTTCTCTCCTCTGTAAATCTTGTTTTAAAATGCAAGTCAGTTTAAACAGCAAGCAAATCCTCAAATTCAAATTGCAAAAGCATTTTTTTTTTTCCAACCTGCAAATTCCATCAACCTGAAATCTTTTCAATAACAAATGAAGGCCTGCATTTCATTCTCCTTCAACCTGTTCAAAACCATCACAGTTTTCCACCCGCAGAAGCAATAAGTAGCCTCTGCATCTCTTTTAAAATATGGATATAAAGTGAAAATCTGCATGCAAGTTTTAACAGAGAAAAACTCATACTTCTTTAACCTGCATGCAAGTATTGAGCAACAGCAAAACATGCAAGTTGAATTTAAAAGTAAAGAGTAGTCTGAATTTATTCAAGCCTGCAACATTCAATTTCTTCAAGCCTGCATTGAAAATTCATTCAAAAGCAAATGGAAAGTTTCTGCATTCTTTTATGATCTGGAAATCAAGCATATAAAGCCTGCATACAAGCTTTTAAACAAGTTTCAGCAACTTAAAATTTTGAGCTCTGTTTCATCTTCAAATCTCAGGTGAGTAACACTTTTTAAAATTTAAATAAATTGGTTGCTTAAATAAATATGTTGTGTATGTTATTTGGACTGCATGTTGATTTGTTTGCCTGTGCTTATGATTTAAAATATATTACTGAATACATGCATATATAAGTTTGAATATATGTGACTGTGCTTCTTTTGATTTTAGTTCCAGAATTCTGTTTCTAAATAAAGCTTAAAGGAAAATTTCTTTTGCTTTAGTTGAATACTTTGTTAAAACCAGAAATTATTATGTTAAAGATGTTACAGTTTAGTTTTAAACTTATCAAGTCAAAACACAAAATGTGTAATCTACTCTGTAAAATGTTGAAACATCAGAGTATAATTAATAAACTTGAAAATTCAAACCTTATAGATGTTAAATGCAGTATTGAATACTGATAACCTAAACAAAATAATGATTTTTAGAACTAAAATCATATTGATTAGCTAGAAGTTGAGACTGCAGTTCTTAGTGGAACAGAAATTGGGATTTTAGCTAACTCTGGTGATTAAGATAATTTGAGTATTTGGAATTCTTGGGGATGGTAGAGCAGTGATCAGGGAATGTGGCAAAAATGTCAGAGGGATGAATAGGTCATGGTGGAGGAGATGGGAAGTGGATGAAGTCTCTAAACCTAGTTTTGAGCAGTTTTATAATTTTGAATCATTACGGTCCTCTGGTAGATCGAGTTCGATGAAACTCTGGGGGAAAGAAGCTAGGGCATGGAAGAGGGTATGGCCAGAGCCGCCGGTGATCTGGTGGTCAGTGGTGGTAGTACGAGACGATTTCAGGTTTTGGGGTTTGAAGTTTATGCTGTTACCAGGTTTGTATTTGGAAGGAGGAACTCGATTTCGATTTCGAAGGGGAGGTGAGTTTGTGATGATCGTATTGGGTTCCAGGGATGGATGTTGACTTGCTGGAAGATTTGGTGATGGTCAGAGGTGGCTACAGCCACCGTGCATATGCACGGTGAAGAAGAAGTGTCAGTGGGGGGGGATTTGGGTTTGCTGTGTTAGTTTGTACTCGAGTTATACTCGGGTGAAAACGAATTTTGCTCGAAGTAGAAGAAGATTTTACTCGAAGTAAAATGGTGGGGTACTCGGGTATCCCCTGTTATTACAGGTTTCACTGAAACCTGTAAATATTTCCAATTCAGTTTGTTTTAAAACTAAATACAGGGTTTTGAAACAGAATTTAAGTCAAAATTAAATTTGAATTTCAAATGAGACTTGAATCCAGTTTGAAAATTTTAAATTTAAACTTTAAAACAAAATGTTTAGAACAACTTCAAAGAGTTTAAATATTTTGATTTTGAATAAAGCTTTAAATATAAGTAGAGATTCAAACATGGTTTAAATCTGAAAAGCAAACTCAATTTTGAAACAATGTTTGAGAATTAAGAAAGTTTTAAAAGAAGTTTAAATGTTTAAACAAATTTGTTGTTCAAACATATTTAAATATGATTTGTAATTTTAAATGAGTTTGGAGTTTAAATTTCTTATAATTTCTTTTATAAAATAAGAATAAAGCTTTAAAAGATTTTAGAATGTTTTATAAACTTTGTTTGAGTTAAATTTGTTTTCTTTTTAAATTTTTAAATTTAAAAATATAATTTGAAAATAATTTTGAGTTAATTGTTTTAAGTTACTTTATGTATGATAAAGTAACTATGAATAAGTAATGTTTTATTTTAAAATGTAAATTTAATGATATTTGTTTCATTAAATTAGCAAGATAATTTAAATAATGTAATTAATTAATTTGTTTAATTAATTAAAGATTTGAAATAAATTAATTAAGGTTAATTAAATTGGTAATTAATTTAAGTTAATTACTTAAGAAAAGTAATTAAGAATTTAATGATAAGTTGATGAAGGTCATTAACTTGTGATTATTTATTTATTAATGTAATTAATTTTGATAATTAATTTGATTAATTAATTTAAATAATCAATTAGGAATTTAATTAAGTATGATTACTTTTTGGAAATAATTAATGATATTAATTACTCTTTGTAATTAATTTATTAATTGGATTAATTTAAATTAATTAATTAAGTTTAATTAATTTAGAATAATCATTAAATAAGTTGATAAGTAATCATTGAGAAATAATTACTTAGAGAAGTAATTAAGATAAGAAATTAGCTGAGATAATTAATTGAAGTATGGTATTTTGGGATTAATTACTTTGTGTAATTAATGTAAAGATAATTTCTTAATGTAGTGATTAATAATTAATTACTTTGTGCAATTAATTTAAGCTTTAATTGATTAAATCATTTTTGAAATGATTAAGTGATGTAATTAATTAAAGGTAATTAATTACAAATGAGATTAATCAAGGATGATTAATAAATATAATTAATCTAGGGATGATTAAGAAAGTAATTAAGGTTAGTTAATTACTAAATGTAATTAATCAAGAATGATTAATAATTGTGGCTTAATTAAGATTAATTACTTAATGTAATTAATTTAAATAAGTAATTAATTTAAATGTAATTAAGGATCATTAATTAATATAATTAATGATGTAATTAAGGATTTATTAATTGGGATTAATTAATCTAATGGCAAGTGATTAAGGAAGTAATTAATTAATGTAATTAATTAATTAATGAAGTAATTAAAGGTTAATTACTGGTTTGGTTAAGGATAATTAATTTGTAAAATTAATTACTTGAATGTAATTAAGGAATAATTAATCAAAGGTGATTAATTAAGGTGATTAATTTGAGGATTATTATTTAATTGATTGATAATCAATTAATGGTTAAATAAGCAAGATTTTTAAATGAGAAAGTAATTAATTTAATTCATTTTAAATTAATTAAAGATAGGTAATTAATTTAATTCATTTAAATTAATTAGAGATAGAAGTAATTAATTTAATTAATTATGGATGATGTGATTATGGACCTTTGCTTATGAATGGATGATTTGGTTTGACTTGAATGGTTTGAATCTCAGATATGAGATTTGTATTGTGTAATATGGATGCATTGGTTGCATTGTGATTGTATGAGTTATCTATTGATGATGATAATATAGATTATCAATTTGTGATGATTACCTGTTTATGATAATATTGTTGATTATCTGTTATGATGATGTGAAGTATCTATCTGTGTGTATATTGATAGTTTAAATTGAATTGTTTTAAACTTAAAACAACTTGGACCTAAAAGACACGCATTGGATTTCGATGAGACCGGGATCGGGTTTCCATATTTGGATATCCGAAAACCACATCGATTCCAATTAACGTTAGGTCGTGAATCTAAGTGGAGCAAGTGAAGACTCGAGGTGTAAGGGCTATACGTCAGTATAACTCTGTGGGTGATTCCGTAATGAGTTTGACGGAATAGTGCTTATAGATTCGAGATGGTGAATCAGAGTGCAAGGGCTATGGTCGTTGACTCTGAGGGTGATTCCAATAATGAGTGCAACGAGATAGTGCCTTCGGTTTCGTTCGAACCCGGAACGAACTTGTATGGATTGAATGCTTTCAGCACATCGTCAGGCGGACGATGAGCATTCTAAGTGATATGTCCTATAAAGGTAATCGTAGCCTCAAGCCTCATCAACCGGGAATGGCTAAAACAGGGGAGGTGCGCCAAGGCTTCGTGGGTAGCCCCCACTTGAGAGCAAGATTGACTCCTGTCTAGAGGTCCCTTTTATTTCGGCTGTGTGGGGCGGTTGAATCGCGACAACTGCCGGGGTTGTCTTGTTCGGAACTGTTCAGTAAGGAACGGGTCCGGCCTTGTGTTGCAGGGGAGTTAGGGTGGCTCCTCGGTACGGTGATCTAGGCCACGTACTGTGACGGGCGGTACCCCAGTAGCCCTGCCATTGTATGGAATCCAAAATCCAATAAGTGCCGTACGTATTAGTTGTGCCCAACTATGTTGGAATGTGAGATGTAAGCATTTCAGCTATTTCTGTATTTTATTTGAAAACCCTAGACACTATTATAATATCATCGGATTTCCTATCAAATGTTTTGGTTAGCGTAAGGTAAAAACTTTTCCATGTTTATGTGTGGGAAGTCTTACGTGATACCTTTCTTTTTAAAGGATTTTGAAAGTTAAGCAACTTTAACCTGTTACTCACACCAGACCCATGTCTGACCCGGAGTTTATTTTTGTTTTTCATAAACTCTTGGGTACTCAAATTTTTACGAGTAGCCAAGGGATTCAGGTTAGGATTCAGGATTAGCTTTGACGAATTGTGGAGGAGCAATGGAGCAGGAGGCTTCCGCGTTGTAGATATTTAGTCCGCTGTGTTTTGTATCTCTGAGTTAATTGTGATGTTGTATTGAGTTGTAAATACTAGACAGGTGTTTATAACTGTCTAGTATATGTGATGTGTATGCTGTGTATCTTTGATAGATACTGTATATTGTGTAAATACTTTTGATTATTAATATAATTTATTCGTTCCGCTGTTTAGATTCTGATGTGTTGTTTCTTCTTTCTTCTCTTTCTTTCTATTCTCTATCCCTTTCTTTCTTATTAACGATGCGACTTCCTGGAGTTAGGGAGTTGGGTCGTTACAGATTACAACCCATGCCGATTCAATTTCGAACTCCCAAAAGAATTTCAAACTCAACATGAAAATGTGATCCACTTTTCAAATAATTTTGGCAATGGGAATAATCTTGACTACGACGCGATTGAAAATTTTTGTTCTCAACAAATCTAAATCGAAAATTCTCAAGTTAATAATTACAAATTGAATTTTATTGAACAAACGAACGAAATTTACGATCATCACACAGATTCGTTGTTTGAAACTTATATGAAACAAAGTGAACAATAAAACCAAATCCCAATGAGTCGAGTGATAATCCATCTTTTACCCAAATCGATTATTTTCAAATAACAACTTTTGAAATTGAAAATCAAAACCTTAACGAAGTTGTTGAAAACACGGTAATTGAGTTGGATTTCAATTCTTTTGAGGATGTGGAACCAAATTTAAAATTCGATCTTCCTTTTCTCGATTTTGAAATTTTGAATGCAGAAACTTTGGATTTTTAACTTGAGATACACAATGAAGTTGTTGATAATCCAATAAAGGAAGACGAATTCAGCGAACATGATTTCTTTGGAATTTTCAAAAATGAGTAGTTAAATTCTGAAGGGGAAGATTTACATCACCATTTTGATTTTGAAATTGATAATTTTGAAGAAGTTTTCAAAGATAAGTTTGAATTTCAACTTAGTGAAAATAAACTTGAATTTAAATCAATTGTTTTATCGACCCAAAAAATCATTGAAAACAAAACAACCCATTCAATTTTCAATCAAACGGCATTCGTTTTCTAAACCAACATTCAACTTCGAAATCTTTTACGGTTTGGTTTTCCGAGCTTAAGCTATGTCTCGCATACTTGACAAGGCAAATGAATCGGTCTTTGGAAGACCGTTTCATTTATTTTTTGATGATATACTTTCTGATCTCGTGTATATACCGTTCATTTTCATGTAAATATAAATTATCTTTTTATTTTTATTTTTATTTTTTTCTCCTTCCACTTGGGTTGACTGTGGGGACATAGTCAAAATCAAGTGTGGTGGGAGTCTCATCTTCATTTTGAATTTTTCATATTTATTTTCACATTTTCTTTCCAAAATGAAAAAAAAATCCTAAAAAAACATCTTTATTTAAGCATTTTTGATTTAGTTTGAAAGAAATACTATAGGATATAAATATGGTTTTGGCTTATTAAATTGAAATTTTTGAAAGTTTATTTGTCTTAACAAAAATAAAGAAATAAAGTTTGATTACAAATAACAACGGTTTAACTAGTGTATAGGAAGATTGATACGTGTTAATTATGAAATACATCCTAATTGAAAATCTTTGTTTTAAAAAGTGGTTGGTTTAAAGTAAAGGATATAACATTTTTTTGTCTTCTAAGTTAAGTGGTACTAAGATTATTTTGCTCTATATTTCAAAAAAATTGAAAAAAAAACAAAACATTTATATACATGTAAATATTTTCTATTAACACCTACGGTCGACAGATGTTCACACTTGTGTGTACACTCACCATGCTCTGTACCTTTCTCACGTAAGCCCAAAAGGCAGTGCACGGTCGGTATATCTGGCCTCAGTTTGTCTGAGCAAGGTGTATATATAAAAATTCTTTTTAATAACGCCTATAGTCAATAGGTGTTCACACTCATGTGTTCACTCGCCACGCTCTGTGTTCCCCTCATATATGTCCGCAAGGCAGTGCATGGGTAATATATCTGGCCTCAGTTTATCTGACTTAGGCATATATTGTAAATATCGATAAAATTTTCAAAAAAATAAGAGAGAGTAAGCAATTGAAATCCTAGCATTATTTTTAACTTATTTGATTTGACTTGTTATTGAAAACAAATGAATATACCACTTTGATAAACTTTGATAATCAACTAAGATCAATTTTATAATTACACTTTGTTATCAACCGAAACAACAAGTTAAACTATAGTCTATTTCTTATGATAACTTAATTTTTGTTGGAAATTTTGAAAGTAAATGACTTAAATTTTCAAGATAATGACCGAAACCTATACTTAACCTATTTGTCTCGATTTAAAAGTGAATCCTTCATTGTAAATATTTTCAGAAACTCACATTCATCTCTTTGTAAATAAATCTTGCATTTTGTAAATATATTCATCTTGCATTTGGATTTTATGGGTAGTATCCGCTAAAAAACCTCACGAGACAACACTCATCCTACTGGGGACACCCATCGGTTTAACGGCTTACTGCATGCGCATAACGCAATCATGCTCCGTGCGAAAAAGGATTTATGTTAGTTTCCTTTATTTGAGGACGAATAAAAAGATAAATTTGGGTGTATTTGATGTGCATGTAAATGTGCATATTTTTAACACGATATTTAATGTATTTAAACTAAATAAATGATCATATTGGGTATTTTAACTTGTTTTAACCAAAATCCATATTAATTCCAAATTGTCACCCATCCATCTTCATATAGGGGCAAAATAGTCATTTGTGTGCACATATTTCTTTGAGAAAAATTAATTGGAAATTTATATATATTTGTGTAGGAATTTGATCTCAAATAGGAGTGGTTTCATGAAGACACATGCATCCACAAAATAAATATAAAGGAATGAAGATGGAAATAATTCAAAGTGAAGAACATAGAGGACCCCACTTGCCCACCTATCTTAATGTACAAATTAGAGGCTAATGCACATGCTTATTAAATTAATGGCTTCATGTACACTTAAATGATGATTGGTAGAAGTTAATGATTACTTGGCCTCCACACTTTCTCAAGGCTATTTTGGGCATTCCTAATAATATGAATTAGGGTTTAATACATGTATATATACCCCTTATGTTTCATGTAACCTTCTTCTTCTTTAGTCTCCCTTAGTTTTAGTTTAGGCTCAAAAATAAATCAAGCTTTCTTCTTTCTTTTCATGGCTACTTATCCATTAGTTTCTACTTTTCATGTAACTTTTTTTATGCAATTTAATACATATTCTTTTGCTTTTCTTGTTTATTTCTTTTCATGTTGTAGTGTAGATTTACATTCATGCAAAGTAGATTAGTTTTAATTCTTGTTAATTAGCTTCTCTTTTCCATTAGCTTTCATTTTCCTTTATTTTTGTTTGCTAGCTATATTTGTTAATCAAATGACAAATATTAGAGGCTAAACCCCTTCAATTTAGGGGTAATTAAGCTCTCCAATTATGTAGCTTCAACTATTTGTTAATTCATGTTCTCTTTTTGTGCTTAATAATGATCAATCATGTGCTTTATTTGTTGTTCTTGCTTTGGATTTGATAGCCTATATTGTTGACACAAAATAGGCTACGCTTAAACAGTCACTAACATAAATGCCGCTTCATCAAAATAAGATTATAGCATAAGAAAGTGATTTGAAATTCAAATTTGATGGTCTATATTTCTAATCAATAGTTAATAGGCCATACTTAAAATAGATTTCACTTTCATTTTCATTGTCAAGTTTCATGAAAGTTAGTAAGTGGTTTAAGGGGTGTGTTATAGTTTGATGGCTTATGTTGGCTAACTAATAGCACAAATATGCCATACTTATGATAAACACATCAATTAAAGCACTAATGACCACAAAAGAGAGATCATGGTTTCATATGTGTTGAACTACATGATCTTGAGAGTGGATTTATTCTCTAAATTGTCACTTAACTCTTACGTTTGCTTCTCTTTTCTTATAGTTAGTTAGTTAATTCTCTAATTGTTTGGCTTAATCTTCACTCGCATTTGGTTTAATTTGATTGAATAGATTTTTAAAATCAACAATTCCCTGCGGATCGACCCGTATTCGCCACGTACTACAAGTGTACGCCGTACGTTTGTGGTAAATTTAATTATAAATTTTTCGATGGTTTTCTAATTCGATAGGATTACCGTCGTTAAACACTGACTCTAAGTAGTCCCTTAAATTTCTTATGCCTGACTCCAAGCAACCGTCGAACAAAAGTTTTGGTTCGATCATTGGACCGACTCCAAGCAGACTTCCGATTTTCAAGGCCCGACTCTAAGAAAGTTCCAACAATTTTTTTGGTCTGGTCATCGCCCTGACTCCAAGCAAACTTGAAATTTTCAAGCCCCGACTCCAAGCGAGCTCTGAACCAATGTTTTGGTTCGATAATCCGACCTACTCTGAGCAGACTCTATATTTTCAAGGCTCGACTTCAAGGAAGCATCGAACAAAAGTTTTGATTCGGTCATCACGCCGACTTCAAGCAGATCCGAGATTTTCAAGCCCCGACTCCAAGCAATTGCCAAACAAAAGTTTTGGATTGGTAATCAAGCTGACACCAAGCAAACTCCAGATTTTCAAGTCCCAACTCCAAGCAAGCGCCAAACCAAAGATTTGGTTCTGTCCATCCGACTACAAGCATAATCCAGATTTTCATGGCCGGACTCCAAGCAAGTGTCGAACCAAAGTTTTAGTTCGGTCATCGCGTCGACTATAAACAAACGCGAGATTTTCAAACCCCGACTCCAAGCAAGCGCCGAACCAAATGGTTCGGTAATCAAACCGAATCCAAGCATACTTCAGATTTTCAAGGCCTGACTCCAATCAAGCGCTGAACTAAAGTTTTAGTTGGGTCATCGCGCCGACTCCAAGCAGACTCTAGATTTTCAAGGCTCGACTCCAAGCAAGAACTGAATCAAAGTTTTAGTTCGGTCATCGGTCTGGGGATTCTAGGTTGTTGTTGGACAGTCGACCTTGAATGGCGATAGAGCATCTCGGGTATCGGCCCCAAGAGACGGTGGTGGACAAATCTTAAGATGATCATATCTCTGAATCCGTAGCTCGGATTGAGATGCGATTTCAACCTATGTCAATATCTTGATCTCGAGAATACCTCCAAACTAGTTTGAGTCTATTTTAGAACAATGAAGATTTTTCCCTTGACTCCTCATATTCACCATGTAGTGGGCGAAAATGCCCACAACAGTTTCCATCAACTAAAGTTTTAGTAAAGAATATACATAACATAACAATGTGATTTTGAGTAAAGCCTAAAGATTATATATTTCCTTGTGATAGTTTGATTTAAAGGTTTTAAATCATTTTGAAAAGGTTTTTAAGGAATATTTTGGGTAGGGATCCCTAAGCGAAAAAGACTCAGATATTAGAATACTAGATGGGACTGGTATAGGGTCGCGCCCTATACATTAGCTATTAGCCTCAGCTAATTATTGCACAAAATTCTAGAGTGTGGGGCTTGGGTACAGGTAGACTAAAATTATGATTGCACACCGAAGGGAATATATGTTAGTATACAGATAAGTTATTGGTTAGCCTAAAAAACCATTAGGATCAGGATGACCTGGGAGATGATTAAGCTAGGAACAGACCGTTCAAAAGCGAAGTACTTAACAAATAGCTAAGGACAGAACGTCCAGAGGAGAAGTGTCTAACTGGTGTTAGATAGATTTTGTTTATATTGTCTGGTAGGGCCGAGTCAGCCAAAGGTTAAAAGTTGGCCAAACAAAATTTATGTGTTTGAACAGATAGTTCATTATTACCTGATATTTATGTATGTTTATATAATGATGCTTTATAGAGTTTAATCAGTTTTGGTTGCATGAAAAAGGTTTTGTAAGGATATGTTTTAGAAGGATGTTAGTGAGGTGAAACTCGTTGCTCTAAGTGGCGTAGCCTCACTTAACATATTAAACCAGGATGCATAGCATTGTTCACAACAGGTTTTATGTCTGACTCAAAGTTTATGTTTCCCCCTTAAACTCTCGGGTGCTTAAAATTTAATTTGTGTAGGCCAAGGGTTAAGGTCTTTTCTAGCTTAGTAGGATGACGAATAAGGCTACTGAAAGCATGCAGGAGGCTAACAGATAGCTGTTTAGGAATTACAGTTCTTATCTTTTGTTTTGTCGAATTTCCGCTGTGTTTGTATTAAGTCTATTATGACTATATAACTCTGATCATCTAAGGGGGTATCTTCATATACCACTCTGGGCGTATTTTATAACAAGTATATTTTGTCTATGCTTTGGAATGTATTGGGATTATGTATTGAGAATATGGAACATCTGGTTTTGAAATGTAATGAAGTAAAAGTTGTTTTGAAATCTATGTCTTGTTTCATATTCAAGTGCTTTTGATATTATAGATACCATTAACATGGCCATATTTAGTCGGTGGAAGCTAATACTATAGATGTCAGAGGCATCCGTAGTGCTAAGGTTTGGGCCTCTAGATAGGAGATGTTACACATAAACTTCGAATCAGACATAAAGCATGGTATGAATAATAATCTACCATCTCAAATCATTTAGATATCTACTGAGACCATGCCGCTTAGCATAACTCCCCTTAATAGTATCTCAAAACCTTTATAAACGATATACTATGCTCTTGCATCCACAATGGTTAAAACAAAGTCATTTCAAAATATTATGATGATATGCAAACATATTAAAACATACTGATTTTCACATCCTCTGTTTAATCGACTCCTTGTAATATTTTAGTTTCTACGGTCACTATTAACCTATTAGTTTTCACAAGCTTACTAACAACCTTTTCATAATATATGGACTCCTTATCACATTTCATAGTTTTCATTGGTGCACTTTGAACCTATTGGAACCTGCCAATTAACTTAATTAATTCATGGGTTCCCGTGAACCTATTCATGCTTCCAATAACTTATTTGTTATCACAGTTTTCATGGGTTGATTAGGAACCTACTGGCCCTTGCTAATATTTTTTCTTGTTATCTTTCATGGGTTGACTAGGAACCTATTGACACTTGTCAGTAATAATATGAATTAGTGTTTAACACAATTGTCAATATGAACCAATTTGCCCCTGCCAACCATTCTTTGCAATATAGTTTTCATAGGGTCACTATGAACAACTTCCTATTCATAGTTTTCATAGGACCACATGAACCTGTCTCCCTGACAACTTCCATTTTTAGGCATCCTATATTTTGGTCTCCCCAACTTATTGGATGCAATTCTACTCATCCAGGAGTTTAATCAATTTATATTCACTCCTAGATCAATCTAGCAGATTCTTCTACCCTTTATCCCTAAAATGCAGTTATGGGTCCAATATAATGCGAATATATTTATATCTGAAGAAGCAAACATAATTACAAAACAATACCACTCCTATGGGTATAATATCCTTGAAATATTTTTCATATAAAACATGGTTAATCCCATTAACCTATAATTTTTATCAAGAAAAGCTTCTTCTCAAAATCATTTCGAAACTCCTTTAATTCAGTCATGGGTTTTTCCTTTAAAATGAGTTTGGGTTATAAAACCTTTCGATACCTTCGAAACCATGCTTTTGACTTCATTGGATGACCTACTTCGAAAATATTAAAGTCTATCTTCGAAATTTTTGGCTCCTGCCTTTATAATACTTTAAACCTTTACTTTGAAAACCTTTCAATTATATTAATATATTAATGTTTAACTTTAGAACCATAGCTTCAAAACCAGTTGAAAGTGCCCCTTTCGATACCATTGGAAGTAACCCTTCCGAAACCATTGAAAGTCCCCCTTTCGAAATCCTTGGGTTTACACTTAAAACATTATTTGGGTCAAAGTGAATATATGCGAAAGTATCTCTTTCTAAACTATCCTTTATCATATAAAAATATTGGGGAAAACATTATGGCGTCGGCACCATCTCCTTCAAAAGCTTTAATCTATTTAAACAAAATATTGAAGGCAACGTCGAAAACTCTTTCGAAGCCATTGCCTTCGAAACCCTAGGACCTTTTTGAAAGCATTTAGTAAGTGACTTAAAACATCTTTTAAGACAAACTTTACCTTTCGATGATCTTGATGATTTCAACACCATTGAAAGGCTCAAGAACGACAGTTGGGTTTTGACTGGATCGGAACCCCTTTTTTCAAAAGCATTCTTTCATAAGTAAAGGAACTCGTTCAAAAGCAAACTTATGTTAATGGCAGCCCTTTCGAAACCTTTTTAAAACCTCTTTTGAAACTATATGTTTAGCCTCCTTCGAAGGCTTAAACAAAACAGAGGTAGGCGCTTCTCTTATTAAAACAAAACCAAGATGTTGACTTATTCGAAAGCATAGCTTTCGATATCTAACCTTTCACCCCATTTCAATCCATTACATACTATTTTTGTCATACTTTGTGTATTGGTTTCGGCCTAATAGGTTTCGACTAGGTTAAAGGTGAAAGCTCTGGGTAAAAAGGTATTTCCAAAGAAGGCGGAACAAACTTTTCTGAGTAATCCTGGTTAATACTGCTTAAAGCAAACCTTTTTCTGACTAACCCACCACATGTCAACACCAGATTGGTTTCCTTAACCTTTTCAAATTTTTCACCAAAATAACCGCCGCTAATTTTAGATCTATACCATTGTTAATTTAAACAAATAAGCCCTTCCATTAGCTAAACCTAATACTAAAAAGAAGTCCTTCTTCTAAGATAATTTAATTTGCATAGCAAATCACTTTGGGAAAATCCCCAAAAATTCTAGAAATTCACTTTAATCATGTTATCTAACATACCAAAATTCCAGAGGCAAATTCTTAATATAATTTCCTAAATAAATTTATAAACCCAAATAACCGTATTTTCCTTTGAAAATTCAAAACAATCTTTCCATAGCTTGAAAAATTATCAAAATTGAAACCCAACTCCAGAATCATGTATTACATAACATAAAATTTTCCATGGCATTTAAACTTCATCATATATCGATTTCACTATAATACCTTGAATAAATTCATTTAAATGATCTTGTTTAAATTAAATAAATCTATATTCAAGCATATCATCATCCAATTCATCATAAAAAAGAATTTACCCTTAATTCCAAAAATATACGATTCAAACAAAATAGAGATGGAATTATTTTTCACCTTGATTTAGATAACGAGATTGGATTGAGATTGATTTCCCATAAGCTTGATTCTCTAGCTTTTAATTGAATTTCTTCTTCTTTAATGGCTGACCGTTCTTTAAGTTTTCAATTTGCATTTCAAATTGATGTGAATGGGAAGAAAAAGGTAGGAATGAAAATATACAAGGGTATGGGTTATGGGCGGAAAATTTCCTAATATACCTTTAAGTAATTTGGTTAACCAAAAACCATTCTTAAGCCCATTACTTATTATATTAGGCATGGCTTTAATTAAGTTCATTCAAATCTCAATCCATTTATTACTTAACATTTACGTTATTCTATTTAATTTATTTAATTAAATTTCCTGAATAATGTTACCAAAAATTAGGGATGTTATAGGCTCGCCACCTTAAAGAATTTCATCCTCGAAATTCAGTAAGGAATAAATACTAAACATGGCAGTCATTTATAACGACTCCTAACAGCCACAATATTCTATATGACTAGGAATTATCTATATAGATCTAATATAGGCATACCCTCAAAGTAGATCAGAATAAGTATCTCGAATCCTACTCTCTATCCCCCAAGTACAGTCCTTCACATTGTCGCTCCATTGAACTTTCACCAACTTGACTGTCTTATTTCTCAATCTTTTCTCATCTCTCGCTACAACCCGAACTGGTTGTCTAACAAAAGTCAAATTAGGTTGTACTACTAGATCATCCAACCCTATCGGAGGAATAGTGGTCTCTGGATCATGCACATACTTGCGAAGATGAGACACATGAAATAGACTATGAACATCTACCATACTGCTCGTCAACTCTACTATGTATGCAAGCTTTCCAATCCTTTCTATAATCTAGAATATACCAACATATCTCGATGCCAGCTTCCCTGTCTTCCCAAACCGTACCACACCCTTCATCGATGATATTTTAATGAAAACCATGTCTCCAACTTAGAACTCTAGGTCTTTATGCCTCTTATTTGTGTAACTCTTTTGTTTGAATTAAGCTTCTTTTATCCTTTCTCGGATCAACTCAATCTTCTATAATGCCACACTAACCAAATCTAGACCTAAGACCAGTCGACCTCTAGTCTCCAACCAACATACTGGTGATTTGCATGGCCTTCCATATAAAGCTTCAAAAGGTGTCATTTATTTACTAGTCTTATAAATATTACTATAGGAAAACTCAACCAAATGCAGGTGATCCTCCCAAGATCCACCAAAATCCAACACATATGCAATCAACAAATCTTCGAGTTCCTTACTGACTCTCTTTGTCTGCCCATCGGTTTGAGGGTGATATGTAGTACACATCTTGAGCTTAGTGCCTAAGACATCCTATAGACTCTTTGAGAATTTGCTAGTGAATAAAGCATCTTTATCACTGGCTATGCTACTTGAAACTCCTTGTAGTCTAACTATGTTCTTCAAGAAAAACATAGCCAAATAGTTGCCATCCTGGTTGACTTTAATTGAATGAAATGGGCACTCTTGCTCAACCTGTCCCCAATGACTCATACACTCACATTTCCTCTACTTGACCTTGGAAACGCATCTATAATATCTATGGATATCGAATCACATTTCTAAATTGGAATCTTTAGAGGCTAAATAACCCACTCGGCTTTTGATGTTCGGCCTTCACTTATTGACAGTTTACACATTGCCTAACATACAAGCCAACACCCCTCTACATGCCTTCCCAATTGAAGGTCCTCTTTATATCCTGATACACCTTGGTCTCTCCAGGATGAACCATAAACATGGATCGATGACATTCCCCATGAACTTCTTTGCTCAAGTTCTCAACATCTTGAATAAATAATCGCCCCTTCTTTCTCAACCATCCTCTTTGGTCAGGACAAAAATCTCTCAAATAATCGCTCTTGGTGCCAACCTCAATCCTTCTAATTCTCTCTGCTAATAATGGATCTTCCATATGCTTAGAAGCAATTCTCTTGATCAACACTGGTTGAAATTCTAAACAGGAGAACATGGAAATACTTTGACTAGAACTAACAGTCGATCTTAACTGCACATAACAACTGGCTAAAGCTTCTAGAAGATTCCAGTCTGCCAACAAAGCCAATACCACATTCTAATGTCTTCTACTAAGAGCATCTTCTACATTACTACCTTTCCCTAGTATATACTCTATACCAAAACTATAAGCATCTGAAAACTCAATCCACCTCTGTTGTCTCATATTCAACTCCTTCGAGAGAATAAGTATCTTAAAGACTTATGATCGCTGTATGTTGGGCGAATTTTCACCCAGAAGATCTCGAGACCAAGAAGCCACAGTTTCACGCGGGTTCGCCATCTCCACTTCATTCAGCACGACCAGTCACCTTCCCATTCGGCCTCCTCCTCATTCGGCCTCCTTCCCATCCGGCCTCTCCATGTCATACCGGACCAGAATCCATTCGGTCAGCCCCATTCGGCCACAGAGCCAACATTCCTCCATCTCCATTCGGCATACCGAACCAGGGGCACCACCGAACCAAACCTCTTCCCCACAACCGGTCCAAGAAGCACCGAACTACCTCACCACCGGTCCACACCTATCACCGGTCCACACTCACTGCCGGTCCACATCCACACCGCTACCACCGGACAACACCTACCACCGGTCCAAGCTCCATGCCGAATGAGACCTCCCTGAACCAAACAACTGCCAGTCCAGATTGCTTCAGCCCGGGCCCACCAGCAGCTATATACATCCAAGACCCCTGCCCCCTACCTCACTCTATAAATAGAGGGGCAGGGGTACAACAATGGTAGACAAGTTTGAGAGCTCAAGCGAGGAAGGAACTTTCAAACTACTTTCATATACTTGCATACGAAGCATTGTACTTGTAATCCGAAAGAAAGAAGATAATAACATATAAAGTGGACGTAGGCATATTCCGGCCGAACCACTATAAATCTGCGTGTCTTTTACATTTCAGCCCCTACTTCTTTTATATTTACATACTCATCTAAAATCATTGAAAATCACATATAATCAACTAAATAATACGACTTGGAGGTGTTAGTCCATTTTTTGTGCAAACATTTTTGGTGCTTTCACTGAGAATAGAACTCAAGCTTCATCTTCTCCCACTCAACCTTCTTCCTAACAACATCGCTCGTTGCTTAGAAATCATGCCTTCCAAACAGAGAAGGGATGTTAACAAAGGAAAGAACATCGCAACTAGCAGCCTTCCAGATCCAGCAATCGCAGATCAGCCCACTTCAACAGCAGTACCAGATGAAAATCAGGAAAATCCAACTGGTCCCGCAACGGAACAACCAATCACTAGGGCAGATCTGGACAGGGTTGTGACTGAAGTGACTAACCGCTTCACATCCCAACAAGAAGCTTTGGTGGACCAACTCATGTCACGCTTAAGGGATGCTGAAGAGTCCAACCACAACACTGAATCATGGGATGAGTCCCAATCCGGAGGATCTCGGAGGCAACAAAGGTCTTCCCTCTTCGAAGAAGCTATCAACAGGAACAACAATGATAGGGGCCGCGCCCGGACTCAGCCCGAATTCCGACTCGAGGAAGCCCTTGGAACCGAACCCAGCGGGGGAGGCACCAGGCGAGGGTCGGATGTAGCTGAGCCAGTCATGCCACCTAATCATAGAAACCCCGCTGAACGGAGCCGAGCTAGAACCCAGCCCGAAGTTGACCCCATGGATGTGCTCGAAACAAAACCCCACAGGGGAAGATCAAGGCAGGGGGCAACTGTAGCTGGTCCTAGCGTGCATCCGAGCAGCCAAAGACAACCACTGGATAATGCTAGAAGTGATAGACTGTACCATCCCTACAGGTCATCTGGACGAGATAGATCCCGCAGGGAAGAACCAAGCTCATTTTTGTCCGCTCCAAGTTCTGACGAACGAATGGCACGATTATTCAGAGAATGTGTCCAACGGGAGCAAAGGGACCGGGGAATAGGCGCTAGGGTCACCAGTCCCTTTACCCGAAATATCGAAACTGCCATCACTCCCCGGGAATGGAAAATGCCAACCATGGAACCTTACAAAGGAACTTCCGACCCCATCGTACACTTGCAGAGATACACCCAGCATATGCTCATGAGTGGAGCAACAGAAGGAGTATTATGTAAATGCTTTCCGCTATTCCTAGCAGATCTAGCTACCTCCTGGTTCTGCCATCTACCCCAAGGATCCATCAGCTCATGGGAGATGTTGAAAGAAAGGTTTATTAACCAGTTCCGCATCCATGTGGAACAACCCAAGGATGCTTATTCTCTATCCAATGTCAAACAGAAATCCGGAGAGACGCTGCAACAATATCTAACACGGTTCAACGCCGCAGCGGCAGCAGTTCAAGATGCCGATGAAAAACTCACTCTAATGGCCCTCTGTAGTGGTGTACATCCAGACACCAAGTTTGCCAGAAGATTAACTAAGGAAAAACCAGCTACCTTGCCTGATTTCTTCCATGAAGCTGGAAAGTATATGAGACTTGAAGACGCTGCTACGGAGAGGCAGTCAGGGCAACAAGGCAAGATAGTTCAGGACAAGGTTCCCACTGCAGCTAAGGACGCTCGAAGAAATGAATCTAGAGACAATGCTGGGGGCAGAAAGGTCGAAAAGCGCCAATATCGACCAGGACCGAGATTTGACTCCTACACTCCTTTGAACGACACAATCGAAAATATCTTCCTAGCCACTCAGGGCGAACTAGGATACAAGCGCCCCCCGCACAAGAAAGAATCAGATAACGCACTCAAGTCCGGAAAGTTCTGTCGCTTCCACGAATCCCACGGACATGACACCAATGAATGCCACCATCTTCGGGACTTGATCGAAGAACACATTAGAAGAAGAAGACTGGAACGCTATGTGAAGGGTCAGAACAGGACTCCAACTCCAGCCAATGAGAACTCAAAGCAACCCCTCCCAGAGGTAGGCGGAGGGAATCACAACAATCACAACACCAGTGGCTCTAGTCAAGAGAAGATAGTGGTCCTTACCATCTCAGGAGGACCACACATCGCCGACAGAAGTTGGGCAGAGATGGAAAGGTACGGCAAGTCGCTTAGAAATGCAGAAGGCTATGTTAACTCCATCACGGAAGAACGCCACCCGAAACGAAAAGAGAACGACGACATCATATTCAGTAGGCGTGATTTGGAAGGAAGACAGTACCCACATATGGATCCTATGGTCATCTCTGCCTGGTTCGGTCCAGCTAAAGTTTTTTGGATTCTAATAGACACAGGAAGCTCCGTAAATATCCTATTCAAACATGCTTTCGACAAAATGAAGTTATCAATGAAGGATGTATCCCCCTGTGACAAACCACTGCACGGTTTCACTGGAGATGCAAAAATGCCCCTCGGGCAACTTGACCTCTTCGTCGAAATAGGAAGTCATCCCCGCTCCGTTGTACGAAAACAAACGTTCGTACTAATAGAAAACCACTCGGCTTACAACGCCTTCTTGGGAAGACCAGCCTTGTCTGACTTCCAGATTGTATTAGCCCCCTGGTGCCTGAAAATGAAACTTCCAACAGACAACGGAGTAGGAGAAGTAGAAGGGGATCAAGATGCTGCCCAAGACTGCTACGTAACTGAACTTCGCAATAACCGCAGAAAGAATAAAGGAAAAGATGCAGAGACTACTCTCTGCATGAAAAGCTTGGAGGCATAACAACTAAAGAAAGCCCCTCCTCTTCGATACACAAGCGATCCCTTCAATGAACTAGACCCCAGGGATAAAGAGGAGGAGGCTACCGCCGAGCCTGCAGAGGCTATGGAATTCGTATCTGTAGACAAGCGCGATTCAAGTAAACTATTAAAAGTCGGATCTCAGCTAAAAACGGAGTTGAAAGATCAACTCATTGACTTTCTCCGCCACAACTTAGATGTATTTGCGTGGACCCATGCCGATATGACAGGAATCTCCCCCGACATAGCATGCCACATGCTGAACGTCGATCCCACCAAGGTACCAGTAAAGCAGAAAAAGAGGAGCATGGGGGCAGAGCGATCGGCAGCCCTTGATGAGGAAGTAAAGAATCTACTTGCTAATGGCTTCATACGGGAAGCCATCTACCCAGAATGGATCGCTAACCCAGTGCTAGTAAAAAAGGCCAATGGAAAGTGGCGAACATGTATTGACTTCTCCAATCTGAATGACGCTTGCCCAAAAGATTGCTTCCCACTTCCCCGAATTGACCAACTTGTGGATAGCACAGCCGGACACGAACTCCTATCTTTTATGGATGCATACTCCGGATATAACCAGATTCCCATGCACGCTCCTGATCAAGACCACACTAGCTTCATCACCGACCGCGGACTATATTGTTACAAAGTCATGCCTTTTGGACTCAAAAATGCTGGAGCTACCTATCAGCGCCTCGTCAACAAGATGTTCGCGGAACTAATAGGACGAACTATGGAAGTGTATGTGGATGACATGTTGGTAAAGTCCAGGAAAGCCGACGACCATGTAAGCCACCTGGGCGAGATGTTTCAAGTACTTCGCCGATATGGAATGAAGCTGAATCCTCTAAAGTGCTCCTTCGGAGTATCTTCGGGAAAATTCTTAGGATTTATCGTCCACGCCAGAGGAATCGAAGCAAACCCTGAACAAATCCGGGCTCTAAAAGAAATAAGGATACCCTCCACTCGAAAAGAAATGCAGAGCCTAAACGGAAAGGTGGCCGCCCTAAGCAGATTCATTTCCAAGGCAACTGACAAGTGTGTCCCTTTCTTCGAAGCTCTCAAGAAAGACAAAGGGAGATTCGAGTGGACCGATGAATGCTTAAAAGCCTTCCTCAACCTAATCGAACACCTTCAGAGACCACCAGTACTCTCAACTCCAAATGAAGGTGAAGTGTTATACCTATACCTCGCTGTATCATCTCATGCTCTAAGCGCCGCCTTGGTAAGAGAAGAAGACTGCACACAATGCCCGGTTTACTTTGTAAGTAAGAGATTTACAGGGGCAGAGGCCAGATATCCTAAACTAGAGAAATTAGCATATTGTTTATTGATCGCGTCACGAAAACTGCGACACTACTTCCAGTCTCACTCCATCAGAGTTCTAACCGATCAACCGCTAAGACTAGTGCTCCATCGTCCTGACACTTCTGGGCGACTCCTCAAATGGTGCATCGAACTAAGTCAGTATGATATCACCTACCATCCTCGCACCGCTATCAAGGGACAAGCTATGGCCGATTTCATTGCCGAATTCACTACCAACGAAGGCAAGGAACAATCCGAAAACATCAAGTGGAACCTCTTTGTAGACGGAGCATCGAACGAACAAGGCTCGGGGGCAGGTATTGTGATCATCACCCCCAGGGGAAGAAAGTTGTACTACGCATTAAGGTTGGAGTTCACGGCCACCAACAACGATGCTGAATATGAGGCAGTAATAACGGGATTGGAGATTGCCCTAGAAATTAGAATCAATTCCTTATGTCTTCATAGTGATTCTCAGCTTATCGTAAACCAGGTACTGGGAGAATTCCAGACTCGAGGAGAACGACTCACAGCATACCTAAAGAAAACCAAACTGCTGCTCGATCAATTGGACCACTATCTAATCAAACACATTCCTTGAGAAGAGAACCAAGAGGCAGATGAACTTGCAAAGCAAGCTAGTATGAAGAATAGCACCATTTCCGGAGCATTAGCCATCTCAAGGCAGCTAGCCCCAAGTTTCGAACAAGTGAATCTGATAACTGCAATCGAAGAAGGAACCTGGATGACTCCTATCCGGAAATATTTGCAAGATGGCACACTACCCGACAGGCGCGACGAAGCCAAGAGGATCTTGAGAAAAGTTCCCCACTACACAATACAAGAAGGCATCCTCTATCGGCGTGGCTTCTCTAGCCCCTTATTGAGATGCGTCGCCGGAAGGGAAGCCAAGGAGATCTTATCAAACATCCATCAGGGAGGATGCGGAGATCACACTGGAGGGCAGACTTTGGCAAGGAAGATACTCCGATATGGATATTACTGGCCCACACTAAACAAAGACGCCTTAGACTTCGTCAAGAAATGCGACAGATGCCAGAAATTTGCCAAGATTCCTCGACTGCCCCCAAATGAAATTACTCAAATGACCAGCCCTTGGCCCTTTGCTATATGGGGAATTGACTTAATTGGCGAACTGCCAACGGGCCGAGACGGATCCAAATATGCTATAGTGGCAGTCGATTATTTCACCAAATGGGTGGAAGCAGAACCTCTAAATAAAATATCTTCAGCAAAAGTTATAAACTTCTTGATCAAAAATATTCTGTGCAGGTACGGAGTCCCACTCAAGATCATATCAGACAACGGACTCCAGTTTGACAGCGAAGAATTTGCCGACTGGTGCCAAGAGCATGGAATTCATAAAAGCTTCTCATCAGTAGCTTATCCTCAAGCAAACGGACAAGTTGAAGCCGTCAACAAAATTCTCAAAACCCTAATCAAGAAGAAACTTGAAAAGTCAAAAGGCGCTTGGGTGGACGAACTTCCTACGGCACTATGGGCGTACCGCACATCTTTCAGAACATCAACGGGACATACTCCTTTCTCTTTGGCATATGGATCGGAGGCAATGCTCCCAGTTGAGACTATTGTGCCTTCCCACCGTAGGATCCACTACAACCCAGAGGAAAACGAAGAACTCCTCCTCATGTCTTTGGATCTGATTGAGGAAAGGAGAAACGATGCAGCGCTCAAAGCAGCAGCTCACAAACAAAAAGTGGCAGCGCTATACAATTCCAAAGTCAAGCATCGCAGCTTACAAGAAGGAGATCTTGTCCTCAGGCGAATCTTTCCGCGCCCCGGGGCACTAGACCCCATCTGGGACGGACCGTATGTAATTCATAAAGATCTCCACAACGGAGCTTATATTTTGTCAACAGTGGACAGAGAGGTGTTCCAGAGGGCATGGAACATCCGACACCTCCGTCGATACTTTTCTTAACTTGTACTGCCCATATGAAGTGAATTAACAAAGAGAATCAGTGGACGTAGGCACTTTCGTGCCGAACCACTTTAAAAAACCTTGTCTCTTTTTAGCTTGTTCCTTTATGTCTTGGCTACTTGTTAAGTTTTATCCCTTTCTGTTGAACAAAATCCTATGGCATCTCCACTCAAGACGCACCGCGGCCTCATCTGGACTAGGCCTAACAGGTATGCTACGATTCTATGCACTCGCCAATGAGACACTTTTGCTCCAGCATCCCTCTGCTGCGAGTTAACTCATTGCGCGCCTGCCCTCAAAGCCAACTGTAATGAGCCGATTATAAGTCATCATAAAGGCCGACTATAGCCGATGGCAGCTCATTACGGCGTTCGGCTCGCCGGCAACTGTGAACCTACTTTAAGCCCCAACATAAGGTGTGGCCGGCCAGGGGTAGTTCACGGCCAACGGCACCCACGCTAGCCGGCCACGGTAAATCGAATAATACCCACGATTACGGACCATAATGGTTCGGGTAGTTACCGTGCGCGATCTCGGCTCCGATGTGTCTTAAGTGCGGCTGCGGTAAAAAAGAAAACTCCCCGCGGAGGCGTAAGATGGGTGACAAATGTCTCCAAGACCCACAGCTAGGGAAAGTGGCTACAAAACCCGTTTGCCACGAACTTAAGCACATCGACGGCCTTCCGTGACTGGAAGTTTTACTTTTACTATATTTCCATTTCATTTAAATACTTTTCTCCTATCCTGTATAACAAACTCTAAAGTACAGGAAACCAAATAGGAAGCATTCGCTCATAAGAAACTAAGTCTGCATACTGGGTGGCAGGGTACTCAGCTATATCCGTGAACAGTTACATAAGACACTCTAAGCTACCGCCTGCGAATGAAACATAAAGGGCGGTACTCTCTTTTCTTGTACATAAATACGTGACTATAGCTTGTTCGTACAATAACATTGCAACACATGAAATTATATTTCTAGCAAAAAACTTAGCATCAAACACAACTAGAATCACAGGCATATACATAGTTATATTTCTCACGCAGCACATCAAGATGACAACAACATTTAAACATAACAACATCAGCTTATATTATAAAATCACACGAAGTTATTCTTTGCAAATAATATTATTATAGTTACATGTCAATGACTAACGTAAACAGTGATAAAAAGAAATAAAAAGGTGGCAGCCGCGTCCACACTCCATCGCCAACTTCCCCAGTCTACTTAGCCGCAGGATCAGAGCCCCCAGCATGTGGATCAGGAGTCCCACCTATCCAGTTCAGAAGAGGAATTCATTAAACGAACAATCAAGTTATGAAAACACGGAAAGGAAAGAAAGGGAAAAGAATAACTCACCAGCATCCACCGCTCGATCCTCATCATCCAACTGCACGCCCGCTTCCTCTGGAGCAAGCAGCCGCATCCCCTCCTTCACCGCCGCTTGCTCCTCCTTCGAGAACTGGGCAGTAACCGCATCCAAATTAAAAGCCTCTCCGCCTTCCTTACCCGCGTTCACCCTGGCCTCCTCTAAAGCCTGGAGATACACCTTGGCCATCACCCGAGGGTAATCGTCCATCCAAGACAAGCCGCCCTCCTTCCAAGTGTGGAAGTACATGTCCTGCAGCATCTCATCCATCATCCCCTCATTCTCCTCAAACTCCCTCACCCGGGCCTCGGAAGCTTGCAACTTGGCGACGACAATGTCCCTCTCTGATTGGTATCTCAAGCAGTCCGCCTGAAGAGACCTCCGCATTTCCTCCTCCTTTAACTTGAGGGACCTCCTCATCTCCTCCATCTCCTCCTTCAACTCGGCCTGAGCCATCTCCGCAGCCTCGAGCCTCCCAGACAACTCCTCTACCCGCTCAAGATCCGCATTTCGAACCTCGTCTACCGTCGAAATGGCCATGTTAATCCGTTCCCTGCAGGCGACCTCCATCTTCCGTAATTCCGCCCTACTGGCCTTCTCCATCGTCTCTTTCAGCCGCTTAGAGGCCTCCTCATGCTGAGAAATTTGGATGGCTTGATCGGCGAGCTGCTTGGCCTGATCGGCAACTTTTAACCTCAACCGAATATTAGCACTCCCGATCTCTTCCCCGGCCTTGGCCAATCTAGCATGATGCTCCATTAACTTCTTAGTCTCTGCGGCCACCCGATCGATGTTAGCCTTGGCTTCGTCCCCCATGGTGACTACCCGTGTAGTAAGTAAATCAAGATCTAAAGACTTGGCCTCGTCCAGCACTCTTACCATGGGGTTGCGGGGAAGGAGGTGCTCGCCCGTGGCCTCATCAAATGAGACATCCTGAAAGCTCGGATCTAAATCAGGATGACCGGCAAAAGGGTCACGAGGCACGGGGCGAGGCACATCAGGACGCCTTATACGAATAACAGTTGGGCTCTTAAAAGGAGGATGAGGGGGGCCAGATTCCGTGCTCTCCTCCGTAGTATCACGAGGAGGCTGAGTAGGAAGCTGCGGACCAGGAGAAGACTCAAATAAGGAACGGCTCCGCTTCTTTTTCCGAATGTCCTCTTCAATGACCCCAAGAAGAGGGCGATAACGGACTACATCCCCAGTGCGACCAGTAGAGGGTTTCGCAGAAGCTCTCCTCGACTTAAACTGCTCAAGGCGGTGTCGAACGTCCGACGTTTTAACCACCTGGCCTGCCCCTGGAATAAAGAACAAGTGTTACGAACATACAATGATCCACAGTTCGAAAAATGTGTTAAGTTAAAAGGAAAGAAAAGTGAGAAGACACATCTATTATACAAACCCGGCGGAGGAGTGGGATACTGCAATAAGTCCTGGATCTCATTCCAGGACGGAAGTGAACCGTAAAAAATTTCTAAGTCCCTATCGAAAATGGAATCGGCAGAGGACAAAAGTTCACCTTGCATCGCCGGAGTCGCCTTAGCTGAGGAACCCTTAGAGGATGGGTCAGTGCCAGCCACAGCTTTGCCGGTTTCCTTTGCCTTCTCCGTTTCCGACTCTCCCTCCGACTCCCCGAAGGCCCGACGGAGAGCCTCATCCAGTTCAAGGTCTTGCTCAGAGGTTAGGGCACCGACGCCACTACCACCTTGACCGTCGCCATCTCCTCCACCCTCCGACCCTTCTCCAACCTCGCCTCCTTCCTCCTCTTCTACACCTTCCTCCTCCGGGACAGTCGGAAGAGTACTTGGAGAAGGGCCATCAGACTTCTTCAGTTTCTTCCCCCCAACAACGGGGTGCTCTGTAAAAGGCTCCCTCTTACCGCTCTTCACCATAGCCCCCTCCTTAGCTTTGGCAGCCTTCTCCTCAGCCGTGTCTCTTTGCTTAACCACGGATTGGTGCGGTAAGATCAAATTATACTCCAAGAGGGTTGCATTCCTGATCAAGAAGGAGGCCGACCGGTCCCGTGCCGGAATAGCCTTTAGTTCAGCAGCCATTCGCACCAAGGAATCATCCTCCACGACTGCAATACCACCTGTCGCTAGCCAGAAATAGAAGCATGTCAGAAAAAACACTACAGTCAAAACATGGAAAATATAAATGAAATCCATCTTACAGCCGGAAGTGAAAAGGCGGAAAGAAACAACATCGTCCTTGATGAAGAACCACTCTTTCTTGAACATGGTAAACTTGGAATATAAGTCCAGGACTGGTTTGAAGGGCACGGCCGCTTCCAGACTGATATACGGAGACCCCTTCTTATAGCCTCTCAGGTTGTACAAGTATCGAATTTCCCGGTTAGAAGGAGGACGCCCGTACCTCCTTTGGAAGATAACAAAGAGGCTCACCAGGATGGCATAAGAGTTAGGCTGAAGTTGGAAAGGAGCCACCTTCAAATATGTGGTGAAACTTACTATCCAAGCGTTGATAGGAGGGATAGCACCGCACATACAATGGTATCTGCTATAAGCAAAATAGCCTTCGGGAGGATTATATGGCATCACTCCATCTCCCGGCAGCAGCATAAGAGCCCTGTCTATCCCGAAGGAACGGGATATGACGTCAAGTTGCTCCTCCTTTAGGGAGCTAGGAAAGCAATCGGGAGGGGAGACTAGAAGTTCCTGTGGACCATATCCGTCCACTAACGACCTCGGAACAGGTCTATGTTGCCCGGATCCTGGTTGGGCTGGGGGCACAGAAGAAGACTCTCCTGTACCTTTAGACTTCTTTCTATCCGATCGTGTTTCCGCTTTGCGAGACATTTTCTATAGCACAAGAAAAGCTTGATATTAGAATAAGAAGTATAGAAACATAAACAAGCAAGTATATAAGGCAAGCGTGTAAAAAAAGTCTAAGATTCCGCTCAAGGTTCAAGTATGAAGTCTCATTCGGCGGTGCAAGACAAGTTCATTCGGCATACATATCATTCGGCCCTAAGGCCTGAGTCTCATTCGGCAACCCAATACACTTCGTATACGTTCGGCAAACAGGTCCATCCGGTGATAAGAGATCATTCGGCAAAAAATATATATACCTGATTCGGTATAAACTGGTTCGGCAGAAGGATGGTTCGGTCAAGAATTGGTTCGGCTCTCTGGTTCGGTAAGAAGAAACCAAGGGGGTGTAGCCTCTATATATAGGCGAGCTCAGGGCCGCCGAACCAACTGGTTCAGCCCACCGGATAGGAACACCGGACCAATAACAAACATACCGAACCAACAAGATACCGAATGAAACCAAAACCGGATGAGCACGACCGGACCAACACAAAACCGAATGAACTCTCTCTCTACCAACAACAACCTGGAACTAGGGGCGTGCAGAGCGCCTCACGCAGATAAGTACCGAACTCCAGAACTAACTAATAAAATGAGGATTATGACAACGATGTATAAGTTGTAAATCTCTCACTAACATGGATTAATCGTTTACACGTGTACGCGACCACGAACGGTCCATAGGCACGCTCTGAATGGTTATTAACCCTATTGTCGTGGGAATTTACACTTTGACACGCCTTTTTAAACTCGTAGGTTAAACGGACATTTGATTCTGATAATTATGAAATGGCTAAGCTACTTACACATGTACGGGGTCGCGAACGATCCCTAGGCATGCTCTGAGCTGGCGATAAACCATCTTGACAAACGATCCAAGGATCCACTCTGACATGAACCTGGCATCGATGATGCTAAGCCCCCTCGGGGCTCACTCTCTCGTCCCGAACGACACAGTTCACTTCATCTCGAATGTTTCAATCACGAACGGTCGCTATTTGAAATAACACTAAAACTGTAAACTCCTTTGCAGGACATCAACAGGATATAAACATCAAGCCCGTGGCATTACAAAACAAGCCTTCTTACCACAAAGAAACAAAGCGCGACACATGCAAGCACGTGCCCCACTTTGGGGGGCAAATGTTGGGCGAATTTTCACCCAGAAGATCTCGAGACCAAGAAGCCACAGTTTCACGCGGGTTCGCCATCTCCACTTCATTCAGCACGACCAGTCACCTTCCCATTCGGCCTCCTCCTCATTCGGCCTCCTTCCCATCCGGCCTCTCCATGTCATACCGGACCAGAATCCATTCGGTCAGCCCTATTCGGCCACAGAGCCAACATTCCTCCATCTCCATTCGGCATACCGAACCAGGGGCACCACCGAACCAAACCTCTTCCCCACAACCGGTCCAAGAAGCACCGAACTACCTCACCACCGGTCCACACCTATCACCGGTCCACACTCACTGCCGGTCCACATCCACACCGCTACCACCGGACAACACCTACCACCGGTCCAAGCTCCATGCCGAATGAGACCTCCCTGAACCAAACAACTGCCAGTCCAGATTGCTTCAGCCCGGGCCCACCAGCAGCTATATACATCCAAGACCCCTGCCCCCTACCTCACTCTATAAATAGAGGGGCAGGGGTACAACAATGGTAGACAAGTTTGAGAGCTCAAGCGAGGAAGGAACTTTCAAACTACTTTCATATACTTGTATACGAAGCATTGTACTTGTAATCCGAAAGAAAGAAGATAATAACATATAAAGTGGACGTAGGCATATTCCGGCCGAACCACTATAAATCTGCGTGTCTTTTACATTTCAGCCCCTACTTCTTTTATATTTACATACTCATCTAAAATCATTGAAAATCACATATAATCAACTAAATAATACGACTTGGAGGTGTTTGTCCATTTTTTGTGCAAACACTGTACAACTCAAATCTCTCCTCTAACAGATAATGCCTCCAAATCTTCAAGGAAAAGATCACCGCAGATAACTCCAAATCATGGGTAGGATATCTCATTTCATGAGCTCTAAGCTGTCGTAAAGCATACATAATCACTTTACCCTTCGGCGTCAACACACCTCTCAATCCAGTCACACGTGCATTAGTGCATTCTACCTACCCTTTGTTTCCATCTAGAATTACTAACACTGGTGCATTGGTGAACAAATGTTTTAACATAAGAAAAGGTTGCTCGCATTAATCAAATTTCACCTCCTTCCAAGTAAGCTTTGTCAAAGGTGCTGCTATCCGTGAGAAATCCTTGATGAATCTCCGATAGTAGCCAACAAGTCTAAGAAAAATTCTAATCTCGGTCACCGTCTCTGGTCTCTTCCAATTGTTCACAGCTTCGATCTTATCTGGATCGAGTGAACACCCTTTCTATGAAACTACATGACCAAAGAACTTAACATCTTTCTTCCAAAGATGACACTCGAAAAACTTCGCTTTTAGCTGATTCTGCTTAAGCTTCTCAAGCACAACTCTAAGATAATCTTCATGCTCTCTTTCATTCTTAGAGTATACCAAAATGTTAACTACAAACACTAGCACGAATCTATCCAGATGCACTTGGAAGACATTGTTCATCAAATCAACAAAGAAAGCAGGTGCATTCGTCAATCTAAATAGCATTACTAACCACTCTTACAAACCATACCTGGTTCGAAATGCTGTCAAAAGAATACTGTCCTCCGCCACTCTCAATTGATGGAAGTCTGTCTCCAAATCCAACTGGGAAAACACTCGGCTCCACTTGACTGATCAAATAGGCCATCAATTCTCAGCAAAGGATACTTATACTTTATCTCCTTTCATTCAGCTTACGATAGTCGATGCACATCCTTAATGAGCCATCTGGTATGTTCATTAATACCGCAGCCGCTTCCCAAGGCAAACTGCTTGGTCTCATAAAATTATTTCCTTCTAGATCAACTAGCTACACCTTCAATTCTTTCATCTTAGTCGGTGTCATTCTGTTAGATGGTCTACTTACAGGTTCAGCTCTTGGCACAAGATCTATCTGAAACTCAATAGCTCGTTTCGGTGGTAGTCCTATGATTGGCTCAAACACATCTACAAAATCTCTTGCTATTCAAACCCAACTTAAATCTTCTCCCACTTCCATTGTGCATAACAAAGCACAACTACTCTGGTTAGAGTTCTCGACTGAGAAAATAATTCGGTTATGACTATTAGGGCGTCTTGGTGATATCTTCCCATCTTGGAAAAATATCATGGCCTCATACCTCCTGAACTAATCCATGCCTAAAATGATTTCGAAATCTACAAAATCGAAAACATAAAAACTGCATGCAAACTTATGACCTATCAAATCAAGCTTTAACTGGTAACATTTCATCCCCAGAGTTGCATACCCTCCTATTGGATTCACAACCCTCAAGGAAGTAACAAGGTATGTGCATTCTAAGCATAACCTATCAACCAAAAATTGAGATATAAATGAATGCGATGCACCGATATCAAATAGTATCCTAACTGTTATACTATGAACCAAAAATGTACCTTCTGTCACAGTCTTTCCTTTATTAACTATAGTAGGCATAGCTGATGTTCCAACAACAAAAACTTTCCCCTTGTCTGCCCTGACAAGCTCTGGATAATGGTTCTTGTAATTCCCTACTCGATCCTAGTTGAAGCACTTCACATTCTTCATATATGTAGCCCTCTTTCCCTTGCCTATCCGGCACTCATGGGCATAATGACCCTTCTTATCACATTTGCAGCACACCAAATCTGCCTTTCCCTTTTTGGCGGCATTCCCTTTATTGGCTCTCTTCTGCTTAAAGAATTTCCTCTTCTTTTCTTGAAGACCCTGGGATTCTACGGTCTTCTCTCTGGCAGAAACTGCTAGCATCTCTTCATGGCGAATGGCCATCTCCACCACCACATTACAAGGTCTTCAGATACGGGTCATAGTCATTCTAGCATGTTCTGTTTTCAGTCCTTGAAGGAACCTCTCATTCCTTCTGATGTTAGTGTCAACCATTGCATATCCATATCGAGACAGCTCATCAAACTTAGCAGCGTATTCGATTATTGACATCCCTTCCTGAACTAGATCCATAAACTTCCTCATCAATGCTGCCTTAGCAACCTAAAATAGAAACCTCTGCTCAAACCTCTTTTTAAAATCATCCCATGTTAATTCTTCTCTAGAACTCCGATAGTTACACTATTCCACCATTGAAGCACAGCCCCTTGCAACTACCTATAAGCTAACCTTCTCTTTTTCCCATCATCCAATCCTAGATCAGTAAAAATCCTCTCACAGTAAAAAAGCCAGTTATCAACTTCAATAGCATCCTCCATTCCAACAAATGGCTTTCCACTTAAACTGGTGTAGTCTCTGCTCAAATTAGAATACTTATTCCTAACTAGAGCCACAAGATTAGCTCCTCCAACATTACAAGCAAACCCAGCTTGCAAAAGGTTAGCTAACAATTGATACACCATCCCCGCATCTACTTGTGGATTTCCATCACTCATGTTGGCTTCAACATTTAGGTTAGCATTAGCTTGTCGACCTTGGTTAATCCTGGTATCAGGTAGAGCATTTCCATTGGTTGTGGTGCTTCCTCCACCTATATTTCCTCTTCTATTTCCTGCTTCCATATCTTCTTTCCCGTAAATCTACATAAAAGCCTTAGTAAGATACAGAAGAACAGTCTAAAGGAGAGAGGAACATGTACTTATATAAATATAAACATATATATATATATGTATGTGTATATATATATCAAATACAAGTACGTTACTATAGCGTTAACCCAACCTCCACCATATTTTCACATTCATTAGATTATGTTTGACAATCTTTTAGGTTTTAACTTTCTTTTAAAGTTTCATAAACCTAGCTTTGATACCAACTTGTAACATCCCCCAAATTAGAGGCCTAAAACTAACGGCTACTGATGTTGTAGTCATCCACAGTTATTTATTCTCGACGACCAACTATGGCGGTGTTAGATTCATTGATACACAGAAACACATGAATATGGAAAAAATTTAAACATTAAACAAATTCCATATTCCATTTCAGACCATTTGAAATTCAATACATAATCCCACAATCGTTAACCACATTCAGAGAAAATATATTTATTCCAAAATATGCTGAGCGCGACATATGAAGATGCCTTTTGGATGATCAGAGTATATACAGGAAATATAACAACTTTGTTATTACAAACAACACAGCGGCATCAAATAAAAAAGAACTCTAGATATCTATCATGCATCTTGCATGTCTCCAAAAACTATATTCGTTTAATGAGTTACTTGAAAACCTAAACTCTCAAACTACCTAATAACAATTGAGTACCTGAGTGTTTAAGGGGAAAACATAAATTTGAGTTAGACATAAAGCCATGTATAAATAATAATCTACCATCTCAAATCATTTAGATATCTAGCGTGACTACGGTGCTTAGCAGAACAGGTTTTTCCCTCACTAGTATCTCAAAACCTTTATAAAATCATATACTATGCTTCTGCATCCATAATGGTAAAAACATAGTCATTTCAAAATATTATGATGATATGCAAACATATTAAAATATACTGGATTTTTCATCCTCTGTTTAATTGACTTCCTGTCATATTTATAGTTTCTAGGGTCACTATTAACCTATTAGTTTTCATGGGCTTACTAACAACCTATTCAAATTATGTGGACTCCCTGTCCCATTTCATAGTTTTCATATATGCACTATGAACCTATTGGCCCCTGCGAATTAACTTAATTAATTCATGGGTTCCCCCAAACCTATTGGCGATTTCAATAACTACTTTCTTATCCTAGTTTTCATGGGTAGATTAGGAACTTATTGGCCCCTGCCAATATCTTTTCTTGTTATCCTAGTTTTCATGGGTTAAATAGGAACCTATTGACACCTGTCAATAATTTAATCCAAACATAGTTTTCATGGGATCACTATAAACCAATTGGCCCCGCCAACCACTCTTTATAACATAGTTTTCATGGGATCACTATGAACCTATTGGAAACTCCAAGAACTTCCTATGCATAGTTTTCATGGGATCACTATGACCCTATCTCCCTGACAACTCCATTTTTAGGCATCTTATATTCTGGTCTCCCTAACCTCTTGGATGCAACTCTACTCATCTAGGAGTTTAATCGATTTATATTCACCATCGGGTCAACCTAGCTGTTTCTTCTACCCTTTATCCCCAAAATGCAGTTATGGGTCCAATATAATGTGAATATATTTATATTTGAACATGTAACCATAATTACAAAACAATACCACTCGTGTGAATTTAATATCCTTGAAATATTTTTCATATAAAACCTGGTTAATCCCTTTAACCTATAATTTTATCCAGGAAAGCTTCTTCATAAATCATTTCGAAATTCCTTTAATTCAGCCATGGTTTTTTCTGTGAAATATGTTTGGGCCATAAAACCTTTCAATGCCTTCAAAAACTTGCTTTCAACTTCATTGGATGACCTAATTCGAAAACAGTAAAATCTATCTTCGAAACATTAGGCTCCAGCCTTTATAATACTTTAAAACTTTCCTTTCGAAACCTTTTGATTATTTTAAAGTATTAACTTTTATCTTTAGAAGCATAGCTTCGAAACTCGTTGAGAGTACCTCTTTCAAGACCATTTGAAGTAACCCATTCGAAACCATTGAAAGTCCCCCTTTCAAAACCCTTGGGTTTGTACTTAAAACATCAATTGAATCGAAGTGAATATAGGAAAAAGTATCACTTTCGAAACCATCCTTTATCATATAAAAATATTGGGGAAAACAAGATGGCATCGACACTATCTCTTTCGAAAGCTTTGATCCATTAAAACAAAACATTGAAGGATAGCGTCAAAACCTCTTTCGAAGCCATTGCCTTCAAAACCCTTGGACCCTTTCAAAAGCATTTAAGAAGTGACTTAAAACATCTTTTCAAACAAACATTACCTTTCGATAGCATTGATGACTTCAACACCGTCGAAAGGCTAAAGAACGGCAATAGGGTTTCGATTGGGTCGGAACCCCTTCTTTCAAAAGCATTTTTTCATAAGTAATGGAACTCATTCAAAAGAAAACATATGTCAATGGAAACCCTTTTGAATCCTTTTAAAACCTGTTTCGAAACCATATGCTTCGGCTCCGTCGAAGGCTTAAACAAAGCTATGGTGTCGACTCCTTCGAAAGCATAGCTTTTGACAACTTACCTTTTGCCTCTTTCAAAACCACTACACACCATCTTTGTGATACCTTGTGTATTGCTTTTGTCTTAGCCGGTTTCGACCGGGTTAAAGGCGAAAGCTCTGTGTCGAAAGGTACTTCCAAAGAAGGTGGAACTAACTTTTCTGAGCAAACTTGGTTTAAAACTACATAACGCAAACCTTTTTCTAACTAACCTTCCATGTGTCAATACCAATTTGATTGCCTTAACCTTTTCAAATTCTTTACCAAAATAACTACCACTAATTTTAGATCTAAACTTTGTTTAAGTTAATCAATCAAGCCCTTCCATAAGCTAAAACAAATATTGCAATGAAGTCCCTCTTCTAAGATAATTTAATTTGCATAGCAAATTACTTCGGAAAATTCTTCAAAATTTTAGAAATTCACTTTAATCATGTTATCTAACATATCAAAATTACAGACCTAAATTCTTAATATAATTTCCTAAATAAATTTTTGTACCCAAATAACCATATTTTCCTTTGAAAATTCATAACAATCTTTCCATAGCTTGGAAAATTATCAAAATTGAAACTCAACTCTAGAATCATACTTTACATAACATAAAATTTTCTCATGGAATTTAAATATCATCATATATTTGTTTCACCATAAAACCATGAATAAATTCATTTAAACAATCTTTTTTAAATTAAATAAATCAATATTCAAGCATATCATCATCAAATTCATCATAAAAACGAATTTACCCTTAAATCTGAAAAAATATGATTGAACATAAAATAGAGATGGAATAATTATTCACCTTGATTTAGATAAGGAGGTTGGATTGAGATTGATTTCCCCTAAGCTTGAATCTCTAGCTTTTAATTGAATTTCTTCTTCCTTAATGGAAGGTTGTTCTTTAAAGTTTTGATTCCGCGTTTCAAACTTATGTGAACGGGAAGAAAAAGTTAGGAACGAAAATATATAAGGTTAAGGGTTATGGGCGGCAAATGTCCTAATATACCCTTATGTAATATGATTAACCCAAAACCATTCTTAAGCACATAAATTATTATATTAGGCACGACCCTAATTAAGTTTATTCAAAACTTAATCCCTTTATCACTTAACATTTAGATTATTCTATTTAATTTATCTAATTAAATATCACGAATAATGTTATCAAAAATTAGGGGTGTTACAAATGCTTGCTTTTGATCTCTATTCAAATCAGTCCCAATGGTTTAATTCCCTTTTTATTAATCATTCATCTTAGTCAAAAGGCTTAGATTCTCCACTTTAGGTCTTTCGAGCTGAATGGAGTAGATTAATTAACGCTTTGAAATGTGAGAAATGTGGATTATGGATCTTAAGGCTAAGATTAACACTAGAGGGAGGGGGTGAATAGTGTTAATACAGAATTATAAATCTTTTTCGATTTATGTTAATTTAGACACAAAAGCATGCAATATACAAACACAGATATGATCACAGAAATAATCACGGATACAGAAATAAAATAAAAGTAGTAAAGGAAAGAACACATCGGATTTTATAATGGTTCGGAGTTACCCTACATCCAGTCCTGCAACATAAGTACGGATTTCCTTTCAACAGCAATCGTACAATTACACCCTCGGTTTCAAGACTACGAGGTACACCCTCCAGAATTTCGATCCTCTGGGTAGAGATACTTGATTTCCAGGCCACAAGTTTACCCAATTGATTTACCAAGGCTACAATCACACCGTTTCCCTTTTGATTGATTTCCAAGGCTACAATCACATCTTTTCTCGCTTAATAGATTACAAAGAAGTCTATAACTCTGAATAGCACTGAGAATCTTGTAGAGATAGTGATAGAGAATCAAACTAGAAGTAATCGAGTATGATTCATTGTTGATTCCGATAGAGTAATGATAAGAATATGTATTAAGAAAAGAGGAAGAAGAAGAGGAGTGAAAACCAGAAAAAAGTGATTAAAAATTCGTTGAAACTGACCCCTATTTATAGAAGAACAACAACCATGTCCATTCATGAAGAGTTATGGCGAATAGACACTTCTTTTGAAATTTGAATTTTTGAATCAAACTGTCACCATGTCGACATGGTACCCATAGACATGTCGACATCACAAAGCTTTTTATGATGTTTTGAATTTCTTTGAAAATAACCTTTATCTTATATAAAAATTAATTTAAACTTTATAAATATACTTGACTATAGTTGAAATTCATAAGTAAATAGAAAGAATAATATATATAGAATTTAACCACAATTTTATATTTAAATCTATCTATAAATATTTAAAAGTTAAATATATTATTAAAAAAGATAGTTTAGAATCAAGAGTAATTTGACTTTGAATACAAAGATGTTTTTTGAAGCTAAAATTATTTAAAATCAGGATCGAGGGTTTTGAATCTTTTAGAAGGAAAGTTTTGAAAACATTTTGAAAACAGGATATAATTTTGAAAAATCATTTTGAATAAAAGTTAACGGATACAAAACAATGTTCCACTAGATTTTTTGTAGGTTCCATCCTACTTAGGAATCCATCCCTTTAACGGGCTCGAAGTGGATTCCATTCCACGAATAAATTGGATTTTAAGATGCCAGTGCTTTTCTATGAGTTTTAAAAAAAATTACTAATAATAAAAATACTTATCCTTGAAATCTTGAACTCTTGATAGTCTCGATAATCATGAGTCTTCTATCTTGATATTTAATCTTGATATCTCGAATATCTATACTGTACAGTCTTCATTCTTAGCACCTGCATGGTTAAATCCTGCATATACATATATATCTAAACTTATAATGTTAGTATTTATATTTTATAATCTATTCTAAGGTTGTTGTCATCAAAACCATCATCTCACGGACTAACAATCTCCCCCCTTTTGATGATGACAACCTTTGTTTATAAAATATTATTTCTATCCTAATAACTCTCCCTAAAACTAACAACTCCCCCTTAATCTATACCTAACTATCCTATTTTATATTTCTCCCCCTTTGTCATCAACAAAAACTCTAACTAAACGAGATAACTCCAAACTATATAACCCCCCTAAAACTATTATTCTATGAAATGTGATTATAATGATAGTGTTATCATAAATAATCAACACTTAAGTCTAATACTAAAACATAGTCCTAAACTCTTAACTATCCTAACTAAGAATTCACAATAATACTTGTAATAAAAACACATATAAGGACACGAGTTATTTACTACGTATATGGTTATATTTACATTTGCGTTTGAAAAAATAAAAACACAAACAACAACGGAAGGAAAAAGAAGAAACTAATGTGTGTTTGTGAACATAGGAGATCTATGAATCGAACAGTTTGGATAGTGAAAACATAAATTTCCACGTTGTTCGACAAGATTCCCATTTTTATTGAAACACGCTTCTCCAACACACATGACTTGGTCATCGTCCTCCTCGTGTGCTTCTTCCATGGGTTCTTCTTCTTCTTCTTTATCGCCGGCCTCTTGTTCTTGATTGAATGAAGAGTCTTCATTGATCAAGAGAGGGTTCGCCTGGTTGTCCATTAGGAATTTTTGCAAATTCCTAAGAATCTTGCCTTGCCTTTCCTGTTCCTTTGCCATACGAAGTTGAGTTACTTGAATTTCAGTCAACATCTGAAGAACATCCTTCATAGATTCCTCCATTTTAGTCACACGAGCGAGAGTAGTGCATTGGAATGGACCAGAAGTAGGAGAGGGAAATGAGAAAGTTGATTTTATGTTTGATTTTGATGATGAAGCCATGATTTTATTTATTTCAGAAGAGAGAATGAAGAGAAAACATAGAGAATGAATGAAAAGTCGAATTGAGAAGAATATATAACTAAATTTTTGAATTTTGGTAGGAAAATTTAAAAAAAATCAAAAACGTTATATGTCGACATGTATGCCTAGGGGATGTCGACATGGTCTTTACAAAATTTAACTCTTTGATTTATTTTGATACCAATTGTTAATTATACTTGTTATTTATATTTTATATTTCAGTTATAGAACAAATACCTAGTTCTCTTCTTAATTTAGTAAATGTTGATTCATTTAAAGGTTTTGTTAAGATATCAACAATTTGATTTTCAGAATTGATATAATCGAGAGTTATTACTTCCTTGCTTATATTATCTCTGAGAAAATGATGTTTGGTATCAATATGTTTAGTTCAAGCATGTTGAGTAGTATTTTTGGATAAATTTATTGCACTCGTATTGTCATAATAAATTGGAGATTTTGAGAAATTTATACCAAAATCTTTTAAGGTTTGTTGCATATATATTACTTGAGAACAAGCCAAAGCAGCAGAAATATGCTTTGCTTCAGTTGTTGATAAAGAAACTGTGTTTTGCTTTTTACTAAGCCAAGAAATCAGAGAATGCCCCAAAGAGTGACAAGTACCACTTGTACTTTTTCGGTCTGATTTACAACCAGCATAGTCAGTATCACAGTAAGATATTAAGTCAAAAGAATCATTTTTAGGGTAGAGTAAACCATAATCAGACGTGTGTTTAACATATCTTATTACTCGTTTCACGGCTTTTAAGTGAGTCTCTTTAGGTTGGGATTGATATCTGGCACAGAGACAGACACTGTGCATGATATCAGGTCTACTAGCAGTAATATAGAGTAGTGATCCAATCATTCCTCTATATAGTTTTTGATCTACATCTTTCGAGAGATCTTCTTTACTAAGGTACTCATTGGTTTCCATGGGAGTGGGTTTTCCACTTGCAGTAGTCAAACCAAATTTACTAATTAGGTCTTTAGCATATTTTTCTTGACTAATAAAGATACCATTATCTAATTATTTTATTTGTAATCCTAAAAAGAAATTTAATTCACCCATATGACTCATCTCAAATTGTTTTTTCATTATTTCAAAAAATTCTTTATTCATTTCAAAATTAGTTGAACCAAAAATGATATCATCTACGTAAACTTGTACTAGTTGAATATCTTTTTTATTTCTTTTAATAAAAAGAGTATTATCCACTTTACCAATTTCAAAATTAGATTGCAATAAATAAGATCTTAGTCTATCATACCAGGCTCTGGGAGCTTGTTTTAGATCATATAGTGCTATTTTAAGTTTGTAAACATGATTTGGTAAATTATCATTTTCAAAAAGTGGTGGTTGTTCAACATATACTTCTTCTTTTACAAATCCATTTAAAAAGGCACTTTTAACATCCATTTGAAATAATTTGAAATTATTATGTTTTGCGAAAGCAAGTAGAATCCTAATGGCTTCTAATCTTGCTACGAGAGCAAAGGTTTCATCAAAATCTATTCCTTCTTCTTGACAATAACCTTGAGTGACTAATCGAGCTTTATTTCTAACTACCTCTCCTTGTTCATTCATTTTATTTTTGTAAACCCATTTAGTTCCAATTATAGTTTTATTTTTTGGTCTAGGAACAAGTTCCCAAACGTCATTTCTAGTAAATTGATTTAATTCTTCTTGCATAGCCAAAATCCATGAATCATCAGTTGATGCTTCTGTTGGATTTTTGGGTTCAATAGTTGATATAAAAGATACATTACTCATTTGACTTAGTTGATTTCTAGTTTTAATAACAGATTGCATATCTCCCAGTATATTTTCTATAGGGTGATCTTTTAAAAGTTTTGTCCTTTTATTAGGATGATTAATTCTTTATTAGTTTCAATAGGTTCTTGATTTTGAGTGATTAAATCCTCTTCATCATTTGTATCTTCAAAAATTTTGAAATTTTCATCAATTGAAACATGCATTGTTTCTTCAATGGTATTAGTTTCTAAATTAAACACTCTGTACGCTTTACTTCTATTAGAATATCCGATAAAGATACCTTTGTCAGATTTAGGATCAAATTTATCTAAATTATCTTTTGTATTTAAAATAAAGTCTTTACTTCCAAAAATTCTGAAATAAGATACCTTAGGTTTCTTTGAATAAAGAAGTTCATAAGATGTCTTATCAGTTAGAGGTCTAATTAAAGTTCTATTCAAAATATAGCAGGCGGTAGCAACTGCTTCTGCCCAAAAATTCTTTGGTAAATTACTATCTGTAAGCATAGTTCTCGCACACTCTTGAATCGTCCTATTTTTACGTTCTACTACTCCGTTTTGTTGTGGAATTCTCGAAAATGAAAAATTGTGAGTTATTCCCTTTTTATTGCATAATTCCTCAAACCTTTCATTTTCAAATTCACCACCGTGATCACTTCGAATAGTTATAATTTTTAGAGAAAATTGATTTTGAATTCTTTTTGGGAATGTCTTAAAACATTCAAAAGTATCACTTTTATGTTTCAAAAATATTGTCCATGTAAATCTAGAATAATCATCTACAATTACAAAGAATATCTACTATGATTTATTGATAGAATTTGAGATGGACCAAATAAATCAAGATGAAGTAATTCAAGAGGTTTCAAAGTTGAAATCATATCTTTTAACTTAAAAGAATTTTTTCTAAGTTTTTCTAGTTGACAAGCATCACATAAACTATCTACTTTAAAATTCATTTTAGGGAGACCTCTTAATTGATCATGTTTTGACAGTCTAGATAGGAGTTTGAAATTCAAATGCCCAAAACTCTTGTGCCAAATCCAAGGGTCACTTGTATTTGCCAACAGACACAGTTATCATTTGAAACTTTCATACTAAGAATATATATTCTTTTTCTCGACTCCCTCAAATATAATGGTTGAATTATTATCTTCAATGTGATATTTATCTTTTTCAAATTTAATTTTATAACCTTTATCACATAGTTGACTTATACTTAGCAGATTATGTTTCAGATTCTTAACTAGCAAAACATTAGTAATAGTAGGAGTTTCAGAATTACCGACTTTGCCGATGCCAATCACATATCCTTTTGAATTGTCTCCAAAGTTAACCAATCCTCCATCTTTGTATACTATATCATTCTGTATATCTAGATTGCCAGTCATGTGTCTAGAACATCCACTATCAAGTATCCATTTGTTCTTTCTGATCTACACAATTTGTCCGTTGTGGATTGATTCCTGAACACCCATAAAGCATGATTCCTGCACATCAAACAATTTTGGTAGATAACTTGAATTTGATTATTGATTATATGCAGACTCATGAAACAATGATGATTTGAATACTTCTAAATTAGTATTAACGAATATAGCTATTTTAAAAACTTTTCAAAAATCAGGTTATGAAACTTTGAAAAGTTTGCTCTGGTACCAATCGTGAGAAATACGGATTACAGATCTTAAGGCTAAGATTAACACTAGGAGTGGGGGTGTGAATAGTGTTAATAAAGATTTACTAAATCTTTTTCGATTTATGTTAATTTAGACACAAAAGTATGCAATATATGGACACAGATATGATCACAGAAACAATCACAGATATAGAAATAAAATAAACGCAGTAAAGGAAAGAACACACCGGATTTTATACTGGTTCGGAGTTACCCTACATCCAGTCTCGCAACACAAGTACGGATTTCCTTTCAACAGCAATCGTACAATTACACCCTCGGTTTCAAAGGCTACGAGGTACACCCTCCAGAATTTCGATCCTCTGGGTAGAGATACTTGATTTCCGGGCCACAAGTTTAGCCAATTGATTTACCAAGGCTACAATCACACGGTTTCCCTTTTGATTGATTTCCAAGGCTACAATCACACCTTTTCTTGCTTAATAGATTACAAAGAAGTCTATAACTCTGAATAGCACTGAGAATCTTGTAGAGATAGTGATAAAGAATCAAACTAGAAGTAATCGAGTATGATTCAATGTTGATTTCGGCAGAGTAATGATAAGAATATGTATTAAGAAAAGAGGAAGAAGAGGAGTGAAAACCAGAAAAAAATGATTAAAAATTCGTTTAAACTGACCCCTATTTATAGAAGAACAACAACCATGTCCATTCATGAAGAGTTATGGCGCATAGACACTTCTTTTGAAATTTGAATTTTTGAATCAAACTGTCACCATGTCGACATGGTACCCATAGGCATGTCGACATCCCAAAGCTTTTTATGATGTTTTGAATTTCTTTGAAAATAACCTTTATCTTATATAAAAATTAATTTAAACTTTATAAATATACTTAACTATAGTTGAAATTCATAAGCAAATATGAAGAATAATATATATAGAATTTAACCATAATTTTATATTTAAATCTAAGTATAAATATTTAAAAGTTAAATATGTTATTAAAAAAGATAGTTTAGAATCAGGAGTAATTTGACTTTGAAAATAAAGATGTTTTTTGAAGCTAAAATTATTTAAAATCAGGATCGAGGGTTTTGAATCTTTTAGAAGGAAAGTTTTGAAAACATTTTGAAAACAGGATATAATTTTGAAAAATCATTTTGAATAAAAGTTAGCGGATACAAAACAATGTTCCACTAAATTTTTCGTAGGTTCCATCCTACTTAGGGTTCCATCCCTTTAACGGGCTCGAAGTGAATTCCATTTCACAAATAAATTGGATTTTAAGATGCCAGTGCTTTTCTACGAGTTTTAACAAAAATTCCTAATAATAAAAAAAATACTTATCCTTGAAATCTTGAACTCTTGATAGTCTCGATACTCATGAGTCTTCTATCTTGATATTTTATCTTGATATCTCGAATCTCTATATTGTACAGTCTTCATTCTTAGTACCTGCATGGTTAAATCATGCATATACATATATATCTAAACTTATAATGTTAGTATTTATATTTTATAATCTATTCTAAGGTTGTTGTCATCAAAACCATCATCTCACGGACTAACATGAAATAGTCCTTCCACGGAAGTTGTGGAACCCTAAAGGTTTGTTCCAAGTATTAAAGGGGAAAGTTTAGATAGGTGGGTTTCGACCTTGTTGGAAACTAGGTTTTGAGCGACTGGAGTCTAAGTCTGGGATCCAAGGTGAAACTGGTCAGGTTTTAGGTTTCTATCCACACGAAGGCAGAAGTTTGGTGAATGAGGTCCTGGAGTTACAGATTGGGATTACTTGAAGTTTCATGGGTTTCGACCAAGTCGAAAGTCGTCTTTCGATGGGGTCAACACTTAGAAAATAGAGTTAGAACTAATGCAAGCTTCCAAAACAATTAAGTAATCAAGAATACTAAAGTCTTCCCTTTAATTAACTCAATGGAGCCTTTGTTCATCAACTTTTCCTAATTTGATTTACAAGTTTTGGTTTACAACTTTGTAGAATTAAGAAAGTACTAGTGTATAATGACTGAGTTCGGATCCCTTAAACTAGACCCCTTGGGTATTATTTATAGATGCGGGTTGGCGTCTTTCGACCCAGTGCTTTCGACCTATTTAAATGGTGGCTCCTGTTTCCTTCTGACTCCTTAGGCATTTATGCTCCCCCTTTGTAATGCTTTAGCGTGGGCTCGTATGTCTTTGTCTTCATCGAAAGAGGCTGTTGCGCCTTTTCTTCTTTATATTGCTTTGTAAGAGCATTTGACTCCATCAATGGGTTTTCCCAGGGGCTTCAAAGGTGTTAAAATGGTGATGGTTTCGATGCTGTTTGTAGCTTCCAAACGTATGCTTACGTCTTGATGCGGAACCTTCCCTGGATGTCAATGTTTTTGACCGGATTGGAAGGCTTAAATTTGCTTTCGAAAGGGTTTTTTCGATCAAGGTATGCTTCTGAGTGATTTGAGTGAAGGAGGAACCTTTAGACTTGAAAGGTTTGGCATTCATATAAAGGGTGGTTATGCATTATCTTCGAAGGCTATATCTTTAACTCATTCAAAAGGCCCTTATGCAAGCAAAAGCACCTGCTTCGAAAGGTGTTCACTAAAGCGGAAGCGTGCTTTCGACCATTTTGTAAGCTTTTGATGTTGCTACATAAAACTCCTTTCGACTTAGTCGAAACTTGTTTGAGTAGAAGACAAAGAAGAACAAAAGGAGAAAGCTCCAGCTACATCTTTCCAATGATTCAAAGGGATTCTATAACCAAAGTTTGAAAGCTTCAGAGCCTTTCGAAGGAGACAAAGTATCGAAAGCATCCTTCCACCTTTAATGACCACCTTTCGAAGCAGGTGAATCCATATGCATGAACACCTTTCGAAGATGATGAGAGACAACTCTTCAAGTACGTGCCAAAACCTTCAAGACCAAAGGCTACATCTTCACTCATACCACTCGAAAGCATGCATTAGCCTGAACAACCCTTTCGAAATCTATATTAAGCTTTTCAAACCAGTCGAAGCCATTGTAATCTAGGGAGGTTACACATCAAGTCACAGACAAGAGTTTGGAATAAACCAGTAGCATCGAAACCATCGACAACTAGACATCTTCGAAACCATAGGATGAAGCTAATCGACAGAGTCAAAAGCTCTTACAAGGCAACACAAAGAAGAGAAGCGCCGCCGTTCCTTTCGACTAAGGCAGAAGCATTCAAGAATCATTTCAATAGCCACCTTTCGACTAAAATGAAGGCACTGGGGTTGAAAGGTGCTGACCCTCATCTATAAATAAGATCCAAGTGGTTAGTTTTGGGGATCCGAATCTTGCCATTCTAAATCTATATTTTCTAAATTAAAAGAGCTGTAAATCCTAATTTCCAAAATGATTTAGGGATTTTGAGTAATAAAATCTTCTTTATCTTGCAAAAGGGAAGTTGTCAATTTTATAGATTACTTTACAGTTATGCTTTTATTAGGTTTAACATTGTATTTCTGTTGTCTCTTATGTCGAAAGGACCCTTCCGATACAGTCGAAACGTGGCATATTCAAATAACTTCAGTTAAATACACTAAGCTACCTTCCTCCAAGCTTTTTCTTTCGACAAGGTTGAAACCTAACCATCGTCCGCTTACACCTTAGATTAACACAAGATACCTAAGGATCCTACCCACAACAAGCTTTTGACAAGGGAAGGTTGAAACCTCTTCCTTAGATTCTTGACCAAAGCCCAAGCTGCGCAACAACTTAAGCCCCCAACAAGGTCGAAGCCCTCAATGTCAATACTTATCTAGTGATTCCAAAGACTATCCAATTGGATTCTGCTTCCACTTTGAAAGGAGAGTTTTTAAAGTGGAAAACCCAGTCATCTTAGCAAAATCGAAAGGCTGATAAGGATGGGAAATATCCATTACGACTGAGTTGAAAGATCGACCTGAGCAATTTATCACTATAGCAACCTATTTAAAAAGTATTCCAAAGTAAATACACACATTCCATCCTTCTCAATTCTTCTAAAAGAAACCACGAGGAATTGACTTTGTCCTTAAAATTCTACTTTGGGGTGTTGACAAGATTTCTTGTTAACATTTTGGTGCTAGAAGGAGGGCTTTAACCTCCGACTTGGTTGAACATTTAACACTACTTGTCTCTAACCCCATGTAACTCAATCTCAAATTAATCTACTTTGGTCTAATCATGGCTAGAAGAATCATAAAATTAGAATAAGGTTCCTCCGAACCACATGAGATAGGATTCCCTTCAAAAACCATCAAGGATTCCAAGCAAAATGAAGAAAAAAGGCTAAGATGAGAAGCTGTAAGAATAATAAACAACAAAAAAGCAAAATCATTTGATCTTGAGAAATGGATCTTAAACCCTTTCTATTGGCCCCACCCGCATTTTTGCTTTTGGAAAAAGGGAAAATGGAAGTGATAATTTGTTAAATCAAATGAGAAGGACTATTCAACACTATTCCAAATGAAAAATCTTTGAAAAAGTGATAATGGCAGGCTACAATGCCTTTGCATATAAATGGTAACAAACTGCTACAAGAACACTTCCAACATAAGAACTCCAAAGGGTGGCAAAAAGAAAAGAAATTGGAGAAAGTGAAACTACAAGGCTAAGTAATAAGAAATCAAAAAGCCATCCTCAAGAATAAAATTTCAAATCTAGACTCATCAAAGAATGCAACTTGACAACATCTATAGAAAATGTCTACTTGCTAACCAAGGATGAGCTTAATTATTGGCCATCACAGAAAAAGAAGCCAAAAAATGAAAGGAATCTAGGGACATCCTATTGTCACTATCATATGATGAATGAACATGAGACCAATCATTACAGAGCCTTAGAGGGGATGATTATCGATTTCATCTGTCACAGAAAAATTAAAGAATTTGTAAAGAGAATTTGATAAAAATAAATAAAGAGTTACTTCTCAAAGAAACATCTACATGTTTGGGAGTGAAATACTCCTTATATTTGGATACTTCTTAAGATGGTAGTCCAGCTAAGATGGTAGAAAGCATATGTCTACGCCAAGATGGCCAGGGCAGAGCACCTCCTAGAGGAAGGGCGAGGTATGCCTTTATTCGTGCATTAAGATGGCCAGGTTAAAGCACCGGACCAGCCCTTGGCCGCATCTCTAGTTAGGTCGAGGAACCTCTTGGTAAGAGGACGGAGTAAGCATTTATCCATGCCATAAGACGGCCTGGGTAAAGCACCAAAAAAACCTCTGTCCGCGCCACGCTATGCCGAGGGCAGAGCACCTCATGGTGGGAGGTCGGATAAGCCTTTATCTATGCCACGCCATGGCCAAGTTAAAGCACCGAACAAGCCCTTGACTTCATCTCTAGATAGATCAAGGCACCTCCTAGAGGGAGGTCGGATAAGTCCTTGGTTCCAGCCTATAAGATGAGCTAACCAAGAGCACCAGACAGCAATGGACTATGATGTCCGAGCCCAAAAAGAGTCTCATTCAACAATGGAATAAAATGTCCAAGCCCAAGAAGAGGCTTGTCAAACAATTGACCAAGATGTCCAAGCCCGAGAAGAGGATCTTCAAATTATGGACTGAGATGTCCAAATTCGAGAAGTAGTATATCTCTAATGGACTAAGACGTCCAAATCCAAGAAGCGATTGATCAAATCACAACTACGTACAAGACCCGAAGGGTTCATACATGTTAAAGAAGACATAATCTAGGAAGTAAAGCCAAACTCCATCAATTAAATACCTGAATCTGGGCTTCAGCTTTCTTATTTCAGGAATTCATTTATTAATACCCGAATCTAGGTTTTGGGTCGCTTCCAATCACTTTTAGTCTTTATTATACCCGAATCCCGGTTTCGAGGCTTTCATTTTCGGACTTCGTTTAGTAATACTTGACTCTGGGTTTTGGGTCTTTATCAATCGCTAATTATCGTTATCATACCCAAATCTCGATGGCAAAACTATTATTTATTGATGCTCTAATTTGGGCTTGGAATTTCTATTGTGAATTTCTATTATGGGTTTCTATCAAAAATCCCCAAATCTGGGTCAGAGAATATTCTCAAGAGGATCGTTATTCGATGTTTCTGTTGATGCTCAGGATTTTTGGTTTAGTGGAGAAAGGAGGAAGAATAATGCACAATAATTTTACTGTAGAATTATGGCAACGATTGAATAAGAGATTAGATGTAGGTTAGATGGTTTATTTATAAATTGTTTGAGTGAACATAATCCATTTGATTATTTTAGATTAAATTTGGTTCTTTCATTCACTTAATGGTTATTCATTCTAGCCCATACAGATAACTCAACCAATAAAATTTAGTCATCTCATCTAGTTACATTAATGGAGCGAATGGGAAGCCGCCACATGTAAGAAACAACGTTGAAATACATAGAAAAATCGCTCGAAATGAACTAACTGAAAAAACATCGCTATTGATTTTGGGCAGTAACGGGACTTGATCCCTGGTCACTAAGGAAACAACATGCACCTTTACCACTGTACCAAATGCGTTTTAATTTCCTTTTAATTATATTTCCCATAAAATATTGGGGTGTTATATTCTCCCTCTCTTAAAGGACTTCGTCCCCGAAATCTCCAAAGACGGAAGAATGTAATTAACAACCAGCATCCAAGAACTACATCCATCACTCAACCATCATCCATTTCTACCATTGTCCTTATTTTTAACTAATGCAATTTATGATTTATGCAAAGTGAAATGCATATGAACTTACCTAATACGAAAAGGAAGTCGGTCTACTGATACAGTTGACCTCCTGTAATGCAAGTATGCTTATGCGATGCAACCAAATGTATGCAATTCCTTAGTATAATTGATAATTCTATATCTATGTTTCAATCATTCACCCAAATGCACCATCCATATGCAACATCCATTTACACACACACGACAAACACACACACACACACAACCATGTGTAAATGCAATAGATAACAAGCACACATATGCAGGTGTGTGTACCTAGTTGACCGATTATCCTAATAAATATCTATCTAGTGAATGCAATGCATCCATTTGCAAACATTGGCATCCATTTGCAATCATTTTTATCCATCAGACATAATATGCCCTAACGACATGTTTACAAACAAGCTACCATAGGTTTCACCTAAAGATTATCAAAAGACCCTAACTAAGGAAAGATCAAAGATCAAAGATAGGATTTTGAAGTGTACCTTCAAATAGACTAGGATAAGAAGTTTGAATTCTCTCCTTAGATTCCCATATGCACTACTTGGTGTCATCTCCCCACTGAACCTTCACTAGACGAACTTCCTTGTTGCGTAATCTCTTGAACCTGTGTTCCAATATACGGGTATGTGTACGATGCATAAGTGATTCGCGCTCTACCTCCACTTGCCTTAGCTGATCGGGTTCTACTACTACTGCGGAATCATGCAGACACTTCCTCAGATGCGAAACATGAAAAACATCGTGAACTCCTGCCAACTTATCTAGAAAATCAACTATGTATGCTACTTTTCCAATCTGTGTGGTAATAGGGAAGGGTCCTGCAAATCTCAGTGACAACTTACCCAGTGAGCCAATCACATAATCAGAGGAGAAACTTGACAAAATCCAAATCTCCAACCTTAAACACCAAATTTGAATGTCTTCTGTTGGCATATGACTTTTCTCTATCTTATGTAGTCTTCAACCTCATGCAAATCAAATCCACCTTCTTGGAAGTTTCCCTCACCAAGTCTGGTCTAAGCAAGATCCTATTGGTGGTATCCTACCAACAGGCTGGTGATCTATATGGTCTGCCATAGAGGGTCTCGAATGGTGCCATCCCAATGCTTGCTTGATTGCTATTAATATACACGAACTCCACCAAAGGTATGTGGTCTTCCCAAGAGCCTCCAAAGTCAATGATGCACAACCTAAGAAAATCTTCCAAAACCCTATTTACCGTCTCAGTCTGTCCATCGGTCTAAGGGTTATATGCCATGCTCAGATTCAATTCCGTTCCCAAGGCTTGCTAAAGACTCCTTCAAAACTCGCTGGTGAATAATGGATCTCCGTCGCTCACAATGCTGGTGGCAATTCCATAAAGCTTAACAATCTCCCTTACATAGAGAGTCACCAAAGAAGCTACCATCCTATTAATCTTAATGGGTATAAAATGAGCGCTCTTCGTTAGTCTATCCACAATGACCCAAATGCTCGTGTTCCCTCTCCATGACCATGTTAATCCACCCACGAAGTCCATAGACATGCTCTCCCATTTCCATAATGGAATATCCTATGGCTGCAACAGTCCTCCGGGCTTCTTTTGTTCCACCTTTACCCTTTGGCAAGTAATGCACTTTGATACATACTCAGCCACCCTCTTCTTCATTCCGGGCCAATAAAATACCCGCTTTATATCCCGGTACATCTTATCACCATCGGGGTGCACTATCATCCTAGAATGATGTGACCTGGCTAACACTACATCTACTAAATCCTCACTATGGGGAACAAAAAAGTCTACCATCCCTTCTAAGCCATCCCCTAGTGTCCATGGTATAGCGCCTAAGATGTGGTGATGACTCTCCTCTACTAAGCTTATCTAAAATGTCCTTTAACTCTTCGTCCTCACCTTGCCTTGCTCCAAACTGGTCCATCAAAGTAGGCTGGATGTCGAGGACTGCTAACAATCCTGGAGCTAAATTTGATGGAGGTCTAAAATAAAAGGTAGCAATGTACTCCAAAAGCTCCCATTCCAAAAAAAGAGGACTTAAAACCACTTTGCATCTACTCAATGCATCCGCCACTACATTACCCTTGCCAGGGGTATGGCAATCTCAAAGTCATAAGAAGCTAAAAAATCCATCCATCTTTGTTGTCTCAAATTCAAGTCTTTCTAAGAGAATAGATACTTCAAAGACTTTTGATCCATGGAAAGCTCAAATATTTATCCTAAGAGATAGTGCCTCCATAACTTGAGAGAAAAAACTATAGCTGCCAACTCAAGATCATGCGTCGGCTAGTTCTTTTCATGCGTTTTCAACTGTATACTCACATAGCACACTATCCTACCCTCTTGCATTACTACTGCTCCTAACCTTGTACCACAAGCATCTGTATAAAGTGAGAAAGGCTTGGTTACATCCGGTAATACCAATGCGGGTGCGGTAGTCAAAGCTTCCTTCAATCGACCAAAGGCATCCTCACACTTGGCATCCCAAACAAAAGTCGAGTTCTTCTCGATAAGGCGGGGAAGTGAAGATGATATCCTAGCGAAGTACTTAATGAACTTCCGATAGTATCCCACTAGATCAAGGAAACTCCTTATGTCCGTGGCATTCTTAGGGGTTTGCCAATCCTGTGCCGCTACCACTTTCGATGAATCTACTGTAAGTCCATCCTCCGAAACGATGTGTCCAAAAATGCGATACACTTCCCTCCAAAAGGGGCACTTAGAGAACTTTGCCTTCAACTTATATGCTCGCAGGGTCCTAAGAACTTATTCCAAGTGAATAGTATGCTCCTCCTTGCTTCATGAATAAACCAAAATGTCATCGACAAGCACCACCACAAACTTGTTCAACGATTCATGAAATACTCGACTTGTCAGGTCCACAAAATATACTAGTGTATTGATTAGCCAAATGGCATGAATAACCACTCAAATAACCCACTCGGAGTCCTAAACGCAGTCTTCACGGTGCTATCCTCCGCCACACACAACTGATGAAATCCCATTGCTAAATCGAGCTGTGAAAAAATGTTGGCTCCTACTAGCTGGTCGAAAAGATCATCTATACGTGGAAGAGGATAATGATTCTTTTCATTAGCTTATTAAGCTCCCTAAAATCCACACAATGTATGAGAGAGCCATCCGCCTTAGTGGCAAAGACGACGGGTGCGCCCCCTTTAGAAATGCTCCTATGATTGAAGCCCTTCTCCAAAAGCTATCCAATTTGCTTGCTCAACTCACGACATTCCTTAGGAGCCATATGCCTTATTGGTAAAGCAACCGGTTTCGCATTATCGACAAGATAAATATTGAAATCGATCTCTCTTCAAGGTGGATGGGCAACAACCTCCTCGAACACATCTGGAAAGTCTTTAACAGTGGGTACCGAACTCAAAAGATCGGGCGATAAGTCAAGAGAATAAAGGTAGTTCAACATAACCGATCCCCTAGGATAACAAGATACCTCCAAGGTACGTCCATTAAAAGTGCCTAACCTCACCATCCTCTTATCGGAATCAAGAAAAGCACCATACATGGACAGCCAATCCATACCACTAATCAACCCGAACCCGAAAAAGTCCAATGCAATGGCACTACAGTCAAACTCAACCACTAAAATAAACAATTTCAAATCCCGACATAAATAGACGAATAAGCCAATCCTCCTACGGTATTTGATACTCCTACTAAATCGGTCACTAAGAAAGCATCAAGACCAAGGCTCTCTACAAGAGTACTAGATATAAAAGAATGCGAAGCTCCAAAATCAAATAGGGTAGGAATAGGAAAATCAGAGATATATAACACACCTTCGATGATCACCTTCTTTACCTTGTCCATAACCGGACGAGTTCTAGAGGAAGGTGCAGCCTCTAAAGCATAAGCCTGAGCAGGCTATGAAGGTGTCTGTGAAATGTCCTTGGGCTTCGACCGAAAGTCCATCTTCATATGCCCTACTTGATCGCAAAGATAGCACCTCAGTCTCAGTCGCTCTCTTGCCCCTCTACCATCCTTAGCAAAATGACAAGGTTTCCCATAAGTATTGCACTTCCAATCCTTCCTTGGAACTTTCCTTTTTCCACTTGACCTCTCCTCCTCTCCTCTTTCCTTTCCACTACTTCTCCCACCAATCTTCTACACCACATCTCCTTTCTTCTCAGTATCAGCAAGTAAAGCCATCTCTACCAATCCTTCAAAATTGGCTCCCACTAGAACGTGGCTCACCGCCAAACTCTACAGTGGCTGACTCAAACCCTTAGCAAACTTCGATGCCTTCATGTGAGGGGTACTGATCAGGTCTAGTCCAATTCTAGCAAGCTCATGGAATTGATTAACATATTCCTTAACTATCATATCGCCTTGCTTGAGCTGTATAAATTTCTCTAACTGCACTCCCTCTTCAGCCTGTGATAATAATTTCCTCTCAAAACTAGTATGAAAATCCACCCAAGTCAAATTATCAGCCTCAGCCTCCATAATCTCCCATCAAAAAAGAGCCTCTCCGTGCAATTTCCATGAAGTCAACTGCCTACGAGCGAAGTCGTCCAATCCCACAAGTCCAAATATCCGCTCACAACTACAGATCTAACCTCTTGCCTCAGTATATGACTCGGTATGAAGAAATGACTTGCCTCCTAAGCTGGTGTAGTCCTTGCATAACATGGAAAAAATCGAGAATGCTTGGTGGACAGCTGGAGTCCCATCCGTTGGAGTAGCATCCTTAGCTGGTGGCTCTACTAGTGTAGTAGCCTGCAAATAATGTCTAAACCAAGTATGCATATTAAGGCCTGGAACTTCGAGGATATCTTTCAGTTCAGACATTTTTATACGTGGAAAATAAAAAGATGGGATTAGGGATTCCACAAATAGTTCAATAAATAAGGAGGAAGAGATATGAGGGAACCATTTCTAAAATTTCATTTTTCCCCAAAATATGTACATATACTTTTAAAAGTATTATTTGGAATATCCTTAAAAATTATTTGAAAACCTTAATATTTTCAAAATATTTTTAGGATTACCAAAACCAGGCTCTGATACTAACTGTGATAGCCTACACTTCTAGGCACCCCAAAAACCGGACAGGACCAGAAGCACCGATGGTCGGGTGAAATAAAAATCCATAACATAGCACAGAGACTAAGGCAACAACATAAAATGATTAAAATATTACAGTAGAAGAAAGCTTTCACTAATTGTAAATTAATAGCAAAACAGCTTCATTAAAAAAAACAAATTTATTTCGAAAACCAAAAGTACCAAATAATCTCCAAAAAACATAAAATACAACAAAGTTCATAATATAGGTCCTCGTATATAGAGTAAAGTACGAAAAAGAGAAATGAAGTACATGAAATAAAAGAAACAAAAGCTAAAGATAACAACTACTCCAATGACCCTCCAAGTTGCAAAGAACTACAACCTAGACCCGTCGTCCTGTGATTTGGGGAAATTAGGAAAAATAGAAATGGGTTAGACATAAATTTTAGTGAATGAGAATTAAAATGAAGAAAAAAGAATAAAACAGTTTAATTCCAGGTCTTCCTCGGATATCGTAGATGGTGAATAATATAATGCGGTGAATCCTTCTTAGTTGCAGCTCCTAAGAAGCCATAGTCTGTGGTCACTCTAGGAAAGTCAACCATGTGGTAATAGTAAACGTCAATCAGCCTGTTGGACTTGCTATCCTTACCTATCCACGTGCTACAGTGACCAAGTCATGCTCTTCAACTGTGACTATGACTAAATGTCTTTTACGTCTGACCGACACCGGCTCAAACAACTTTGCAGGACCCTGAAGTTGCGCTCAGACTCCACCAAACTGGACTCCTATCCTCCTATCTCCTAGGTCACCAACGTGGACTTGCCCCTATCCAAAGTGTCGGTCCTCCGTAAGAGCGCCCGCAGTTGGGTCGGCTAAGCAGAATCCTCCAACTATCTGCCTAAAGAAGCCTATGCCGGAGCAGGACTTTTCATGTTTCATCCGCGTCGATCTGCCTACAGAGGCGTACGATTGTGGATGCTATAAATCCTACGTACTAACAACCTATGAAAGGTAGCAAATATCCTTGCGAACCTACTTGCCCACTTCTAGTACGTATAGCCAAAACTATATTTTGGTCTTAGCTGCATGAAAAACCTATCTAGACCTTTACAAGATCTGTCTACCAAATCGCTTCCAGATTAATTAATTTTACTGTTACATTTTACATATTGTTATTAATATTGTCAAGGCCATTTTTACATCCCATTTGGTCATTTCACAAATTTCCTTTTTCTTACATAAATGGTGTTTCAATTTCACGTCCGTTCAGTCCGTATGATTTGTCTGTGTTTTTATACCATTTTGTTATAGATTTACACTAGCCTTTAGGGTCCATTTAATTTACATTATTATTTCACCATTTAATTACACAAAATTCCACTTTTACATTTTTAGGCCACATATGAAAGAAACAATTATGTCAACTAGACTTCCTAATTTTATTCCAAAACCACGTTAAAATTATGTAGTAATATCAATCAAAACCATAATTTTATTCAAGTAACATATTCTAAATTTATTCAACTAGCATGTTCTGCCATTGGAAATTGATTTTTTTTAATTAAACCAATCTTATTTACACCATGAAATGTGAATAACAATTTATTTGTTCCAAATTTCAACCCAAACATGAATTAGAATTGAGAAGTGGTTGAAGGAGAAGATACAATAATTTACATAAATTTCAATCTTATTTGTGCCATAAAATGTGAATAGACAATTTATATGTCTCATATTTTAAACCAAACATAAATTAGATTTGAGAAGCGAAAGAAGAAGAAGAAGTTGCACTAATATACATCTATTCTCAATTAATAACATAAATTAATTCATATTAATGCGCCAGAAAAACTGAAATTGAACTACTTTATTTTTCTATTTCATATTAATTCCCACTCAAATGGCACTTGAGCTTGAATAAATTTGAAAAAGCATTGATTTAATCTTTCTCCCTTTTATTCTTCTAAATTCTCCAAATTGCTTAAATATACATAGATAATTTAGTTTGGTAGAGATTTGTTTATTTAGTAGAGAAAAGGAGGAAGAATAATGCACATTAATTTTACAATTGAATTATGGCGACGAATGAGTAAGAGATTAGGTTTAGGTTAGATGGATTATTTATAAATTGCTTGAGTGAATATAATCCATTAGATTATTTTAGATTAAATCTGGTTCTTTCATACACTTAATGGTTATCCATTCTAGGGCATACACATCACTCAACCAATAAAATTTAGCCATCTCATTTTATTACATCACTAGAGTGAATGGGAAGCCGTCGCATGTTAGAAACAACGCTGAAATACGTAGGAAAATTGCTGGAAATGAACCAGCTAGAAAAACATCGCTTCATATTTTTGACGAAAATGGGACTTGATCTTTGGTTACTAAGGAAGTCAACATGCGCCTTTACCACTATACCAAATGCGCTTTTAATTTCTTTTTAGTTATATTTCCCGTAAAATATTGGGTTGTTACAATGACATTAACACATATTAATACACATTTCGAAAACCTAAACATTTGGCACAAAATGACAAAGAGAGTTTACTTTTGAAAACATATAATGTAAGTAAAATCTTTTGATTTTATTTCTAGTTTTTAACAAAAATACTTAAGTGTTAAGTAATAAAAAGAAAATTAACCATCACCTTTCAGCACCTTATACATACTTTCCATCTCATTAAATGTAGTACTTAAGAGCCTAATCTTGCATTAGAAAGGAGGAGCTAATGTGTGTGGTTAGAAATGAATTTGAAGATAAGGGTAATAAGGACTTTTTGCTATAAACTTCATGTATAAATAACACTATCATCTCCACTTTCATTCACACTTCCTATTCTCCTTTTTCTAAGCTTCTTTATCTTCTTCCTCTCTTCTCTAATGGCTTCCAAGCCATTGTGGGGAAAAAATAGAAAGAAATAATGTTTAAATATATACAAAATATAAAAAATGAAATCGTTATCCATTCGCTTCATAATCAAACCAAATGAAGTAATTCTTTTTTTCAAACATGTATAATTCCATGTCTACAACTTTCTTAGTAAGCACTTCTTCTAGCATTGAGCTTAGCTATGTCAAAATTTCAATTCTTTACAGTGTATTTTCGGGCTTCATTTTTTTGAATCCGAGAATACCTCTTCTTTGTTCAATTATATCTCTCTCAAAAAGACATGATATCAAGTGACTCATTTTTTCAATTCAAGAGAAAAGAATTTCCTACAACTATCAGGTTGACCATATTCTCAAATTTAGAGTGTAGAATTTTAAAAAACCAGAGAGAAAATCACCGATTTTTCGGATCTAGTTTTTAGAATTCAAGGTCAAAACTACACAACTTCTTCTCTATGTTTTCAGCCAACCTCCATCTCAAGCCTTGGCTGAGCACTTGGGAGGTAGAATGAGTTGTTTAGTAATGTTTAAATGGAATATGAAGAAATTAACAAAGCATGGATCAGTTTGAATTTTGGTAGGAAGTAAAACAGTTTGGATATGGTGAGAACTCTAACTTTAAACCATTATAAGTAGTTATAAATGTTTGGCATAACTATTTAGATGCTAATGATGTTTGGATGTTTGGTTGATGAATGTTTGAAAAAGTAATTTGCAACATAAACTATAAGTGAGAAAAATCTAACTTATATTATATTCTTGGACGATGATATGATGTTTGCAATGGATGTTTAATATGCTTTGACCATTAAGTTTGGTTGTTTCATATGAATGCTGAATATATATGCAAGTCATGGAAATACATGACGATTAACACAAAGGAAACCAGTTTCTTCTATTTAATGAATTGGTGTATATGGAATGCTAAACCGTTTTAAAATGGTTTAAAATGAGTTTGAAATGTTTTTTAAAAATTAGAAAGTGTTTTGGAAAAGTTTAAATGATAATTAAAAATTTAGTCAAAACTAGGCACGTTGTGTAATGGCAGTTCGCGATTTTGTGCCATAAAAATCAAATGACTATAAAGAGTGGAATTCAACTTGGAATTCTTCGAGATTATAATTTTATAAACTATTGTATCTATTATTTTCAAACAAAAAAGAAAGAAAATTGAGATTCCGATAAGTAGATTTTGAAAGAGTAAAACAAATTTATGAATAAATCGTTGTTTTGCAGTTTGGTATCCATAAAAGGATTTTTTTGAAAATGATATTTTAAATTTGTTTAAAATATGAAATAACTTCTAAAAATATTTTAAAAATTAAAAGCGATATATGTAATAAAGATTAATTTACAAATGATAAAAAAAATATTGATCAATATAGCTTAAAAAAGCACTTTTTGCATCACTTTCCATAGCACTTTTCTATAACCTTTGAAACATAGCCTAAACTTAAAATTCTTTTACAAATCTTTTGTAAATGTTTTCAAGTGAATAATTAAGTGTTTAATGTTGATTTGGAAGTTTTATAGTTTATTTAAAAAGAATTTAAATAAACGATTTAAAGAAAAGCTATTACAAATTAAGGGTTTAATCTTGGTTCTAAAAGCCGACAAGTGGACTGGATTTTTCTTTTTGTGAGATCCGAATGTAAGGTGCATAAACTAAGGAGATGTTCAGGAGAAACCAGTACCCTGGCTTACCTGGCCTCTTCCTTAGGTGAGGGATAGATAAGGTCAAAATGTCGGAAACAAGTTAAGTATAAAAGGATTTAAATTTTCCAAATTTAAATTAAGTACAAATTTTATTTCATAGAGATGATCTTCTTATACTTAGTGTTAAATCCCAAATAGGTAACTTATACTATTCATGGAATTTAAAAGATGATTTCGCCGTTATTCCGTCCATAATATTGGTTGAATACGGAAACTGATATTGAGTAGAATTAGATGATTTCTACAGATTCTTCTCATTTAATATTCACTGATTTTGGATTAACATCTTAGATAGCACGGTTTTAATTAAATAAAAATTTCGACTTTTGAATTAAGAAATCTTTGTTAAAATCTAAATGAAATGATTTTGGAAATGTTTTCCTAAGTGAAAAATGCAATGATTTATAATCATTCCAAGATTTGAAAAAAAGGTTTTAAGTAACTAAAGAATTTGAAGAGAGTGGTTTAAATGATTCCATATATACCGAAAAAGAAGTGTTTTAAAGTTGTATATATCTAAAATATATTTTGATAAAAGAAACGAAATAATCAAATATTATTCACTTAGTTCGTTAACCTCTTTTAACGATGATTGGTTCGAAGGAACCGAGGTTGGATCTGGGCAATTCCTATCCAAAAACCACTTCGAACCAATTTACATTTCAAAGTAGAATACGGTGAAGATAATAATATGAAAGATGAAGATATTCATATGCAGGGCTACTTGCCAATACTCCCTCAAGGTGAAATTTACCATATTATATATTTATGGTGGTAAGTAGTGCTCCGTTATGAAAATATTCAAATTGCAAGGATTAATCACTACTTATCTTTAGGGAGATTCCCAAAAGAGGATGTGGTAGGAGGAGTGCCTTCGATTTCGTTCAGTCCCAGAACAAACTCGTATGGATGATTGTCTAACGTTGCATTTTAAAGCAAATTAATTGATCTCTATAAATGTACCATCTACTTGGTGGCTATGGAGGAAACTTCTCTTGGCTTATCACCCTTTCCCGAGACATACGAGCTTAAGAGTTATACGTTTATAGAAATCAATTGTGTGATTATGGAATGGAAATGTGGCACTCAAAAGAGGAAAGATGATGTGCTTTATGAATGGTAAACGTGACCTCAGGCCTCACACACGAAAATGACCGAAACAGGGTAGATGCAGCAAGGCTATGTGGTTCCCAACCATTATTATATGATCATCCCCTTTTAGATATATTTATAATCACTGTGGTGCTCGGGTATTAAATTGTTGTGGATGTATGCTACGAGGGCCCTAAGTTGGTAACGATTAAGGTAATGACATATTCGATACTATATAGAGGGAAAGATAGGCCGGTCTTGTGTTGGTAGGGGTACAGATGTTCTTTAGCCTCGGTAAATTCATCTAGAAATATATTGGTGGAAGGTAGTTCCTTCACCTACTCGTTCGTGTGGAAATCCATTCTCTGATAAATGCTTGCCATTTTGTTTATAGAACCAACTTTGTGGCTAGTATGCTAGAATTTAATCAACGTAACAATTTTGGCTAAGGGTATTAAGTTTACTTACAAATGTTCTCAAAGGAAAGTCATAAAAAATAATATCAATTGTTTATTTTTGCATAGCAAAAGTTTGGTTATCATGAGGAAAAAACCCATTCCGTGTTTATGTGCAGCGTTGTAGCGAACCGGGTTTTCGACCCTCGAAAATCCACACTAATACGTCTACTGTATTACATGCCAAGCATTTACCGAAAAGACCGATCGTTATAGGAAAGAAAGAAGATGGAAGATAAGAAGAAACTAAACAATCATAGAATCTCACAACGTAATGGAATAGCATATATTGCTCAACATAATTGTTTACAAAGTCTTTTCCAAAATGATACATCAGAGTTATAAGAATACTATGCTACCCTTGGATAGTTATAACATCCTGTCCCTACTTAACTAAAAAACGTAATATAATACAACGGAAACCAGATAATAACTAGCTATCGGTGAAGCCTTCTACTCCAAACCCCTTCTAAATGTGTCCGTTGAAACCTAAACTACTCGACGGCCCATAAAAATTTAGCACCCAAGAGTTCTAGGGAATGAAAATAAAACTCCGGGTCAGAGATGGCCTAGTGTGAGTAAACTCAAAACAACTGAATTATTACTTTATAAGCTCTTCTAAAATTAGGGGTATCTCGTAAGACCACACTACACATAAATACGGACGGGTTTTTATCTTACGATAACCCAAACACTTTTATATATGAATTCATAACAATATAATTATGTCTAAGGATTTCAAGTAAATATATAAAATAGCAGACACAATTAAAATCGTAATGGCTCATAATGGAGATTGGATTCCATACTATGGCAAGGTAAGGGACTACCTTTCGATGGTACACCCCTAGAAAATACACTGATGTTAACATAGAACTGGTTTCCCCTTTAACATGGAAAACCAGATTACCTCATCCCCCTTTTGACACCGAGGCCTTATACTACCATGGTGGTTACATGCAAACCAACTTTAATAAGGAACAATCTAGAATGGGATGACTGCTCCTAATGGTAACTAACCACATAGTTCTGCTGCATACCCCGTTCTTTCCATTTTTTTGATTTGTGAAGCTTGTGAGGTCATGTCTTCACCTTTTTATTACGAACACACTTGAAATGCTAACACTGTCCTCCTAGCATTATTGCAACATTAGCATTTATCCACATAAGTTCGTTCTGGGACTGAATGAACACGAAGGCACTACTTCCACTAAATCCATTTTTGAATCACCCTCAGGATTAATAGACATAGCCCTTGTACTTTAAAACTCCATCTTAGATTCCATACTCTTCAAGATGTCTTCAGTTCAAAACGCTTGTGTTGGATCGAAGTTGTTTTCGGATAACATACCCGATTTTCGGTCTCTTCGAAACAACTTTCGATAGTTTCTAGTAAACTAAATCCCGGTTCTTTAGGACATAAACAGATAAAGATAAGTGTGAAGATCACCACCTAATTTCTAGTGGATTGATTTCCTTATCCTTTACCCTAGGAGAACGAAACGAAATTTATACACACGGTACAACACCATTGGGGATGATTGTGCCCCTATAAGTACTGTAATTCTCCTAGATATTACCAATGTTACGTTTTGGTCCAGGTTTGGTAGTAAGTTATTTGAGTGTCAAACAAACAAACATTAAAACATCGATTAAATTCCAAATGGATCCACTAAGCCTTTTATTAATTAAACTTTTGTTAATAAAATCAGTTTATAAAACTTGATCAAAAGATCTTTACAGAAACACTATTCCCAAACCCCTTATGTCCCTTTTATACTTGGAAAAACATTTATATACCTATCTCAAAAATATAATTATTTACCAAAAACATTTGGAAAATTCCCTCTTCTCAAATTCTATATTAAATGACCAAGAAATACCCTTTTCAAAACAACACGCCTATAAAACCATTCACTTTATAAAATCCATTCACCTGTCCCTTATAAAAATTCTTTTTAAAAGTTCACTTCATATTTCGAACCTCCTTATAAATCTTTAAAATAGATTTAAACTTCTTTATAAAATCTTTAAAATGATTTATAAAACCTAATCCATGTATAAAACTTTTTATAAAATTTCCATTGTAAAATACCTTTGACATTACAAAATCTCATTTACAAAATCTCATTTTAAATCACTTTAAATAAACCTATTTATTTAGTTACACTATTTTACTATAATTAGTTATTATTTATAAATACCTTTGTAAAATAATTGTATAATGTGAAAATCATTTATAAACTTTAAAACCCCAGAGTGGTTAAAGAATCGAAGTTAATTCAAAATCATACTTCATAAATTCAAAAAAAGGCTTAGTAATCCTGGTGGTACTAATTTAAGTTAGCATTTAATTTCAATTTCATTTCCATGTCATTCAACATTTTATTTGCATATGTCAACATATATGTAAATACACTTCATATCCAAATTAAGAAATAACATGTCAATTTGAAGTAACCAGTATAAACATGTCCAAATAAAATAATAATAGGATGGTGATTTTTTCTGCGAAATAGAAGTCCAAACAATTCAGTCAATTCATAGCAGAGCGGGGATTTATTTTGCAATTAGATGTCCACACAATTTAACAATCAATTTATGGCAGAATGGGGTTTTATTCTACTAATTGTTGTCCACATAATAACTCATTCACAGTCATTTGTCTACATAATGGTATTGACATTTGAATCCCTTGTGTTCAAAACCATCTTTAAAAAAGAAGTGCCTTTTAAAACAAATTTGGCTCTCGAAACAAAGGATTTAAAATTAAAAATCACTTTTAAAATGATTAATTACAAGTTAAACTCTTTATTTAATCATAATTAATTTTTAATAGATTTGAACTTAATTTAATTATAAATTAATAAATAATTAAACCTTTAAACAATGATTAATTATTAAATAAATATTAAATCCACAATTAATCCTTTATTAATTGTTAATTAATAATCTAAACCTTCATTAATAATTAAAGAGTAATTTACCTTAATTGATTAATTAAATAATATTTAGGTAAAAACTTAAATACCTTTATCTAAAATAATTAAATCATAATTAAGCTTTAATTAAATCTTCAACTTAAATTGAACTTGATTGTTAAATAAATAATTGATCTTACATTAAATAATCAATTAAAAATAAATCATATACCTAACTCATAATTAATTAAAAGTGAATCTCACTTAATTAATAATTAATTAAAATTAATCCTGCCATCAAAAGATAATTAATTAATAATTAATCTTTACTCAATTAAAGTTAATTTACCGTGTTTAATATATAATTAATTATTAATTTTTAAATCCTATTTAATTAATAATTAATTATTAAATCCTTAATTAACTTTTTAAAACATTATTATTAGGATTATAAAGAATTATCAAACAATTAAAGTATAAAAGCTAATCTTTTCAAAATAAATCGGATTTTTTTCGAAACTGCACCAATGGCGACTATCGCTATGGATGTCGTTACTTTGAAACGTTCTAAGTTACTATCTTCAAAACCTCTTACTTAACTTTTCTTTAACTTTAAACCCTTAGTAAAAGATTCAAAACGAAAAACAAAGTTTTAGCAATTTTAACTTTAAAACAAATTAAAAAAAAGGTTTCTAAGATTTTAAATCTCACTTAACATAACATTGTAAGCTATTTTATATACGCCATCACATGCAAAGTTCAACTACAATACCATAACTAAAATTCACATACACTATTACATCCAAGTTCACAACTTAATAACCAAACATATAGCTTAAACCATTATTTTCAAATAAATGCTAAACTCACCAAAAATCCTTTGAAAACTTGATACATTTTGTAATTCAGAAAACATGGAAAATCAAAAAATTCACTCGAAAATAGGTCAACTTCTCCTTGATTTTTTGACATATACTTCTTGGATTTTGCAAAGGTGGTCAAAAGGAAAATTGTAAGAAATTCTTTCCTCCTTAATTTGAGAAAAAGAAACATTCAATTTCAGTTAGTTTTGAGGAAGATATGGCCAAGATAAAAGGAGCTATTTTTGGACTTGAATTTCTAAGTCCAAAAACACTTTGCACATAAAAGAGATTTTGACATAGCTGGGCCAAAAATTTGAACAAGTTATCTACATAGAAGTTGTAGCCACTGAAATTCTTTACGGTTTTCGAAAAAGGAAATCTTAATTTGGTGTAGTATGAAGGTGGTTATAACTGAATGAAATGGGAGAAAAAATGGAGAAGAAAGAGTTTTAAAACAAAGTTTGAAAACATTTAAAACAAATTAATCTTTAAATTTAAATTTTATAATTTTAAAATAGGAAGCCGTGACTAAGTTTTTGAAAAAATTTAAAGAAGAAAGAAGTAAAGAAAATGGAAATGGAAATGAATGAAAAATGATGGAAGTGTTAGGAAAATGTTATATATACTAAGTGCATACACCAAATTACAAAACTACCCTCGTACTTGGTCCTCCTCTCTCATTATGCCACCTAACCACCTCCTTCCACCTCATGAACCAACACCCCCCTTTATCCCCCATGACAAAACTTGCATTTTTGTGCATGTGTACATTTTTTAGACATGCCTAAACATGTGTGCCTACGATGTGGCACCTACTTTTTACTTAATTTTATTTTTATTTTTATATCTTATATAAGTATAAATACGTATATACATACATTAATACACACGCAAATATATATATTAAACAATTTACAAATATATACTTACGGTAAAGAGTTCATAAAGTTTTTGATTAAATTTAGCTGATGAAAAGTCAAAAATTTGGAAAACGAATTACGGTCGCATTTTCAATTTTTCTTCGAACTAAATATTTTCAAAAAAAAATTGAAAACTCACCGTCATTATTTGTTATTTAAAACAGTTTTATTATCATTATAGAACCTATATAATGAATATTTAAAATTATTTATTTATAAATCAAAGCAATGAAATTCCGAATCGTTACATTCTCCTCCCTTAAAAGAATTTCATCCCCGAAATTACACCTTTGCCTATCCTAGGAAACACTTAACATTATATATCGGTTCGTATGATATACATAGATCATTCTTATAAAAAATATGATTCGATCACTGCTCTATACAAACGTCACTTCCGAACTAGTAACGCTCACTCGATTCTCCAGTGCGGAATCCGATCAGGCTCCTTGATTTGGAAACTCTATTCTCCTTACATGGCTGTAATTATGATAGAAAACTTTAGACTTTGGTCCCATACCAAAAATCCTCTTCAAGTGAAATTGAGTAATAGATCCATTTAGACCGGTGTGAAAAACCTTAGAGCCATGCACTCGAATCTTAGATCATAACTATATGAAAACAAGACACGATCTATGTCCAACCAACGCACTTCTTTAATTGGTTCCACCTAATATCAATTCTATTTCGACTAAATTATTTATGAAAACATTCCATAAAACTAAGCTTAGGTTCAACTATGTTACTACCTCACTAAATTCCAAGAGTATATACCCCTATTTGATTGAACTATTCCATTTTACATATATTTCCCTAAGAAAACCTAAGATCCAAATACCCGATTTTTACTTTAAAATCATTTTGAATTGAAATTCTATATTTTAACTATAGAAAATATATACATATAGCCCGAGTAACTCCAAAATAGCACTAAGGAATAGGGTACTACCAAACTGCATCATACATTCCCTTAATAAGATGGGTATTGCTTAAGTGAAGTGCTTACCATCCGAACAAATCCCTTCTCCAATTTTAAGTCATTTTCAAGCTACTCGAACTAGTTAACTTAAAAATATTTCTTTTATTACCTCATTTTTGAACAATACTTTACATCTTCCAACAAACTACTTGCCACCTACTTGCTTTGGGTTCGTTTGGTTTTGAAATTATTTCAATTATACAATGATATAATGTTCACCTATGCAAACATTTGATCATCACTTAGAAGATTATTTCTATTATCACAAAACAAGTCAATACTCATTCCACCTAATCAATCCAAAGAAAATACTTCTTACTTAACATTTTCACTCCTAAAAATTATATTCTTGAAACAAAATTTCTTTTAAATAATACTATTAATATTTTTGAATACCTTTAAAATCCTTTTCAAAAGCCCCGGGATTTAAGTCCTTGAGTTTCCTACTTAATTTTTTTTAATTAAAAGTTACCTTATAAATTCATTTTATAAGATCAACTTTTATAAAACTATTTTTTTCTAAATTTTTTTTCAAAATTTGCCAACTTATTTTTTATAAACATCTTTAGTAAATTAATTTTTGCCCCACATTAAGATCGAACGCTTAATAGTCAAATTGTGAAACTTAATTCACAAGGTGTTCGTTTCAAAGTTTTCCCGGTTTCTATCTACACAACACAAATCTTGAAAAGGGAAGCTACCTATATGCACTAATTGTAGTAAATGCTCAAACTGGACGAGCATGACTAAACAAACCGTAAATGATAATACTAAAACATTATTATCTCCTAATACCCCATACTTCAATTAGCTATACCATCTTACACTAATTTTGAAAAATATTCTTTATATATATATATATTCTAGGTAAATTATTTCATTTACCCAATTTCAAAATAATACTGTGTCTGTTGGTCTTGTTTAAGTATTTAGGAATCCCTATCGACAGCGTTGATCAAGCGCGTCAACCAGAGTTCTTAATCCACTCCACAAATCGAACAACAAAATATAAAATATTTTATATCACTAACCAATACACACTCTTATATATAATACACTCAAACTCGTCATAAGGCATTTGATGACCTTATCTCTTAATGAGTTGCCCACCGAAGCCAAGGTTCTCACATAACCTTGTGCTCTGATACCAAATGTAATGAACCGAGTTTTCGATCCTAAAAATCGACACTAATACCTACACCGTATTGCGTGCCGAGCATTCAAGTGCCGGAAAGACCGATTGTTGTAGGAAAGAATGAAGATAAAAGATAAGAAGAAACTAAACAAACAAGGAATCTAACAACACAATTGAATAACATATATTACTCAATATAATTATTTACAAAGTCATTTCCAAAATGATACATAAGAGTCATATGAATACAATTCTACCCTTGGATAGGTATTACAGCCTGTCCCGACGTAACTAATACAATGTAATAAATACAGAAGAAACCAGATAATAACTAGCTATCGATGAAGCCTCCTACTCCAAGCTCCTTTGATATGCTTCCATGGAAACCTAAGATACTTGACTTCCTATAAAATATTTTGCACCTAAGAGTTTTAGGGAAAGAAAATAAAAATCCAGGTCAGACATGGTCTGGCATGAGTAAACTCAAAACAACTGGATTATTACTTTAGAAACTCTTTAAAAATCAAGGGTATCTCGTAAGACTACAATGCACATAAACAGAACGGGTTTTTACCTTACGATACCAAAACACACTTTTATATAAATCCATTCCTATTATAATTTTGTTTAAGAGTTCAAAGTAAAAGTAAATATATAAAATAGCTAAATGCTTGCATCTCACGTTCCAACATAGTTGGGCACAATTAAAATCGTAATTGCTCGTATTAGAGATTGGATTCCATACTAAGGAAAGGTAAGGGACTACCTCCCGATGGTACACCGATAGAAAATGCATCGATACCAACACTAAACTGACTTCCCCTTTACCATGGCATACCGAATTACCTCATTACTTTTTTGATACCGAGACCTTATACTACCATGGTGTTTGCGCATAAACCAACTCTAATAAGGAACAATCTAGAATGGTATGACGACTCCTAATGGTTTCTAACCAAATGGCACTACTTCATAACTTGTTTTTGCTATTTTTTCGATTTGTGAAGCTTGTGAGGCCACGTCTTTACCTTTTTATTACAGACCCACTTGGAATGCTAACACTGCCCTTCAGGCATTATTGCAACATTAGCATTCATCCACACAAGTTCATTCTGGGACTGCACGAAGCCAAAGGCACTACTTCCACTAAATCCATTTTGGAATCGCCCTCAGGATTAATAGAAATAGCACTTGCACTTCAAAACTCCATCTTCGGTTCCATACTCTTGAAGATGTCTTCATTTCGAAATGCTTATATTGGATGAAGTGCTTTTTGATAACATACCCGATTTTCGATCTCTTCAAAACAACTTTCGGTAGTTTTCGGTAAACTCAATCTCGGTTCTTTAGGAAATAAACAGATAAAGACAAGAGCGGAGATCACCTCCTAACCGTTGTGGATGGATTTCCTTATCCTTTATCCTAGGAGAACGAAACAAGATTTATGCACACGGTACAACATCATTGGGGATCATTGTGTCATATAACTATTGTGTTTCTTATAGACAATTCCAAAGTTAGTTTTTGGTCCATTAGTCGGTTATTTAACTATCAAATAAAAAAACATTCAAATATTGATTAAATTCCATATGGGATCGACTAAGCCTTTATTAAATAAACTTTAGTTAATAAAATCACTTTATAAAAACTTATCAAAAGATCTTTACAAAACCATTATTCCCAAACCCATTATTTCCCTTTTATACTTAGAAAAACGTTTATATACCTATCTCAAAAATATAAGTATTTATCAAAAACATTTGGAAAATTCCCTTTTCTTAAATTCCATATTGAATGGCTAACAAATACCCTTTTCAAAACAACACACCCATAAAACCATTCACTTTATAAAATCCATTCACTTATCCCTTATAAAATTATTTTATAAGTTCACCTCATATTTCAAACCTCTTTATAAATCTTCAAATAAGATATAAACTTCTTTTTAAAATCTCTAAAATGATTTATAAAACCAATTCCACGTATAAAACTTTTTATAAAATTTCCTTCATAAAATATCTCTAACATTACAAAATGTCATTTACAAAATCTCATTTTTAAGTCACTTTAAAAAACCCATTTATTTAGTAATACTATTTTATTGTAATAAGTTATTATTTATAAATAACTTTGTAAAATAATTGTATAACTTGAAAATCATTTATAAACTTTAAAACACCAGACTGATTGAAGAATTGAAATTAATTCAAAATCATACTTCATAAATTCAAAAGGAGGCTTAGCAATCCTAGTGGTACTAATCTAAGTTACCATTTAATTTCATTTTCATTTTCAATTCATTCAACAATTTATTTACATATTTCTACATATATGTAAATGCACTTTATATTCAAATCAGGAAATAACATCCTGTCAATATGAACTAATCAGCATAAACATTTCCAAATAACATAATAACAAGATGGTGATTTGTCTTCCTAAATAGATGTCCAAACAGTTAAATAAATTTACAGCAGAACGGAGATTTATTCTGCTACCAGATGACCACACAATCAAACAATCAATTCATGGCTAAACGGGATTTTATTCTACTAATAGTTGTCCACACAAACACAAAAAATCACATTGTAACTCATTCACAGTCATTTGTCTACACCATAGTATCGACACTTGAATCCCTTGAGATCGAAACCATATTTGAAAAGAAGTACCTTTTAAAACAAATTTGGTTCTCGAAACAAAGGACTTAAAATTAAAAATCCCTTTTAAAATTATTAACTACAAGATAAACTCTTTACTTAATCATAATTAATCTTTACAAAATTTGGACTTAATTTAAGTATAAATAAATAATTAATTAAACCTTTAAACAATAATTAATTATTAAATAAATAATAAATCCTAAATTAATCCTTTATTAATTATTAAATAATAATTTAAACCTTCATTAATAATTTAAACCTTCACTAATAATTAAATATTGATTTACCTTAATTAATTAATTAAATAATCTTTAATTAAAAAACTTAAATAATAAATTAAACCTTTATTTAAAATAATTAATTAAATTGTAATTAAGCTTTAATTAAATCTTTAACTTAAATTAAACATGGTTAGTAATTTAATAATTGATCATATATTAATTAATCAATTAAAAATAAATCATATACTTAACTTATAATTAATTAAAAATTAATCTCACTTAATTAATAATCAATTAAAATTAATCATGCCTTTGAAAGATAATTAGTTGGTAATTAATCTTTACTTAATTAAAGTTAATTAACCTTTTTTAATGCTTAATTAATTATTAATTATTAAAACCTATTTAATTAATAGTTAAATATTAAATCCTAAATTAACTTTTTAAAACATTTTTGTTAGGTTTATAATGCATTTACAAAACTATTAAATTATAAAAACTCAACTTTTAAAAAAAATCAATTTTTTATCGAAACTGCACCCATAACAACTATGCCTATGGATGCCTAAGTTACTAACTTCAAAACATCTTAACTTTGCTTTAACTTTAAACCAGTAGTAAAAGATTTGGAAACAAAAAACAAAGTTTAAGAAACTTTAACTTTAAAAAAAATTAAAAAAAAGGTTTCCAAGATTTTAAGTCTCACTTAACATAACTTTATAAGCTAGTTTACATACGCCATCACATGCAAAGTTCATCTACAATACCATAGCCAAAATTCACATGCTATCACATCCATGTTCACAACTTAATGACCAAACATATCAACTAAACCATTATTTTCAAATCAAATGTCAAACCACATATTAGCACATACATATACGTCAAACTATACCATAATAAAAAAAAACATCACCTATACAACCATATAGAAACCATATATATATAAAAAGGTAAATTATTTCCCAAAAGTTGAGAAATTTACTCATTAAAAATCCTTTGAAAACTTGATATATTTTGGAATTCGGCAAACTTGGAAAATCACAAAATTCACTTGAAAATAGTTCAACTTCTTCTCGATTTTTGAACCTTTTTCTTGTATTTTGGAAAGGTGGTCAGAAGAAAAGTTGTAGGAAATTTTTTCCCCTACAGTTTGAAAAAAGTAAAACTCAATTTCAATTAGTTTTGAGGAAGATATGGCCAAGACAAGAGGAGCTATCTTCGGACAGGAATTTATAAGTCCAAAAACACTTTGCAAATAAATGAGATTTTGACATAGCAGACTAAAAATTTGAAAAAGTGATCTACATCGAATTTGTAGCCATTGAAATTCTATAAGATTTTCAAAAAATAAAATCTTAATTGGGTGTTGTATGGAGGTGGTTATGGACGAATGGAATGGGGTAAAAATTGAGAAGAAAGAGTTTTAAAACAAAGTTTGAAAACATTTAAAACAAAATGAAATTTTGAATCTAAATTTTATAAATTTAAAACAAGAGGTTGTGAATAAAATTTTGAAAAGCTTTATAGAATAAATAAGTAAATAAAATGGAAATGGAAATGAATGAAAAATGATGGAAGTGTTAGGAAAATGTTATATATACTAAGTGCATACACCAGATAACCAGACCACCCTCGTACTTTGCCCTCCTTTCTCCTAACGCCACCTCACCACCTCCTTCCACCTCATGAAACAACACCCCCCCTTTGTCCCCCGATGACAAAACATGCATTTACATGCATGTGTATATTTTTTATCCATGTTTAAACATGTGTGCCTATGATGTGACACGTACTTTTTCTTAATTTTATTTTTACATTTAAATCTTATATACCAAAGTACAAACATATATACATGCATTAATACACACACAAATATACATATACTAAATAATTTACATGCATACTTATGGTAAAGTGTTCATAACGTTTTCGATTACATTTAGCCGATGAAAAGTCGAAAATTCGAAAATGAATTCCGGTCACATTTTCAATTTTTCTTCGAACTAAATATTTTCATAAACAAAATTTGAAAACCATTTCACAATAATTAATTGTTATTTAAAGAGTATTATTTTCATTATCAAAACCTATATATTGAATATTTAAAATTAATTAAATATTTATAAATCAAAGCGGTGAAATTCCGGATAGTTACATTCTTTCCCTTAAAAGAATTTCGTCCCCGAAATTACACCTTAACCTATCCTACAAAACACTTCACATTATATATCAGTTCGTATGATATACATTGATCATTCTTATAAAAAAATATGATTCGATTACTATTCGAATACATAACATCACTTCCGAACTAGTAGCGCTCACTTGATTCTCTAGTGCGGACTTTGATCGGGCTCCTTGATTTGGAACCTCTATTCTCCTTACATAGTTGTAACTACGATAGAATACTTTGGTCCCATACCACAAATCCTCATCAAGTGCTTGCTATCAAAAATCTAGTTATAGATACTTATTTGGAACGGCGTGAAAAACCTCAAAGCAATGTACTCGAATCTTAGATCATAACTATATGAAAACAAGTGACGATCTATGTCTAACCAATGCACTTCTCTAATTGGTTCCCAACTAATACATTTCTATTTCCACTAAATTATCTATGAAAACATTTCATAAAACTAAACTTAGGTTAAACTTTGTACCAACTCACTACATCCTAAGAGTATATACCCCTATTTGATTGAACTATTCCATTTTGCATTTATTTTCCTAGGAAAACTCAAGATCCAAATACCCGGTTTTTACTTCAATATCATTTTACATTGAAACTGTATATTTCAACTATATAGTATACACACATACATATAGCCGACGTAACTGCAAAATGGTACTAAGGAACTAGATACTACCAAACAGTATCATATATTCCCTTAACAAGATGGGTAATACTTAAGAAAAGTGGTTACTATCTGAACACATCCGTTCCCTAATTTTAAGTCATTTTCGAGCCATTCGAACTAATTAACTTAAAAATATTTCTTTTGCTTTAAAATCTCTTATTTGAATAGTACTTTACATTTTCCAACAAAATATTTAGCTCCCACTTGCTTTGGGTTCATTCGGGTTAGAAATTATTTCGATTGTACAATGATAAAGAGAATAATTTCCTAAGTGCACTTAACATTCACCTAGGAAAACATTTGAACATCACGTAGAAAATTATTCCTATTATCAAAAAACAATTCAAGACTCATTCCCCCTAACCAATCCAAAGAAAATACTTCTTACTTAACATTTTCACTCCCAAAAATTAAATTCTTGAACTAAAATCTCTTTCAAATAATACTATTATTACTTTTCAAAACCTAGAAAATCCCTTTCCAAAATCCCGGGGATTTAAGTCCTTGAGTTTCCTACTTAAATTCTTTTTAATTAAAATACACCTTACAAATTAATTTTATAAGATCAACTTTTATAAAACTATTTTTTTTAATTTTTTTTCAAAGTATGCTAAATTATTGTTTTTTATAAACATCTTTCATTAAATCAATTTTTTACCCAACATTAAGATCGAATGCCTTATAGTCAAATTTTGAAACTTAATTCATATGGTGTTCACTTCAAAGTTTTCCCAATTTTTATCCATCGAACACAAATCTTGAAAAGGGAAGCTACCTATATGCAATAATAATAGTCAATGCTCAACCGGATAAGCATGACTAAACAAACCCTACATTATATTATTATCTCCTAACACTGTATACTTCAATTAGCTATACCATCTTACACTAATTTTGAAAATATTCTTTTTATTTAAAATATATTCCGGGTAAAATTATTTCATTTACCCAATTTCAAAGCAATATTGTGTCAGTTGGTCTTGTTTAAGTGTTTAAGAATCCCTATCGACAGCGTTGATCAGGCGTGTCGACCAGAACTCACAATCCACTACACAGGTCAAACACACAATATAAAATATTTAATACCACTAACAAACATGCGCTCTTATATATAATACACTCAAACTCATCATAAGGCATTCCATTACCTTATCTCTTAATGTATTGCCCCAACGAAGCCAAAGTTCTCGCTTAAAGTTGCACTTTGATATATAATGTAACGAACTAAGTTTTCGACCCTCGAAAATCGACACTAATACGTCCACTGTATTGCCTGTCGAGCATTCAAGTCCGAAAAGACCGATCATTATTGGAAATAAAGAAGATAGAAGATAAGAAGAAACTAAAAAATCAAAGAATCTCACAACGCAACGGAATAACATATATTACTCAACATAATTCTTCACAAAGTCATTTCCAAAATGATACATAAGAGTCATACGAATACAATTCTACCTTTGGACAGTCATAGCAGCCTGTATTGACTTAATAAATACAATATAATATAATATAGTGGAAACCAGATAATAACTAGCTAACGGTGAAGCTTCTTACGCAAAGCTCCTTCGAAATGCTTCCGTGGAAACCTGAACTACTTGACTACCCTAAAAATTTGAGCACCGAAGATTTTTAGGGAATGAAAATAAAACTCTAGGTCAGGCATGGTCTGCTGTGAGTAAACTCAAAACAACTGAATTATTACTTTAAAAACTCTTATAAAATCAAGGGTATCTTGTAAGACCATATGACACATAAACACGGACAGGTTTTTACTATATGATAACTAAAACACTTATATATATATATATATATATCCATTAATAGTATAATTATGTCTAAGGGTTCAAAGTAAATATATAAAATAGCTAAAATGCATGCATCTCACATTCCAACATATTTGGGCACAATTAAAATCGTAATGGCTCATATTGGAGATTGGATTCAATACTATGTCAAGGTAAGGGACTACCTTCTGACGGTACACCCCTAGAAATTGCACCGATGCCAACAAAGAATCAACTTCCCCTTTAACATAACATACCATATTACCTCATCCCCTTTTTGACACCAAGGCTTAATATTAGCATGGTGTTTGTGTGCAAACCAACTCTAATAAGGAAAAATGTAGAACGTGATGAAGGCTCCTAATGGTAGCTAACCACATGGCTCTGCTGCAAACCCTATTTTTGCCATTTTTCCTATTTGTGAAGCTTATGAGGTTACGTCTTTACCTTTTTATTACAAACCCACTTTGAATGCTAACACTGCCCTCTAGGCATTATTGAAACAATAGCATTCATTCGCACAATTTCATTCTGGGACTGAACAAACCGAAGGCACTACTTCCACTAAATCCATTTTGGAATCACCCTCAGGACAAATAGAAATAGCCCTTGCACTTCAAAACTCCATCTTCGATTCCATACTCTACAAGATGTCTTCAGCTCAAAACACTTGTGTTGGATCGAAGTGGTTTTCGGGTAACATACACGATTTTTGGTCTCTTTGAAACAACTTTCGATAGTTTTTGGAAAACTCAGTCCCGGTTCTTTAGGAAATAAATAAATAAAGATAAGAGCAGAGATCATCACATAACTGTTAGTGGATGGATTTCCTTATCCTTTATCCTAGGAGAACAAAACGAGATTTATACACACTGTAAAACATCATTGGGGATGATTTTGCCATATAATTCCTGTGTTTTTCCCAGATATTTCCAAAGTTACGTCTTGGTCCAGGTTTGATGGTTGGTTTTTTAACTATCAAACAAATAAACATTCAAACATCGATTATATTCCATATGGGATCGACTAAGCCTTTATTAATTAATCTTTAATTAATAAAATAACTTTATAAAAAATTAATCAAAAGAACTTTACAAAAACACTATTCCCAAACCCCTTGTGTCCCTTTTATACTTCGAAAAGCATTTATATGCCTGTCTCAAATATATAAGTATTTACTAAAAAATTTGGAAAATTCCCCCTTCCCAAATTCCATATTAAATGGCCAAGAAATACCCTTTTTAAAATACACACCTACAAAACCATTCACTTTATAAAATCCATTCACTTATCCCTTATAAAAATTCTTTTATAAGTTCACTTCATATTTCAAGACTCGTTATAAATCTTCAAACTAGATTTAGACTTCTTTTTAAAATCTCTGAAATGATTTATAAAACCAATTCCTTGTATAAAACTTTTTAAAAATTTTCCATTATAAAATATCTTTGACAATACAAAATATCATTTACAATATCTCAGTTTTAAATCACTTTAAATAAACCCTTTATTTATTAACACTATTTTATTGTAATAAGTTATTATTTATAAATACCTTTGTAAAATAATTGTATAATCTGAAAATCATTTATAAACTTTAAAACCCAGACCAATTAAAGAATTGAAGTTAATTAGAAATCATACTTCATAAATACAAAAATAGGCTTAGCAATCCTAGTTGTACTAATTTAAGTTACCATTTAATTTCGTTTTCGTTTTCAATTCATTCAACGATTCATTTACATATGTCAACATATCTGTAAATACACTTCATATCCAAATCAGGAAATAACATGTCAATTTGAACAAACCAGTATAAACATGTCCAAATAACATAATAACATGATGGATATTTTTCCAGCTAAATAGATGTCCAAACAATTCAGCCAATTTATAGCAGAACGTGGATTTATTCTACTATTAGATGTCCACACAATCAAATAATTAATTTATGGCAGAATAGGGTTTTATTCTACTAATAGTTGTCCATACAAACACAAGCAACCACATCATAACTCATTCACGGTCATTTATTTACAGAATGGTATCGACGTTTGAATTCTTATGTTCAAAACCATCTTTGAAAAAGAAATGCCTTTTAAAACAAATTTGGTTCTCGAAACAAAGAATTTAAAAATTAAAACTCTCTTTTAAAATTATTAACTACAAGATAAAATCTTTACTTAATCATAATCAATCTTTATTAAATTTAAGCTTAAATTAATTATAAATTAAGAAATAATTAAACCTTTAAAAAATAATCAATTATTAAAAAAATAATTAAATCCTTAATTAATGCTTTTATTAATTATTAAATAATAATTTAAACCTTTATTAGTAGTTAAATATTAATTTACCTTAATTGATTAATTAAATAATCATTAAGTAAAAACTTAAATAATAAAGTAAACCTTTATTTGAAATAATTAAATTATAATTAAGCTTTAATTAAATCTTTAACTTAAATTAAACTTGATTAGTAATTAAATAATAGTTCTTATGTTAAATAATCAATTACAAATAAACCATATACTTAGCTCGTGATTGATTAAAAATTAATCTCGGTTAGAAAAAACTAAAATTAATCCCTCCTTTAAATGATAATTAATTAGTAATTAACCTTAACTTAACTAAAGTTAATTTACCATGTTTAATGCTTGATTAATTATTAATTATTAAATCCTATCTAATTAATAATTAATTATTAAATCGTTAAATGATTTTTTAAGACAAATTGTTAGGTTTGTAAAGCATATATAAAACAATTAAAGTATAAAAACTTAACTTTTCAAAAAAATTCGTATTTTTATCGAAACTTCACCCATAGCAACTATCGCCATGGATACAGTTACATAGAAATGTTCTAAGTTACTAACTTCAAAACCTCTTACTTAACTTTGCTTTAACTTTAATCCCTTAGTAAAAGATTTGGAAACGAAAAAAAAAGTTTTAGAAACTTAAAAAAAGTTTAAAAAAAAGGTTACCAAGATTTTAAATCTCACATAACATAACTTTGTAAGATACTTTACGTAAATCATCACATGCAAAGTTCATCTACAATACCATAACCATAATTCACTTACACTATCACATCCAAATTAAAAACGTAATAACCAAACATATCACCTAAACCATTATTTTCAAATCAAATTCTAAACCATATATTAGCACATGCATATACATCCACACCACATCATAATCAAAAGACAACATCACTTATAAAACCATATAATAACCATATATATAAAGGTAAATTCTTTCCCAAAAGTTAAGAAATTTAATCACCAACCATAAAATTCACTCGAAAATAGGTCAACTTCTCTTCGAATTTTGGACATATAGTTCTTTGATTTTGGAAAGGTGGTCAAAAGGAAACTTGTAGGCAATTTTTTTCTTCTATAGTTAGAAAAAAAGCTCAATTTCGGTTAGTTTTAAGGAAGATATGGCCAAGATAACTGGTGCTATTTACGGACTTGAATTTCTAAGCCCAAAAACACAAATAAACGAGATTTTGACATAGCTGGACCAAAAATTTGAAAAAGCGATCTGCATAGAAGTTGTAGCCACCGAAATTCTATATGGTTTGAGAAAAAGAAAATCTTAATTTGGTGTAGTAAGGAGGTGTCACGGTCGAATGAAATGGGAGTTAAAATAGAGAAGAAACAATTTTAAAACAAAGTTTGAAAACAAACAAAATAAAATTTTGAATTTAAATTTTATAAATTTAAAAATATGAAGCCATGATAAGGTTTTAAAAAGCTTTAAAGAAGAAATAAGTAAAGAAAATGGAATTGCAAATGAATGAAAAATGATGGAAGTGTTTGCAAAATGTTATATATACTAAGTGCATACACCAAATTACCAAACTACTTTCGTACTTTTCCCTCCTTTCTCCTTATGCCACCTAACCACCTCCTTCCAGCTCATGAACCAACGCCACCCCTTTGTCCCCCTATGACAAAACATGCATTTATGTGCATGTGTACATTTTTTGGACATGTTTAAACATGTCTGCCTAAGATGTGGCACCTACTTTTTACTTATTTTTATTTTTAAATCTTATATACCTAAAATAAATACATATATACATACATTAATACACACATAAATAGATTTATTAAATAATTTACAAATGTATATTTACGTTAAATAGTTCAGAATGTTTCCGATTACATTTAGCCGACGAAAAGTCAAAAATTTGAAAAACGAATTTCGGTCACAAATTCGATTTTTCTTTGAACTATATATTTTCATAAACAAAATTGGAAAACCATTTCACCATAATTATTTGTTATTTGAAAGAATTTTATTTTCATTATAAAACCTATACATTGAGTATTCAAAATTAATTAAATATTTATAAATCAAACCAGTGAAATCCTAGATCATTACAGGCATAGTCTTATGAGTTACCTTTTTGTTTTCAAAATGCATATTTTTGAGTTCTCACACCAGTCCCATTATTAACCCAGAGTTTATCTTCCTTTCCTTAAACTCTAGGTGCCATAAATTTTCTAGGCAGCCTAATAGTAAGGTTTAAATTTAGAAGAAATCTGGATGGAGCTCAAAGAATGGGGCTAAACGATTTGTCTAAAGATTGTTATCTATTTCCACAACACTCTTGTGTTATAGTATTCCGCATTTGTAAGGATAGAAATGTATAGCTGTGCATGTTTAGCTCTGATAAAGGTATTTAAATTTCCGCTATAAAGTTTGAGTTAAAAGAATATAAGTTATTCCATTTGTGTGAGATTCTACTCTATCTTTATTTTCTTTCTTACCTTAAGATTCCGCTTCTCAGGCACTTGGATTTGCGGCACGTGAATTCCAAGGATGTATTAGTGTCGATTTTTGAGAGTCGAAAAGGGGCCCCTCACATTTAGTATCAGAGCACATGGTTATGTGGGAACCTTGGCTTTGGTGGGGTAAACTCTCATCAAAGATAGGGATTGTACCACCATAGGATGAGTAACTCGTTAGAGATAAGGTTAGTAACATCCAAGAATAAGTTTTTGATTATTATATATAAGCTTGTATTTGTTAATTATTTATAAATGATTTTGGCTTGGAAAATTTGTAAATGAAATAATTTTACCTAATATTATACTTTGAATATAAAGAAAAAATTTCAAGCAATATAATTATTTTATTGAAGAAAGGATAATACTCAGTTATTATCATTGATTAATTGGTTGTTTAATTTAAAAATTTAAGTACAAGAACCTCGTGATTTTAGTTTCACAATTTGACTATGGGGTATTCAATAAATAACAATATTGGTTTAATATTAAAGAAATTTATTTAAGATAAATAAGTCTTATGAATATGCTTTATATAAGTGATTTCATAAAATGGATTTAAAGAATTTTTGAGAATTTAATTCAAGTATTTTTTTTGAAAGGAATTTCAACTGATTTTTGGAAAAGGAGTAATAATGGTATCATTTCTAAAATGGAATTTTGAAAATGTAAAACTATCTTATGATTAATTATTCAGAGTGGCTCGAAATAAATAAAAATGGGCAGCAGATGTGTTTGGATGTTAAACACTTCTCATAAGTATTCACCTTCTTGTTAAGGGAAATGTGCAATACGATTGGTAGCACCCGTTGCTTCATTTTCGAGTTGCTCGATTAATACAATTTTCTAATGTTAAAAAAATATAATTGAAATCATTAGTTGGTAAATTAATTATGATAGTCAATTTTTATCAAAGTGTATTACCCTAATTGATAAGCATGGTTATGCTTTGATCTTTAAAATCAATATTTAAAGCTATTAATGAATGGTTTTGGGTTAGTAGTAAACGATGTTTTTGCAATATTTATTTTTAAACCCTTGAATGACACTTGGAAATAAATCTTCTGGGTATATTTAGTTCTTTAATAATAGGATTTTAAAGATAATAACAAGTATTCGAGTCTTTTATAAAAAGATATAAAATATTATAATTAACATTTTATAAAAAGATAAGTTAATTATAACAGTTTTGATAGCGATTCTTTTAATCTCATTGATTTTATTTTAAAGTTAAGAAGGAAATAACTTGTTAAGTAAATTATGAATATACTTAAAACATTTGAATAATTATACGAATACTTATATATATTAAAACTGTAACTAAAGGAATAAATAGGTATGAAGGGAGTTTAATTTAATAAAAGAGTATTAATTACTAAAGTAAGTTTTAACTGATAAAGTAAGTTTTCACATTTAATAGCAGTTAAAGGAAGTTTATGGTAACTTATCGAATTTAAAGAACTATTTTGAAAATGAGTTTTCCAGAAACCATTAAGATATGTTTAGAAATAAATTATATTGAAAATATATTTATTTTTTGAAAAGAAATGTGTTTTATGTAGAAATATGTGGAAATAAAAATGTAAAATGGGTATGTATAAAGGAGTATCTTTATAAATGTTTGAATAAAAAATGAACGTTTATGTAAAGTTTTCATTGAAATTTTTGAAAGATTATTAAATTCATACGAAGTATATGGATTATTTCGTCGCTCGATTTAATCTATGATTCGAGTGCTGAACTTTGACGTATTTAACACTTATCCAAAAATGGATTTATCACTCGATTCTTGATGATGAACATTGATTGGGGTTGTTGATTAGAAACTTGAGTTTTCTATCATAGTTGAGAGCTATGCAAAGGAAACTAAAGTTCTGATCAGAAAGCCTACTCAGAGTCGACACTAAAGGATCAGGGGTCAATGCTTATTCGGTAGTAAAATTGTGAATTTGTATAGAAGATCGAATGAGATATTACGTACGGATGATCTATATATGTCGTATTGGTGTAAGTTTAAAAATAAATAACTTGGGCAAACCTTTGGGTATTTGTTTGTATGATTTTGGAGACAAATTCTTTTAAGGGCGAAAGCCTATAACGATCTGCAAACTTATTACTTTGATTAATTTTATTTATTTTAAAAAATTACTCAAAAAAATGTTGATAATACAAATAATATTGTTTCGGGCGATAATAAATAATAGTAAATCTTATTTTGAATAGATGTTTATAAAAATATTTTTCTCAAAATTTAAATCGATAAAATGGCCAAAAACTGTTTTATCGATAGACAGCTCTATAACCAAAAAATGTCACGTATGGAGCTGGATACATACGTTTATTTCTATAATTTTATAAGAATATGAAATAAAATTAAGTTATTTATTTTTAGAAACTAAGTGTATTTATGTCATCGCCGAAATGACATCGTATTTAAATGTAGATTTATGAATTTAAATCGAGATCTAATGATTTAAGAATTTTTTTAGTTATTCAAATAATTATTTTTATTATTCAAATAATCATTTTAAATGATAATAATTCATTTTAAATAGTTATAAGGTGATAATATATCATTTATAGTCTTTTTTTAAGATTGACAAATTTCGTCGCACTTTGACAAATCAACGTCGTATTTTTACTATTGGATTGTAATATTATTAGATATGGTTTGATAAGTCAAATACACATGTTTTAATTATTTAAGGAGGATAACAAATAAATTTTCAAGTTTTTTTTACATAAATAAATAATTTAATTAAAAACTGAAAATGAGATGGACGATCGTTTTTTAGATTTTCGACAGTTCGTCGAATAGAAGATGTTTCCAATTGTAGCAACATTGTTAACATGGCATTAACACAAATTAATATACGTTTTGTAAACCTAAACATTTATCACAAAAGACAAAGAGAGTTTACTTTTGAAAACTTATAAAGTAAGTAAATTATTTTGATTTGATTTTTACCTTTTAATAAAAAATACTTAAGTGTTAAGTAATAAAAAGCAAACTTACCATCACCTTTCACCTCCTTACACATATTTTCCATCTTATTAAATGCTAGTACTTCTGAGTCTAATCTTGCATTGGAAAAGTGGGGTTAACGTGTGTGGTTAGAAATGAATTTGAAGATGAGGGTAATAAGGACTTTTTGCTATAAACTTCATGTATAAATATCACCTCAATTTGCACTTTCATTCACACTTTATCTTCACTTTTTTCTAAGCTTCTTCATCTTCATCCTCTCCTCTCTAATGGCAATAAAGCCATAGGAAATTTTTTAGAAAGAAAGAATGTTAAAATATATACGAAATATACAAATCGAAATCGTTATCCATTCACTTCGAAGCCAATTTCACTATTTTTCATATTTTACCTATTCTTTTCATGACAATAACTTTCTCAAAACCGATCCAAGTAGGGAAATTCTTTTTCTCAAAACATGTAGAATTTCATTGGCTACAACTTTCTTGCTGAACAGTTCTTCTAATTCTAAGCTAGATATGTTGTAAACTCCATTTTTTTCAAGTGCATTCTTGAGCATAGTTTTTATGCCAAAAATACCTCTTTTTCATTCAAGCATAACTCCCTCAAATGATGTAAATTTCTTTTTCAAACCATGTACAGTTCTAGTGGCTGCAACTTTCATGTTGATCACTTATTCCAGTTTTGAGCTTAGCCATGTCAAAATTCCAATTCTTTACGTTGCATTTTCGGGCTTCATTTTTTCGGAATCCGAGAATGCTTCTGCTTTGTTCAATCATATCTCCCTCAAAATGACTCGAAATCAAGTGATTCTTCTTTTAAATTAAAGAAAAATATTTTCCTACAACTTTTAGGCTGACCATATTTCCAAATTTAAAGAGTAAAATATCGAAAAACTAGAGAGAAGACGACTACTTTTCGGATCAAGTTTTGAGAATTCAGGGACAAAACTCCATCACTTCTTCTCTATTCTTTCGGCCAACCTCCATCTCAAGCCTAGTTTAAGCACTTGGGAAGAAGAAAGAGTTGTTTGGAAATGTTTAAATGGAGTATGAAGAATTTAATGAAGTATGGACTAGTTTGAATGTTGGTAGAAAGTGAAATGGTTTGGATGCAATGAGAGCTCTAACTTTTAAAAATTATAAGTAGTTATAAATGTTTAACATAACTATTTGGGTGTTAATGATGTTTGGTTGTTTGGTTGATGACTGTTTGAAAACGTAATTAGCAATATAAATTATATGTGAGAAACACTTACTTATATTATATTCTTGGATGATGATATGATGTTTTCATAAGATGTATAATATGCTCTGATCATCAAGTTGGTTATTTCATATGAATGTTAAATATATATGTAAGTCACGGAAATACACGGCGATAAGCATAAAGAAATCACTTTCTTCTATTTAATGAATTGGTTTATATGGAATGTTAAACCTTTTAAAATGGTTTAAAAATGAGTTTGAAATATTTTATAAACACTAGAAAGTGTTTTGGTGAAGTTTAAATGATAATTGAAAATTTAGTCAAAAATAGGCGCGTCGCATAACGACAATTCTCGATTTCGCAACAAAAAAGTCAAACAAATATAAAGATTGAAATTTAGCTCGAAATTCTTCAAGATAATAATTTTCCAAACTATTGTGTCCATTGTTTCCAAAAAAAGGAAGGAAACTGATATTTCGATAAGTAGATTTTGAAATATAAGGAAACAAGTTTTAAGAAAAATCATAATTTTGTAGTTCGGAATCCATTAAAAGATCCCTTTGAAAATGAGATTTTAAATATTTTTTTAAAAATTTGAAACAAATTCTAAAAACCTTTTAAAATTCTCTAAAAGTGATTTGAAATAAAAAAAAGATGAATTTTCAAATGATAAGGAGTCATTTTGATCAATATAGCTTAAAAAGGCACTTTTTGGAGCACTTTCTGCAGCACTTTTCTATAACCATTGAAATATAGCATTAAACATAATCTTTTACAAATATTTTTTAAATGTTTTCAAGTGGATAATTAAGTATTTTAATGATGATTTGGAAGTTTTTTAGTTTATTTAAAAAGAATTTAAATAAACCATTTAAAGAAAAGCCATTACAAATTAAAGGTTTAATCCTAGCTCCAAAAGCCGCAAGTAAACTGGATTTTTCTATTCGCAAGATTCGAATGTGATGTGGTTAAACTAAGGAGATGTCCAGGAGCAACCGATGCCTAGCTCATCTAGGCTCTTGCTTGGGCGAAGGATAGATAAGGTTGAAATGTCGGAAAGGAGTTAAGTATGAAAAGATTTAAAGTCTCCAAATTTAAATTAAATATAACTTTGATTTTATAGAGATGATCTTCTTATATTTTTTGTTAAATCCCAAAGAGGAAAATTGTACTATTTGTAAAATTTAAAAGGTTCTACCCATAGTATTTGGAATACAGAAATTGATATTGAGTAAAATTAGATGATTTCTATATATTTCTGCTCATTTAATATTTACTGATTTTGGATTAACAACCTAGATAGAACTTATTTAATTAAATAAAATTTTCAAGTTTTGAACCAAGAAATCTTAGTTAATATCTAAATGAAATAATTTTGGAGATGTTTTCCTAAGTGAAAAATGCAATGATTTTGAATTATTCCAAGATTTAAAAAAGGCTTTAAGTAATGAAATAATTTGTAAAAGAGGTTTAAATGATTCCATATATACTAGAAAAGAAGTGTTTTAAAGTTATATATCTCTAAAAGATATTTTTGATAAAAGAAATGAAATAATCAAATATTATTCAACTATTTTCTTGACCTCTTTTATCGATGATTGGTTTGAAGAAACCGGTGTTGGATCCGGGTAATTCCTATCCAAACACCACTGCGAACCAATTTACATTTTGAAGTAAAACGTGATATTCATGATGTAGGACTACTTGCCATTAGTCTCTCAAGGTGAAATTTACCATATCATATATCTATGGCGGCAAATAGTGCTCCATTATGATAATCTTCAAATTGCAAGGACTAATTGCCGCTGATCCTTTGGGTGATTCCCATAACAAGATGTGGTGGGAGGCGTGCTTTCAGTTTCGATCAGGTTAAGAACGAACTTGTATGGACAATTGTTTAACGTTGCATAATAAAATCACATTAATTGATCTCCATAAGCGTACCATCTGCTTGGTGGCGGAGAAGGCAACTTCTCTTAGCTTAACAGTTCCTGGGACATACGAGCTCAGGAGTTATACGTTTATAGAAATTAGTTTTGATTATGTAACGGAAAGGTGGAATTCAAATGAGGAAAAATGATGTGCTTTGTGGACGGTAAACGTGATGCAACATCCCCTATCTAGAGGCCCAAAACTAAGCGTAACATATGATACAGTCATTTATAGTATTAGCTCCCGACGACTAAATATGGCTATGTTAATGTTATCAATAATATCATATGCACTTGAAAGTGAGACCACGCTGCTTAGCGAAACGGGTTTCCCTTTTCTAACATCCTTTTTAAGTCATATCTTTGCAAAATCTTTTACAAAACCATATACTGTGCTCCTGCATCCATAATGGTTAAATACTGTAAAGTAATCATTATGTAAACATACATAAATCTCCGGTTATAATGAACTATCTGTTCAAATACATAAGCTTTGTTTGGATAACTTTTAACCTTTGGCTGACTTGGGCCTACCAGACAATATAATCAAAATTAACCTAACAACTATTAGGTATTCTTCTTCTAGATTATCTATCCTTAACTATCTGTTAAATACTTCACGTTTGGATGGTTTGTCCCTAACTTAATCATCTCCCATCTCTTCCTGATCCTAATGGTTTTTCAGGCTCACCTATAACCTATCTGTATACAACATATATTCCTTTCGGTGTGTAATCATAATTTTATCCTACCTGTGACTTAAGCCCTACACACAAGAATTTTGGACGACAATTAGCTGAGGCTAATAGAAAATGTATAGGTCGTGACCCCATTCTAGTCCCATCTGGTATTCTAATACTTGAATCATTTTCTCCTAAGGATCTCCTTCTATATTTTTCCATGAAAACATTTCCAAACCGATTTGAACCTTTAAATCAAATTTAAACAAGGAATAGTTCATAATCTATATACTTTACTCAAAATCTTATCACCATGCTATACATCCTCTTTACTCAAACTTTAGTTGATGAAAACACTTAACCATTTGAAATAACCTCTTGCTATAATTTAGAAACCATCTATTTCAAATTCAAATATCAAACCTTTCAAAACCTAACCTTTTGAAAATAATAAAACTTTGGACATCCTTCTTTAAAATTTCTTTAAAACATTGTTATAGAAAACCATGGAAAACCTTCCATATCAAACCTTTCGAAACCATTCACTTAAACCTTTCGAAGTCATTCAACCAGAAGCTTTCGAAGTCATTCATTTAAACCTTTTGCAATTACTCATTTAAACCTTTCAAAATCATTGAATCTAAACCTTTTGTGGTTGATCATCAAACCTTTCGAAATCATTCAGCCAAAACCTTTCGAAACCATTGAACCAAACCTTTCGAAATCAATCATCAAACCTTTCGAAATCATTCAAAAAAACCTTTCAAAATTATTCACTTAAACCTTTCAAAGACTTACTAGTTCCAATTCAGAACAATTGGAAAACCCTCTGTTGAAACCTTTCGAAGTCATTGGAAGCAACCCTTCGACTAAGTCGAAAGCTCTGCTTCAAAAGCTTTAAACATATCATTTTAAAACAATTCTTTTTAAAGTCTTGGGTTAACTTCAATTTATAAAACAAGGGTAAGCCACATAAGTCGAAAGCTTCCTTTCGAGAGCATTGGGAGAAGCGGCAGGTTTTAAAACACGCATACATTTCGTCTTTGCCGAAAGGTTCAAAACAAAATAAAAAAAACAAAGCGGCAACAACCTACCTTTAGACTATGTCGAAAGGTTTTTCATAAAATCCTTTGTTCAAACATTTGACCTAGAAAGGTGTGAAAAACCTCAAAACCATGTACTCGAATCTTAGATCATAACTATATGGAAACATTAGACGATCTACGTCCAACCAACGTGCTTCTTTAATTGGTTCCATCTAATACCAATTCTATTTCCACTAAATTATTTACGAAAACATTTCATAAAACTAAACTTAGGTTAAACTTTATTATTACCTCACTACATTCTAAGAGTATATACCCCTATTTGATTGAACTATTCCATTTTGCATTTATTTTCCAAAGAAAACTCAAATTCCAAATACCCGGTTTTCACTTCAATATCATTTTGAATTGAAACTCTATATTTTAACTATATAATATATATACATATAGCCCGAGTAACTCCAAAATGGTACTAAGAAATTGGGTACTACCAAACAGTATCATATATTCCCTTAACAAGATGGGTAATACTCAAGAAAAGTGCTTACCATCCGAACACATCCCTTTCCCAATTTTAATTCATTTTCGAGCCACTCGAACTAGTTAGCAATAAAATAATTCTTTTATTTTAAAATCTCATTTTTGAACAATATTTTACATCTTTCAACAAAATATTTACCACCCACTTGCTTTGGGTTCGTTCGGGTTTGAAATTGTTTTGATTGTACAATGATAAAGCGAATAATTTACTAAGTGCAACATAATGTTCGCCTAGGCAAAAATTTGATCATCACTTAGAAAATTATTCCTATTATCATAAAACAATTCGAGACTCATCCCTCCTAACCAATTCAAAGAAAATACTTCTTACTTAACATTTCGCTCCCAAAAATTAAATTCTTGAACTAAAATCTCTTTCAAATAATACTATTATTACTTTTCAAAACCTTGAAAATCCCTTTCCAAAAGCCCCGAGATTAAAGTCCTCGAGTTTCCTACTTAAATTATTTTAATTAAATTCACCTTATGAATTAATTTTATAAGATCAACTTTTAAAAAACTATTTTTTCTAAAATTTATTTCAAAATATGCTAAATTATTGTTTTTATAAACACCTTTCATTAAGTCAATTTTTTCCCCAACATTAAGATCGAATGCCCTATAGTCAAATTGTGAACACAAGTTGTTGATTTCAAAGTTTTCCCTATTTCTACCTACCCAGCACATATCTTGAAAAGGAAATCTACCTATGCACACTAATAATAGTCAATGCTCAAACTGAATGAGCATGACTAAACCAACCCTACATTATAATAGTAAAATATTATTATCTCCTAACACCTTATACTTCAATTAGCTATACCATCTGACACTAATTTCGAAAAATATTCTTTATATATAAAATATATTCTGGGTAAAATTATTTCATTTACCCGATTTCAAAACAATACTATGTCCGCTGGTCTTGTTTAAGTGTTTAGGAATCCCTATCGACAACGTTGATCACACACATCGACCAGAACTCATAATCCACTACATAGGTCAATCTACACAATATAAAATATTTAATATCACTAACAAATACATGCTCTTATAAATATAGTAAACTCAAACTCATCATAAGGCATTTCGTTACCTTATCTCTTAATGTGTTTCCCCACCAAAGCTAAGGTTCTCGCTTAACCTTCCGCTCTGATACAAAATATAATGAACCGGGTTTTCGACCCTTAGAAATCGACACTAATACGTCCACTGTATTGCGCACCGAGCATTCAAGTGCCGAAAAGACTGATCATTATGGAAAAGAAAGATGATAGAAGATAAGAAGAAACGAAACAATCAAAGAATCTCATAACGCAACAAAATAACATATATTACTCAACATAATTCTTTACAAAGTTATTTCCAAAATGATACATAAGAGTCATACGAATACAATTCTACCTTTGGACAGTTATAACATCCTGTACCGACTTAACTAATACAATATAATATAATATAGTGCATGCCAGATAATAACCAACTATCGGTGAGGCTTCCTACTCAAAGCTCCTTCGAAAAGCTTTCGTGGAAACCTGAACTACTTGACTGCTCATAAAAATTTGAGCACCTAAGATTTTTAGGGAAAGAAAATAAAACTCCGATTTAGACATGGTCTGGTGTGAATAAACTCAAAACAACTGAATTATTACTTTAAAAACTCTTATAAGATCAAGGGTATCTTGTAAAACACACTGCACATAAACAAGGACGAGTTTTTACCTTACGTTAACCAAAACACTTATATATATATATATGTATATTAATATTATAATTATGTCTAAAGGTTCAAAGTAAATATATAAAATAGCTAAAATGCATGCATCTCACATTCCAACAAAATAGTGTAAAATTAAAATCATAATAGCTCATATTGGAGATTGGATTCCATACTATGTCAAGGTAAGGGACTACCTTTCGATGGTACACCCCTAGAAAATGCAACGATGCCAACAAAGAATCGACTACCCCTTTAACATAACATACCAGATTACCTCATCCCCTTTTTGACACTGAGGCCTTATATTACCATGGTGTTTGCATGCAAACCGACTCTAATAAGGAAAAATGTAGAACTGGAAGACGACTCCTAATGGTAGCTAACCACATGGGTCTGCTGCAAAACCTATTTTTTCCATTTTTCCAATTAGTGAAGCTTGTGAGGTTACCTCTTTACCTTTTTATTACAAACCCACTTCGAATGCTAACACTACCCTCTAGGCATTATTGCAACATTAGCATTCATCCGCCCAAGTTCGTTCTGAGAATGAACAAACCAAAGGCATTACTTCCACTGAATCCATTTTGGAGTCATCCTCTAGATTAAAAGAAATAGCCCTTGCACTTCAAAACTCCATCTTTGGTTCCATACTCTTCAATTCATCTTCGGTTCAAAATGCTTGTGTTGGATTGAAATGGTTATCGGATAACATACCTGATTTCTGGTCTCTTTGAAACAACTTTCGATGCTTTTCAGTAAACTCAATCCCGGTTCTTTAAGAAATAAAAAGATAAGGATAAGAGCATAGATCACCTCCTAACCGTTAGTGGATGGATTTCCTTATCCTTTATCCTAGGAGAACAAAACAAGCTTTATACACATGGTACAACATCATTGGGGATGATTATGCCATATAAATCATGTGTTTTTCCTAGATAATTCCAAAATTATGTTTTGGTCTAGGTTTGATAGTCGATTATTTAACTATCAAACAAACAAACATTCAAACATTGATTAAATTCCATATGGGATCCACTAAGCCTTTACTAATTAATCTTTAATTAATAATATAACTTTATAAAAACTTGATCAAAAGAACTTTGCAAAAACACTATTCCCAAACCCCTTGTGTCCCTTTTATACTTCGTAAAACATTTATATTCCAATCTCAAAAATATAAGTATTTACCAAAAATATTTGGAAAATCCCCCCTTCTCAAATTCCATATTAAATGACCAAAAAATACCCTTTTCAAAATACACACCTATTAAACCATTCACTTTATAAAATACATTCACTTATCTCTTATAAAAATTCTTTTTATAAGTTCATTTCATATTTCAAACCTCCTTATAAATCTTCATACTTGATTTAATCTTCTTTTTAAAATCTCTAAAATGATTTATAAAACCCATTCCATGTATAAAATATTTTAAAAAATTTCCATTATAGAATATCTTTGACAATACAAAATATCATTTACAAAATACCATTTTTAAATCACTTTAAATAAACCCTTTATTTAGTAAACTATTTTATTGTAATAAGTTTTTACTTATAAATACCTTTGTAAAATAATTATATAATGTGAAAATCATTTATAGACTTTAAAACCCCAGACTAATTATAGAATTGAAGTAAATTCAAAATCATACTTCATAAATTCAAAAATAGGCTTAGCTATCCCAATGGTACTAATTTAAGTTACCATTTAATTTCATTTTCATTTTCAATTCATTCAACAATTTATTTACATATGTCAACATATATGTAAATACACTTCATGTCCAAATCTGCAAATTACATGTCAATTTGAACTAACCAGTATAAACATGTCCAAATAACATAATAATAGGATGGTGATTTGTCCTGCTAAATAGATGTCCAAACAATTCAGTCAATTTATAACAGAACATGGATTTATTCTGCTATCATATGTCCATAAAATCAAACAATCAATTTATGGAAGAATAGGGTTTTATTCTACTAGTAGTTGTCCACACAAACACAAGCAATCATATCATAACTCATTCATAGTCATTTGTTTACACAATGGTATCGACATTTGAATCCCTTGTGTTCAAAACCATCTTTGAAAAAGAAATGCCTTTTAAAACAAATTTGGTTCTTGAAACAAAGGATTTAAAAATTAACTCCCTTTTAAAATTATTAACCACAGGGAAAACTCTTTACTTAATCAAAATTAATCTTTATTAAATTCAAACTTAATTTAATTATAAATTAATAAATAATTAAACCTTTAAACAATAATTAATTATTAAATAAATAATTAAATCCTAATTAGTCCTTTATTAATTATTAAATAAAAATTTAAACCTTCATTAATAATTAAATATTAATTAATCTTAATTGATTAATTAAATAATCATTAAGTAAAAACTTAAAAAATAAATTAAACCTTTATTTAAAATTATTAAATTATATTTATTCTTTAATTAAATCTTTAACTTAAATTAAACTTGATTATTAATTAAATATTAAATAATTAATCTTATATTAAATAATAAATTACAAGTAAATCGTATACTTAACTCATATTAATTAAAAATTAATCTCACTTAAAAAAATTAAAATTAATCTAGCCTTTAAAGGATAATTAATTAGTAATTAATCTTAACTTTATTAAAGTTAATTAACAGTTTGCAATACTTAATTAATTACTAGTTATTAAATCCTTAACTACCTTTTTAAAACATTATTGTTAGGTTTATAAAGCATTTATGTGATATCCCGGAAATTTCAAGCAAATTTAAATGTGATAATCCCCATTATAAGTTATTAAAATTTGTAAATTGTTATTTAAAACAATAATAATAATGTGTTGTATATATATATATATATAGATTTTAAATAGAATTATTATATACAAATTGAATTTGTCTTTGTTTAAATATATATATATATATATATATATATATGTTTCAAATTGATTTTTAAATTGAATTTGAAATATGATTTGAATTTGGATATTTAAATTGAAACTCAGAAGATAGACATATATATCTTAAATTATACTTTGGTTTTAAAATGTATTTTATTTGATTTTATTTAGAACATAAATTGTTTTATATTATTTTATTTTTAAAGAAATTTACTTATATAAATTAATATATGTATTTATAAATTAGAAAATTAATTATAAAAGCTTTATAAAACATTTAAAAAATCTATTTATGCATGTAAAGTTACATGTGTTAAGTTATAAACCTCTTTAACAACATGTGTTAGCAAATTAAATAAGGTAAAAGACAAGTGTCACTTTTAGTTTAATTTTCTTTTATTTTTAATAAAACCTAACTTAAACTTACATAAACATATACCTTCCTCTTCATTTCCTTTTTCTATCTTATTTTCAAAAATTCAAAGAACAAAAGCTGCAAACATTTTACAAACCAAGAAAAAATACCAAAACCTGTAAACCATTTTTCTCAAGCCTGTAAATTTTTCAAACCTGAAATCAATTCCTATACCAAACAAAAGACAAATTATTAATCTTCAACTTTCAATCAACTAAGCAAGCAATCTTCTCAGATTTTAAGCTACATCAATTCAGTTTTCAACATCAAGTAATTTCCAATTCCAGATTCAAGCAATTTTATTCAAGTTTAAAGTTTTCAAACATCTCAAATTCAAAGCTCTGTTCAACTTCATTAACAGTGAGTAAACTTAACCCCTAAATTAGTTTAAATCTGATGTTTGTGTAATGTCTTGTGTAAATCCTGTAATGTATGTTATAATCTATGTATGCATGCCTGATAAAATCTAGAATCATGTTGATATGAATGTATATAAGTGTGCATGTTGGTAAATCTGCTTTATTTATTTTCTAATAGGCCAATATTGAAAAAAAAATTCATTTCTCTTCTTGTAATCTCTATTAGATTGAAGTATATAAACCAAAGTTGTTTGTTTAAACATAATTAAGTTTTTAAAATTTTATTTATATGAATTAAGTTTGAATATTTTTGGAAAATGGAAGACAACGGTGAAAATTTAGAAATGGATTAAAATCAAGTGAAATGATTTGTAAATTCAAATATATAGTCTGAATACCCTTTGTAAATTAGGATTTTTAAGATAATATCTTGATTTTTAGTCGAGTATCGAAGATGCAATTCAAAGTTGAACAGGAAATGGTTTTTGACCATTTTCTGACAATCATGAGCACTTGGTTGTCGGGGTTTTCGTTGGATTTTGGTTGTCGACCGGGAAGGATGGGAAAAATGGCGAAGGTGGTGATCGATGGCCGTGGCATCATAGGTGGGTTGAACTAGGGTTTTAGAACCCAAACGAGACGAGGTCGGGTTTTGTGTGCGTTCGCAGTCATCGGAGCATCGAGTCAGGCCAGACTTGAAGGAGACGTACTTAAGACGTGGACGGAGATGTCGGCGAAGCTACGGAAGTTCCGGTGGATGGAATGGCATTGTTGAGGCTGGTTTCTGATGAGGATGTGTTTCCAATTTTCGACTGGAAAGCTTGATTTCGTTTTGGACTTCGTGGAGAATGATCGAGGGTCGGAATCGATCATAAGGTTCATCGTCGACGTGTAGGGCAAGTCGTCAATGGTCGCTGCGGCGTGGTTAAACTGTGCATGTGCACGGCGTCGTTTCATGTCTGGGTGTTTAGTTCATAAGCAAATTGAAGAGTTACTCGAGTGGGAAGGGGTTTGGCTCGGGGATGTGCTCGTGTTCGTGTGAGTTTAATATAACAGTTTTAAAAATTTGAACTAAGTTTTTTAAAATGATGTAGAAGATGAAGGAAAAACTGGAGTCAGCACTCGAGTCAGAGGCTGGTCGAACCCGTAGTAGAGTTAAACATGTTTTAAAAAAAAGTTTTGAAAAGCTAGTTTTAAATTTGAATTAAAAACTGGTTTGAACTATTATATGATATATGTTTAAAACTATTTTGATTAAAGAAATTTTTGATTTGTTACCTTAAATTTGAGAAATGTTTAAGTATTTTAAAAAACTTAATTTTTAAAAGTAATTAAGTATAAATTAAAACGGATGAAATGTTTTTAAAACATGTATTAATTAAAGTTAGGTAATTAAATTAATTGATTTATCTTGAAAGTTAATTAAGGTTTTAATGATTAATGATTTATTTAATTTAAATATAATTAACTAATTTAATCAATAAATATAAGGTTTATTAATTTATAAGGGTTTAGTTAATTAATTGAGGATTAATTAATTGTTAATTAACAATTAATTAATTAAGAAATTAAGATTATTTGATTAATAATTAGAGGTTAATTATTAAATAATTAAAGATTAATTAATCTATGATTAGAAATTAATTAATCAATTAAGTGATTAGTGATTAATTAATTAATAATTAAGAATAGATTAATCAAGTAATTAGGGTTAATTGATTATGGATAATTAATTAAGTAATTATGATAAATTAATTTATAATTTTAAATTAATTAATTAAGTAATTAAGGATTAATTAATTGTTAATTAATTAAGGATTAATCAACTGATAATTAAGGATTGATTAATCAGTAATTAAGGATAAAATAATTTATAATTAAGTTTTATTAATTAATAATTAAGGTTTTTAAATTATAGTTAAAGGATGATTAATTAATTGTTTAAAGATTAATTAATTGATTTTAAGGTTAATTGAGAAGTGATTAATCAATTAATGATTGATTAAGCAAGGTTAAGTGATTAATTCTTAAGTAATTAATTTAATTTGAATTAATTAAATTAGTTATAATATGGATTAATAATTCTTGCTTATGGATGATTGCTTTGAGTAGAATGTCTGGATTGGTTGATATTTATTGGATGATAATCTGTGATATTCTGTGATGAGATATTGGATATATCTGCGATAGATGTATGTTATTATCTGTGAATAAGCTGTGTGAATTCAATGTTTTAAATTAAATTGAATTGTTTGACCTTAAACAACTTGACCTTTAAGATACGTTTGGATTTCGATGAGACCGGGATCGGATATCAAGTTTGATTTTCAGAAAACCACATCGATCCAAGATAAACGATAGGTCGTGACATCTCAAGTAAAGATCGAGATGGAGAATGCAAGGGTTATTGTTGTTAACTCTGAGGGTGATTCCAAAAATGAGTGTAACGAAATAATGCCTTCGGTTTCGTTCGAACCCGGAACGAACTTGTATGGATGAATGCTTTCAGACCATCGTCAATGGAGGACGATGAGCATTCCAAGATGTGTTCTTGTAAAGGTAATCGTAGCCTCAAGCCTCATCAACCGGGAATGGCTAAAACATGGGAGGTGCAGCAAGGTTAAGTGGGTAGCACCCAAGTAGGATGAGATTTACCGCTGTCTAGAGGTTCCTTTTTATTTCGGCTGTGCGGGCAGTTACTGGCCACAATTGCGCGTTGTCTTGTTTGGGACTGTCCAATAAGGGATGGTTCCGACCTTGTGTTGTAGAGGATTTAGGGTGGATCCTCGGTACGTTGATCTAGGCTACGTATTGTGATGAGCTGTACCCTAGTAGCCCCGCCATTGTATGGAATCCAATCTCCAATAAGTTCCCTCGGATTTGAATGTATACCTATGTATGCTGGAATTTAGTAAATATAACAATTTCGGCTATTTTCTAGTTTATTTGAAATCCCTAGACCTTATTATAATATCACTTGATTTCCTATCAAATGATTTGGTTTACCTATGTTTTTGTGTGGGAAGTCTTACGTGATACCTTTGTTTTCAAATGATTTTTGAAAGTTAAACAACTTTAACCTGTTTACTCACACCAGACCCATGTCTGACTCGGAGGTTATTCTGTTTTTCTTAAACTCTTGGGTACTCAAATTTTTGTGAGTAGCCAAGTGATCAGGTTTGCTTGACAAATATTTTGGAAGCTTGGAGCTGGAGTCCAGACGTATCTATATATGTCTTTCCGCTGTGTTGTGTCTTTTGGATGTTGTATTTGGGATGTAATGGTTAGATAGGCCTTTATAACTGTAATGAAATTGTATTACTATATATACTCTGATGTATAAGACTATGTAATGGATATGTGAAATATTATATTTTGTTCCATTTCCGCTGTGAGATTCTGATGTTGTTTTTCTTTCTTTCTATCTTTTCTATTTCTACCTATTTCTTCTCTTAATTGATGATGTGTCTTTCTGTGGAATTAAAGGCGGGTCGTCATAGTTGGTATCAGAGCATAGGTTGAGAAATACCTAGGCTCTGGAGTAGTATCTATCTTGAGAGTGCGTATTTGTAATTTTTATATAACCATATACCTATCTAAATTGGTTGGGTTACCTGTCCAGGTAGCCAAAATGAGTTCAAGAGGCAGGAGAAGCAGAGTTGTAGGAAGCGCGTCATCCAATGATGGAAGAGGTCAGACGGCTAGCGAGGTTGTGAATCCAGCACCTCCTCGAGTTAGTTTTGCTGCCTTATGCATGGACTTCACCAACCTTGGAGGAAGACCATTTAAAGGATTAGAGATTATAATTGAGGTTCAGGCTTGGCTACGCTCATGCGAGTGCATCTTTAAGAGTTTGGATTTGTTTGACGAGCAGAAAGGGGTGATGGCTTCTTGGTGGGATGCAGCAACAGCAAATATCTCAGAAGACGATATTTCGTGGAGTAGATTTAAGGAGATGTTTGAGGATCACTTCATGCCAACAACAGGGTAAACTCATCTGTATAGAGATTTTTTGGATTTAAAGAAGGGAAGCATGACTATAGCAGAGTATGAGACCAAATTTAATGAACTATCTCGCTATGGTCCAGTACTCATAGACACTCCCCTAAAAAAGAATGAAATGTTTGTGCAAGGACTAAGGCCAGAGTTTCATGAAAAGATTACAATGCATTTGAAGGGAAATTTTGTAGAGTTGATTGATCTGGCACTGAGATATGAGGATTCTTCCAACCCAAATAAGCGAAAGTTCAATCCTAATCGGAAGAAGCAGAATAAGAAGAAACCCGGAAGCAACAACAGACCTCAGAAATGTTATAATTGTCAACAAGTTGGGCATTTGGCTAATCAGTGTCCTCAGGGTTGAATTCAGCAGCAGCTGCCTTAGAATGGACTAGGATCAGGAATAGTTCAGAAATCATTGTGCTTCAATTGTCACCAGCCAGGCCATATGGTGAGAGCTTGCCTGCTACTTCAAAAAGCTCCACAGAACAAGGTGTTTGCTTTGGAGGGTGCACCATCAACTTCTTCTAAGGGAAAAGGAGTATTGGAAGGTACATTACTTTTAGATGGCAAGTATATTAAAGTACTGTTTGATTCAGGTACCTCTCTTAGTTTTATCTCTTTGGAATCAGTAGAGAAGTTTGTTCTTACCCTTAGTACTGTAGACCGCCCCATTCTTGTATCTAATCCTATAGGAGGAGTAACTAAGTTAGATATGATCTGTAGGGATCTGAGAATTTCCTATTAGTCCCATAGTTTTTCATGTGACCCTTATGTTGGATTTTAAGGGGTTTGACCTTATATTGGGAATGGATTGGCTTGATAAGTATAAGGCTGTGCTGAATTGTGATGAGAGAACAGTTTCGTTGGAAACTTATCTGGGTAGGATTGCGAAAGTGATGTGTGCTAATTCGGTGGTTCACTTGAGTAGTCTTTTACATGGAGTCGATACTTCTCAAGAGGAGGTTGGAGATATCGAAGTGGTCCAAGATTTTCCAGACGTATTCAAGGAAGTCAATTGTTTACCTCCGCACCGGGAGATAGAGTTTCGCATTGATTTGGTTCCGAGAGCAGTACCAGTAATTCAACCTAGCAGAATGATGGCTCCTAGAGAAAGGGAGGAGTTAGTTACACAAACTCAGGATCTGTTGGAGAAGGGATTGATTAGACCCAGTTTTCTTGTTGGGGTTCTGCTGCAGTGTTCGTCACCAAGTCGATGGGTCTCTATGGTTCTATGTTGATTATCGGGAATTGAACAAAGTGACCATCCGAAATAAATATCCTTTGCCTCGTATAGAAGATCTCTTTGATCAGCTGCATGGAGCTTCTGTTTTCTCCCAACTAGATTTAGCATCGGGTTTCCATCAGTTAAGGGTAGCTGAGGACAGTATCCCCTTAACTGCGTTTAGGGGGCTCAATTGTTTCTATGAGTGGTTGGTTATGCCTTTTGGGCTGACCAAGGCTCCTGCTTACTTTGTTGACCTAATGAACCGAGTTTTCGAGATGTGTTGAATAAGTTTGTTTTGGTGTTCATCGGTGATATTTTGTTCTACTCTAAGTCTGAAGAGGAGCACAAGCACCATTTAGGAATAGTATTGGAGACTCTAAGAAGGCTTGTTCTGAAGGCGAAGTTCTCTAAATGCCATTTTTGGAAATCGAAAGTCAAATTTTTGGGGCACATTGTTTCTGGAAAGGGTATTTCAGTGGATCCAGCCAAGGTAACAACTATTCTAGAGTGGAAGAAGCCACAGACTCCGATTGAAGTCCACAGTTTTTGGGTGTAGCTGGCTACTACAGGAAGTTTATCAAGGATTATTCCAAGATCTCTTCGGACTTGACTAAGTTGACAAGGAAAGGAGCTAAGTTCAAGTGGATCCCTGAATGTGAGGAAGCTTTCCAGAATCTAAAAGCAAAGCTAACAAGTGCTCCTGTGTTGGCTATTCTGGATGGAAAGAGTAAGTTTGAGGTCTATACGGATGCCTGTATAGTTGGACTGGGTGCAGTTCTGATGCAAAATGGAAGAGTAATTGCGTACGCGAGTCGACAATTGAAGCCACATGAAAGGAACTACGCTATGCACGATCTAGAGTTGTTGGCCATTGTTTTTGCTTTGAAGATCTGGTGGCACTATCTTTGGGAGAAAAGTTCGAGCTATTCACGGATCACAAACCGTTGAAATACCTTTTCTCTTAGAAGGATCTTAATCGGAGGCAGCAACGATGGGTTGAGTTTTTGGCATCGTATGATTTGGATATCCTGTATACTCCGGGGAAGGCGAATGTTGTGGCAGATGCTCTTAGTAGGAATGCAGTTCTGTCTCTTTTGGAAGTTGTTTCGTCTCTCTAGGAAAGAATCATAAGCAAGCAAATGGAGGATAAGACTATAAGAAAAATTATTCAAGGAATAAAAGAGGGACAATATTCCGATTTCGAGATTGACAATCAAGGAACTTTGAGAATTAATGGTCGTCTCTGTGTGCCGAATGTGGATGGGTTGAACAAGATGTTTTGTCTGAGTGTCATCGCTCCAGATTGAGTATTCACCTGGGAATCTCTAAAAGGTATAAGGATATGACAAGAGTCTTCTGGTGGCCGAGTATGAAGAAGGATAGTGCTAGATTTGTCAATAGGTGTGCGATCTGCCTGCAGGTGAAGGGAGATTGACAGAAGACAGCTGGATTGTTGCAGCCTTTGGAAGTTCCGAAGTGGAGGTGGAAGATGATTTCTATGGATTTCATCGACGGTTTGCCAAGGACCAAGAAAGGAAACGAAGGAATATGGTTAATTGTTGACCGTCTAACCAAGAGCGCCCATTTTATTCCAATTAAGGCAACCCGTACTGCAGCTTCTTTGGCAGAGATTTTCTTGAGGGAGATTGTCAGATTGCACGGTGTTCCTGTCAGCATAGTAAGTGATCGTGATCTTATCTTCACTAGAAAGTTTTGGGAGGCTTTGCAATCAGCTATGGGTACGAGTTTGAGTTCGATTATAGAATATCATCCCCAGACAGATGGGCAGACAGAAAGGCTAAATCGAATTCTAGAGGATATGCTGAGGGCTTGTGTTTTGAATTTTGGTGGATCTTGGGAGGACCATCTACATTTAGTGGAATTCTCGTATAATAACAGTTACCAGGCAAGTATCAAGATGGCTCCCTATTAAGCTTTATATGGAAGACCATGTAGATCCCCATCCTGTTGGATAGAGTCGAGAGATCGTCTTGTTCTGGGTCCAGATTTGATCCGAGAGGCGTTTGCGAAAGTTGAGCTTATTAAGAAGAGAATGAAAGCTGCTCAGGACCGTCAGAAGAAGTATGCGGAAAAGAGATGAAGACAACTGGAATTTGAAATTGGAGATTTAGTCTTGGTCAAAGTTTCCCCGATTAAAGGAGCGATAAGATTTGGAAAGATGGGAAAACTTGCCCTAAGGTATATTGGTCCGTTCCGAGTGCCCGAGAGGATTGGTGTTGTGGCCTACAGGATTGAATTGCCAGTCCGGATGGTTGGAATTCATTATGTTTTTCATGTATCTCATCTGAGGAAATACGTGCATGATCCATCTCTTATTGTAGAGCCACCTGTGCAAGAAGACGTAGAGATTGAGCCGGACTTATCTGTTGTCAGGCATCCTGTCCAGATTGTTGATCAAGACGAAAGGTTCCTATGAGCTATTGAAGCTTGTTAAGGTCCAGTGGAGCGAGGATCCCAGAGACTGTACCTGAGAGACTATGGATAGTTTTAGGAAGACTTATCCGGATTTGTGTCCAGATAGCTAATGATGCTTGTTAAATGAATTGTTTGTTTGAATGAATCGTCTGTTTGGTTGCTAATGTATGGATGATATGTATCCCTGAATTGTTGAAATAAAATAAAATTTTGGATTATCTTTTGTTTTAAATTTCGGGGACGAAATTATTTTAAGGGGGGAGGAATGTGATATCTCGGGAATTTCATGCAAATTTAAATGTGATAATCCCCATTACAAATTATTAAAATTTGTAAATTGTTACTTTAAAACAATAATAATAATGTGTTGTGTATACACACACACACACACACACACATATATATATTAAATAGAATTATTATATACAAATTGAATTTGTGTTTGTTTAAATATATATATGTTTCAAATTGATTTTTAAATTGAATTTGAAATTTGATTTGAATTTGGGTATTTAAATTGAAATTCAAAAGATAGATATATATATATCTTAAATTATACTTTGGTTTTAAATGTATTTTATTTGATTTTATTTAGAACATAAATTGTTTCATATTATTTTCTTTTTAAAGAAATTTATTTATATGAATTAAAATATGTATTTATAAATTAGAAAATTAATTATAATAGCTTTATAAAACATTTAAAAAAATCTATTTATGCATGTATAGTTACATATGTTAAGTTATAAACCTCTTTAATAACATGTGTTAGCAAATCAAATAAGGTAAAGAACAAGTGTCACTTTTATTTTTATTTTATTTTATTTTTAATAAACTTATATAAACATATACCTTCCTCTTCATTTCCTTTTTATATCTTCTTTTCAAAAATTCTAAAAACAAAAGCTGCAAACATTTTACAAACCAGGAAAAAATACCAAAACAAGTAAACCACTTTCCTCAACCTTGTAAATTTTTCAAACCTGAAATCAGTTCCTATACCAAACAAAAGACAAATCAGCAATCTTCAACTTTCAATCAACTAAGCAAGCAATCTTCTCAGATCTTAAGCTACATCAATTCAGTTTTCAACATCAAGTATTTTCCAGTTCCAGATTCAAGCAATTTTATTCAATTTCAAAGTTTTCAAACATCTCAAATTCAAAGCTCCGTTCAACTTCATTAACAGTGAGTAAACTTAACCCCTAAATTAGTTTAAATCTGATGTTTGTGTAATGTCTTATGTAAATCTAGTAATGTATGTTATAATCTATGTATGCATGCCTGATAAAATCTGGAATCATGTTGATATCAATGTATATTAGTATGCATGTTGGTAAATCTGCTCTGTTTATTTTCTAACAGGCCAATAATGAAAAAAAAAAATTCATTTCTCTTCTTGTAATCTCTATTTGATTGAAGTATACAAACAAAAAGTTATTTGTTTAAACATAATTAAGTTTTTTAAAATTTTATTTATATGAACTAAGTTTGAATATTTTCGGAAAATGGAAGACAATGGTGAAAATTTAGAAATGGATTAAAATCAAGTGAAATGATTTGTAAATTCGGATATATAATCTGAATACCCTTTATAAATTAGGATTTTTAAGATAAATATCTCAATTTTTAGTCGAGTATCGAAGATGCAGTTCAAAGTTGAACAGGAAATGGTTTTTGACCATTTTCTGGCAATCGACGAGCACTTGGTCGTCGGGGTTTTCGTCGGAGTTTGGCTGTCGACTGGGAAGGTCGTGAAAAATGGCGAAGGTGTTGATCGATGGTCGTGGCGTCGGAGGTGGGTTAAAATAAGGTTTTGTAACCCAAACGAGACGAGGTCGGGTTTTGGGTGCGTCCGCCGTCATCGGACCATCGAGCCAAGCCAGACTTGAAGGTGACGTACTTGAGACATGGACGAAGATGTAGGTGAAGCTACGGAGGGTCCGGTGGTCGGAATGGCCTTGTTGAGGCTGGTTTCTATTGTGGATGTGATTCCAGTTTTCGACTAGAAAGCTCGATTTCATTTTGGACTTCATGGCGAATGATCGAGGGTCGGAATCGATCATGGGGTTCATCGTCGATGTGCGGGGCAAGTCGTCGATGGTCGCGGTGGCGTGGTTGAATTGTGCATGTGCGCGGCGTCGTTTTCGTATCTAGGTGTTTGGTTTATAAGCGACTCGAAGAAGTACTCAAGTGGGAAGGGGTTTGGCTCAGGGATGAGCTCGTGTTCGCGTGACTTTAATATAACAGTTTAAAAAAAATTAAACTAAGTTTTTTAAAATGATGTAGAAGATGAAGGAGAAACTCGAGTCAGCACTCGAGTCAGAGGAGTTGAACATGTTTTAAAAAAAAGTTTCGAAAAGCTAGTTTTAAATTTGAATTAAAAACTGGTTTGAACTATTATATGATAAATGTTTAAACTATTTTGATTAAAGAGATTTTTGACTTGTTAACTTCAATTTGAGAAATGTTTAAGTATTTTAAAAACTTAATTTTTAAAAGTAATTAAGTATAAATTAAAGAGGATGAAATGTTTTTAAAACATGTATTAATCAAAGTTCGGTAATTAAAGTAAGTGATTTATCTTGAAAGTTAATTAAGGTTTTAATGATTAATGATTTATTTAATTTAAGTATAATTAACTAATTTAATTACTAAATATAAGGTTTATTAATTTATAAGGATTTAGTTAATTAATTAAGGATTAATTAATTGTTAATTAAGAACTAATTAGTTAAGAAAATAAGATTAATTAATTGATAATTATAGGTTAATTAATTAGATAATTAAAGATTAATTAGTCAATGATTAGAAATTAATTAATTAAGTGATTAGTGATTAATTAATTAATAATTAAGAATTGATTAATCAAGTAATTAGGGTTAATTAATTATGAATAATTAATTATGTAATTAAGATAAATTAATTTATAATTTGAAATTAATTAATTAATTAAGTAATTAAGGATTGATTAATTGTTAATTAAGGATTAACTAACTGATAATTAAGGATTGATTAATCAGTAATTAAGGATAAAATAATTTATAATTAAGTTTTATTAATTAATAATTAGGGTTATTAATTAATAGTTAAAGGATAATTAATTAGTTAATTAAAGATTAATTGATTGATTTTAAGGTTAATTGAGAAGTGATTAATTAATTAAATGATTGTAATTAATTAATGATTGATTAAGCAAGGTTAAGTGATTAATTCTTAAGTAATTAATTTAATTTGAATTAATTAAAGTAATTATAATACGGATTAATAATTCTTGCTTATGGATGATTGCTTTGAGTAGAATGTCTGGATTGGTTGATATTTATTGGATGATAATCTGTGATATTCTGTGATGAGATATTGGATATATTTGCGATAGATGTATGTTATTATATGTGAATAAGCTATGTGAATTCAATGTTTAAATTGAATTGAATTGTTTGACCTTAAACAACTTGACCTTTAAGATACGTTTGGATTTCGATGAGACCGGGATCGGATATCAAGTTTGATTTTCCGAAAACCACATCGATCCAAGATAAACGATAGGTCGTGACATCTCAAGTAAAGATCGAGATGGAGAATGCAAGGGTTATTGTTGTTAACTCTGAGGGTGATTCCAAAAATGAGTGTAACGAAATAATGCCTTCGGTTTCGTTCGAACCCGGAACGAACTTGTATGGATGAATGCTATTAGAACATCGTCAATGGAGGACGATGAGCATTCCAAGATGTGTTCTTGTAAAGGTAATCGTAGCCTCAAGCCTCATCAACCCGTAGTGGCTAAAATAGGGGAGGTGTAGCAAGATTAGGTGGGTAGCACCCAAGTAGGACGAGATTTACCCTGTCTAGAGGTTCCTTTTTATTTCGGCTGTGTGGGCAGTTGTTGGCCACAGACTGCGGGGTTGTCTTGTTCGGGACTCTCCAGTAAGGGATGGTTACGGCCTTGTGCTGCAGAGGATTTTGGGTGGATCCTCGATACGTTGATCTAGGACACGTACTATGACTAGCGGTAAACTAGTAGCCCTGCCATTGTATGGAATCCAATCTCCAATAAGTGCCCTCAGATTTGAATGTATACCTATGTATGATGGAATTAAATAGATGTAACAATTTCGACTATTTTCTAGTTTATTTGAAAACCCTAGACCTTATTATAATATCACTTGATTTCCTATCAAATGATTTGGCAAGCGTAAGGTAAAAACTTACCCATGTTTATGTGTGGGAAGTCTTACGTGATACCTTTGTTTTCAAATGATTTTTGAAAGTTAAACAACTTTAACCCGTTTACTCACACCAGACCCATGTCTGACCCGGAGTTTATTATTTTTTTCTTAAACTCTTGGGTACTCAAATTTTTATGAGTAGCCATATGATCAGGTTTGGCTTGAAAAATATTTTAAAAGCCTGGTGCTGGAGTCCAGACGTATCTATATATATATATCTTTTTGCTGTGTTATGTCCTTTGGTTGTTGAATTTTGGATGTACTGGTTAGATAAGCCTTTATAACTGTCTAGTGTAATGAAGTTGTATGTACTCTGATGTATAAGACTATGTAATGGATATGTGAAATATTATATTTTGTTCAGTTTCCGCTGTGAGATTTTGGTGTGCGTGCTCTTTCTTTCTAACTTTTCTATTTCTACCTATTTCTTCTCTTAATTGATGATGCGTCTTTCTGTGGAATGAAAGGCGGGTTGTCACAATTTATAAAACAATTAAAGTAAATAAACTCAACTTTTCAAAAAAAATCGTATTTTTATTGAAACTTCACCCATAACAACTATCGTTATGGATACCATTACTTAGAAATTTTCTAAGTTACTAACTTCAAAATCTCTTACTTTACTTTGCTTTAACTTTAAACCCTTAGTAAAAGATTTGGAAATGAAAAAAAAGTTTTAGAAACTTTAACTTTAAAACATAAAAACAAGTTAAAAAAGGGATTCCAAGCTTTTGAATCTCACTTAGCATAATTTAAAGCTAGTTTACATACATCATCACATGCAAAGTTCATTTACAATACCATAACCAAAATTCACTTACACTATCAAATCAAAATTACAAACTTAATAACCAAACATATCACCTAAACCATTATTTTCAAATCAAATGCTAAACCACATATTAGCACATGCACATACATCCAAATCATATCATAACCAAACAACAACATTACTTATAAACCATATAACAACCATATATATAAAGGTAAATTATTTCCCAAAAGTTTAGAAATTTACTCACCAATCACAAAATTTAATTTAAAATAGGTCAACTTCTCCTCAATATTTGGACATATAGTTCTTGGATTTTGGAAAGGTGGTCAAAAGGAAAGTTGTAGGAAATTCTTTCTTCTATAGTTAGAAAAAAAATCCTCAATTTCAGTTAGTTTTGAGGAAGATATGGCCAAGATAAGAGGTGCTATTTTAAAACTTGAATTTCTAAGTCTAAAAACACTTTGCAAATAAACGAGATTTTGACATAGCTGGACCAAAAATTTGAAAAAGTGATCAGCATAGACGTTGTAGCCACTGAACATCTATATGGTTTGAGAAAAAAAATCTTAGTTTGGTGTAATAATGAGGTGTTCATGGACGAATGAAATGGGAGTAAAAATGGAGAAGAAACAGTTTTAAAACAAAGTTTGAAAACAAACAGTATAAACTTTCGAATTTAAATTTTGTAAATTTAAAATAGGAAGCCATAAATAAGGTTTTGAAAAGCTTTAAAGAGAAGAAATAAGTAAAGAAAATGGAAATGGAAACGAATGAAAAATGATGGAAGTGTAAGGAAATTGTTATATATCCTAAGCGCATACACCAAATTACCAAACTGCCTTCGTACTTTTCCCTCCTTTCTCCTTATGCCACCTGACCACCTCCTTCCAGCTAATGAACCAATGCCCTCCCCCTTTGTCCCTCTAAAATAGAACATGCATTTTTGTGCATGTGTACATTTTTTAGACGTGTATAAACATGTCTGCCTATGATGTGACACCTACTTTTTACTTAATTTTTTTAAAATCTTATATACCTAAATATAAATACATATATACATACATTAATACACACACAAATATATATATATTAAATCATTTACAAATTTATACTTACGTTAAATAGTTCATAATGTTTACGATTACATTCAGCCGATGAATAGTCAAAAATTCGAAAAACGAACTTGGGTCACATTTTTAATTTTTCTTCGAACTAAATATTTTCACAAACAAAATTTGAAAACCATTTCACCATAATTATTTGTTATTTGAAAGAGTTTTATTTTCATTATAAAACCTATATATTGAATATATAAAATTAATTAAATATTTACAAATCAAAGTAGTGAAATCTTGGATCATTACAAGCATGGTCTTATAAGATACCTTTTTGTTTTCAAAGTTCATATTTTTTAGTTCTCACACCAGTCTCATGACCGACCCAGAGTTTATTTTCCTTTTCCTTAAACTCAAGGTACCATAAAATTTCTAGGCAGCCTAGTAGTAAGGTTTAAATTGAGAAGAAATCTGGATGGAGCTCAAAGAATAGAGCAAGAAGATTTGTCTAAAGATTTTTATCTATTTCCACCGCACTCTTGTATTATAGTATTTCGCACTTGTAAGGATATAAATTTATAGCTGTGCATGTTTAACTCTGGTAAATGTATTTAAATTTCTGCTATAAAGTTTACGTTAAAACAATATTAGTTATTTCATTCATGTGAGATTCTACTCTATCATTGTTTTCTTTTTTATCTTGAGAATCTGCTTCTCCGACACCTGGATTTTGTGACACGTGAATTCTGAGAATGTTTTAGTGTCGATTTTCAAGAATCGAAGAGGGGCCCCTCACATTTGGTATCAGAGCGCATGGTTAAGCGAGAACCTTGGATTTGGTGGGGTAAACTATTGTCCGAGATTGGGTTTGTACTATCCTAGGATGGGTAACTCATTAGAGATAAAGTTAGCAACACCGCAGACTAAGTTTTTGAGTATTATATATAAGCGTGTATTTGATAATATTATTTATAAATGATTTTGATTTGCAAAATTTGTAAATGAAATAATTTTATCGAAGATTATATTTTGAACATAAAGAATATTTTTTAAGCAGTATAATTATTTTATTGAAGAAATGGTAATACTTAGTTATTATCATTGATTAATTGTTGCTTAATTTAAAATTTAAGTACGAGCACCTCGTGATTTTAGTATCACAATTTGAGTATAGGGTATTAATAAATAGTAATCTTGGTTTAAGTTTAGAGGAATTTATTTAAGACAAATAAATCTTATGAATATGCTTTATATAAGTTATTTCATAAAATGGATTTATAAAATGTACTTTACAAAGAAATTCTTGAGAATTTAATTCAAGTATTTTTTTGAAAGGAATGTCAAATGATTTTTGGAAAAGGAATAATAATGGTATCATTCCTAAATTGTAATTTTGAAAATGAAAAACTATCTTATGATCAATTATTTCGAGTGGTTCGATGTAAATAAAAATGGGCAAGAGATGCGTTCAAATGTTAAACTCTTCTCTTAAGTATTCACCTTCTTGTTAAGGAAATGTGCCATACTATTGGTAGCACCTAGTTCCTTGTTATCATTTTTGAGTTGATCAATCAATATAATTTTCTGAAGTTAAAAAAAATATAATGGAAATCATTAGTTGATAAATTAGTTTATGATAGTCAATTTTTATCAAAGTGTATTGTCTTAATTGATAAGCATGGGTATGCTTTGATCTTTAAAATCTATATTTAAAGCTATAAATGAATGGTTTTGGGTTTGTAGAGAACGAAGTTTTAGCAACATTTATTTTTAAACCCTTGAATGACACTTTGAAATAAGCCTTCTGAGTATATTTTCTTCTTTAATAATGGGATTTTAAAGATAATAACAAGTATTGAAGTCTTTTAGAAAATGATAGAAAATATTATGATTAACATTTTATAAAAAGAGAAGTTCATTATAACAGTTTCGGTAGCGATTCTTTTAATCTCACTGATTTTATTTTAAAGTTAAGAAGGAAAAAACTTGTTAAGCAAATTATGAATATACTTATAACAGTTGAATAATTATACGAATACTTTTATATATTGGAACTGCAAACTAAAGGAATAAATAGGTGTGAGGGGAGTTTAATTTAATAAAAGAGTATTAATTAATAAAGTAAGTTTTAACTGATAAAGAAAGATTTCAAATTTAATAATGGTTAAATGAAGTTTATGGTAATTTATCGAATTTTAATTCATTTGAAAATGAGTTTTCCAGAAACCATTAAGATATGTTTAGAAATGAATTATAGTAAAAATATAATTACCTTTTGAAAAGAAATGTGTTTTATGTAGAAATATGTGGAAATAAAAATGTAAAACAGGTATGTATAAAGAAGTATCTTTATAAATGTCACAACCTGTCTTTCACTCCACAGAAAGACGCATCATGATTAAGAAAGAAAGGGATAGAGAAGAGAAAAGATAGAGAAAGAAGAACTAAACAACATCAGAATCTCACAGCGGAACGAATAAAATATATTACATCACATAAGATATTACATAGTATCATATACATCAGAGTTACACGGCTTATACAACACAAATTAGACAGTTATAAAGATCTGTCTATCATACGACTCTAATACAATACAGACATCATCACTGAGATATAACACAATGGAATTACAGATATCTAAACACTAAAGCCTCCTGCTCCAAATCACCTCCAGAATTCGTCAAAGCTAACCTGAATCCCTTGGCTACTCGTAAAAATTTGAGTACCTAAGAGTTTAATAAAACAAAAAATAAACTCTGGGTCAGACATGGGTTTGGTGTGAGTAAACGGGAAGTTGCTAAACTTTGAAAATCATTTGAAAAGAAAGGTATCTCGTAAGACTTCCCACACATAAACATGGAAAAGTTTTTACCTTACGATAACCAAAACATTTGATAGGAAATCCAGTGATATTATAATAGTGTCTAGGGTTTTCAAGTAAAATACAGAAATAGCTGGAACGCTTACATCTCACGTTCCAACATAGTTGGACACAATCAAAACGTACGACACTTATTGGAGATTGGGTTCCATACAATGGCAGGGCTACTGGGGTACCATCTGTCACAATACGAGGCCTAGATCACCGTACTAAGGATCCACCCTAAATCCTCTGCAACCCAAGGCCGGAACCATCCCTTACTAGATAGTCCCGAACAAGACAACCCCACAGTTGGCGCGACCAACCACACACTAAGCCGAAATAAAAAGGACCTCTGAACAGGGGAAAATCTTATCGTACTTGGGCGCGACCCACTTAGCCTTGCTGCACCTCCCCTGTTTTAACCATTCCTGGTTGATGAGGCTTGAGGCTACGATTACCTTTTAGAACACATATCTTGGAATGCTCATCGTCCTCCATTGACGATGTTCTGAAAGCATTCAATCCATACAAGTTCGTTCTGGGTTCGAACAAAACCGAAGGCACTATCTCGTTACACTCATTTTGGAATCACCTTAGAGTTAACGACAATAGCCCTTGCACTCTGAATCTCCATCCTGAAAGTACTATCTCCGTTAAACTCATCTTGGAATCACCCTCAGAGTTTTAACGACGAATAGTTCTTACACTTTGAGTCTTTACCTTGATCTTTACTTGAATTCACGACCAAACGTTTAATTTGGATCGATGTGGTTTTCGGATATCCAAATTTGGAAATCCGTTCCCGGTCTCACCGAAATCTAAAATGCTGTTTTAATGACCAAGTGCTTTAAGGGTTAAACAATTCAATTTATTATCTATATTCACACAGATAGTTAATTCACTTTATCACAATATATAGATAATCCATATTATCATAATTCAACCAAAGTATCTCATAGCACAAAGCAACCCATATCACATATCAGAGATATCACATAAGCCGAGGCATTCAATCTCATCCAATCATCCATAAGCAAGATTAATCAACCACACCTTCCCTAACTAATTTAATTAACCACCAATGAATTAAATTAATTACTTAATTACTTTTTTATCCTACATATCTAACATTAATTAATTATAACCCAATTAATTAATCATCCCTTAATTATCTATCTTAATTAATCATCTTTGATTAATTATTCTTTAATTACATTAAGTAATTAGCCTTTAATTAATTGCACAAATTAACTATCCTTAATCATTCACAGTAATTATCCTTTAATTACTCTCATTAATTACATTAACTAATGATGCTCTATTTAATTAATTAACTATAATTAATTACATTGATCCTTAATTAATTACATTAATTAATAATACTTTCATTAATCACTTTGCTTTAATTAACCTTAATTAATTACAAATAGAAATTAACCATCCTATAATTACTTACCTTAACTAATTAATTCCTTAATTAATTATGTTAATTAATCCTTAATTAATTACACAAAGTAATTAATCTTTAATTACCTCCTTTAAGTAATTATTCTTCAATTACTTTTCATGAAGTAATTCCCCTTTAATTAATTACACTCAGTAATTACCCATTAATTACTTACACTAAGTAATTATACTTCATTAATTACATTATGTAATTTTACTTAATTAATCATCAAGTGATTATCTTTAATTTATTAAACTAATTAATTAACTTAAATTAATCACATAAATTTTATTAATCACAATTGAGTAATTCATTCCTTTAATTACTTCCATTAATTAATTACTCCTTAATTAATTACCTTTAATTACATAGATTAATTAACCCTCAATTAATCAAGTAATTAACTATCCTTAATAAATTAAACCAAGTAATTATCATTAATTAATTAATTATCACTAGTTAATGATTCTTTTCTTAGTTACATTCATTAACTGTTCGCTAATTACTTCATTAAGTAATTATCCTTAATCATAATAAGTGATTAATTTTAAATTAATTTTACTAATTAATTACTCTCAATCAATCACAACCTTAATTAAATATAAATTCTTTACCTTAATTAAATACTTAATTACATCATTGAACCTTCATTAGAGAACATTTAGGAATCAATTATATAATTAACAAATATATAACTTACTTTAAAACAAAACAATTTAAAAAAACATTTAATTTATCATTTGATATCTTGAAACTTGTTCAAACTTATTTAACAAATACTTATTCTTGGAAAACATAGTTAAATATTCCATTTGAAACATTTTTACTTTAAATACACCTTTAAACTTAGCTAAACATTCTTTTTGAAAACTAAATTACTTTCAAGATCTTTAAACTTTAAACTTGTTTAAACACTTTCCTTTTGAAAACAAATTATTTAATAACTTTAAAACCAATTTAAGCACTTTGTTTTGTATCTTAATATAAATTTAATTTTGGAAAACTTGTTTTAATTTACTATTAACTTGAAACTTGAAAACAAACTGAAGTTATTTACTTTAAACTTTGATTTCCCCTGTTTTTTATAAATCTGGATAGTGTTTCCATTTAAATTTAAATACCTGAACAAAGTTTACTTCAAAAATCTTAAACCTGGAACAAACCAAATGACTTGAACCCAAACCCTCAAAACCCCAAGCCAAACCACACAAAACTTCGAGCACCTCGCATGAACAACTCGAGCAACCCTCTCCCCAAAACTAGATCATACTTGACACACATATGCACGCATGCACATGCACCCACGTCCGACCGTCGACAATCAATGTTGTGACCATCCTAAGGTCGATGACCACAATCTATGATGACCTGACCACTTAGCCTCATCGAATCGCCAGCGATTCGAAATCGATCACCATGCTAATACCAACCGGAAATAATCCCAATTGACACATTCACCTGCCGCCGACGATCTCATCGACAGGAAAACCCGGCTCTTATCCCAAAACACCACCACATCACCATGCCGCTATCCCCGCCTCATGATCGAGCCCGGTGCTTCATTATAGCCGAGATCACCTCGACATTCCACTCGACAGATCCCATTCTCAAAAACCATTGATCACCGATGCCTGGCCACCACGGCCAACGATAAATACCTCCACATTTTTCCCAAGATCGACAGCCTTCACACTATCTTCGATGGCAAAATTCTGGTCAACTCCATAGAAAGATGCATCATGATTAAGAAAGACGCATCATGATTAAGAAAGAAAGAAAGGGATAGAGAAGAGGAAAGATAGAGAAAGAAGAACTAAACAACATCAGAATCTCATAGTGGAATGAATAAAATATATTACATCATATAAGATATTACATAGTATCATATACATCAGAGTTACACAACTTATACAACACAAATTAGACAGTTATAAAGATCTGCCTATCATACAACTCTAATACAATACAGACATCATCACAGAGATATAACACAACGAAAATACAGATATCTAAACGCGGAAGCCTCCTGCTGCAAATCTCCTCCAGAATTCGTCAAAGCTAACCTGAATCCCTTGGCTACTCATAAAAATTTAAGTACCCAAGAGTTTAATAAAACAAAAAATAAACTCTAGGTCAGACATGGGTCTGGTGTGAGTAAACGGGTTAAAGTTTCTTAACTCCGAAAATCATTTGAAAAGAAAGGTATCTCGAAAGACTTCTCACACATAAACATAGATAAGTTTTACCTTACGATAACCATAACATTTTATAGTAAATCCAGTGATATTATAATAGCGTCTAGGGTTTTCAAGTAAAATACCGAAATAGCAGGAATGCTTACATCTCACGTTCCAACATAGTTGGGCACAATCAAAACGTACGGCACTTATTGGAGATTGGATTCCATATAATGGCAAGGCTACTGGGGTACCACCCGTCACAGTACGGGGCCTAGATCACCGTACCAAGGATCCACCCTAAATCCCCTGCAACACAATGCCAGAACCATCCCTTACTGGATAGTCTCGAACAACACAGCCCTACAGTTGGCGCGACCAACCACACACAAAGCCGAAATAAAAGGGACCTCTAAACAGGGGAAAATCTCGTCTTACTTGGGAGCGACCCACTTAGCCTTGCTGCACCTCCCCTGTTTTGGCCATTCCCGATTGATGTGGCTTGAGGCTACAATTACCTTTTAGAACACATATCTTGGAATGCTCATCGTCATCCATTGACGATGTTCTGAAAGCATTCAATCCATACAAGTTCGTTCTGGGTTCGAACAAAACCAAAGGCACTATTTCATTACACTCATTTTGGAATCACCCTTAGAGTTAACAACAGCAGCCCTTGCACTCTGAATCTCCGTCTCGAACCTGAAGGTACTATCTCCGTTAAACTCATCTTGGAATCACCCTCAGAGTTTTAATGACGAATAGTTCTTACACTTCGAGTATTCATCTTGATCTTTATTTGAATTCACGACCTAACGTTTAATTTGGATTGATGTGGTTTTTGGATATCCAAATTTGGAAATCTGATCCCGGTCTCACCGAAATTCAAAACGCCGTTTTAATGTCTAAGTGGTTTACGGGTTAAACAATTCAATTTGTTATCTATATTCACACAGATAGATAATTCACCTTATCACAATATATAGATAATCCATAATATCACAATTCAACCAAAGTATCTCATATCACAAAGCAACCCATATCACATATCAGAGATATCACATAATCTAAGGCATTCGATCTCATCCATAAGCAAGATTAATCAACCACACCATTCCTAATTAATTTAATTAACCACCAATGAATTAAATTAATTACTTAATTACTTTTTGATCCTGCTTATCTAAATTAATTAATTATAACCCAATTAATTAATCATCCTTTAATTATCCATCTTAATTAATCATCCTTGATTAATTATTCTTTAATTACATTAAGTAATTAGCCTTTAATTAATTGTGCAAATTAATTATCCTTAATCATTTGTAGTAATTATCCTTTAATTACTCTCATTAATTACATTAATTAATGAATTAATTAGTTAACTATAATTAATTACATTTATTCTTAATTAATTACATTAATTGATTATACTTTAATTAAACACTTTCCTTTAATTAACCTTAATTAATTACAAACGGAAATTAACCACCCTGTATTTACTTACCTTAATTAATTAATTCCTTAATTAATTATATTAATTAATCCTTAATTAATTACACAAAGTAATTAATCCTTAATTACCTTCTCTAAGTAATTATTCTTCAATTACTTTTCTCTAAGTAATTCCCCATTAATTAATTACACTTAGTAATTACCCATTAATTACTTACACTGAGTAATTTTACTTCATTAATTACATTAAGTAATTTTACTTAATTAATCATCTAGTGATTATCTTTAATTTGTTAAACTAATTAATTAACTTAAATTAATCACATAAATTTTATTAATTACAATTGAGTAATTCATCCCTTTAATTACTTCCATTAATTAATTACTCCTTAATTAATTAACTTTAATTACTTAGATTAATTAACCCTTAATTAATCAAGTAATTGACTATCCTAAATAAATTAAACCAATTAATTTTCATTAATTAATTAATTATCATTAATTAATTAATTATCACTAGTTAATGATTCTTTTCTTAGTTACATTCATTAACTGTTCACTAATTACTTCATTTAGTAATTATCATTAATCACAATAAGTGATTTTAAATTTATTTTACTAATTAATTACTATTAATCAATCACAACCTTAATTAAAGATAAATTCTTTACCTAATTAAATACTTAATTGCATCATTGAACCTTCATTAGAGAACATTTAGGAATCAATTATATAATTACCAAATATATAATTTACTTAAAATAAAACAATTTAAAAAAACATTTAATTTATCATTTAAAATATTGAAACTTGTTCAAATTATTTAACAAATACCTATTCTTTGAAAACTTAGTTAAATATTCCATTTGAAACATTTTTACTTTAAATACACCTTTAAAATTAGCTAAACGTTCTTTTTGAAAACTAAATTACTTTCAAATTCTTCAAACTTTAAACTTGTTTAAACATTTTCCGTTTGTAAACAATTATTTAAAAAACTTTAAAACCTATTTAAACACTTTGTTTTATATCTTAATATAAATTTAATTTCGAAAAACTTGTTTTAATTTACTATTAACTTGAAACTTGAAAAAAAACTTCAGTTCTTTACTTTAAACTTTGATTTCCCTTTTTTTTTATAATCCGGATACTGTTTCCATTTAAATTTAAATAACTAAACAAAATTTACTTCAAAAATCTTAAATCTGGAACAAACCAAATGACCCGAACCCAAATCCTCAAAACCCTAAGCCAAACCTCACAAAACTTCGAGCATCTCGCATGAACAACTCGAGCAACCCTCTCCCTAAAACTAGATCATCACTAACACACATATGCATGCGTGCACATATACTAACGTTTCGACCGCCGATGATCAATGTGTGACCATCCTCAGGTCGACGACCACAATCTCAGATGACCTGACCACTCAGCCTCATCGAATCGCCAGCGATTCGAAATCGATCACCACGCTGATACAACCAGGAAATAATCCTGATTGACACATTCACCTACCGCCGACGATCTCGTCGATAGGAAACCCCGGCTCTTCTCCCAGAGCACCACCACATCACCATACTGCTATCCCCGCCTCATGATCGAGCCCGATGCGTCGAGGTCACCTCGACATTCCAATCGACAGAACCCATTCACAAAACCCTAGATCACCGATGCCTAGCCACCACGGTCGACAATAAATACCTCCATATTTTTTGCTTGATCGACAACCTTCATAATATCTTCGATGGCAAACGCGACGACGATAATCACGTCGATCGTCTGAATTTGACGATAAACCAAATTCTGGTCAACTCGATTTATCCCCTTGAGTACAGTCTTAAAAATAAAGATTATTATATCAAAATTCATAACCTTAAACCACAAATCAATCTATATAATCCAAACATGAAATTATAATTATTTATTTTTTACCCATTCTAGCTTATCACTGTATTTTCCTAATTTTGGTTTAATTACTACATTAAAATTCTTGACACTATTTTTAAAATTAATATTTTGTTGTTATAACCATAACTCATTCAGGGATCTAAGCTCAATTTTGATTGTATGAGGAGATTTAGATTTTTGAAATTAGTTCAAGGCCGAGGAAGTAGAAGAGATAGTTTGTATATACATATATACAGATATATTCACATTTAATCAGAGTAGTTCAAAGCATATATATACCCAGATCAATCATGCAAGCCATCATACAACAATTGCCTTTCAAATTTATCACATACATTAACATAATCATAGATTAAAAGTTGTTTTTAAAGAGAAGGTTTACTCACAAAATTATTAAAATAGAGAGACAAGTTCTTGTTTCCAGGAACTGATGCATTTCAATTTGATCTGACGCTTGCAAATAAAACTTGAATTTGAGTTGAAATCTTGGTTGTTGTTGTTGAATTTGAAATGCTTAGCTTGTTTTGATTTCAGTTTTCTTTTTGAATTTGATTTCTAGATTTTAGTTTTAGGAAGAAGAGGAGAAAAATGTTTTGAACTGAATAATAAAAACAACCCAATTTCTCTAAAACATCTATATTATACTTAAAATTCAATTTCAAGAAAACAAGCCACTTGTATTTTGCATGTATTTATCTTCTCACAAGTGTCCATATATGCTTAACTATTTTACAAATGTTTAAATGTTTTTATATTTACCTTACAAGTGTTCAAAACCCATTATTAATTTATATTCTAATGTTTTATAATAATAAGTTAATGTCTTTATTAATTTATATATTTTTATATATTCAAATTACATTTATGCAAGCTAAAATTAATAAGAAAGAATTATTTAAAACCAAAGAAATAAATCTTTAATTAAATCTTACATAAATTTAAGCAAAAATATAATTTTAAACCAATAAACATTTTATAAATATTATCTTTTTTGTGAAAAAAATATAAAGTTTAACTTTTAAATAGTTTTTGCAAGGTTTTACATTAAATTAAATCATAACTTTTAAATTATAAAATATACTAAAATTTGAAAACATGTTTTTATTTGTTAAATTCAAACCAAATATTTTTTATTACAATATATTCAAATATATATATATATATAATAAATAGAGAACATATTTTAATATTAACTTTGAAAATCATTATATTGAATTTGAAACATAACTTCAAATCACAATATATACATACATATATATACATTATAAATCGAGAACATTTTAATATTAGCCTTGAAAATTATTATGTTGAATTTTAAAACAAATTTCAAATTACAATCAGAAAACATATCTTTACTAAAAGTAAAACCAAAGACTTTCTATTTACAATATATATACCAATATATATACATTATAAATAGAAAACAAATGTTATTTATCTTTGAAAAAGATTAATTTTACCAATTAAATATTATTAGATTTTAAAAAGAATAAAATTTTCCAAATTAAATATCTATAAAAGAAAATAATTAAACAATATTACCAAATCTAAATAATTAGAAAAATATTATTAAATCAAAATTGCCAATTTAAATAATTTTTAAATGAAGATTATCAAATTGTTATTGCCCAAAATTCAGGGACATCACATAAAAGTTTGAATCAAGAATGAAAGTTTTATGTAAAGTTTTCATTGAAATTTTTGAAAGATTACTAAATTCATAAGAAGTATGTGGATTATTTCGTCGCACGATTTAATATATGATTCGAGTGCAGAACGTTGATACTTTTAACATTTATCCATAAATGGATTTATCACTCAATTCTTGATGATGAACATTAATGAGGGTTTTCGATTAGAAACTTGAGTTTTCTATCATAGTTGAGAGCTATGCAAAGGAAACTGAAGTTCTGATCAGAAAGCCTAGTCAGAGTCGGCACTAAAGGATCAGGAGTCAATGCTTGTTCAGAAGTTAAGTTGTGAATTCGTATAGAAGATCGAATCAGATATTGCATACGGATGATCTATGTATGTCGTACTGGTGTAAGTTTAAAAATAAATAATTTGGGCAAACCTTTGGGTTTTTGTTTGGGTGATTTTAGGGACAAATTCTTTTAAGGGCGGAAGCCTATAACGACCCGCAAATTTATCACTTCGATGAATTTTATTTATTTTAAAAAATTACTCAAAGATAGGTCGATAATATAAATAATATTGTTTTGAGTGGTAATAAATAATAACAAATCCTATTTTGAATATATGTTTATAAAAATATTTTCCTCGAAATTTAAATCGATAAAATGGCCGAAAACTGTTTTATCGATAGACAGCTCTATAACCAAAAAAACGTCATGCATGGAGTTGGATACATACACTTACTTTTATAATTTGACAAGAATATGAAATAAAGTTAATTATTTTATTTTTTGAAATTAAATGTATTTATGTCATCATCGAAATGACATCGTATTTAAATGTAGAATTATGAATTTAAATTAAGATCTAATGATTTAAGAATCATTTTAATTATTCAAATAATTATTTTAATTTTTTTCAAATAATTATTTTATTATTAAGATAATAATTTTAAATGATAATAATTCATTTTGAATAGTTATAAAGCGATAATAAATCATTTATAATGGTTTTATAAAGATTGACAAATTTTGTCGCAGATTGACAAATCGACGTCGTATTTTTACTACTGGATTGTAATATTATTATATATGGTTTGATAAGTCAAATACACTTTTTTAATTATTTAAGGAGGATAAAAAATCAATTTTCAAGTTTTTTTACATAAATAAATAGTTTAATTAAAAACTAAAAATGAGATCGACGATCGTTTTTCGGATTTTCAACCGTTCATCGAAAAGAAAGTTTTTCGAATCGTAGCAATGTTGTTATCATGACATTAACACATATTAATACACATTCCGAAAACCTAAACATTTAGCACAAAAGACAAAGAGAGTTTACTTTTGAAAACTTATAAATTAAGTAAAATATTTTGATTTGATTTCTACTTTTTAATAAAAATACTTAAGTGTTAAGTAATAAAAAGCAAACTTACCATCACCTTTCACCTACTTACGCATATTTTCCATCTTATTATTCTAGTACTTATGAGTCTAATCTTGCACTGGAAAGGAGGGGCTAATGTGTGGTCAGAAATGAATTTGAAGATAAGGATAATAAGGACATTTTGCTATAAACTTCATGTATAAATACCACCTCGATTTGAACTTTCATTCACACTTTCTCTTCACTTTTTTCTAAGCTTCTTCATCTTCTTCCTCTCCTCTCTAATGTCTTTCAAGCCATAGGAAAAACAATTATAAAGAAAGAATGTCAAAATATATACGAAATATACAAAATGAAATCAATATCCATTCACTTCGAAACCAAACTCACTATTTTTCATATTTTACCTATTCTTTTCACGGCCATAACTTTCTCAAAAACCGATCCAAGTATGGAAATTATTTTTCTCAAAACATGTAGAATTTCAATGGCTACAACTTTCTAGCTTAACACTTCTTCTAATTCTAAGCCTAGCTATACTGTAAACTTCATTTTTTCAAGTGCATTCTCGAGCCTAGTTTTTGGGGAAAAAATACCTCTTTTTTGTTCAAGCATAACTCCCTCAAACCTGATCCAAATGAAGTAATTTTCCTTTTCAAACCATGAGAATTCTAGTGGATGAAACTTTTTTTTGATCATTTCTTCCATTTTTGATCTTAGCTATGTCAAAATTCCAATTCTTTATGTTGCATTTTTGGGCTTCATTTTTAGGGAATCCGAGAATACCTCTTCTTTGTTCAATCATATCTCTCTCAAAACGACTCAAAAACAAGTGATTCTTCTTTTAAATTCAAGAGAAAAGATTTTCCTACAACTTTTTTATTGACCACATTTCCAAATTTAGAGAGTAGAATGTCCAAAAACCAGAGAGAAGATGGTCTATTTTTCGAATCAAGTTTTAAGAATTCAAGGACAAAACTCCCCCCCTTCTTCTCTATACTTTCGGCCAACCTCCATCTCAAGCCTGGCTTGAGAACTTGGGAAGAAGAAGGAGTTTTTTGGAAATGTCTAAATGGAGTATGAAAAAGTTAATGAAGCGTAGACTAGTTTGAATGTTGGTAGGAAGTGAAACGGTTTGTATATGGTGAGAGCTCTAACTTTAGACCATTATAAGTAGTTATAAATGTTTAACATAATTATTTGGGTGCTAATGATGTTTGGATGTTTGGTTGATGACCGTTTGAAAAAGTAATTAGCAACATAAACTATAAGTGAGAAACACTTACTTATATTATACTCTTGGATGATGGTATGATGTTTGCAATGGATGTTTAGTATGCTTTGATCATCAAGTTGGTTGTTTATGAATGTTGAATATATATATAAATATATATATATATGCACGTCACGGAAATACACGACGATAAGCACAAAGGAAATCACATTCTTATATTTAATGAATTGGAGTATATGGAATGTTAAACCTTTTTTAAATGGTTTAAAAATGAGTTTGAAATATATTATTAACACTATAAAGTGCTTTGGTGAAGTTTAAATGATAATTGAAAATTTAGTCAAAAATAGGCGTGTCGCATAACGACAATTCTCGATTTCGCAACATAAACGTCAAAGAGTATGAAGAGTGGAATTAAGCTCGGAATTCTTTGAGGTAAGAATTTTCCAAACTATTGTATCCATTCTTTTCAAACAAAGGAAGAAAATTGATATTTCGATAAATAGATTTTGAAATATTTGTAAAACAAATTTTCGGAAAAATCGCGGTTTTGCAGTTCGGAATCCATAAAAAGATCCCTTTGAAAATGATATTTTAATTATTTTTTAAAATATTAAATAAATTCTAAAATCCTTTCAAAATGTTTTTAAAGTGATTTTAGATTTTTAAAAAAAATAATTTTCAATGATAAGGAGACGTGTTGATCAATATAGCTTAAAAAGCACTTTTTGGATCACTTTCCGTAGCACTTTTCTATAATCTTTGAAAAATAGCCTTAAAATAACAATTCTTTTACAAATCTTTTTTAACTGTTTTTATGTGAACAATTAAGTATTTTAATGATGATTTGTAAGTTTTTACTTTATTTAAAAAAAAATTAAATAAACGATTTAAAGAAAAGCTATTACAATTTAAGGGTTTAATCCTAGCTACAAAATCCGCGAGTAAACCAGATTTTTCTATTCGCGAGATCCGGATATGAGGTGGTTAAACTAAGAAGATGTTCAGGAGCAACCGACGCCATAGCTCATCTGGGCTCTTCCCTCGGCGAGGGATGGATAAGGTCGAAATGTCGCTAAGGAGTTAGATATGAAAAAATTTAAAGTTTCCAAATTTAAATTAAATATAACTTTGATTCTATAGAGATGATCGTCTTATATTTTTTGTTAAAGCCAAAGTGGAAACTTGTACTATTCATAGAATTTAAAAGGTTCTACCCATAGTATTTGGAATACAGAAATTGCTGTTGAATAAAATTAGATGATTTCTATATATTTTTGCTCATTTAATATTTACTGATTTTGGATTAACATCATGGATAGCACTTATTTGATTGAATAAATTTTTTGAATTTTGAATTAGGAAATCTTTGTTAAGATCTAAACGAAATAATTTTGGGGATGTATTCCTAAGTGAAAATGCAATGATTTAGAATTATTCCAAGATTTAAAAAAAGGGCTTAAGTAATGAAATAATTTGAAAAAGAGGTTTAAATGATTCCATATACACCGGAAAAGAAGTGTTTTAAAGTTATATATCTCTAAAAGATATTTTTGATAAAAGAAATGAAATAATTAAATATTATTCACCTATTTACTTGACTTTTTTTATCGATGATTGATAGGATGGAACCGATGTTGGATCTAGGTAATTCCTATCCAAAAACCACTGCGAACCAATCTACATTTTGAAGTAAAACATGATGAAGATAAGAGTAAGGAAGATGAAGATATTCATGATGTAGGGCTACATGCCACTAGTCCCTCGAGGTGAAATTCACCATATCATATATTTATGGTGGCAAATAGTGCTCCATTATGAAAATCTTCAAATTGTAAGGACTAATTGCTACTAATCCTTAGGGTGATTCCCAAAGCAAGATGTTGTGGGAGGCGTGTCTTTTGTTTCGTTCAGGTTAAGAATGAACTTGTATGGACGATTGTCCGACGTTGCATTATAAAATCACATTAATTGATCTCTATAAAAGTACCATCTTCTTGGTGACGGAGAAGGCAACTTCTCTTAGCTTAACAACCCTTCCTGGGACAAACGAGCTCAGGAGTTATACGCTTATAGAAATTAGTTGTGATTTGGGAATGGCAAGGTGGAATTCAAATGAGGAAAGATGATGCGCTTTGTGAAAGGTAAACATGATGTAACATCCCCTATCTAGAGGCCCAAAACTAAGTGCTACATATGCTGCAGTCATCTATAGTATTAGCTTCCAATGACTGGCCCAAAACTAAGCGCTACATATGCTGCAGTCATCTATAGTATTAGCTTTCGATGACTAAATATAGCTATGTTAATGTTATCAATAATATCATATGCACTTGAAAGTGAGACCATGCTGCTTAGCGAAACAGGTTTCCCCTCACTAACATCCTTCTTAAAACATCTTGAAAGTGAGACCATGTTATACAACTTCTTTACTCAAACTTTAGTTGATGAAAATACTTAACTGTTTGAAAGAACCTCTTTCTATAATTTAGAAACCATCTATTTCAAATTCAAATATCAAACCTTTCGAAAACAATAACATTTTGGACTTCCTTCTTTAAAATTTCTTTAAAACATTGCCATAGAAAATCTTGGAAAACCTTCCATCTCAAACCTTTCGAAACCATTCACTTAAACCTTCCGAAGTCATTCAATCGGAACCTTCTGAAGTCATTCATTTAAACCTTTCGCAATTACTCATCTAAACCTTTCGAAATCATTGAACTTAAACCTTTTGTGATTGACCGTCAAACCTTTCGAAATCATTTAGCACAAACCTTTCGAAACCATTGAACCAATCCTTTCAAAATCAATCATCAAACCTTTTGAAATCATTCAACTAAAACCTTTCAAAATTATTCACTTAAACCTTTCAAAGGCCTACTGGTTTCAATTTAGAACAATTGGAAAACCTTCTTTTGAAACCATTCGAAGTCATTAGAAGCAACCTTCAGACTAAGTCGAAAGCTCTGCTTCGAAAGCTTTGAAAATATCATTTTAAAACAACTCTTTTGAAAGCTTTTGGTTATACTTCAATTTATAAAACATGGGTAAGTCACCTAAGTCGAAAGCTTTCTTTCGAAAGCATTGGGAGAAGCGGCTGGTTTTTAAACAAGCATACATTTCGTCTTTGCCGAAAGGTTCAAAACAAAACAAAGCAAAGCGGCAGCAATCTTTTGACTATGTCGAAAGGTTTTAAATAAAAACCTTTGTTTAAACATTTGACCTAGTCGAAAGCTCTAATTCGAAAGCAAAGCAAGCGAAAGCTTTTGATTTTTAAAAAAAAAATACGCTAACCTCTTTGGCCATTAACCTTTCAACTAAGAACCTTTTTACCTTGTCTAATTCATTGCATATCAAAATACTTGATACCACATGCATTGGTTTGACCTTGTTAAAAGCTTTGAACCTCTCAACTTGGTCGGAAGGTCTGGGCCGAAGGGTTACTGCTATAAAAAACTGAAACATGCTAAAAGTATGATTTCCTTGTTTTTAACATAAAGTGGATATCTTTTCATAACCTACCATGTTAGTCAAATTCTCATTGGTTAACAAATATTTTTTCAGAAAAATGCTGCCACTAAATTCATAATTAAATAATAATTTTATTTTATAAAATACCCCTTCTTCTTGACTAAATATATAAAACATTTAAGTCTCATATCTTAAATAATTTTACATATTCATCATAGCACTTAGGAAAAATCCCAGAAAATCTATTTTAATATGTTTCCTGACATATAAAAATTTCAACCCCAAATAATTATTATTTTAGCTGAAAATAATTTATAACCCAATAAACTATTTCCTTCACTAGAAAATTAATATAAAATCCACCGTAATTCAAAAAATTATGAAAAATGAAACCCATCTGTAAAATATCATTTCTAACCTATATTTAAATTTTCAGGGCATTTGGATGTCACTAAATAGGGTTTTCATGTCAAATATATCACAAAATTTTAACCTGAGCATATATAATTCATCAACAATCATATATACAACTTTAATCATCAAAACATTGCATATAGTTGCAAAACTATTTTGAATCTAATCATAAAACAAAAAACTAAAATAATTTAGGATGTAGTAATTATTGACCTTAGCTTTGAGATATAAGATGTGAGATCAAATGTTGATTAAGGTGATTATGTTCCTTCTCTTGATTCCTAAATTAATCTTCCTCTTGAGAATGGTAACGGTGGCCGACCTTAGTGTTTTTAGTTTGAGAAAAATGAAATGAACGTGATTTTCTATCTCTTAAGGGTTTAGGGTATAAACTCCACCTATTTTCCATATTTCCCTTTTATTCCCTAACACCTTTGTTTAGGTTATTTCATTTTAGTTTGCACATTAACATAGCACGGCTTCCCTTAGCTAATCAATTATCAACTTATTAATCTCCACATTATTTATTTGATTTATCCAATTAATTATTCTAAATAATGTTATCAAAATATGGAGTGTTACAGACTCCCCAGCTTAAAGAATTTCGTCCCCGAAATTGTGATAAGGTACTCAATAAAACAATCGAAGGTAAACGTACCATCAAACAAGTCCAAGTAAGAGTCTCTAATCCTGCTCTCCACTTCCCAAGTACAGTGTCCAACATCATCACTCCACTGAACGTTTACTAAACTCACAGTCTTGTTCCTCAATTTCTTGTCATCTATAGCCACAATCTGAATTGGCTTTCTTACTACAGTCAAATCCAATTCTACCACTAAATCTCCTAACATTGTAGGTGCTACGGTAGTCTCTGGGTCTCTAACACATTTCCCAAGATGAGAAATGTGGAAAACATCATGGACTCCAATCAAACTACTCAATAACTCTATTCTATAAGCGAGTTTCCCTATTATCTCGACAATGCGAAATGGTCCAACAAACCTAGGTGCTAACTTTCCCGATTTTCCAAAACTAATCATACCCTTTATCAGTGAAACCTTAATAAACACATACTTTTCGACAAAAAATTCCAAGTCTTTCCTTCTTCTATCAACAGAACTTTTCTTCCTAAATTGAGCTTCCTTCATCCTAACTCGGATCAACTCAATCTTCTCCGTAGCTTGCTTCACCAAATCCGGACCAAGAACCAATCTATCCTCGGTCTCTAACCAACATATGAGAGACTTGCATGATCTTCCATAGAAAGCTTCAAACTGTGTCATCCCAATACTAGTTTTATAACTTATTGTTATACAAGAACTCGACTAGTTGAAGATGGTCCTCCCATGAACCCCCAAAATCTAATACACAAGCTCTTAACAAATCCTCCAAGATTTTGTAAACTCTTTCTGTTTGCCCATCAATCTGTGGATGGTAAGTGGTCCACATTGAGCCTGGTTCCTAATGATTCCTGTAGACTTTTCCAGCACTCACTAGTAAACAAAGAATCTCTATCATTGAAAATACTACTAGGAATCCCATGTTGTCTAACTACATTCTTCACAAACAACCTCGCCAAAATAAATGTCATCCAAGATGGCCTTACTGCGATGAAGTGGGCACTCCGAGTTAGTCTATCTATTATGACCCATATGCTTTCATTCCCTCTATTAGATCTTGGCAACCCATCAATAAAGTCCAAAGAGATAGAATCTCATTTCCATAACGGAACTTCCAATGATTGGAGCAATCCGCTCGGTTTCTGGTGTTTAGCCTTTGCCCGTTGGCAATTCAAGCACTGCTTAACACAAACCAGTGTCCCATTTTATACCTTCCCAGAAGAAAATTCTCTTCTTATCCTGATACATCTTTGTTCCTCCTAGATGGATGGTGAACTTTTAACGATGGCATTCATCCAAAACTTCCCTCCTCATGTTTTCTACATTCAGAACACCCAACCTTCCTCTCTTTCTCAACCATCCATTTTGGTCAAGACTGAAATCTTTAGATCATCGCTCTTCATTCCTTCCCTTAACCTTTTGATCCATTCATCCAAAATTAGATCCTCCTCTTACTTAAAAGCTATCTTCTCAATCATTACAGGCCTAATTTCTAAACAAGACAATACAACACTTCTGATACTTGAACCTTCTCCTGGATCTAAACTTTACACTACAAGCTGATGATGCTTCCAAATCTTTCCACTCGGTAATCATGGCCAATACTACATTCTGATGTTTCTGGCTGAGTGCATCCGCTGCCTTGTTTCCTTTTCTGGGTGTGTACTCAATTCCAAAATAATAAGCAGCAATAAAATTCAACCACCTCTGCTGCCTCATGTTCAGCTCCTTAAGAGAGAACAAGTATTTCAACGACTTATGATTAGTATAAAGCTCAAACCGCTCTCCCAAAAGATAATGCCTCCATATCTTCAAAGCAAATATGATGGTAGTTAACTCCAAGTGATGTGTTGGATACCTAACTTCATGTGGTCTGAGCTGTCTAGTAGCTAAGCAATCTCTTTACCTGTTTGCATCAACATATCTCCCAATATGGTTCCATATGTATCAATATAAACTACCAAATCTTGATTCCCCTCAAGAACTACTAACACTGGTGCATGGGTCAATAAGCGTTTCAAGGTCTGGAATGCTTCCTCACACTTATTAGTCCATATGAACTTCATTTCTTTTTGCGTAAGCTTGGTCATCGGTGCAGCTATCCACGAGAAATTTCTTTTTAAACCTTTGATAATATCTAGACAATCCAAGAAAGCTTTTAATCACGGTCACCATCTCGGGTCTCATCCAACTATTCTCCGCCTCAATCTTAGTTGGATCGACATATAACCATTTCTCGAAAATGACATGACCATGGAACTTCACTTCCTTCTTCCAAAAATGACACTTCAAAAAACTAGCCTTCGGTTGATGCTCCCTCAACGTTTTGAGCAAACTCTACGATGAACTTTATGCTCCTTCTCATCCTTAGAGTATACCAAAATTCCATCTATGAAGACCAACACAAATGCATCCAATTATCCTCGGAAAATCCTATTCATCAGATCCACAAAGAATGCTGACGCATTAGTTAGTCCAAACGGCATAACTAACCATTCGTACGATCCATATCTGGTCCTGAATGCCATCAAAGGAATGTTATCCTCTACCACTCTAAGCTGATGAAATCCCATCACCAAATCCACCTAAGAGAATACCTTGGCTCCACTTAACTAATCGAGTAAATCGTCAATTATCGGCAACGAATATCAGTTCTTTATCGCCTTCTCATTCAACTTACAATAATCGATACACAGCCTTAATGATCCGTCCGACAACTTAGCAAATACAACCATGGCTCCCCATGGCGAACTACATGGTCGAATAAAACACTTGCCTTCCAAATCTACCAACTTCTCCTTCAACTCTCTCATCTCGGTGGGAGTCATTCTACTTGGCGGTCCACTCATCAGTTCTGCTCCAAGCATTAAATCAATCTGAAACTCAATAGTCCATTTCGATGGCAACCCAGTTACTAGTTCAAACACATATGCAAACTCTCTAACTACGAAGACTCGATGCAACTCATCCTCCAACTCCATAATACCCAATAAAGCATACATTTCACAACTAGGGTTCTCTACGGTATAAACTATCCGATAACTATGATCCGGGTGACTAAGTGATATTTTTCTATCATGGAAAAATATCATAGCATCATATTTACTTAACCAATCTATACCAAGGATGATCCCAAATCCCCCAACAACACTCAAAAGTATGGCCTAGCAAATCAAACTCTAAATGGTCACATCTCATCCCAAGCGTTGCATAGCCTCCTATTGGATTTGCAACCCTTAAGGAAGTAACTAAGTATGAGGGCTCAAGGTTAAGCTTATCTACCTAACATCGAGAAATAAAAGAATGAGATGCTTCAGTATCAAATATGTGAGAAATGCAGATTACAAATCTTAAGGCTAGGATTAACACTAGAGGGGGGGGGTGAATAGTGCTAATAAAGAATTACTAAATCTTTTTCGATTTATATTAATTTAGACACTGATGTATGCAATATACAGACACAGATATGATCATAGAAACAAACATAGATGTAGAAATAAAATAAAAGCAATAAAGGAAAGAACACACCGGATTTTATACTGGTTCGGAGTTACCCTACATCCAATCCCGCAACACAAGTATGGATTTCCTTTCAAAAGAAATTGTACAATTACACCCTCGGTTTCAAGGCTATGAGGTACACCATTCAGAATTTCGATCCTCTAGGTAGAGATACTTGATTTTCGAGTCACAAGTTTACCCAATTGATTTATCAAGGCTACAATCACACCTTTTCTTTCTTGATTGATTTTCAAGGCTACAATCACACCTTTTCTCGCTTAATAGATTACAAAGAAGTCTATAACTCTGAATAGCACTGAGAATCTTTTAGAGAGAGTGATAAAGAATCAAACTAGAAGTAATCGAGTTCGATTCAATATTGATTTCAGCAGAGTAATGATAAGAATATGTATTAAGGAAAGTGGAAGAAGAAGAGGAATGAAAAACCAAAAAATCTGATATAAAATTCGTTGAAACTAACCCTATTTACAGAAGAACAACAACCATGTCCATTCGTGAAGAGTTAGAGCAAATAGACACTTCTTTTGTAATTTAAATTTTGAACTCAACTGACACCGTGTCGACATGGGGTACATAGGCATGTCGACATCCCAAAGCATTTTTTGATGTTTTGATTTTCTTTGAAAATAACCTTTATCTTATATTAAAACTAATTTAAACTTTATAAATATACTTGAATATAGTTAAAATTAATAAGTATATATAGAGAATAATATATATAGAATTTAACTCTAATTTTATATTTTAAATCTAAGTATAAATATTTAAAAGTTAAATATATTATATTAAAAGATAGTTTAAAATCAGGAGTAATTTGACGTTGAAATTAAAGATAATTTTGAGGCTAAAATTATTTAAAATCAGGATAGAGGGTTTTGATTCTTTTAAAAGGAAAGTTTTGAAAACATTTTGAAAACAGGATATAATTGTAAAAAATCATTTTGAATAAAAAGTTAGCAGATACAAAACAATGTTCCACTAGATTTTTCGTAGGTTCCATCCTACTTAGGGTTCCATCCCTTTAACAGCCTCGAAGTGGATTCCATTCCACGAATAAATTGGATTTTACGATCCAGTGCTTTTCTATGAGTTTTAACAAAATTCCTAATAAAAAATACTTAACCTTGAAATCTTGAACTCTTGATAATCTTGATACTCATGAGTCTTCTATCTTGATACCTTGAATCTCTATATTGTACAGTCTTCATTCTTTGTACCTGCATGGTTAAATCCTGCATATAAATATACATCTAAACTTATAATGTTAGTATTTATATTTTATAATCTATTCTAAGGTTGTTGTCATCAAAACCATCATCTCACGGACTAACAATCTCCCCCTTTTTGATGATGACAACCTTTGTTTATAAAATTTTACTTCTATCCTAATAACTCCCCCTAAAACTAATAACTCCCCCTTAATCTATGCCTAACTACACTATTTTATATTTCTCCCCCTTTGTCATCAACAAAAAAACTCACTCTCCCTTATTCTTCAGTACCTGCATTGATAAACTATACAACGGAATATATAGATTAAGAAATGATTATACTTATGAAATGATAACTAATCAAAGTCTATATACATTTCAATGTATATATATATGTTTTATACAACAAATTACAAACCAATATCATGAAATCAATCCACATAGAGTATCAATCCAAACCAAATCAATTCAAACAAATCAAACAAAGCAAACAAATAAAAATCAAACGTTACGTGGAATTTCCACCCATCCTTCTTCTCTAAAGATTGGGTCTGTCCTAATAGCATCCTAATTATCATTGTCATTGGTGAGAGAGACAGGAAGATGTGCTTTGTTATCATCCTTGTGCAGAGAGGAGATCATCCATCGTATCGCATCGAAGTGCCTTTCTTGTTCCTTGATCATCTGCATTTGACTCAATTCTAAGTGACGCTAGTTTCGTAGAATAAACGAGAGAATATTCTTGAACGAATTAAGAGTTTCTTCAAGATTTTTGGATAGATTGTGAATAGGATTAGCCTTAGTTGAACTTATGAAAGAAATAAAGGATGTAGATGATAAGAAATGAATTTCAGTGAAGAATTGTGGAAGAAATAGGTATTTATAGGTGTAGAAATTCATTTGAAATGGATAGACATTTGGTAGTTATTCAAATTTCAAATTCAAAATCAATTGTCATTTCTAACCAGTACATGTCGACATGGTCATATAGGGGATGTCGATATGGGTCAGTGAAAAATTATGACTAATTTGATTTTGTGAATAATTGTGTATATATATTTATATACTATACTAACATTTATTCTGGAGATAAGATAAGATAGATAACAGAAAGGAAATTTCATTTCATTGCATACTACAATAATACAATGATTAAGAACACAACAAACTACATGAACATTTGAAATAAAGCAAACTAAAACAAATACAACAAGATATGAAAAGATAAGACTAGTTAGAGGATGATGAAGATGTAGATAGTCCATGTTTCTTGTTGACATTGGAAACGAACTTGCTCATCTTGGATGAAATTTTGTCCAATTTCTTACTAATGGATCTTTTAAGAATCCGTTGATTCTCAACAATCGTCTTTTGGTTTTTGAGAGGAGTTTTGGTGGATGGATTAGGAGGATAGTCAATGATTTCCAAAGAGGTTTCACCTTCTTCTTCTTCAATTTCCATTTCATCCCCTTCTTCTGCTTCCTCTTCCATTTCTTCCATTTCCTCATGAGCCAAATGCTCTTCGTTTTCGGCAAGGGTCTCATAAGGTTGAAAAACAAAAGGAATTTTCATAAGCGAAATGTTGGAATTGTTGAAAAATTTTCTAGAAACAAATTCTTCGCCTTTGAAATCCACTCCAAAATAGTTAAAAATCCAAGTGAGATAAATTCCATGGTATAAGGTATTCTCACCCATTTCAAGACTTTTAGGACGAAGTTCATCCAAAATAACTTGCGCCCAATTTATGTCATAATTTCAGAAAATAGCAAAAAGAGCTTTGCAAACTTTTAAAGTAGGATTGTTAAAATTCCCCGATCTTGGGGTCAGAGTATGTTGCAAAAGAAGATTGACAATTCTTGCCTTTGGTCGAAAATTTCGATTTTTGAATTCAAAATCATCAATCCCTTCGAAAATGTGATGAAATGTCTCGCGATCATTTTCATCAATTTTAAAATTAGGAAGATCCATTTCCTTACACTTGCAATTGAGAATGGTACCCAAAAGATCACAATTCAAAACAATTCTAGTGCCTTTGACACTACTCCAAATTTCATCCTCATTTCCATGATAAAATCCACGGTTTAAATTAGCATAGAAAATTTTGACAAGATTTGGATAGCAAACAAAATCATTTTGAGAAGCATCAATAAGACTATGAACTCCATTGTTTTGCAAAGAGAGAATCAAGTTCATAAGAAGAAAAATCTTGAAACATGGCAAATTTTCCGAGATGGACTTTGGCATAGTTAGCATAATTGATGTATGCTTTTATTGCCTCCGGATCATTGAATAATTGCTCTTTGATTTTTCTGGAAATTCTCATGGTGGAGGGGTTGCTTGAAGAAGCCATTAAAGTTGAGAATGGAGAGTTTGAAGTTATGAAGAGAGAGTTTGAATTTGAAAATGAGAGTGAAAAGATGTGATAAAAGATAGTGAATAAATAGATTCTCAAAGGACATATTCTCTGGTCAAAAAGTATCTTTTCAGAGAATTGAATGAAGTGAAAAGGTGGAGGGAAATTCAAACATTTGAATTCAAATTTTGAAATTCAAATTCAGGTACCCATGTCGACATCGTGGTAGGGACCATGTCGACATGTGCCTTTGAATTTTCATGAATTGATTTTTCCTAAGTTCTCTAATATATATAATAATTATTATTATTATTAATGCCTATATATATCTGAAATATTATTAAACTTCAAGTATATTTCAGAAAATATTATTATACTATTAAAAAATAATAATAAAATAATAATAAAAAATAGAAATTAAATTTTAAAATTCAAACAACGTACCAATTCAAAACCAATCAATCAAACAATCAAGCAACTAATTCTAAGCAAGAAATTTCAACCAATTGTATTGTAAAAGTTTACCTTTTTCTGAGTCCATTTCTTTGGATTCGTCTGAGTCATGAATAGTTGTGAAACACAAATTCGAATTATCGGTTTTCTGATCATCATCACTTGAGGACGAGTCTGGGTCATCTAGAGTAGCAGTAAATGCACGCTTCCGTTTCTTTGCTGGATCATTGTTCATAGGAGAATTTTGCCTATCTGAATACGGACAGTCTCTTTTGAAATGGCCTGGTTTATCACAGTTATAACATTTTTCATTATTTGGCACTACATTCTGATTTCCAGAATTCTTATAGTTGTTTCTCTTGAGATTATTCATCTTTCTGTATTTCAGGAATTCCCTAAAATTTCTGGTCATAAAGGCTATCTCTTCATCATTATCGCTGTTTGAGTCTGATCCATCGGTTAATGCATTGAATGCCATTGATTTCTTTTCAGATGCTTTACTTTCTCTTCTCCCGATCATTTGAACTTCATACGACATTAGATTTCCAATTAATTATTCTATCTTTAAAGTACAGATGTCATTTGCCTCTTCGATCGCAAGTGTCTTTTGATCCCATTCTGGAGTTAGAGAATTTAAAATTTTTCTGACTTGATCTTCTTCAGAAAATTCCTTTCCCAAAGATAATAGAGAATGCACAATATCCTGAAATCTACTATACATATCTGAAATAGACTCATTAGGATTCATTTTAAATAATTGAAACTGATTTGTGAGCATTGGAAATTTGGGTCTGTTTAACTTTGCTTGTTCCTTCATGAGTAACTTGCAAAGTTTTCCAGATTTCATATGCAGACTTACAAACTGACACTTAATTGAATTCATTTCTATCTAGTGAACAAAACAAAATATTCATTGCCTTAGAATTATTTTTTGCAATAGTCTTTTGCTCCGTAGTCCACTGTGCAAAATTAGTTGTGGGTTCAGAATATTCGGTTTGTGTGATATTCCAAGTGTCTAATCCTATGGATTGTAAATATATTTTCATCGTACATGCCCAATATGCATAGTTACTGTCATTAAAAAGTGGTGGTCTGACAGTAGACCGACCCTCTACAAATGAACTAGTGACAGGCATACTAGTGTTAGTAACAGTACCAGTGTTGGTAGCCATTTTGAAAAATTTTCAAAAATCAGATTATGAAACTTTGAGAACCTTGCTCTGATACCAATTCTGAGAAATGCGGATTATGGATCTTAAGGCTAGGATTAACACTAGAGGGGGGGTGAATAGTGTTAATAAAGAATTACTAAATCTTTTTCGATTTATGTTAATTTAGACGCCGATGTATGCAATATACAGACATAGATATGATCACAGAAACAAACACAGATGCAGAAATAAAATATAAGCAATAAAGGAAAGAACACACCGGATTTTATACTAGTTTGGAGTTACCCTACATCAAGTCCCGCAACACAAGTACAGATTTCCTTTCAAAAGAAACTATACAATTACACCCTCGGTTTCAAGGCTACGAGGTACACCCTCCAGAATTTGATCCTCTGGATACAGATACTTGATTTCTGGGCCACAAGTTTATCCAATTGATTTACCAAGGCTAAAGTCACACCTTTTCTTTCTTGATTGATTTTCAAGGCTACAATCACACCTTTTCTCGCTTAATAGATTACAACGAAGTCTATAACTCTGAATAGCACTGAGAATCTTATAGAGAGAGTGATAGAGAATCAAACTAGAAGTAATCGAGTTCGATTCAATGTTGATTTCGGCAGAGTAATGATAAGAATATGTATTAAGAAAAGTGGAAGAAGAAGAGGAGTGAAAAACCAGAAAATCTGATATAAAATTCGTTGAAACTAACCCCTATTTATAGAAGAACAACAGTCATGTCCATTCGTGAAGAGTTATGGCGAATAGACACTTCTTTTGAAATTTAAATTTTGAACTCAACATATACCATGTCGACATGGGGTACATAGGCATGTCGACATCCCAAAGCATTTTTTTGATGTTTTGATTTTCTTTGAAAATAACCTTTATCTTATATTAAAACTAATTTAAACTTTATAAATATACTTGAATATAGTTAAAATTCATAAGTAAATATAGAGAATAATATATATAGAATTTAACTCTAATTTTATATTTTAAATCTAAGTATAAATATTTAAAAGTTAAATATATTATATTAAAAGATAGTTTAAAATCAGGAGTAATTTGACTTTGAAATTAAAGATAATTTTGAGGCTAAAATTATTTAAAATCAGGATAGAGGGTTTTGATTCTTTTAAAAGGAAAGTTTTGAAAACATTTTGAAAATAGGATATAATTTTGAAAAATCATTTTGAATGAAAAGTTAGCGGATACAAAACAATGTTCCACTAGATTTTTCGTAGGTTCCATCCTACTTAGGGTTCCATCCCTTTAACAGGCTCGAAGTGGATTCCATTCCACGAATAAATTGGATTTTAAGATGCTAGTGCTTTTCTATGAGTTTTAACAAAATTCCTAATAAAAAATACTCAACCTTGAAATCTTGAACTCTTGATAATCTTGATACTCATGAGTGTTCTACATTGATATCTTGAATCTCTATACTGTATAGTCCTCATTCTTGGCACCTGCATGGTTAAATCCTGCATATACATACATATATATATATATATCTAAACTTATAATGTTAGTATTTATATTTTATAATCTATTCTAAGGTTGTTGTCATCAAAACCATCATCTTACGGACTAACAAAATAGAACGCTAGCAGACTTACCATGAATCTGCAACAAGCCTTCCAAAACAGCCTTCCCATTGTCTTGCGCAACCGGCCTTAAGGTTGTTGGCTCTAAACCATAAACTTTCCCATTTCCTTCTCTTGCACGCTCTGGGCACTTGTTCTTGTAATGATTGATCTAATCACAATTAAAACATCTAACATTCTTCTTTCCACCATTTCCTTTTCCTTTACCAGATCGACACCCATTAGCATAGTGTCCCTTCTTATCATGTTTGTAGCAAACCACTTCGACCTTTCCTTTCTTCTATTCTCCCCCTTTCTGAGCATTCTTTTCCTAGAAAAACTTCCTTTTGTGGCCCTGTACCATCTGAGCCTTGTTCATCTTCTTCCTTAAACAAGCCAACGCCACTTCTTGTCTTAATGCCACTTCAACCACTACATCACTAGGATATCTCAAATGCATAAAAGTGGCACTTATCAACTCTGGCCTCAAGCCCCTTATAAACTTTTCATTCCTCTTGATCATGGGGTCTACCAAAGCATACCCGTATTGGACCTACTCATCAAACTTTCTCGCAAACTTCAAGACGGATATTTCTCCTTTTTGCAATTCTGCAAACTTCCTCACCAACGCCGACTGCGCCATTATAGACATAAATCTTTCTAAAAACCTTCTCCTAACCTCCTCCTAAGTTACGGTTTCCTCATCAACCCCAGTAGTGACAGTATTCCACCAGAATAGAGCAGCTACCTACAACTTCCTCGAAGCCAATCTCTTTATTTGTGCATCATTCAATCCAAAGTCAGCAAAAATTCTCTCGTAATGTAGTAGCCAATTTCCCACTTTGATCACATCTTCAGTACAAATAAACGACTTCCCTCCAAGCCTAATGTAATCCCTACTCAAGTTAGCATACTGATTGGCTATCTGAACTTCCTGAGCTCCACCTCCAACAGCATTACCTCTGACGTCTTCGACTGCAATTCCAACTTGCATCATGTTTACAAAGAACTGATACATTGCTCGCATGTCCTCTGGGGAATTCCTGCACCAACAGTTTCTGCTTATGCTCGATCAAAACCTCTCCTAGTGGTTAGTTGGGCATTTCCATTGGTGGTAGTACTATCTCCTTTGAAATTACTCTGCCTCTTTTTTCTTCCATATTTGTATTCAAACCTCGTGTGATACAAACGAATAGCCAAATTAAGATTGGAGTCTAGAGAGATAACGTATACTTATATATATAGAAAGTATAAGTACATTACTACAGCGTTATCCCATACCCTTATCATAACTCTAATTTCTAAGGATTATGTTTTCGAAAATCACTTTTTTAGTCAAAGTATTTCATAAACCATGCTCTGATACCAAGTTGTAACATCCCCTATCAAGAGGCCCAAAACTAAGTGCTATAATGCTGCAGTCATCTATAATATTATCTTCCGGCGACTAAATACGGCTATGTTAATGGTATCAATAATATCAAAAGCACTTGAATATGAAAAAAAGACACAGATTTCAATAAAAACCACTTTTACATCATTACATTTCAAAACAAATGTTTCACATTCACAACACATAATCCCAAATAGTTCCCAGGCATAAATAAAATATAATTATTACAAAATAAACCAAGAGCGGTATATGACGATAGCCCCTTGGTTGATCAAAGTAATAATGTCATAATAGATCTAATACAATCACAGTGGAAATACATCAAAACATAACAAGAACTGCAAATCCTAAATAGCTATACGTTTGCCTCCTGCATGCCTCTGGTAGCCTTATTCATCCTCCTAGTAAACCTAAAAAAGACCTTAATCCCTCAGCGTACTCAAATTAATTTTGAGCACCCATGGTTTTAAGGGGAAAACATAAACTTCGAGTCAGACATAAAGCCTGGTATGAATAATACTATACATCCCGGTTAAACATGTTAAGTGAGACCATGCTGCTTAGCGGAATGAGTTTCCCCTCACTAACATCCCTTTTAAAGCATATCTTTGCTAAACATTTTATAAAACCATGTACTATGCTCCCGTATCCACAATGGTTATATACTGTAAAGTAATCATTATGTAAACATAAATAAATCTCAGGTAATAATGAACTAAGTGTTCAAATATATAAGTTTTGTTCGGATAACTTTGAACCTTTGGCTTACTCGGGCCTACAAGACAATATAATAAAAATTGACCTAACACCATTAAGTGTTATTCTTCTGGATTATCTATACTTAACTATCTGTTAAATATTTAACTTCTGGACGGTCTATCCCCAACTTAGCCATCTTCTAGGTCTTCTTCATCCTAATGGTTTTTCAGGCTCACCAATAACCTATGCGTAGACAACTTATATTCCTTTCGGTGTGTAATCATAATTTTAGCCTACCTTTGGCCAAGGCTTATATACTGAAATTTTAGACAACAATTAGCTAGGGCTAATAGCTAATGTATAGGGCGTGACCCCATACTAGTCCCATCTGGTATTCTAATATCTGATTAATTTTCTCCTAAGGATCTCCTCCCATAATTTTCTAAAAACATTTCCAAACCTTTAAATCAAATTTAAACAAGGAATAGTATGTAATCTATATACTTTACTCATAATCTTATCGCCATATTATACATCCTCTTTACTCAAACTTTAGTTGATAAAAACACTTAACCATTTGAAAGAACCTCTTTCTACAACTTAGAAACCATCTATTTAAAATTCAAATATCAAACCTTTCAAAAACAATAAAACTTTGGACATCCTTCTTTAAAATTTCTTTAAAACATTACTGTAGAAAACCTTGGAAATCCTTCCATTTCAAACCTTTCAAAACCATTCGCTTAAAGCTTTCGAAGTCATTCAACCAGAACCTTTTGAAGTCATTCATTTAAACCTTTCGCAATTACTCATTTAAATCTTTCAAAATCATTGAACTTAAACCTTTAATGGTCGATCATCAAACCTTTTGAAATCTTGCAGCCAAAAGCTTTCGGAACCATTGAACCAAAATTTTTGAAATCAATCTTCAAACCTTTCGAACTTCTTTACTTAAACCTTTAAAAGATTTACCGGTTTCTGTTGAATGTGCAAGTATATGATTTTTGTTTGATGATAATAAACATCAAACAAATTATCACATAATTAAATAAATATTTGCTGAATAAAATAAATAACACAGAATTTAAATTTAAACAAATATTTTATTCAACAAATATTTTATTACAATTTTAAATAGTACAAATTTAAGCTCTCACTATATATACACAATTTCAATTACAATACAAATTCGATTACATTACAATTTTCAATTTACATTCGCGCCTCACTACATATCACACATTCACTCGTATTTGTCATCAACTCTAATCCATATTGAATCCAGCATCTGATTTATTTGCAAAATAAACACTGACGTAGAATTGAAAAAGAAATATTTTTGCAGTGTAAAATAAAATGTGGCTTTTGAAAATATTGGTTGCCTCAGTTATTTGGGTTGTTCGTCATCATTTAATTTTGAATTCTTCATACACGAACAGCTTGTGACATGCACGCTGTATCATTGTACATGCCACAAGGCCGTGCATACTGATATACACTTGATAAAATTACAGGGACAGGTGAGCACAAGGTCAAACCCAATCAAAAACCAGGTTCAACTCAGATGCAATATAAACTCACGACGCGAGCACAAGGTCAAACCCGAGCTATAAGCTGGATTCAACACAAGTGCAATTAAAATGTACAAGTTCAATAAAATGGTCAAGATAATTAACTCAACCATTCCGAAATCAAAGATTAAATGGTCAAGTTCTAATGACTGGAACAAGTCTTGACCAAAAACACAATTGTATACGCATGAATAAAATTCAAGTCAGTGCAAATCAGTAATGACTAAAACAAGCCTCGATCGAAAATTCAATTGTGCACACAAGAAAACAATTCAACTCAACAATGAACATGTACAAAGCTTAAAAAAGCACATACAGAGCAGCAGTAACAATATACATGTACTCGAGGCAAAAAGACTATATGCAAGTAAAGTCTCTACATGGCAGTAGATATCAAATGAAGGCCAGAAAATCAAGGAGCAACACAATGAACAAGTTCATACAAGCTCAGACTCAAATTCAATAAAATAACCAAAGGCACACTGGAATATATAGTGCAACAAAATGAAGCATTGCAGATGTACACAGAGCAGTGTATATTAACCAACATACTGTGGACAGTGAAACCAAGACCAGTCAACTTGAAAGTATGATCAAAGACAACAACATCAAATGAGCAGTGCAGATTCGAACCAACAGCAAGAGTGATTCAAAGCAAAGCAACCCATAATTGAAGATATTAAGACCAGACTACATGGCTACACAAAGAAATCACAATCCATATATATACACACACATACACACATATTTATACACACATGTATACATATATAAGTAATGCAATGACCAGATATGTAACCAAACTACAAGTAAAACAATGGCCAAAACATGAAGTAATGAACATAGAAGTTCAAACTAGACTAAATGAATATTAACTCATGTGGACAGTGCAACCAAGAAACATGTATATATGCAGTGACACAGAGACACATCAAAAAATGCATACTGAATCCTACAAGCATTCCAAACTCGAAGCAATACTCACGTGTAAACTTCAATTGAAAACAGAATGCTCAAGTGTTCAGATTCAAGAAAATAACCAGGGGAAAATTCAAGCAGACTACATGTTCATTTTATTTTTTATTTTTTTACACGCATTATATATGTATTGATACATCAAATAAATTGATTAGAAGCATACATATATACATATGTATATGAAAGTACTAGTGATAGGATGAATGAAGTCAGATGCCAACAAGTCATAAGAGAAATAAATTTAAATCAAAGTTGCCGAAGTCTAGATTATAAAAAATTTAGAAATGGCCGAATTCAACTTGCAGATGAATAATTTGAACAAGTCAAAATGGCAGCAAAATCAAAGCCGTGATGGCTAAGAAAACAAATAAGTCAAAATCAAATAAGCCTTGATAATCAAGCAATAATATTATACGAATTGAACAAGTCTAAAGAAATCACCAGCGTTCAAGCTAAATCAAACGGCCGAGCAAAATATCAAACGATTGAAAATTTAGGGATTTAACCCTATTTATCCCAAATCATCGAGTTCAAGCAAGCTAATCAGCAAAACAAAAAGAATAAATCACATGCCATTTTAGTCAAACTCGATCGAAATGAAGTAGCTGTGTAAGTGTCAAAGAAACGGTCGATTGCAAAAGCAAAGCAGAGCAATACCCATTGTAATCAGCCAACATTCAGTCCGTGGCTTAATGTTTCACAAAACCCTTGTTTTCGCACAGAGGAAAGAACGAGCAAAGGAAGAAGAAGACATTATTCATGGAGCAAAATCAGCCAAAGGAATAAAAGAAAAGGGATTTTTTATCGCTTAGTTATTTGGGCCGGTTTCACAATTTATTTTGGGCTTTTGTTTTTATTTAAGGGATTTATGTTTTTAATTATTCTTAATTTCTTTTAAATTTCTATTTTTCTTTTAATCTGTTGTAATTTCTAGTCGTGTGACTAGGGGACAAACTACGGTGGTGTAATTCGAGAATTCGCAACTCAGAGCCTGAGTTGTGGCCGGGTTTTGAGCGTAGAGTTAGGTTATTCAATAGCGGGTGTCGCAAGTTTACGCGTGTAAGCGTCTGACTACTTAATTTCTAGTAGAAACCTTGGGGGCAGCAGGTAGGCAGGGTTTTGTGGAAGCTGGGTAAATCTGTGTGTTCTATTTTCTGCTTTTAATTTTCTGCAATTATTTGTGTTGCTATTATTCTGCTATTATCAATGCTATGATTATTTTATATACTTCCGCATTAAATTGTTATAATTGTTAGTATCACCCCCCTCTAAGGTGAAATCGATCCTACAAGTGGTATCAGAGCTAGGAACAGAAGTCAATTTTAATTTTAAAATTTTAATTTTTTCAAAAACCATTTTTTTTAATTTTAATTTTTAAAAAGGCTTCTTTTAATAGTGCTTTTGCTGAGGGTCAGTCCATAGTTAGACCACCAATGTTCAATGGTGAATATGCTTACTGGAAAAATAGAACGAAATTTTGTTTGAAAACCATTGGTGCTTGGAATATTGTTGAGACAAGTTATAGAGCACCAACTATAGTTGTAGATAGTCAGGAAATAGATAAACTGATGGATCAATGGACAGATCTAGAAAATAAATTACAGAATGCTAATGCCAAAGCTATGAATTCTATTATTTGTTCGTTAGATCAAACTGAGTTTAATCATGTCTCACATTGTCTAACTGCGCAGGAAATATGACATACACTCGAAGTGACTCACGAAGGAACGTCCTAAGTCAAAGAATCTCGCCTTGCCAGGCTAAGTAGCGAATACGAGAACTTTACAATGGCCAAGGAAGAAAATGTCAAAGAGATGTACGGGTGACTTTCCAATATTATATACAAATCAAAAGCGCTTGGAAAATCATACACATAGTTGGAAATAGTCTGAAAAATCCTCAGAGTCCTGCCACAAAATTTTAAAGCAAAAGTCACTGCCATTCAAGAATCAAAATATTTGAAACAAATCAAAGTTGAAGAACTCATCGGAAATCTTACCACTTATGAGCTAGAAATGAAATTCAAGGAAGAACGTGAAGGAGATGATACTCGAAAGAAATCAATAGCTCTTAAAGGAACAACGGAAAGTGATGATGATGATGGAGCAGCTGAGATGACACTACTAATAAAAGGATACAAAAAGTGGAATCGAAAATACAAAAATCCAGCTCTAAATCAACAATTAAAAAGTAGAATAGTCAAAACACTAGACAACTCAAAACAGCAGGAGATCATCTGCCACAAGTGCAATAAACCTGGCCATGTCTTGCCCAATTGTCCTCGAAATCAACTCGGCCAAGAAAAGAGATCAAAAAGAAGGAGTTTTGCAGCCATGTGGAATACAAGCGATGAAGATAATAAAAGTACTAGCAGTAAGAGTGAAAAAGCAGATCTGTGCCTTCGAGGTGATATAACTGATAGCGATGATGACGAGCCAAGCGAGTTATCAAAACTCACTCACTCGGAATTACTTATATATTTCCACGAAATAAATGGATGTTTTGAACGACATAGGGAGAAATACGCTAAAATTGAATCAAAAAGAGATACTTTGATAAAATTAAATAAACAATTTGATCAATTGGTTAAAAACTATTAAAGCAAAAGCCTTAAGTGTGATAAGTGTCCAACATTTGAAGAAGAGATTCAAAAATCAGAAATTTAAATTAAATCACTTGATAATGAAATTCTGATTTTGAAAGAGAGTGAAAGCGCTAAAAGAGAAAATTCAATTAAAAGCTGCACTCAACTATTGAACGAAAACGAATCACTCAAAACACAAGTCCAACAATTGTCAATGACTTTAGGAAAATTCTACAGAGGAGAAAAATTACTAAATATGCTAATAGGAAAACAAATTGTTAATACAAATAGATAAGGTCAATTTGAACTTGATAGAAGCAAAATTAATCAAGTTAATTCCATGTGCAAAATTTGTAGAAAATTTGGACACGATCAAAATAATTGCTAATATAGACCAAACACGCGAAAACCATATCAATTTGGGTTTCAAAAGGCACATATATAAAATCCCTTAAAGTTAAACAAATTTGGGTGCCGAAAGGAACATATATAAATAGTTTTGGGTCACCACAAACTTATTTTTCAAAATTTGATACCACTAACAACCATGGACCTATAAAAACAAACAGGTCACAAAAATCTTTTGTCGTGTAGGTGTGATGGCAGGCTAAGGAAAAACAATAATGTTATTTGGATTCTGGCTGTTCTAGGCACATAATGAGCGACAAATCAAAATTTCGTAGCCTAGTATAAAGGTGGAAGAATCATAATGGGCAACAACGAAAAATTATTAACAAATGTAAAGTAGGTAACGGTACATTTATCATAAACGATTTATTAAATGTGATGATCTACACCATAATTTAATTTAATTCAGCCAGTTATTGATAAGAAATGAGTGCTAATTTTGATTCTGACTTATTCAAAATTATTGGCCAATTATATTCTTATGCCGAGAACACTTTAAAAATCTCTAGAGTCTTTGAACTACTTTATATAGATTAGTTTGGATTAATGATGGTGTTTTATTGGTTGATGATAATACATTTGATTATTTTACGGCTGACTCTATATTCACGGTTTTTTGTTTATTGGCACGACTTCAATTAAAATCAAAAAGAATATCATTCAAAAGTTGTAAAAAGGATTTCAAGAAATTGTTGCAACTTCACCATCTGGTCTATAACATCCAATTAATGATAATCTTGAGTCAGAGGAAAATGCGAAGGCAGATTACACTGGTAATCTAGTTGATAGAAAAATTACTAGTGGAACGCGATTTATATTGAGATATTTAGTTTTTGCATCATTTTCAAAGAAAATATATGCATACTTTTTATTTCAAATAATTTTCAAATAGCAGACATTTTTCTAAAACACCTTCCAGAAAATTATTTTCGTTAATCTTATTCGGATTAGTTATTTTGGAAATTTTGATTTTATATTTATTTTTGGATTTGATTTTAAATGACTACATTAACTAATCTGACCCACTATTGATTATCAAAAAGATAAATAGTGATTGAAAAGGTGATGAGTGTTGATATTGATCATATATTATAACTTGAGACAGTATATTTAATAAATTTCTTTAGAAATTTAAACAAGAGTTATAAAAACTATTTGTTGGCAAAAATTCATGACCATTTCTATTTCTATCACCATCACAAATACAATATAGTTTGTTAATCTGTGGTATTTTAAACGGGAAATTATTTGCTTTCATTATATTTTTTTGCAAATAAAAACATCCAAAGTATTCACTCTCATTTAAAAGTCCTCACGGTTATGCATGGGTGAATTACTTGGAATTTTTGATTATGTGCTTCCATGCTCATTTAAAAGTCCTCACTGTTATGCATATATGGAACGCGTATCAAAATTGATTAATTAAATAGACAAGTTGATTCTAATCCAGTTTAAAAGTCCTCATGGTAATGCGTGGTTAGAAGTTGCTTGAAATTCATTTTTTTTTAATTTTTGGAATACTACCAATCTCATTAAAAAGTCCTAACGGTTATGCATGGTTAGTAGATATTCAAATTCCCGATATAAATATATCATAAATAGACACAACTATATGTTTTTATATGATGACATCATCCCTATTATTCTAAAGTGGAATATGCGTCAAATAGAGTATTTATGATTTTTATTTGATTTTTTATTGAAATTTAATATTTATACTTGATTGGGTATTAATGTTATATTAATGTCTATTACTTTATCTCTATTTTTCTAACATTATTACTCTTTTGCTGATAACAAAAAAGGGAGTGGAAAGTTAAGATTTAGGCAAATAAAGATCAAATATTTTATTTTGTATTATCTATTTGCATCTAGGTTCATTTTCATATTTTACTTATTTTCATGCATATATGAAGGGGGAGCTTTGTGTAGAGAGGAAGCAAATTGAATGACCAAATACATTTAATAAATTGAAAGTCTTAAATTTACGATTGTTATCATCAAAACGGGGAGATTGTTGAATATGCAAATATATGATTTTTGTTTGATGGTAATAAATATATATATATATATATATATATTCATTTAAATGTATTTGTTAAAGTACTATTTTAATTTTTCACATAATTAAATAAATATTTTCTGAATGAAACAAATAACATGGAATTTAAATTCAAACAAATATTTTATTACAATTTTGAATAGTACAAATTTGTGCTCTCACTATATATACACAATTTCAATTACAATACAAATTCGGTTACATCACAATTTTCAGTTTACATTTGCACCTCAATACATATCACTCATTCCCTCGTATTTATCTTCATCTCTATTCCAGATTGAATCCAGCATCTGAATTATCTGCAAAATAAACACCGACGTAGTAAAATTGAAAAAGAAATATTTTTGCAGTGTAAAATAAAATGTGGTTTTTGAAATATTGTTTGCCTCAGTTATTTGGGTTGTTCGTCATCATTTAATTTTAAACTCATCATAAACGAACAGCTTGTGACATGCACAGTGTATCACAGTACATGCCATAAGGCCGTTCACATCGATATACACTTAAGAAAATTACAGGGACTGGTGAGCATAAGGTCAAACCCAATCAAAAATCGGGTTCAACTCAGGTGCAATACAAACTCACGACACCAGCACAAGGTCAAACCCGAGCTATAAGATGGATTCAACACAGGTTCAATCAAAATGTCAAGTTCAATAAAATGGTCAAGACAACTAAAACAACTCGACCAGTCCAAAATCAAAGATAAAATGGTGAAGTTTTAATGACTGGAACAAGTCTCGACCAAAAACACAATTGTGTACATATAAATAAAATTCAAGTCAATGCACATCAGTAATGATAAAACGAGCCTCAATCGAAAATTCAATTGTGCACACATGAAAACAATTTAACTCAACAATGAACATGTACAAAGCTCAAATAAAAGCATGTTTAGAGTAGCAGTAACAATATACATGTACTTGAGGCAACAAGACTATATGCAAGCAAAGTCTTTGCATGACAGTAGAAACCAAGTGAAGGCCAGAAAATCAAGGAGCAACACCATGAAAAATTTCATGCAAGCTCACACCCAAATTCAATAAAATGACCAAAGGCACACTGGAATATATAGTGCAACAAAATGAACCATTGCGGATGTACACAGAGTAGTGTATATTAACCAACATACCGTGGAACGTGAAACCAAGACCAGTCAAATTGAAAGTATGAACAAAGACAAAAACATCAAACGAACAGTGTAGACTCGAACCAACAGCAAGAGTGACTCAAAGCAAAGCAACCCATAAATGAAGATATTGAGACCAGACTACATGGCTACACAAATCACAATCCATATATATACACGCACACATATTTATACACACAAGTATACATATATAAGCAGTGCAATGACTAGATATGTAACCAAACTACAAGTAAAAAAATGGCCAGAACATGAAGTAATGAATACAGCAGTTCGCACTAGACTAAATGAGATGAATTCATGTAGGCAGTGCAACCAAGAAATATGTATATATGCAGTGACACACAGACACGTCGAACAGTGCATATTGAAGCCTACAAGCATTTCAAACTCGAAGCAATACTCATAGGTAAACTTCAAGTGAAGAATGCTTAAGTGTTCAGATTCAAGAAAATGACCAGAGAAAAATTCAATAAGACTACATGTTCATTTTATTTTTTATTTTTTACACATATTATATATGTATTAAGACATTGAATTAATTGATCAGAAGCATACATATATACATATGTATATGCAACTACAAGTGACAGGATGAACAAAAGTCAAATGCCAACATGTCATAAGAGAAATAAATTTAAATCAAAGTTGCCGAAGTCCAGATTATCAAAAATTCAAGAATGGCTGAATTCAACTTACAGACGAATAATTTGAACAAGTCAAAATGCTAACAAAATCAAAGCCGTGGTGGCCAAGAAAATAAATAAGTCAGAATCAAACAAGCCTTGATAATCAAGCAACAATAATATACGAATTGAACAAGTCTAAAGAAATCACCGACATTGAAGCTAAATCAAACCGCCGAGCAAAATATCAAGTGAACAAAAATTTAGGGTGTTAAACCCTTTTTAACCCAAATCATCATCGGCCTAAAAAATCATTGAGTTCAAGCAAGCTAATCAGCAAAAACAAAAAAATCACATATCATTTTAGTCAAACTCGATCGAATTGAAGCAGCTGTGTGAGAATCAATGAAAAGGTCGATTGCCAAAGCAAAGCAGAGCAATACCCATTGTAATCAACCAACATTCAGTCGACGGCTTCAAGTTTCATAAAGCCCTAGTTTTCGCACAGAGGAACGAATGAGCAAAGGAAGAAGAAGACATTATTTTCATGGATCAATACCGGCAAAAGGAATAAAAGAAAGGGATTATTTTATCACTTGGTTATTTGGGCCGGTTTCATAATTTATTTTGGGCTTTTGTTTTTATTTAAGGGCTTTTTTTTTAATTGTTTTTAATTGCTTTTAAATTTGTATTTTTCTTTTAATCTTTTGTAATTTCTAGTCGTGTGACTAGGGAACGAACTACGGTGGTGTAGTTTGAGAATTCGAAACTCAGTGGCTGAGTTATGGCTTGGTTTTGAGCGTAGAGTTAGGTTAGTCAATAGTGGGTGTCACGAGTTTACGTGTGTAAGCGTCTGACTACTTACTAGTAGAAACCTTGGGGGTAGCACGTAGGTAGGGTTTTTCCGAAGCTGGGTAAATCTATGTTCTATTTTCTGCTTTTAATTTTCTGCTATTGTCTGTGCTGCTATTATTCCTCTATTATCAGTGCTATGATTATTTTATATACTTCCACATTAAATTTCTACAATTGTTAGTATAACCCTATTCACCCTCCTCTAGGGTGAAATCGATCCTACAGTTTCAATTCAGAACAATTGGAAAACCATCTTTTGAAACCTTTCGAAGTCATTGGAAGCATCCTTCCGACTAAGTCGAAAGCTATGCTTCAATACCTTTAAACATATCCTTTTAAAACAACTCTTTCGAAAGATTTGGGTTATACTTCAATTTATAAAATAAAGGTATGTCACCTAAGTCAAAGATTCCTTTCGAAAGCATTAGGAGAAGCAGCTGGTTTTAGAACAAGTACACAATTTGTCTTTGTCGAAAGATTCAAAACAAAACAAAGCGAAGCTGCAGCAACTTCGACTATGTCAAAAGGTTTTAAATAAAAACCTTTGTTTGATCATTTAACCTGGTCAAAAGTAACCAACTTGAAAGCTATAATTCAAAAGCAAACCAGGTAAAAGCTTTTGATTTATAAAACAAATATACCCTAACATCTTTGTCTATTAACCTTTCAACTAAGAACCTTTCGACCTTGTACAATCATTGCATGCCAAGTTACTAGATACCATATGCATTGGTTTGACCTTGCCGAAAGCTTTGAACCCCATGACTTGGTTGGAAGGTTTTTGCTATAATAGGCTGAAATATGCTAAAAGTATGATTTCTTTGTTTTTAACTTAAAAATGTGTAACGACCCATAATTTTCGACATTTTAAATTGGTTAAATTAATGAGATTTTTGTAATTAAATTTAGTAGAAATAAAAACTTTATATATTAATATTGAAATGAACGCTAAAATAAATCATATAAATGATAATTAAAACTTATTTATTAGTAATTTGAATAAAATTCTAATGAATGAAAGTAGTGAAAAGATTATACCTGGATGTAAATTGTATATGCGAAATAAAAGGAAAGTATTAAATTGATTAATGTAATAAAACGTTGTTAACAGTATTTGATTGTAAATTAAGGAAACGTGTTAATGCAAGTTAATAATTAATGAACTTGAATGAACGTTCCAATTTAATAAAAATTCAAATATTATGACTTAGCTATAAATGGAATATAATAAGAACAAATGCAATTATTGTATTAATGGGTGGAATAATATAATTTGTATAAATGAAACATAGGTAAACAAATGTAAGTATTGAATTAATATATGTTATTTATTTAGGGTATTGCATAAAATTGGTAATCCAATCGCAATTAATGGTAATAATGTTGATATAAGCTAATAAATTAAATTTCAATGCAATACCCATTAATGGATGGAATGAATTGGGATTAATGTAAATGTATACTAGGTTATAAATTAAAGGCAATTAGGTGGTAATTAATGTAGGTTGCTTGTTTATTTAATGTGTTAAATAAATTTTGGTAATCAGTTGTAATATATCTAAATTTAACATTTGGTTACTGTAAATTTAAGTAATAATCAAAAATAATAATAATTTTATTTATAGTATGACTATTGGTTGATGTAAAGATTGTAAATCAAGGTTTATTAATTTATTTGAATGTAAGTAGCAAGGGTTGTATAAATAAATGAATTAGTATAATAAATGGAAATTGGATGAATTCAGTGTTACATAAGTAATCATAATAATTAGTTGAAATTAATAAAGTTAATTGTATTATAAAGTTAATGGTAACGATTGTTGTATTTAATTGGCCTTCTAAATCAAAATAGATTTTTTTTAATGTTTTAATGAAAATCAGTAACGGGAGGTGTAAATGTAATAATGAAATAATTGGAAGTGAAAATTCATTCATAATGTAATAATATATATATTGGAAAGTATGAACCCAAGTAAATGAATTTATTTAGAATGTTAATCGCAATTAGCATGAATATGGGTAGAAATGTAATAAATTGGAAATGGGATAGTTAATACAAAGGAAAGATGGAAATTTGAACTTACTAATGTAATAAAGGGTAAAAACAAAGGTTACCTTTGTTTATCGAATAATATTTGGTTAGATAAAAAGGGTTGAAGTAAATCAAGTTAATTTATTTGAATAAATTTTTAATTAATTGAGTCATTGTGAATGAAACTAATTACTATGTTATTTGAAATTTAAGATGCAATGTGAAAATATTTAATGGAATAGATTTTTGAGTCCAATATAAATGCCATCTGTTTGACAATAATGAATGAAATAATTACTGATTGATTTAATCAAATGGAATTCTCAGGAATTTTATTTATAAATTCTAAATTCAATAAAGTGAATGTAAGATTGAAATTTGATAAATTAATTAACTTTAAATGGACATCTAAGTTGTTAAATTAGTGTGAATAATTTGGAATATACAAATGATAAGAATTGTCAATTTTAAAATTTAAATTTGAAATTTGATTTAATTAATTTTTTTTAATTAATGAAAAACAGCCATTTTGGCCACTGACTCGGTTTTCGACGAAAGCAGTTTCATCGGATCCATAACGGTGAATTATCGTAGGATTTCAAGTTTCGTAGCGATCGGACTTGTCGTTTGATCGTACGAACGCGAAACGCCTTGAAATAAACGAAATTGAAATCAATTTGAAAAATATTGATTTTTGCATAAATTCTTCACACGATGGAATTTGGACTTGAAACTTGTTCCATCGCGTTTAAAATATTTGAAAACACCTATTTTGATATATGGGTTGACCCAATTTCATTCCGGAGTTGAAACGGGCTTTTTGGGTCACTTTGTCGTTAGCACGTATATTCCACCCGATCCATCTATTTTATTTCAATTTGCCTATATATATCCTGCTATAAACCCTAGCAGCCTCTATTCCTCATTTCTATACATATAGATACTTCTGTGCTCCTCTTCCTCAATGGCTGTAAACCCTAATCTATCCAATTCAAATTTCAATCCAAAGCTAAAATTTCAAACTTTTCAGAAAATTTTGAAAAAAATATATATTGAAGCTCTCGAAGAGCGTAATCTTCTGGTGTGATTTTTTTTCGTTTTGGTTCATCGTCTGATTAGTAAAAATCGAAGAAGTTTCGGCCGTTCATCGCTCGACGATGAACTTCGCCTGATCGGAAAATCCTTTCAGGGTATTGCGGAGATTGACGAGTGTAGTCCATCGGTGTGTTTGGTTCGTCGATTCAACGGCTTGATCGTCATTGAAAATTCGATTAGGGTTTGGTTCAAGTGGCGGCTACGTGCCCTTTAAGGTGTCGATGGTGGTGGAGTGGGGTCCAGGCATGGTCGCGTGGGGTCTGTTAGGCCGGGGTCATGTGCGGCACCACGGGCGACGGTGAGTTGCAGTTCGACAGCGGCCGCAAGTGTCAGGGCGCGGTTCCAGTAGATTGCTTCGAACGAACGAGGTTGGTGCTGACGTGTTATGGGTAGTGGTGTTTGTTTTTATTATTTATCTATTTTTCTTTATTTTAATCTATCGTTTAAACTTCTAATGCTTATAACTTCCTCATACGTTGTCCACTTTACGTGCTGTTTCTTTTGTTAGGATCGTATCTGAATTTCCGACATTATGGCGCTTGTTTGGACGATTTCTGAGACTGTGCAAATTTTTGGTCTAAATTGGATTTAAATTCAAAAGGTGAGCGTTTTAACCCACTCACGACTTCTAAAATTTCTTATGTTTGTTAAATTGATATATGATGTGATTTGAAATTTATTTATAACTGTTTGGCATATATTTAATCATCATCTCAGTTAAATTGCATTATTTGAAATTAATTGTTATTCAACTTATTATTGCATATAAACTGCCAGTTAAATTAATTTATTATTGAATAATAAACTGTCAGTAATTGATTGTTATTTATTGATGTTATTATTTGAATATGGATGATGTTTGCAATAAATGGTTGATGATTGATATTGGGTGAATGGATGTCGTATTCTATATTGTTATAAACTGCAAGTTATTATGCATTCTCATTTCATTCGGGATTGCGGTTTGAAATGATATATAATCGTAATTTTATTTTTAAATTACGAATTGAAATGATAAATATCCGTATCACTTGACCATAGGATAGAAAATTTTATACAGACACCGTGATCTATATATATAAAAATATTTTTAAATGATTCCATGGTTTTGGAAAGGAATATATAGTTTATTAAATATAAATTTTGATGTTATATAAATATTATTATATATATATAGTTAAATTCTTGAATTTAAGCTATGTATAAAATTGTTTAATAAAAATGAGTTTAATAATGGAGTTTGATGGTCTATATTATATGGGTAAGTACCTATTTAAGGTATTATATATATAGAGTTTAAAAGACTTAAATGAAATTTAAGTTGGAAGATAAATATGAAATTGGTTTAAATTGAATTATTTAAGAATTGTACTTGAATTAATTTGATTTGATATTTAAAATAAACTGAGATTTTAAAGGGTATGATTTTTTTAACTTGATTTGGTTCAAAGTGTTTTAAATGAATATAAAGTTGAGATAAATGAATAAATCAAGTTAAATAAAATTTAAAGAATATTGAATTGTTTGAAGTTAAAAGTTTTACTTAAATTTTATTGGATTTATTAAGTAAACATTTCAAATCTAAATAATAGTAATTGAATTTGATATATATGGAATTATTAAAGAAATTGTTTTGAAATGGTGGAATATTTAAAGCTTTGAAATATATGAATTGAAATGGTTTATTGAGAGGTTCAAATCGGTTTTTGGGATTTGTTTGAAAGATCAAAGAAGCTATTTTATTATATAAAGTAATTTAATATGTAAACCGTTGAAGTATATTAAGTTGTGTTTCAAAGCCATAGATTTCAAGGTATATAGATTTGAAAGTGCTATGATTTCTTGAAAAAGGATATATTTGAAATAAAATGATATCATATTGATTTGGGTCTTAAAATAAAAATGATATCGTATTTATTGGTTTTGAAATGAATATTTTATTCTGGTTTTGAAGTATAATTATTTTAAAATGACCGCGGTGTTATAATAACATTCGGTTGTTGAAGAGACCTAGATCGGAAGTTGTCATACTTTCTGCCAACTCCGAAAACCACTTTAACAACCGTGTACGTGGTGGAGATTCCATAATGAAGTAGGATGGTGACGGCGTTTCCTTTGAGGTAGATACGTGGACCCGAATCCCATGAGTTGGCATAAGGTGGCTAAAACAGGAGCATTCTCAGGCCAATGAGGTCATTCCTCTGATCGGACGCACTCCTTCGATATTATACTCTGACATTTGGATTGATTCGGTAGCCACTTTTGATTTTTGATTTTGGGGGTGTTGTTCGAGGTGGGCGGTAGTAGCTGCTAAGCGTTACCACCAGCCCGGATGTGTAATTGGTATATCTACCCTGGCAATGCCAAGTTGTGCCATGTCACCTATCCTAGCGCGCCTTGTACGAGTTTCTATTTGTGCCGTACCTATGGAGTATCCTCTGGTAGCCTCCCGATCAGGAGGTATTACGGTACTGTATAGACTATTGGCATTATTTGTGTTAAGGGCTATATGGGTAACCCCTTAACGCTATTAAAAAGTAAGTTTACTTTACTATTAGACATTATTATAATAGCAAAATATACTGCATAGTAAATAGTTTAACGGATCCTTAGGAGATGTGAACCTCGAGCATCTCTTGGGTTACTGCACTCACATTAGACACTGGATAGGAGATGTCAAATCCCGTAAACATCTCCGACGCCGTTACACTCATATTTATTTATGTTAGTTTAACTCACACAAGATATTTTATTTCTGACTCAAGTGTTTTGTCTTTTCAATTCGCTCGGGTCAGCCTGAGCATTTCAGGATTCGAAGACTTTAGCTCTGGAGGACGAGGACGAAGATTTATATTACTATTATCTACTATATTATTCCACTGCACCATTTTATTCCGCTAAATTGTTATTACCCTTTGGTATGTGAACTCTGATATTTATTGTATAAGAAAAATCAAATGTTTTGTAAAACAGTTTTATGAACTGTATATTGATTATTATATTTTATCGTTCCGCTACAAGATTCTATTTTTTTTCTTTCTCTGCTTTTTCTTATTTACCCCATAATAATCCGCCCTTCCGTGTAATTTGAATTAGCACGTTTGTCGATTTAAGGAGTGCGAAAAGGCGGTTCGTTATATCTAGTATTAGAGCTTTGGTTTAGCGATAAACCTTAGCTTCGTGGGGTTTGACTCTTTACTAATATGGTAGTAATACCCTATGGTGAGTCGCTCAGTGTATATATGAGAGAGCGTACTTGTTAGTGTTATTAAAAGGTTTTAATATTGTGTTAATCTGTTCCGTTTTGTATTTATAAATTCTGCTTGGTGCATGGGACGCTATGACATCAATAGGGATTTCTAAACATTTAATAGGACAGACCGACATAATATTTGTTTTTAATATAGGTGAATGAAATATTTTTGCCTATTATATTTTCTATATATAAAATAAATTTTGTAAATAAGATACATATTTGGTTGCAATATATTGGTTGTTAGGTAATAAAATTTATAAATAATTGTTGAAATAAGATTGGAAATAAAATAAGTCAAATTGGAAATTTAGAACTTAAGTCCCAGGGTTTGAAAATTCTTTCAATGATTTTTGAATATAATAACAATATTTTAGAAGTAGTTTCTGATATAAATATTTCAAAATGATTTGAAGGAGTGTTTTAAAGAAATTTTGGAAGAAATAAGTTTTGTACTTCCCTCTCTATCGCTGGAAAATAATTTCGGTGATGAGTGCACGCATCATCGATGTTCATTTTCGAGTTTCGAAGTGGGAAGGCCACTGTAGTAGTTTACTGCAAATTTGTTTGATAAACCAAATATAAATTTTTAAACTATTTTAAATATAATTGGATATATAAAGTGTAAGTATATACATTTATTTATTATTTTAAAATGATTTGAAATTATCCCGGTATTTAAAGTCTTAAGTTTCCATTAATTAATAGTTTCAGTTATTGTAGTGAATTTGAATGTAAGTAATTAATAATTGAAACCTCTAAAGGAAATAAGAGATTTAATGCTAAGTTATAAATAAAAAGAAATTAAAGGATAGGTTAGGAATGAAATAACAAGAAAGTTGAAATTGTAACTTATAAAACAAAAGATGTAATTATTGAATATTAGATTAAATTAAAAGAAATGAGGTAAAACTTGTATAAGTTTCATTTGCATTCTTTAAACATATATACAACTTACCGAAGGATATAAAAGTTGAAATGTTAATAAGAAGATGTAATAGATATTATACAAGTAATAAATTTGAGGTAATGAGAGTAAGTGATAAAATTCTTTAATAAATAAGAATTTGTTGTTCTAGTGGTATAAACTTAGGTATAATTGAAATTGCTTCTAATAAAATATAATAGAAAGATAAGTAATATAAATAAAAGATTATAAACTTAAGAACATGAAATTAAGAAGTAAATAAATGAATGTAATATAATAAAAGAAAATTCCATGTTATGAATAAGTGAAATGAGATTTTGTTAGAAATGAATAAAAGTAAATGAAACTGTAAGAGAGAGAAAATGTAAATTAAAAAGATAAATTATTATATGAATGAAATTAATAAAAATGAAATAAATCTATTGTTTGGAATTGTTGTTTGCTTGACTTATAGTTGTTTGGGCAAAGATACTCTAAAATTGTTTGGATGAATAAATAATCTATTTAGTTCATCTAAGAATGTTGAGTAAATGGTGCACTAAGTAGTTTATTTTCCATTCTGTGCAATTTAAAGTTGAACCCGAATAACTATTTGTTTTGTTTGATATGAATGAATGATTGATTATGTTGATTCTGTATGATGGTTGTATGTTGTGATTGTAAGTGATTGTTGTGTTTGACATTGCTTTGTTTGTTAGTGGATGAAACAAAAATAATATTTCATTTTATATAATTGTTAACCTTTTTGGATTATATAAGTGAAATACAGGTTATGTGTAACAACCCGCATATTTATCGAGTTTACATTTAAATATTTTTATTTAAATATTAAATCGTTAATCGGATTTTGGTCCAAAAAAAAAACTACTTTTTGCAAACGGTCAAATTAGGACTCGAGACCACTTCCATTGAGTTCGAAATGTCGTTTACAACTTTTTAAGTATAAACATCGATAGGTTTGGAGTTAGTGAAATTTCACTAACTTTTCCCGCTTTGGACTTTGGGTTAGTTTAGCCTATTAAGCCCAAGTTCCAACCCTCTTCTCCTCACTCTTCATAAATTTCCTAACTAACTCAAGCTTTAGCATTAATGGTGAAGAGAATGGGAAATTAAAACTCCAAGCTCAAATTCAATTGCAACTCCATCATTCAACTCCAAATTCAAGTAGAAGATATTGGATTCAAGCTTTGGATTGCTTCTCCTTGCTTTCAAGCTTCATCTTCATAAATTTTAGTGCAAAGGTGAGATTTTTATCTCACAATTCTAGCCTATAACTATATTGGACTGTTGGGAATGATTCCCCATCACTTTAGCATGTGCATTTGCATTTGGTTTGGATTGGATTGGCGAAAAACTCCAATTTTTAGCGTTTTTGACAAAAAACTGCAGTTAGGTCGCACTGCCTCGGAGTTAAGTCGTTTCTGGCCATCGCTAAGTCGTCCACGAGTTAAGCCTAAGTCGTAAGTCGCGCGCGTTGAAAAGTCACCGCCTTTGTATTTCTGTTCGCCTGTGTTGAGTCGTTCACGAGTTAGAGTGCTAAGTCGGCTGCGAGTTAAGAGTTTAGTCGTTCGTGTGTTATCTCGTAAGTCGTTCACCCTTGAGTCGCTGAGTCGTTCAACCTTGAGTCGCTGAGTCGTTCACCCTTGAGTCGCTGAGTCGTTCAACCTTGAGTCGCTGAGTCGTTCACCCTTGAGTCGCTGAGTCGTTCACCTTTGAGTCGCTGAGTCGTTCACCCTTGAGTCGCTGAGTCGTTCACCCTTGAGTCGCTGAGTCGTTAACCCTTGAGTCGCTGAGTCGTTCACCCTTGAGTCGCTGAGTCGTTAACCCTTGAGTCGCTGAGTCGTTGGACCCTTGAGTCGCTGAGTCGTTAGACCCTTGAGTCGTTAGGTCGTATGACCTGTTTGTTAAGTCGGCTGTCCTTAAGTCGTTCGACCCCACTAAGTCGTAGGTCGCCTCCGACCTTACCCTTAGGTCGTATGACCTGTCATCCACTAGGTCGCGCCACTAGGGATCTTATCTGAAAAACATTGAGCTGATTTCCTTGGATTTTATTCACATCTCCGTATGCGATTTTTGTGACTGATTGTTTCTACAATTGCTTATGTGTTTTGTCACTTTATAATATAAAGGTTTCAATACTAGTAGTAAATATCAAAACTCTTTTAACAAACAATTTCAACTCTATTTTTAATAACAAAGCTCTTTTCTTAAACCGTTTTCCAATCTATTAGTATATACAAGCCTTTACCTCACTCGGATGAGAAATCTAATTAAACGACTTAGTAAAACAAGTGGTATGAAACGCTTGCGTTCACTTCGTCGGTTAATTCTTGGACTTGTTCGATTGAACCTCTTGTGACAATTTTATTAGTGAAGATTTACAGTTTGTTCGTAAATATTTAAGTTAAGCAAGTGGTTATGGGACATGAAGCTAAACTTCTATATTTACTAGCTTAGTGTAATTGACACTTCTCGTTGATCTTGATGATCGCTTTATGAATTAGACTAGCAATTGCGCGATGTCTCTTTCATTGCAAGGTTAGACTAGACACCACTTGCGTGATTCCATTCACACATACCTTTCTGCTTTTTGGTTAGTCTTGACCTCATTCTGTGTGATTCCACTCACACATGTGGGGTAGCTCCCCATGGTCTTCGGACCGTCATGTGATAGGCCTCTTTCCCTTTTTATGATTTCTGGATTTCTCGTGTTGATTTCTGGAATTTGTGTCATTGACTTGTTATGAGTACAAGTTTAGGGTATGATACCCCCTTCGAATCTTTGAGAAGATTCTTGTGATATTGATTATCTCTTATTGATTGATCTTCTGTTGATCATTATTTACATACTTATAGCGGTATGTCGTTATGGATGTTTATGTTTATGCCATATCTTTTATGTTATATCATGTCATCTGATATTTATAGCTAGACTGATCCGTTTATTATTTTCTTAAATAATACTCGGATCAGACCGAGATGTTACAGGTGCTTCTGCTTGACTTCTTCCCAGGGATTCATCACTCTGACTTTTGGCTAACTGTTTAGATTAGCAGTTTTTGCTGTATACACTTGAGATATAGACTCATAGTTGTATTCTTTTGTATAGCACGTGTTGCTATTCTTTTGTATTATCGTGGATCTTATTGACCACTACTCTGATGTACACTTTCATGTGTTAGTTATATATTCATATCTCCTTCCGCCTTTGTGATATGGATATCTGTGACTGATTTGTGATATGATTATTTCTATGTTTGTTTCCGAAGATTATTTATAGCCACCGTGTGATAAGCTATTACATGGAGGGTCGCTCCTCAACAGCCTTATTCTCCGTGCTAGTTGACAGCACTTCTCCGGAGTGTTCTTGGCTAGCGTGGGTATAGAGGTGGGGCGTCACATTATGGAAGCAATTGCTATTGCTTTTGGTTTCATAATTAAGCATAACTGCCCGACAAATAGGTACGTTTTTCGGATTACGGTTTATAGCATTATTATATTGTTTTTCCGGGTTGGGATATATATTATTTTGGTAAATATATGTTGTATATTGTTATATTTGATATTATATTTTCTTTCGAGCCTCTTCGTACAAAGGAGACTCTGCCGAAATTTTTCGTAAATTTTGGACTTAGAAAAAGAAAATTGAAAATGTTTTCCAAACTTTATTAATTTGAGTATAAAAAGATTTAAGGGTTACAAAATGGGTATATTTTATTTAAAGTAATAAATTTTGTAAATTATTTGTTTATAAAGTTAATATTTTGAATAAGACGTGTTGTTTATTTAAATTCTTTCTTTTCCCTTCTTTTTCCTTTTCGAGGACGAAAAGTTCTGAGTGGGGGAGAGTGTAACGACCCGCAATTTTCAACAATTTAAATTGGTTAAATTAATGAGATTTTTGTAATTAAATTTAGTAGAAATAAAAACTTTATATATTAATATTGAAATGAACGCTAAAATAAATCATATAAGTGGTAATTAAAACATATTTATTAGTAATTTGAATAGAATTGTAAGGAATGAAAGTAGTGAAAAGATTATACCTGGATGTAAATTGTATATGAGAAATAAAAGGAAAGTATTAAATTGATTAATGTAAAAAACAGTTTTAACAGTATTTGATTGTAAATTAAGGAAACGTGTTAATGCAAGTTAATAATTAATGGACTTGAATGAACGTTCCAATTCAATAAAAATTCAAATATTATGACTTAGCTATAAATGGAATATAATAAGAACAAATGCAGTTATTGTATTAATGGGTGGAATAATATAATTTGTATAAATGAAACATAGGTAAACAAATGTAAGTATTGAATTAATATATGTTATTTATTTAGGGTATTGCATAAAATTGGTAATCCAATTGCAATTAATGGTAATAATGTTGATATAAGCTAATAAATTAAATTTCAATGCAATAACCATTAATGGATGGAATGAAATGGGATTAATGTAAATGTATACTAGGTTATAAATTAAAGGCAATTAGGTGGTAATTAATGTAGGTTGCTTGTTTATTTAATGTGTTAAATAAATTTTGGTAATCAGTTGTGATATATCTAAATTTAACGTTTGGTTACTATAAATTTAAGTAATAATCGGAAATAATGATAATTTTATTTATAATATGACTGTTGGTTGATGTAAAGATTGTAAATCGAGGTTTATTAATTTATTTGAATCTAAGTAACAAGGGTTGTATAAATAAATGAATTAGTATAATAAATGGAAATTGGACGAATTCAGTGTTACGCAAGTAATCATAATAATTAGTTGAAATTAATAAACTTAATTGTATTATAAAGTTAATGGTAATGATTGTTGTATTTAATTGGCCTTCTAAATCAAAATAGAATTTTTTTAGTGTTTTAATGAAAATTTGTAACGGGAGGTGTAAACGTAATAATGAAATAATTTGAAGTGAAAATTCATTCATAATGTAGTAATCTCTATATTGGAAAGTATGAACCCAAGTAAATGAATTTATTTAGAATGTTAATCGCAATTAGTGTGAATATGGGTAGAAATGTAATAAATTGGAAATTGGGTAGTTAATACAAAGGAAAGATGGAAATTCGAACTTACTAATGAAATAAAGGGTAAAAACAAAGGTTATCTTTGTTTATCGAATAATAATTGGTTAGATAAAAAGGGTTGAAGTAAATCAAGTTAATTTATTTGAATAAAATTTTAGTTAATTGAGTTATTGTGAATGAAATTAATTACTACGTTATTTGAAATTTAAGATGGAATGTGAAAATATTTAATGGAATAGATTTTTGAGTCCAATATAAATGCCATCTATTTGACGATAATAAATGAAATAATTACTGATTGATTTAATCAAATGGAATTCTTGGGAATTTTATTTATAAATTCTAAATTCAATAAAGTGAAGGTAAGATTGAAATTTGATAAATTAATTAACTTTAAATGGACATCTAAGTTGTTAAATTAGTGTGAATAATTTGGAATATAGAGATGATAAGAATTGTCAATTTTAGAATTTAAATTGGAAATTTGATTTAATTAATTTTTTTAATTAATTGAAAAATAGCCATTTTGGCCACTGACTCGGTTTTGGACGAAACCAGTTTCATCGGATCCGTAACAGTGAATTATTGTAGTATTTCAAGTTTCGTAGTGATCGGACTTTTCGTTTGATCGTACGAACGCGAAACGCCTTGACATAAATGAAATTGAAATCAATTTGAAAAATATTTATTTTAGCATAACTTCTTCATACGATGGAATTTGGACTTGAAACTTGTTCCATCACGTTTAAAATATTTAAAAACACCTATTTTGATATATGGGTTGACCCAATTTCATTACGGAGTCGAAACGGGCTTTTTGGGCCACTTTGTCGTTAACACGTATATTCAACCCGATCCATCTATTCTATTTCAATTTGCCTATATATATATACTGCTATAAACCCTAACCACCTCTATTCCTCATTTTTATACGTACAGATACTTCTGTGCTCCTCTTCCTCAATGGCTGTAAACCCTAATCTATCCAATTCAAATTTCAATTCAAAGCTAAAATATCAAACTCTTCAGAAAAATTTGAAAAAAAAATATATTGAAGCTCTCGAAGAGCGTAATCTTCTGGTGTGATTCGTTTTTCGTTTTGGTTCATCGTCTTATCAGTAAAAATCAAAGAAGTTTCGACCGTTCATCACTCGACGATGAACTTCGCCTGATCGGAAAATCCTTTCTGGGTATTGTGGAGATTGACGAGCGTAGTCCATCGATGTGTTTGGTTCGTCGATTCAACGGCTGGATCGTCGTTGAAATTAGATTAGGGTTTGGTTCAAGTGGTGGCTACGTGCCCTTTAAGGTGTCGATGGTGGTGGAGTGGGGTCCAGGCATGGTCGCGTGGGGTCTGTTAGGCCGAGGTCAGGTGCGGCACCACGGGCGACGGTGAGTTGCAGTCCGACAGCGGCCGCAAGTTTTAGGGCGCGGTTCCAGTAGATTGCTTCGAACGAACGAGGTTGGTGCTGACGTGTTATGGGTAGCGGTGTTTGTGTTTATTATTTATCTATTTTTCTTTATTTTAATTTATCGTTTAAACTTCTAACGCGTATAACTTCCTCATACATTGTCCAATTGACGCGTAGTTTCTTTTGTTAGGATCGTATCTGAATTTCCAACATTATGGCACTGGTTTGGACGAATTCTAAGACTGTGCAAATTTTTGGTTTAAATTGGATTTAAATTCAATTTAAATTCAAAAGGTGAGTGTTTTAACCCACTCACAACTTCTAAAATTTCTTATGTTTGTTAAATTGATATATGATGTGATTTGAAATTTATTTATAACTGTTTGGCATATATTTAATCATCATCTCAGTTAAATTGCATTATTTGAATTTCATTGTTATTCAACTTATTATTGCATATAAACTGCCAGTTAAATTAATTTATTATTGAATAATAAACTGTCAGTAATTGATAGTTATTTATTGATGTTATTATTTGAATTTGGATGATGTTTGCAATAAATGGTTGATGATTGATATTGGATGAATGGATGCCGTATTCTATATTGTTATAAACTGCAAGTTATTATGCATTCTCATTTCATTCGGGATTGCGGTTTGAAATGATATATAACCGTAATTTTATTTTTAAATTACGGATTGAAATGATAAATATCCGTATCACTTGACCATAGGATAGAAAATTTTATACAGACACCGTGGTCTATATATATAAAAATGTTTTAACCGATTCTATGGTTTTGGAAAGGAATATACGGTTTATTAAATATAAATTTTGATGTTATATAAATATTATTTTATATATATACATATATAGTTAAATTCTTGAATTTAAGCTATGTATAAAATTGTTTAATAAAAATGAGTTTAATAATGGAGTTCGATGGTCTATATTATATGGGTAAGTACCTATTTAAGGTATTATATATAGAGTTTAAATGACTTAAATGAAATTTAAGTTGGAAGATAAATATGAAATTGGTTTAAATTGAATTATTTAAGAATTGTACTTGAATAAATTTGATTTGGAATTTAAAATATGTTAAGATTTTGAAGGGTATGATTCTTATAACTTGATTTGGTTCAAAGTGTTTTAAATGAATATAAAGTTGAGACAAATGAATATATCAAGTTAAATAAAATTTAAAGAATATCGAGTTGTTTGAAGTTAAAAGTTTTACTTAAATTTTATTGGATTTATTAAGTAAACATTTCGTATCTAAATAATAGTAATTGAATTTGATATATATGGAATTATCAAATAAATTGTTTTAAAATGGTGGAATATTTAAAGCTTTGAAATATATGAATTGAAATGGTTTATTGAGTGGTTCAAATCGGTATTTGGGATTTATTTGAAAGATTAAAGAAGCTATTTTATTACATAAAGTAATTTAACATGTAAACCATTGAAGTATATTAAGTTGTGTTTAAAAGCTATAGATTTCAAGGTATATAGATTTGGAAGTGCTATGATTTTTTGAAAAAGGATATATCTGAAATAAAATGATATCATATTGATTTGGATATTGAAATAAAAAATGATATCGTATTTATATGGTTTTGAAATGAATATTTTATTCTGGTTTTGAAGTATAATTATTTTAAAATGACCACGGTGTTATAATAACGTTTGGCTGTTGAAGAGACCAGGATCGGAAGTTGTCATACTCTCTGCCAACTCGGAAAACCACTTTAACAACTGTGTAGCGGTGGAGATTCCAGAATGATGTAGGATGGTGGTGGAGTTTCCTTTGAGGTAAATACGTGGACCCGACTTCCGTGAGTTGGCATAAGGTGGCTAAAACAGAAGCGATTCTCGGGCCAATGAGGTCATTCCTCTAATCGGACGCACTCCTTCGATACTATACTCTTACCTTTGGATTGATTCGGTGGCCACTTTTGATTTTTGATTTTGGGGGTGTTGTTCGAGGTGTGTGGTAGTAGCTGCTACACGTTACCACCATCCCGGATGCGCAATTGGTATATCTACCCTGGCATTGCCTAGTTGTGCCGTGTCACCTAACCTAGCATGCCTTGTAAGAGTTTCTATTTGTGTCGTACCTATGGAGTATCCTTTGGTAGCCTCCCGATCAGGAGGTATTACGGTACTGTATAGACTATTGGCATTATTTGTGTTATGGGCTATATGGGTAACCCCTTAACTCTATTAAAAAGTAAGTTTACTTTACTATTTGACATTATTATAATAGCGAAATATACTACATAGTAAATAGTTTAACGGATCCTTAGGAGATGTGAATCCCGAGCATCTCTTGAGTTACTGCACTCACGTTAGGCACTGGATAGGAGATGTCAAATCCTGTAAACATCTTCGACGCCGTTACACTCATATTTATTTCTGTTAATTTAACTCACATAAGATATTTTAGTTCTGACTCGAGTGTTTTGTCTTTTCAATTCGCTCGGGTCAGCCTGAGCATTTCAGGATTCGAAGACTTTAGCTCTGGAGGACGAGAATGAAGATTTATATTACTATTATCTACTATATTATTCCACTACACCAATATTCCGCTACATTGTTATTACCCTTTGGTATGTGAACTCTGATATTTATTGTATAAGAAAAACCAAATGTTTTGTAAAACATTTTTATGAACTGTATATTGATTATTATATTTTATCGTTCCGCTGCAAGATTCTATTTTGTTTTTTTTTCTTTCTCTTCTTTTTCTTATTTACCCCATAACAATTCGCCCTTCCGTATGGTTTGAACTGGCACGTGTGTCGATTTAAGGCGTGCGAAAAGGCGGGGCGTTACAAAAGGATATCTTTTTAACTAATTTGCCTTGTTTGTCAAATTCTCATTGATCAATATTTTTTTGTCAAAAAAGTGCTTCCACTAATTAAGAATTAAATAACAATTTTATTTTATAAAATATCCCTTCTCCTTAATTGAACATATAAAATATTTAAGTCTCATATCTTAAATAATTTTAAATATTCATCAAAGCACTTAGGAAAATTTTGGAGAAATCCTAGAAAATCTATTTTAAGGTGTTGCCTAACATATAAAAATTTCAACTTGAAATAATAATAATTTTATCCGAAAATAGTTTATAACCCAATAAACAATTTTCTTCACTGGAAAATTAATATAAAATCCACATAATTTGGAAAATTATGAAAATTGAAACCCATCTCTAAAATATAATTTCTAACCTATATTTAAATTTTTAAGCCATTTGGATGGCATTAAATAGGATTTTCATGTCAAATATATCATAAAGTTTTAACATGAACATATAGTTCATCAACAATCATATATACAACTTGATTCATCAAAACATGAGATGTACTTGCCAAAACAATTCAGATCTAATCATAAAACAGAAAACTAAAAGAATTTGGGCTGTAGTAATTATTGACCTTAGCTTTGAGATATAAGATGTGAGATTAAATGTTGATTAAGGTGATTATCTTCCTTCTCTTGATTCCTATCTTCATCTTCCTCTTGGGAACGATAATGGTGGCCGACCTTAGTGATTTTAGTTTGAGAAAAATGAAATGAATGTGAGTTTCTATTACCTAAGGGTTTAGGGTTAAACTCCACCTATTTCCTTTATTGCCCTTGTTATTCCCAAACGCCTTTGTTTAAGTTATTTTATTTTAGTTTGCACTTAACATGGTACGGCTGCTCTCAGCTTATCAATTATCAACTTGTTAATCTCCACATTATTTATTTAATCTACCTAATTAATTATTCTAAATAATGTTATAAAAATATTGAGTGTTACACGTGACTTAGGCCTCACACCCGAAAATGACCGAAATAGGGTAAATGCAGCAAGGCAATATGGCTCGCAACCATTAGGTATGGTCATCCCCTTATAGATGTATTTATTCCCGCTATGATGTGCAGGTTTTAAATTATTGTGGATGTATGCTACGAGGGCCCTTAGATAGGTCAGTAAATACTGGGTTGATGACATATTCGGTACTATCTAGAGGGAGAGGTAGATTGATCTAGAGGGAGAGGTAGGTTGATCTTGTGTTGGTAGAGGTGCAGATGTTCTATTGCCTTGGTACATTCCTCTAGAGATGTACTACCAAAAGGTAGTCTCTTTACCTAGTCATTTGTATGGAAATCCATTATCCAATAATTGCTTTCCATTTTTTTGTAGAACCCATTTTGTGACTAATATGCTGGAATTTAATCAATGTAACAATTTCAGTTAAGATTATTAAGTCTGCTTGCAGATGTTTTCAAAGGAAAGTCTTTAAAAATAATATTAAATGTTTATTTTTATGCAGCAAAAGTTTGGTTATCATACGGTAAAAATTCGTTCCGTCTTTATATATGGCGTGGTCTTATAAGATACCTTTTTTGTTCAAAATGCGTATTTTTGAGTTCTCACACCAGTCTCATGACTAACCAGGAGTTTATTTTCCTTTCCCTTAAACTATATATGCCCTAAATTTTCCAAGAAGCCTAGTAGTCAGGTTTAAATTTAGAAGAAATCTGGATGGAGTCGAAGTATGGAGCTGGAAGATTTGTCCGAAGATTTTTATCTATTTCATCACACTCTTGTTCTATAGTATTCTGCATTTATAAGGACAGAAATCTATAACTCTCCATGTTCAGCTCTGCTAAATGAACTTAAATTTCCGCTATAAAGTTTATGTTAAAATAATATATGTTCTGCCATTTGTGTGAGGTTCTATTCTGTCTTTATTTTCTTTCCTACCTTTGAAAATCCGCTTCTTTGGCACTTTGATTTGCGACACGTGAGTACTAAGGATGTATTAGTTTCGATATTTGAGAATCGAAACAATGGGACCTCATAGCCGCAACTCCCACAAAGCATAACAGCGTGAAGTTCTCATCGAATCGAGATTTTTAGTGCTTGTTTTAAGATTTTTAGTTGTTCATTTTATTTGATTTTTATTTTAGATATTCTAGAAATTCACTTTGTCATTACCAGGCTAATATAAATAGAGGAGATGGAGGAATTGTTGCACGTACAGGGTATGGGCCAAAAAATGTGGGTATGGTTTGAAATATGGGTGTTTGGCCAAGGAATAGTGAACATATATATATATATATATATATATATATAATTTTAATTTTTTAAATATTCAATAGAACATATCTAATGATCTCGAACTCCAAACAAGACACGTTGTGGCGTTCTATATGTTATAATCCTATTTCGAATACAATGGAACTATTCCCAAGCCCAAATCCTATCACACGTAGAAGATAGCTTTTAAAAATAATTACCTTATAAATTTCTAAAATTAATTTCTATGCGTTTCAAACTCGCATGACCAAATGATATGTCTAATCGCCATGAAATTCGACAGTATATAATAATTCACTATTACGAATCCAATGAAATTGTGTTCATTGAAATCCGAGCCAGTACCCAAAAGGCTAATTTCACAGATTTAAATGCAGTTTTATGTTTAATTATTGATATTTATCAAATATATTTATATTTGTAAATGAATTTACAAATTGAATTCACCAATATTATTTATTGACTAAAAGGAGCTAAACTAAATTATTAAATCCATATGATTAACATTTAATTCAAAATTCAAATATTTAAACATTCCCTATATTTGAATTATAAGTTATAAAATTCCAATATCCAAATATTTAAATATTTAAAATCAAATAAACATTTAAAATCAAATGAAAATAATTTTAGTTTGTTTCAAAAAATGGCAGAAAACCCTTTAACTTTCAAAACCAATTAGCTGAAATAGATTGCCAAATTCTTCTAAGCCTTTAACTTTCCAAAAATCAACTCATTAAAACTTTTTAGACAATCTTATAACTTAGTGGATTCATTTATAGATTCCAATTAATACCATTTCAAGTTATAACATAAACATTAAGTTTTTAGTTATCAAAATTTTCCAAAATTCTCAAAAAAATTCTAACCCTTTAAATTTAGAAAAATTTGAGCAACATCTCCTTTTCGCGTCTCGATCGAAATTTTTTGTATTATATATATAATCTAAAATATACATCTCATCTTCAAGGATGAGGCAACCCATAGGGAACATATAAAAATACGATACTTTATCCAAGATGTGTACCACTTATTAGATTTATCATGCATATACAAGCATATAAGTATTTAGAACAGGAATATAGTATGAAGGAGAAAATTCATTAGTTTTTTAGTATCAAAGACATTCTCTCAATATTTTGATAAAAGAGCAAACATTTCAATATAATATAGAAGAAGGACAGAGTTACCGCGTATTGTTAGTTTTGTGAATTGCAGTAGCACCATTGATGTATCAAACATTTTATGATTTGTAGTAGTATTTTTATGATTTGTAATATTATTTTGTAGATAGAGTGTATAATCTTAGACTATAATTTTTTTTATAGTAGCACTTTATTAGTTGTAATAATATTTTTAATCAAATTAAATAAGAATAAAATAGTACAATATAGTATCAGTTTTGTTGGACGTTGTTTGTTATATTTTACTTGTAATAAAAATTGCAATTTTAATATCATTTTGTTTTATTATTTAATACTTATTATTCATGTAGTAGTAGTTTATGAATTATAGTTCTTTTTTTTTTGAATTACTGCAGTAGTTTATATAAATTTAATAGTATTTATAAATTATAGTAGCTGTTTATGAATTTTTATTAGCACTTTTTAAACCAATGTACCATTTTATAGATGTAGTGTGAATTTATTACGTTTGTAGTAGCAGTTTATAAATTTTATTTTTTTTGAATTGTAGAAGCAGTTTATACATATTTAATAGTATTTATGAATTACAGTAGTATATAGACATTTAATAGTATTTGTGGATTATAGTTGCACTTTTATACATTTTTCGTATTTTTTGATAGTATCACTAAATCATACTATAAATACATTTTGATAGTAGTAGTTTTATACACATTTTTATAGTAGCAATTTTATACACATTCGATAGCAACTATTTTATGCACATTTGATAGTAGCATTTTCGATAGTAGTTACACATTTAATAATAGTAATTTTATACACATTTGGTAGTAGCGGTTTTATTCATATTTGATAGTAGTAGTTTTTGATGGTAGATATAAATGATAATGTACAGTATTAGTTTTTTTGTTTTGAAATTTTTTAATGATGAACCTTTTCTTTATGTATAGTAAGATAAGTATTGCTGGTGATTATAAAATAGTAAATTTTAAATTGGAAAAGTAGATGTATATGTATATTTTAGCTTGTAATGGCATTAATGATACTGCCTAGTATCATTTTAAGGAAACTGATACTACATAGTAGCAATGTCCTACTACTAAAATTTCATATTTTGGCAATTGTGGTGGTGTTGGGAGCGACGGCGAGTGTAACGACATATAATTTTACTTTTCTAAATGGAATATTTAATTAATTTAAATATTCAAATATACAATTTTCAAACATAATAATCATGTTTTGTGTGATAAATAAGAGTGGTAAACTTATTTTAGAATTAAATAGAGATTTGAAATTTTGTCATAAAATTGACAAAAACCGGAGTTCTATAAAATTTGATATACATTCAAATAACCGTTGTTAATGGTAAATAATTATTTTTAAATGGTTATATAATGATATAATTTAATTTACAATGGTTTTATAAATTAGAAACTTGTTTTATAAAGATTGACAAAATTTGTCGCATTTCAGCAGATCGACGTCGTGTTTTTTATTTGGATTTTAATATTATTAATTATGGTTTTATAACTAAAATAAACTTGTTTTAATTATTTAAAGATGGTAAGTAACTTATTTTTAAGTTTTGTCTAAATAAATAAATTGTTTAACAAAAACGTCAAAATGTGATCGCAAAACATTTTGTTGACAAATCAATGTTTTGTTCAATATAGATTGTCTAAATGTTGTTGCACCTCTAATAACAAGTTTTAACATATATATTACATACTTAATAAAAATATGTTTACATTTTCAAAGTATTATTAGAAATTTCTTGAATATCATTGGTAAAAGTAAGTAAGGTAATTAACAAAAGTAAAAAAAGCAAACATCAAATCAGTCTTATCCGAATCCAATGAAATCATTACTTTATTTTTTAATGCTTAAGTGGTTCAGACATAAAGTTGTGAAGTGAAATGTGATGTTAAGTGTCGAGAAAGGGGAGTTTATTTAATGGTTAAGGAAAGTGTATTTTGGACGTTTTACCTAAAGATATTTTATAAACTTTTTTCTCATAAATACCCACATACATTCACACATTCTTTCACACTATTCTCCTTTTTTTCCTTCTTCTTCTTAAAGCTCTAAGACCTCTTCTATAATGGCTTCCACCTTAGGAAAATTAAGAAGAAATAATATCAAAGGGAAAATTAAAAAACACACACACACATGCGTGTGTGTGTATTATCAATCGATCTCAAAACCAATTGCAAACACCTCCCTATCTCCTTTATAACCCACGCCACCCCTACAACCAAAGCTAAGGCCGACCACCACTCATCCAATGTCAAGGATGGAGGAACCAAAAGAGAAGAAAGCAAGTCTGGGAGCTCCAGAGCAAGGAAAAGAGGAGGAAGTGCCATCGAAGTGCTGCTGGAATGGATTCGAGAGGCTACATAAAAGTTTGGTTGAGTGGAGCCATAAGTGAGTGTTACAACCAAATATCCATTCGACCTTGTCGAAACCAAATTGAGTAGGAGATAAAGAAGAACAAGAGAAAGTAGCACCATCATGACCTTTTGAAGGAGTCGAAGGAATGTACAACCAAAGACTAAAAGTATCGTAGCCTTGCAAAGGAGCCAAAGGGTCGAAAGCGCCCTTCCATCTCAAGAGATCTCCTTTCGAAGCAGGTGCATCCACATGCATGGGGTTCTTTAGAATGGGTTGAAGAAACAACTTTTGAAGACAATGCATGATAACTCTTCATATGCACGCCAAACCTTTTGAAACCAAAGGTTTTTCCTTAATTCAGATCACTTAGAAACACATCTTGGTCATGAAAACCCTTTCGAAAGCAAAATCAAGCCTTTCGAACTGGTCGAAAGCTTTAATATCTAGGGAAGGTTCCACATTAATTCGCAAGCATAAGTTCAAAAGCTACTAAAAGTGTTGAAACCATCAGCATTTCAACAACTTTGAAACCCCTAGAAACATCCTATCGACATAGTCAAAATTTCCAAATTTTGCTCGATATGACAACAAAGCAACATAATGAAGAAAGGCACAACCATCCCTTTCGACAAAGATGGAAGCATTCAAGCCCCTTTGAAATCATTGTAGAGGAATGCATAAGTGTCAAAGGAGTCAAGAAACTCGAAGCAACCTTTCGACAAGGTCGAAATCATTGGTTCGAAAGGTGCCGACCCGCACCTATAAATAAGACCCAAGAGGACTGGTTTTGGGGATTCGAACTCATTCATTCCATATTTGTATTTTCTTAATTCTGAAAAGTTGTAAACTTAATTTGTAAATCAAATTGGGGAAATATATTCTGCAAAATTATCATTAGATCGATAAAGTTAATATTTTGATATTTTTGATTACACAGCTGTTTAAAGGCTTTTACTAGTTTTAAACCGTATTTTTTTAGGTATTGACCTCATCGAGAGGTGTCTTCCGAGAGGATTGAAACCATAGCTTTTCCAAATAATATAATCCCTCAACTCAAAACCACTTTATATCAAACACTTACCTTTAAAGAGTCGAAACCTCAACCCAGATTGATCTACCTCAAATTCTAAATCAAACCTAAGTCCCTAGAAATTATACTTTCAACAAGGTCAAAACCATACAAATAAGTCATATTCATTAGACTTTTAGAGTTGACCATTAGTGTTTCGCAACTGATTCGAAAGGAAGGTTTCGAAAGAATAAGTAATCGATTTGAGCAAGCTTGAAAGGTTTGAAGGAATGGATGTATAGTATTTCAACTAGGCGAAAGGTAGATAAAAGAAGGTTTTCACTACAACCTAGTCGAAAGGATAAATCAAGGAGGGCACACACATCATAATCTCGACAGCATCACTATAGAGTCCAAAAAGGGATAAACCTTTTTCTTCAACTATACTTTGGGGTGTTTAAAAATTTTCTTGTTAACATTTGGCGCTAGAAAGAGGACCTGAACCTTCAACTTGGTTAACATCCAACACCACCTTTTTCTAACCCAATCTTATTTCAAGTTTAAATAATTAAGGTCTTACTTCATCATGACTACCAAAATCAAGAGATCCGAGCAAGAATCCTCGAAACCACATTTGATAGGATTCTCCCCAAAAATAACTCAAGATTCCAAAGTATGTGAAGAGAAAATGCTAAGATTAGAAGCTTTAAGGATTATAAGGAAGAAAATAGTGGAATCAAACAATCCAGAAAAATGGAGATTAAATCCCTTTCATATTGGCCCAAACCCAATTTTTTCCTTAGGAGAAAGGAAAAATGGAAGTGACAACTTGTTTAATCAAATGAGGAAGATGATTCATTGCTATACTAAAGGCACTATCTTTAAAGAAGAGATAATGGTAGACTATAATGCCTTTGCACATAAATGGAAATAAACTGCAACTCGAACACTTCCAACATGGGAACTGAAAAGGGTGTCAAAAAGAAAAGCAATCGATGAAGGTGAAACTACAAGGCCAAGTAATAAGAAATCAAAAAGCCATCCTCAAGAAAAGTTTCAAGTCAATACTTCCTAAAGAATTCAATCTAACAATATCTTTAGAGAATGTCCACTCGTTAACCAAGAATGAGCCTAATTATTGGCCATCGTAGAGAAAGGGACAAAAATACGAAAGGATTCTGGGAAATCCTATTACAATTTCCATATGATGAATGGACATGAGAATAACTACTACAAAGCCTTGGAAGGGATGATAATCATCTTTTTCCATTAAGGAAAAATCAATGAATTTGTAAAGAGATCATGAATAAAGTCAAGGATTACTTTTCTGAGAAAGATCTACATGGTTGGGGGTGAAATACTCCTTTTGTTTTGGACACTACCTTAAACGGTTAAAGCCTCTGTCCGCGCCGAGTTGGCCAGGTTATAGCACCACCTGGAGGGAGGAGTGTAAGCCTTTATCCGTGCCATGCAATGGCTAGGTTAAAGCATCGACAAGCGCTTGATCGCGCCTCTGGCAGGCCAAAGCACCTCCGCGAGGGAGCAGTGTAAGCCTTTATCCATGTCATGCTATAGCCAAGTTAATGCATCGACAAGCACCTGTCCGCGTCAGGGCATCTTCTGAAGGGAGGAGTGTAAGCCTTTATTTATGCCATGATATGGCGAGGTTAAAGCATCGACAAGAATCATAGGCATGCCTTTAGTCAGGTCAAGGCACCTCATGGAGGGAGGTTGGGTAAGTCCTTAGTTCCAACTTGACAATGAGCTAACCAAGAGCACCGGACACTAGTGGACTAAGACGTCCAAGCCCAAGAAGAGGCATATCAACAGTGAACTAAGATGCCCAAGCCAAGAAGAGGCTCATCAAACAATGGACTAAGATGTCTAAGCTCAAGAAGAGGCTTATAAAATAATGGACTAAGATGCCCAACCCCAAGAAGAGGCATATCAACAATGGACTATGATGTTCAAGCCCAATAAGGGCATATCACCATGCCCAAGAAGAGGCGTATCAACAATGGACTAAGACGTCCAAGCCTGAGAAGTGGCATGTCAAATAGTGGACTAAGATGTGCAAACTCAAGAAGCAGTCAATCAAACCGCAACGACGTCAAAGAAGACATAATATATGAAGTAGAACAGAACTCCGTCTATTATTGCTCGAATATGGGTTTCGGGACTCTTATTTTTGAACTTCATCCATTAGTACCCGAATCTAGGTTTTGGGTCATTATCGGTCTTCCTCAAACCCAAATCTGGGTTTGAAAACTATTATCGGACTTCACTTAATAATGCCCTAATAGAGGCTAGAGATTTATGTTATAAAGAGAATTATTATGGATTTCTAATTATCCGACATATACCCTAATCTAGGTTTGATATTTTTGTCATGGAGAAAATTATTATGAATTTCTAATTATCCACTACTAATGCACGAATCTGGGTCGAAGACTTCTACCAAGAAGATTGCACTATGAATTTATGATTATCATCCACAAATACTTAAATAGAGTTTCAAGTTTCTTAACTTCCAAATATCATCCACCAGTACCCGAATTTGGGTTTTGGGCTTCTAAACATGAAATTTCATTAATACCTAAATCTGACTCATTTGATTTCTATCTTAAGTGTTCAGACACTGATTTTTATACTTTATTACGTGGTCATTATTAACTTTCTGTTAGTTATCTCCAGAGGATGACTTTTTAAAAATTTATATTCGTGGTTGAGATAATGATTCTCTACCATCAAACTTCAGATACTCCAACAATATGTTTAGAGCTGAATTCTTAATTATCCCTTATCATTACCAAATATGGGTTTCCAAAACATTTTATTAAAACGATTACTTTTCACGTATTATGATGACATAATGATCTCTTCAAGTGACATATATAGACTTTTATTTCAATTTCAGGCTAATAAAAAAAAATGTCTGCTTAGTACTTTTTAGGAAATCAAAAGGTAAAAAGGACTGGAAGATCCAGCAAATACAGAAATTATGGTATAAGCTATAAAAAAGATGATTCGGAAATAACATTACAAGACAGGGCCATAGTCTATGTGATATTTACAAAATTTTGATAATTTGCATAAATTGTGAAATTATTTACAAGTGTATAGAACAAATATATACATTTCATGAATATAAATCTTCATAAATCTTGAGCAGCTTTGTTCGGATTCTCAGTGATTAAAGCATCGACAACATGATGGATAGAAATGCGAAGAACTTCCTTAAGTTTCTTCTCTTTCTTCCTTATCATGTCTTCATCATCGATAACTTCAATGTTGGTTTTCAAAGCGCGATTGAAAGCTTTTTTTGCGCCTTTCAGGATTTTATTTTCCGTTTCTAAATTAGTAATGCACTTCAAAAGGAGGTATTTGTCGTGTTTAAGATTTTGAATTCTAGCGGCATATTCGTTTAAGCGCTGTGAGTATCTTACTTTTTGTTGTTAATAAAAATACTTCATCATTTCAAATTTAACCTTCCTAAACCATTCTCCCACTACTTTTTCGTCTAAGCCTGGTGGAGGATTTATCATCGTGTGAAATTTCTGGAAGGCGAGGGAGGTAGATCTTATAGATTTAGCATCAAATGGAGTGGCATGAGGAACTGTTAAATAAATACTTGAGATATTATTTCCCATAATAAATTCCAACGATTCACACTTAGTTTGACTATCCTTTAATTTCATCTTCAAATCGCTTATCTTTTGGAAATGCTCCGACATTTTGTGGTCGAAGTCAAGTGAATGATTTGACCTAACTTGACATTTCAGCATGGAAATTGCTTCATTTGTACTATTGACATCTCCTTCTAAATTGGCAATCTGACATTATTATTTTTAATAAATATTTTTGAAGTAAGAATCTCTTATATGCCATCTTCATGCTTCGGTATTGCCTTGAAAACGAGCAAGTAAAGTATCATCAAGAAGTTTGTCTTTTTGAGATCCATCGTTAGCTTAACCTTAAGAATGATACAGTGAGATGCTGAATCTAATGAGAGAGGTGATGTGGATAACTGTAGTTTCTATTTGAAAAAGGAATGGAAAATAAAGTCAAGACTTAGGTAATCAATTTCTTTATCAAAGCAATAGAAAATTACAAATTAAGTAACAATAGAACTCAAGAGTGCGATTAGATATTTTCTTTACATCTAAAGTTGGGAAACTGCATTTTTAACTTTATTCAATGAATTGGCAGAAAAAAATTGGTCGAGTCAAAGGAACTCTAGTGTAATCACCGAAGGATATTTGCTAGTCCCACTCCCCAGTTGAAGGACTATTGCGATCGAAAATTAGTTTAAAATGGTATGTCCGAATCTCCTTAGGTAAATTTTCTTTCTCATCAACAAGGAAATCGACGCAGATATGAGGATGGAAAAACTTACCGCAAATCCCTAAGAAAACAATATCTTGTTAATTTTGAAGATTTCAAAATTGATTCCTTTTCGAGATAAAATCTTCTTAATTTAACATATTGGCTTAGACAATCTCTAGAGACAAGTTTGCCAGAGGGACATTTTCGCTGTGATAACATAATAAAATGCAACTAAGTAGAAAAGGAATATAAAACATGAATTTAGAAAATCAATATCACTACATATTTACGATTATTCATCTGGTTCATACAAAATGGACTTTGTGAATAATTCTAGTATAAACTTGTTAACAAGGTTTCTTATCAACGCCCTAAAGATATGATAAGAAGGATGAATTTCTTATTAGGAGATCAGAGGGCATGATTCCTTTTAAGATTGTCTTTCAATTTAAACTATTTAGTTGATATGTCATGTATTAGACCTTCCACTGACGTCGAAAGGTCTACAACTTGGGCTATGTGACCTTCCGGCTTTATTGAGCTTGCTTGAAGTCTTAATGAAGGCCTTGTTTTGATTAGACTAAGTTTTCTTTCATGATAAGGTAGCGGGTTCCGTCCTTGATGAAAGATTTAATCACTTACATTGAGTGGATTCCTACCTTGTCGAAAAACTTAAACAGTTGAGCCAATTGTTTTGGAATGTTTCAATAGATGTTGATCAAAGTAAATTGTTGGCCTTATCGAAAAGTTTAAATTATTGGGTTTAAAGACTTCGAAAGTTTGTAGTTATTACTTGCACAGGAGTGTTACTGACCTTGCTAGAAAAAAACCTTCCGATGGGGTTCCTTCTTTACTTACTGTAAAATAGTTAATAACTCATATTACAGTTGTAACTTTGTAATGAATCCTTAATAAGCAATCTTAAATTTACGAAGCTAATATTTAAGATGCCATTAAGGTAATATTTTTCAGGTAAGTTGCTCTGTAATTACCACAATCAAACTTCTTAAGATTGTGGAATAATATCACCTGATTTGTAGATATTGGTTCAAATAAATGAACCTTTGGGGAATTTACTGTATGATCTTGATATTCCTTTCTCGAGTTAAACCTCTTCAACTAATGGAAATCAATTTCGTGCTTTTAGGAATTTTTCCATGTTCCTAACCTTACGAAAATGGGCTTTTGATAAGGTTAAAAGCGCTCTTCCTATTAACCTTGCGACTTTGTCAAAAGGCTTTTTGATAAACCTTTTGACTTCGTCGAAAGCCTTCTCTATGAACCTTTCAACTTTGCCAAAAGTTTAGACTGTTTAATTTTTTGACTTAAACTTTGTGTGTATTTTGGTACACGGGCCGTTTTTAAGGAAGCTTATTTGCTATTTTGTTAGGTATGACCAACAAGTTTAAGGATTGATGAAACCAATGTTTTCTTTAAAGTCAGTGACCCAAACCTTCTAACTTCTTTGTTTATGAAAAATCATTATTCAACAAAAACAATTAATCCATTAAGCTTAGTTTAATTACGCAACTTCATTCTAGAAATTTAATTAGACTATAATCTCAAAACATTAACTTATATAATATCAATAACCAGTTAGCATATACATATTCAAAAGGATGTTACTCTTTCAGAATTAAACATCGCGGACGATTAGCCAAAAAAATAACAACCCCCTAATCATAGTTCATTTGGGAGAGGAAGAAGGTACAGAGTTAAATCAACAATGTTGATGATGGTGGGTTTAACCTATATTGGCTGATAGGGCAAATATATCGCTAGCGTAGGGTTCTCACCGGAGGTGTCCCAGATAGCCAAATCCATCCAAAGGTGTCCCAGATAGCCAAATCCATCCAGAACATGGCAGTTTTTAGGTCGTAAAGCATGGACCACGTAGCCGTCAAGTGATGATTGAAAAAATTGGGATGCCGATAAATTGCGTTGCTGGACTGAGCACTTTGCGCTTCCTCGTCCTTTTAAGGTTGATTTAGTAGTCCAGTTGCGTAACATCAGCAACAATATGGCACCTCTACGGTAAAAGTCGAGATGAATTTGATGAACGCTACATGCCAACACTAGTACTCTTCTTGTTGCAGGAATGAATGATTTATTATTAATTTTATAAAAGAGGGAATAAGTTGAAAGGGATCATATTGATATTTTGGTGGGAAAATTTAGGTGTTCTCTTTCATACATCTCAAAAATGTGATGGATTAATTTTTCATCTTGTATGATTACAATCTTCATTTATCTAAAAAATAAATAGCGAATAGATATTATCTGGAGAATTACTCCATACGACAAGCATTTTTATGAATTACTTCGAATTCATGTATCATCTTAAAATCCTTAAATTGCTAACATGATCCATGCTAGTATTTTTTATCTTAGAAGACTGCTCCATATACTTAGCTTTTTTTGTTGTATTATTTCAGAATATCAGTTCTTTTGGTCACGTCGTCCTAGGAGACTAACAAAGTTAGTATGTTAGCTTGAGAAGACTTTACTCTAAAAAAAGTGCCATTCCTAAAGACTTCGAAGTTAGCGAGACATTTTTTTCTTTGGAATTTACAAAAATTATACTTGGAATACCCGCATCTTCGCTTCAACTTTCTTGGTAAATAGAATAAAACAATCTTGAAAGAAATCAAAAATCTTATAAAGGACTATCAAACATCCAATAAGGAGATATGAAATCATCATAAAAATCATCAAGTATTTTCAAAATTCATTAACTTAAGACACCAATAAAAACCACACAAAATTTTCAATAAGTAAACTAGATATATCAAATTCATCAATCGTCACAAAAATCAGCGAGGAAGCTTAAACACTATTAAATTAGGGAATTAAAAATTTAAGAATCAAAAATGTGATTTGAAATCTGTTCATTCCTATTCAAAATCAGAAGCTCAATGGAAAATTCATAAATTATGAAGGAAAATCAATTAAGGAAACCAAGAAATCATGACCTCATGAAACAAGTGACCAATAGGAAACTATAATGAAAATTCATTAGGAAACTGTAACATGTTAAATTCCTGAATCATCATAGAAATCAGTAGGGAAATTCGTTAAACCAATAATTTCACAAGAAATCACGATAGTGATTTAATAGAAAAATCATGAATGCCAAATCAGCAAATCATCACAAAATCAATGGAAAATCCATAAATTATCATAAAAACTCCACGAATGAGTTAAGAGTTTAGGAACTCAATAAATAAAATAAATGATGAAAAATCATCTTGAAAATTCATGTATGCAAGATTCATAAATCATTTCGAAAGTCAGTAAAGGAATTGGGAAACCTTAAAACTGGGAATTCAATATGAATTCCTTATAAAAATTCTCCAATGAGATTAATAAGTTTTCATGAAATCAATAAACCATCATAGATAAAATCTTCATGCAAAGGTCATTGAAAGTCCATAAATCAATAACCTAACCAAAACCTTTCCAGGATCCAAGCTGACAAATAGATTATTAGAAACTCAACCAATATCAAATCCGAAATCTATCTGGCTAAACAATATTCTTCTGGACCTATGGGTTAGTGAAGTTTTTATATATCGGAGTTGAGTTGCATCTGCAAGACCATGTGATTAATTGGAATACCAAATCCTTATATACTTATAGAGTCTCTTTTGTTCTAAGGGATTACTCTATTTCTATGGATTATGTAGTGGTTTATTCATCTTATTCCTTGTGTGTAATTTGTTTTACCAGTTGAAATACTTTGATGTCTATTCTATTCTTTTGGCTTTCTTATATATTTTTGTCTTTAATTCCATGCTGGGGAATTCTTTTATCCTTTTTCTTGTCCCTGTCAACCATGAGGATGTAAATTTCATAGTCCTTTTCCGTGGTCACTATTTCTAAAGCAATAAATGTTCTAGGATATGCTAATTCACATCTTATTTCCTTTGAATATAATTCAAGATTCTTTGTCTATTTTCAATTGTAGCGTTGGACATCTTTGTCCTATTGTCTCTTATGTATCCTTCTTTAGGATTTTAATTTTTTTCTAGTTGATATATTTATTTATTTCAGTAACCCTTTATCCTTTTGGTTTTTAACCCTTGGTCTTGAGTTGTGGATACCTCTGTCATCATTCCTCTTTTTGGAGCACCCACCGGGCTTGAACATCATATTCCTTTCCTTGATGAGCCACTCATTGGGCTTGGACATCTTAGTCCATTCTTTGGTGAGCGACCCTTTGGGCTTCATTTATATTAAATCGATATATAATTTGCCGACCTTCCTCCAAAAGGCCGCTGATGGGTGCTACCCTCACCCATCCCCTAAGTGGTGGTTTTGACATTAGGGGTTCTATCTCTCCCTCTAGGAGATACTATGGAATAACTTTGTAGGCTTATGTCCCTCCCTCTAAGAGATGCCACGTAATAACATCGTTGGCTTATGTTCCTCTTTCTAGGAGGTGCTACGGAATAACATCGCAGGCTTGAATATTTATGTATGAAAATAATTTTTTTCCCAATTAAAATGGAGTCTCCTTTAAGAGAAAGAACTTTATAATTACCCCCCATTAGTATATTGAGGGCATATCTTTTGAAAAATAGTTTGGACTCATGAATTCCTTTTGATAAAAGAATTTTCCCTTAATATGGTCTTTTCAATAACCTTTTTGTTGTTCTCACAATAGAGACACGAATCTCAAATAGGAGACTGCGAGGTCATGATTCATGAACCAACAACCTTTTAGTCGAGAATAGGGTTCTCTACTTTGAGTTTCAATAAACTTTTGCGCCTTTAAAATCTTTCTTGAAAAAAAAGTATGAATGAGCTTATCTCCGTTCAGGATTTTAATAAACTTTGAAACATTGAAATTGCTCGGTTTGAAGTCTTTTGGTGCACATTCATTAATGTTATATATTATCTCAAATTAGGTGCATAAATCTGCTTTTAGGATAACTAAGTATTTGTTTCCTCCTAGGGCATGAGGTGATTGAAAATAGTTTTCCTATAAGGATATAATTTGAGAAATTTCCTTTTGAAATCATTTGCTAAAAATAGATTTGATACATATATATATATGGATTTTCTCCTAAATTGGAATTGTGTTTAGCAGTAATTGAAAATTTCTTACAGGGAAACCTTGGTGTTGTGTTGACTGAATTGTTGATAATTATCTCGCATCAGGCCTCCGAGTTGTCGTCTTTATGTATTCTGGAGTTTGTCGTGCCCTCAAGGTTCATTGAGTGCTTTGGTTTGATTTTGTTTTTACCTGTAATAGCACTCAAATTTTAATCAGTACATGATCAATACAAATTCAAGTATAAATGGAAATAGAAATTGAGTTGAAAAGACATGAAAAGAAAAAAGAGAAAGTTCATAGTTGAGTTAATGCCATAAGTCCTCACGACTCGATTGAGATTTTCATTAATAATTTGCTGAGTTGCCTTTTTCTCAGTTTGAACATGATGTCCATAAAATTCTTTTGACGAATTCTTGCAAGAACCTTGCCATGATCACGCCCTGTATTTTCTCTGATAGAACATGACATTCATCTATTTCGTGTCCATTTGCCTTATGGTATTCGCAATAACTTCAACCTTTATTTGGCTCTTGGGCACTTCGACCTTTTTGAGGTGAAACAAAATTCTCATTCCTTGTCATATTAATGTATATATAGGAGAGGGGTTTGTTCATGATAACACAATTCATTTTAGTATTCTTTCTTCGACTTCCTTTCGGGTTTTCACTTTCCCTTGGCTTCTTGTCAAAGCGCTTGAGATCAGATTTCTCTTCTTTGAATTCTCGGTGGGATTCTCTCTTAGCATGATGCATCTCTTCTAATTGAATAAGTTTCTCTTCCCAGAGGAAGAAATATTGTAGGTCTCTACATCTATTTATATTAAAGTCCTTCCAAAAAGGAGTTTGTTCGATTAAAACTGACCGAACTACCATGAGTTTTCCTATCAGTGGTACTTTCTACTCTTAGTGCTTCTATGCTAAATCTGTTCAAATATTCACCAAGTAGCTCCCTTGGTTTTTGTCTGATGGTTGCTAACAAATTAAAGTCCATAGATGTATCTCTGAATATAAGGAATATAGCCACAAAGTCGCAAGTAAATTGTTCCCAAGAATAGTTGGTTTCCATTTGGTAACTCCTATACCATTTAATAGCTGCTCCTTGGAATGTAATGGGAAATTTTTTATATCGGACAGCCTTTGGAGCATTGTATAAGTTTATCCAATTTTCAAAAGCAACAAGACGATCAACAAGATCAGTTGTTCCATCATATTATTGAAGGAATTTGAATGTGTGATTTACTTACCCGACCATCTCGATTTGACCCTTGATTTTCTATCTCATTCGGAGGTTGCACTTCATCCTCTCTCTCTCTCTCTCTTCATAATCTTTATTGATTCCCAAATTGGAGGTCTCTCTGAACACTCCTTTACTTCCATCCTTTAGGACCACTGATTCTGGAACTTGATCGCATTGCTTTCCAATTCTGTTTGGGTTGAAGGTTGCCTTACTTCTATATTGTCTAGGTTACGATTTTAGTCCATGTGACCTCTAAAGTTTGACCATGATGTAGCCTCTTCGTTGGGATTGTTGTTACTACTCTTATCTTTTACCATACTTCCTTTTTAGTTACGGCTCTTAATGCAATTGTCGAAGATGAAAGTTATAAGAAATCGAAGATTCGAGCCCTCCTTCTAGCGTCAAAATGTTACCAAGATTTCTGGTCAACACCCCAAAGATATGATAAGAATGATGGATTTCTTAGGAGATAAAGGGCATGATTCCTTTTAAGATTGTCTTTTAATTTAACATATTTAGTTTATATGTCCTGTATCAGGCCTTCCATTGACGTCGAAAGGTTTAGAACTTGGGCTATGTGACCTTCCGGCTTTGTTCAGCTTGCTTGAAGTCTTCACAAAGGCCTTATTTTGACTTGACTAGGTTTTCTAAAGGTAGAGACTTCTGTCCTTGACAAAAGGTTTGATCACCTACATTGAGTGGATTCCTACCTTGTTGAAACACTTAAATAGGTGAGCCAATTGTTTCAAAAGGTTTCGGTAGGTGTTGATCTAAGTAAATTATCGACCGTATCAAAAGGTTTAAATTGTTGGGTTTAAGACTTCGAAAGGTTGTAGTTTTTACTTGCACTGGAGTGTTGTCGACCTTGTCGACAAAATTCTTCTGATGGGGTCGAACCTAAAAATATGAGTTAAACTAACAAATATTTAAGCAAGCAGTAAGGTAGTTAACAAAGCCAAGCACTTCCATTTATATCTAAGAAAAATCTTCATTTTATTAAATTTCCCCAAATCATGCTCAACTAGGGTTACAATACAGTGATTAAGAAGTTATAAGATCAGAATGATAGAAATCAGATTCTTCAAAACATGACCCTACAGGTCCTACTTATAGAAGTAGGTGGCCCCCCTTTCGACTCTATACTCTTGACTAGGTTGGAAGGTTTCCCTTTTATGTGCAACTACAAATATTTTGTCTTTGTTGAAAGGCTTGCCCCTTGTATGCCATATATGAACCTTTCGACGCTATCGGAAGGTTTGTCTTTTCGATGCCTTCATAAACCTTTCGACTTTGTCGAAAGGTTTCTTTTTTGATGTCTCCATGAACCTTTCGATGTTGTCGAAAGGCTTGCCCTGTTCCTACGGTTGTGTTCCCTTTGACATTGTCGGAAGGTTGCTCTTCACATGTTTTTTATGAATCCTTCGATCTTGTCGGAAGGCTGCTTCTCATTTGATTGTTATCCAGAGCTATGCTTTCCTTCAATGCTTTCGAAAAGTTGTCGACCATTCTTTGCTAACTTTTGAGTATTAGTTTCTTCATAAAAACCTTTCGACCTTGTCGAACGGTGTTCTAGACGTGCTCCAACCGGTTTGAAACGCTTGTTATGCTTTCGAAAAGGTCATTATGGAGTGGCTTACACCTGCTTTGATCTCTTCATTATTTTCAAAAGGTAAGAACCTCTTGTACATTAAGAGATAGAACATTTTGACTCCTTCAAAAAGTTTAATGCTAATGAATTCGAATGGTTGCATCCTTTATACTCCTTCGAAAGGTTTGGTTTGAACTTCTTCTCTTTTGCCTTCATTGAAATTTCTCTTAACCTAGTTGAAAGGTGGATTTTTGAAGTATCATTCAACCTATGGACTTTGAAAGATAGCCTTGGACTTCACCGAAAGCTCTTTGTCGGAAGGTGCGATTAACCAGAACATCTTGATGCTTTCTTATATTTCCCATGCTCTTGTGATCCTTCTTTTATACCTTTATTCCTGTGAATATTTTGTGGTTAACAAAACTAGTCCTTATAATACTTGAGTTTTTCAAAAGGTAGATCTGGTGGAACTGATCTGACTTGTGGCTTGTTTCAACATGCTCTGGGATGCGAGTCGGATCTGAATTTGTCCAAGCGTCTTTTATGTAGACGCCTAAGTAGACCCCACTAAAATTACCTAAGTAGGAGAAGCCAAAGGTTGGGCATCTACAATTGGCTTTACATAAAAATCCATCAAACTATTTTCTTCCTCGATCAACATCCAAAAAAGTGTGATCAATTCTCGATTCTCTTTAAGAAGACCGTCATACCGATGGCGTACCCTCCTCAGTCATGGGGCAGCTTCCTGATGTCTAAAGGAGGCTAACACTATTTCACTTCTATTGAGTCTATGATATTTATCGAAGAGAATGTTGTGCTCCTTCAATTATCAATCTAACTCCCTTCATAAACTATTTATTTCCCCTTGTTTTCTTTCAAGCTTAGTTTAACAGGGATGGACAGATTTCCTTCTTATATAAATAAATGATTTAAACTATTACTCTCTTCGAAGCATAAGATGTTTAAACAGAGAATCCCATACATTAGAAATAGGTATTGACACATGAGAAGCCCGGTCCTTCTCTTTTAACTCTTCCACGTTAATTGGAGCAGGCCCTTGTTGAGGGCCAAAAGGTGAAGAAGATTCATGCAAGGTTGCTTCATGAAGAGACAGATCCTTTTCGGAGGCCTTTGTATTATCATCTTCGCCTTTTTCAAAAGCTTTAGTTTGGCCACCTCCGTTCTTGCCTGAACCTTGACTCTCGTTGATGTTGTCATTGCTATTATCTTCATTATCATCATCGTTGTCATCACCTTCGTCTACGCCCTTTTCTTTAACGACCTCATCTTTATCACCTTTATCTTTGGAGTCAGATTTGACTTCTAAGGAAGGAACTTCAAAAGCAAGAATTTTGGAGGCATCAATCTCCTTCCCTTTTAGCTACTTCAGTTCCCTACTCCATCGTTTTGATCTTGTCTATAACCCTATCGACAAGAACAGGGTCAAGCGAGGGAAAACTCAATTTTGGCCATGTGTTGACATTATCGGTGTATGCGAGCTTCAAAGCATCTTCAAAAGAATTCATAATGATATCTTCAAGAGATGTGTCAAGGAATTGTGACACCTACTATTTCGCATTTGAAATATTGTCGATTGCCAATTTTAAGGAATTTTGGTTCTTTTTCAACCTTTCCTTTAGAGAGACTTGTTTTTTCGCCATTTGGATCTTTTCCTCCTTGGATTATTTTAAAGTCATTTCCATCGCTAAGTTTCTAACGGCAAGGAGTTGGCGGGCGTTGCTTTCCTTTGAAATAATAGATTTAGACTAGACAAGAGAAGCTCTCAATCACTCTAGTTTAGTCATAGATTTATATATCTCGATGATTAAAGTGGAAACTTGATTCTTTAAGTTACAAACTTCTTCTTGAAGCTTGGAAGATTGGGCAAATGATTTTGATGCATTTTTTTAAACAAAAGCCAACTCTTGGAAATCTGAGATACAATATAAGTCAAAAATTTAAAGAAAAACAATAATAATAAAATCAAATGAAGTGACACTTAACAAGAGTTGTTTTTCAATTAAAGAACGCAAATGACCCACCAAATCGAAAACAGAAGAAGGCAGTTACAGGGAGGCAAAAGTAGAAGAACTCTGGATTGATCAAACTATCTCGTCAAAGTTGCTTGAGGGCAAAGGAGATGTTGGCCTAGGGGATCAATTTTTGAGAAGGGGTCAAAATCCCCAAATCCATTCGCATTTTCTCAATCACACTCAAAGAATTCGAGATGATGATGCGGAAAGTGGATCAACCGCCATAGGAGTCTTTTTGGGCAGATCAAGAGAAGCTTCAATGATCGGACTTTCTAGAGATTGGTCAATATCAATAAATTCCCCTCCAACCAATGGTGGAGAGTCACGAACATTAACTACATTGGCCCTTTTTTGGAGTGGTTCCACCACAGTAGTTTTGACTAGTTTTCTTTTTATGGCCATCTTTGACCTAGCAATGGCCTCGAAAAAAGATGATGTAAGAGCAGTTGAAGAGGGGAGAGTCAGATCATTAGTGGGTTTTTCAACCTAAGGAGCAGCTGTAGAAAATTCAAACATATTATAAGTCGGCAAAATAATTCAAAAATCAACATAGTAATAGATAACAAATATATCATTTAAACTTACTAGAGTGATCAAGGCATATAAGTGAAAATTGGGAGAAGTTTGACGGATCTCCCAAAGAGAGAAAACGTTTGCTTCAGTACGTATGTTGAACCAAAGGAGGTTGGCCAAGTATTCTTTGACCCATAGGCACGAGACAGTGCTTTCGCAAATTTTCTGGATTCACAACGTTAATTTGTTCCAATTCTTACCTAAAGCTGCAATCAACGACTCCACTATTTTCTTGTCCTTTAACTTTAACTCTTTAGTGGGAGCACTTGACAAAAAGCAAGTATCAGTAAAGAAAAGTAACTAGATTGAGGGAAAACAATTAAACCTGAAATTACATGGGGAAGAGAAAATACTGCTAATGTTGGAGAAGCATCTAACAAAAAAGAACCGATTCTCTCAATTTATAAACTTGTTCACTTCCTTAGATACCAGGTTTTTGGGAGGATTTTCCCTGAAGAATTAGTTGTTCAAGTTACTGAGCTTAACCACCTGGACAAGGTGATTCAGCACTTCAGCATTTAAAGAAGGAATGCCGAACTCCAACACCATTAGCTCCAAGGATAAGAGATAAGTGTACATGTTGGTTTAGTATTGAATTGGAGCAATTCCTAGATAGGATAAGAACTATGATAAGAAGTCTGATAAAGGAAGGAATCCTCCATGCTAAATACGAACAACTGTGTAGGCAAAGAATCCTTCAGGAAGATTGTGGATGGTGTTGTTTTCAGAGGGGAGATGGCTTCTACCCTCATAATTCCAAAGTCACTCAAGATTGCATCCACCTCATCTTTAGTGGATATCAACGAATGCTTAGAGATAGTTTCGATCTACTTTGGTGTACTCATGATTCTGCCAGGTGAAAATGTTTCAGTTAGAAATTACAATTTGTTATGAAATTAACATTCATTCAACGATTATTAGAAACCTAATACAACAATTTGAAAATCAAACAAAACGTGAAACTTCATATACTTGAAAGAGAGTTAAATTTAAAAATGAGATTTACCGAGCTTTTGATAGATTCGAAAGTGAAATAGAAGTTAGCACGTAACATACACCCTTTGAGACAGTGTCGAAAGCCCAAGTATAAATATCTATCGAGCTTTTGATAGGGCCGAAAGGGAGGAAGGAAATATATGTCCAACCAACTCTCTTCAACAATGTCGGAAGCTCAATAAAAGCATTGTTATGAAAGGGAAAGGTTAAATCCTACACAACAAAATGAAACAAAGAATATGCTACCAATCTTCAATAAACAAGGAAAAGGACCCATCGACACTGTCGAAACCCATTAATCTTAGTTTTTCTAAGGAAATATGAATGATTCCATAACAATATATAACCACTAAGTCAAAAGGTTTGGAATTGGAGTCAAGTTAACAAAGGAAAATAAAAGGACCTGGAACATTTTGACGATGTTGGAGGAAAAAAATTATCAAATCTTAGTTAGTTACAAAAGGTTTCAACTCGTTATATACAAAGGCTTCGACGGTCGAAAGGGGTGTATGGTTTTGAAAGCATACCAACAACTAAATGTCCATCAATACGATTGGTTTCGACTAAGTCAAAATGTTTAGCTTCACATCAACTTATATAAAGCATGCTTTCTTCAATCCAACTGACAAAATATATCAATCTCTAACATAGACAAATTAGGAATAAATGTGTATTAAAGGTAGCAAACCCTATGAGATAAATTTTATGCTTTAGAAGATTGAACTAAGTAATTATCTAGCAAGATGCAATAACCAACTTCTTCAAAAGGTATCTAAATATGTTAAAATACAAAAAATTTCAAAAAGGTTGACTACATGCTAATTTTACTATATTGCCTTTCGACGAGGTCAGTCAAATTTAGCTCTACGTTACCTTTCGACCCCATCGAAAGAGGCTAAGAAAGAAAATAGGAGTTGCCACCTTAATCTCTTTCGAAGGGGTAGAAAAGTAAATTCGTGGCACCAATTTTTTGATTCGTATGGCATAGAGCTTCTAGCTAAAGTAAATAAAAAATTTCTTTTTCCGTAAACCCAATTTCAACCCATAAAATTCAAGAAAAGGGTAAACAAATAAATTTAAACAAAAATCCACTATTTAAAATCATTAATAAAGAAATTCAGATTCTCTAAAAACAACAATAATAGTAAAAACTGGACCAGGAAGGATTTTAATAAAGATAAACAAGATAAGGGAATTGAATCAAACCATGACATTAAAATCAAAGAACACTTTCAGGCAAGTAAAAACTCGAGTGGTTGAAAATAAATCAAAACAATGATTCAAAATCCAAATCATGAATTTTAAGAAATTAAAAATCATTGTAAGGTAAAAGAGTGAAGAAAATTCAAATGAGCGAGATATTATCAACTTACAATAGATCTGAATTTCTAATTGTCATAAATAATGATTATTTGAGGATTTGAGAACTATGATTTTTGCTTGAAAATAATTTTGATTGCATATGGGTGAAAGAGATGAAGAAGAGAACATGGTTTATACGAAAGGTTAGCAGAGATAGCAGACCGCCCGATCAATTTTAAATGAACAACCCAAATTCACGCTGGAATATGTAAAGGTGGTAAACATTAAGAGTTTTGAGAGGATTGTCTTGGAAATTCAAGGGCATCCCTTTACCAGAGGGAGAAAAATGTTACTACCAAATATTCTTTCGACCTTGTCGAAAACAAACCGAGTATAAGATAAAGAGGAACAAGAGAAAGTAGAACCAACATGACCTTTCAAAGGATTCAAAGGGATGCACAACCAAAGAGCAGAAGTATCATAGTATTTGGAATGGGTCAAAATGATTTGATAAATGAGGCTTAATGATTCCACATACTATTAAGAAGATAAATGGAATAGTTTAAAATAATATGTCTCTTTGAGATATTTATTAACGAATAAAAAGATGAATTAAATTGGCTGATGATTGATAATTAAATATGAACTTAACATCTTTTTAATCGATGGTTGGTGCAAGGGAACTAGGGTCGGATTTGGGTAATTCTTATCCGTAAACCACTTCGAACCAATGTATACGCTCGAAAGTGAGACATGTTGATGATGATGATTTTTGAAGATCGAAGATTTTCAAAATGCAGGGATTGCTTTCACGAGTCCCAAGGGTTTAACAACACATTATATTTATATGGCAGTGGTGTCTGCATTCTGAAAATCTTCTTTGTATTGAAGACCGAAGATCTTCATACAGAAGAAATGTTTGTTGACATTCTATCGGTCGCTCCTAATATAGTAATTTTTTTATAGCAGTAGTCCTATCATGTTTTGAAATCTTTGTAGTGCAAGGACTACTTGCTACTGATCCTAGGGGTGATTCCAGATAGGTTTTGGTAGGAGGAGTGTCTTTGGTTTCGTTCGGTCACAGAACGAACTTGTATGGACGAACGTTTGTCATTGTATTTCTAAGGCCACAATGTTGACTTTTACAAACATACATCTGCTTGGTGGTGGAGATGGCAACTTCTCCTAGCCTAATACCCTTCTTTGAGACATATGAGCTCAGAGGTAGTACGTTCATGGTTGTCAATAGTGATCGAAGGAATGAAAGTGTGGCATTCTAAATGGAATGTGCTTTATGAAAGAATAAAACGTGGCTTTGATATGGCTTTGGAGAACTTAAGCGTGGCCTTACGAGCCTCACATCACGGAGATGATACAGATAATTACGTGGTCTGTAGGATATATATTTCCAAGTGGCTTGCCTGAGAAAAGTGATAAAGGCACTGTGGGAACTATGTTTGCTATGTGTGGATCGAAGGAAATGGCCACTAGTTCCCTATCATGTTGGAAATCCATTTCCAATACGATCTTTGTGGTTTTGGTCGTATTCACAAAATTGCTGTAATGCTTTGCAAATGTTTCATGTACCCTTTTGGTATTATATATTCTGTCCAACTATATTTCGTTGACGTAGTTCAGATATATTACCGTAGACTAAGTCTGGGTATTGATACATTCATTTTGTATATATTTATTTGAAACGTTTTGTCAAACCCTTGTCCTTAATGATAATATCAAAGTGTTTTCTATATAAAGTATTTTGGTTATCATAAGGTTAAAAAACCCGTCCGTGTTTATTTGTGGGCCTGGTCTTATGAGATACCATTCTTCTCAAAGGTTTTAATTTACGTTAGCATAAAAAAATTTCAAGTATCTCACATTGGCTTATCAAGCCTGATCCTAGTACTTTCAATACTCGGGTCAGATTCGAGTAGTTTTAGGTTTAGTTGAAGATGCTTGGAGTTTCCAAAGGAGAGCTGAAGATCTTCATTTATGTATGAATGTAATCTACTATCACTGCATATACTGCATTTGTTTTGTTTTGTTGCCAGCATTTGTAAGGACATAGGTTTATAACTGTCTAGGCTGAATCCATGTTAGATTCTTGTATTGTATTCAAAAAAATTCGCTGTAAAGACTACTATATATTGAAACAATATATGTTATTCCATTCATGTGAGATTCTATTTTCAGTTATGTTCTATCTTCTTTTTCTTTTTCCCCTAACAATAGGGATTTCGACACTTTGATTTGTGGCAAGAAGATGTACTATTGTCGATTTTTGAAGGTCGAAAATCCCGGCTATTACAGCGAGGCTAGCGGTGCAGGTGATGGCAGTGGGTGGTGGTGCGAGAAGTGGCGGTTGATAATTTTGGTGGTTTGTCCTTACAACTGATTTTGGAAGAATATTTATTCTTGTGCCTAAAATATTGAGGTTAGATCCTAATGGTTAAAAAATACAAAAAAATTCCTTTAAAATAATTCCTCTTATTTTGGATAGAGGAATTACTTTTGATAAATTGAGATTTGAAAACTAAGTTTAAAACGTATTTATAAATTTACAATTAAGAACCTATTTTGAGCTTTATCTTTTATTGGTAGCTGGGGTTAGAAATTTTAAATTTTAAGCTGGGTTTAGAAATTATAAATTATTTAATACTTTAACAAGTTAAAGATTATAGAAATTTTGAAAATTTTAATAATTATTTGAGCTTATCTCAAATAAGTAACAAGAAAAACTATATCTAATGGAAAACTTAAATATAGTACTCTTAATGATTTGAATGTAGATGAAATCTTATAAATCTACCTAATGCTGTATTTTGACTCGGGCAAGAGACAAAGGGTCATATCTACCGTAATTCAATTTTTCCATTGTTGATAGTTTCTAATCCGATATAAGTATGACTCCTTTCAAAACTTTGTTTGCGAAATTATATCAACCATACTCATGTTGGCTTAAGATAAGGAAAGAAATTGATCTTAAGTCCCAACTCTATTTGTGAATCTTTTGGTAAGGTTCTGGAAATTTTTGCTCGAGATCAAACCTTTATTCATGTTTCTTCCTTGATTGGATGACTGATATTTCAGTCCATTTAGGATGATAGCTCTTTGATCTATGGAACCCTACCCAACCATTAAGTATAGTGGCTCTGTTGCTTATTAAGTTCTTTTCTATTCTAGTTCTCTGGCATTTGCGGTGTCACTTTCTGTGTTTAGCCTTGGAAACACTTTAGAAATTCTGATTCTATCCTTGGACATAGAATCATTGTTGCACTTAAAACCTCATGAAAATCAAACTAACGATCTAAGATCAATTTGTTTTGTTACCTCGAAGGGTGAATGCCTTCGACATATAATTGTTTCCCTTATCTAGGTCCAATGGCCGGATGAGCCTAAGGACTATTCGTGTGGAACAAGGGAGTTCATCAAGAAAATGCATCCTATGTAACTTCCTGAGTTCATTTGTGGCGAGTCTCTTAATTTATGTTACCTCTCATTCGTAACTCAATTTCCTTTTAGGAAATACATTCTTGGTATTTTGTTATTAACCTTTCCCTTAAGAAAATTATGGTGACACAATTTTTGAAAGGAGGGGAGTTTTTAACAACACGGGTCGAGATATCCTGGAATTAAATCTAAAATATGATCTAATCAATCATAACTAATTTTTATTGATAAATTGGGGGAATTTATATTTATATTTGTTCTTATTTCCAAGTTGAAATAGACTTGGGATTAATTAAATTTGATATTTCATAAAACATCCTTTTGTGTAACTTAAACCTTGTATTTGTTTATGTAAGAATAATCTAGGGACACGGTTGTATTTGTTAACTCTCAATTCAAACTAAATTTCAATGGCCGCTGCTGCTATTAGGCAATTCATCGGCCATCTCTATTCCTTTCCGTCTCTTTCCTCTTCCTTCTCTTCTTAACTCCCCGTGTCTCCTCCATGGCCTAGAATCGCAAGGATAAACCTTGGTTTGCTTCTTCACACATCAGATCTGGCTGATCTTATTCGGAGCCTCCTTCTTCTGCATCATAATTTATTTCGTCGAAAATGGCATTCGCAACCTAGTGCCGAATTTGTCTAACCCTTCGTAGATAAACCCTATTTTGAATTGTTCTCACAATCTCGATTTGTCTCCGACTTGTGCCTTTCCACTGTCTGGTATAACCACTCTTTCTCTGTCCGCTCTTATTACTCATTTGGTTGCTGCTATTGGTAATTGGAGCAAGGATAGCATAGTACGTTATCGAATCAATGGCTCTGGTCAGTTGATTAATGGTATTCATGTGGTAGCCATTAATAATGTAGGGCTCTGTGCAGATGTCATGACCTCTACTGTGAGTTGTATACTGGCCAGAGATGAACACTGTGTTATTTCAATTCCTATTGTCTCCTTAGTTTTGCTAATAAGTATTGTTGATCCGTCTGATTCAGCAGTTATGCTGATGAAGCGCTTACCTCGATAGGTCGCGGCCGACCAAACCCTAGGTCGCTTCCCTCTAGGTCGCGAGCGACGACCCACTGCAAGTCGCTGCCGCCCTCCACCATAGGTCGATCGACCTTCGAACAAGCCGTCGCGATTTCCCAACCTTAATTCGTGAGTGAGCTAGCGCCTCTTCCTCCATATGTCGCGCGCGAACGAGCTACGAGCTCCAGTAGGTCGCGTGAACGAGTTTCAGTAGGTCGTGAAGCTCTGTTTTCTAGGTCGTTGCCGAACTTCCTTAGCTCGCGTGAAGGTTATTATGCTGCGTGAAGAATACAGGTCGCTGTTTTTTTTTTGAGCTGCTACTTTAAAGAAGTTAGGTCGTTTAATTCGTGCTTTGCATCCTTAAGTCGCTGATTGTTTTGGTCATTGATTTTAGGTCACGTGAGTTGTACTTTAGGTCATTGTGTTGTAAATATGTATGTCATGTGCTGTAACGTGTGAAGTTGGTGTTGTGTTGTCTATGTTAGGTCGGCTGAGTCAGTGTTGAGTTGTAAACTGCCTATAAATATGGGGGGTTGTCTCATTTGTAAAGGTTGTTGAATTCTGAATAAAATTTTGTTTGTGAAGCTTTGTGCCTCCATTAAATTGGTAGTTGAGTGTTATCTCCTATCTCCACTTTCGGTATTCGAGTGCGCTCGAATCAACGAACGTTGAAGCCAATTCGCGGAATCAAGTGCGCTTGATCAACGCTCAAAGAATTGTAGATCTTTCTTCACGGTATCGTGTGCGATCAACGTGTCGAAGATTGCTAAAATCCGGTATCTTCATGGTCAACGGATTTGGGCCTTTCAGTATTCTTAAATCCATCGATTTATCACCGATTCACCAATTATTTCCGCTAATCGTGTGAGATCCTGGACGAATTCGATTTACATCATTGAATTCGCTTCCCACGCTGCGTCAGTTTGGTATCAGAGCTAGATCGCAAGAAGTTTGGATCATTTGGAGAATTGGGTTTCGAGAATTTGTAGTTTGGAGTTCAGATTTGCAATTGTTGAGAAGTTTAGTGTTCATCGTGTTCATCGTGTTCATCGTGAAGTTACAACAAGTTGGAAGTTTCGATCCATCTCACTTTGGATCAAAGTTCGAAAAGTGTTTGAAATTTATTTTTGAGTTTGTTTGAAGTTCAATCATGCCTCCGAGATGAGTTCAACGTCATCGCAACATTAATGCTTTGTATGGAAGAGAAGAGGCCGATGAAATGGAGCAACGAATCAACGAGAGTTTCACTGAGAAGTTGAATGAAGGAATTGGTCGAATAGAGAGAATGATGCTTGAAATGAATCAAAGTAGAAGAAGGGTTTCACCTGAATCGACTCATGGGGGAAGTAGAGTTTCACCACATTCAGATCGGGAGAGAAGAGAAGATCATGGTCGTAGAATTGTTGACGATCGTGATAGGAATGTTGATGAACGAAATCGAAGGAATGTAGATCGAAGGGATGTTGGTGGTAGAAATGGTGGTGGTAGAGATGTTGGTGGTCATGATCGACATCGATATACATCAGATTTTGATGAGGAATTTGATGGTGATAGGGGAAGTATTCATTTCCGAGATCGAAACCAAGTACGACGTCAGTATCGAGAGGAAGAAGACGATCGTAGATGGGAATCAGGGATGAAGATGGAAATTCCAGAGTTCAAGGGTGGAATGGTGTCAGAAGAATTTCTTGATTGGTTGTCTAATATTGAAGAGATCTTTGATTTCAAGGAGGTTCCCGAGAATCGAAGAGTGAAGTTGGTTGCTACTCGTTTGAGAGGGAGAGCCATGGCATGGTGGCAACAAACCAAACTTACACGAGAACGGATGGGGAAGTCAAAGATTGAGTCTTGGGAGAAAATGAAGAAATTGATGAAAGCTACATTTTTACCATACATTTATCAATCACTCATGTATCGGAGATTGCAGAACTTAAGGCAAGGGACAAAGACTGTTAATGGTTATGCTGACGAGTTTTATCAACTGATTGCTCGAAATGACATTATGGAGACAGAGGAACAAGTGACTGCTAGGTTTGTTGGAGGTTTGCGAATGCAGATCCAGGATATGGTTAATATGTTTGACCCGAGATCTGTGGCTGAAGCGCACCAGAAAGCGTTGGCTTGGGAGAAGCAGGGAAGACGAGGAGGTGGTGTGTTTACAAATTCCAACAATCAAGTGAAGGGTGCCAGTGGGAGTTCCAATGTTTCAAAAGTTGTCAGTAAACCAGTTGTGAATGAGGCTGCGAAGGCAAAGGTCAACAACAGTTTCAAATGTTATAATTGCCAGGAAGTGGGTCATAAAAGTAACGAATGTCCAAAACCAAAGAAGAGAACGATGATTGCTGAAGTTGAAGATGAGGATGTTGGTGAAGGTGATTCTAGTCCAGTGGAGGAAGATGAACATGATATCGCGTCAGGAGATGAAGGATGTAATCTAATGATGAGGAGGTCTTGTTTAACACCGAAGCAAGAGGATGAGGCTAGTTGGTTGAGGAGTAACATCATTCAGTCGACATGCACTATACTGGGAAAAGTTTGTAAGTTTGTAATTGACGCAGGGAGTTGTGACAATATCATTTCTACCGAAGCTGTGAGAAATTTGAACTTGAAAACGGAGAAACATCCTAATCCTTACAAGTTAGCGTGGCTAAGAAAAGAAGGAGAGGTGAAGGTGGACATGCGAGTTCGAGTTTCATTTTCTATTGGGAAGAAATATAAAGACGAGATCTGGTGTGATGTAGTTGAGATGGATGTTTGTCATTTGCTTTTGGGAAGACCGTGGTAGTATGATCGAGCAGTGCAGCATGACGGTCGAACCAATTGCTACAGTTTTATGTTTGAAGGCGTTAAGATTATTTTAGTTCCAAAGAAGAGACAGCAGGGAGAGAGCAAGTCAGAAGAGATTGAGGAGCTTAAAACTTTGTTGACTTTGAAGGAATTTGTTGAAGAAGTAGAGGAGAGTCCAGAGGTGTTTTTGTTGATTGGACATGAGGCTAGTGAATCTGTTGAAGTTCCAGAGGAGGTAAAGCCAGTAGTGGAAGAATTCAGAGATGTGTTTCCAGAAAAATTGCCGAAGGAGTTACCACCGTTGAGGGACATTCAACATCAGATTGATCTTGTGCCAGGATCAATATTACCTCACAGGCCATATTACAGGATGAGTCCTAACGAACATGAAGAACTCAGAAGGCAGGTGGAGGAATTGTTAGAACAAGGGCGTGTCCAGGAGAGTTTGAGTCCATGTGCTGTGCCAACCTTATTGGTACCGAAGAAGGATGGGACGTGGAGGATGTGTACGGACGGTCGGGCTCTAAATAAGATCACTGTGAGATATAGATTTCCTATGCCGAGGTTTGATGATTTGATTGACCAGTTGAGTGGGGCTATTTTGTTTTACAAGATTGACTTGAAGAGTGGATACCATCAAATTCGTATTAGACCGAGTGATGAGTGGAAGACTGCTTTTAAAACCAGGGAGGGTTTATACGAATGGTTGGTTATGCCATTTGGCTTGTCAAACGCTCCTAGTACTTTTATGAGAGTAATAAACCAGATTTTCAGACCATTTGTTGGGAAGTTCGTGGTTGTTTACTTTGATGATATTTTGATTTATAGTAGGAGTACGGAAGAGCACATCTAACATTTGCGAGAAGTACTGTTGATTCTACGACAGGAACGGTTCTATGCAGCAGCAAAGAAGTGCGTGTTTATGACGGACAGTGTTTTGTTTTTGGGATATGTACTGTCGAAGGAGGGTATTCAAGTGGATGAAAGCAAAGTGGAAGCTGTCAGAAGTTGACCACAACCGAAGACAATTACTGAAGTAAGGAGTTTTCATGGATTGGTATCTTTTTACCGAAGGTTCATTCCACACTTTAGCAGTGTGATGGCACCTGTAATCGATTACATGAAAGGAAAGAAGTTCGTGTGGACAGAGGAAGCAAAGTTAGCTTTTGAGAAGATCAAGACACTATTGACGTCAGCGCCAATTCTAGTTTTACCGGATTTTCAGTCGTTGTTTGAGTTACATACTGATGCGTCGAAGGTTGGGATTGGTGGAGTATTGAGTCAGAATGGAAGACCAGTTGCTTATTTCAGTGAGAAATTGTCTGGAGCCAAGATGAAATATAGTACATATGATGTAGAGTTTTACGCGATTGTTCAAGCTGTGAAGCACTGGAGACATTATCTGTTTCAGAAGGAGTTTGTGTCATATACTGACCATGAGGTGTTGAAACATCTACAAGGTCAGGATAAGATTTCAACGAGACATGCATCATGGATTGCGTATCTACAACAGTTTACATTTGTCGTAAAGCACAAATCAAGGGTGTCGAATCGTGTGGCTGATGCTTTGAGCAGGAGGAATCACTTGTTGACAACGTTGAAAGTTGAAGTAACAGGATTTGAACTATTTCCAGAGTTGGTTGAAGAGGATCCTTACTTTGCAAAGTTTGTTGAGAAAGTTAAGGATGGGAGTACTGATGAATTTGGGTTGGTTGATGGATTCTTGTTCAAGGGGAATCGATTATGCATACCAGACTGTAGCTTGAGAATGAAGATTGTTAAAGAGTTGCATGAAGAAGGACATGTTGGACGGGATCGCACCTTACAGTTAATTTCACAATCTTATTTTTGGCCGTCAATGAGGAAAGAGGTAGAGAGATTTGTGAAGAGGTGGCATATCTGTCAGGTTTCGAAGGGAACAACAACGAATGTAGGATTATACATGCCATTACCCGTGCCTACTAAACCATAGGTTGATATTAGCATGGATTTTGTGTTGGGTTTGCCGAGAACTCAGAGGGAAAATGATTCTATATATGTTGTAGTGGACAGGTTTTCGAAGATGGCGCATTTCATAGCCTGTAAGAAGACAACTGATGTCGTCCGAGTGGCTCAATTATTCTTTAAATAGGTGTATCGATTGCATGCTTTACCAGAATCTATTGTTTCTGATCGAGATACTAGATTTTAAAGCCATTTTTGGTTGAGTTTGTGAAAGATGGTCGGAACGAAGCTGAATTTTAGTAGCGCTTACCATCCGCAAACTGATGGGCAAACAGAGGTGGTTAACCGATGTTGGGAAATTTACTAAGATGTCTTGTGAAAGACAATTTGAAGAGTTGGGATTTGAAGTTGTGTCAAGCTGAGTTCGCACACAATCACGCAGTTAACCGGAGTACAGGTTTCAGTCCAATTCAAATTGTATATTCAAGCTTGCCAAAGGGGCCGCTGGATTTGACAATAGTACCACAACCGAAGGGGACAGTTAAGCGGGCTGCTGATTTTGTTGATGGATTGACAGAATGCCATAGAATCGTTCAGGAACGATTGGAGAAGACAAATGAGAGGTATAAACATATGGCGGATAAGAAACGAAGAAGTGTTGTCTTCAAAGAAGGAGATTTTGTATATGCAGTATTGACCAAGGATCGATTTCCTGTTGGTACTTACAACAAACTAGCTACTAGAAAGATTGGTCCTTTAGAAATCATAAAGAAGATCAATGATAATGCATACCGGTTAAGGTTGCTGGAAGAAATTCATATGTATGATGTTTTCAATGTCAAACACTTAATTCCGTATTATGAAGAGGAACTTGTCGAAGATGACGAGAGTGTGAATTCGAGGACGAATTCCTTCCAACAAGGGGAGGATGATGAAGCGCTTTCCTCGATAGATCGCGGCCGACCAAACCCTATGTCGCTTCCCTCTAGGTCGCGAGCGACGACCCACTGCATGTCGCTGCCGCCCTCCCCCATAGGTCGCGATCGACCTTTGAACAAGCCGTCGCGATTTCCCAACCCTAATTCGCGAGTGAGCTAGCGCCTCTTCCTCCGTATGTCGCGCGCGAACGAGCTACGAGCTCCATTAGGTCGCGTGAACGAGTTTCAATAGGTTGTGAAGCTCTGTTTTCTAGGTCGCTACCGAACTTCCTTAGCTCACGTGAAGGTTATTATGTTGCGTGAAGAATAAAGGTCGCTGTTTTTTTTTTTTGAGCTGCTACTTTAAAGAAGTTAGGTCGTTTAATTAATGCTTTGTATCCTTAAGTCGCTGATTGTTTTGGTCATTGATTTTAGGTCACGTGAGTTGTACTTTAGGTCATTGTGTTGTAAATATGTATGTCCTGTGCTGTAATGTGTGAAGTTGCTGTTGTGTTGTCTATGTTAGGTCGGCTGAGTCAGTGTTGAGTTGTAAACTGCCTATAAATATGGGGGGGTGTCATTTGTAAAGGTTGTTGAATTCTGAATAAAATTTTGTTTGTGAAGCTTTGTGCCTCCATTAAATTGGTAGTTGAGTGTTATCTCCCATCTCCACTATTGGTATTCCAGTGCGCTCGAATCAACGAACGTTGAAGCCAATTCGCGGAATCAAGTGCGCTTGATCAACGCTCAAAGAATTGTAGATCTTTCTTCACGGTATCGTGCGCGATCAACATGTCGAAGATTGCTAAAATCCGGTATCTTCGTGATCAACGGATTTGGGCCTTTCAGTATTCTTAAATCCATCGATTTATCACCGATTCACCGATTATTTCCGCTAATCATGTAAGATCCTGAACGGATTCGATTTACATCATCGAATTCGCTTCCCACACCGCGTCATATGCCAAATAGTGAATCTGGTGATGTTTTAGTTCCAAATGTTTCGACTGTCTGTAGTGTATAAATTTCGAACAATTGTTGCTTGTGGAGGCCCTGTTAAGGTCAAAGAATCGTTCACTGTTGTGAATTATAACCCTCCTGAGATGCTTGGTATTGATGATGCCTATCAAAATTATTCTATCCCTTCCACTACTAGTGATATTCCAACGCAATCTGTTGATGTTTCCTCCATATCCCACAGTTGTTTCCTCTGAATTACCAAATGTTAAAATGCCTGCATCTACTGTTAACTCTTTTCCAAATGTTAGTGTCAATGCAGATACTGTTGTCAGGCATGCCTGGTCTTCATTGTTTAAAAAACTGCCTCGTAACGCTGGTGCATTCCCCCCTTAGAAATTTTGCACTCATGTAATTGATGGGATTAGTGTTCTACCTTCAGAAGTTGCCCATGAAGCCGAAAATCCATGGTCCGATCATCTTATAGGTTTCTTTCTTGATTCTGCCGCGACATACCCCATTGTTCGTGAGCATTGTAGGCGCACATGGAAAATGATAGGTACTCTACATATTCAAGTTATTAACTCCTTTTTCTATTTCAAATTTGGGAATAATGAACACAAGCTTATTGCTCTTGAGACGAGCCCTCTAATTATTGAAGGTAAACCTTTTATTGTGACTCCTTGGAGTGTTAGTATTGACAAAGCATGAGAACAGGTTCTCCATATTCCGGTTTTGGCCACATTCTCTAATATCTCATCTATCCTTCAACCCCTTTTTGGTCTGAATCGGCATGCGAGCCTTATTGGTGAGTTTAAATATTTTGATGCTAATATTGTCGCTCGTAAGAATTTACTTTATGCCAGAGCATTGATTCAATTAACCCCTCTGAATCCGCTCTCTTCGTCTTTGAAAGTTAGAATTAAAGATGGTCATGAGATGGAGATAAGAGTCAATTACAGCTAGAAACTCGAAATATGCACTATTTTTCCGTCTTGTGTACATTCTGTGGATAAGTGCTCTACGACCGATACTCTTCCTCTCGCTCCTAAAGTCCCCTTCCTCAGGTCGGAATTGAATTGGTTCCCTAAGGTTAGTTTACCTGAATATGATATTGAGATTCCTATTTCTCCCATTGTGGACTAGTTTCTAAAACAGTAGATGGTGATTCTGTTGATGAGAACATTTATTGGGAGTCGAATGAGGGTGCATGGGTTCACACGGCCATGGAGATAAGGTACAACCTGCGATTACACAGTTATCACATGTTCCTTAGTGGCTATAATGAGTCCGGGAGGCTTATTTATCATGTTGAGGGTAATGGTCTATCTCTTACGTCCTCTGGTATTGATGGTGCTTACAATTGGTGGCAAATCTTAGAACCTACTTGGGACATGATTTATCTCTACTCTGCACTCTCAAGATCTTTTGATCCATTATTGGCTACATCCTTTTCTATTGTACAACATGTCATAGGTCCTGGTATTGATGTTGATATCAGTAACGACAGAGGCAATTTTTGTCATTCCTTATAGTCCAGATCTCTATCTAGCTCCAGTTCATTCTTGTTTTTTATTTTGTATTAAGTGGTTTATCCACTATAAACACTACCATAGTTGCTCTGTGCATGTGTAGAGCACTTGTTATTCTCTTTATACATAGCGGCACAGCCCACTATAAAGCCGGCTAGCTTTGCTAAAAAAGGAATAATCTGGGGAAAAATAAGAATTAATAAAATATATGCAAATAATTTTATAATTTATAATGTGAGTTTTCCAAGGTTTATTCAACTATTTATTTTAAATAGAGATTTATGATAAACATTTTCTGTTTCAAATTATTACAACAAAAACTGTAAATTTAATAAAATGTCACTATTAAGATTTTTTGTTTAAAATGAGATTTTTGGTGTAGTTAATAGTTTATTTTATTAACAATAAAGAGAATAACATTCAATTTTAATAGTTATTTTTAGTTTTACAATATAACTCAATATTAATAAAAATGGGAATTTTTTATACGTTGGAGCTTTGATAAAATTTAAGGGAAGTTAGTCTATGCTTCCATAAACATAGTCGTGTATTAATTAGTGTTTTGGGAGGGAAAACAAGAGAAATCAGGGAACATTTCCTTATTGGGTTATGAGATATCTATTAGGCCCTAGTAGAGGGGGAATTATAATCCACATACCCTTTTTTACTACATTACTTTCTAATTACAGCCAAGACCAAAAATCTTAAAATAAATTAACCTTATTTGCAAATCCTAGAAAGTAAATTAAATCTCCAAATCAAGCTTAAATCAAAGGGCTTTCGACTATTAATAGAAGACGTAAAGCTAAGATAATATCTACCATCATATCATACATCTATTGGGTCTTTGATCTCGGCTTTGATCATAACTGTAATTCATGATTTTGCAATCATTCAAAATCAAACCGAGGTAGTAGCCAAAAGTTTTTAGCTAAGTGGAATCCGGTTTCTAAGCTTATCTCACACTTACGGATTATGAATGATGCAAGTTGCAGTTTTATTGTTTGATTGAATCTATGTTGAAACGGCTCTCAAATTAGCTGTGACATTCACATATGTTATTATTTCATTCATTGTTATGCTGGAACCCACATCCTATGATCATGATTTTCATTAAATTGTACATGTTTGGATTCTTGCATGATAGCTTATTCAATCGTGCTGATGTTTAGGTTCAAGTCAGAGAAGAAAACACACAAACAGGCGACCAAAATACTATCAGCGTTGCTTGGAACTCAGCCAAAGCGTGCTAACCAATGCACTGGTCAACATGACCAGTGGACTGGTCATGACCTAGGTGAAGACCTAGATCATGTAGTTTCGGGCTTCGTTTGCGCTTTTTTGTTCCTCCATTCTCCCGTTCGATCGCTTGAACTTATTTGTTTGATTTGGGTGTTTTTTTTGTACCGATTTCAGTGTTATTTCTTTATTTTAATATATGATTCTTTAAATTCAACTTGGAGTTAATTATACCATAGAATTTCTCTATGGCTCCATCACGCAACACACAACTTCCATTGCACGTTCGACTAGAGTTTTCTAAAGAATGATTTGCAATCCCAAACATTTTATCAAATCATTTTAAATATGAATATATATTTTCAATAAAAGATATTTGGAACATTTATGTGTATATATAATATATTTATTTATAATAATAATTGATTTAAAGTTGATTTGGGATTTAAATTGTACATATATACATATATTTTAGCTAGGGCTTTCCAACATACACACGCACATACATGTCTATATATATATTCAATTTTATAGAACAATATTTTCAAGAGGTATTTTGTAACATCCCCTATCTAGAGGCCTAAAAATAAGCACCACAGATGATGCAGTTGTTGTCCCGCCTTTTGGCAAGGCCGTGACACCAAGGACTTGACTAGAGACTGAAGACAATCCGCTCTGGAGATCGGTCATCTACAAGTTCACAATGGATATAGGAAAACTTGGTCCAAGTCGGGATCAAGCTACAATTAGCGTGGTATGACAAGCAAAGCTATGAAAGGAAACATTTCAAATTTCAGGCCAAACGGAGTTCGTATGCTCAACTTATGAATCGATCAAGATCCATGTGGAACACGCCCAATTCGTATCCATCCATCACATATCCATGGTTCATATCCATCGAAATCAGTATGAAATGAGCATAACTCCATCACTCGGCATCACTTATTTGTATCCAAAAGGTTCAAACCGATATCGATGGGTTTCAACACTTCCTAGATCGAACACACTTCATTTGACCAACAACCATCCATTTCATATCACTCACCTATCCGATCGATATGAAAGGCAGGATGGACGATCCATACGAAGGTAGAGGCAGAACATCGATACGAAGGAAGGAGTAAAGCATCGATATGAAAAGTAGAACATCAATTGGATATGAAGGGAGCGGTCAACCCAAAGGAAGCGGTCTTTACACATGAATTTTGGATCTCCACAAAGTATGCACCACGTCATCGATACAAGAGGATCGCTACGAACTGACCAATACGAAGGTTTCAACTTCAATAGAAAACCCAATCTTGGATCGATCATATCTCCCAAACCACGACTCTAAATGCCATAAAATTTTCATAAAATGTTGCATATTGTCTCAAAAACGTCCATGATCGATCGCAGCTCGATTGAGCACTTTCTGAACGAGACGAAAGTGACACGGATCGATCAGGGATCGATCCCAAACAACTCCAGATCGATTATGTGGGCCCATCTACGCATGAGAAAGGGTATTCCAAAATTCAGGGTAAATATTTCCAGCTCCACGCCTATAAATAGCACCTCCACTATAAGTAGAAAAGGACTTTTGATGCTACTGCTCTGCTTAAACTCCATTGTAACTCGATTGTTAGCCATTGTACTACTGTAACTTTGTTTATAATTAGCAATAAATATCAAATCCTTCAATATGGACATTGGCTACAATTCTGAACCACTATAAATTCTTGTCTTCTTCAACTACTGCTCATTTTTCTTGGTGCGGTTGTTAGATTAGCCTCATTTTTCATTTTATTTCTTCATTCTAATCTCTTCAATTAAATCCGATGAGTGTTGTGCCTATTTTTGGGGCAAACACTTTGGTGCATCCGCTGGGAAAACTCTGCTTTTCTCCGATTCTATGGATCCCTGGCCACTGTTGGATTGCTAAAATATAAGGAGGAGATCCAGTCCCATCTTCAGAGGTTCCTTTTATTTTATTCAGATTGTTCCAATTCTAAGATGAACTACCTTCAGCAGAGTGCGCACTACCAGATCTACTTCCAATGCTGCTGATCTAGAAGGAAGAGATAGGTAGGATCCTACACAACCGACCACAGCAGGCCAAATATCATCTAGAGTTCCAAATCCACTTGGTCTAGTAACTAGAGAGGAATTCCATACCCTTATGCAGGAGCTTACTCAAAGCCGTCAAGAGCTCACTCAACAGATCCATACCAACCCAGAACTTGTGAACTAGCTGAATGAAGAAAGGCAAGGGAGATATAGTAGAGAGCATGCCTCTTATTCCTTGTTTAAAAGATTGACGTCATCTGACTTCAATCAAAGATCTACACATTGTCGATTAGATGGTAATTACACGGAAGCCTTCGGGCACTAGTATGCTGCAAATTCTGGACAGGACGGAATAGGTCCTTCCACGTAGCATCAAATTGCACCCTCCTCTGGAGGAGGGACACTTCCTTACAACACTACTCATGACCACGCAGCTGCTGCTGCTATAGCTCTGGATGCCGAGATCCGGAACCAACCAGATCTAGCCCCTCGTCGCTATATTCATGCCCAGGATCCTCGCTTCCATGAAGCCTAGAAACCAAGGAGGCGTGGAACGGACCATAGAAAGCGACCGGACCTTCCTCGTGACATGGAACCTAACCATGCCTTAGCTTCGAATATCCAGATGTCTGACATCCCAACCATGATACGCCAGATGATTAGAAAAAGTCAAGGCCTCACGAATGATGACTGGGAATTTAGAGAAGTCACAACCTGTTCACTAATGACATTCTCTATGTGGACTGTCCATTCGATTTAGGATGCCAACCTTGCCGATGCATGAAGGAAATTCGGATCCCAACCAACATATTCTGAATTATGAATGGCTTATAAATGCCGCTCGAGCTGGTGATGCTATTAAGTGTAGGAGCTTCCCTATCTCCTTGGCAGGCATTACAACTATGTGGTTCACCTGTCTACTACCATGATCCATTTCATGTTTTGACCAGTTATCTACTAAATTTGTTGAGCAGTTCCGTATGCATGCTGCAAGTCTGAGGAGTAAATACCTTATCTAGTGTTACACTCTAGGAGAGACACTAAGGATTTTTCTAGAAAGGTTCCACGCTGCTTGTGTCGAAGTCAACAATCCCAACAACAATTCTATTCTAATGGCATCGACCAAAGGTATCGATCCTGATTTCGAATTTGGCGATTGGTTGGTTGGGAAATCCCCCCTTTGTTGGACCGTTTCTATGCAAAGGCGGCCCAATTTTTAAGGAGAACAGATGCTAGATGGTCTAGGAAAGAAGACGTCATGGGGCCTAGTAGTGAAGGTATTTAGAGTATTGTTGCAGTGAAGAAGACCGGGGAGAGTTCTGGTAAAGAACGGTTGAATATTCAAAATAAGCTAAGTCAACAGAAGGGTGATGGAAGTCTAGGAAAGAAGAGAGGCCCTCATCATGGGAGACATAGAGCTCGTAGGTTCGATCGATATACTCCTTTGAACACGTTGTTAGAGAATGTTTGTCTTCAAACCAGTAATACAGGGCAGTACAAGAAGCCAGCTCTGAAACCATCTTCAGAGAAGCAGATTCAAACCGAAAAGTTTTGTAGATTCCATGATTGTTACGGCCATAACACTAATGAATGCCGTCATCTGCAGGATATTATTGAAAAGAAAATTAGAGAAAGAAAGTTAGAGCAGTTCGTCCGGGCTCCGCAGGATGGCGGAGCTGGCCCATCTACTCCCAATCAGGGCCAAGGCCAAGCTAGGCCCAAAGAACTCGCACGTACTGGAGGGAGCCTGTGATTAATACTGTAAGCGTTATTCCTCATCCAGTTGATCGGACCTAGAAGGAAATGGAGTCATATGCTAGTTTGATTAGGCATATGGACTTCGAATATTGTAGTAGTACCGACGAAGGAGCCTCGGCTAAGCAATAGAGGACGATGACAGATGGCATCATTTTCAGAAACCATAATGTTGATAGGGTTGTGGCCCCCACCATTGATCCGTTGCTTATTTCTACCCAAATAGGTCCTGCTTGGATGAAGAGGATCTTAGTTGATAAGGGAAGTTCTGTAAACATACTTTTCAAATGAGCATATGACCAAATGCTAATGGAGGCGAAGGATCAGAAGCCATGCCAGTCACATATAAATGGTTTCAATGTTAGTGAACCGTACCGGCTGGGATGGTGGAGTTACCTATTGAGTTGGGTATAGTGACCACCGGAGAGTTCGGATGTTACAATTTGTTGTGTTGGACATTCATTCTACTTATAATGCTTTCTTAGGCTGACCGGCCCTTGCGGAGTTCAAGGAAGGCCCCTTTGTGCTTAACTCTGAAGTTCCCCACTGATAACGGAGTCGGAGTGGTACGTGGTAATCGAGAAGCTGGATGCACCTGTTGTGTTGCGGAACTATGGGATGCGTAGTGAAGAAGAAAGGTAAGGGTAGGAGGAATCTCTCTACGTCTTCTCTATGTAGTATTGAAAACTAGCGCCTAAGCTAAGGCTTGGGTGCCACGACCAGTTTCCTAAAGATATTGATCCCGGAGATAACGATGATCATGGGGAAGTCAGAGAATACAAGGCTTTCCCAGCAGAGTTGACAATTGAAGTGTCGGTTAACGACGAGGATGATCCTATAGTGGTAAAGATTAGATCACAGGTCAGCCCACGGATGGGATAGGAACTGGTTGATTTCCTCTGGGCAAACCTCGATGTGTTTAACTGGACTCATTCTGACATGTATGGGATCTCGTCAGATATCGTGAGCCACTAAATATTGACTCGCGACATGTCTCAGTGAAACGAAAAAGGCACGGTATGGATCCAGAGAGATCTGTCGCCCTGAAGGAAGAAGTGAATAAACTCAAGGCTAATTGGTTTATTCGTGATGCTTTATACCCAAAGTGGGTATCGAATCTAGTAGTTTCAGAAATTCGAACGGAAAATGGTGGAAATGTGTGGACTATTCAGATCTGAAAAAAGCCTGTCTAAAAGATTGCACCTTGCTTCCCAAAATCGATCAATTGGTGAATTCAACAGCCGAAAGTGAGCTCTTATCTTTTATGGACGCGTACTCCGGCCACAATCAAATCCCGCTGCACCTTCTTGACCAGGAGCACACTAGCTTTATCACTAATTTGGGGCTTTATTATTACAGTGTGATCCGTTTTGACCCAAAAACGCTAGAGCAACTTATCAGAGGCTCGTAAACTGGATGTTTGCAAACTGGATCGGAAAAACTATGGAGGTGTATGTCGACAACATGCTTGTGAAATCACGATTATCCAGCAATCATATTAATGATTCAAAGATGATGACCAACATACTCCGACAGTATAGAATGAAGCTCAATCCATTAAAGTGTCAGTTCAGAGTCGCATCTAGAAAATTCCTTAGGTTTATTCTCAACCCCCGAGGTATTAACGCAAACCCAAAAATGATTTGGGCGATTCGAAATCTTGAAACTCCCAGAACCAAAAAGAAGATACAAATCTTAATAAGAAGGTGGAAGCTTAGAGTAGGTTCATTTCCAGATCCACAAACAAGTGCATTACCTTCTTCGACCTGATCAGAAAAGGGAAACGGAATTTTGAATGGACAGAGGAGTGCAAGGGCGCATTCAGGGAACTACTACAACATCTAGCAACACCTCCTATCTTGTCGAAGCCGGTTGATCGTGAGAAGTTGTACGTCTACCTAGCAATTTTAGCAAACATAATCGGTGCTGCACTCATTTGAGAAGAGAATCAGATCCAACGACCGATCTATTATGTTAACAAAAGGTTGAATGGGGCAGTAACTACCCGAAGATAGAGAAGCTGGATTATTGTCTTATTGTGGCCACGAGAAAGCTCCGCCCATATCTCCAAGCTCATTTGATTGTTGTTTACACCGACTAGCCGTTACAATAGATCCTGACACAATCTAAGACATTTGGTAGGTTTCCCAAGTGGAACATCGAGCTGAGTTAATTTGATATCACTTATGCATAAAGGCGAGCTATTTAAGGATAAGTTCTGGTGGACTTCATAGCTGAATTCACCATATCAAAGGATTTGCCCGAGGCCAGTGAACCTCCCAAATGTTTTTGGAAGTTGTACACCTATAGCGCATCAAACGACTAGTGCTTAGGCACCAGAGTGGTGCTTGAAACCCCAGAGGGGCGATCTGTATGCTATGCTTTGAAATTTGACTTCTATGCAACTAATAACGAAGCTGAGTATGAAGCCTTACGCGCTGGACTAAGGCTTGCTAAGGATTTGGGAGTTATCAATGTGGAAATTTATTGTGATTCATAACTGGTGTTGTGCTAGGTTCAAGGAGATTATCAAGCCAGAGACCACAGATTAGCCACCTACCTTATGTGGGTCCAGGAAGTGTTGAACCAGTTTGACTATTATAATATCTGTTGTATACGCAAAAGCTAAATCAGAAGGCCGATTCTTTGGTAAAACTGGCCGGCACTGACGAAGCACAATGAATGGGACTTGTCCCCGTGGAAACACTCACTGCTCCAAGTTTCGATCAAAAGGGATAGACAGGGTGCACGATGCGACACCCGAGAGAGAGTCGTGGGTGAATCCGATCTAAAATTATCTTGAGCACGGAACATTACCCGAACGTAGGAATGAAAAAAGACCGGTTCTGCAGAAGGTTTCACGATTTGTTATCCAGGATGGAGTCCGATACATAAGGGGATATTCTGTTCCTTTACTTCGGTGTATCGCCCACGGTGAGATCAAGCGAGTGTTGCAGGAAGTACATGAAGGAGAGTGCGGCAATCACATTACGGAGCAAGCCCTTGAAAAAAAAGATACTCAGATATGGGTGTTGCTGGCCAACCATAAACAGAGATGCATCGGATTATGCTATGAGATGTGACAGGCGCTAGAAACATGCTAGAATTCCAAGAGCCTCGCAAACCAAATTACTCAAATGGTCAGCCTATGGCCGTTCACCACATGAGGTATTGATATAAAGGGATCTTTGCTTCTAGCTAGAGGTTATGTGAAGTACGCAATTGTTGCAATTGACTACTTTACTAAATGGGCGAAAGCTAAGCCCCTTGCTACTATTACAACGAAGAAAGTAATCAACTTTGTTGCGCGCAACATCATCTGTCATTTTGGCCTCCTGAAAACAGGGCCCAATTTGATAGTTCCAAGTTAAGAATTTCTTCCAATGCTACCACATCCAGAAGAAATTCTCGGTATTAGCTCACCTTTTAGCGAATGGACAAGTCGATGCTATCAACAAAATCAGTTTAATTTGAAGAAACAACTAGAGAAGGCGAGAGGTAAGTGGGTCGATGAGCTCCCCATTGCCTTATGGGCATATCGAACTACCCATAAGTCCATGACCGGTCATACTCCGTTTGCACTTTCCTATGGCTCTGAAGTCTTTATTCCAGTTGAGCAAGAGGTACCTTCTCACCATGTAACTAAATATGATCCAAAGATAAATGTCATCCTACTTGTAAAATCTCTAGATTTTGTTAGATGAGAAGCGTGAAGAGGCTGATTTGAGGGCAGTCATGCATCACAACCAAGTCGCCTGATTATATAATGCCAAGGTCCAACCTAGAACCTTTGAAGTTGGCGATCTCATACTCAAGCGGGTCTATCCATTCCCTTTGCACATGAAACCAACATATGAGGGACCGTATGTCATCAAACGAAGGCTTGGAGATGGCACATTCAAATTATCGACCGTTGATTGTCTCATTCTTCCAAGAGCATGGAACAATGAGAGTCTCTGTCGCTATTACATATGATTCGCTTTCATTCGTTTAGTCTTCTTTCCTTTTCGACTTGTTTATGCAATTTGGGAATTTATATTTGTAATAAGGTGACTAATTTTGCCATGGTTTCATATTTCAGCAATAAAGCGTAGAACCATAGAGCTAAGTGAATGATTCCTAGATGCATCATGCAACCGCCATGATGTACGTAGAGCTTAGTTCCATCTTATAGTGGGACTCATTCAAACAGAGAGGGGTGTGACCCGACCGGTCACTCGCTAGATGAAGCCTCGAGATCAGGGGGCAAACAACAATCAATCAAAAGAGAATTGACACGCGACAACTCTCCAACAAACTACAGCTCTCAGAGCGTGAGCTAAAGTGCAAACTCCAAAATTAGGACGTGAATCGACCATCCAAGCTCAAGGAGGACGGTTTGACCATCCACGACCTTGCTGATTTCTAAAGCTCGAGGAGGATGGATCCATCCATCCAGGACCTCGCTTGTTTCCAAAGCTCGAGGGGGATGGACCTGTCCACCCACGATCTCACTTGTTTCCGAAGCTCGAGGAGGTTGGATCCATCCCTCCACGACCTCGCTTCTTTCCAAAGCTCGAGGAGGATGGATCCCTCCATCCATGACCTCGCTTCTTTCCAAAGCTCGAGGAGGATGGATCCGTCCATCCACGACCTCGCTTTTTTCGAAAGCTCGAGGAGGATGGATCCGTCCATCCATGACCTCGCTTCTTTGAAAAGCTCGAGGTGGATGGATCCTTCCATCCATGACCACGCTTGTTTCCAAAGCTCGAGGAGGATGGATCCGTTCATCCACGACCTCGCTTATTTTTAAATCTCGAGGAGGATGGATCGGTCGATCCAGGACTTTGCTTATTTCCAAAGTTCGAGGAGGATGGATCCGTCCGTCCATGACTCGCTCATTTCAAAAGCTCAAGGAGGATGGATCCATCCATCCATGACCTCGCTCATTTTCAAAACTCGAGGGGGTGGATCCATCCACCCATGACCTTGCCTTCTTTTTTCAATCTTGAAGAAGATGGATCCGTCCATCTACGACTACGCTTAACGGATCAATGAGGATGTGATACGACCATCCATAACCTTGATCAACTCCTTACTCCCAGAGTGCAAATAAGACCCTAATACTTAAACAGGTGCGACCGACTGCCCATAAATTAACTTGTGTCCCTCGGAGTATGGATATAATTCTAAACAATAAGCGGGTGTAACCGGCCGTCGGCATACAAGTCTAAGTCCCTAGATTGTGGATGCAAATTGTAGCAAGCAAGCGATTGCGATCCGACTGCTCAAACTTATGTCACTTTAACTTTGTTCCAACTAAGTTAAATTAAAGTTGGTGAAGGCAGAGGATGACTACCAACTAACTACTTTAGTTCTCCCTAGAACTGGGGGCATAACTCAAGTTCTAGCCTCTGACTGAGACATCGCAACGTTAGGACTTGACTCAACGGTTTGTTATGACTCGAGGCCATGACCTCAGGACTTAGAGACTGGACTCAAGTTCAACTCAGAGACTAAAGCTTCATGAGTACATTAAATGGCAATGTGAGTGCTAAAGTACTTAGACAAATAAGCATAGATTTATGCTAAAAACAAAGGAGAATTTTTATTCACACTATTCTTTAAGAAAGGAAGCGCAAAATTTGTTCAAAGAATTCCCAAAAGCGAGGGCCATGACTGCATCGATACATAGCCTATGGAAAGCAAAAGAGAAGCTTATTCTAGCCATCTACAAAAGAGGAAGCAAAAATGCAAATCTACACCTCCGGTTTCTTCTTGACTTTCTTTGGCGTAGATCCACCCAAGCTACACCCGGAGCTCTCTTTGAACCCTTGCCTCCCTAGCTTGCTCTATCTAGCTTGTCTCCGATTGGGGGAATCGACGTGGTCACCTCTTGAGAGCCTATAGGGATTGAAGTATCCTCTGTGTGTAGAACCATGGGAATGGTGGCGCTTTCGACACATAAAGAATGAGGCACTCCGGTTTCAACTATGGCGCCACCAGGAGAGAGCACAAGAATTGGGGTAGGACCAGGGCCCGCTATGCCTCCACTGGATCTACGAGCCTCCTCAATCACAACCTTAATTTCCTCCATTAATTGTTCCTCTCGGTCCATGGGGTCGCCCATCGAGAAACTGCCAGTCGGACCCGAGGAGCCCGTGATAATAACATCTTCGTCTATGCTGAAGGGCATCTCGATGCTCGGGTCCCTTTGGTGACTAAGAAGTGTTTCGATCAATTGTTCATCAAACATATAGCCGCTATCATGTGCCTCCTAAGCCGAAGAAGTAATTGTCACAGTTGTGGCCATTGTTGTTAACACCTCTTGCTTGTGATGAACTTCTTGAGATGCAGGAGGGTCGGTTGGTGTAGAATCTAAGACTGAATGGAGATAGGATAATATATTAGTTACATCATCTGATAGCATTCCTACATTTTGAGGAATAGGAAAAGTGTCTAGAATACCTTCCTTGAGTTGGCTCCAAGGTTGATTCGACGGGCCATTCGAGCTATGCATGATGATTGGAGAGAGATACGACTTGTCAGTATCATACCTTGGGATGACTGGAGGATCAATAAAGGAAGAAGGCTTGGTTTGAGACACTAGGGCATTTCAGAAGCAACGGCGTGGAGTTCGCCCCCAGAGCCTTCTTCGGCCTATGGGTATTTAGCAGCCAGATCTTCTCTCGAAAGCACGATCACGTGTCGTGAAAGACCTTAGGTTCATCTCCGATCAACACTTGAGTATCCAATTCAAAATCACTAATGGTTGCAACTCACGGATCGCCTTTTCATCCTCAATCAAGCGGTTCAAGCCTTATACAATTAAAAGGGACAGCCCACGCCGAGCCAATTCAAGTTGCGATTTTTAGGACATTTGCATTATAAGTGACCGGAAGATCTTCAAATTCACTCTTCATCTTGGCCTCAATGGCTTTTATTTCCCTTCCAATCCTGATGTTGGTTTCTTTGGCCTTTCGATTCCTAGTATCCCTTTCTTCTCTAAGTTTCACCGCGTCCTCATATGCTTCCTAGGCAACATTGTTGGATTCATCTTTTTCTTTAGTCGCCTCAGTCGTCTTTCCTTTAATTTGGCAACTTTTGCAGCGTGGCATCCTTTTCTCGAATTATAACGGTGTTGCGGTGACCCATCTCCTGCACTAAGTCCATATGAGACTTTCTCATTTCCTCCATGGACTTTCTAGCCTCCTTAGCTCTCTATCTGGCTTCTATCTCAGTTTGTCTAGAGGGCTCGAGCTCATTAGAGAGCACATTTATCATGTTATCCTTATGAGACAAATTTCCTTTCGGTTTCTCAATATCCTTGGCCCACTCAAAGGACACCGCCGAAACCCGTTCTGCCATCTTAACCCATTCGCGATATTGGCTTTATGCATGATGCACATAGTCTTGCACTAATTTCTCTATGCCATTTGGGATTCTTTTCAATTTAGGAGGAAAGTGGAAGCCATCGAAACATATGTTCGAAAAATCTTTCTTTAGTTTGGCGATGCGAATGGCTCCCTCCCCCGTTGGCTCTCTGGTAGTTTGTTCTACGATGGCAAGAGTTTTGGTTTTGATTTTACAGCGGTGATCACCGGTTTTCAGAGCTTAGGATGTTTCTATTTGATATGAAGATTCAGAAGAAAGCCTAATGGAGCCAAAGGGTTTAAAAGGTCCTTTTGGTGGTAGAGATCGTGACCTAGAATGGCACATGCTTTAATATGATCTTTCTTTCTCTCTGTCGCAGCACTCGTATTCTTAGCCAGAATGGTAGCCATGGTCGTAATCTCTTTTTCTCACATAGCGATGTGTCTCGAAGTGTGATCTAGATGAATGGCACGAAGAGCAGAGATAGCTAAGGATGGAGCTTTGTTTCACCATTGTATCTGCAAAAACGAAAAGAGATAAAATTAGTCATCGTCGGAGATTAAGAAGCATGTGATGGAATGTCATGTGGTGCCGTAAAGTATGTGTATGCATGTGCATGCCCCTCAACTGACCATTTGTAGCAGCTTTGCATATTGGAGTCGGTTCTCCTATGTCTATTAATGTTAGGTTTGTACTGGTTGTCGATGGAGAGCGAAGTTCCTCTAGCCCGAGATCAGAAAATGATGGTATCTTCGCTGGGATATGAATATCCGGCAGCTGTTTCAGTGAACTTTCTGTCTAGGTGGAGGAGGTCTCCAAACCTATGGAAGTAGTAACACATTGGATTGCTTCAATGCCCTTTTGCCTCTTGGTTTTGTGGGCAAGAGTTTTGCCTCTTCTCTTTAACACAGATGATTGAGGGTCCTATGGAGGCAGACCGCAGACTCTTGACTAGCTTTTATACCCTCATCGTTGTGACGTTCGATGACTATTATGCCAGATGCAGCCTGAGCTCCCTTGATTGGGGGCATGACAGGAGCGTGTCTTCCACCTTGTCTTGTTAGGACCACTCTTGGTATCCCCGTCATCCCTATGCTATGTCCTCTTTGTAAAAGCCCGGTAGCAATCAAGGTGTTATCGGTGAGAACTTCATCTATTTCTCTTAACTCAATAGGCACCGCCTAGAGTGTCCTCACTAACACTTTATATTGGGCTCCTTCAGGTCGTGGAATAGTCGTTGTAGGATAAAAGCAGCATGAATTCAACATTAATCTACATTATCCATTCATGGTTAGCAATGAAACAAGTAATAGAACATATGTCTGACTAGCCACCGCTTGGCGAATCCTGGTGGGCATCTCACACAGAACCACTCTGTTTTGAAGTAGTTCAACTTACTCCATGCACTTGCGACCACTTGGCTGATCCTGACGGCTTCCAGGAAGGAAAATGATGGATTATCCCCCTGACTCTTAACATTAAATAAAAATATGATCTCGTCAACATTCGAAGGATGAAGGAGATGCTATATAAATATAATGTACAGGCTATTGAGTAGCGCAAATCCGTTAGGAAGAAGTTGAGAAGGCACAATCCTCAGAAAAAATAGCACGTCCTAAATGAACTGAATTAATGAGGCAATGTTCCAGCCGAGTGCATGAATCTATTGCATGTGGTGAACCCTTCAAGGGGATTATGCGCTCTATCTTCTGGCCATGGTAATCAAACTTCCTCGAAAGACAGTCCATGCCTAAGACAAATTATGCCCAGCATTTCTTCTGAAATCTTGGTCCAAATGGAATCTTCCAGATTCATAATCACCAGTACATCGGGCAATTAAAATTTATCTGTCGCGACATCCGGCCTTTCAATTCTAGGAAATTATGGACTTTGGACTTCTTGCTGCTTTGAACTTCCAAGATCCATAGCTATTGAACTCAGTGAAAACCATTATTAGATGGTGAGAAACCCATGTTCCCCTTGGTGCAAAATGAGCGATCATGTTATGTGGTGAAGTGCTACACAGTACTCTAAATTTCTACAAGTTTAAAAGATGATATAGAGACAAGACTTCGAGATTCGACCGATGTGACCTTCATCACTGACTGTCTTAACCGTTCCATTCTGACTATGAAGAATGATCCTTGTTAAAATTTGTTATGTTCATCAAGTTATGGTTCCATCGACGATCTTTGAAGGATAGTCATATATGCATTTTTACGATAAAGTTCAAATATGGAAGGCTAAAGCTCGTCAGGGTTAAGTGTTCAAGTATGCAAGAAGCGATGGAGTTCATATCCATAATAGTTCGCTTTGGATCATTCCCCTAAAGCCAGTGTTTATATCGATCGATGGCGTAGACCAATGACATTTTCGTATCGATAAAACGATCGTATCGATCGCTGGTGCATATCGATCCCTTTGTATCGACGACTTTGTGTCGATCATAAGGCTTTAGTTTTGGATTGATCAAACCACACCTCATGTACAACGATACGAACTGCTCCACCTCAGATCAATTGTTAAACCATACTTTCCTGATCTATCATGAAAACTACTTTCAACTATCTCCAAATACTCCAAGCCCATCGATCCCTTCGGCTACTATCCAGCTATCCTCTTTCTTCTTTTCCAAATCGCCATAAACCGTGACCTCGACCTCCCCCTAGCCACTCTACGGCACCAACGACATCGGAGATGGTTGCTGCCATGAACGGAATAGCACGAAGCTCGAGTTTTATCACTTTAGACATAGATCTATTGATTAATTACCTAGCGCGAAGAATCTAGATTTACGATTAGTGATTTGGTGTTTAAAAATGAAAGATCTACAGTTTCTTTTCTCTTCTGGTGGATATGAATTGGCGGTAGAAAAGAGATGAAAAATATTCTAAGTATAAAACATGTTTATAATCCTTCGAATCCAAGGCAAAAGTGATTCGTATTCCAGTTACGCAACCCATTGAAGGGTCAACATCCACGTCGATACGAAGGGCAATGCATGATTATGTCTGGATCGTTCGTATCCATTAATACGGAGCATGACTTTCATATCCATCAACATGAGGCAATCTAGGGCCTAATATTTTATATCCATCGATTCGAGTTGATCCGAGGCCCAATATTTTGTATCCATCGATATGAAGCTATTCCATGAGTTAACACTTGTAAGTTTCATATCCATCAATACGTAGCACACCTTATGTAAGTCCATCTCGTATCGATAACCATCGATACGAAGTCTACCTTAATGCACCCCAGATCGATCCAGGATTGGATCGATATGACGGGAGGGATCCAAACAACCATATATCGTTGTTGCAACTCGAATTTCATATTGGTCCAGAAGTGGATCGATTCGAAACTCAATTCTTAAAGAAAAACATGAGAACGAACCGTGAATGTACAAGCATGAACGGGAGTCAGGTTGAAATACATGCATGTATGCTATATTAACATTCTATTTTCAAATTTAACAAGAATTAAATACTTACCTGGTGATATCCCGAACAATAATTAACAACTTTCTAGCACTCGACCTTTAGTTACAAAAAAAACTGTGTGATCATTGGCAGTCTACAGCTCAACATTTATACTTTTGGAATTCTACCAAAGGTCACATTATTTGATGAAAGGACAACGACTATTCAGCAAATCGAATAGAACCTATAACAACCCGAATTCTAGTGGGTCCGGATTTTTTGCAAAAACGCTAAAACCCAAGCCTACTGAAACCCGAGTTGGGAATCTGGTATCCTGCAAATAGGCAAAGAAAAATATATCAGAGCTCAATTAAATATCTCACAATGGAATTGATTAAAATACGTTAGTAAAAAAATACTCACTAATATAATAACACTTTTTAAACAAGTGTCTTAAAGGAGGGAAGTCTCTTCCATCTACCTAGCCTATATGATGTTATGAAGAGGGGGTCAGAACTAAAGTTCTGGTGAATGGATAAATTATATACTTTTAAGCTTAATTCTACATATACCATTTTATTTCCATTTACTGTTATACTAGGTTCACTAGGTTTATCATACTCTCACCTCTGCGCGTGAATCGTACCCATCTACTCCATAGTAGATTAAAACCTAATAACTGATATATATATATATATATCTATGTGTGTGTGTGTGTGTGTCGTTATATGCTTAATGACCATATTGGTCCCAGGTACTACCCATAGTACCTTCCATATCCTCCTCAAAAAAGGATCTGTTGTCTTGCATCGACAACGTTTCGTAACTACATCTATAAGGACTGCTTCATAAGGCCTACAATACAGAAGCTCCATCGTCTTACTCCGTAGCTAGATCTGTAAAGGACTGCTTCGTAATGCCTACAATACAGATACTCCATCATCTTGCCCCGCGAGTGCTCCATAGCTATGTCTGTAGAGTACTACTTCGTAAGGCCTATAATACAGATGCTTCACTACTTACAATGAAAACGTAAACTGCATCCTCACTAGTATATGCTAGTGCTTGGACAACCTGTAGCATCCATTGCATACATTGAGGACTACATAATCGTTTTGTCTACTATCTGAATTCCGCCAACAAGGTCTACCTTGTATGGAAATCAGTCGGGGATTTTCTATATCTGTAAAGGACTGCTTCGTTAGGCCTACAATACAGATATTCTAGTTGGTATATCTCTTTTTCATCGTGGCTATGGCCCCATGCAGCCAACCCTCAACTAACCGAAAAAATTCTAAAGAGTTAAGTGGTCGTGACCTACTGCAAACAATCTAACATCCAAATGGCGGTGCCCTTCATCCAATGTCTTGATAGTGAAAGAACCATTGGCATATTGGTTTAACTCTAGTCTTTCCTGAAATTGCTCTTAGTCTTGTTGTTGGCCGATATGCGCGTGCGACTATCTTTGAACTTACTTGCAAGTACTGGACATACGAATACCCTACTCCAAACACCAAGCCCTTCTGACTTCCTCTAAAAGTCTGCTTCATTAGGCCCACAATGCAAATGCAATCAAGGCATACTCTCTTGATGGAACACCTACAACCCTGCCACTAGGGGTGCACCTTCGTTAGGCCTTCCCAAAGGGCCATCCTAGAGTATCCTTACGTCCCGTGGAAGTCTCGTACTTCCTTGATGCCCAAAAATACTAAGTTGGACTTGCTTCTACATTTTTGAAATCCGTAATGAACTGCTTTGTTAGACGCTTCATCCTTGGGGCTGCTCCAAACGCATCTCAATTCTTATTCCGTTGGCTACTTATTTACCTTAAGTAGCATATTCTTGCCCTCGTCTCACCTCTATCTATTGTGAGATTTCCATTTAATTAATAGGGAACACTGTTGGTATGAGCCATATTCATTATCTTGCTTAATTAACTTAATATAAATCTTAAGTTCATTAAATAAGCCTCTTTTATCATTCCTGCTTTATTTGCTTATTGACTTAATATAAATTATTTAAATAAGCTTCTACATTTTTATTGCTCATTAATTTATTCAAAGTCTCAAAATAAGATTTTCCGTTCTACCTGTAATTTTCATTTTCCCTTCTTTTACAATCCGTACATAATTCCAGCATTTCTTTCTTGTTCTAGTCTACCTTCATATATTATGATAAAGAACATTCTTTTATTCTCTTATATTATATAATTCACTTATCATAATAACTATCTTCTTAAATAGTCTGCGCAGTGAATGCAGACCTAGGTTCATTATCGTTTACAACTTCAAGTTCTTATCTAATAATTGACTTGATTCATATCATACTTTTCTTTATTATCTTTTACTCTAGGAAGTAATTCTATTTTATTTAGTTGGTTATGAAAACTATATTTAAAAATCCATTTCCATATTTTAATATTAAATAATACTATAAACAATAATCCATAACTACTAGATATTTCTTTTACTATTTTGAAATAGTGTAAAATAAAGTGGTTTCTCTATTTTACACTAATTCTCTTTTCCTTTTTTAATTCTAGCTATTTCATTCATTATTGTCTTTTAAATATTAAATTATAGAAATGTATCCTATTTTCTAAACCAACCAATAAACCTTTTAGTTTCTCCCAAATCCAGTTATTAGATTAATTAACTTTTCTCATTTTAACGTAATTTATTCTCGTAATTCCATTACATCTTATTTCCTTCATTTCAGCATTCTTAATTATTTAATCCATATTCACGTTTAGTCTCTTCTAATCCATATAGGAAGAAAGAGGAGAAAATAGAAGAAGAATGACACTTGCATATAAATCCAAAACGTAGAGATAGATGTTAATAAACACTAACACTGTAAATAAACTGTAAATTCTTTATAGTTCAACATAACTTAATTTATTGAATAAAGTTATCTAAATGGGAATTTAACAATAATATATCTTAAACTTAAAGGATATATAAATAAATCCACTCATATTGCTAGCTTTCCAAATCTCTCTGTTTTTATTTCAGATCTGTCCCTAACATCTATATTCACCTCTCTTGTAATACCTATTTGAAATTATAAATGATATATATACAGATTTATAGTATTTCAAAGAGAAAAGGAAGAGATTTGGATTAGAAATAGCAAATAAAACTCAGATCTAGGGTTTTACCCTTGATGTAGGCTTCTAATTTGAACCATTTCCCGATTCGCTAATTAATTCTATTCTTTTCCTATTTAGATCTAAATTTGTGTGAATTAGATCTAAAATTTTGTTATTAAGAAAGTTTGGAAAAGATAGAAAAATGGTAGAGCTTCTGTAGGCAAGAGAAAAATAGTGAGAATAAAATTGAGGCTTTGCGCCTATATTTATAGTGGTTTAAATCAGTGCTAACCATTAGATATAAAACCCTAAAATCTAAAGCCTAGACTCGGTCTATGGGCGTTAAATTAATATGTTTTCTTCTACGTTTTTTTATTTCAAATTGATTCTCCAACAATCTTTTCATTAATCACTTTTCGCTTCTCTCTCGCAATCTATGGAAACGTATATTTTTAAATGTGACGTTTCTTTTAAATAAAATTCCCCTATTAATCACCCAATTAATATAATTCATATATACCTAGAATTAATTTACTATCCAATTAATCTCTGTCTGCACTATGATTTCTTACCAAATTAATATGTCAATCAACACCATATTAATTCATTACATAGAAACATATTAATTTATTTTATTCCCATAATTATTGCATGCATATATTCTAATATTGAATTTTGAATCACAATCTTAATTATATATGTTACCATAAGTCTCCATGTTTATTAATTGACAATTGGTTACCTGCATAAATTAAAATTCCTCCATTTTATTCTCTCGCACGAACATATATGTTTCTAATCATATCAATTAGTTGCTATAATATTGTTCCCTTTCTTGTCAGTTCCTGTCAATTAATCACCACTATTAATTAATTGAATATTAATTTCCTTTTAAACAAACACCATCAATTAATCTTCCCTATTAATTAATTTTATATAATTTCTCTCTCTGATTTATATGTTACATAAATATATATGTATTCCAAATAATACTAATTAGTTGCCCTATTTACAAACATTTCTTTGTTTTAAAATTTCAAACGTATATTACTTAATTAAATAATTTTCATATATAATTGTAATTTAATGTGAAGTGTTACATTCTCTCCCCCCCCCCCCAATAGGAAATTTCATCCCCAAAATTTGATAAGGGTTCAATTATGTAATTTCTCGTATTAATCATATCCATTTTGTGTGCATCCAATTTTGCAAGAATCTATGCATAGTGCAGAGTGCAATACATCAATAAAATATGCATGTACAAGAATTTCTATGTGGTACCTCCTATATGAATGCTTTTTCTTTTAGAAATTCCTTTTAAAACATGATGCACACATCTTAAATATTGTAACGACCCGCCTTTTTGGACAGTTTAAACCGACGATCAAATACACATGCCGATTCCAAACCATTCAAAAGGGTAGATGGTTATTGGGGTAAATAAGAAAAGAAAATAAAGAGAAATAAAGGAAATGAAACAACACAGAATCTCGCAGCGGAACGATAAAATATAATAGTCAAATAAACAGTTCATGAAGTTGTTTACTATACTTTGACAATTATTTATACAACATTTATCAGAGTTATACATATACAACAAAACAAATAAAATAATGCAGCAGACAGCATGATGCACAAATAATAATAGTAATAGTGTACCAAATCTTCGTCTTCGTCCTCCAGAATAGACCTTCAAAAATCTTAAAACTCAGGACTAACCCGAGCGTAATGAAAAGACAAAACACTCGAGTCAGGACTAAAATATCCTTATGAAAGTTAAATCAATCGTAAATAAATGTGAGTGTAACGGCGTCAGAGATATTTACGGGGTTTGACATCTCATATCCAGTGTCAACGTGCGTGCAGTAACTCAAGAGATGTTACGGAATTTTCCATCTCTTAAGGATTCATTAAACTATCTACAATGTAGTAATGTACGCTAAGTAGATAATTCCTATCAGTAATATAAAGTATCAAAATAGCGTTAAGGCGTAACCATAATCCCCCTTAACAAATTTTTATAATGCCATAGTCTATACAGCACCGTCAGCCCCACCGTAAACTGGTGGTTATCAGAGGGTACTCCATAGGTATAACACAAACAAAAGGTAGTGGTCGCGAATAGGATAATCAGTATGACAAAGTACATGAGGCGATACCAACTAGGATACTAGTAGTTGCGTGATCCGGACTGATGTTGAACATAGCCAGCAGCTACCCCAACACCGCGAAACAACACTCCCAAATCAAGGGGTGCACCCAAATCGAATCACAAATGTAATAGATATGGTATCGAAGAAGTGTGTCCACTAGAGATGGCGAACCTCAATGGCCCGGCGCGGCTCCTGTTTTAGTCATGTCAAGGGTCATCCAATATCGTTCTCTTTCTTCAGTCAACGCGTTCACCAAACCATCCACTTCATTCTGGATCAACACTCCGCGTATAATAGTTATTAAAGTGGTTTTCGGTATCGACAGAGAGTATGTCCATATCTGATCCCGGTATCTTTAATAACTATGTATTATTACACCGATGGCTCTTTTACATTTCAAATCGATTCATAAATTGATATCAAAATATCATATTCGCTTCATAAATCAAATCCATTTAAAATATCATCGTATCTATTCAAAATGTAAGATTCCGTTTCAAAAATCATTTTTCGCCTCAATATCTCATTTCGATTTCAAAATTATTTCGAATTTCAATTTAGGTTGCAACTTCATTTAACCCAATTCGTATTTAAATTCAAGATTTAAACATAAACATTTCACCTTATGGGCCAGCTTGAAATTTTAGATAAATAGTTTTAAGTAGTTTAAAAGTAGTTTAAATAATTAAAGTAGTTAAAAATATTTAAAGTCTTAAAATGGATTTGAAATAGATAAATTAGTTTAAAATAATTTAAATTGGGTTAAGTAGATTTAAAATAGATTAAAATAGTTTAAGTATTTAAAATGGTTTATATAACAGAGTAATTTGGAAAACAAAATAAAAAAGCTTCAAAACCAAACCATTTCAAATATAACTTCCCAATTCAAAACAATTTCAATTTCCATTCTACCGATTCAATTTCGATTTCGATTCAATCAACGTCAACTTTAACTTCAAATTTATTCAATTTAATATTCACTTTCACTTAATTCAATTTCAATTTATATCGATTTGGAGCTTGATTTTTTTTCAAAATTATCCATTTATAACACTTAACAAAATTATCCATCAATATTCAAGTTTAAATCCAAATTTAAAATTTGATTAAATTCCAAGCTCGTTTTCAAACTATCATTTTTATATCATTTTTACTTAGTAATATTCAAAGCTCGAATTAAGGTTAAGTCTTTAACCAAATCAATTTTCGAAATTCAATCGTATCCCAATTTTTAATTTCAAAGTCTCAACTTAAATTATTTAACAATTTCTTTTAACCAAAATTTATTTCAACATTTCAAACTCAATTTTGTGATAAGTTAGATTTCTATAAATTGATTTTACTTATAACTTTTAAATCAAACATTTAAATAAATTTCAAATCGACGATTTTAAAATTATTAATTTAGCCAATCCGGTGTCCGTATATAATTTTCTATCCTATGGCCAAGTGATTAGTTATTCCTATTAAATGTCAGGGATGAATATATATCGCTTAAACCAAATCACAGTGTCATATGTATGCATAACAGTATATATAAGCAAATAAACATCCAAACATTTAAATATCAACCAATAACATCCATCGAAATACATCATCCAATAGACAATACAATTCATGGCAATTTCATAGTTATCAATGTCAGGAAATTTAATCGCAATTCAATTTTAATTTCAATTTAACTGTCAATTAAAATTTCAACGGTTAATTCAAAAGACAATCTATATGGCAATTAAATTTTGTCAAACAACGAAAAATAAAATTCATAACATTTCATAATGTCAAATTTAACTAGCATAAAGATATTTAGTACGCTGTGAGCGTTATAAACACTCACCTTGATTTCAATGTAGTTCCAGCGTTTTATTTCTAATAAAATTAAACGAGCGTTTAATTTTACCTGAAATTCAAACTGGCTCCAAACGATTCCAATCTAGCTCCAAAGCGTAGTGCTCGACAAAACGATTGCAACGCAATTTGTTTCGTGCAATTCCGACCTCGTATGACAAAGTTATGATAGTTTAAAGTTTATACGAATTATAATATGATAAATTTACAATTTATATTTTCTTTTCTAACCCTAACCATATCTGGACCGTCCATCTCAAAGCCTACACATCTGGTCGCGCAAATCCTTTCCCCCTTCTTCCCGTTCGTTCGTGCCCAGGGTTACAAGAACCCATAGCCGCCGTTCAACACTGAATTATCGCGAACAACTCGAGCAAGCTGGAGATGATCGGAGAGCGGCGCCTCGAAGCTCGTAACGCGAGCTACTATCGGCCAGAAGGCGGTGGAGCTCGGCCCCCCTTGGCGTCTCGAAATACGTGCGAACACAAGGTCGAACGCGGCCATATTGATGATGCAGTGGTGCACCATTTTTCGTCATCCCGGTATGGATTGAAAGCTCTCTTCGAGCTCTTGAAATTTCATGTTGGAGGTTTCTGATAAAAGTGGATGGATCAGAAAAGATTAATGGAAGAAAATCGTGAATTTCTGGCCATTCATTGTATAAGAGGCGGCCGGCAATTTGAGATGGAACCCTAGCTTTTTTTTTGTGAATAAAGGGGTCTATTTATAGAAATTTCTCGAAACACTATTTATCCCGGGTTTTCCGAACTCCGATTTACGCGCGGTAACCAGCGTTTCTAGGGTTTATCCCGCGTTCCGGACATAATGGAAATGGTTTCAGGAGCTAATTCGATCATCTGTGCGAGTTACGGCAATAAACGATCAAATTTAAATTAAACCGATTAAACGAATTTCTAGGCGTTTTGGCTCGCCCCGGACAAACGGTAATCCGATTGACACGAAATTTGAAATCTTACAACAATATCACGTTAAAGGATCCGATGAAACTGGTTTTGTCAAAACCGAGACTGTTTGAAAAATGGCTATTTTAACTCGTCAATTAAATATTAAAATATTCAATTTTCACAAATTTACTTTTAATTCGATTTTAAAAGTTCTACAACCTCATTCTAACTTTAATATGATAAAATAAAATTTTACAAATCATTTTTAATCATATTAAACCCGTTATTCAATTATCCAATAAATTCCAATTTTTAAAATCTTATTAACTCTATTATAATCCCGATATAACTTACATTCATTTTGGAAACCAATTTGAATCATATTAAATCAAATTTCAATTATTCACTCTATTTTCATATATTAAATTTCAACATCAAATTAATCATATCAAATTTGGAATTTAATTATTCAAACATTTGTAATATTAAATTTAAACAATTTTTATTATTCTTGAATCACTATCTTTTGAGATATTCAAAAACGAACTTAAAAATTTAACTTTTGAAACGAATTAAAATTATAGAACAACCATTTCCATTATACGGTTATTCAATTCCCATTATTAAATTATTCAATAAATTCCAAATATTAAATTTAAACAAATTCGATTATCCAATAATTCTTTATCTTTTGAAATATTGAAATTGAAATTTTAAGATTTAACTTTTAAAACCAATCCACAATTTAGAACACTATTTTCATTTTACAGTTATTCAATTATTCAATAAGTTTTAAATATTTAATTTAAACAATTTACCTGTTCAATATTCGATATTTGATTTGAATAGATTTTACTTATCAATCAATTACTCTATTATACCCAACGAATTCAACATTTATTATTATTCCAAACGACTTACAAATTTTTTTCTAACACTAAATCACGAAATCTTATTAAATTGGCTATTTTAATTATCGAAAATTTACGGGTCGTTACACTCTCCCCCACTCAAAACTTTTCGTCCCCGAAAAGGAAAAAGAAGGGAAAAGGAACTAAGTAAAGAATTCAACATTAGATATATTTTATTCAAAGTTACCAACTTATAAAACAATGAAATTCCATTTATAAAGTCATAACTACGCTTCCACTAAGTTACTCCGAACGGCTTTCTAACTTTAAAAGTTAGTTATCAAAACAAGTTATAAAAAAAAAACTTGAAAAATTTTCTAGCACCCGGATTTACGGAAAATTTCGGCAGAGTCTCCTTTGCGCAGCTCGATCGGAAAAAAAAAGACAGTATATATATCACAAATATACATCTCATCAAGTGATGAGGCATCCCGCAGGGAAAAAGTATAAAAGTACGGTATGTAATCCGAGATATGTACCTTATATATTATTAGCGAGCATATACGGCTAATATAGCGCGAAAGCGAGCTCCAAATGCGAAGCAAGCGCAATCCACAACTACTAAACACTCAACAAACCATGAGAAACATGCATATTATGAAAATAATATCAATATACATCATATAGCAACATAACAACTACATGTGCCAACATAGCAAATGCAACAAAACAACAAATGCATCCACCAAATCAATTATCATCCAACTATCATCCAACAAATCCATAACCAATCAATATAAATTCACATCTCATTAATATTTATTGACTTGGGTTTCAATTTTAATCACAGTAGATTCATTAACGTTGGATTTTACTAACATCCATTCTAAATTCAATTAGTTAACATTCACTAATTTATATTTGCATTAGTTCACTTCCAGTTTGAATCAAATTAAATTCTATTTAAATTCATTTAACTTCCAATTTGATTTCAATGATTTATAGCTTCAATTTCATTAACGCTTAATGAATTATATACAATCAACTAACAATCACATAACGACCAAATCATATAATTTTAAAAGAATCATTTTATATTTGGCATCATAAATTTCCAATAATAACTTTAATTAAGTCTGTAAGCCGTACATATATCATCCGTGAGCAGTATCGATCTAATCGCTTATTTGATCACACAATTTCACTTCCAAACTAGTATCGTTCACACGACTCTCTAGTGCGGACTCAGATTTGGTTCCTTGATTGGAAACTGTTACTCTCCTTGCATAGCCATATACTATAATAGAGAATTCCAAAATCAAATTAAAAATCCATATCCAGGGTTCGCCGTCGAAAATCGAGTGAAAAATCCTAACTTGGATCGATATAAATCATCTCAAAATTTTGTGCTCGAATTTGGATCAAATCGTTATGAGAATAAAATAATACTCGTACAACTTATGTATCACCTTTCAATAGATTTCTATACAATTTATCTATATTAAATTATTTTATTGACTTTCATTATTTTTTTTTATTTACAATTAATTATTCACAATCCATTATTCAGTTAGTATATTCATTTCTTTACATAGCATATTCTTTAACATTATCTTTTCTTAAACATCATATCAAAGAATTTGCTTACTCAAGTTCATTTTAAACATTCTATATAATTTAATTAAACTCAATTTCCTTTCCAAATTGATTCTTAGCTATAAGAAATTCCTTTGTTTACATTTATTGCATTTTCATAATTTCAGTTAATAACGAATTCATTTGTGGAACATTTTATTAACCGGCACTTTAGTTTATTAATCATCCTATAAAAGTCTAACCTCTGATAAATGACTTTTCTTAGTTTACAGTTATCTTGATGGTTACAAATTAAAAAAAAATTCTATGCAATTTATATTTATTTTATATAACCAATTTACAAAAGATATTATACAATTCATTTGTCTTCATTCTTAAGTTCACTTACTTATTCCATTTATCCATTCATCATTTCATGCTATATTTAAGTTTATAACATTTTTATCACAACCAAATTTTCCGTTTATATACATTTTAATTCCTTTTGAGTTTTCCTTACTTGTATATTTCAATTACTTTCAGGTTCTGTTTATCTATACAATATCTCACTACATATCCAAAACATCATTTTAACTTTTAACATTTGGTAAGTCTTGTTATATGTTATCAGAATGTAAATTTGGTATTATACAAATTTATAGAATTTCATTTTACTTAATTAGAATGTTCACAAATTTAATTTGTTTAAATCCTCTTTACCTTTCAACTTTAAAGTTTTCCCAAACAATAGCTTAGATATCTTAATCCTCTTATTTTATAAATTCTGGTTATTCACATTTCATTCAAATAATTTGAAAATTATTAATTAACAGAACTTAGAAATTTAAATGCCCGGTTCTTTTCAAATCATTTGAAATAAACATATACACTTATATCTTTAATATATCAAATCATACCTTTGGAGTTTAAACCAAAACCCATTTACCCAAAATAATTTCGAAGAAAAGCAAAGCTTCTTAGAAGTCTCCCCCACTTTGAAACTCGAAAATGAACGTCGATGATGCTGCGCAGTCATCACCGAAATTATTTTCCAGCGACATAAGAGAAGAGTACTGAATTCATTCCTTCTTAAAAATCCTTTCAAAATATTTCCATAAACAATTTCCAACTAATATTACTATATATTTCTTCAAACTTTGAGAACCATTTTTCAAAATCTCCGGGTCTTAAATTCAATATTTTCCAATTTAAATCTATTTTAATTTATAAGTCACCTTTATAAAATATTTTTATAAGATTTTACTTTCTTGAAATATTCCACAAGTTGTTTTATCATTGTTTATTTTGTAATAAACCTTATTTATTAAATTACAATACCCAATTAATGATAACAACCAATATTATCATTCCTAACTACCAGGTTAGCTAGATAAGTCACAATAATTTCTGAAAATTTTTCTTTATATGCAAAATATAATTAGAGCAAAATTATTTCATTTACCCAATTTAAAAACAATACTATGTCGAATTGTTTTGTTTAGGTGTTTAGAGATCCCTATCAATGACGTTAATTACTCGTATTGACCAGAATCCATAAGCCACTCAACAAATCAATCGACACAATATAAAACATTTTATATCACTAACAAATACGCTCTCTCATATATATACACTCAGTGACTCATCATAGGGTATAACTACCCTATTTATAAAGAGTCAGACCCCACAAAGCTAAGGTTATCGCTAAACCTCGCTCTGATACCAACTGTAACGACCCGCCTTTTTGGACTGTTTAAACCGACAATCAAATACACATGCCGATTCCAAACCATTCAAAAGGGCAGATGGTTATTGGGGTAAATAAGAAAAGAAAAGAAAGAGAAATAAAGGAAATGAAACAACACAGAATCTCGCAGCGGAACGATAAAATATAATAGTCAAATAAACAGTTCATGAAGCTGTTTACTATACTTTGACAATTATTTATACAACATTTATTAGAGTAATACATATACAATAGAACAAATAAAATAATGCAGCAGACAACATGATGCACAGATAATAATAGTAATAGTGTACCAAATCTTCATCTTCGTCCTTCAGAATAGATCTTCAAAAATCTAAAAACTCAGGACTGACTCGAGCGTAATGAAAAGACAAAACACTCGAGTCAGGACTAAAATATCCTTATGAAAGTTAAATCAATCGTAAATAAATATGAGTGTAACGGCGTCAGAGATGTTTACGGGGTTTGGCATCTCATATCCAGTGTCAATGTGTGTGCAGTAACTCAAGAGATGTTACGGGATTTTCCATCTCTTAAGGATCCGTTAAACTATCTGCTATGTAGTAATGTACGCTAAGTAGATAATGCCTATCAGTAATATAAAGTATCAAAATAGCGTTATGGCGTTACCATAATCCCCCTTAACACATTTTTATAATGCCATAGTCTATACAGCACCGTAAGCCCCACCGTAAACTGGTGGTTATCAGAGGGTACCCCATAGGTATAACACAAACAAAAGGTAGTGGTCGCGAATAGGATAATCAGTATGACAAGGTACATGAGGCGATACCAACTAGGATACTAGTAGTTGCATGATCCGGACTGATGTTGAGCATAGCCAGCAGCTACCCAACACCGCGAAACAACACTCCCAAATCAAGGGGTGCACCCAAATCGAATCATAAATGTAATAGATATGGTATCGAAGAAGTGTGTCCACTAGAGATGGCGAACCTCAATGGCCCGGCACGGCTCCTGTTTTAGTCATGTCAAGGGTCATCCAATATCGTTCTCTTTCTTCAGTCAACGCGTTCACCAAACCATCCACTTCATTCTGGATCAACACTTCGCGTATAATAGTTATTAAAGTGGTTTTCGGTATCGACAGAGAGTATGTCCATATCCGATCCCGGTCTCTTTAATAACTACTTATTATTACACCGATGGCTCTTTTACATTTCAAATCGATTCATAATTGATATCAAAATATCATATTCGCTTCATAAATCAAATCCATTTCAAATATCATCGTATCTATTCAAAATGTAAGATTCCGTTTCAAAAATCATTTTTCGCCTCAATATCTCATTTCGATTTCAAAATCATTTCGAATTTCAATTTAGGTTGCAACTTCATTTGATCGTATTTAAATTCAAGATTTAAACATAAACATTTCACCTTATTGGCCAGCTTGAAATTTTAGAAAAATAGTTTTAAGTAGTTTAAAAGTAGTTTAAATAATTAAAGTAGTTAAAAATACTTAAAGTCTTAAAATGGATTTGAAATAGATAAATTAGTTTAAAATAATTTAAATTGGGTTAAGTAGATTTAAAATAGATTAAAATAGTTTAAGTATTTAAAATGGTTTATATAACAGAGTAATTTGGAAAACAAAATAAAACAGCTTCAAAACCAAACCATTTCAATTATAACTTCCCAATTCCAAACAATTTCAATTTCCATTCTACCGATTCAATTTCGATTTCGATTCAATCAACGTCAACTTTAACTTCAAATTTATTCAATTTAATATTCACTTTCACTTAATTCAATTTCAATTTATATCGATTTGGAGCTTGATTTTTTTTCAAATTATCCATTTATAACACTTAACAAAATTATCCATCAATATTCAAGTTTAAATCCAAATTTAAAATTTGATTAAATTCCAAGCTCGTTTTCAAACTATCATTTTTATATCATTTTTACTTAGTAATATTCAAAGCTCGAATTAAGGTTAAATCTTTAACCAAATCAATTTTCGAAATTCAATCGTATCCCAATTTTTAATTTCAAAGTCTCAACTTAAATTATTTAACAATTTCTTTTAACCAAAATTTATTTCAACATTTCAAGCTCAATTTTGCGTTAAGTTCGATTTCTATAAATTGATTTTACTTATAACTTCTAAATCAAACATTTAAATAAATTTCAAATTGACGATTTTAAAATTATTAATTTAGCCAATCCGGTGTCCGTATATAATTTTCTATCCTATGGCTAAGTGATTAGTTATTCCAATTAAATGTCAGGGATGAATATATATCACTTAAACCAAATCACAGTGTCATATGTATGCATAACAGTATATATATAAGCAAATAAACATCCAAACATTTAAATATCAACCAATAACATCCATCGAAATACATCATCCAATAGACAATACAATTCAGGGCAATTTCATAGTTATCAATGTCAGGAATTTAATCGCAATTCAATTTTAATTTCAATTTAACTGTCAATTAAATTTTCAACGGTTAATTCAAAAGACAATCTATATGGCAATTAAATTTTATCAAACAACGACAAATAAAATTCATAACACTTCATAATGTCAAATTTAACAAGCATAAAGATATTTAGTACGTTGTGAGCGTTATAAACACTCACCTTGATTTCAATGCAGTTCCGGCGTTTTATTTCAAATAAAGTTAAACGAGCGTTTAATTTTACCCGAAATTCAAACTAGCTCCAAACGATTCCAATCCAGCTCCATAGCGTAGTGCTCGACAAAACGATTGCAACGCAATTCATTTTGTGCAATTCCGACCTCGTATGACAAAGTTATGATAGTTTAAAGTTTATACGAATTATAATATTATAAATTTACAATTTATATTTTCTTTTCTAACCCTAACCATATCTGGACCGTCCATCTCAAAGCCTACACATCTGGCCGCGCAAATCCTTTCCCCCTTCTTCCCGTTCGTTCGTGCCCAGGGTTACAAGAACCCATAGCTGCCGTTTAACACTTAATTATCGCGAACAACTCGAGCAAGCTGGAGACGATCGGAGAGCGGCGCCTCGAAGCTTGTAACGCAAGATACTATCGGCCAGAAGGCGGTGGAGCTCGGCCCCCTTGGCGTCTTGAAATACGTGCGAACACAAGGTCGAACTTGACCATATTGATGATGCAGTGGTGCACCATTTTTCATCATCCCCGTATGGATTGAAAGCTCTCTTCGAGCTCTAGAAGTTTCATGTTGGAGGTTTCTGATAAAAGTGGATGGATCGGAAAAGATTAATGGAAGAAAATTGTGAATTTCTGGCCATTCATTGTATATGAGGCGGCCGGCAATTTTAGATGAAATCCTAGCTATTTTTTTTTGTGAATAAAGGGGTCTATTTATAGAAATTTCTCGAAACACTATTTATCCCGGGTTTTCCGAACTCCGATTTACGCACGGTAACTGGCGTTTCTAGGGTTTATCCTACGTTCCGAACACAATGGAATAGGTTTCGGGAGCTAGTTCGATCATCTGTGCGAGTTACGGCAATAAACGATCAAATTTAAATTAAACCGATTAAACGAATTTCTAAGCGTTTTGGCTCGCCCCGGACAAACGGGAAATCCGATTGACACGAAATTTGAAATCTTACAATAATATCACGTTACGGATCCGATGAAACTGGTTTCATCGAAATTCGAGACTGTTTGAAAAATGGCTATTTTAACTCGTCAATTAAATATTAAAATATTCAATTTTCACAAATTTACTTTTAATTCGATTTTAAAAGTTCTACAACCTCATTCTAACTTTAATATGATAAAATATAATTTTACAAATAATTTTTAATCATATTAAACCCGTTATTCAATTATCCAATAAATTCCAAATTTTAAAATCTTATTAACTCTATTATAATCTCGATATAACTTACATTCACTTTGGAAACCAATTTGAATCATATTAAATCAAATTTCAATTATTCACTCTATTTTCATATATTAAATTTCAACACCAAATTGATCATATTAAATTCGAAATTTAATTATTCAAACATTTGTAATATTAAATTTAAACAACTTTTATTATTCTTGAATCACTATCTTTTGAGATATTCAAAAACGAACTTAAAAATTTAACTTTTGAAACGAATTAAAATTATAGAACAACCATTTCCATTATACGGTTATTCAATTCTCATCATTAAATTATTCAATAAATTCCAAATATTAAATTTAAACAATTTCGATTATCTAATAATTCATTATCTTTTGAAATATTAAAATTGAACTTTTAAGATTCAACTTTTAAAACCAGTCCACAATTTAGAACACTATTTTCATTTTACAGTTATTCAATTATTCAATAAGTTTTAAATAGTTAATTTAAACAATTTACCTGTTCAATATTCGATATTTGATTTGAATAGATTTTACTTATCAATCAATTACTCTATTATACCCAATGAATTCAACATTTATTATTATTCCAAACGACTTACAAATTTTTTTCTAACACTAAATCACGAAATCTTATTAAATTAGCTATTTTAATTATCGAAAATTTACGGGTCATTACAAATATACTTGCAATTTCTATGTGAATGCAGTCTTTTGAAAACTCAAAACATTTTTCATTCAATTTTTCCCACACTCCTACTGAATAGGAACAGAGTTCAACAAATTTTTATGTCCAAACCTACCACACAACTTTTAATTTTCGAATTTTAGAAAATTCTAATTTTCAAATTCGATTCTTATGTTATAAAGAAGGTGGAAAATAGAAAAACTTCATATTTCTTTTATTTTATTTTGCGCCTATCTTCCTCCGTACTTGGGATTTAGGTTACTACTCTAAAAAATATATTTATTTACTTCCCCAAGCATAGTTTACATAAGAAAATATCTCTTTTTAAATATTTCTACTAATATTTCTATCACTTTCTTTAAATTTATTATTTTCCTTTTAGTTAACTTATTCTGCTTTTACTCTTTTTTTTATACAGCAACTAAATACGGATATCATCTAGGGCAAGGAGGTCGAGGACCATGTCCACTTTGACATAGAAAGGTCCTACTCTAGGGATCCAAGTAACTCATATGCTCCTTCTACTACCTAATACTTGTTACCAACTTACGTTGTGTTAAATAATGACGAATAAGATCTATTCATCTCTTCTATTCCATGCTCAAAAAGGAATAACTAAGTCTCATTTACCGCAATACATAAGGGTTTCAATCTATGTAGTCTCTATCTAAAAAGACAACTAAGCTTGGGGAAATTTTTTCTTTACCTTTCATTTTTTTCCCAACTAAGGTCTACCTACCCCAACCACGTGTGTCTTATCATCTTACTAGTATCATTTCACTATTCTTCTATAATGTGCACACATGAAGCAACATTTCTAGGTTTTCACTAGTGTTCTATACACCTTACGGGAACTTTTATTATTACTAAGAGTAATTATTGATATAACCTTATACTTTTTCCGTTACACCTAGGAAATGATTTTTGTCTGCTCCATATTTAAAAGTTTGATTTGGTTTAGTATTTATTGAATTTTATTCAAAAATTAAAACTTCTAAATTTTATCTTTTCAAAAACTTATTTACTTTTCCACCAAACCCTTTCTTTTTTTAAAACATGTTTTGCTTGTTATTAAAACATTTTTCTTTTTTCTTGACTTTAAAAAAAGGTCCTCGCATGTTTTCAAATATCCTTAATTTATTTTTTAGATTTTCAAATTTACTAAAACTGGGGTAAGTAAGAACAATTATGTTATCAAAAATCTCTTAACTTTCCTACTCTTCCAATTACTTAACCTTGAAGGAGTTACTAACTTACTACACCCAATGGTTTTATACCTTAATGTATTGGAATTACTTTGTCTTATGAGAAGCCGTTAATGCTAAAACCTTCTATGAATCTTTTAAAGGAGGATTTCATGTGTATGTGAAATTATAAGGAATTTATTTTATATTTTATTGCAATAGGCTATACATAATATGTGCTTTCCATACCTTGTACATCTCTTTCAAGTATTCCTTATAGCTTGCACAGAACATCTTTATTTGTGATTCATAAAAAATATATCATTATTCATTTCGTTAAGATTGATTGAGGTATGTTTACCCTATATTTTCTTACATAAGATATTTCCTACTAAATTCATTAATTTTTGCACATTATTTTTCAAAAGATCTCATTTTTAAAACTTCTTTATAACTAGAAAATATTTTTATGTGCTTATTTAAATAAAAAGTGTACATACTAACCACTTTACAATCTATCTGCAAAACTCATTTGGTCAAAACAGATGTTGCGTAAAACACCATTACTATAAACCAAAAATACTAGTACATGAATTCAATTAAAATAAAGATTAATAAATCTCGTATGCTATGTAAAATCATTTACTTTGGGAGTCACCTACTATAACAATACTGTCAAAGTCTATGCTTCCTTTATTTTTGCCGAAAACATTTATTATAACAACATATGTTGTGACCTACATTTTCGATGCCTAACATACTCCTGGTTTTTATATTTAAAATCATTGTTTACATACAAAAAACTAGCGAGTTACACATGTTCTACAATTCTTCAAAAAGAATTCACTTGTAACAAAATTTACATCACATAAAAACCAATTTAATTTTTATACCACTTATTTTTTCAAAAACCCAATATTTACTTCCTTAAATATATTAACAATTATATTTTTCAACTTTTTTTTAATTCAAAAGTTTCATTTTTATTGGGTTAGACATAAAGTTGATTTTCTTCATACTAAAACCTCTTATTCTTCCCGAAATAAAAACACTCTCCCTAGTATCCCTTAGGAACTTCCCTACTTCCTAAAATATATTGGTACAAATTTCTCTTGAAACATGGATTATTTGTATGCCATAAATCGGTAATGACATAGGGCTCAACATACTTGGGTCATCCCAAACCCAACTAGCAAACTATGCACAAATATACTTCTAAAAACTTTCCATATGTTTAAATTTATGGTTGGGGACTATTTGGATTATATACATAATATATTTATATTTTATTTGAAAATACAAAAACGTTCTCGTTATCTACCTAGAAATCCTAAACCTAGGCTCTGATACCAAATGTAACAACCCGAATTCCAGTGGGTCTGGATTTTTTGTAAAAATGCTAAAATCCAAGCCTGCTGAAACCCGAGTTAGGAATCTTGTATCCTGGAAATAGGAAAAGTCAAATATACCAGAGCTCAATTAAATATCTCATAGTGAAATTGACTAAAATACAATAATAAGTAAATACTCACCAATATAATAACACTTTCTAAAAAGTGTCGTAAAGCTGGGAAGTCTCTGCCATCTACCTAACTTGTAGGATGTTATGAAGAGGGGGTTATAATTATAGTTTTGGTGAATGGATAAATTACACACTTCTAAGCTTAATTCTACATATACCATTTTATTTCCATTTACTACTGTATTTGCACAAAAAATGGGAAAACACCTCCAAGTCGTGTGAATTAGTTGATTTTATGTTGTTTCTGGTGATTTGGGTGATTTACGCAAATAGATGAAATAGCTGGTCTAAACTGTAAAAGACACACAGATTTATAGTGGTTCGGCCAGAACGCGCCTACGTCCACTTTATATGTTATTCTCCTCTTACTATCCAGATTACAAGTACAAAGCCTTGATTACCAGTATATAAAAGTTGTTTGAAAGTTCCTTCCGTGCTTGAGCTCTCAAACTTGTCTGCCATTGTTGTACCCTGCCCCTCTATTTATAGAGTGAGGCTGGGGGCAGGGTTTTGGATGTATATAGCTGCTGGTGGGCCTGGGCTGGAGCAATCTGGCCTGGCAGAGTTGGTCCGGTTGTGTCCTTCCTTGCTTCTGGTTCGGCAGTGTGTGGTGGTTGATTTGGTGAAGGTGGGTCCGGTAGTACGTGGTCCGGTGGTGGTACTTTGAGTTGGTTCAGTAGGCACGTGGAGTAGGTTGGTTCGGCAGGCACTTGGAGTAGGCTGGTTCGGCAGGCACTTGGAGTAGGCTGGTTCGGCAGGCACTTGGAGTAGGTTGGTTCGGCAGGCACTTGGGGTAGATTGGTTCGGCATGGGCTGGTCCGGTGTGGATTTTGGATCGGTGGGGGATGATTTGGTGATGAGAGGCTTTGGATCGGCTTTGAGGTGGAGAGGCTTGGCTCCTTTTCTTTTGGACAGGTGGTGGTGGAAATGCACCCAACACTTGCCCCCCAAAGTGGGGCATATGCTAGCGTATGTCACGCTTTGTTAATTGGATAGTCCTGTTTTGTTCTAAGCGCCGAACCATTTGGTCCGGTCATCCTATGTTCGTTTATAAATAGGGGTGTTAGGCCTTCATCATCCCTTCATCGTTTTCGAGATAGCCGAATCAGTCGAATACCGGATCAACTAGGTGCCGAATCAACTGAGTGCCGAATCATCTAGTGCCGAATCTAGTGCCGAATCAAGTGAGGTTCTTTTCTGCCGAATGAGTTTATGTCCTTGTATTACCGGATGGACTTAAGAGTTTGACCACCGAATGAGATTGGGCGTTGAGTGTCGAATGGGCCTTATATGCTTGGAATGCCGAATGGGGTTTTGCCTTGTACTGCCGAATGAACTCCTTGTTCTAACGACATGTCTTCTGCTTTTGTGTTTTGCAGGTAAATGTCTCGCAAGGTGGAAACCCGATCAGAAAAATAGAGGAAATCTATGGACAGAAGAGAGTCTCCCGCCGTGCCCCCAGTCCAGCCGGAACCAGCGCGACATGGATCTGCCCCGAGGTCATTAGTGGACGGATATAGCCCTCAAGAGCTTCTGAACTCTCCTCCTGATTGCTTTCCGAGCTCTCTCAGAGAGGAGCAACTTGACGTTATCTCTCGATCCTTTGGGATTGATAGAGCATGCATGCTGTTGCCAGGGGAGGGGGTCATGCCACATAATCCCCCTGAAGGATACTTTGCTTATAGCCGATACCATTTCATGTGCTGGGCCATTCCTCCGATCAATGCGTGGATAGTCAGCTTCATTACCTACCTGAAGGTGGCTCCTTTCCAGCTTCAGCCCAACTCTTACGCCATCTTAGTGTGTCTATTCATTATCTTCCAGAGGAGGTATGGGCGCCCCCCTTCTAACTGGGAAATCCAATATTTGTATAATCTGAGGGGCTACAAGAAGGGGTCTCCGTACATTAGTTTAGAGTCGGCCGTGTCCTTCAAGCCGGTCTTGGACTTATACTCGAAGTTCACCATGTTTAAGAAGGAATGGTTCTTCGTCAAGGACGACTCAGTTTCTTTTCGCCTTTTCACTTCTGGCTGTAAGTTGAATTCCGTTTGTAATTTCTTCGTCCCGACTGCAATGCTTTTTCTTATATGCTTTTATTTCTTGCTAGTGACAGGTGGCTTTGTGGTCGTGGAGAATGATCGCCTGGTACAGATGGCTGCGGAGATAGAGGCCATCTCAGGAAGGGATAGGTTGGCTTCTTACCTGATCAGGAATGCCACTCTCCTGGAGCACAACTTGATTCTTCCACGTCAATCCGTGGTTAAGCAGAGAGATACAGCCGAGTAGAGGGCTGCCAAAGCTAAAGATGGGGCCACTGCGAAGAGTAGCAAGAGGAGGCCTTTCTCGGTACCTCCAGTCGTGGGGGGAAAGAAGCTTAAGAAATCTGATGGACCCTCTCCCAGCACATGTTCAGATATTCCGGAGGAGGAAGGTGGAGAGGAGGAAAGAGGCGAGGAGGAGAGCGGAGGAGATGGAGAAGGTAAAGGACAGGATGGTAGTGGTGGCGAGGCTTTGTCTTTCGAGCAGGCAGGGGAAATCCAGGAGTGGACGGATGATGCCTTCCGCCAGGCTTTTGAGGGGTTGGAGGAAGGATCAGCCTCGGTGGAGAAGGCGAAGAAGGCTGACAAGGCTGGGACTGGTGCCGATCCATCTTCTAAGGGTCCTTCAGCTAAGGAAACTCTGGCGGTTCAAGGTGAATTCTTAACTTTCGCAGACTCCCCTTATGATAAGGACTTAGTAGTATTTTATGGCCAGCTCCCGTCCTGGAATGAGATTCAGGACTTATTGCAGTATCCCACTCCCCCTCAAGGTTTGTAAAATAAGCGCGTTTTCCTACTCCTTTTAACTTAACATATTTCTCGGATCATAGTTTCATGCATGCCTGTAACACTTGGATTTTATTCCAGGAACGGGTAAGGTGGCCAAGACATCAGATATTCGGCACCGCCTTGAACAGTACAAGCTACTCAAAGCTTCTGCCAAACCAAAGCCGTCAACTAGCCGTCCCGGAGATGTGGTTAGCTATCGCCCTCTCCTCGGAGTTATTGAAGAAGATATGCAAAGGAGGAAGAGGGGGCGATCTTCGTTTGAACCTTCACCTTGCCCTCAGCCTTCAGTCCAGCCTATCCATGATATTACTGAGGAAGATACTGAGTTTGTGCCTTCCCCACATCCGTCCGAAAATCCAACCGTCGCCCCGATAGACCATCCTAGTTTGGTTCGCAACCCATTTGCCGGCATCCCGGATCTGGACCTGAGTTTTCATGACATCTCTTTTGACGAGGCCACGGGTGAGCATCTTCTTCCCCGCAATCCCATGGTATGGGTGCTTGATGAGGCTAAGTCCTTAGACCTCGATTTGCTTACTACTCGGATTGTGAGCATGGGGAGTGAGGCCAAGGAGAACATTGATCGGGTGGCTGAGGAGACCAAGAGGCTAATGGAGCATCACGCTCGACTGGCCAAGGCTGGGGAGGAAATCGGAAGTGCCAACATTCGGTTGCGGCTACAGGTTTCTGATCAGGCCAAACAGCTTGCCGATCAGGCTATCCAGATATTCCAGCATGAGGCGGTCTCCCGACGACTAAAGAAAACCATGGAAGAGGCTAGTAAGGCTGAGTTGCGAAAAATGGAGGCTGTTTGCAAAGAGCGAATTGACATGGCCATTGCAACGGTGGATGAGGTTCGGAGAGCGGATCTCGAGCAGGTAGAGGAGTTATCAGGGAGGCTTGAGGCCGTAGAGCTTGCTCAGGCCAAGTTGAAGGAGGAGATGGAAGTGATGCGGAAGTCCCTTCAGGCTGACTGCTCGAGATACTGACTGGAGAGAGATGCTGCTGCCGCACGGCTGTCGGCTTCTGAGGCACGGATGAAAGATTTTGAGGAGAACGATGGGATGATGGATGAGATGCTCCAGGACATGTATTTCCGTACTTGGAGGCAGGGCAGCCTGTCCTGGATGGACGATTATCCCCGGGTTATGGCTAGGATATATCTCCGGGCTTTGGAGGAAGCTAAGGCCAATGCGGATAAGGAAGGTGGTGCGGCTTTCAGGATGGATGTGGTTACGTCCCAATTCACTAAGGAAGAGAAGGTGGCGGTTAAGGAGGGCATGCGGATGCTTGCTGCGGATGAGGTAGGCGTGCAGCTAGATGATGATGATCAGGGAGCAGACGCCGGTAAGTCTTTCCTTTTAACCTTTTCATGATTTGATTGCTTATCTTTCGTGATTATTGATGGATTCCCTTCTGAATTGGACAGGCGGGACCTCTGGAGTACATGCTGGGAGTTCTGATCCTGCAGTTAAGTAGATCCAAAGGGCTAGCGGGATGGAGGCGAAGCCCCGATTCTTTGACTTGACTTGTACATATTTTGTTTGTTGTCTATGTTAGTCCGAAACATTAATGTAACTTGTAATTATCTTATTTGTAAAGAATGACTTTATGTAATTTTATAACATAAGCTGATTTTGTTATGTTTGAATGCTGTTGTTATTTTGATATGTTGCATAAGAAATACAACTGCGTGTTTATGCATGTGATTCAATCGTATTTGATGCTAAGTATCTGCTTAAAATATTATTTCATGTCTTGTAATGCCAATATGACGTGTGAATAAATTAAAGCTACATATTTGTATACAAGAGAAGAAAGTACCGCCCTTCGTGTTTTAGTTGTAGAGGGTTGCTTTGAATGTCTTGCATGAATGAGTATGGAATGTAACTGAGTGTTCCGTCATTCGGATGTGAGCTCATATTTCCACAAGCGAGAGTTCCCCTATTTTGTGACCTGTACTTAGGGACTGTTATATAGGATAGGAGAAAAGTTTTCAAATGTAATGGAAATATGAGAAACGGTAAAACTTCCAATCACGGAAGGCCGTCAATATGCTTAAGTTCGTGGCGAACGGGTTTTGTAGTCACTTTACCTAGCTGTGGGTCTTGGAGACATTTGTCAACCATCTTATGCCTCCGCGGGGAGTTTATCTTTTTTACCACAGCCGCACTTAAGACATATCCGAGCCGAGATCGCGCACAGTAACTACCCGAGCCATTATGGCCCGTAATCGTGGGTATTATTCGATTTACTGTGGCCGGCTAGCGTGGGTGCCGATCGTCAACCGTGAACTACCCTTGGCTGGCCACACCTTATGTTGGGGCTTAAAGTAGGTTCACAGTTGACGGCGAGCCGAACGCCGTAATGAGCTGCTATCGGCTATAGTCGGCCTTCTTGATGGCTTATAATCGGCTCATTACAGTTGGCTTTGAGGGCAGTCGCGAGCAATGAGTTAACCCGCAGCAGAGGGATGCTGGAGCAAAAGTGTCTCATTGGCGAGTGCATAGATTCGCATAGTACCTGTTGGGTCTTATCCAGGTGAGGTTGCGTCGTGAAGTGTCCAGAATGGAAATGTCGTTATACATGATTTTGTTCAACAGAAGAGGATAAAGCTTAACAAGCAGCCAAGATATAAAGAAACAAGTTAAAAAGAGACAAGATTTTTAAAGTGGTTCGGCACGAAAATGCCTACGTCCACTGATTCTCTTTGTTAATTCACTTCATATGGGCAGTACAAGTTAAGAAAAGTATCGACGGAGGTGTTGGATGTTCCATGCCCTCTGGAACACCTCTCCGTCCACTATTGACAAAATATAGGCTCCAATGTGGAGATCTTCATGAATTACATAGGGTCCTTCCCAGATTGGATCTAGCGCTCCGGGGCGCGGGAAGATCCGCTTGAGGACAAGATCTCCTTCTTGTAAGCTGCGGTGCTTGACTTTGGAGTTGTATTGTGCTGCAACTTTTTGCTCGTGAGCTGCTGCTTTGAGTGTTGCATCGTTTCTTCTCTCCTCAATTAGATCCAAAGACATGTGGAGGAGTTCTTCGTTCTCTTCTGGGTTGTAGTGGATCCTACGGTGGGAAGGCACTACAGTTTCAACTGGGAGCATGGCCTCCGATCCGTATGCCAAAGAGAAAGGAGTATGCCCTGTTGATGTTCTATAAGATGTGCGGTAGGCCCAAAGTGCCGTAGGAAGTTCATCCACCCAAGCGCCTTTTGACTTTTCGAGTTTCTTCTTGATTAGGGTTTTGAGGATTTTGTTGACAGCTTCGACTTGTCCGTTTTCCTGGAGGTAAGCCACAGACGAGAAGATTTTGTGAATTCCGTGCTCTTGGCACCAGTCGGCGAATTCCTCGCTGTCAAATTGAAGTCCATTGTCCGATATGATTTTGAGTGGAACCCCGTACCTGCATAAAACATATTTGATCAAGAAGTTAATAACTTTTGCCAAAGATATTTTATTTAGAGGCTCCGCTTCCACCCATTTGGTGAAATAGTCAACTGCTACTATGGCATATTTGGCTCCGCCTCGGCCCACTGGCAGTTCGCCAATCAAGTCAATTCCCCATATTGCATAGGGCCAAGGGCTGGTCATTAGAGTAATCTCTTTTGTTGGTAGTCGAGGGATTTTAGCAAATTTCTGACATCTGTCACATCTTTTGACGAAGTCTAGGGCGTCTTTGTTTAAGGTGGGCCAGTAATATCCATATCGGAGTATCTTCTTTGCCAGAGTCTGCCCACCAGTGTGATCTCCGCAACTTCCTCGATGTATGTTGGATAAGATTTCTTTGACTTCCCTTCCAGCGACACACCTTAATAAGGGATTAGAGAAGCCGTGTCGATAGAGGATGCCTTCTTGTATCGTGTAGCGGGAAGCTTTCCTCAAGATTTTCTTAACTTCGTTACGCCCGTCGGGCAGTGTGCCACTTTGTAAGTACTTCCGGATGGGAGTCATCCAAGTTTCCTTTTCAATTGCAGCTATCATATTCATTGGCTCGTAACTCGGGGCCAGTTGCTTTGAGATGGTTATCGTTCGGGAAGCAGTGCCATCCTTCATGCTAGCTTGCTTTGCCAGTTCGTCGGCCTCCTGATTTTCTTCTTGAGGAATGTACTTGATTAGATAGTGTTCCAATTGATTGACCAGCAGCTTGGTCTTCTTTAGATATGCTGTGAGTCGTTCTCCTCGAGCCTGGAATTCCCCCAGTATTTGATTTACAATAAGTTGAGAACACTATGGAGACATAAAGAACCGACTCCAATCTCCAGGGCAAGTTCTAATCTGGTTATCACTGCTTCGTATTCTGCGTCATTGTTGGTGGCAGTGAATTCCAACCTTAGGGCATAGTGCAGCTTCCTTCCCCTGGGGGTGATCATCACAACACTTGCCCCCGAGCCTTATTCATTTGATGCTCCATCTACGAAGAGATTCCACTTGATATCTTCTGCTATTTCAGATTGCTCCTTACCTTCGTTAGTAGTGAATTCGGCAATGAAATCAGCTATGGCTTGCCCCTTGATAGCGGTGCGAGGACGGTAGGTGATGTCATATTGACTCAGTTCAATGCACCACTTAAGTAGTCGCCTAGAAGTGTCGGGGCGATGGAGTACTTGCCTTAACGGTTGATCGGTTAAAACTCTGATGGAGTGAGATTGGAAATAGTGTCGCAGTTTCCGTGACGTGATTAGCAAATAGTATGCTAGCTTTTCAAGTTTAGGGTATCTGGCTTCTGCCCCTGTAAATCTCTTGCTTACAAAGTATACGGGCCGCTGCGCGCGGTCGTCTTCTCTTACCAAAGTGGCGCTTAAAGCATGGGACGATACAGCAAGGTATAGGTATAGTTCCTCGCCTTCATTCGAAGTTGAGAGTACTGGTGGCCTCTGGAGGTGTTCGATTAAGTTAAGAAAGGCTGTCGAGCATTCGTTAGTCCATTCAAACTTTCCTTTATCTTTCTTTAGAGCTTCAAAGAAAGGGATGCATTTGTTGGTTGCTTTAGAGATGAACCTGCTTAGGGCAGTCACCTTCCCGTTTAGGCTTTGCATCTCTCTTCGAGTGGATGGTATCTTGATATCTTGCAAAGCTCGGACTTGTTCGGGGTTTTCTTCAATCCTCCTGGCATGGACGATGAATCCCAAGAACTTTCCCGACGATATTCCGAAGGAGCACTTTAGAGGGTTCAGCTTCATTCCATATTGGCGAAGTACTTGAAACATCTCGCCCAGGTGGTTTGTACGATCGTTGGCTTTCCTCGATTTTACCATCATGTCATCCACATAAACTTCCATAGTTCGTCCTATTAGTTCTGCAAACATCTTGTTGACGAGGCGCTGATAAGTAGCTCCGGCGTTTTTAAGTCCAAAAGGCATTACCCTGTAGCAGTACAATCCCCGGTCAATGATGAAACTAGTGTGGTATTGATCGGGGGCGTGCATAGGGATCTGGTTATATCCTGAGTATGCGTCCATAAAAGATAAGAGTTTGTGTCCGGCGGTGCTGTCCACGAGCTGATCGATTCGGGGGAGTGGGAAGCAATCCTTCGGACAAGCGTCATTTATGTTGGAGAAGTCGATGCATGTTCGCCACTTTCCATTAGCCTTCTTTACCAGCACCGGGTTGGAGATCCATTCTGGGTAGATGGCTTCTCGTATGAAGTTATTGGCAAGTAGGTTCTTTACTTCTTCCTCGAGGGCTGCTGATCGTTCTGCCCCCATGCTTCTCTTTTTCTGCTTTACTGGCACTTTGGTGGGATTGATGTTCAGCACATGGCATGCTACGTCTGGGGAGATTCCTGTCATGTCAGCGTGCATCCATGCAAATACATCCATGTTGTGGCGAAGAAAATCAATGAGTTGATCCTTTAATTCTTCTTTTAGTTGAGATCCGATTTTCAATAGTCTACTTGAGTCATGTTTGTCTACAGCTACGAATTCCATAGCCTCTGCAGGCTCGGCGGTGGCGTCCTCCTCTTTGTCCCTGGGGTCTAATTCATTGAAAGGATCACTGGTATATCGAAGAGGAGGGGCTTTCTTTAGTTGCTATGCTTCCAAGCTTTTCATGCAGAGAGTAGTCTCTGCGTTTTTCCCTTTATCTTTTCTGCGGTTATTGCGAAGTTCAGTTACATAGCAGTCTCGAGCAGCGTCTTGATTTCCCTCTATTTCTCCTATTCCGTTGTCGGTTGCAAATTTCATCTTCAGGCACCATGGGGCTAGGACAATTTGGAAGTCAAACAAGGCTGGTCTTTTCAGAAAGGCGTTGTAGGCCGAATGGTTCTCTATTAGTACAAACGTTTTTTTCGCACAGCGGAGCGGGGATGACTTCCTATTTCAACAAAAAGGTCTAGTTGCCCGAGGGGCATCTTCGCATCTCTAGTGAAACCATGTAGTGGTTTGTTGCAGGGAGATACATCCTTCATTGATAGCTTTATTTTGTCGAAAGCATGCTTGAATAGGATATTCACCGAGCTTCCAGTGTCTACAAAAATTCGGAAAACTTTGGCTGGACCGAACCAGGCAGAGATGACCATAGGATTCATGTTTGGATACTGTCTTCCCTCTTGATCACGCCTACTGAATGTGATGTCGTCAGTCTCTTTCCATTTCGGGTGGCGTTCTTCCATAACAGAATTAACGTAGCCTTCATCGTTTCTAAGTGACTTACCGTATCTTTCCATCTCTGCCCAGCTTCTGTCGGCGATGTGTGGTCCTCCCGATATGGTATGGACCACTATCTTCTCTTGACTAGAGCCGCTGGTGTTGCGATTTCCTCCGCCTACCTCTGGGAGGGGTAGCCCTGGGTTTTCATTGGCGGGAGCTGGAATCCTGTTCTGCCTTTTTACATAGCGTTCCAGTCTCCTCCTTCTAATGTGTTCTTCAATCAAGTCCCATAGATGGTGGCATTCATTGGTGTCATGTACATGGGATTCGTGGAAGCGGCAGAACTTTCCAGATTTGAGTGCGTTATCTGACTCCTTCTTGTGCGGGGGGCGCTTGTATCTAACTTCGTCTTGGGTGGCTAGAAAGATGTTTTCGATTGTTTCATTCAAAGGAGTGTAGGATTCAAATCTTGTTCCTGGTCGATATAAGCGCTTTTCTCCCTTCTTGCCCCCAGCATTGTCTCTAGAGTCACTTCTCCGAACATCCTTTGCTGCAGCGGGAACCCTGTCTGGAGCTGTCTTAGCCTATTTCCCTGACTGCCTCTCAGTGGCAGCGTCTTCAAGTCTCATATACTTTCCAGCTTCGTGGAAGAAATCAGGTAAAGTAGCCGGTTTTTCCTTGGTTAGTCTTCTAGCAAATTTAGTATCCGGACGTACACCACTACAGAGGGCCATTAGGATAAGTTTCTCGTCGGCATCTTGGACTGCGGCCGCCGCGGCATTGAATCGGGTCAGATATTGTTGCACTGTCTCTCCGGGTTTATGTTTGATGTTAGATAAGGAATAAGCGTCCTTGGGTTGTTCCACATGAATGCGGAACTGACTGATGAACTTTTCTTTCAACATTTCCCATGAGCTGATGGACCCTTGGGGTAGGTGGCAGAACCAGGAGGTAGCTAGATCTGCCAAGAATAGTGGGAAGCATTTACACAACACTCCCTCTGTTGCTCCGCTCATGAGCATACGCTGGGTGTATCTTTGTAAGTGTACGATGGGGTCAGAGGTTCCCTTGTAAGGTTCCATCGTTGGCATTTTTCATTCCCGGGGGGTGATGGCAGTTTCGATATTGCGGGTGAAGGGGCTGGTTACTCTAGCACCTATCCCCCGATCCCTTTGCTCCCGTTGGACGCACTCTCTGAACAATCGCGCCATCCTTTCATCAGAACTTGGAGCGGATAAAAATGAGTTTGGTTCTTCCCTGCGGGATTGGTTCCGTCCAGATGACCTGTAAGGATGGTATCGTTTATCACTCTTGACATTCTCCAATGGCTGCCTCTGGTCTTCCGAGGGCATGCTGGGGTCAGCCACAGTTGGCCCTTGCCTTGATCTTCCCCTGCTGGGTTTTGTTCTTAGCACTTCCTCGGGTCCAACTTCGGGCTAGACTCCAGCTCGACCCCGTTTACTGGTGTTTCCATGGTTAGGTAGCATGACAGGCTCAGCTACATCCGCCCCCTGCCTGGTACCTCCCCTGTTAGGTTCGGTTCCAAGTGTTTCCTCGGGTCGGAATTCGGGCTGAGTCCGGGCTCGGCTCCTACCATTGTTGTTTCTGTTGTTAACCTCTTCAAAGAAGAAAGACCTTTGTCGTCTCCCAGATCCTCCAGATCGGGACTTGCCCCATGATTCAGTGTTTCGGTTGGATTCTTCAGCATCCCTTAAGCGTGACATGAGTTGGTCCACCAGGGCTTCTTGTTGAGATGCGAAGCGGTTAGTTACTTCAGCCACAATCCTGTCTAGATCCGTCCTTGTAATTGGTTGTTCAGTAGCAGGGCTGTCGGATTTGCCTGATTTAAATTTGCTGTTGGAACTGGACGATTGTCTTGGTCTCTGGTCACTGGATCTGGGATGCTGCCAGTTGCGATGTCCTTTCCTTTGTTAGCATCTTTCTTCCGTCCGGGAGCCATATTTTCCAAGCAATGAACGATGCTGACAGAAAAAGGGTTAAGTGGGAGAAGCTGAAGCTTTGAGCTCCTGGCTCTCAATGAAAGCACCAAAAATGTTTGCAAAAAAAATGGGCAAACACCTCCAAGTCGTGTGAATTAGTTGATTTTATGTTGTTTCTGGTGATTTGGGTGATTTACGCAAATAGATGAAATAGCTGGACTAAACTGTAAAAGACACACAGATTTATAATGGTTCGGCCAGAACGTGCCTACGTCACCTTTATATGTTATTCTCCTCTTACTATCCAGATTACAAGTACAAAGCCTTGATTACCAGTATATAAAAGTTATTTGAAAGTTCCTTCCGTGCTTGAGCTCTCAAACTTGTCTGCCATTGTTGTACCTCTGCCCCTCTATTTATAGAGTGAGGCTGGGGGCAGGGGTCTTGCATGTATATAGCTGCTTGTGGGCCTGGGCTGGAGCAATCTGGCCTGGCAGAGTTGGTCCGGTTGTGTCCTTCCTTGCTTCTGGTTCGGTAGTGTGTGGTGGTTGATTTGATGAAGGTGGGTCCGATAGTACGTGGTCCGGTGGTGGTACTTTGAGTTGGTTCGGTAGGCACGGGGAGTAGGTTGGTTCGGCAGGCACTTGGAGTAGGCTGGTTCGGCAGGCACTTGGAGTAGGTTGGTTCGGCAGGCACTTGGGGTAGGTTGGTTCGGCATGGGCCGGTCCGGTGTGGATTTTGGATCGGTGGGGGATGATTTGGTGATGAGAGGATTTGGATCGGCTTTGAGGTGGAGAGGCTTGGCTCCTTTTCTTTTGGACCGGTGGTGGTGGAAATGCACCCAACACTTGCCCCCCAAAGTGGGGCATATGCCAGCGTATGTCACGCTTTGTTAATTGGATAGTCCTATTTGGTTCTAAGCGCCGAACCGTTTGGTCCGGTCATCCTATGTTCGTTTATAAACAGGGGTGTTAGGCCTTCATCATCCCTTCATCATTTTTGAGATAGCCGAATCAGTCGAATACCGGATCAACTAGGTGCTGAATCAACTGAGTGCCGAGTCTAAGTGCCGAATCATCTAGTGCCGAATCAGGTGAGGTTCTTTTCTGCCGAATGAATTTATGTTCTTGTATTACCGGATGGACTTGTTTACCCTAATTAGCATATTCTTACCCTCGTCTCACCTCTATCTGTTGTGAGATTTCCATTTAATTAATAGGGAATGTTATTGGTATGAACCACATTCATTAACTTGCTTATTTAACTTAATATAAATCTTAAGTTCATTAAACTAAGCCTCTTTTATCATTCCAGCTTTATTTTCTTATCGACTTAATAAAAATTATTTAAATAAGCTTCTACCATTGTTATTGCTCATTAATTTATTCAAAGTCTCAAAATAAGCTTTTCCATTCTACATGTAATTATCATTTTCTCTTCTTTTATAGTCCGTACATAATTCCAGCATTTCTTTTTCGTTCTAATCTGCCTTCTTTATTGTGGTATAGAATATTCTTTTATTCTCTTATATTATATAATTTATTTACCATAATAACTATCTTCTTAAATAGTCTGTGCAGTGAATGCAGACCTAGGTTCATTATTGTTTACAAATTCAAGTTCTTATGTGATAATTTACTTGATTCATGTCATACTTTGCTTTATTATCTTCTATTCTAGGAAGTAATTCTATTTTATTCGGTAGGTTATGAAAATTATATTTAAAAATCCATTTCTATATTTTAATGTCAAATAATACTATAAACAATAATCCTTAACTACTAGATATTTCTTTTACTATTTTGGAATAGTGTAAAATATAGTGGTTTCCCTATTTTACACTAATTCTCTTTTTCTTTCTTTTATTCTAGCAATTTCGTTCATTGTTGTCTTTTAATTATTAAATTATATAAATGTATCTTATTTTCTAAACCAACCAATTAACCTTTTAGTTACTCCCAAATCCAGTTAGTAGATTTATTAACTTTCTCATTTTAACATAATTTATTACGGTAATTCTATTCCTTAAACTTTTATTACTTTACATCTTATTTCCTTCATTTTAATATTCTTAATTATTTAATCCATATTCACCTTTAATCTATTCTAATCCATACGCGAAGAAAGAGGAGAAAATAGAAGAAAAATGACGCTTGCATAGAAATCCAAAACTTAGAAACAGATGTAAATAAATACTAATGCTGTAAATTCCTTATAGTTCAGCATAACTTAATTAATAGGATTAACTATCGAATAAAATTATGTGAACGGGAATTTAACGATAATATATTTTAAACTTAAAAGTTATATAAATAAATCTACTTACATTGCTAGCTTTCCAAATCTCCCTGTTTTTATTTCAGATTTGTCCCTAAAATCTATATTCACCTCCCTTGTAATCCCTATTTAAAATTACAAACGACATATTTGGAGATCTATAATATTTGAAAGAGAAAAGGAAGAGATTTGTATTAGAAATAGCAAATAAAACTCAGGTCTAGGGTTTTACCTTTGACATAGCCTCCTGATTTGAAACAATTCCTAATTCCCTAATTATTTTTATTCTTTTTATATTTAGATCTAAATTCGCGTGAATTAGATCTAAAATTTTATTATTAAGAAAGTGTAGAAGAGATAGAAAAATGGCAGAGCTTCTGTAAGCAAGAGAAAAATAATGAGAATAAAATGAGGCACTGTACTTATTTTTATAGTGGCTCAAATCAGTGCAAGCCATTAGATATAAAATCCTAAAATCTAAAGCGTATACTCAGTCTATAGGCATTAAATTAATATGTTTTCTTCTGCGTTTGTTTTTATTTCAAATTGGTTCTCTAACAATCTTTTCATTAATCACTTTCCCCTTCTCTTTTGCAATCTACGGAAAAAAATAGTTTTAAATGTGACGCTTCATTTAAATAAGATTCCTCTATTAATCATCCAGTTAATAGATCTCGTATATACCTAGAATTAGTTTACTATCCAATTAATCCTTGCCTGCACTGTGATTTCTTACCAGACTAATATGCTAATCAAAACCATATTAATTCGTCACATATATGCATATTAACTTATTTTATTGTGATAACCCGAATTTTTCGGGCATCAGATAATTGGATAGTTATTTGATTTAACTCTTGAAAATACTGATTTATAAATTGAACTAATAAATGTGATAATCTCCTTTATAAATTATAAAAAAAATTGTAAAATTGTTATTTTCAAACAACAATAATAATGTGTGTGTGTGTGTATAGATGAATTTTAATAGAATTATTGTTTGCAAATTGAATTTGTAATTGTTTAAAAGTGTATATTCATATATTTAGTTGATTTTTTTAATTGGATTTTAAATTGAATTTAGATTTAAACTTGAAATTAGAAAGATTGGTATCTTAAAAACAAATTAGATTTGAAAATAAAATATGTATGATTTTATTTATTTATAATTTAGTTTTAAAACATATTCTTTGAAATTTTATAAATATAAGAGAATATATTTAATAAGGATATAAATTGCTAAAACATATACATAGATATAAACTAAATATAATTTAGCATATAAATTATATAAAAGAAATTTTTACCATACAAAGTACAAATGTAAGTAGATTAATAAGTATAAATGACAAATGTTAGTAATAAAACAAGTGTCAACCATCTCTTTTTATTTCAAAATCAAAAAGATAAATAAGTACAGTTTATACGTATAATTTGAACATAATATCTAAATCTTTATAAAGCATAAGTAATATATATAAGTAAAACATAGATTAATGAAATCATAAATATAATTATAAACTTAAGAAATTATTTAAAAAAAAACTTGTAGTAACATGAGTTATTCACTAAAGCCTTGCATTTGACATTTGTAGAGAGGATAACATGTGTAAGCATTTGAAAACATGCAAATCTACATTCGGCTAAATATGATTTTCTTCCAAAAAATAAAAACATAATTGAGGAACCTGATCATCTAGTTTCAATTAAAACCTCCATATTCTTTTCTCTTCCAAAAAAAACCAAATCATAAACTGAAAAAGAAATATATAAACTGTAAACAAATCAAATCTGAAATCCGAAAAAAAAAGCAGTAGCAGTATTTCAAACCTGAACTAGGCTATGCACGAATTAAAGTTTCAGCAAACAAGATCCAAACCAAATTCAAGTTCAAATGCATCTCGATATCAAGATCAACTCAATAATTATCAAGTAACTAAGGAAGATTTAGTCCAGCAATCAAGCAAAGTAGCAAACTCCAGATTTTCAAATTCAAAGGAAAACATTTCCCAGGCTTCTCTGGTTTCCAGAAATGGTGACTAAACTACATCCTTAAATGTTTGATCTGATACAAAATCTTTTGTAGTGATGTGTGAAAAGGGGTTGCATGGATAATTCATATGTTGATGAATATTAAGTAGAGAGATATTTGCATATCTGTTTACATATTTACATATAGACCTCTGTTATACAACAGTTTTCAAGCTCAATCTAATGAAGATCAAATTCTCTTCGCAAACTCAATTTCATGTTATGATCTTAAAGGGAAAAGTGTTTGAAATAACTAAAGACTATTTTTAAAAATATTATTGTGTGTTAGTAAAGAATATTTATCTAGAAAATTTGGAATTACAGTAAAATGGTAAGTTATCAGGAAAATCAACTACATTAAATTACATTTTCACTTATGGAATCATACTCGAGTGTGAAAATTATGATTTTTAATATAGTTTTCAAGATTTTTAAATCAGGGGTGAATGAGAATTTGGGGGTTGAACGCAAAACATGTTTTGTCCAAGTTCTGGCGATCGACGTTAAGATAATAGCCACGCTTATTGCTAAAGGTAGTTGAGTGGCTGGTGATCGTAGGAAAAATAGCAAATGATTTTATAGGGTTTCGTGGTGGGCGCGGCGTAGCCGTTTAGGGTTTAAGGTCTTGTCTGGTTGGTTGGGTTTAAAAGAGCCGTATCAACGTCAATGTCGCATCGAGTTGCTCCGGGCTAAGGAAAATCGAGGCTAGATATGGAGGCGTAGCTAGGAGGCTTGGTGGCGTGGATGATGGTGGTCAGAGTTATCGATGGCAAGGCGAGTTCGTCGGTGATTTTAGTTCCAGTTTTGGATCTGATGGCTCGTTTTTGATTATTAGGCCGTTCGAGGCTCGGGGTAATTGGAATCGAATGAGTGAAGCGTTGTCGAACTGCAGTCGTTGTCGATGATGGTCTGAACGTCGTGGTTGAGGTGTGCACGTGCACAAGCCTTGTGTTGCTGTGAGTTATTGGGTACTTCCGGGAAGAAGATGGTTCTTTGCAGGTTGACTTCGGATTTCGTATGGAAGTAGGAGTGTGAGAGGATCTGGAAAGGAGAAAACTCGGGTATCTTCATGAGTGGCTCAGGAAATTTGTAGTGTGGCATGTATGAAACTCGAGTTATCTCGGGATATGGTTTTAACAGTTTTAATCTTTAAAATTTAATCAAGTTTTGAAGGGTATTAGATAAGAACTGAATGTTAATTAACCAAGTTAATTAAAGAATAATTACTTAATTTAATTAAGGGGAAATAGTTAATGAATGTGATTAAGGGTTGAATCATTAACTAGTAATTCAGTGATGATTAATTGATGAATTAATTAATGTAATTAACTTTGAGTTAATTAATTAGTTTAATTGATTAAAGATAATCACTTATGAACTAATTAAGTATAATTACTTAGTAAAGTAATTATTGGATAATTACTTAGTAAAGTAATTATTGGATAATTACTTAAATGTAATTAATTAGGGGTTAATTTTTGAATGTAATTAATGTAGAGAAATTAGTTGATGGGAAGTAATTAAAGGAAATTACTAAATGAAAGTAATTAATGATTAATTACTTAATGTCATAAATCAAAGGATTAATTAATTAATTAAGGAGTTAATTAATTAAGGAAAGTAATTACAGGATGGCTAATTACTGGAAATGATTAGGGATCTATTAATGAATGTCATTAATTAATTAAAGGTTAATTAATAGGAATGGTTAAGGCCAATTAATATTGGTGGTAATTAAAAATTAATTACTTAATGTACTTAAAGAATAATTAATCGAGGAGGATTAATTAAGATGGATAATTTAAGGGTGATTAATTAATTGGGTTGAAATTAAGTATTGGTTAAGTAAGAAGGATTTTTAGTAAGGGATATAATTAATTTATTTTATTTTAAATTAATTAGAAATGGTATGACAAATTAATCTTGCTTATGAATGATTGGATGATATTGTATGCTTTAAATTAGTTGATATCTCTGATATGTGATTTGTGATGCTATGTGATATGATATGATTGGTTTAAACTATGAAATGTGGTTATCTATCAATGGTGAATTACTGTGTATAGATGACACCCTGTATTTAAAGTTGGATTGTTTTTAATTGAATATCTTAGGTTAAGATGATGAGAGATACGAAGAGACCAGGGTCGGGTATGTAAATACCCAAAACCGCTTTGATTTGTAATCTACAATAATTCTATTAAAGGTTTGAAATGTGGGATAAATAGGCTGGAATGGAATAATATGGACCTTTGAAAACTAAGTAAATTTACTTAGGGATTGATTTGTGAAATAAATGTTGACATTAATCAGTTATGAACTCGTAAGGTATGAGTTACCCAGGATTTCTATTGCGTTTTAAAGCTTAGTATTTCAAATTGTATGGGTTTACTCACGCTGGTTTCCAGCCTGACCTGGGTGTTACTTTGATGTAATGCTCGGGTCAGATCGAGTATTATAGATTTTCAGGTAAGGATGTTTTGGAGCTTAGGAGGAGAGCTGGATTGCAGGAACGTATGGAGCGTATCCCGCTGTATATATTATAGTTTGTCTAGGACATGTTGTTTTAAACTATCCAGTGTTGTGTAATGGTTGTAACTCTGATGTATAAAAATATAATTGTACTGATACAGTTCTTCTTTATAAAACTGTTATTTATGTGATATTATATTTTGATCCGCTGCGAATGTGAGGTTTCTGTGACTTGTTTTTGTTTTTTCCCCTTCGTTTTCTTTTCTTCTTTCCTAACTATCCGGAATTTTCGGGATCAAAATTTCTGGGTCGATACATTTGGTATCAGAGCCGAAGGTTAAGCAAGAAACTTGGCTCTGGTGGGATTACTCATTAAGGATAGGGTAAGTGGTACCATAGAATGAGTTGAGTGTGTGTGTGTGTTTGTATGAGTGTGTACTTGTTATTTTCTTATATAAAGATTTTAAATGATTTTATATAAGAATATATTTTGATATATAAAGCAATATTTATTTCTAATAAATATTAAGGTAATTGGTTGTTAAATTATTGGAATTAAATTAAGTGGTAATAGAAATACTACCAAATTGAAATTTAATAAAGATAAGTTTGAAATGGATTCAAACTGAAATTAAACCTTGAATTTAAAAAAAAGTTTCAGAATAAGATAATAATGAATTTGTTTCCTGATATAATAATCTTGGTTATTATCACAAATGATTGTTGTGTTTAATAATAAAATGTGTATTAATGAGTAGGCAAAATGAAATGTTTTAGGGAAGAAAAACATTTAGGCAAGTATGACTTATAAATTGGGATTAAAGATGATTTAAATTGTGTAGTTTTAAATTTGGAATTTGGAAATTGTTTCAAAGTGATAAAGAAATAATAAATAATGTTATTTAATGTATTTGAATGAAGAGTCCTGTTTCAAACAAGAGTTGTTTGAAATTAAAGAAATTTGTTTTGAATTAAAAACAAAAGGCGGTTTAAAATTTAAAGATAACTTGGTGTGTAAAGGAAATAATATGTATATCTGAGGAATATACATAATATCAAGATGGCTTGAGATAAACTCTAAATGTTGAGTCTTAAATTTGGAATGAGATGTGATACCCTAAGTAATATGTTTTTGAACTTAATAAGTGGGAAGATTATTAATGTGAGGTTTAGAATTTGAAATGGGAATTCAAATTGAGTAAGGTTGGCTGGATTAAGTAAATTGAATTTAACTTTGGGAAAGTTAAATAATTTAACAAGCAACATAAATTGGAAATTTCAATATGAAAATTGGGATTTAACTTGGGAAGTTAAATGATTAATTTGAATTGGGAGTTTGTGTGATCTCAAAATGGGTTTGAGATATGTAAATTGGAAATGTATGGGTGTTTTAAAATAATTTGGATAATATTATCCTATTAATAATCTTTGAACTATGAATTGGATTTGAATTATTATTTGAACCTAGAAATAGGTTTATGAAGAAGTAAAGGTTAAATTGATTTAAGGGAATTAAATTTACATTTGAAAGTTTAACTCGAATTTATATAATTCAAGATGATTTAAAGTGAGATTGAATTTGAAATTAGTTCAAATTGAAATTGATTTAAATAATTTAGATTTGTGATTAAAGTTGAATAGTTTTAAAATTCAAATGGAATTTGATTTGAATTTGGAAAGAATCAAGAATAATTCAACTTGAATTGGGATTAAATTCAAACTGGGGTTGAAATGAATTGAAAATTTAAAATTAGTTCAGTTTGAAATTTATTTGAATTAATTGGAATTATGATTGCAGATGGATGAGTTTAAAAATTCAAATGGAAATTTGAATTGGATAATTGAAATGAAATTGAAGCAACTGTGAATAGGTGAATATAAATTAAAGTGAATGTGAATAGAAAAGGTGATTGATTTGGCTAATAACCAATAAAGATAAATACGTAGGATGTACGTATATTATTCTATTCTCATAGTGATTTGATCCAGATTCGAGCACAGATTTTCGAGATAGTTATATCGATCCGAGTAGAGATTTTCCACTCGACTTTCAACGGCGAACCTGGATATGGATTGTTGATTGGTTCTGGATATTTCTATCATAGTTATGGCTATGCAAGGAGAATAATAGTTTCTGATCAAAAATCAGATCTGAGTCCACATTAGGAAGTCGGGTGGACGATACTAGTTTGGAAGAGAAATTGTGTGATCGAGTGAGCGATCAGATTGATATTGCGTACGGATGATATGTGCACATCGTACGGATTGGAATGAAATTGATATTGAAAGTTTGTAAGAGCTGTAAAGTGGTTTTTGAAGTGAAAAAGATATTTTGTGAAATCTATGATGAAATAAAATAGAAATAGGATACTTCTATAATAAAAATTTACTTTATGGAAGTAAGTGAGATGTTAAGTGGTTTTGCAAAGAGTAATCAAATTTGAATATTTGATTTGGAATAAATAAAGTTATATATATTTTTTATATAAGATAAATCTCCCCTTATTGAATCTATTGCCAGAAGAAAAGGATTTTTGAAAAGTATTTAAAGTATAAAAAGGGAATTTATACAAGTTTGAAGTAATCCAAAGATTTTCAAAATTATATATATCTATGTATATATATAAAGGATTTCATGAGGATGATTTTGGAAAGGTTTTTGGAACCTTTGGATTTGGAAAGGCTTTTTGATTTTTGGGTAAAATCAATATTGGAATTTGAAAAAGCCTATTTGAGAATTATCAATTTTGGGATAATCGATTTTGAAAAAGGAGATTTATTTGAGATTCATACTAGGTGTATGATTTGGAAGATACTATATGTCTATAGTATAAAGTGTTTTGAAAATGGCTCTGGGAAAAAAGGCGCTCCCTTGAAATGAACTTCTCAGGAGTGCCATAGGTTGGTACTGCCTTGAACCCTAAGGGGGGGTTCTGAAGTTGATCCTGTGAGGAGTCCGGACAAAACTAGTTGCTGAGGATTTTTTGTAGTGTGTAGCGAAATTTGAGGGCATTGAGGCCTACAGAGGCATTTAGGTTATGTTGTGACGACAGTGTAATTCAATGTCACTGCGATCTACTACAAACCATAGCGAAAGTCGTGTGTGCCGTTGAGAGCCAACAGTCTACGTTTGATTTTACATCGGTAGACTGCGACCTATGGTAACATAGCGAAAGTCGTGTGTGCCGCTGAGAGCCAATAGTCTGCGTTTGATTTTACATCGGTAGACTGCGACCTATGTGGGAGTGGAGAAGTTTCATTTTGGCAGCAAAAATCGAGGGCGCTGATGCCTACAGTTATATGGACTTTTGCTATGATGGCAACGTAACCCTGAAATGTAACTGCGATCTGTTGTGGGTTCCATGGCGTAATCGAGGGACACGGAGTGCCTACAGTTACACGGACTTTTGCTACGATGGCAACGTAACCCAGGATGTAACTGCGACCATGGATGGGGGTGATGATTTCTAGAGTATTCTCACCAAAGATGTTCCTCTATTTTCAAAAATGTTTTCTATAGTTTCAAATAAGATTATTTTCTAAGTATTTTCACTAGGTGTTGAATATAGGTTAGCTAAGTACTTATAGATTTTCAGTCCTACGCCTGATCAACGTAAGATCGAATTTCTGTGAGAACGAGGATGGACATGTTGAAACATCGAGTTATAAAAAGTATTTTTATAAAACTATTTTGGCGATATTATATAAATTTTAAAATGTTTTAAATTTGATCAAAAAGAAAATAATAGTATAATTTATCTGATTTTGGGTATAGAATAAATTCTGGCTTCGTTCCTTTTCGAGGACGAAAAGATTCAAGGGGGAAGGAGTTGGATAACCCGAATTTTTTGTGCATCAGATAATTGGATAGTTATTTGATTTAACTCTTGAAAAAACTGATTTATAAATTAAACAAATAAATTTGATACTCTCCTTTATAAATTATAAAAAAATTGTAAAATTGTTATTTTCAAACAACAATAATAATATGTGTGTAGATGGATTTTAATAGAATTATCGTTTACAAATTGAATTTGTAATTGTTTAAAAGTGTATGTTCATATATTTGATTTGATTTTTTTAATTGGATTTTAAATTGAATTTAGATTTAAACTTGAAATTAGAAAGATTGATATCTTAAAAATAAATTGGATTTGAAAATAAAATATGTATGATTTTATTTATTTATAATTTAGTTTTAAAAATATTCTTTGAAATTTTATAAATATAAGAGAATATATTTAATAAGGATATAAATTGCTAAAACATATACATAGATATAAACTAAATATAATTTAGCATATAAATTATATAAAAGAAATTTTTACCATACAAGGTACAAATGTAAGTAGATTAATAAGTATAAATGACAAATGTTAGTAATAAAACAAGTTCCAATCCTCTCTTTTTATTTCAAAATCAAAAAGATAAATAAGTATTGTTTATACATATAATTTGAACATAATAACTAAATCTTTATAAAGCATAAGTAATATATATAAGTAAAACATAGATTAATGAAATCATAAATATAATTATAAAATTAAGAAATTATTTAAAAAAAACTTGTAGTAACATGTGTTATTCACTAAAGCCTTGCATTTGACATTTGTAGAGAGGATAACATGTGTAAGCATTTGAAAACATTCAAATTTACATTTGGCTGAATATGATTTTCTTCTAAAAAATAAAAACATAATTGAGAAACCTGATCATCTAGTTTCAATTAAAACCTTCATATTCTTTTCTTTTCAAAAAAAACCAAATCAGAAATTGAAAAAGAAATATATAAACTGTAAACAAATCAAATCTGAAATCCAAAAAAAAAACAGTAGCAGTATTTCAAACCTGAACTAGGCTATGCAAGAATTAAAGTTTCAGCAAACAAGGTCCAAACCAAATTCAAGTTCAAATGCATCTCGATATCAAGATCAACTCAATAATTATCAAGCAACTAAGGAAGATTTAGTCCAGCAATCAAGCAAAGTAGCAAACTCCAGATTTTCAAATTCAAAGGAAAATATTTCCCAGGCTTCTCTGGTTTCCAGAAATGGTGACTAAACTACATCCTTAAATGTTTGATCTGATACAAAATCTTTTGTAGTGATGTGTGAAAAGGGGTTGCATGGATAATTCATATGTTGATGAATATTAAGTAGAGAGATATGTGCATATCTGTTTACATATTTACATATAGACCTCTGTTATACAACAGTTTTCAAGCTCAATCTAATGAAGATCAAATTTTCTTTGCAAACTCAATTTCATGTTATGATCTTAAAGGGAAAAGTGTTTGAAATAACTAAAGACTATTTTTAAAAATATTTTTGTGTGTTAATAACGAATAGTTATTGTGACGACCGCCCATGACTCCCGCACCAAATCAAGGAAATAATGCGCTAAAAGGTGTGCCAGGCAGCCATGGACGATAGTCAGGGTAAAACAAAACAGAAGAATCTCTATCGCATAACTCACAGCGCATGGATAAAATACAATAGAGAAATATAATATAGTGAAGCTCCATAGAACAGAACATCATCATATAAACATCACAGTAGTTTCATACAATCATCTACTCAAATCCATACATGAAAGCCTCACTACAAATCACTCAACCAAATACAGCAGCGGATACCCAGTACATATAGTAAGAAAACTAATATGCAAAGCCTCCTGCTCGTCTTCGTCATCTTTAGCGTAGAACTCCTAGCACAGCACCTGTCACCTGCTACCTAGTCTGCCCATCCCGACATGGATGAACAGCCCAAGGTAATAAGAGGAGACATAAAACCTTGAGTCAGACAAAGTCTTAGTGAGCAGTAAATCAACTATCAAGCATACCAAAAGAGCATAAAGGATAAAAGAAATAGGAACCAAACCATCCCACTCCACCTCTTTCTACAGTGATAGCCCCAGACATACACTAAGGAGAAGCAAGCATAACAACATAGACAATTAAGGTAAAGCAAATACCACTCGAGTCAAGGACGATGTTTTCCAAATACAAACCCCCAAGGCCTAAACCAAGATCAGATAAGCACCCAGAAAACACCGCTCTCGAAGCCGAATGATAATACAACCAAACATCCATGACTCTGGCTATCACTGTTATCCTTGCCTCGATTTCACCGTTAGTTGAATGACCATCTGTCAAGGGCTAATGGTAACCCCGGTTCTAACCATAACTCCGCACACTGCCTTGTGCCTAGGACTTATCTACTTTGCCCAGAGTACTCAACTACCTACCTGTAGTCTTTTGGGTGTCCCGACTACCTACCTGTAGTCGTTATGGGCGCCCCATGTACTCTTGCTTTTGAGCATGCTAGAACCTTCAACAACGACGAGATCCAAGCCTCCTAGCCATCCTTCTTGACGACTATCCTCATACAAGCTCAAGCTACCTCTTGAACAATCCATTATCAACCAACTTGAACTACTCTTCAAGTTATCAACATGCTTGGAATGATCCCTGCTTGGATTAAGCCAAGACTCACATCATACTTCGCTTCATCGCATCAAAGCAAAGTCTCAACTCAACAACATGGCTTGCCTCATCAAATCATGGCAAAGTCCCATCTCAACATCATCCAATCTATACATATGAGCTTCAACATCCGCTACATATGCCTTAAGCAGCTTTCACCATTCAAGAGCCTTCTTCCATAGCTTTTGAATCCTCTTTCATCATCTTGTTCCAAATCAACTACTAGCTAACTTGGAAACAATCAAATCAATCATACATTCAAATAATCAATCATTCAAACAAGATCTATTAAGCAATTTAAGCAATATCAACTATAATGGGAATTTCGTAAATAAACGAGCAAAAGTCCAACATATGTGAAATCATGGTTTTTAGCATAGATCTATCAATTATAAAACATGGGTTTTGTCTCTAATGCTTATTAAACAAACTTGCATAAGTAAACATCTTCAAAAACCATGGATCTAGACTTAGATCTAATAAAAATGCATGAAATCTCTAACTTTAACACCCAAACATGCCACCAATCCAATATACTCCTTTGGATCCGCGTGAGAGATAACTACCACTCACCAAATCACCAAAACAACCTAAAATCAAACAACTTCAGATCTGGACAGCAAGGACTTGGGCTTGATCCGGAGAAATTTCACTTGAAACGGTGAAATCTAGCCTCTTCGGATGAAAATCTTCAACTTTGGCTCTTGATCTTTGATCTTGATCTTCAATCTTCAATGGATGTTAGCACTTGATAGAAGTAGAGAAAGAAGTGAAGAAAATACTGTAGTCGAGTTTCCAAAATGGCAGCACTTCGTCGCTTCGAAATCTGGTGCCAAAAAGTGAGCCGAACCCCTCTATTTATAGGCTGGAACCTCCCTGAGTCGTCGCCCCATGAGTCGGTCCCGACTCATCATGAGTCGTCCACGACTCATCTCCTGCCGACTCACGACCTAGCACAGCCGACCCTGCGACTTAACTATACAACATATACTGCCGACTTAACACTAACCCAGATGCCGACTTAAATTCTACCGACTCAAAGACCTAACGACTCAACACAGCAAGAAGGTCACACGACTTAAGACACATACGACTTATCCCGGCCGACCTAAGCCTAATCCTTATCCCACGAGACACGACTCAAAAGCCTAAGTCCCCAACGACTTATCCACTAAGTCGGCCCACCGACCTAAGCTTTAGATCTTATAGACCGTTAACCCCTATAAGCCGCTACAACCTTAAGTCGTCTAAGCCCCTTGAGTCGGTCCCTATGAGTCGGTCACGACTCGTCACCTAACTTGCTAACTCGCACAAGCCTATAGGTCGTTACCCCTCTTAACTCGTTAGCTCCTTAGGTCGTATAACTTCCTGGGTTGGCCAAAGCCTTAAGTCGTTACTTCCACTAACTCGTACACGACCTAACCACTATCCCACTAAGTCGTGTATGACTTAGACCCTAGGCCCACTGAGTCGTTATCTCGTATATTTCCTTAACCCGTTAGCTACCTTGCACACAGTTGACTCGTGCCCAAGCTAACTCGCTAACGACTCATAGTTTCTTAACTCGGCAACCCTATGAGTCGGTCACGACTCAAGCTAGAGGCAACACAATCAACACTATCGACCTGCAAATTCTACGATTTATCGACACGTAAAATACGGGTCGTTACATTCTCTCCCCCTTAGGAATTTCGCCCCCGAAATTCCAAGCAAACAATAGCAATCACAATTATTCCGCATGCCTACCATCCATAGCAATCAACAAACCATGCATCCAATTCTAGCCTAGCATGCAGAATTCTAAGACTTAGAACAAGCTACAAATTCATGAGATGTCACGACACTTTAGGGCAATACCTCGAAGAGTCCGGGATGAGCTGCCTTCATCCTCTCTTCCTCCTCCCACGTACAGTCGTTAACATCATCACTCCATTGTACCTTGAGCAACGTAATCGTCTTCCTCCTAAGCTGTTTCGTATCGGTTTCAACAATACGAAGCGGCTTACGAGGTCTCGAAACAACTGGATCAACCTCCAAGTCTTCACAGCTATCAGCAGAAACCACCGTAGTTGGGTCGTGCATATACTTCCGTAGATAAGATACATGAAAAACACTGTGCACACCCGCCATCTTTTCCGGTAACTCCAATCTATAAGCGAGCTTTCCAATACGCTCGATAATCGGGAATGGTCCAACAAATCTCGGAGTTAACTTTCCTTTCTTCCCGAATCTAATGACACTCTTCAGAGGAGAAATCTTCACAAAAACCATATCACCTACGTCGAATTCCAAATCCTTACGACGATTATCGGCATAACTTTTCTGACGATCTTGGGCTGCCTTCATTCGTTGCCGAATGATCTCTATACAATCTGAAGTCTGTCGAATCATCTCTGGCCCAAGTATCAGCTTTTCTCCAGTTTCCAACCAACATGTCGGTGAGTTACACGGTCTTCCATATAATGCCTCATATGGTGCCATACCAATACTCGACTGATAACTGTTATTATAAGCAAATTCCACCAAATGAAGGTGATCTTCCCATGATCCTCCGAAGTCCAAAACACATGCTCTAAGAAGATCTTCCAAAACTCGGTTGACTCTCTCAGTCTGACCATCTGTTTGAGGGTGATAAGCTGTACTCAAACACAACTCAGTTCCCAAAACTTCCTGGAAGCTCTTCCAAAATCTACTAGTGAACAATGGATCTCGATCGCTCACTATACTCTTCGGAACACCATGGAAACGAACTATCCACTTCACATATAATTCAGCCAACTTCGATGCAGTCCTAGTCGATCGAACAGGAATGAACCTTGCACTCTTGGTCAAACGATCTACTATGACCCAAATCCCTTCATTCCCTGCTCTTGTCCTAGGTAGACCATCGATAAAGTCCATCGACACTTGCTCCCACTTCCATGTAGGAACCTCTAATGGCTGAAGCAATCCACTGGGCTTCTTCTGCTCAGCTTTCACCAACTGGCAATTCATACACTTGGAAATAAAATTTCCAACATCCTTCTTCATACCTTCCCAGTAGTAGGTTCTCTTCATATCCCGATACATCTTATTTCCACCTGGATGAATTGTCAACTTCGAGTGATGACTCTCCCTCAGAACTTCATCTCTCAATCCATCTACATCGGGAACAACTAGTCGCCCTTGCTTTCGAAGCCAACCCTCTCGATCGACCTCGAATCCCTTATCCTTCTCCGGGTCCAATCCAGATTCCAAATCACAGATAATCTTGACAAGCTTATCATCTCCCTTTTGGCTCTCGCCAACCCTTTCCACAAGAGTAGGCCTTATCGATAAGTTTGCCAACATCTTAGGTTCCAATTCACATCTAGGCCTGAAGTCAAATCCAGCCAAATACTCAAGACTCTTCCATTCCGAAAACATGGCTCCCAATCCTGCATGTCTTCGACTTAACGCATCAGCCACTGCGTTACCTTTCCCTGGAGTATAGGCTATACCAAAATCATACGATGCTAAGAACTCTAGCCACCTTTGCTGTCGAAGATTCAAATCCTTTTGGGAAAACAGATACTTCAACGACTTATGATCTGTAAACAGCTCGAATCTAACTCCCAATAGATAGTGTCTCCACATCTTCAAAGCAAACACAATCGCCGCTAACTCCAAATCATGAGTCGGATAATTCCTTTCATGCGGCTTTAGTTGTCGACTAGCATACGCAACAACTTTATGCTTCTGCATTAGCACCGCTCCTAGTCCAGTGCCACATGCATCGGTGTAAACCACCATCTCATTATTCCCACTTGGAATAGTCAAAACAGGAGCGCTCGTCAGTCGCTCTTTCAGGATTACGAAAGCTTGCTCACACTTATCATCCCATCTGAACACTTGGTTCTTCTTCGTCAATCCTGTCAACGGTGCAGCTATCTTGGAAAAGTCTTTGATAAACCGACGATAATATCCTGCTAATCCAAGAAAACTTCTCACATCAGATGCATTCTTAGGCCTAACCCAATCCTGGATCGCTGCCACCTTAGCGGGATCAACCGCTATTCCATTTCCAGAAATAACATGACCTAAGAACCTCACTTCATTCTTCCAGAAGTGACACTTCGAAAACTTAGCCTTCAGCTGATGTTTCCGTAAGATTCCTAAAACAATCCTCAAGTGCGTCTTGTGCTCTTCCTCAGTTCTGGAATAAACCAAAATATCATCCACGAACACAAGCACGAACTTATTCAACTGATCTCTGAACACTCTATTCATAAGATCCACAAAATATGCTGGCGCGTTAGTCAACCCAAACGGCATTACCAGCCACTCATAAAACCCGGATGGTGTCCTGAAAGCAGTCTTCGGCACACTATCCTTCGCCACTCTCAACTGGTGAAATCCCGTTGCCAAATCCATCTGAGAAAACACCTTAGCCTCGTGAAGCTGATCAAACAAGTCATCTATTCTCGGCAATGGATACTTGTTCTTCCTAGTCACCTTATTCAGCTCACGATAATCAACACACAACCTCAACGATCCATCCGTTTTGGTTGCGAACACAACGGGCGCACCCCATTCGGACACACTTCTCCGAATGAATCCTTTCCGCAAAAGGTCATCAACTTGCACCTTCAGCTCTTGCTGCTCCCTCGGTGCCATCCGCCTAAGAGGCATCACAACAGGTCTGGCTCCCTCAACTAGATCGATACGAAACTCGATCTCCCTATGCGGCGGCAACCCTTTGACTTCCTCAAAGACATTCTCAAACTCATTCACAATAGGCACCGATGACAGTCCATCCCGTGGAACAACTAGCGAATACATGAAGCTCATGAAGACGCCTTCTTCATGCTTACATCGTATCACAACCTTTCGCCCTTCCACATTCCCGACTGTCACCTCAAGCCTCTCACAATCAATCCTAGCCGCATACTTCCTAAGCCAGTCCATACCCAAAATAATTCCGAACCCCGCAAAGTTCAGAACAAAGCAATCACAAACAAACGAGCAATCATGACTCGACACAACTAGACCACGACATAACATACACAAACATGACGAACCCCCTACCGGATTAGTCACAACCAATGGCCTATCAACAATATCCGGTTTCATACCTAACCGGCTTACCAAATCATCACAAACAAAAGAATGCGACGCTCCAGTATCAAACAACACTCTAACTGGAACACCACAAATAGAAAGAGTACCTTGAACAACCACACTCTTCCCCTTCTCTTCAGCAGTAGGAGCTTTCGAAGACGATGGAACAGCCCCCAAAGCATAGGCTTGCACAACCTGCCTATCTTTCCTCGGTTCTGGACAATCCTTCTTGATATGTCCCAGCTTATCACAGTTGTAACACTTTCCCGGCACTTTGGGATTCTTACAATCTTTGTAAAGATGGCCCTTCTGCTGGCAGTTATAGCAAGTCACTTCACTCTTCGGCTTCTTCTGGCCATCCCTACCCCTCTGTTGCTGTTGTTTCCTCTTCTTATTGCCACTCTGCTGTGGTTTAGATCCTTCCCTGGTTACAGAAACGACAGAACTTTCCCTAGGAAACAAACTCTCATGCCTAAGAGCTTTTTCCACAAGCTTCTCAAATGGATCGTCCAGATGATCCACTAACTGCCTCCCAAGATAAGCATCCAGACCAGTCACAAACTTTTCATTCTTCTGGTAGGGAGAATCAATATACGATCTGGCATACTTAGACAAAGCTTCAAACTCAGAAATGTACTCAAGAACAGGCCTTCCCCCTTGCTTGAGCTCCACAAACCTCTTAAACAAGACAGATTTCTGGGAAGTAGAGATGAACTTAGCTTCAAATCTAACTTGGAATTGCTCCCAAGTAATCTCTTCTTCTGGAGTATCGATGGTGATAGAATTCCACCAATCAGCAGCTCTTCCCTGAAGCTGTCTCGATGCAAGCTTCCTCTTAGTTGCATCCTCAATCCCTAAGTCACCAAAGATTCTTTTGCAAGCATCAATCCATCTCTGCACCTCAATAGTCGACTCCGTCCCCAAGAAAACTTTCCCTCCAAGAGCAGTATAATCCTTGCAAAGCTTGGCAAAATCCACCGGTCTCGGAGCTTGGACTTGAACTCCCACATCCACAGATGATCCTGAAGCTGGTATTCTCCTCATGATTGAAGTCATCATGGCCTCAAACATAGGAGCATAATCAACAGCTTCCCTAGCATCACGGCTACCCCTCGCAGCTTGTCTCTCACTTCGACTCATCCTTAGTATCTGTAAAAAGAATGATTAGAACACCTTAAGAAACAACTGCATAAGGAGTTCAAACCCTCCTAAGCTACTATATCATATATAGTAATCATTCATCAAAATACAATTACGCCTCTCATACGTCGTTACGTCAGCGAGCGTTGGCTAAAATCGACTAACCAAAGCTCTGATACCAAATGTGACGACCGCCCATGACTCCCGCACCAAATCAAGGAAATAATGCGCTAAAAGGTGTGCCAGGCAGCCATGGACGATAGTCAGGGTAAAACAAAACAGAAGAATCTCTATCGCATAACTCACAGCGCATGGATAAAATACAATAGAGAAATATAATATAGTGAAGCTCCATAGAACAGAACATCATCATATAAACATCACAGTAGTTTCATACAATCATCTACTCAAATCCATACATGAAAGCCTCACTACAAATCACTCAACCAAATACAGCAGCGGATACCCAGTACATATAGTAAGAAAACTAATATGCAAAGCCTCCTGCTCGTCTTCGTCATCTTTAGCGTAGAACTCCTAGCACAGCACCTGTCACCTGCTACCTAGTCTGCCCATCCCGACATGGATGAACAGCCCAAGGTAATAAGAGGAGACATAAAACCTTGAGTCAGACAAAGTCTTAGTGAGCAGTAAATCAACTATCAAGCATACCAAAAGAGCATAAAGGATAAAAGAAATAGGAACCAAACCATCCCACTCCACCTCTTTCTACAGTGATAGCCCCAGACATACACTAAGGAGAAGCAAGCATAACAACATAGACAATTAAGGTAAAGCAAATACCACTCGAGTCAAGGACGATGTTTTCCAAATACAAACCCCCAAGGCCTAAACCAAGATCAGATAAGCACCCAGAAAACACCGCTCTCGAAGCCGAATGATAATACAACCAAACATCCATGACTCTGGCTATCACTGTTATCCTTGCCTCGATTTCACCGTTAGTTGAATGACCATCTGTCAAGGGCTAATGGTAACCCCGGTTCTAACCATAACTCCGCACACTGCCTTGTGCCTAGGACTTATCTACTTTGCCCAGAGTACTCAACTACCTACCTGTAGTCTTTTGGGTGTCCCGACTACCTACCTGTAGTCGTTATGGGCGCCCCATGTACTCTTGCTTTTGAGCATGCTAGAACCTTCAACAACGACGAGATCCAAGCCTCCTAGCCATCCTTCTTGACGACTATCCTCATACAAGCTCAAGCTACCTCTTGAACAATCCATTATCAACCAACTTGAACTACTCTTCAAGTTATCAACATGCTTGGAATGATCCCTGCTTGGATTAAGCCAAGACTCACATCATACTTCGCTTCATCGCATCAAAGCAAAGTCTCAACTCAACAACATGGCTTGCCTCATCAAATCATGGCAAAGTCCCATCTCAACATCATCCAATCTATACATATGAGCTTCAACATCCGCTACATATGCCTTAAGCAGCTTTCACCATTCAAGAGCCTTCTTCCATAGCTTTTGAATCCTCTTTCATCATCTTGTTCCAAATCAACTACTAGCTAACTTGGAAACAATCAAATCAATCATACATTCAAATAATCAATCATTCAAACAAGATCTATTAAGCAATTTAAGCAATATCAACTATAATGGGAATTTCGTAAATAAACGAGCAAAAGTCCAACATATGTGAAATCATGGTTTTTAGCATAGATCTATCAATTATAAAACATGGGTTTTGTCTCTAATGCTTATTAAACAAACTTGCATAAGTAAACATCTTCAAAAACCATGGATCTAGACTTAGATCTAATAAAAATGCATGAAATCTCTAACTTTAACACCCAAACATGCCACCAATCCAATATACTCCTTTGGATCCGCGTGAGAGATAACTACCACTCACCAAATCACCAAAACAACCTAAAATCAAACAACTTCAGATCTGGACAGCAAGGACTTGGGCTTGATCCGGAGAAATTTCACTTGAAACGGTGAAATCTAGCCTCTTCGGATGAAAATCTTCAACTTTGGCTCTTGATCTTTGATCTTGATCTTCAATCTTCAATGGATGTTAGCACTTGATAGAAGTAGAGAAAGAAGTGAAGAAAATACTGTAGTCGAGTTTCCAAAATGGCAGCACTTCGTCGCTTCGAAATCTGGTGCCAAAAAGTGAGCCGAACCCCTCTATTTATAGGCTGGAACCTCCCTGAGTCGTCGCCCCATGAGTCGGTCCCGACTCATCATGAGTCGTCCACGACTCATCTCCTGCCGACTCACGACCTAGCACAGCCGACCCTGCGACTTAACTATACAACATATACTGCCGACTTAACACTAACCCAGATGCCGACTTAAATTCTACCGACTCAAAGACCTAACGACTCAACACAGCAAGAAGGTCACACGACTTAAGACACATACGACTTATCCCGGCCGACCTAAGCCTAATCCTTATCCCACGAGACACGACTCAAAAGCCTAAGTCCCCAACGACTTATCCACTAAGTCGGCCCACCGACCTAAGCTTTAGATCTTATAGACCGTTAACCCCTATAAGCCGCTACAACCTTAAGTCGTCTAAGCCCCTTGAGTCGGTCCCTATGAGTCGGTCACGACTCGTCACCTAACTTGCTAACTCGCACAAGCCTATAGGTCGTTACCCCTCTTAACTCGTTAGCTCCTTAGGTCGTATAACTTCCTGGGTTGGCCAAAGCCTTAAGTCGTTACTTCCACTAACTCGTACACGACCTAACCACTATCCCACTAAGTCGTGTATGACTTAGACCCTAGGCCCACTGAGTCGTTATCTCGTATATTTCCTTAACCCGTTAGCTACCTTGCACACAGTTGACTCGTGCCCAAGCTAACTCGCTAACGACTCATAGTTTCTTAACTCGGCAACCCTATGAGTCGGTCACGACTCAAGCTAGAGGCAACACAATCAACACTATCGACCTGCAAATTCTACGATTTATCGACACGTAAAATACGGGTCGTTACAGTTATCTGGAAAATTTGGAATTACAGTAAAATGGTAAGTTATCAGGAAAATCAACTACATTAAATTACATTTTCACCTATGGAATCATACTCGAGTGTGAAAATTATGATTTTTAATATAGTTTTCAAGAGTTTTAAATCAGGAGTGAATGAGAATTTGGGGGTTGAACGCAAAACATGTTTTGTCCAAGTTCTGGTGATCGACGTTAAGATAATAGTCACGCTTATTGCTGAAGGTAGTTGAGTGGCTGGTGATCGTAGGAAAAATAGAAAATGATTTTATAGGGTTTCATGGTGGGCGCGGCGTAGCCGTTTAGGGTTTAAGGTCTTGTCTGGTTGGGTTTACAAGAGCTGTATCAACGTCGATGTCGCATCGAGTTGCTCCGGGCCAAGGAAAATCGAGGCTAGATATGGAGGCGTAGCTAGGGGGCTTGATGGCGTGGATGATGGTGGTCGGAGTTATCGATGGCAAAGCGAGTTCGTCGGTGATTTTAGTTCCAGTTTTGGGTCTGATGGCTCGTTTTTGATTATTAGGCCGTTCGAGGCTCGTGGTAATTGGAATTGAATGAGTGAAGCGTTGTCGAACTGCAGTCGTTGTCGATGATGGTCTGATCGTCGTGGTTGAGGTGTGCACGTGCACAAGCCCTGTGTTGCTGTGAGTTATTGGGTACTTCCGGGAAGAAGATGGTTCTGTGCAGGTTGACTTCAGGTTTCGTATGGAAGTAGGAGTATGAGAGGATCGGGAAAGGAGAAAACTCGGGTATCTTCATGAGTGGCTCGGGAAATTTGTGGTGTGGCACGTAAGAAACTCGAGTTATCTCGGGATATGGTTTTAACAGTTTTAATCTTTAAAATTTAATCAAATTTTGAAGGGTATTAGATAAGAATTGAATGTTAATTAACCAAGTTAATTAAAGAATAATTACTTAATATAATTAATTAAGGGGAAATAGTTAATGAATGTGATTAAGGGTTGAATCATTAACTAGTAATTGAATGATGATTAATTGATGAATTAATTAATGTAATTAACTTAAGTTAAATAATTAGTTTAATTGATTAAAGATAATCACTTATGAACTAATTAAGTATAATTACATATTAAAGTAATTATTGGATAATTACTTGAATGTAAATAATTGGGGGTTAATTTTTGAATGTAATTAATGTAGAGAAATTAGTTGATGGGAAGTAATTAATGGAAATTACTTAATGAAAGTAATTAATGATTAATTACTTAATGTAATAAATCAAAGGATTAATTAATTAATAAAGGAGTTAATTAATTAAGAAAAGTAATTACAGGATGGCTGATTACTGGATATGATTAGGGATCCATTAATGAACGTCATTAAATAATTAAAGGTTAATTAATGGGAATGGTTAAGGCCAATTAATCTTGGTGGTAATTAAAAATTAATTACTTAATGTAATTAAAGAATAATTAATCGAGGAGGATTAATTAAGATGGATAATTAAAGGGTGATTAATTAATTGGGTTGAAATTAAGTAATGGTTAAGTAGGCAGGATCTTTAGTACGGGATATAATTAATTTAATTTAATTTAAATTAATTAGAAATGGTATGACAAATTAATCTTGCTTATGAATGATTGGATGATATTGTATGCCTTAAATTAGTTGATATCTCCGATATGTGATTTGTGATTCTATGTGATATTATATGATGGGTTTAAACTATGAAATGTGGTTATCTATCAATGGTGAATTACTGTGTAAAGATGACGCCCTGTATTTAAAGTTGAATTGTTTTTAATTGAATATCTTGGGTTAAGATGATGAGAGATCCGAAGAGACCGGGGTCAGGTATGTAAATACCCGAAACCACTTCGATTTGTAATCTACAATAATTCTATTAAAGGTTTGATATGTGAGATAAATAGGCTGGAATGGAATAATATGGTCCTTTGAAAACTAAGTAAAGTTACTTAGGGATTGATTTGTGAAATAAGTGTTGACATTAATCACTTATGAACTCGTAATAAGGTATGAGTTACCCAGGATTTCTATTGAGTTTTAAAGCTTAGTATTTCAAATTGTATAGGTTTGCTCACGCTGGTTTCCAGCCTGACCCGGGTGTTACTTTGATGTAATGCTCGGGTCAGACCGAGTATTACATATTTCCAGGTAAGGATGTTTTGGACCTCAAGAGGCGAGCTGGATTGCAGGAACGTATGGAAACTATCCCGCTGTATATATTATAGTTTGTCTAGGACATGTTGTTTTAAACTGTCTAGTGTTGTGTAATGGTTGTAACTCTGATGTATAAAAATATAATTGTACTGATACATTTCTTCTTTATAAAACTATTACTTATGTGATATTATATTTTGATCCGCTGCGAATGTGAGGTTTCTGTGACTTGCTTCTATTTTTTTCCTTCCTTTTCTTTTCTTCTTTCCTAACTATCTTGAATTTTTGGGATCGAAATTTCTGGATCGATGTTTGTTAATTGACAATTGATTACTTGCATAAATTACTCTCCTTCATTTTATTTTCTTTCACTAACATATATGTTTCTAATCATATCAAATAGTTGCTACATTATATGTTCCCTTTCTTTTCAGTTCCTGTCAATTAATCATCCCTATTAATTTCCCTTTTAAACAAACACCGTCAATTAATCTTCCCTATTAATTGATTTTATATAATTTCTCTCTCTAATTTATTTGTTACACAAATATGTATGTATTCCAAATAACATTAATTAGTTGCCCCATTTATAAACATTTATTTGTTTTAAAATTTCAAACATACATAACTTAATTAAATTATTTGCAAATATAATTGTAATTTAATGCGGGTTGTTACAGAACCTTTTCAGAATTAAGATTGCTGCTTTTCAAAGCACGTTCATGTTTACAGAGAACGTACGTACATTGGGGGGCAAATGTTATTCTGCTTTTGCCAAAGCCGTGACACCAAGGACTTGACTAGAGACTGAAGACAATCCACTCTGAAAATCGGTTACCTATAAGTTCGAGATGGATATAGGCAAACTTGGTTCGAGTCTGAATCACGCTACAACTAGCATGGTATGACAAGCAAAGCTATGAGGCAACATTCCAAATTTCAGGTCAATCGGAGTTCGTATGCTTAAGTTATGAATCGATCAAGATCCACGTGGAACGCGCCCAATTCGTATCCATCCATCTCATTTCCATCGTTCATATCCATCAGCATCGGCATGGAATGAGCATAACTCCATCACTCGGCATTCCTTATTCGTATCTATAAGTTTCGAACCCATATTGATGAGTTTCAACACTTCCTAGATCGATCACACTTCATTTGACCAACAACCATCCATTTCATATCGCTCACCTATCCGATCGGTATGCAAGGCAGGTTGGATGATCAATACGAAGGTAGAGGCAGAACATCGATACGAAGGAAGGAGTAAAGCATTAATACGAAAAGCAGAACATTGATTGGATACGATGGGTGCAGTCAACCCAAAGGAAGCGATCTTTACACATAAATTTTGGATCTCCACAAACTACGCACGCCACGTCATCAATACGACCATACGAATTGATCGATACGAAGGTTTCAGCTTCACTAGAAAACTCATCTTGGATCGATCATATCTCCCAAACCATAACTCCCAATGCCATAATCAAAGAAGGTTGCATATCATCTCAGCAACGTCCACACTCGATCGCAGCTCTATTGGAGCATTTTCCGATCGATACGAAAGAGACATAGATCGATTAGGGATTGACCCCAAACAACTCCAGATGAATTATGTAGGCCCACCTATGCATGAGAAAGGGTATTTCGATATTCAAGGCAGATATTTCCATCTCTACGCCTATAAATAGCACCTCCATTGTAACTAGAAAAGGACTTTTGATGATGCTGCTCTGCTTAATCTCCACGGCAACTTGAGTGTTAGCCATTGTATTTTATAACTCAGTTTATAACCAACAATAAATATCAATTCCTTCAAAGTGGACGTAGGCTACAATGCCGAAACACTATAAATTCTTGTCTTCTTCTACTATTGCTTATTTTTCTTGCTGTGGTTGTTAGATTAGCCTCATTTTTCATTTCATTTCTTCATTCTAATCTCCTCAATTACATCCGATGAGTGTTGTGCCCATTTTTGGTGCAAACAGAAGTCATTTATATTATTAGCTTACGGCAACTGAATAAGGCTATGTTAATGGTACCAACAATATCAGAAACACTTGAATATGAAAAAAACACAGATTTCAAAACAAAATTTTACTTCATTGCATTTCAAAACCAATTGTTTCACATTCACAACACGTAATCCCAAATCTTTCCGAAGAATAAATCAAATATAATTATTACAAATTATGCCAAGAACAGTGTATGAAGATACCCCCTTGGTTGATTAAAGTCATATGGTCATAGTAGACCTAACGCAATAACAGCGCAAATACATCAAGACATAACAAAAGCTGCAAATTCTAATCGTTTTCCTCCTGCATGCCTTCGGTAGCCCTATTCGTCATCCCACTAAAACCTGAAAAAGACCTTAATCCCTTAGCCTAATCAAGTTAATTTTGAGCGCCCGGGAGTTTAAGTGGAAAACATAAACTTCGAGTCAACATAAAGGCTGGTATGAATAATACTGTACATCCCAGTTAAACATGTTAAGTAAGTGAGACCACACCACTTAGCGGAACAGGTTTCCCCTCACTAACATCCTTTTAAAACATATATTTCGCATAACTATTCATAAAACCATATACTGTGCCCCTGCATCCACAATGATCAAAACATGTATTTATAAAACATTATGGTGATATGAATACTTGAAAACAATTAGGATTTCCCCATCCCCAATTAGAGTTTAGTTATAACAAAGAGGGATTACCTAGTCCACATTCATTATGCTTAAGTGGATGTAGACTATACGACTCACATCATATAATTTTCCTAGGATGATAGTGAACCCTTCATTTTGCCACTTGATTCATGCTAGCCCCATGAATCTAATTTTTTCATGTTAGCCCCATAAATTTAATGGTCTCATGTTAGCCCCATGAGTTTATTTATACCGTGTTAGCCTCATGGTTCTATTTGTATAATGTTAGCCCCATGGTTTTATTCGAATTTACCATTTGACTCATGCTAGCCCCATGAATCTATTTGTATCATGTTAGCCCCATGATTCTATTTATATCATGCAAACCCCATGATTTTGTTTATATCATGTTAGTCCCATGATTAACCTATTTCCATTAGTATCCTTAAATTAGGTCATATTCATTTATTATTTCCATTGGTACTCTTGAAAACCTTAGAAATCAATACCTTTCGAAATCATTGAAAATCAACCCTTTAAAACCATTGAACCTCAAACCTTTTGAAACCATTGAACTTCAAACCTTTCAACAGCAATAAAACCTTAGACATCCTATTTTAAAACAACTTAAAACATTGCCTTAAAAAATCTTTGGAAATCCTTCCATTTGAAACCTTTTGAAATCATTCAGAAACTAAACCTTTCGATCTAGTCCGAAGCTACCTTTTGACCCCTTCGAATGGTTGCCTTTCGACTCCATCGAAAGCTTGGCTTTCGACCGCTTTTAAACCAATTCGGTAAACAAATTCTTTCGAAAGCATTCGCTCTACTTTAACACAACCTTTTGAAAACATTTCTGGGTTCAATCTAAAACCGATGGAAAACCTTCTTTTAAAACGTTTCGACTCCATTGGATGCAACCTTTGGCTAAGTCGAAAGCTTTAAAGAATCTTTTAAAACAACTCTTTCAAAAGCTTTAGGTTATAGTTCAATTTATAAAACAAGGGTAAATCACCTAAGTTGAAAGCTTCCTTTCGAAAGCATGGAGAAGCGGCTAATTTTTAAAACAAGTACATCTTTCGAAATCAATCAAAATAAACTCTTCGACTTTGTCGGAAAGTTTGAAAAAAACATTTATACAAAGCGGCAGTAATCTTTCGAATATGACGGAAGGTTTCAAAACAAAGAAGCAACAATAACCTTTCGACTATGTCAAAAGGTTTAAAACCTTTCTTTTAAACATTTTAACCCGGTCGAAAGCAACCAAGTCGAAAGCTCTAATTCAAAAGCAAAGCAGGTGAAAGCTTTTGGTTTATAAAACAAACATACGCCAACCTCTTTGGCCATCAAACTTTCAACTAAGAACCATTCGACTCTGTCCAATTCATTACATACCAAGTAGCTTGATACCATATGCATTGGTTTGAACTTGTCGAAAGCTTAGAACCTTTCAAACTTGTCGGAAGATCTAGGTTGTAAGGTTTATTGCTGTGATAAGCTGAAACATGCTAAAAGTATGATTTCATTGTTTTTAACTTAAAAAGAACAACTTTCCAACTAACCTTCCTTTGTTTGTCAAATTCTCATTGGTTAACGAATTCTTTTTAGAAATGTGCTGTCCCTATTTTCAAAATTAACAATCGTTTTATTTTACCAAAGGCCTATTCTCTTTAATGAAATATACAAAACATTTAAGTCTCATACCTTAAATCATTTTATATATTCATCAAAACACTTAGGAAAAATCTGGAAATATCTCAGAAAATATAATTTAATACGTAGCCTAACATGTAAAAATTTCAACCCCAAATAATTGTTATTTTAATCGAAAATAATTTACAACACAATAAGTAATTTCCTACACTAGAAAATTAATATAAAATCCACCTTAATTCGGAAAATTATAAAATCGAAACCCATCTTTAAAATATCATTTCCGACCTATTTTTAAATTTTCAAGGCATTTGTATGTCATCAATTAGGGTTTTCATATCAAACATATCATTTAAAATAAGTATGAACATGCATAATTCACAAACAAACATACATATAGCTTTAATCCTCAAAATATGGAAATTACTTTCAAAAACATTTTGGATCTTAGTCTTAAAACCGAAAACCAAAAGAATATGTGATGTACTAATTATCTAACTTTGAGATTATAGATGTGAGATTTGATGTTGATTTAGTTGATTGTTTCCCTTCTCTTGAATTCTAGCCTTAATCTTCTTCTTAAGAGTGAAAATGGTGGTCGGTCTTAGTATTTTTAGTTTGGTAAAAATGAGAACGAACTTGAGCATTATATCCCTTAAGTGTTTACGGTATAAGCTCCACCTATTTCCCATATTTCTCTTGTCATTTCCTAACACCTTTGTTTAGATTATTTTATATTAATTAACAAACTATCATGGCACAACTACCCTTAGCTAAGGAAAATCTCAATCCATTAATCTCCACATTATTTTATTTAATTTTAGCTATTTAAATATCCCAAATAATGTTATAAAATTATGTGGTGTTACAGACTCCCGACCTTAAAGAATTTCGTCCTTGAAATTATGATAAGTTACGAAACAAAACAATCAAAGGTAAAACATAACATCAAACAAGTCATGATAAGTATCTCTAATCAGGATCTCCGTTTCCCATGCACACTCTCTAATATCGTCACTACACCGAACTCTTACTAACTCGACTATCTTATTCCTCAACTTCTTCTCGTCTCTAGCCACAATCTGCATTGGCTTCTAACTATGGTCAAATTTGGTTCTACTATTGAATCTTCTAAAAGTATAGGTGCAATAGTAGTCTCTGGGTCTATAACACAATTCCTAAGATGAGAAACATGGAAAACATCATGGACTCCAGCCAAACTACTCACTAACTCTATTTTATAAGCGAGTTTCTCGATCCAGTTTACAATACAAAAATGACCAACGAATCAAGGTGCTAACTTTCTTGAATTTCCAAATCTAATCACACCCTTCATCAGTGAAACCTTAATAAACACATAGTCTCCGACAGTAAATTCCAAATCTTTCCTTCTTCTATCAGCATAACTTTTCTACCTAGATTGAGCATCCTTCATCCTAGCTCAGATAACTCAATCTTCTCCGCATCTTCCTTCACCAAATCTGAACCAAGATCCAAATTATCCCCAGTCTTTAACCAACATACGAGAGACTTGCATGGTCTTCCATAGAAGCTTCAAATGGTGCCATCCTAATATTAGTCTGGTAACTATTGTTATATGAGAACTCGACTAGATGAAGATGGTCCTCCCATAATCCCCCGAAGGTTAATACACAAGCTCTTAATAAATCTTCCAAGATTTTTTTAACTCTTTACGTTTGTCCATCAGTCTGCGGATGGTAAACAGTACTCATATTGAGCTTGGTTACTCAAGCTTCCTGTAGACCATTCCAAAACTCACTAGTAAACAAAGAATCGCTATCACTGACAATACTACTAGGAATCCCGTGCAGTCTAACTACATTCTTCACAAACAACTTCGCCAGACTAGGTGCTATCCTATTTGACCTGATGGGAAATAAATGGGCACTCTTGGCCAATCTATCCACTATGACCCATATACTTGCATTCCCTCCATTAGATCTTGGCAACTCATCAATAAAATCCATAGAGATAGAATCCCACTTCCACAACAGAACTTCAAATGGTTGAAGCAATCCGCTTGGTTTCTGGTGTTCATCCTTTGCTTGTTGGCAATTCAAGCACTACTTAACACACAAACCAATGTCCCATTTCATACCTTCACAGAAGAAACTTCTCTTCATATCCTAATACATCTTTATTCCTCCTGGATGGATAGTGAACTTCGAATGATGGCACTCGTCGAAAACTTCCTTCCTCATGTTTTCTACATTTGGAACACATAACCTTCCTCTCTTCTTCAACCACCCATTTTGGTCGAGACTGAAATCCTTTAGGTCATCGCTCTTCATTCTTTCTTTCAACCTTTTGATCCTTTCAGCCAAAATTGGATCCTCCTCTTGCTCAAAAGCTATCTTCTCAATCATTAATGGTCTAACTTCTAAACAAGGTGATACAACACTTCCGGTACTAGAACCTTCCACGGATCTAAACTACACACTACAAGCTGATAATGCTTCCAAATCTTTCCATTCAATAATCATAGCCAGTATTGGGTTTTGATGTTTCCGGCTGAGTGCATCCACCACCTTATTTCCTTTTTAGAGTGTGTACCCAATTCCAACATCATAAGTAGCAATAAACTCCAACCATCTCAGCTGTCTCATGCTCAGCTCATATTGAGAGAACAAGTAATTCAACGACTAATGATTGGTATAGAGCTCAAATCGCACTTCCAAAAGATAATGCCTCCACACCTTCAAAGAAAATATGACGGCAGTTAACTCCAAGTCATGCGTTGGATACCTAAATTCATGTGGTCTATGCTTTCTAGAAGCATAAGCAAACATTTTCCCTCTTTGCATCAACATAACTCCCAATCAGGTTCCACATGCATCAGTATAAACAACCAAATCTCGGTCCCCTCTGGAACACTAATACCGGCACATGGGTCAACAAGTGTTGCAATCTCTGGAATGCTTCCCCAAACTTATCAGTCCATATAAACTTCATAGCATTTCCCTAAGCTTGGTCATTGGTGTAGCTATGCATAAAAAATCCTTGATAAATCTTCGATAATATCCAGCCAATCCAAGAAAGCTCTTAATCTCGATCACCGTCTCGTGTCTCTACCAATTATTCATCGCTTCAATCTTAGTTGGATCTATAAATAACCCTTTCTTTGAGACGACATGACCAAGGAACTTCGCTTCCTTCTGCCAAAAATAACACTTTGAAAACTTAGCCTTTAATTGATGCTCTCTCAATGTTTCGAGAACAACTCTAAGATGAACTTCATGCTCCTTCTCATCTTTAGAGTATAACACAATGTCATATATGAAGACTAATTAAAATCTATCCAAGTGCACTAGGAAAATCCTACTCTTCAGATCGAAAAAGAATGTCGGCGCATTAGTCAACCTAAAAGGCATAACTAATCATTCATACGATCCATAACTTGTCCTAAGCATTGTCAAAGAAATGGTGTTCTCTGCCACTCTAAGCTAATAAATCCCATATCCAAATCCAGTTGAGAGAATACCTTGGCTCCACTCAAGTGATCAAATAAATCATCAATTCTCGGCGTGGATATTGGTTCTTTATTGTCTTCCATTCAACTTATGATAATCGATACATAGCCTCAACAATCCATTTGGCTTTTTACAAATATAGCGATAGCTCCCCATGGCGAACTACTTGGTCAGATAAAACTCTTGCCTTCCAAATCCACCAGTTTTACCTACAACTTCTCATCTCGGTGGGAGTCATTCTACTTGGCGGTTTACTTACCCGTTCTGTTCCAGGCACTAAATCAATTTGAAACTCAATGGCTCATTTCGATGGCAACCGAGTTACCGAATCAAATGCATCTACGAATCATCTAACTACAAAGACTCGATGCAACTCATCCTCCAACTCCATAATACCCAATAAAGCATTCATTTCACGACTAGGGCTCTCTACGGTATAAAATATCTGATAACTACAATCCGGGTGATTGAGTGATATTTTCCTATCATGGCAAAATATCCTAGCATCATATTTACTTAACCAATCCTCCAGAGTCAAACATATGCAAGTAGCACTCAAAAGCATGCCTAGGATATCAAACTCTAAATGGTCACACCTTATCCCAAGCAATGCATATCCTCCTATCGGATTTGCAACCCTTAAGGAGGTAACTAGATATGAGGGTTCTAGGTTAAAATTATCTACCAAACATTAAGAAATAAAAGAATGAGATGCTCCTGTATCAAACAATACCCTAACTGGTATGCTATGGATCAAAAGCATACCTTCCATCACAAACTTTCCTTTCCCAATAACAGCTGTTTAGAGGATGATGGCTCTAAAGCAAAGACCTTTCCATTCCTGCCTTGGCGGCGTCATGTCATTTTTTCTTGTAATGCCCCATATGGTTGCAATTATAGCATTCCACATTCTGTTTCCTCACAACCGACTTTCCATCTCCCGAACGACACTCATTAGCATAGTGACCCTTCTTATCACACTTGTAGCAAACTATATCCTCTTTCCCTTTCTTTGCGGATCCTTCTCTCTCAGCGCCCTTCTTCTTGAAGAACTTTCTTTTCTTCCCCTGAGGACCATGGAATTCAACGGGCTTCTCCCTAGCTGAAATAGTAAGCATTTTCTCATGGCGAATGGCCATTTCCACTACCACATTAGAAGGACCTCAGATATGATTCATGGTGATTCTGCCAAGCTCTGGCCTCAATCCTCTAATGAATCTCTCATTCCTTCTAACATCCATGTCAACCAAAGCATAACCATATCGAGATAGCTCATCAAACCTAGCAGTATACTCGATCATAGACATTTGTCCTTGGACAAGATCCATAAACTTCCTCATTAACGACGACTTGACCACCTCAGACAAGAACCTCTACTCAAACCTCATCCCGAAGTCAGCTCAAGTCAACTCTTCATTTGGCACTCTGACCGTCACACTGTTCCATCAAGCGCTAACCCTTGGAACTATCTTGAGGCTAGCCTTCCCTTCTCTCCATCATTCAAGCCTACATCAATAAAATTCCTTTCACAGTTCAACAGCCAATTCTCCACTTCAACAGCATCTTCTGTTCCAGCAAATGGCTTTCCTCCTAAACTAATATAGTCTCTACTCAGTTTAGCATAATTATATCCAGCTAGAACTATATGATTTGCTCCACCAATATTCCCATCAGCTCCTACTTTCAAAAGGTTTGCCAATAACTGATACATGGCTCCCATATCCACTTGAGGAACCACTGAACCCACATTTTCAACTTGCGCCTGACCGGAAACTCTTCTAGCATTTAGTCGGGCATTTCCATCAGTAGTGGTGCATCTCCTCCAAGTTTTACTCTGCCTTTTCTTCCTTCCATATCTGTATTCAAACCTTGTGAGATACAGATGAATAGCCTAACCAAGATAGGAGTCTAGAGATATAGCATGTACTTATAAATATAGCAAATATAAGTACATTACTATAGCATTATCGCACACCATGATTTTAACTCTAATTTCTAAGGATTATGTTTTCAAAAAATATTTTTGGTTAAACTATTTCATAGACCATGCTCTGATACTAAGCTGTAACATATGTTATCTAGAGGACCAAAACTAAGCACAACAGATGCTGCAGTCGTCTATAGTATTATCTTCCGACGACTAAATATGGCTATGTTAACGGTATCAATAATATCAGAAGCACTTGAATATGAAACAAAACAAAGATTTCAAAACAAATTTTTACTTCATTACATTTCAAAACCAATTGTTTCACATTCCCAACACATAATCCCAAATCATTCCCAGGCATAGATCAAATATAATTATTACAAATTACGCCAAGAACGATATATGAAGATACCCCTTGGTTCATCAGAGTCATATGGTCATAATAGACCTAATACAATCAAAGAGGAAATACATCAAGACATAACAAGAACTGCAAATCCTAAATAGCTATCCGTTGGCCTCTTGCATGCCTCCGGTAGCCTTATTCGTCATCCTACTAAAACTTAAAAAAGACTTTAATACCTCAGCCCACTCAAATTAATTTTATGCACTCGAGAGTTTAAGGGAAAAATGAAAACTTCGAGTCAGACATAGAGCCTAGTATGAATAATACTATACATCCCGGTTAAACATGTTAAGAGAGACCACCTCGCTTAGCGAAATGGGTTTCCTCTCACTAACAGCCTTTTAAAACCTATCTTCTGCAAAACCTTTCATAGAACCATATACTGTGCCTCTACATCCACAATGGTTAAAACATGTATTTATAAAACATTATGGTGATATGCATACTTAAAAACAATTGAGATTTCCCCATCCCCAATTAGAGTTTAATTATATCAAAGAAGGACTCTCTATTCCATATTCATTTTGCTTAAGTTGATTTAGACTATCCATCTCATACCACATAGTATTCCAAGGATGACTATGAACCCATCATTTTTCCATTTGATTCATGCTAGTCTTATGAATCTAATTATTTCATGCCAGCCCCATGAATTTAATGGTCTCGTATTAGCCCCATGAGTTTGTTTATATCATGTTAGCCCCATGATTCTATTTGTAACATGTTAGCCTCATCATTCTATATGAATTTGTCATTTGGCTCATGCTAGCCCCATGAATCTATTTGTATCATGTCAGCCCCATGATTCTATTTATATCATATTAACCCCATGATTCTGTTTATATCATGTTAGCCCCATGATTAACCTATTTCCATCAGTATCCCTAACTTAGGTTATATTCATTTATTGTTTCCATTGGTACCCTCAAAACCCATAGAAATCAAAACCTTTCGAAACCATTGAAACTCAACCCTTCGAAACCATTGAACCTTGAACCTATTGAACTTCAAACCTTTCAAAAGCAATAAAACCTTAGATATCCTACTTTAAAAGGACTTGAAACATTGCCTTAGAAAATCTTTGGAAATCCTTCCATTAAAAATCTTTCAAAATCATTCAGAAACTAAACCTTTTGATCAAGTTGGATGCTACTTTTTGACCCCTTCGAATGGTTACCTTTCGACTCCAACTAAAGCTTGGCTTTCGACCCCTTTGAAACTTTGCTTTTGACCACTTTTAAAACCATTCAGTAAACAAATCCTTTTGAAAGTATTAACTCTTCTTTAACACAACCTTTCGAAAAAAATTCTGGGTTCAATCTAAAACAGGTGGAAAACTTTCTTTTAAAACCTTCTAACTCCATTATAATCAACCTTTCGGTTAAAACGAAAGCTCTACTTCAAAAGATTTAAAGCATCATTTAAAACAACTCTTTCAAAGGCTTTGGGTTATAGTTCAATTTATAAAGCAAGCATAAATCGCCTAAGTCAAAAGCTTCCTTTCGAAAGCAAGGAAAAGTGGCTAGTTTTTAAAACAAGTAAATCGTTCGAAATCAATCAAAGTAAACCCTTCGACTTTGTTGGAAGTTTCAAAAAAAACATTTATATATATAAATCGGCAATAATCTTTCGACTATGAAGAAAGGTTTATAAACAACGTAGCGGCAATAACCTTTCGACTGTGTCGAAAAATTTAAAACATTTCTTTTAAACATTTTGGCCCGGTCGAAAGCAACCGAGTCGAAAGCTCTAATTTGAAAGCAAAGCAGGTGAAAGCTTTTGGTTTATAAAAAAATAGACACCAACCTATTAGGCAATCAACCTATCGACTAAGAACCCATCGACTCTATCCAATTCATTACGTACCAAGTAGCTTGATGTCATATGCATTGGTTTGACCTTATCGAAACTTAAAACCTTTTGACCTTTCGGAAGGTCTGGGTCGGAAGGTTTATTGCTATAATAGGCTGCAACATGCTAAAAGTAAAATATATTGTTTTTAACTTAAAATGGACAACTTTTCAACTAGCCTGAATTTGTTTTTCAAATTCTCATTGGTTAAAAAATTCTTTTTAGAAATGTGCTACTACTATTTTCAAAACTAATAATCATTTTATTTTACAAAATGCCCCTTCTCCTTTATTAAATATATAAAACATTTAAGTCCCATACCTGAAATAATTTTATATATTCATCAAAACACTTAGGAAAAATGTGGAAAAATCTTAGAAAATCTATTTTAGTATGTTGCCAAACATATAAAAATTTCAACCCTAAGTTATTATTATTTTGGCCAAAAGTAATTTATAACCCAGTAAACAATTTCCTTCATTAGAAAATTAATATAAAATCCACCTTATTAACCAAATTTATGGTCAACACCCCAAAGTTATTTTGAATAGTGTAATTGGTTTGGTTTGAATGGAGGATGTGATATCTTTAAAGGTTGCTTTTGTATCCTTACCGGTAAATGTCTTTCAAATCAAATCTTTTGACAGCATCGAAAGATTTAAATTTTTGATTATGGTACCTTCCAGCTTTGTTGAGCTTGTTTGAAACTTCCATAAAGGCTTTCTCTTAATTAGATTAGGTTTTCCTGAATTGAGTCCTCAAGAAGTAGATTTTAATCTTATCGTAAAGCTAAGTAGATAACCTTCTTTGGAATTGGGCGGTAAATAGTAGCTTCCGACCTTGATGAAAGGTTTGATCACTTATATTGAGTAGATTCCGACCTTTTCGTTAGGTTAAGGCGACAAAGTTGACAGTTTCGAAAAATTTCAGTGGATGTTAGTCCAAATAAGTCATCGACCTTGTCGAAAGGTTTGGGTTGGATGGATTAAGACTTTGAATGGTTATATTGATTAATTGTTTAGGAGTGATGTCGACCTTGTCGACAAGAACGTTCTTATGAGGTTGAACCTGCAAGTATAACTTAACCCAACAAGGATTTATGCAAACAGTAAAGTAATTAACAAGGCTAAATACTTCCCTTTATATTCAAGTAAAAGCTTCACTTTATTAAATGTTCGCTGAATCACGCTCAATTAGGGTTGTAATTCTTTTCTTAAGAAGTTACAAAGTTAGAATGAGAGAAAATTCGGATCCCCTAAACAAGACCACTTAGGTCTTATTTATAGACGCGGATGGCCAACCTTTTGGCCCCCGTGCTTTCGACCGAGTCAGAAGGTTCTCTTTTTATATGCGACTACGAATCTTTCGACGGAAGGCTTGCTTTTCCCTTACTTGTTGTAAACCCTTCGACATTATCAAAAGGTTTCTCTTCACTTGATTGTTGCTGAGAGGTGTGCTTTCCTTCAATGTCTTTGAAAGGTTGTCTTTCTTTCTTTACTGACTTGTGAGTGCTATCTTTTTCATAAACCTTTTGAAATTTTAGGAAGGTACTCTGTATGTGCTTCAACCAGTTTGAAATGCCTATTATGCTTTCGAAAAGGTCATTATGTATATTCTCACACTTGCTTTGACTTCTTCATCCTCTTTAGAAGATAAGAACACTTTGAATGCTAAGGAATGAAACCTTTTGACTCCTTCGAAAGGTCTGGGACTTCTATACATTATTGATTGCATCCCTTCAACTCTTCTGAAAGGTTTGAACTGAACTCTTTTTCTTTAATCTTTATTGAGAGATATTTCTCCCTAGACGGAAGGTTGATCTTTTGGTATAACAGTTGCCCCCCCATTCGAAGGGATGCTCTTGACTTTTCAAGTCATCTTTGTCGATAGCTAAAAATTTTCCCGCCTCTTGTTCTTCCTGCGCTGATCAGGAAAGATTACTCCAATTCAGTCTAGATGTGGAGAATTTGGACGACTTTTCTTATGTTGCATGCTCCTTCTCTTTTTTCTACTTTTATATGAAATTAGAATCACCGCAAACAAGTAAAAGAATTCTCAAAAATTTTGTCAATCTCAACTCACTGAAATAAGGTATTTCTTGAATTTACTTCACAAATCTCAGTTTAATTTTCATCCTTATCAGTTTCTAACCAAATTTTCCATTTTCCTAAATTCAAAATCGAAACTTGGTTTTACTGAAAATCCATTTTTCCCTAAATCAATTTTTTGGACAAAATTTATTTATGGTTTTAGATTTTATGCTTGTGATGTTAGCCATGGGAAAATCCCCTTATTGGGTTCAATTTTATACCCAAAGTATCTAAATTTAGTTTTTGTTTTTTTTTTTTAAATTTGATTTTTGATCTATTGATAATATTATATTATCCTTCGAAGTAGAATTAGATCGATTCTAGATGAAAGTATTTTATTAATGAGTTCATTTTTCTTTTTTCTCAAGAAAAAATTTAAACCACATTTATTATTGGGTTAAGGTTTTCTTAAACCCGATATGATAACCTGGAACCTACCAGCGCACAACAAGGCAATGTAAAATGGCTATCCTACCACTTTGAAAGAGGCTGAGGCAACAAAATTAGGTTTACCCCTTTCTTTGTACCTTTCGATGAAGTCGGAAGTTATTTTTAGGCCACCTTTTCATTGCGGTCGAAAGGTTAGGTAATACCATAGTGAAACCTTTTGACAAAAAGCTTCTGATAAGGTTGAAGGGTCCGAATCTTTTGACTACCTGGTTTAGATAAGGTTGAAATTCCTCACCCTTAGAGTTTCCTTTGCCCATCTTTGCCAAAATGTTTTAAGCACATATGATTCATGTTTGGAACGTTTCGGCTTCAATGGTTATAACATATTTGAACCTTTCGACAATGTTAACGATGTCTATTTTTTTAGCTTAGGAAAATTAATTTTTCTATATCGAAAGGTCTTGCCACTTATCTTAAGGTTACACCTAGAATATGCCCAGGTTTCCATAAAACCTTCGACATTGTCGAAAGCTAGTAAACTTTTTGCCATTTCCTTCTGACCTTGTCGATAGCTTATGAAAGTTACATTTTTGTTTACTTTTGAATTTTTGTTGATCCACAATAGTCAAAGCTGAGATCATTACTCCTTCTGATATTTTCGAAAGTCTACTTTATTGATCCTTCAACACCATCGAAAGCTTTTATTATATTCCCTTTGACTTTGCCGGAAGCCCAAACTTTAAATCTTTTGACTTTGTCGAAAACTTAAACTGTTGAGTTTTTGACTGAAAATTTGCACCACTTGTAAAGCTTCGTGCATGTTTTCATGCTTAACCTATTAGAGAAAACTTATTTACTTTTTTATTTTTGATTGCTATCTAAATTTATAATTGAGTAAAGGTTTTTAATTAAAATGTTTTCACCTAGCAGAACAATGAGCTCTCTCAAAGTTGAAGCTACTGCAAAGCACTCTTTCATTGAATCACCGAGTGTAGTAGATGCTATTTTGAAGGAGTTTGGCATCACCAAACTTGAAGCTATCCCTCCCAAATCCACCGATACTATTGACAACCCTCCAGAAGGTATTTTGCATTCACCGCCATCCACATATTGCATGGTGGTATTCTTCCATTTCCTGCATTCTTGCGCTGTTTCTTGTCTTATATCAAAGTTTCTCCGATACAACTTTCTCCTAATGTGTATACCCATCTTCTTTCCCTTGAGATGCTGGCACTAGAATCTGGACTTCCTTCACTTGGCCCTGAAACTTTAACCTCCTTGACAAAATTGGCAAAGTCAAGTAAGTCTAACAATCAAATCTTCAGGGTGAATGTATATAAGAAGTTGATATTGGACGGTATTATTAAGTTTAAAGATTGGGAGAACCAATTCTTTTTTGTTAAATGCCTTGCAGATGTCCGCTAGGCCTTTCCCTTTCCCCGTAAATTTATTTCAATGCCATCTTTGCTTTTCTCTATTCTTTCTGCTAACTATTCTCTGATCTTTTTTTGCTAAACCTTCCAAGAGACTCGGCGATGCAGATCATAGAATCATCAATTCTTTGACTGTAGCTCCTGGACATCTTAGGAGCAGTTGACGCTCTTAACCCTTTCAAACCTAAGGAAGCATTATTTGCTTCCAATTGGTCAAAGAATTCTTGGCACTCCACCTACCATTATGCATAACTCTCAAGGAAGTCGTCGCTTCTATTTCTCAAGCGATGCTGATCATTTTACGTAATTGTCGCCTATTCATTCTAATGTTTCAGGTATTCTGTTAGCTTAGTGTTCTCTTTTTTATAAAATTCTTGAATTCCCCTAACTGATTTTATATCTGCTTAAATTCGCTTTAGTTCTTTCCAACGTCATCATGCCTTCAAGTGATGATGCTCCTTCAGCATCTATAGATGTTACATCAGTTTTGGAGGCTTTCGCTAACTCCAAGAGATCTTCAAAAAGAAGACTAGCAGTACCTCCCGTGGGGCCCCTCCAGCGAAAATAGCAAAGATCGTTAATATTGAGGAGGGAGAAGAGCGTACATCTCCTAAGAATGCTTCAAAGAGTTTGAATGTCGAAACTTCAAAAGATATAGTGGAGCCAACTCCACCTACACGTGCTCCTCATTCTCCTATTACTATTTCTGATTCTCCAAATGCACTGCAGCAAATGCAATTTGCCCTTATTGAGCTTCCTCTAAATCACATACTCTTCTAGACTCATCATCTTCCTCTTCTATGCTAACTAATTTTGACGATCTTGTCAGGCTTATTCTTCACTTAGAATCTTTTGCTTCCTCTTCTCTACCGCCTTTTGGCACAAATTTGGCATAAAATCGTCTATCTCTCGTGGAGAAAAAAATCTTGGTAAGCTCTTGTCCATTTAACCCAATCGTCACTGGGTCTTTCTAATTGCTAACCTGTGTCTGTTCTCTTGTTGCAGATTTCCAGGAACTGGGTTTCCCTTAATGAACATGTTTCTAAACTTTCTACTAGATCCTCCATGCTTCAGAAGGAAAATGCTGAGTTAAAAAGTCAGCTAGCCTTATTGATGGCTCCTAAAATACCGCTTCTTCTAAACTAAAACAGATAAAGGCTTCCCTCATTAGGGGCGAGGATGATCTAGAAGCGAAAAAGCGAGCTCATTATCTTACTTTCGATGAAAAATTTGTAAGGGAGCTGGCTTTGAAGGATTCGAAGGAGGAAAAAGCCTGTTTGATTTCTAAGAATATTCCGCTAAAAGATAAATTCAAGAGGTCGAGAGCTTCACTCAAGCTGGCTGTTCAAACTCTTTCTGACCTCTAGAAGCATATTTCTGATTTTTCTAACTTCACCTTGGGGCCTATGATGCTGAGCCAGCATGAAGATGCCCTCATGCTTTCCTATGCTGATAATCACGATGAATGCCCTGACTTTAGTTTTTCCTCACTTCATCCAGTTATAGCCAAAAGGGTCATGGACAAAACTTAGTGGGATAAGCTGGGTTCTGATCCTAAAGACGAAGAGAGATCAGTTGATATTTAAGAAAGCTCTCACTTTTGATATTCCCTCCTTCGATATTGTATCCGACTCTGAGGAGGAGGAGGATGATAAAAATAAAGATCCTAAGCAGAAGAAGAATGATAACGAAATGAATTGGGATATCGATGATGACGATGACCACGACGATGACCCCCTTGGCAGTCATGGCCACGGTGGAGACAAGGTAGGTCCTTTCGGTGCTTCAAGGATGGATAGCAGGGATCAGGATGATGCTTATGAACCAAAGCAATCCCCCCAAAAGATATGCCACTGAAATCTCCTAGTTCAACTACTCCTCCAGAGGGGGAAACTACTCCCACGCATCCTAAGGATCCTCATGAGAAGGACCAAGCTCCTCAGGCTTCTGTTCCTGTTTCGCAGGTATGGAATTCCCTATTTAAATGTTTTATACCTTGAAGATAATAATTATTGATAAATCATTTATATTAGATAAAGAAGAAGTCAATCTTTCCCTACAGGGTAAAATTTGGGAGAAAACAAGCGGAAATTAACAAGTTGCATAGGGAGTTAGACAAATTAATAAAGGAACACGATGCTCTATCCCAGGAATATCATAGTCTAGATAGGAGCACTTTTGCACTAGCATCTTTTAAATTTCAAAGAGTGGCCCCATTAGTAAAGAAACCGACACATCGATACGACACTCTCTTAAAGGAAAATAGAGAATTAATAACCTTGTTCTGGATGATGATTGAAGAAAGAGACATCTTAATTAATTTTTTATATGAAGTTTATTGTAGACATTCTATCATAGATTTCTCATACATAGGTGAATTCAATGGGGGTCTACTTAGACGTTTCCACAAAAGATATTTAGACGAATTCGGTTCTGACGCGCATCCTAGAGCTTGCTAGAACTTACAGCGGGTCAAATCAATTCCTCAAGATCTTACCCTTGAAAAGCTTAAGTGTTATAAGAACAAATTTGTTTCTAAGTTTTTCTTTAAGTCTGTCTTGTATAAACCTGATGAGTGACTGTAAATATATAACAAGTAGATGATTCATGAATGCATGCTTCTGTAATGCTTTCTTTACTTAATTTCTTTTTGCTGTGTTATTTCAGAATATCAGTTCTTTATGTCATGTCGTCCCAACTGAACATTTAAGTCAATATGTTAACCTAAGAAGGCTTTACTCTAAAAATCCATCACTCTTAAAGATTTTAAAGTTAGCGAGATATTTCTTTCTGAGGGATTTACAAAATTATACTTGGAATACCCTCGTCTCCGCTTTGACTTCCTTGGCTAAGAGAAGGAATTTTTATTAAAAGAAATCAGAACCTTCCATACTAAATTTATTTATGGCCACGACAGTCGTCCTAACAAAAAATTGGATTATAGCCAATGTCCGCCAGTTATCACTCCTGAAAGAATTTCTATACCTTTTGACTCGACTGTTATGCTTTCGGCTAATACTTTAGGCAAAGTTAGAAATGAAGTCTCTCAACTTTATATGTACTGAAAGCATTCGTTGTTCCTTTTAACTTTGTGGCTACTTGAGTTGTAATTCATTGATATAACAATAAAGTCATGTTATCTTAATTTTTATTTATTTTATTTCTTTTTCTTAAATAGGATATTTAGCCATCTTCGTCTCTTCTTCATCAAAGTTTACTTTCTCGTGTCGACGCTATTAGAGATAGGATATTATCAAGGAGTGGCGAGATTGTAATTCATGACGGAGTCCTTTTCGAGCATTTCGGTGGCAACACCGAAACCATGAAGTGGCATAAAAGATACCTTATTCAAAAGACCATTGTTAGTGGCTACAAAACCATATAGCCCATCTCGAGGCCGATATTAAGAAAAGAGATGAGATTTTCACCCTGCTCAAATGATAAGTGAAAAAAAATCCCTCAATCGAGTTCAATCAAAAGTTGTCTAAGCTTAATCAGCAGATAAATTATTTAGAGCTGAAATTAAAAGATAATCAGGCTTAGCGTGACTCTCTGGAATTCATTTTGGGTGATAATACTTCAAACATTGAACTTTCGGCCCTACAAGCAACTCCTTAAGCTGCTAAGCCTACTAGATCAAAACTTCTCGCGGCTTAAAATTTTCCCACTATGATCAATCCTCCCCCCGGCCTAGACAACAACGTAGTGGGGAATTGGAGTCAGAGGGTACAATTCAAAACTACTAAATATTTTGATGAGCGGTAGAAGATAAAGTATTCTCAGACTATCAATGACTATGCTGCCAAGAATCAAAAGCTTGAACATAACATTTTATTTCCTCCAAAAGCAAGATGCTGAGTTAGAAAGGGAAAACAAGACCCTTAGAGCTGCAAATAGGGCCTTCAACCATGCTTTGAAAACTAACATTGAGGCAACTAATGATGAGAATACAATTAGAAGAGAGAAGAAAAACTCAAGGAAGTTCTCTGCGCAGCAATTGACCATGTAGTCAATCCTTCGATGATGGAGACTCTTAATAAAGCATCTCAAGATTTTTAATTTATTTATGTATTTGGGCTATGCAAATATATCTAGTACATAACTTTCTTGTTTGCAGATGACTACATACACATAAATTATGGAAATTTTGTAAATATCACCTGATTTGTTATCCTTTTCTGTGATGTAACCTTTGATATCCATTTGAATTTCTCATTCAGTGACTTTTGTGCATGTTAAACCCTTTGCTATTCCTTGACATTCCGACTTCCCTGAGAACATGTAGCAAACAATGCTTCTAATTGTTAGCTTTTGAATTGACATATTTGTTTATGTATATCATTAGCCTAAATTAGCAACTCATCTTGCTAATCATATGAAAAGTAATTTATTCAAAACATTAAGATCTCATCTTTAACCATGATGATAAATGATCATGGATTTAACTCTTTCCACTTGTTCAGAATGCATAAAAATTTTGGAAGTAAATCCTTCCTTATCATACAGTAATGAATGTTAGAATTATAATTTTCATTAAATAAAGAACCTGATTTAGGGGTTCATGTCGGAACTTTTGAAGTAGTAACATTCTCACCCATTATTTTGACATAGTTAGAAGCCGAATTCCCCATTCAGGGAGTCTTAACAGTATTCTCTTTAATAACGTCCTTTAGCCTAGATTCGAGCACTCGAGATGAATAGAAGTCCAAAAGTCTTATCCCTAGACTAGGACTTAATTAAACAACAGTCTTGATATCCAAATTCAGATATAATATATTATAGATCGATAATGACTCAAAAACCAGATTCGGGGATTCAGATGATAAGATTTTATATAGAAGGCCCAAAACTTATGTTTGAGTATTAATAGTGAAATTCTGAAATGATTACCACAAAGTCTAGATTTGGGTATTAGATTTAGAAGTTCATATATGTGAGAATCTTGAAGTCAAAAATATCCTTTCTGGTAATGAGTGATAAGAGGTTATAAATCCAAATACGCTAATCTGGTATTAATAACAAAAGACCAGAAGACCATTTTCGGCCATAAGTAATAGAAGACCAGAGAATAAATCTGGCAATAAGTAATAGCAAAACTGAATACAATTTCTGATAATATGTAATAGAAGACCAGAATATCATTTTTGGAAATAATTAATAGAAGACTGGAAAACCATTTCTGGTAATAAGTAATAGAAGACCAGAATACCATTTCAGATAATAAGTAATAGAAGACAAGAATACAATTTCTGGCAATAAACAATAGAAGACCAGAATACTATTTCCGGTAATAAGTAATAGAAGACCAGCATACGAATCTGGCAGATGAAGTCAATGAATTCTTTTTGTTTTTCTTGTCGAATGCACCATCTTCAGGCTTTGATGATATTTTGCATGCTTTTCCTTTCTCGGGCCTGAGTTTCTTTACTCATTTGTTTTGGCCTATTTTAGGCAGGGACTCTTTCGCCTAATTCTTGTGCTTATTTAAGAAGTTGCCATTTTAGGCCGTGCCGATTTCAGGTAGTTTCCCATTTCAGGCAGGGACTATTCTTAGTTCGTCGGACATTTCATCTATGTTTTTGTTGTGCTTGGCTAGCTTATTCTCAAGCAGGGCCCGAGGACTTACCCGACCTCCCATTAGGAGGCACCTGAACTTGGCCATAGCTTGACGGGGCTAAGGGCTTGTCGGTACCTTGGCCAGCCATAGCATGACAGGACCAAAGGATTACTCATCCTCCCTCCAAGAGGCGCCTTATCCTGGCCGTAGCATGACACAAATAAGGGCTTATACTGCTTTAACCTGACCATTTATGACTTTGGCAGGGCTAAAGGCTTACGCCCTCCCTCCAGGAGGTGCCTTGACCTGGCCATCTTAGAACAACCAAGGCCTTTCTACCATTATTGGTAGCCTACCATTTTAGGTATTCCAAGTTCAAAGAGAATTTTACTACCGACCATGTAGATATCTCTTATTTTGAGAATAGAAATTTTATTCCATAATTTGTTCAATCCTTTACAAACTGTTTAAGTTTTCCTTTTCATAGGAAGTGTTGGACCGTCTTTTCAAGCGCCTTGCACTGATTGTATCATGCCTATTCATTAGATGAAAGTTGCAATAGAATCCCTTAAGTTTCCTTTCAAATCCTAGCTTCTTTTTCTGAGAAGGCAAATAGTTCAGTTCTTCTTTGCTTCGAATATATATGTCTTCAATCGAAGTAGTAAGATTATATTCTCTTAGACGTCCTGAATTTTGAGTCATCTTTGACGGGCGTCTAATTATTTTGTGACTTGGTTCAGGTACTTCTTCCTGACGATTTGGTTTCCTTTTCATTGTTCGTTAATCCTCTTTCAAGGACCTTTCTTTCAATCTTAAGGTTTCGGTAAGAAATTTCTTAGTAGTCTTTATAATTCCATTTGGTAATTCCTTTAATATCCTCAATTCTTTAGTTGTGGATTTTTCTACATGTTCATGATTTTCACTTAAATGGTGTGCCTCATTTATAATCTTACTCCATTTATATGAAAAACTGTCATAATCCTTCATCATTTCATTTTCAAAGATAGTTTCATGGGAATATGACTGAATGGTCCTTCTCATTTGTAAAAATTGGTCTTCTTTCCTCGAATTCACCTTTTCGAGTGCAAAGATTGGGGTTGATCCCAAATGGAACGGGTTGATGCTCCATTTTAAAGGGTCATAGGGCATAACCTCTCTTTTCCTCTTAATGACTTGTAGTGCTTGAAGCCGGAGGGTTAAGTGTGAGTTGTGATTCGCATGACAATAAGACTTTACTTCCAAAGGTTCCGTGGACCCTTGAATCGATTTTCCTTTGCAAAAAGTCTCTCTTGTTTCGAATATTGAATCTATTCCTTATCCTCTAAATGCGGTTAGAATAATTGTGAGTCTTTTATCCAAAATAGATCCTTTTTTGTTCAGAAAGAGGAGTTAATAAGCTTGAAGAAATTTATCTAAGTAGAAGAGTAGGTGTGGAACTCAATAAGGTCGAAGGTTCGATCCCTCCTTCTAGCGCTAAAAATGTTAACCAAATTTATTGTCAGCACCCCAAAGTTATTTCAAATAGTGTAATTGGTTTGGTTTGAATGGAGAATGCGATATCTTTAAAGGTTGCCTTTGTATCCTCACCGGTAAATGTCTTTCAAATTAGACCATTCGACGTCATCGAAAGGTTTAAATATTGTGTTATGGTACCTTCTGGCTCTGTTGAGCTTGTTTGAAGACTTCCACAAAGGCTTTTCTCATAATTAGATTAGGTTTTCCTGAATTGAGACCTCAAGAAGTAGATTTTAATCTTATCGAAAATCTAGGGAGATAACCTTCTTTGCATTTGGGTGGTAAATAGTAGCTTCCGACCTTGACGAAAGGTTTGATCACTTATATTGGGTAGATTCCCTCCATGTCAAAAGGTTAAGGGGGCAAAGTCCACAGTTTTGAAAAGTTTCAGTGGATGTTAATCCTTGTTGGTTGTCGACCTTGTCGAAAGGTTAGGGTTAGTGGGAGTAAGAAAGCGAATGGTTATATTTATTAATTTTTCAGGAGTGTTGTCGACCTTGTCGACAAGAACCTTCTGATGAGGTTGAACCTGCAAATATGAGTTAACCCAACAAGGATTTATGCAAACAGTAAAGTAATTAACAAGGTTAAATACTTCCCATTATATTCAAAAAAAAGTTTCACTTTATTAAATTTTCCCTAAATCACACTAAATTAGGGTTGTGATTCTTTTTTAAGAAGTTACAAAGTTAGAATGAGAGAAAATTCGGATCCCTTAAACAGGACCCTTGGGTCTTATTTATAGGCGCGGATAGTCAACCATCTGGCCCCATGCTTTCGACTGGGTCGGAATGTTCTCCTTTTATACGTGACTGCGAACCTTTCGACTTTGCTGGGAAGTTTGTATTTTATTTTCTGCCATGGACCTATCGACCTTCCCGGAAGGTTGCTCTTCACTTGATTGTTGTCAAGATCTGTGCTTTCCTTCAATGTCTTCGAAAGGTTGTCTTTCTTTCTTTACTGACTTGTGAGTGTTGTCTTCTTCATAAACCCTTTGGCATTGTCGGAAGGTACTCTAGGTGTGCTTCAACCGGTTCGAAAGACTTATTATGCTTTCGAAAAGGACATTAAGTATTTGCTCATACTTGCTTTGAATTCTTCATCCTCTTTGAAAGAAAAGAAACTTTTAATGCTAAGGAATGAAACCTCTTGACTCCTTCAAAAGGTCTGGGACTGCTATACACTACTGACTACATCTCTTTGACTCTTCCAAAAGGTTTGAACAAAACTCCTTTTCTTTAATCTTTGTTGAGAGACCTTTCGTCCTAGACGAAAGGTTGATCTTTTGGCGTAACACATCTTAATTTGGAAAATTATGAAAATTGAAACCTATATCTAAAATATCATTTCCGACCTATTTTTAAATTTCAAGGCATTTGGATGTCATCAATTAGCTTTTCATGTCAAATATATCATTTATAACAAGTATGAACATGCGTAATTCACCAACAAACATAATATAACTTTTAATCCACAAAACTTGGCAATTACTTGCAGAAAAAAATTTGGACCTCGGTCTTAAAACCGGAAACAAAAATATTCACCTTAGCTTTGAGATTATAGACATGAGATTTGATGTTGATTTGGCTGATTGTTTCCCTTCTCTTGAATCCTAGCTTTAATCTTCTTCTTAAGAGTGAAGATGGTGGTCGGCCTTAGTATTTTTAGTTTGATAAATATGAGAATGAACATGAGCATTCTATCTCCTAAGGGTTTTGGGTATGAACTCCACCTATTTGTCATATTGCCCTTGTCATTTCCTAACACCTTTGCTTAGGTTATTTTATATTAATTAACACACTATCATGGCACGGCTACCCTTAGCTAAAACAAATCTCAATAAATTAATCTCTACATTATTTTATTTTATTTTAGCTATTTAAATATCCCAAATAATGTCATAAAAATATTGGATGTTACAAACTCCCCACCTTAAAGAATTTTGTCCTCGAAATTACGATAAGGTACACAACAAAATAATTAAAGGTAAAACATACCATCAAACAAGTTAGGATAAGTATCTCTAATCCAACTCCCATTATCCAAGTACACTCTCTCGCATCGTCACTCCACTGAATCTTTACTAACTTGACTGTCTTGTTCCTCAACTCCTTCTCATCTCTAGCCACAATCTGAATTGTCTTTCTTACTATGATCAAATCTGGTTCTACTACTAAATCTTCTAAAACTGTAGGCGCTATTGTAGTCTCCGGGACTTGAACGCATTTCCAAAGAAAAGGAACATTGAAAATATCTTGGAATCCAGCCAAACTACTCGACAACTCTACTCTATATGCGAGTTTCCCAATCATCTCTACAATAGACCAGCGAATATAGTTGCTAACTTTCTCGATTTCCCAAATCTAATCACACCCTTCATTGGTGAAACCTTAATAAACACATAATCTCCGATAGAAAATTACAAATCTTTCCTTCTCCTATCAGCATAAATTTTTGGCCTAGATTGAGCTTCTTCCATCCTCATTCGGATTAACTCAATCTTCTCCGCACCTTCCTTCACCAAATCTAGACCAAGAACCAAACTATCCCTGGTCTCTAACCAAAATATAGGAGACTTTTATGGTCTTCCGTACAAAGCTTTAAACGGTGTCATCCCAATACTAGTCTGATAACTATTGTTATACAAGAACTCGATTAGATGAAGACGGTCCTTCCATGATCCCTCGGAATCCAATATACAAGCTCTTAGTAAATCTTCCAAGATATTATTAACTCTTTTCATTTGCCCATCAGTCCGCGGAAGGTAAGCGGTACTCATGCTGTGCTTGGTTCCTAAAGCTTACTGTAGACTTTTCCAAAACTCACTAGTAAAAAAAAAAGAATCTCTATCATTGATAATACTACTAGGAATCCCATGCGGTCTAACAACATTCTTCATAAATAACTTCGCTAGACTAGGTGTCGTCCTATTTGACTTGATGGGAATGATATGGGCACTCTTGGTCAATCTATCCACTATAACCCGTACACTTTCATTCCCTCTGTTAGATCTTGACAACCCATCAATAAAGTCCATAGAGATAGAATCCCACTTCCACAATAGAACTTCCAACGGTTGAAGAAATCCGCTTAGAATTTGGTGTTCAGCCTTTACCTCTTGGAAATTAAAGCACTGCTTAACATACAAACCAATGTCCTGTTTCATACCTTTCCAGAAGAAACTTCTCTTCATATCTTGATACATCTTTGTTCCTCTTGGATGGATAGTGAATTTCGAACGATGGCACTCATTTAAAACATCCTTCCTCATGTTTTCTACATTCGGAACACACAACCTTTTTCTCTTCCTCAATCACCCATTTTGGTCAACACTGAAATCCTTTAGGTTATCGATCTCCAATCCTTCCCTCAACCTTTTGATCCGTTCAACCAAAATTGGATCCTCGTCGTGCTTAAAAGATGGTCTAACTTCTAAACAAGACAATACAACACTTTCGGTACTAACCTTCCCTGGATCTAAACTGCACACTGCAAGCTGATAATGCTTCCAAATCTTTCCACTCAATAATCATAGCTAATACTGCATTCTGATGTTTCCAACTGAGTGCATCCACCTACTTATTTCCTTTTTCGAGTACGTACTCAATTCCAAAATCATAAGCAGCAATAAACTCCAACCATCTCTGTTGTCTCATGTTCCGATCCTTCTAAGAGAACAAGTACTTCAAAGACTTATGATCAGTATAAAGTTCAAATCGCTCTCCCAAAAGATAATGCCTCCATACCTTCAAAGCAAATATGATGGCAGCTCACTCCAAGTCATGTGTTGGATACCTAACTTTATATGGTCTGAGCTATCTAGAAGCATAAGCAATCACTTTACCTCTTTGCATCAATACGGCTCCTAATCCAATTCCACGCGCACCGGTATTAATAACCAAATCTTGATTCCCCTCTGGAACCACTAACACCGGCGCATCGGTCAATAAGTGTTTCAAGCTCTGGAATGATTCCTCAAACTTATCAATCCATACAAACTTCACACCTTATCGCGTAAAGTTGTTCATTAGTGCAGCTACCCACGAAAAATCCTTGGTAAATCTTTGATAATATCCAACCAGTCCAAGAAAGCTCTTAAATTTCGGTCACCGTCTCAGGTCTCTTCCATTTACTCACTGCCTCAATCTTAGTTGGATCTATAGACAACCCTTTCTCTGAGACGACATGAGCAAGGAATTTCACTTCCTTCTGCCAAAAATGACACTTCGAAAATTTATCCTTCAACTGATGCTCCCTCAACGTTTCGAGCACAACTCTAAGATGAACTTCATGCTCCTTCTCATCCTTAGAGTGTACCGAAATTTCATCTATGAAGACCAACATAAATCTATCCAAGTGCTCTCAGAAAATCCTATTCATCAGATCCACAAAGAATGCATAAGTCAGTCCGAACGGCATAACTAACCATTCTTATGATCCGTATCTTTTCTTAAACGTCGTCAAAGGAATGTTGTTCCCTGCACTCTAAGCTGATGAAATCCTATCCCAAATCCAGCTGATAGAATACCTTTGCTCTACTTAACTAACTGAAAAAATTGTCAACTCTCGGTAATGGATATCAGTTCTTTATCATCTTCTCATTCAACTTACGATAATCGATACATAGCCTCAACGATCAATCCGGCTTCTTAGAAAATACAGCGACAGCTCCTCATGGTGAACTACTTGGTCAGATAAAACTCTTGCCTTCCAAATCCATCAACTGCACCGTCAACTCTCTCATCTCGGTGGGGGTCATTCTACTTGGCGGTCTACTCACCAGATCTATTCTACGCACTAAATCAATCTGAAATTCAAAGGCTCGTTTCGGTGGCAACCTAGTTACCAACTCAAACACGTCTGCGAATTTTCTAACTACAAAGACTCGATGCAACTCATCCCCTAACTCCATAATACCCAATATAGCATTAATTTTACAACTAGGGTTCTCTACAATATAAACTATCCGATCACTATAATCCGGGTGACTAATTGATATTTTCCTATCATGGTGAAATATCTTAGCATCATATTTACTTAACTAATCTATCCCAAGGATAATCCCAAATCCCCCATAGTCAAACACATGCAAACAACACTCAAAAGTATGGAGTAGCAAATCAAACTCTAAATCATCCAAGCGTTGCATATCCTCCTATCGGATTTGCAACCGTTAAGAAAGTAACTTGATATGAGGGTCTAGGTTAAGCTTATCTACCAAACATAAAGAAATAAAAGAATGAGATGCTCCGATATCAAACAATACCATAACCAGTATGCCATGGATCAAAAGCGTACCTTCCATCACAGACTTCCCTTTTCCAGCAGTAGTTGGTTTAGAGGACGATGGCTCCAAAGCAAAGACCTTTCCTTTTTCTCCATTAGCAGCTTCAGGACATATGTTCTTGTAAAGCCCCATCTGGTTGCAATTATAGCATTGCATATTCTTCTTCTCCACAACCGACTTTCCATCTCTCGAATGGAACTCATTAGCATAGTGACCCTTCTTACCATACTTGTAGCAAACTATATCCGCTTTCCATTTCTTGGCGGCTCCTTCTCTTTGAGCGCCCTTCTTCTTGAAGAACTTCCTCTTCTTTCCTTAAGGACTATGGAATTCAATAGGCTTCTCCCTAGCCGAAACAAAAAGCATTTCCTCATGGCGAATGGCCATTTCCACTACCACATTAGAAGGATCTCGAATATGAGCCATTATCATTCTGCCAAGCTTTGGCTTTAATCCTCTAATGAATCTCTCAAAACTTCTAACATCCATGTCAACCAAAGCATAACTATTTCGAGATAGCTCATCAAATCTAGCAGTATACTCGATCATAGATATTTGTCCTTGGACAAGATCTATAAACTTCATCGTTAACGTCAACTTGGCCACCTCAGAAAAGAACCTCTACTCAAACCTCCTCCTGAAGTCAACACAAGTCAACTCTTCCTCCGGCACTACGGCCGTCACACTGCTCCACCAATGAATCACTAACCCTTGCAACTATCTCGAGGCTAGCCTTTTCTTCTCTCCATCATTCAAGACTAGATCCATAAAAATCCTTTCATAGGTCAACAACCAATTTTCCACTTCAATAGCATCTTCGGTTCTAGCAAATGGCTTTCCTCCCAAATTGATAGAGTCTCTACTCAACTTAGCAGAGTTATATCCCACTAGAACTACAGGATTTGCTCCACCAATATTCCCAACAGCTCCTGCTAGCAAAAGGTTTGACAACAACTGATACAAGGCTCCCATATCCACTTGAGGAACCCCTGCACCTAGATTTTCAGCTTGAGCCTGACCGGAACATCTCCTAGCATTTGGTCAGGCATTTCCATTAATAGTAGTGCTATCTCCTCCAAGGTTTACTCCGCCTCTTCTTCCTTCCGTATCTGTATTCAAACCTTATGAGATACAGATAAATAGCCTAACAAAGATCGAAGTTTAGAGATATAGCGTATAGTTATATATATAGAAAATATAAGTTAGTTACTATTGTGTTATCCCATACCTCGATTTTAACTCTAATTTCTAAGGATTATGTTTTCAAAAATCATTTTTAGCAAAATTATTCCATAGACCATGCTCCGATACCAAGTTGTTACATCCGCTATCTATAGGCCCAAAACTAAGCACTACAGATGTTGTAGTCATCTACAATTTTAGCTTTCGGCGACTAAATATGGCTATATTAATGGTATCTATAATATCAGAAGCACTTAAATATGAAATAAAACATAGATTTCAAAATAAATTTTTACTTCATTACATTCAAAACTAATTGTTTCACATTCACAACACAAGATCCCGAATCGTTCCTAGGCATAGATCAAATATAATGATTTCAATCTATGCTAAGAGCGATATATGAAAATACCCCTTGGTTGATTAGAGTCATATGGTCATAATAGACCTAATACAATTGTAGCGGAAATACATCAAGATATAACAAGAACTGCAAATCCTAAATAGCTATCTTTTTTCCTCTTGCATGCCCCCGATAGCCTTATTCATCATCACGCTAAAACCTGAAAAAGACCTTTATCCCTCGGCCTACTCAAATTAATTTTGAGCCCTCGATAGTTTATGGGGAAAACATAAACTTCGAGTCAGACATAAAGCCGGGTATGAATAATACTATACATCCCGGTTAAACACATTAAGTGAGACCACGCCGCTTAGCGGAACGGGTTTCCCCTCACTACCATCCTTTTAAAACTTATTTTTTGCAAAATTTATCTCACATCGCATAGTTTTCCTAGGATGACTATGAAACCATCATTTTTCCACTTGATTCATGCTAGCCCCATGAATCAAATTATTTCATGTTAGCCTCATGAAATTATTGATCTTATGTTAGCCCCATGAGTTTATTTATATCATGTTAGCCCTATGATTCTATTTGTATCATGTTAACCCCATGATTCTATTTGAATTTTCTAATTAACTAATGCTAGCCCCATGAATCTATTTGTATAATGTTAGCCACATGATTCTATTTATATCATATTAACCCATGATTCTATTTATATCATGTTAGCCCCATGATTAACATATTTCCATCAGTTTCCTAACCTAGGTAATATTCATTTATTGTTTCCATTGGTACCCTCAAAACCCTTAGAAATCAAAACCTTTCGAAACCATTGAACTTAACCCTTTGAAACCATTGAACCTCAAATCTTTAGAACCCATTGAACTTCAAACCTTTCGAAAGCAATAAAACCTTAGACATCCTATTTCAAAACAACTTGAAACATTGCCTTAGAAACTCTTTGGAAATCCTACCATTTAAAATCTTCCAAAATCATTCAGAAACTAGACCTTTCGACCTACTCGAAAGATACCTTTTAACCCTTTCGAAAGGTTACCATTTGACTCCATCGAAAGCTTGGCTTTCTACCCCTTCGAAAGCTTTGCTTTCGACCTATTTTAAAACCATTTAGTAAATAAATCCTTTCGAAAGCATTAACTCTTCTTCAACACAACCTTTAAAAAACTTTTTTGGGTTCAATTTAAAAAAGGTGGAAAACATTTTTTTTAAAACCTTCTACTCCATTGGAAGCAACCTTTCGGCTACTTCGAAAGCTTTAAAGCATCTTTTAAAACAACTCATTTGAAAGCTTTAAGTTATAATTTAATTTATAAAACAAGGGTAAATTACCAAAGTCAAAAGCTTCCTTTCGAAAGCATGGAGAAGCGACTATTTTTTAAAACAAATAAACCTTTCAAAATAATCAAAGTAAACCCTTCGACTTTGTCGAAAGGTTGAAAACAAAACATTTATGTAAAGCGGCAGTAACCTTTCGACTATGACGGAAGGTTTCAGAACAAAGTAGAAGTAGTAACTTTTCGACTGTGTCGAAAGGTTTAAAACCTTTCTTTTAAAATTTTTGACCTTTTCGAAAGTAACCAAGTCGAAAGCTCTAATTCGAAGGCAAAGCGGGTGAAAGCATTTGGTTTATAAAGCAAGGATACCCCAACCTCTTTGGCCATCAACCTTTCGACTAAGAACCCTTTGACTGTGTCCAATTCATTATGTACCACGTAGCTTGATACCATATGCATTAGTTTCATCTTGTCGAAAGCTTAGAACCTTTCGACCTTGTCGGAAGGTCTGGGTCGGAAGGTTTACTACTGTAACAGGCTGAAACATGCTAAAAGTATGATTTCTTTGTTTCTAACTTAAAACGGATAGCTTTTCAATTAACCTGCCTTTATTCGTCAAATTCTCATTGGTTGACAAATTCTTTTCAGAAATGTACAACCACTATTTTCAAAATCAATAATCGTTCTATTTTACAAAATGCTCATTCTCCTTAATTAAATATATAAAACATTTAAGTCTCATAACTTAAATAATTTTATATATTCATCAAAACACTTAAGAAAAATATGGAAAAATCCCAAAAAATCTATTTTAATATCTTGCCTAAGATATAAAAATTTCAACCCCAAATAATTATTATTTTAGCTGAAAATAATTTATAACCCACTAAACGATTTCTTTACTAGAAAATTAATATAAAATCCACCTTAATTCAGAAAATTATGAGAATTGAAACTCATTTCTAAAATATTATTTTTGACCTATTTTTAAATTTTCAAGGCTTTTGATTGTCATCAATTAGGGTTTTCATATCGAGCATATCATTTAAAACAAGTATGAACATGCATAATTCACCAACAAGCATACACATAACTTTTAATCCTCAAAACATGGCAATTACTTGAAAAAAAATTTCGGATCTTAGTCTTAAAATCAAAAACCAAAAGAATATGTGATGTAGTAATTATTCACCTTAGCTTTGATATTATAGATGTGTGATTTGATGTTGATTTAGTTGATTTTTTCCCTTCTCTTGAATCCTAGCTTTAATCTTCTTCTTGAGATTGAAAATGATGGTCGGCCTTAGTATTTTTAGTTTGATAAAAATGAGAATGAACGTGAGCATTCTATTTCCTAAGCGTTTAGGATATAAGCTCCACCTATTTTTCATATTGCTCTTGTCATTTCCTAACACCTTTGTTTAGGTTTTTTTATATTAAAATACATTATCATGGCACTGCTACCCTTAGCTAAAACAAATCTAATCCATTAACCTCCACACTATTTCATTTAATTTTAGCTAATTAAATATCCTAAATAATGTTATAAAAATATGGGGTGTTACAAATTTCAAAGTAAATTATTTTATAAAATTGCACGACATCGATCGAATGAGAAACCGATTTAAATGGATTAGTAAAATGAGTGGTATGAAACACTTGTGTTTATTTTTCGACTAATTCTTAAACTTGTTCGATTGAGCCATTTATACATACGATTGGAGTTTACTAACTTATAGTAAATATTTAAATAAACCCATGTGGTATAGGACACACAGTTGTTATTTATTCAGCTACTATTCAAAGGTATATAACAATTATTGACGAGTTTATGACTTGCCTATTGAGTTTATAAGATTTGTTCTTATCTTGAAGTTTAGAGATCTCGTACCTATCTTGATGTTTATAGGACCTGTTCCTATCTTGATGTTTATAGGACCTGTTTCTATCTTGATGTTTATAGGACTTTTTCCTATCTTGATGTTTATATTTCTCGTATTTGTCTTGATGCTTATAGACTTATATGTCTATCTTGGAGTTACATTCATGCTGGTGAATTTATTCACCAATCCTAGAGTTTTGGTGCCTTTCCCTTCTATGTGATTTTCTGGATTTCTGATATGATTTTAAGATTTGATGCTATTTGTGTTATCACTGAATGATTTTAGGGATTCTACTAGAAGCTATATTGGGTTTTGATGTTTGGTGATTACACTTGAAGTTTATCGAAGCATTCTTGTTGTTAGCTAATTCCTAGCTTAGTGTTCATATATGAGATTTATACCATTGCATCCATTATTTATATGGCCTAACCCATTTATTATAGTCTAAACTATCCCGTTTATTATCTTATAATACTCAGGTTAGACCTAGGTTTATATCATTCATCTTATCTTCGTCTCGTAAATGTGTACATATTCATCTAGTGTTTTATCTATTATTGAGCCTAGATTCTTTTATGTGTATATATTTTATCTTCGGAGATGTAGTACAGACGCATTATATGGATAGTTTTAACCACATTTTTGTATTTTATATTATGCATTTATTCGATTCGATCAACTTATATCTATTTGTACTCTGCCTTGTATATTCTTTGATTTGTGATTCTGTATTTTGTATTTATTATATATTATTCTTGATTATTGTTTTAGCTACTGTAGTTTTGTTTTGTGATAAAAAAAATATAGAATGTTAATCGACGTTTGCTCGCTTAAAATAAATTTCACGGACATCGCTCTTAACCAACCCTATTCTCTGCCCAATAGACGATATTACTCTGCAATATCCTTTGTTAATGTGGGCCTCGGCATTGGGCATCACATTATATCAACATATACATGGTAATTTTTTTATTTTTCTTTCTACTCTGTAAATAAAAGTTATTATTTCTAAATTTCTGTAAATAAACATATTCCTAGTTCTCTTCTTAATTTGATGAAAGCAGTTTGTGCTAATAGTTTAGTTAAAATATCAGTTATTTGATTTTTTATATTTATAAATTCTAGTTTAATAATTTCTTTAATTACATTATCTCTTAAGACATGATGTCTTATATCTATATGTTTAGTCGTAGGATAATGTGTTGGATTTTAAAATATATTTATTGTAGTAGTTTTATATTAATATATTGGTGATTATTTTAAATTTAAACCAAAGTCCCCTTAAAGTTTGTTGCATATAGATAACCTGTGAACAAGTTAATGCTACAAATATATATTCTATCTATGTTGTACATAAAGATACGTAATTTTTCTTTTTACTAAACAACGATACAAGTAAGTGTCCAAAAAAGTGATAAGTTCCGCTTGTACTTTTCGGTCAGATTTACATCTAGTGTAATCAGTATCACAATATGATATTAATTCAAAAGAATCTTCTTTTAGACGGAATTTCCCATAGTTTAATGTGTTATTAACATATCATAAGATACATTTTATAACTTTAAGATGTGTCTACTTAAGATGTGCCTGATGTCTTGCAAATAGACATACAATATGCATGATATCGGGTCTACTAGCTATAATATAGAGTCAAGTTCATATCATAACTCATAATAGTTTTTGCTCGATGTCTTTTGAATTCTCTTCTTTATTAGGTTTCTCATTAGTTATCATGGATGCTGGTTTACTGCTTGTGTTAGACATTTCTAATTTCTTTAATTATTTTTTAGCGTGCTTTTCTTGACTTATAAATACACCATTGTTTAATTGTCCAATTTGAAAACCTAGAAAATATGCCAATTCTCCCATGTGACTCTTTTCAAATTCTTTAGTCATTATATCAGCAAATTATTTATTCGATTGTTCATTGTTGACCTAAAAACTATGTTGTCCACATATATCATAAGTTGAATATCATTTTTAACTCTTTTTATAAATAACATAGCATCTACTTTACCAATTTCAAAATTAGATTGTATTAAGTATGATTTGAAACTTTTGTGGAAAGCTCTAGATGCTTGCCTTAAATCATATGATGCCTTTTTAATTTGTAAACATGATTAGAGAGTTTTTTTCTTCAAAATACGTGGGTTGTTCAATATATACATCCTTTTTAATAAATCTATTTAGAAATTCACTTTTGACACCCATTTGAAATAATTTAAAATTATTATGGTTTGCAAAAGAGGGTAAGATTCTTATGGCTTCTAATCTGGCTATAGGATCAAAGGTTTCATCAAAATCTGTTCCTTCTTATTGGCTACTTTTGCAACTAAATGTGCTGCATTTCTTATGATTTCTCCTTATTCGTTTAATTAATCTTATAAAACCACTTAATTCCAATTACAGATTGATGTTTGACCGTGGAATTAATTCCCAAACATCATTTCAAGTGACCCGATTCAGTCCCTCTTACATTGCATGGATCCATGAATCATCAAATAATGATTCTTTTGGATTCTCTTGGTTCGTTAGTTGAAATAAATGCTACATTACTCATCTTATTTAGTTGTTTTCTTTTTTTACAACTGATTCTATACTTCCTAGAATTTTTCCTTATGATGGTCTTTCAAAAAATTTGTTCTTTTATTTGTATATAAATAGATTACATACGACTCAGTCCCTACATATGGCTTCCCTCCTAGAGTCGAAAAGTCCTTACATAGCCTGGAAAAAAGGAAGGCAGGTGGATGGTAGGAACTGCACCTGGCGCTTGCGCTGTGGGTCCCCTATTAGGGTTAAGCTCGGCTTGTCCTCCCACTTGGAGATACCACTGGAACCAAAACAGGGCATTCACGCTTGAAATCTTAGCTGCATCACCTGTGCCACAACCGGTAGAATGTTCATCCTCTCTATTTGTGATTTAGGAATTATTAGCAACTTTTCCATAAATAGTATTGGCAAAAATAATGGGAAAGTGTTTTTGTATTATATTTATATACAGATCCTTCGAAAAACTTTTTATCAATGTATATAAATACACACACACTTTTAGAAACCCATTTTGAAAAGCCTTTTCAAAACAATTTTGGAAAACTTTTTTCCAAAACTTTTCAAATACGTCTCTTATGCACCTAACCTCTAAAAAAATTTAAACATAGGCTCTGATACTAAGTGTGACAATCGCCACCTCCCAACATACCAATCCAAAGCCTAGGGTAGCTTTCAAACTTATGTTGGTACCAAGAAGTACGAGCCATCGGTTTATTTACTTTGTAGAGACTAAAAAAATAAGGATAAAATCTAGGACAGTGTACACTTTCAGATCTCAAAATAAAAGGCAGTAAAATGTAAATATAAAAACTATCCCAAAATACACAGTCTCAGAACATACATGGCCATAATCCAAAGTTTACAGAAACACGACATATATCTTATAAATACTGAGTATGATAAATTGTTACATATAGAGTAATGGAAAATAACAATAAGAAAATTCAATGCCAAATTTGACTCTCCACGTCCTAATCTCTGGGCCTATCACCTACTATCCTGTCCTTCTTTGGTGCGAAAAAAAGAACGTAAAGGAGTATGTCAGGCAAAAGTCTGGTGAAGGAATTACATCATTAATATATGGTGACCACATGCAATTAACTTCATTAATACTCTATGTGACCTAGGGTATTCTTCTTCTGTTTGTGAACTACTTACTAAGATAGTTTTCATAAACCTAGAGATATGGTTCTAAATACGCCCACACCAACATCTCGTGAAGGCTTATACTTAGGATCGAACAGCTAATCGAACCTCAAAATAACTATGGATCGGCTAATAGCAACTGAAACTACTCTAACATAAGATCACCTACAATATCTACCATCGGACTACATTCCCAAATCACGACTTACGCATCGACGAGGAGTCCATGATGAATCGCGCCAAAGACATCCCAGGTCGCTGCATCCGTGTGTTATCGCACCGCGTCAGGATTCATCAACAACACGGTATTACATCTGTGTTGCCGTATATACCAATGATCTTCCGTTAGTGCTGAGCCACACACTTCTTCAAGCATCATCATCAACGTGCGTGTACACCGTAAAACCTCCCGTGAGTGCAAGTTGCGACAGAATCGCCCTAGTCAAATATCGACCCAGCTGAATAAATAGTGTATAGGCCACATTTCCCATGTACACACCTATTCAGTCTCACGGCATCCAAGAATCATAAACGTGTAGAACTAATTTCCCTACTTATACTAACGTTCATATAACACACACGCTCTTATAAACTTATACCTTTTGTTGAGGTTCAATCTAGCCTACAACATGTTAACCGGTCGACCTTTGGTCACTAGAGCGGTCGACTACTTTCTGTTGACGAATCGTAGTTGTTTTTTTAAAATTAGTTTGTCCTCATCCATGCTAGATAGAAATTGTTAATTACAGTGGACTGTTAAATACGAGGAACGCTATTTTGTCCATTTACAAACTCCGATGTTTTCAATTTTAATTTGTAATAATTTCATAAGCATATTTGTTATCAAAGCGAATTATATCAGGTATAGAATTAACATGATATTGATGTATCGGTTTATATTCAATTCAACAAAAAGGGTATTCAACCCAAATTGGTTTTTATCCAATGGATTTACTTCATCCAGATTTAAATTAGACAAGAATATTATTCAAATAGGTTAATTCTTATTCAATCTCTCATGCATTCCAATTATTAGATAAACAATACATCTGTTTCAACCTAAACTAATTCCAGGTCAAGAATCCTATCTGCTTTTCAATACGTTTGGAATCGCCTCAACTTAATGTAGAACTCCTCTTAACTTAATTTGATTTCCCTTCTCTTGAATTTAATTTTTGTTTTGTTTTGAAAAAATTTTGATTTGAAGAGAAAGAATGTTTAGATTAGATTTTAGAGAGATAGAATTTTGTTACGCTCTAGTTTAACTAGGATTTTGATAGAATCTTAGGGTTCTACATATAAGGGAAGAAAGCAACCAAAACCGATTGATCAAATATTATCAATTTCAGCTCGTGTTGTCAAACCAAACCCTAGCTTGAAAGCGATGACCAATCAACCGCTTAGTTTGGAGGGGTCAACCACTAGGGGTCAACCAGTCCAACCAATAATATCGACCGGTGGAGCTTTTCTTATTTAAATATATTCTTTTCTTAAAATAATTGTTTAAATATTTTCAATTTTGAATTTTCAAACGTTAATAACTTTTTCGTACTTGCTCCAATTTCAAAACATTAGATACAAAAATTGTTTAGAAAATCGTTACGAATGTGACGGTATAAGTTTCGTTGCCGGATTTGGATATTTGTAGAAATTCAATTTTTACCCTTATTATATTTAAATTTAATTCTTATATTAAATATCCTGTTAAATTTACGGAATGTTACAATTAGGCTACATCTATAAGCCCCCCTTTAATTTCTTTTCCCGCCCAGGTCGAAACAAAAAAAAAATGTTATTTGCACTTTTGCATTTCATACAGTAACATGTTTTCTTCGTTCCTAATCAGAAGTCTCAATGAAAAAATAATTAACGTTCCATTGTTATACGTAATTATTTCAATATAACCCATTTGAAAAAAAATTCAGTCTAATTCAACAAATTTTAAACGTCGATTAACTAATTTTAAGAAAATCAAGATTATTTTAAATTTAAAACCTAATTGAAGTGTTTTGCTATTGACATAACTTTTGATTTATTCATGATATTTGTTTTGGCAAAGATTTTGATTGTAAAAAATCATAGATAACCATTAGCTTCAATTATAATGAATTAAAAACGAAAGAAGACATGAGGAAGGAAATGATTAGGAAAGAAATTAAAAGAAGAAAAATGATAAAATCGATATAAATTGGGATGAGCAATGAAAATTATGCAATGTTACTATTTTACGACAGGTTAAGGTGGAAATAGAAAATTGCAGTGTGTTAATAAATTTAGTCACGATGCTAAAATTTAGCCTAATAAAGAATGCAGATGTAACTGGTGTTTAGAGTTATATATGGTAGAAATTCGCAGAGTCGATAATAATGATAGACCTCCATGTAGAATTACGGTTAACTGCTGGATAGAGTGCATCTTCACACGTATTACTACAAAGAGGCGAAAGTTTTCATATTTCCATGTAAAAGTAAAGCAAACAAAGACGAGAAAAAAAATTACAATAAAGATCTATATGCGCCATCCTAAAACATTCATTTGACAATTTCACTTGCAAATTTCATTAAATATTCTTCTTCTATTTGTAATTTTTCTAATTGATTTGACAGAAAGGTACGACGATATTGCATGGAGGTGCATACGTAGAACGTTTAATTATACATGCTACTTTCATGGCACTTCATTTTACCTAAATTCTTCTAACATTCAAAGCGCAGAAAGGATCGTCCCGCCAGGCATGGTCAATTTTTCCATCTCCTCCACGAACTTAGCCATAGCAAATCCAGGCAAGCAAACTGGCGTCAGAATGCAATCTTTAAACCGAACACAAGCGTTAAGCACACCTGGGATCACACCCACACCAGCCTTCGTTGGCCCACCATACACCGCCTTCCCCCACCCGAAATTCACATCCCCGAAACCCACCTTCGTCAAATCCGACATGGCATACGACCTCACCACCGTAATATGCGGCCTTCCTCTCAGCACTAACAAATCCGCCACCGACTTCACATACTCCTCATCCACCACCCTCTTCGTCATCTTCACCAGCCTCACTGCGTACCCCAGTGGATTCTTCACCAGCTCCTCCGTCCTCGTCACTGCTGCCACAAATAAAATTGCGTTCCCATAGTACCCTTTGGGCATACCCGTTTTCTTCCTCACATCCACAAGGCATATGACCCTGACCTCCTCATCCGGATCTGGTCCAAGCGCAATCGTTTGGCACCTCCATAGACATGCTGTCAAAATCTCGAATGTGGTCGTGTTGCTACGAAGTTGGACTGGGATGTGCTTCTTGAGGTTGGCGATTTGCTCAGGTCCGAAGAGGAATGATCTGTGGACCATATCGCCAAGGGAGACGATGGTGTTCTTCGAGTCTGGAACTTCGTCATATTCATGGTGCAAGAATGTTGGATTCGGTGGGTTGCGTGCATTCAGTAACTCACGGTTCCAGACCGGTTTAATGGTTGGGTGTATGGATCCTCGTGCCATTTGTGCAACAGCTTCCATGAACTGAACCATGCCTGCTCCATCCATCATGGTGTGGTTAATTCGCAGCGCCAAGATGAAGCCCCCGCAGGTCAGACGTGTTATCTGAATCAGTAGCAAGGGGCAGCCGACAATGCCACCAGAGCCATCAATTTCATACAGCAACTCGTCTAGACATGGAAAAGGGGGCTGCAGCTCGGACCCAAACTGATCGAGTGTGACATCGGCGTCTGCTTCAATGAACAGGACACCCTCTCCTGTGCATTCCACGTACAGTTTTCTTCCTCCGCCCTCTCTTAGTCTACCTGCCAAAGGGTAGTAGAAGACGAGTGCTTTGGAAATGGCTTCCTTTATGACTTTTGCTGGGTCAAGAGCGGATGCTTCTCTGCCTCGATAGAACTGTATGATGGGGATTTGGCAACGGAGGCTTTCCTGATCGTCAATGTCAGAGAGGGGTTTGAGTTCGTAAGGGGTTGGCTCTGCAGGGGTTATGAGTACTGCAGACTGTCTGTGGACGGCGAATTTCAAGTTCTCTGATGCCATTCGTTGCTGGCTGGTTTTGTTTGCTTTGATGTTTAATTAGGGTGTGCGAGATGCAAGTATGCACCGTGGTGTGTATCTATAAGGTCGAGATGAGGGGACCAAGCTCCATATAACTGTGTACTATTGACCAACAAAGGCTCCACCGTAGATTCTAATCTGTTGATTGAGAGTATTCATTAATGCTCGCTCAATTATATCATACAATTAATTTTAATTATAATGAGATGTTCTACTGAATCACTAAATAGATGGTTGATATAGGTGATCACATCATAAGAGCACCGCATCTACTGTGGTGGAAACTTGACGCAATGATTAAGTCAGCCGTATGGTGATTTGAACGTCGTCCATGTTGGAGCTCGAAAATAGTAGATTTTAATTTTGAATAGCTAGCTACGTGTTAAGTGGAACTTCTCTATTTAGAATAATAATAAAGACTGATAGTCGGTCCATTCCATTCAGCCATGGTATCAGTATGAAATGTATACAGTTTTACTTTAGAAAAACAGTGCAATAATGTGATGCTCAGATGTTAATCTGAATATTCTTATTGTATGAACAGCGTGCATGTAGAATACCGAGCGATTGTTCTTTAATGGAAAAAACTAGGTCTTCTCTTTAGCGTAAAAGAAGTTTAGACAATTTGTCGGGCATAAAGAAAAAGGATGTTGGAACCTTGTTTTTTATTTCCGGCTTTCATGACCTTTTTCTTTCGGGCTTCTAAGAACAATTTTTTGTCTATAGAATTAACTTAGACCTAAACTTAATTATTATACACACACACACACACATATATATATGAAGAGATAATTTGATTAACTACTTTGGTTCACAAAATTACTAATTCTCGCAGACATGGCTGTCTATACAAATCTTGTGGACAATCCTATCTTTGCTAGCCAAAATCATATAGGGGTCTTCTTTTACTCCATCTAACTCTCCTCCGTTACCCGGTCACAATCTATATTCACAACAACACCCTGCAAAGAAGCCTTCTGGAATTGATGAACTTTCGAACTGCTCAGAACCCACGAACCAAGCTGTAGAATAAAAGATCTACATCTCAGGGAAACAAAAAACCGAAATTGGTTCAAATCAGATCAATCTGAATCACACAAATGCAACTCGGACTAGACAATCATTCGAAAAAGGCTTCTACTCAAATAATCAGAGCTGCAGACCTATTCCTGAGATAATAAACACATCAAGAAACAACACAAACAAATTTGTACTCGGATACACATTTCAAAGATGTAAGAAATACTCCAAGAAACAATCAAACAAGAATTAATTCAGATGCACAGTTCAAGATAAACTTGAGTAATGCATGTTTGTGGGCTAAGATGATCAAAAAAGGAGGTTAAACTCTGATTTGATCTTAAATAAGTTTCTCCCTCTCCATCAGTGAGAAAAATATTCTTGTTGTGAATGCAGAGGCTAGTAAAAGAATAGATGGTAAATCGCATTTCTCGGTTATTGCCTATGTATTTGGCAATAGACCTGCATATCTTCATTCCAAGGCCTTTATTGTAAGATCTTGTAACCCTACTGATAAATTCGACATTTATGCTAAATAGTTTCTTTACCTTTAGATTCTTAAAGGCTTCATATTGTGAGAAAACAATTAATGGTGGTGCATACTTCTTAAATGGGAAACTTATTATTTTGAAAAAATGGAATAAAGAACTTAATCTTGATAGAGATCTCCTTATAGCCATGCTAACCTAGGTTAGATTGCCAGAACATAGTCTTAGGTTGTGGGATAAAGAAATTTTTAGTGCAATAACCAATATAGTTGGTATTCCATTGAAGTTGGATGAACCAACAACAAATGAGACTGGATTATCATATGCAAGAATTGTAATAGAGGTTAAGGAAAATGTTGATCTACCAAATGAAGCATATATTTCTATGCATGATGGAGAAAATCTAGTGCAAAACACAGAATACGAATAGATTCCTCCTAGATGCAAGACATGCTCTTGATTTGGTCACTCGATAGAAAATTGTGTTACCAAAAAGGTTTGGAAAGAAAAGAGTTCAATGCATAAAATTCAGTTGAAGACAGGGACATCTTGCATGCTGATAAAGATGCAAATTCTAAAACGTTCGTGTTAAATTTAATGATGATGAGTCCCTCAATCACTGAATGACATATCAAATTTATGCAAGAATAATGAATGCAATGCTTCTGATCAACCTGACATATAGGAAGTTGAGGACTATGAAATCATTAATGAATAGAATAAGGATGGGAGTATTAATATAATTCCCTTCCAAATTTTTAACCATCTAAAGAAAATATCACAAATATGATTAAAACTCAAGCTACAGAAAAGAACCGGCTATTCAAGAAATAGAAAACTTCCCACTTGAATCTACTGAAATGAATTTAGATGGGGGCTCTTTCTTCAATAAAATTCTAGACTCAGTGCCACCAAATTTCAGAATCAATCATTTAGCAAGCACTACAACAAAACAGCCATTTTACAATGGGCAATGCCCGTTGTAATATGAATTTCGCAACGGGCATGCACCCGTTGTATTAGGCCTCGTTGTAATAGGTCGGCCATATTTTACAACGGACAATGCCCGTTGTAATATGGATTTCGCAATGGGCAATGCCCGTTGTAATACATGATATTGCAATAGTTTCTGACCGTTGCAAAATAAATGCAAATTTTATAAAAAATTACAGCAGCATCCATGCACTACATCCATACAAATAATGAATAATTTAACGAGTAATAAATATTATCATAAAACAACCAAAATCACATACGAAAAGACTAAAAGCTAGAGTCATAAAATTCCAACGTATTCCAAAAAGTTAGATAAGTTTACATCGACATAGTTCTAATATACACATGACAACTAGTTTCATAAAAACCACTTCCAGACTACCACTGCCAAGAAACTGCAGTCAAAACTAGCATCCCCCAAATATGACTCCATCGCCATCACAACCCACTGTTTTCAGCATTCGCACCGCCTCCATAGTGGCCATCTCCTTTCAAGTGACCAGCAACCAAGCATACACATCACTGTCTTCAGACCCACTCTTCCCTCTAACATTCCTTCCTGACCACAAACTGCTTGGCTTCATCATACTCCACCTAAAAACTGCCCACCACCTGCACTTCTCTTCTTCAACACTTCAGCCACCTGAAACTCCCCCTGTGCACCATCACTGCAGTACAAATCTGCAACCAAATCACAACCACCTAACAACATCGCAACCAACCCCTGACATTTGACAAACTCGAACAAGCTACAACATCCCCTGAAACATCTCCAAAGACCAATCACATAGCAAAACATAATCGCAACTCCTCCTAGTCAAACCACCAAACCAACTGTGCATATTCAACCTCTGCTCCCTACTGTTGTAACCCCATCGCCTCCATCTAACACAGGAACAAATGCATAGGTTCCTTTATACATAGTAGCGCACTAATTTACTTAATTATATATTATCATACAACTATACATGCCTATCTATATCAATAAAGAATGAAACACATTGGTTATAATTTACAGCATGATAGCTCAAATTTGGATGAATGTGAATGCTTAGATTCAGTTTATCTATAAATACATTGGTTAGTTATAGATTAATCGCGTTTCACGTCTATTTTCTCTACATGATAATAAAAATTGCAGATTTGAAAGAAAAAAACATTGCTTATTTCATATTTCACAAATTGAAAAGACATGATTCATTATAGCAAATACAAGCATCTAAGACTAAGTTTCGAAGAGAACTAACAAATCACTACCATACTCAAATAGAGGAGAATATGTTGCATACTACAGTCTAAAAGGTTTGCCATAACTCTAAACCTAAACTTGCAATATGCAAAGATTGTGATTATGCAAAATTAATTATGCATTGGGAATCTATTGGAGAGCAGAAATTAGTAAATTTCACACAAATGCCATCCGTTTAATATTGATGAACTGGTTTATGGTAAGATGAATATAGCATCAAACGAAAGAATAAAGTAGTAAATAAACAATTTATTGTACTTGAAAGGAAGCATAAGAATTCATATAAAAGTAGTGAAATATCATACCGCATTCAAAATATCATGAACCTTAGCCTCCTTCATAGCATCTGTTACATTGTGCAATAGTGCCTACAGATTCAGATTAGGAATAACAAAATGAACACGAAGGTTAATAACGTTTCCAGAATAAAGTATGTGTACCTAATTTTCTACCTAAAGGACATGAGGGAAAAAAGAAGGGAAAACATGTTTTACACTTACTGTTCGAAAATTTTCAAAAGATATGTATCCATCTCTCTTTGGTTCTAATAAATTAAATTGTGATCTTAGATGTATAAGCTCATCTTCTGAGATAGCTTTGGATAAAGCCTGAAGAAAGAACCAAGACGCTTGGTTAGAAAAGGAAGTCATCAAATTATTATTAAGTGTATGTAGTCTATATAAACAGCAGCTCCTTAAACAATAACTCATGACAGATGATAGTAAAATTTACATATAGAGCTTTTGAGTCAGTGTCACGTATGCAGTTCTATTTTCTTCTCATTTTAATACCAAAACATACACGTTCTAAAAACAAATGATACTAATTTTACAGCAAATATAGACAGTAGAGGTCTAAAACAAGGTAGAAACACTATGCACAAGGCACTGCTGGTGTATAAGGATATGAAAGGCGTAGCACCAAAAGCACCTTTTCACTTAAATTTTCCAAGTTGCAAAATTGATGCTTTGGTATGAATGTGCAAAAAATTCTTATTACACAAGGGAAAGGTGAAAACTGCTGATACTAACTAAATGTAGCTAATTAATTTATTCCAATTATAATGCAATCATGTTCTATTGTAACATGGCTATAAGACAACAGAATCATACATTTACAAGAAAAACCCCGATAAAACAAACAGGATGTAGAGTCACTCTATATTCAGCATTATAACTAAAATTGTTAAACATAAAGATCAAATATTAAACCTTTAAAGCTGCATGCTTCAACGAAGTTGCTCGTAAGTATGCTTTTACTAGTTTATAAATAAGAATATCCAAAGGAATGGGTTGTTGCCTGTCCCTCAGCCATGGATGAGCTGATATTACAAACAAATTCAAAGGTCAGAATAAAATGAACCAATTATAAGTTTGCTACAGTTTTTGTATACATACTTAGAGCTTGATCAGCAGACATCCTTTCCAGTAGTCCTCATTCAGAAGTCGTTTTACAAAGTCCTTGGCCTCAGGAGACACTTCAGGCCAAGGAAAATCAACAAAATTAGGGTCAACACTCAAAACAGAGCGAGATATTCCAGATTCAGTCCATCGCCATTTCCCAGACATCGACGCCCTCTCTCCAACAAAGACTGCTAAAAACATCTACCACCTGTAGCTTCGAATCAAACACTAAGCTCCGCCTCCAAAATCAAACCCAATTCGCGATTTTTTCTTCTTTCTTCTGAGAATTGAATTGCAAAATGAACCGGGATCGATTTGAACATTTCGGTTTCAATCAAGTCGAGCATAGGCAAATCAAAAAGTAAAAACACATACCAGTACTCGACGAAATTGAAGAACCAGCGAGCAATATAATTGATCGAAGAAAAAAAATCAAAGCATCAGCAACGAATTGAAGCGGTGATCCAATTTCCAGAAAACCCTAGTTTTCGAAAAGAGGAGTAAGATACGGCCGAAGGAATAAAAGAAAAGAGACAGTCTTATTATTTAGTTGGCCGGCTAAAATTTTATTACAACGGGCATGCATTGCAACGGGTATTTTATGACCGTTGTAAAGTGGACATCTATTACAACGGGTCTGAATGGACCGTTGTAATAGCCTTGTATTACAACGGACAACCAATGCCCGTTGGAAAATGGGCGTTGTATATGACATCTTTTACAACGGGCGCTAATGGACCGTTGTAGTAGCCTTCTATTACAACGGGCAACCAATGCCCGTTGTAAAAAGGACGTTGTAATATGGTATTTTTGTTGTAGTGAAGATATCTCACGCCTCATGATGGGCTGTCGATTTCTGAACAAGTTATACAAAAAGCAGTTAGTCGAGTTGCGAATACTTATTCATCTACAAGCAGAAAGAAAAAAAAAGTAGAATGAAGAACATAAATGACATTATCATATAAAGCACCATAGAATGTGCAAATGATAGTGATTTTAAAAGGTAATACATCGTCAGTAATTCAAAATGGGAACATCAATTGAAAGTAAAAAAACAAAAATTCAAACAATTAAAAATGGAAGAATATGAAAGTGTCGGAAGAAGAGAATGGTTATAGTGCCTCACTGTAGTTGCTGGTTATATCTTTTGTGTATCCTTTATAATAATTTCTAATTTTAATCATGAGTATAATAGCTCGAAATGTCAAGGTTTAAATTCCTCATAAAGGAAATTAGATTTATCTAGTTTACTTGCTTCTTACAAACCTAGTATAGTAGGATTACCATCAATTGGATAATAATAATTTTGATGCTTTTCAAAATAGAAATAAAAGCAACTGGAATGCCATTAATAACAATTCTAAGGGTGGCAATGATAGAATTATTGTTATGTGGAATCCAAGTGTTTAGGATTTATATCAATTTAGTCTTAATTTGCAATGCATACACTGTAAATTTATAAATAGAGGGAGGCTAATGGTAGAATTATGTTCTGTATATGCTTTAAATATAGAAAAGGATAGATTATCATTATGGAATTATTTAGAGCATCTTAGCAATACAATAAACAATGTTTGGATAGTAATAGGGGATTTTAACACTTTCTTGCATGCCTCTGAAAATAGGGGAGGTATTTCAATTCCTTTTAAAAAATTGGAATTTCTCTCAAATTTTCTTTTTAAATCTGAGCTAGTTGAACCTATAATATTTGGAAATAAATTCACTTGGAAACCTAAAGAATTTAGAATATACATTGAAAATTAGATAGAATACTAATAAATCAGTGTTTTATTAACTTCTTTCCTAATTTCAAATACATAACACTTCCTTAAGGGACTAGTGATTACACTCCATTATTGTAACGACTCGGATTTTTGGTCGTTGATTTTGAACATTTAAATTATTTTAAATGTGAATGGAATTTTTATATGAAGTTAACGATCAAAAATAGTGTAATAAAAACATAAGCTCCAAATATAACGAATTAAATAGTAAATTTAATTGTTGAGTTAATGATTAAAAATCGTTTAAATAATTGAATTGGAGTTGAATATGACACCAAAATGATTTTCAATGTTGATATAAATTCTATTTGAATTAGAATTGAGTTAGTAAGATTTTAATACTGAAAATTTGAGCGACTTCGAAAATTTTGAAAATCGTCGATTTAATTGATGCTTTAAAATAGTGATCTGAGGCACAATCTTGGATTTTGACGAAACCAGTGCCATCAGATCCGTAATAATGTATTATTATCGGATTTTAAATGTCGTAATGTTTGGAGTTATTGTTTGACCGTACAGGATAGAAACACGCTGAAATTAATATCGAAAATTCAGTATAATAATTGGGTCTAAAAAGCTATCTTCTCCATACGATCGAATTAGAACTCCAAAACTTTTCCATTGTGCTTAGAATAGAGGTATAACATTATGAACGCCCAGCGGCACGCCTCCATAGGGGTTCAAAATTTCAAGATATGTAATGTGAGATATTGGAATAAAATAATATATATATATATATATATAATCAGATCAAAATCAAATCACCCCCCTTCTCCATTCAAACACGCCACCATCCTTTCCTTCCGTTTGTTTAAATCACGTTTCTCCCCTTCTTTTCAGATCAAAATCATGAAATCAAAAGGATGGAAAAAAAAAAGAAAAAAAATGGACGATACTCTTCCCTCTTCAAACCGAAATCTTCCCTTCTCTCTTTCTTTTATAATCGCTTGTTACTCCCTTCTCTCCTCTTTAGTTCGTTTTCATGAGAGAAAAAAAGGGGCACACATGCACCTTTTTTTTTTGAAAAGACTGAATATATTAACCAACATCAAAAGCTGTCAACAAGCCTGACAGGTAACCAGAAAACCAAAAAGAGAAATACCAAACCGATGAAGCAAATAAATAAGACAACGCAATAACAAAAGACCAAAATAAACAACAGAAGCTGGCGAGCAGTAGAGGTATACGACCGTTGGAAAAAGTCACAGATCAATCTGGATGAGCTCCAGAAAAACCACCGCCCATCAAACATCGTCATCGAGCTCCGGCAAGGCCACCGTCCGATGACGATGTCGAATGACAACCGTGCAAAACAAGAGCAAGCAGAGTAGACGAACCACCATAGATTGAAAGTGCCAATCAATACGGCCGACATCCAAAGAACAGAAAATGCGAAAGCCGCTAAAGAGAACCGAAATTCCTCCAGCCAAGCTCCAAACTAAAGGAGGAATGATTAGCCCTTTCCAAACCAGAAAAATCAGATCCTGTAACCAAAAGCCACAAAATTATGGATAAAAAGGGGGGGTGACGGGTGAACAGGAGACGAGATAGCCAGAGCCACCAGTCTCGGGATCGGGATTCATCCTATTCCCGCTCTATAGGAAGACTGAGAACAGGAAATAGATAACAGGTCCACAAGGCGACCAGAACGAGCATTGACCGCTCCTTTGAAAGGTCTACCATGAAACACCAAGAAAACATCATTTCTAACCCGCCGAATAATGGAGAAGGGATCCATAGGAATCTCCTCAATAATTGCCTTATTCCGCGCACACCAGATGTGCCAGCATATCAGACAGGGAATCAAGCGAGAGATGATAGATCGAAGAGATTTACCAGAGCAACCAATCCACCAAGTTCTCAGTAAATCATTCGACGAGGTGATGGTACCACGGACACCCAATAAATTACCGAAGTAATTCCAGCAGGATCTGGCAGAGGAACCAGAAAAAAGCAGATGATCCACCGATTCTGTTTCCCCATTGCCGCAGCATCTACAACGGGATACAAAAGTAATGCCAATCTGCTGAAGGTTCTCATCAACCGGCAACCCTTTATGAAGGGTTCGCCACATGAAAAGAGACACTTTAGGGGGGATTCTAACGTCCCAAATGAAAGAGAAAATGGGAAGAGCTGGAGCGGGATTACGAGCAGAGTTCCAGACCTTAAGAATAGAAAACGGACCGCCATCCCATCCGGATTGACCTCCATGAGAATCAGAGAACAATTTGACAGATTGCACATGCTTCCAAGTCTCACTGGCGAATGATGGAGATCCGGAATAGCCAACAGACGCCAGTCTCTGGTATTTGGCATGAAGGAACGTCGCCCATAAGGAGTCGTTTGTCCCAAACCTGCACCACAACTTGCAAGCGAAAGCCGAACAAATGTCCTTAGGGTTTCGCCAACCAAGCCCACCCTCGATCTTTGGACGGCGGATTACGTCCCAAGACACCCGGTGATGGCGGTGGTTGTCAACCTTTGATCCCCAGAAGAAAGAAGAAGCCAGAGATTGGAACGACCGAAAGAAGGAAGAAGTAGGGGACATAGCGGCGAAGATATGAGTGCCCATAGAACCTAATACCGATTTGATGAGAACCAATCTTCCTGCTTGAGACAGAAGAGACGCATTCCAACGGATAATCTTTCCCCTAACTTTGTCCGTCAGAGGATCGAAAAGGGCGTTAAGTTTCCTTCCTTTGTAGAGAACAATACCCAAATAAGGGAGAGGAAGGGAAGCTTCCCTGAAACCGGTAAAAGATTCGACCCAAGAAACCCTCGAAGGGTCCATGTCCTTCGCGTGGACGAAACAACTCTTCGAAGAGTTGACCAGTTGGCCCGAACACCTCTCATACAGATGGATGAACCGAATAAGCCGGCGAACAGAAGTCCGATTTCCGTTGGAGAAAATGACAATGTCGTCCGCGAAGGATAGAGATGAGACGAGCGGACACCCTCTCGAGAGTCCAAAACGGTGGATTTGGCCAAACATCGTTAAGGTGTGAATTCCTCAAATGAAAGCCTCGGCCACAATCACGAAAGGAGAAGGAGATAGAGGATCACCTTGACGAAGACCTCTACCCGCCTTGAAAAAACCATTGGCCGATCCGTTAATGAGAACAGAGAACCAACAGTTGGATATGAGCCTCCACACCAAATCGATAAGGGTTTCAGGAAACCCGAAGGCACGAAGAACCTTGATGATGAAAAACCACGACATACGATCGTATGCCTTTTCCATATCAAGTTTGAAAACAATATTAGAACCCCTGACCTTCCTGTCAATCTGGGAAACCAGTTCCTGGGCTAAAAGGACGTTATCAGTGATTAAACGACCATTTACAAAACCTGCCTGAGAGGAGGGGATAATACGATCAAGGTACGGAGCCAAACGATTGGCCAGTATCTTAGAAATCACTTTGTTAGAGAAATTACACAGGCTGATCGGACGAAATTCCGCGCAAGCCCGAGGATTATCACACTTGGGAATGAGGACCAAGTTAGTGGAAGACCAACTAACGGGAAGAATACACCCGGAAAAGAATTGTTGAATTGCCAGACAGAAATCTGTTTGGATGATATGCCAAACACTCCGAAAGAGGGATCCATTGAAGCCATCCGGCCCACTGGCACTATCCTTGCTAAGAGCAAAAACACAGGCACGAATCTCATCCGAAGAAGGCGGATAAGCTAAAGCGTCACTTCCCTCCGAAGGAATCAGCCGAGGAATAAATGACAGGAGGTCCAAATCCGGATCAGACACAGAGGGAGAGCCCAGGTAGGTTTGGAAATGAGACACAATAACCTCTCTGACTTCAGAAGGAGTCGAAGCCACAGAGTGATCCGATCTCAAAATCTCATGAATAGAAAGCAAGTTGGCTTTCTTACGAGTAGATGAATGAAAAAATTTGGAATTCGTATCACCTTCGACCACCCATTTGATCCTCGCCTTTTGGCGAAGGTAGGAGTTTTCAATACGAAGTTCCGAAGAGAAAGCCAATTGAGCAGACGCCCATTTCTCCTTGTTTTCGGCAGAGGGATTCTCGTCGAACAAAGATTCGGCAAGGATCAAGGACTCTTCTGCCGCTCGAACACGGTCGAAAATGTTCCTGAAAATAAGGGAATTCCACGTCTTAAGGCAGGCCTTCATACGTTTCAGTTTTTGATAGAAAGCCCCCATGGGAGCAGCAGCGATAGGAGAGGTCCACGATTCCTCCACCACCTATAGAAAAGTATGGTGAGAACTCCACATACTTTGGAAGCGGAAAGAAGAGGGACCCGTCAAAGAACGCGAAGCGCACCGCAAAACCAGAGGCGCATGATCAGAACAAGAACGATGAAGATGAGAAGTAGAGAAGGAAAAAAGGAGGTTAAACCATTCAGCAGACCCAAAAATCCTGTCTAACCGGGATAGGATCCGATTCGAACCCTCCTGATTGTTAGACCAAGTATAAGCGGAGCCCATGAAAGGGATTTCTGATAACCCGGAGCTCACAATGAAAGAATTGAAGTCAGAAACCGAGTGCCGATTGACGGCCACCCCCCCCCCCTAATTTTTCAGCCTGACTAGCGACAACATTGAAATCACCACCCACCACAAAATACGAGAACCCCATGTCAGCAAGTGACAGAATGTCATCCCAAAGAGATAATCTCTCTAACCGATCACACTTGGCGTACACCGCCGAGAAAACGAACGGTTGACAGAAGATGGGAGAAGTACACATAACAGAGATAAGCTGGGATGAGTCGAAAACAGGGCGAACAACGCAGTCTTTGGACCAAAGAATCCAGATCTTACCCGAAATATTTGTCAAGGCACCGCCAAAACCTAGCGACAGCACTGCCTTGGTAACCTCTCCAGGATCCAAAAAATTTTCTAATAGAGCCACCAAGCTAATGGAATGCTTACGGACAATTTGCTTTAGCCTAGCTGAAGAAGCATCATTGCCAATACCACGAATGTTCCAGAAGAGAAAGTTCGACATGAAAGCAGATTAAACGGAGAGGAAGAGAACAATCCAAGAAAATCAGAACAGACGCAACTCAGATACGATACAATGAACAAAGAGCAGACCTATCGATCTGCTCAGTCGCCGCTATAGAGCGAGTGCGGATAGTGCGAGGAATGGCGGATAAGACTCTCGATCTGCGTCGAGAGGGTCGATGCAGATGCGCAACCGCGATCCGAGGGTCGGACTCCGCAGATGCTCCTAACCGCTCCAGCGTACCTGACTGCCTAGAAGAGGACCTGGAGGGAGCTGAGTTCTTAGTTAGACGAGATAGGCGATCATTAATTATCACAATCTCCTCTACACTAAGCATCGGAATGGTGATCGATAAGGCACAAGAAGAAGAAGGAAGAGAGCAAAGGGAAGAGCAACAATTAGGCGAAGGAACAGGAGAAACCGGATCAATCAGAGGAGAGCGAAGGAATGTATGGGTGCTGATAATACGCATCCCATGATGCTGTAGGAACCTAACCCATGCCGGACTGTTACTAGTGATACAGTCCCGCGAGACAGGTGAGGTTCGCAAGATGGCCCTAGAAGAGAGATCACCCGATCGGATCGCAAATGACTGGCAATATTCCCGGCTGGATGCATAGTGGATCGAATCAGTAGTCACTATGCGACCAGGACTGGAATATCGCCCGAGCCAATCGATTCAGGCGAGATAGAATCTCTGTAGAGACCAAAGGAGGCCGGCCAGAAGAGTAAGACGAATAAAAGCCATAAACGACACAGACCAGGCCTCGTAATGACTCAGAACTAAAAACCAACAGAAGGACCCACACTGTCTGCTCCAAACGGAGCACTCACTGCCTATAGGACCTGACACGCCACCAAACAACATCTGGGTAGCATGGTCAGGGAGCACACACCATGTCATGTCATGGCTCAAAAACACAATGAACAATCCATTAGCCTCAAACCAACAAGCCACCGCAAACCCAACAACATCGATCAAAAATGAAGGAAAAGACGAGAAACTCACCTGATAGGACAGTCCACCACTTACCTGCTGCTCCGATGCAAGGGAATCATCTTGCAAATTATCCAAATACTGCTCGCTCACCAAATCATCCAACAGACAAGGGGACATAGACCCACCTGATGGCTCAGGTCGAACAGAACGACGCAATGGAAAGTCCCAAGCACTAGCATTGCTTCCCATTGCCAAATCGATCAATCCAACCCGAGAATCACATATCACCGAAGTTGGATCAGGGGAGTAAAACACTGCAACATGACTGGGAGGGGCGGTGATTTCCCCTTCAGCCAATACATCAAGACCAAAACCAGAATCACAAATCACCGATCCCACCAACAGAGACTCCTCCCCACGAGGCAATATCTCACAAGATGTAGACAATGTTAACATCGGTTCGAATTGGGTGATGAACTCCCTCTTCGAAGCAACATCAAACTCACATGGAGAGGTCGGCGCCACCCGAATTGCATCAACCTGAGATAGGCGCCTGCTGGGGGGAGGTCGGCACATTAATCCATCACCAGAGACCGGCAAAATCTCCATAAAACAGTTTTCGACCATCAGAAAACGAGAGCGGGAAAGATCCCCAAAAGTTTCCAAAGAATAAACCCTAATTTCAACCGTGCAATCACCAGTAAACACCACCGATAAGGGACCAGTAGCCTCCGCCAAGATGGCGGTGCCAATAGCGGCGAAAGATGGACAATTACGCACGAAAGAACCAGAGAGTACGAACTCTCCATCGCCCGATTTCGACATCAAAACCAACAACCAGACAACAATAGAGCGCTAGAGTCACAGAGAAAGATCACAAGAATAAAAGAGAGTGAAGACGAGAGGAAGCTGCAAAAACAAGAAAATTCACAGGCGCTAATTAGATTCGTCCATTAAAGCCGTTGAGAAGGTTTATTTAAAACTTTTTGGCACACATGCACCTGTAATCGAATGGACACTGCGAATTTGACATTAAGGGTCGGAGGCACTAGGTATGAAGGAGGGGAAGGCCGCCGCTGCGAGTCACCATGGGATGTCGTGGGGGAGGCATCGCGATTCAAAATCGTGGTTACTGGTGTCGTGAGCATTCTCGTGGCGTGCTTGAGTAGGAGCGTTGGGGACAGGCGATTGGGCTAGGTCCGATCAAGCGGTGGGATTGTAGGGTGGTTCGAGGAGACGCGCAGGCTGGGTTCAGCTTCGCGATCGAAGAGGCTAGGGCTTCTCGATAATTCACGCATGAAGACTGGATGGTCGCGATGGCCAGTATGTCGACCAGTTTAGGGGTTAGCTTGGGAGAAGTCACAGCGATGGTGAACGGAGGACATGAGTCGTTCGAGTAGTGGAGTCGCGAGGGAGGGGAAGGCAGTCGAGTTCGACTAGTAGTAGCAGTCATAGCCTAGTGTTAACGTTAGGGCTTAGCGCTGCTAGGGTCGAGGAGGAGTTTGATATCGGTAGGAGGTTGTAGCAGCGACTTAGGTGAGTATTTCAGCCAAATTCTATTGACGAAGAATGTTTATTTGATTTTCAATAACCAAACGAATTATGCTTGTATAAATTTTTCATCAGAGAACTAATGCCGCATAGTTGATTAATTCATGATGTTAGGTGATTGGGTAGCATGAGGAAGGTAATTTAATTTGGAAAAAATTTCAAGTTTAAGTTAATTATTAATTAAATCATTTTGAAATTCATTAGTCGTTAACCTATATTAAATTTTCATACAAGATCCAAAATCATGGAACAAGTTGAGTTGGACTTGTAGATGTGAAACCGACGCTACAGATTTTATTTGGCGAAAAATAAAATCAATGTGAGTATTCTCACTCATTTGAATTGCTAGTATAATTTAAAATGTTGAATTTAAATTATTGGTTATTGGATGAATTTATAAATTATTATCGGTTTGGATGATATTATATTATATATATAATGTATATGTTTACTAGTACTTGGAGTGATATTCCCGCACATTATAGCGGATGAGACCCTATACGTCCCGCATAATAGCGGATGACCCTATATACCGAGATATCCCCCTAGATGTGGGACTAGTATTTTTGTATTGTATTTACATCTATGGATGCAGGCGAAACAAGTTCGAGGGATCCAACTGGATTCCTCAAATATATTGATTATTTTCCATATATACGGATATATAATGTGTGTTGATAATCTGTTATAGATTATTGTTGTAACTTTGAATTATTGGATACTATTATAGCACTGGCCTAAATTTTGATATTTTAAATGCCATAAATATATTTTTAAAATTTAAGGGATAAAAGGGAATTTTTGTTATAAAAATATTTATACTGAAATTGGGTTTATTTTTAAAGAAATTGAGTTAGAAAAATATATTTGATTTTTGATTATACTTAACTACTGTGAATTATTAAATGGAGATTTAAAAAAAATGAAATTTATAAAAGAATATATAAATGATACTTGAGAAATATAAAAAGGAGTTGAAGTTGATATTAAAAATGGATTGGAAACTACAAATGAGATTTACAAAGAAATGGATTTATAAAATGGAATTTTATAAATAAGATTGTTTTTATAAATAGGTAAAAATTAAAAGGAGTTTACAAATTTATAAAATGAGGTTTATAAATAAGGGAAAATGATATCAGTGGATAAGTTGGAATATAAGTTTACGATGTGAATTTATATCGAGTTATGGGAATCATTTTGGTAAAAGGATAGTAGAGTCTATTTTTGAATGTAAGAATAGTGGTAGAATTAAAATAAAATCGATATGATATGAATCGAGAGGGATTTATAAACTTTTATTTGGCAATATTGGATTTTAAAAAAAATAGATTTTGGTCGAGAAATTTAAAAAATCGTTTAAGTAGGATTTTTAATTACTATGCTATATAATTTAAACTATTATTTAGATTTAAAATATTTCAAAAAGTTAGAAATTATAATATTTAATATTTATTGAAATAAAGTCTAATTTTATTAATCGGCTTTGCAAATTAATTGGCTACTAAAAATGATTTGGATATGAGTTATCAATGTTATTTGGAATGTTTTGGTTTACTTAAACCATAATTTAAAAATAAACTACTATTCCTTAAAAATAATTATTTTATATATACAGTTTAAAGATTGAATTTATTTATAAATTCTCTTGAGATTGAAAGCGAAGTTTATTAAACGAGTATGGTTTTAGAAGAGAAATCTTATAGTGGGGTTTTGGGAGCTTAAAGAAATTTCCAAAGTGTTAAAAATATGGGAATTTCAGAAGATGAATTCGAATTCATAAAAAAGGTTAGAAATGGGTATTTAGAGATCAAACGAGTGCATTCGTCTTTGGAAATATTAAGGGATTTACAAATAAACTTTGTAAAGAATTTTGAGAAATAGAAAATAAATGGACTATTTCCTGAATATTCAAATGTAAAGATCTTAGGAAATATACTTATAAATATTCCTAAGTATTGGACGGAAAGAAATTTGAAAAAGACGACTTCGAGATTTTAATTATAAAAAAATATTATCAAAGGGATGAATTATAATTGAAAGCGAGAAAAATATTCTAAGTATTGAAATGACTTGGAAATATCCTTGGAAATATCCTGTTAAGGACATAAGAATTTGAAATTGATTTCCACTATTGAAATATATTGGAAGGGTTTTAAATATATATATATATATATATATATCTTATAAAGATATTTTGAGAATATTTTTTTGGAAAATTATAATAAGGCCAGATGATAGCTTATGGATGTTTTATTTATAGTTAAATAACCGACTATCAATATTAGTCAATTTCGTTAATCGTTTCGAAGAGATCAAGATCGGATTTGCTTCATTACAGCAGATAGGGGGTTCTCACTTCGTGTTTGGTGGCGAGCAGGAGACTCTTACCCCTACATGTCCCGGAGTGGTTGGATGCAGTCGAGAAGCTGGCCGTAAAAGCAAATTCGAGGTACCACCCACGGCGGAAAGTGGAGGATGTCAATGGTTGAAAAACCTAGACTGCTACATTTGGTATCAAAGCTGAAGGTTAAACGAGAACCTTGGCTCTGGTAGGGATTACTCATTAGAGATAGAGTCAGTAGTACTCTAGAATGAGTTAGTGAATATAAAATGGTTTTATATTGTGTTGGCTTTTCGGTTGAGTGGTATATAAATTCTGGTCGAATGGTGGGATGCCACTTAAATCGATAGGAGTTTCTAAACACTTGAATAGAGTAATTTGACACGGTATGGTTTTGAAGCGGGTAGATTAAATAATTTTACCCAAATTATATTTTGATATAAAATAAATAATTTTCTGAAAATTATTATAGTATATCGGTGTGTTTGGATGCTATTATTATAATCCATACAAGATTATAAAATTTAAATGGTTAAATACAATTAAAATAAAGATTGTATAAGCTTGAATTATACAAGTGAATTAAGAACTAAAAATGGATTCAAAAAACCAGAACTCGGGAAAAAAAAAATTCGAAGATTTTAGAAGTATTTTCCAAACTATTGAAGATAAATAATAGTACTATTATTTTGGAAATATTTTGAATAGAAAAATGGTTTTAAATGGATTTTCGAAAGTGATATAGCACTAAACTCACTACGGTCGTTGGAAAATAATTCCGATGATGATCGTGACTTCATTAGTGTTCATTTTCGAGTTTCTAGGCGACATATTGCTACGGTAGTAAATCGATATGGTGATTTTGGCGAAAACAAGCGTTGTTTAAAAATTCCGAGGGAATTGTTTTGGATAAAATCAGGTTGATTTTGAAATTCGAAGGAAGTGGGTTGTTAAACCAAAAAGAGTATATATCTTTATATATTTGATTTCAAAGTGATTTGAAATAAATACCGGGTGTTTAAAAATTCTGGAATCCTGTGGAAAATGATATATATAAGGGGGAATGTGTGTAGAATTGAAGTTGGAAATTTAATTGACTGGATTTGAAACTGAATTAATATAGTGTATTAATGAAGTGAGAGTTAACTTAAGTGAAGTAATTAGAATGTATAATGAAATTGAAGGGATTAAAAATAAAATTGTTTGGAGTGAAATTAGTTTAAGTATGAATAACTCGGATTTAGTTTTTAAATGTTGGTTAAAAGGAAGTGAAATTAAAATAAAAAGGTGAATCGGATTTGAATTATATGGAATTGAATTAAATATGAAAATGTAAATTAAAAATTAACTATATAACTATAAGTTATAGAATTTGAATTGGATTAGAGATAATATTGAATTGAAGTAGATATAAATTTTGCATTGTGAAATAATTATATGGCCATTAGGTATAAATTTTGAGTGAAGTAAAATTTAAGTGAAAATTGGAATTTAAATAAATAAATTGGAATAGATTATAAAAATTGAGATTAATTGAATAAGAATGTACTTAGGCTATAAATAAATGTATAATCTCGAGTTAAAAATAAAATGTGAATATATTCGAGAATAAAATTGATGTAAATGTGGAAAATAAGGTATTAGACTTATAAAATTGAAAAGTGAAATAGAAAACCCAAAATAAAATTGTTGATATTTTGGTAAGGGAAATAAATCCAAACCTGAATTATAAAAATGAAATTGGACTCGAGAAAATTAAATTAAGTGAGTTTTGAAATAAAAATCAGATATGGGATTATAAAATGGAGGTGAACTAATTAGGTAATCAATTAGTTAAATGATATGAAAATGGTATTCAACTTGGTTAAGTAAATTGGATTATGGGTTAAAACTAAAAATTGAATGTGGAACCTGAATTGTAAATTAAATTCAACTTAAAATGGTAAGCGAATGAAATAAAATTGGAACAAGTCGAATAAAATAAAAATAGTTTGAAACAGTGAGGACTTAGGTTACAAATAAATTCAGTTTAAAGTGTAAATAAATTGAATGTGACCTTGGATACGAATTAAATAAATTCGAGTATGAATTCGAGTATGGAATTAAAAATTGAAGTGGATTAGGTGAAGGAACTAATTAAATTAATTAGCAAATGGAATGGGATTTGATTGAATAAGAATTAAATTAAAAATGAACTTAAGTTGTATGATTTAAACTATTGAAGTAAATGAATTTACTTAAGTTAATAATCTTGAATAAAATCTTTGCTTTGATAAATTTATGAAGTGGTTCATAAGTAAATTATCATGGAATCATTTTAAATAAAATAAATTTGAATATAATAGAATGTAGATATGAATGAAATTTAAGTAAATTGATTGCGAGCAGATCTGAAATAGAATAAAATTAAATATAAATTTATTTGGAATCAATTTAAAATAGTTATAAGCTAAAATAATTATTCTATTAAATGAATGTTGCTGGAATTGCATAGAAAAAAATTATTGTCGACGCAAACGAAAATAAATAAAATTCTATGAACAAATAGAATGTGAATAAATTGATTTCTAAATCAGTTTGGAATGGACATGAGTCTATTTGGTATAAGATAAAAGGAATGCGTGAAAAGTGAGTTGTAAATTATTTAAATTGAATGAAATGGTATATGTATTGTTTGAAAGTAATTAAATTAGTATCGAGACCCTGCAATTGCTTATAAATAAATGTTTAGCATGTATTGCTTATGAAGTTTAGGTGTTTTAACTATTTAAATAAGTGAAATGTTAGTGAATTTCATATTTTGGTATCTATGTGTTTAAATTTAGTAAGTACAGGTACCCGGAGGCTGTCGAGCTAAATTTGGGTTGCGTAATTACGTATGAAGTAAACTTGTTTGCTTAATAATGCTTAAAAACCCTAAATAAGGTACGTTTTCGGATTAGATACTGCGAAAAATATAAAATATTGATATTTTTTTCAACTGTGTGGGTCGATGTATATATATTTATCTCTCTTGTCATATTGCAAAAGGTTCTCCATACAAAGGAGACCGTGCCAAAAAAAATTGTGAATTTAGGGAGTTAGGAATTTTTTTAAAAATTATGAAAAAAATTTGTTAACGACATTTCGAATTGTAATTGGAATAAAGGGTTTTGGGGTTAGAATTAATAACTAATTATTTTGGTTGGAACGAAAAATTTTAGAGAAGTGAAATATCAAATTTTCACTAAGTGGGTTTTTGAAAGTTAATGGGTTTGGAGCATTTTTTCCTGCCTTAGCAATTTCGGGGATGAAATTCTTTTAAAGAGGGAGGAATGTAACGACACGGAATTTTGGTCGTTGATTTTTAACATTTAAATTATTTTAAATGTTGAGTTTTGAAATGTTAATGGAATTTTTACATGAAGTTAACGATCAAAAATAGTGTAATAAAAACTTAAGCTCCAAATATAACGAATTAATTAATGAATTTATTGTTGAGTTAATAATTAAAAATTGTTTAAATAATTGAATTGGAGTTGAATATGAAACCAAAACGATTTTCAATGTTGATATAAATTCTATTTTAATCAGAATTGAGTTAGTAAGATTTTAAAACTGAAAATTTGAGCGATTTCATAAATTTTGGAAATCGTCGATTTAATTTACGCTTTAAAATAGCGATCCAAGGCACAGTCTCGGATTTTGACGAAACTAGTTCCATCAGATCCATAATAATGTATTATTATCGTATTTTAAATTTTGTAGTGCTTGGAGTTATCATCTAATCATACGGGATAAAACACGCTGAAATTAATATCGAAAATTCAACATAATTATTAGGTCCAAAAAACTATCTTCTCCATCGATCAAATTAGGACTCGAAACTTTTTCCATTGCATTCAGAATAAGGGTATAACATTATGAACGCCTAGCGGCACGCCTCCTTAGGAGTTTAAAATTTCGAGATATGTAATGTGAGATATTGGAATTAAATTATATATATATATATATATATATATATATCAGATCAAAGTCAAATCATGCCCCTTCTCCATTCAAACACGCCACCAACCTTTCCTTCAGTTCGTTTAGATCACGTTTCCCTCCTTCTTTTCAGATAAAAATCACGAAAACAATCGATGAAAAAAAAGAAAAAAAAATAGATGATACTCTTCCCTCTTCAAACCGATGCCCTTCTCTCTTTCTTTTATAATCGCGTGTTACTCCCTTCTCTCCTCTTCAGTTTGTTTTCACGAGAGAAAAAAATGGGCGCACACGCACCTGTAATCAAGGCGACACTGCGAATTGGACATTAAGGGTCGGCGGCGCTAGGTACGAAGGAGGGTAAGGCCGCTGCTGCGAGTCGTGATGGGATGTCGTGGGGGAGGCATCGCAATTCGAAATTGTGGTTATTGGTGTCGTGTGCATTATAGTGGCACGGTCGAGTAGGAGCGTCACCGGCAGGCGATTGGGGTAGGTCCGGTCAAGAAGTTGGGTTGTGGGGTGGTTAAAGGAGATGTGCAGACTGGGTTCGGCTTCCCGATCGAAGAGGCTAGGGTTTCTCGATGATTCGCGCATGAAGACTGGATGGTCGCGATGGCTAGTATGTCGAGCAATTTAGAGGTTAGCTTGCGTGGAGGCATAACGATGGTGAATGGAGGACACGAGTCGTTCGAGTAGTGGAGTCGCGAGAGAAGGGAAGGAAGTCGAGTTTGACTAGTAGCAACGGTCATAGCCTAATGTTAACGTTGGGGCTTGGAGTTGCTAGGGTTAAGGAGGAGTTTGATGTCGGTTGGAGGTTGTAGCGGTGACATAGGTGAGTATTTTAACCAAATTTTATTAACAGAGAATGTTAATTTGATTTTCAATAACTAAACAAATTATGCTTGTTTGAATTTTTGATCAGAGAACTAAAGCTGCATAGTTGATTAATTCATGATGTTAGGTGATTGGGTAGCTTGAGGAAGGTAATTTAATTTGAAAACAATTTTCAAGTTAAGTTAATTATTAATTAAATCATTTCGAATCGTTAAGCTATATTAAATTTGCATATGAGATCCAAAATCATTGAACGAGTCGAGTTGGACTTGTAGATGTGAAACCGACGCTACAGATTTGGTTTGGCGAAAAATAAAATCAATGTGAGTAAAATCTCACTCATTTGGATTGCTAGTATAATTTAAAACGTTGGATTTAAATTATTGGTTGTTGGATGAATTTATAAATTATTATCAGTTTGGATGATATTATATTATATATATATAGTAATGTGTATATATATGTATACTAGTATTTGGATTGATATTCCCGCACATTATAGCAGATGAGACCTTATACACTACGCATAATAGCGGATGACCCTATATACCGCGATATCTCTCTCGAAGTGGGATTGGTATTTTTATGTTGTATTAACATTCGTGAATGTAGGGGAACAGATTGAGGGATTCAACTAGATTTCTCAAATATATTGTTTATTTTCTATATATAAGGACATATGATGTGTGTAGATAATCTGTTATAGATTATTGTTGCAATTTTGAATTATTGGATGCTATTGTTGCACTGGCCTAAATTTTAATATTTAAAATACCATAAATGTATTTTTAAAATTTAAGGGATAAAAGAGAATCTTTGATACAAAAATATTTATATTGAAATTAGGGTTATTTTTAAAGAAATTGAGTTAGAAAAATATATTTGATTTTTTGTTATACTTAACTACTATGAATTATTAAATAGAGATTTTAAAAAATGAACTTTATAAAAGAATTTATAAATGATACTCGAAAATATAAAAAGGAGTTGAAGTTGATATTAAAAAAGGATTGGAAATTATAAATGAGATTTACAATGAAATGGATTTATAAAATAGAATTTTATAAATAAGATTATTTTTATAAACAGGTAAAAATTCAAAGGAGTTCATAAATTTATAAAACGAGGTTTATAAATAAGGGAAAATGATATAAGTGGATAAGTTGGAATATAAGTTTATGATGTGAATTTATATCGAGTTATGAGAATCATTTTGGAAAAAGAATAGTGGAATCTATTTTTGAATGTGAAAATTTTAGTAGAACTAAAATAAAATCGATGTGATACAAATCGAGAGGGATTTATAAACTTTATTTGGAAATATTGGATTTTAAAAAATAGATTTTTGTCGAGAAATTTAAAAATTGTTCAAATAGGATTTTTAATTACTATGCTATATAACTTAAACTATTATTTAAATTTAGAATATTTCAAAACGTTAGATATTATAATATTTAATATTTATTGAAATAAAGTCTAATTTTATTAATCAGCTTTGTAAATTAATTAGTTGTTAAAAAGGATTTGGATATGAGTTATCGATGTTATTTGGAATGTTTTGGTTTACTTAAAACATGTTTTAAGAATAAACTACTATTCCTTAAAAACACTTATTTTATATATATAGTTTAAAGATTGAATCTATTTATAAATCCTCTCGAGATTGGAAGCGAAGTTTATTAAACGAGTATGATTTTAGTAGAGAAATCTTATAGTGGGATTTTGGGAGCTTAAAGAAATTTTCAAAGTGTTAAAAATACAAAAAAGTCGGAAGATGAATTAGAATTCATAAAAGAGGTTAGAAATGGGTATTTGGAGATACAGACAAGTGCATTCATCTTTGGAAATATTAAGAGATTTACAAATAAAATTTGTAAAGAATTTTGAGAAATAGGAGATAAATGGATTATTTTCTGAATATTAGGATGAGAAGATCTTAGGAAATATACTTATTAATATTCCTAAGTATTGGACGGAAAGAAATTTGAAAAAGATGACTTCGATATTATAATTATAAAAAATTATTTTCAAAGGGATGAATTATAATTAGAAGCGAGAAAAATATTGTAAGTATTGAAATGATTTTGAAATATCCTGTATAGGACATAAGAATTTGAAATTGATTTCCACTATTGAAATATTAGAATGGTTTTGAATATACATATATATCTTTTAAAGATATTTTGAGAATATTTTTTTGGAAAATTATAATAAGGCCAGATGATTTCTTATGGATATTTTATTGATAGTTAAATAACCGATTATTAATATCGACCGATTTTGTTAATCGTTTTAAAGAGAACAGGATCAGATTTACTTATTCGAAAACTACTTTGATCTGGTTTGAATGTAACGAATGAATACCGTGAAGATGTTGAAGATGGCGATTCGGCTTATCCAAACTTAGGACAACTTGTAAGGACGGATGCTATCAGAACATCATCATTGGAGGACGATGAGCATTCTAATTATAATTTTTGCTTGAAACGTAACGCTTAGCCTCAAGCCTCATCAACCGAGAATAACTAAAACATGGAAGATGCAGCAGGGCTAAGTGGGTCGCACCCAATTAGGATTTGTTATCACTTTTCTAGATATCCTTAGAAACCTATATATTATGGATATGGTTGTGCATGAAAGAAGGAGCGCTCGATCGTAAGGGTGGGAACACCCGGGGTGATAACATATTCGGTCATTCTTGGTTAGGAGTAGGCTAGTCTTGTGTAGTAGGGGATCCCGATGATGGTCTTCGGTACATTGATCTAGAGGTGTACTATGATGGGCGGTACCCGTTCCCCAGTGGCCCAGTCATTCAATGAAATTCATTCTCCAATAAGCACCGTACGGTTTTGATTGTGTCCAACTATGCTAAAACGTGAGAAGCAAGCATTTCAGCTATTTTCCATTTACTTGGTTTAGGCACTATTATAATATCAGATGATTTTGATAAAAATGTTTTGGTTATTGTAAGGTAAAAACCCGTTGTGTTTATGTGTGACCTGGTCTTTACGAGATACCTTTGTTTTTCAAAGATTTTTTGTGAAAAATTAATAATTCAAATTAAGTGTGTTTTCTCACGCTGATTTTCCAGACTGACTTGGGAGTTATTTTATTATAATGCTCAGGTCGGACCGAGTATTACAGATTCAGGCTAGAATGTTATGGAGCTTAGGACATGAGTTGGACGGCAAAGACGTATCTCCGTACTTGGTTATATTTCCGTTGTGTGAGGAAAGTTATTATAACTGTGCGTTTGATGTATTGAATTGTTGTACTCTGATAATGGTATGTATATTAACAGTACAATTCTTGTATTAAAAATCTGTTACTATATAATATATTTTGTTCCACTGCGATTGTGAGATTCTGTGTTGTTGTTTCTATTTTTTCTATCTTTTTCTTCTTCTGTACCCTAGTTATTTGCTCTTTCGTACACTTTGAGTTGTACAAGAGTGAATTATTATCAACTCAAAATGTATGGAATTGCGGGTCACTACAATTACATTAATATTTAACCATAAGAGTTTAATCAAAGTAAATTTTCCATTTTGATTTAAAAGTAGTTGGAATATGACAAGACGTATAAACAATTTGTCAAAAACAGCTTGCAACTTATATATTAGGCTCATCTCAAAACAAATTTAGGATAATTCTACAAAAACAGAAGAAAATTTAAAGCAATGAAATAAAAGAAGAAACAACAATGGAATCAATTAATTAAGGCAGAAATGTATGAGATTGCAATACAAATAGACTTTGATAGCTCAGACTCCATGCAAATTAGTAACTTTTTTCATATGCAAAAGAAATTAACAAATGATTTGCATGTTGAAGCTGTCAATTTAAGGCTGAAAGCTAAAGTAGATTGACTTACTCCTAGGGATACCCCGAGCAAATTCTTTTATGCTAAAATATCTAATAGAAAATATAAGTAGATTGACTTCCTCGAAGGGTGACCTTTTGATCAGGTTAACATAAACCGATCATAGACAGAACCACATAGGAACAATATATCAGCAAACATATCCAAAATGCTATCCTCTTGCTTTGATTATCATTTTCTATTTCAGAATGATCAAATCCCCAGTTCAATTTGAGATTAGGCTTTACAAATTCAAGTAAATACAAGAATGAATTCAATGAAATCAGATCCCTTAAACCAGACCCTAGGGTCTTATTAATAGGTGCGGGTTGTCACCTTTCGAATCAGTCATTTCTATTTGGTCGAAAGGGGCCCTTGAAGACCTTTCGTTGCCGTTAACATTAGGGTACCCTTTTGCTTTGCTTTTAAATGGAACTTAAGTGCTTTCGTCTTCATTGAAGGGGTAGGTGTGCTCCACAAAATTGTGCTGCGGTGTTGTTGCAGGTAAGAAAAGATGTGAGCTTTCTACTCTGTCAATAGGTGGATCTTTGGGGCTTCGAAGGAGTTGATATGCAGAAGGTTTTAATGCAAAAGGTTGCTTTCGAAGGCATACTTGCTGATTGATGCGTAACCCCATCCACCAGTGTAGGAGATTGCAATATTGAACTTTAGCAAGTTCTTCTTTCATAATTGTGAATGGTTTCGACCGGTTCGAAAAGCTTGTTTACGATTTCGAAGGGGTTGCTCTGGTAAACATCCTTCTGTGGAATGTGAATGAGGGCGAAACCCTCTATTTCAAAAGGTTTGGCCTGCATGTGAGAGCATGTAATTTGTTGACTTCGAACAGTGTTTTTCAACTTATTCGCAGTGCCTTTATGCATGTGGAAACATCTATTTCGAAAGGAAGCAACTGAAACGAAAGGTGTTTTGTCCCCTTTCGACTCCTTCAAAAGCTTATAGCGCATATAATTTTTATTGTAGCGTCCATTCGACTCCTTTAAAAAGCTTTGTTAATGCTATCATTCCTTTATAAATTCTTCTTTTTTATTCTTCTTCGTTTCGACTAAGTTGAAGTGATGATTGGTGGTAATAGAAGCTTGTTGATTTTAGTAGAAGGATGCAAAGGAAAATACAAACACCCAAAGACACATAGATGAGAATAAGAAGGATCGTTTTGGTAAAGAATTTTTGTGGGTGATTTGTTTTTCAAAAGCTTGCTTGGTAAAATGTTAAGTATGTTGATGGAGGAATGCGCTAGGTATGTGGACAAGAGAAACGGAAAATCATTCCATTTCTTGCACAAAATAGCTTAAGTGGATCATTATCATACTCCCTTCCACTATCACATTGAAAACTTTTGATAGTTCGCTCAAATTGAGTTCGGATGTAAGAACTAAATTTCATAAAAGTGTAGTAAACTTGTGATTTAGCACCTAGGGGAAATGTCGACAAGAAATTAGTGAAATCATTCAAAAACAAAATATAACTTGTGATCTGCTGAACATAAGATAGGTGAAGTCCTAAGTTACTATTGCAAATATCAATTGCCAAGCAAGTATGAGAAACAAAATCATAGAAAAGACAATTTAATATGTTTAACAAAAACACATGATTGATAAACTAAAGAAAAAGATGTCTTATTACAATTAATAAGCTAATTATTTTTGAGAGAGTTCAAAACTAAAGATGCAGGATGACCCAAACGATTATGCCACAAAACAAGAGATAAAGCAACAAAGGTGGAAGGCTGGATTGCTTGATTTTTGGTGAAGTTGGTTGAGTGGATAAAGATCCTGTTCTATTACATCTCATTAGATGCATCCCCGTCTCAAGGTACTTCACAAAAAATCCAAGAGGATCAAACTCAACAAATACATTACTATCAACAGTAAAACAACGTACAAAAACTAAATTTTTGATGAGTTTTGGGGCATGAAGGACATTATTAAATGTAAGGGAGGTTGAGGGGGAGAAAGAAATTTTTATCCATAACCACATATTGGAATTTGTTGACCACTATCAACAATTATATTACGATTAATTCTCATGTTAAAATAAGGTGAAAATGTACCTCCATTGATCGTCATATGAGATGTAGCGCCGGTGTCCATGTACCAGTTCTCGTCTAGTTGTCCGAGCGTCAATGTGTGCATAGCAACCTCAATGTCAGTTGGAGCATAGGTGGATGGATGTGCTTGAACGTTGTACGCTTGAGGGCGCGGACTAAGAATCCTGAGTTGACGAGCAGTCGTTCCATGACTTTCTGCATCAGATACGGGCTAGGGGGACTGCCCAATGCATCCAAGGTGACGTCAATAAATTAATAGAATTATTTACATATTCTATCAAAGTAAATGTCGATCATTCCATATAGTGAAATATACATAATACAAATATTATCTTAAAAAATCAAATGGACATGTTTTTGGATGCCAATACCATCATTTCACATACATGTGCTTTTCAGATTTGGATATTTATTCATTTTCGAATATGAAAGTAGACAAATCTCAATTTTTCACATATCGGTTAGTAGTCTAATATACATTATCATTGGTTTTATATATATTGTATAACTTTCATCTGTGCCGTCAGCATGGGCTATATCTTTGTTAATAGTTGGTTTGGAAGCATAAACTTTTGGTCCGACCGTGAACTTTTAAAATTGTCCATATATGTATATCTTTTATTAAATGTTGTAATACATTTGGTGTCACTCTTTTGATGTTAGCGCGAAGCATTAAAAATTTCTCTCTACATATATTATCAAGATTTAATATAACTCAAAAATATGATCGGACAATAAAACTTCCTTTACAGATTCAAATTTTCCTCTATAGATATTACCAAGTCTTCATATTACTTAAAAATATGATCTACCAAATAAACTACTTTACAAAAAAAAAATTATAAACTATAAATAAAATTTTAAAAAAACAAAAAGTTAGATATTGCAACTTAAAAATAAAAATTCAAATTAACTACATATGATTGAACGCAAACATATGACTAAATATTTTTAAAAAACATTTTATTTTAAAATATTAAACAAATACAATTTGTATAAAAACAATTCAGGTGACTTCATCACAAGCGTGTGTCGTAGTACTCATATATAATGACAAGCATGCTTTTAATCGCATAGAGCAACACCGATAGGCAGTTATATCAAGACACTGAGCAGTTATACAACAGGGGGTTAATTAATTTACAACACCATCTAGAATTCTGGATGCTGTTATGTTTTTAAAAATTGAAGCTCCTTATATAACTGCAAATGATACAAAATTATAATTTTTTTTACAAAAAAATTTCAACGGAGCGTGTCCATAATAGTATACACGTTTTTAACATACGGATTCCATGATGATCAAGTTTCATTCGCCGTTAATATCATTTCATTCCCACGAATCTCACCACATAATGAAATCTGAATAGTTGTGTGTGTGCACGTTTTATGAACCACTCGGGCATATTGTATGACCGTACGATCATGCTTTCATTGGACCAATCTGGCTGCTAAAGTTCAGCTGCATTGTTGTTGATCGGGACCATGTTTGTTGAACCGGTTAGCTGAACCACAATAATCAGTTTTAACATTTTGATGGTTAAACCGACGAACCCGTGCGTTATTTTCCAGAAATTTACACGTTTGAAAATAACGTATACTCTAGAAAAACGTTGGATGAGTGAATCATAGAGAACTTTCAATGTTTAGAGCTGAAATTTCGAACGGTAGCAATGCACAACTGTGCTAGTACAGGCGCTGTTGTATAAACATTAACAGTGCATAACATCAGAAGCTTAGCAGCCGTAAAGTTGACGTAGTTTGCAATTGTCACGAAGGTGCTTGCAACGACTAAAAACAACATGGCGAAGCTTACTGTTTAAATATTGAAATGATAACGACTTTTTGCAATTTTTTTTTTCTTTTCAGTTAAGGAAGCGAAAATAGGAAAACGACGTTCAACCATGCAAAATGAATGGTTGAATCATTGGTTCGAAAGTCCGATTGGTTGTGTAACAACACTTTTTATGAACCACTATGTCAATCTCTCATCCAAATCCAAATGACATCAATTTTGTCCAGTTCCCTACATATTCTATCTCACCGGGATTTTGGACAGCAACGGTAACAATCTCCATTTTTTAGTGCATTCCGTTGATCACAGTACAGTTATTAATCAGTAATATCCACGAGTGAGTTAGGTATAAGTCACTTTGCTTACTTTGTATGAGTTCTGGTCCATATACGTGTGTCTATTATACACGCATAACTCCTTGAATATTGGCGACAAGCAAGCTTTTTTTAATGGCGTGTCCATAATAATATGCACGTTGTTAACATACGGGTACCATGACGATCACGTTTCTTTAGCTGTTAATGTCATTTTACTCTCACGGCATAATGAATTATGAAAATGAAATCTGACCAATTGCGTGTACCAACATGTTTTATGAACCACTCACGCATCTCTCATGCATATCACATCAATAGTCGCTTGACGGTAAGATGATGCTTTCATTGAAGGAATCTGGCTGCATCGTGAAAGTTCAGCTGCATAATTGCATATACACGTTGGGGAGCACAATGCGAAAGCATTAAAGAGAGGACGACGAGAAAGCAAAAACTTAGCCATACAAAGATACCGGACCGCAAAAGCATTTTCATCGTCCAACGGGTGAAACTGTTGGAAAATTATGTATTTGTACGTCGTCACTCTTTTGAAGACATTTCAACGTTATGCTCATGAGTGCAAAACGGTCTAGACATACGTCGCCGTCTCTAAGATAAAATAATCTTTTTTTTGCTGCATCGACTCGTCTGCACTAACGAAATCGACTTTGATGCACTCAAAAATTACTATTTGTCATTTTGTTCAATAAATTTCATGGAGAAGAAGATATGGTTTGAAAGGATAGACGCCATTTTTTCTGTCTCGTCTAAACATCAATTAAACAGACGGAATAAAAATAGAAACCTTATAGGATAGTGGGATGACGTCGGCTCCAAAAACGAATCTTGAATTTACAATTTGAAAAAAAAGATTTAATAGTTTGAAAATACAAAACAATTTTCGTCTAAAAATATAAGCGTTACACCATAGCAAACCTGAGCCTCGGTCAAATCCGGTCCAGTCGAGTCGGTCGTCGTGCATTTGTGGTGGTCAAACATGACCTTCCTTCTCAGAAAAGAGCGTCATTGGGCAACCAATGGGCTGAACAAAGCTTCTAAGAGTCAAGTATAAGTACTTGATTTTTTCTATAGTCCCACATGGACTATTCACTAGAGAATCATATACGCTTATTCCAATTTTTCATAATTCACTTAATATCAAAACATTTCAAACAATCCCCAACTTGAATATAAAAAAATAATTTTCGATTAAGTTATGAAAACATAAGATTGTCTATAAAAAAGCTGTCTTTCGACTTAAACATTTGCATAGTTGATAAGATTTAGTTTTTACTAGAGTGACACGTAGTCTTGAAGTCTATTCCCGACATCAGACAACATACAATCTTTATAGAGTGCAATCAAATAAGACCGTGCATTTGTGGCCATACATGTCTAACCCATTTTAGTGAATGCTATAGGAGTTTTTCCCAAAATTCCATAGATAACGACCACATTTTTACATCCACACGGATGAGTCTATCAAGAGTACTCATGAAGGTAGTTAATCCACCAGTATGGACTATGCATCTCATTAAGAGATTCTGTTGACTCATTCTCTAATCACTTCAGGAATACATGCTTACACACACATACATACATATATATAGTCATTTCGACAAAGGATCTGTCAAATTCTCATCACTAAATATGTGATCCACTCTAACATTTCCTGAAGAGAGTAGCTCTCTAATAGTGCTGTGCTTATGACATATCTGTCGTCTCTTACATTGTAGTAACAGTTATGTACTCTTACAATAGCCACGCTACTATTGCAATAGATCAATGTAATTGTTATCAGTCTTTCCTATAGATGTATCTTGGCGAGCAAATTTCTTAAGTAATCCGCTTCTTTTTTCACTAGCTATAGGTAGTACTATCATTTCAGACTTCATATTGGACCGAGCCAAAATAGTTTGTTTCTTGGATTTTTAAAAATAGCTCCACCAACAATGCTAAATGTATAACAACTGGTTTCTATTGAATCATCAGATGAAATATTCCTTTGCATTGGTGTGTCCTTAAGGACAGATGGAAACCTTTCATAATGTAATTCAAGGTTCATGGCTCGTTTTAGGTATATCATGGACCTTTCATTAGCATATCAATGCTCTATACTATATCTACTAATAAACGTGAATAATAATCTCACGACATAGGCAATGTCGGGTCTAGTACAATCAGTGGCATATCGAAGGCTGTCAATAATGCTCGCATAATCGGACTATTTTATACCTTCACAAGTGTTCTTAAATAGTTTTATACCGGGATCATATGGTGTATATACACGTTTAGGGTCAAGGTAATTGTATTTTTAGTATCCTCAATGTAAAGAGGTTGATCCAAAAAAACTCCATTTTGTGACCTAATAGTCTTAATACCAAGGATTAAACTCGCTTCAACTACATCTTTCATATCAAAATTAGCACTTAACAAAGATTAATAGTGTTTATGGCATAAATATTTGACCCAGAAATAAGTACATCATCCACATTGAAACATATAATAGTGCAGATGTCGTTCTAAGATTTATAATAAATACATTTGTCACTTTCATTAACTTTAAAACCATGTGAGATTATTAAGTTATTAAATTTTTCATGTCATTGCTTATGTGCTTGTTTCAAACCATATAAAGATTTATCTAACGTGCAAACTTTATGTTATTGAGAAGGAATTACAAAACCTTCAAGTTGATCCATATAAATTTCTTTTCCAATTCACCGTTTAAAAAATAAGTTTTTAGGTCCATTTGGTGTATTATCAAATCTTGAATAGAGCAAGTTAAATTAGTACTCGAATAAATATAATTCTAGTTATATGTGAAAAAGTGTAAAAAAAAGGTCTATATTTTCTCTCTGCCTAAACCCTTTAGCCACTGAACGGGTTTTGTAAGGCCCTTAATTTATAATAGCATTATTCAAGAGATTTAATTAGATAAATTAAATAGAATAGTTTAAATGTTAAGTGATAAGGGGATTAAGATTTGAATAAATACTAAGTGAATGTGCTTAATTAATTAATTAAATCGGCTTGAGAATAGCTTATAGGCTAAATAATTTACGTAAGGGTATACTGGAAATTAGCTGCACTTGTTACCATAACCCTCATATATATTTTCGTTCCTTATAATTTCATTTCTCATTCATGTCATTTTGAAAACGAAATACAAATGTAAGAATATAGGAGTTGGCCATTAACAAGGGCAAAAAAGAAGAGAAATTCAAATCAAATTAAGGAATTAAAGAAAGGGGAATAAATCTAAATCTTAATTCAACCTCCATATCTTAATCAAGGTGAATAATAATTTACACCATCTCTATTACGTTTATGATCATTTGTTTTCGAATTTAAGATTAAATTCGTTTTTATGATGTTTTGGATTATGATATGCTTGAATTATAATTTGTTTGATTTAAACAAGATTGTTTAAATTGGAATTTATGCAGTTTTAGGGAAAAACTAATTGAAATTGAAGTTTGAATCCCATGGAAAAATAATATGTTATTAAAACGTGATTATGGAGTTGATTTTTAGTTTTGATAATTTTCCAAGTTATGAAAATATTATTATGAATTCTTAAAGGAAAATGGTAATTTGGGTTTAGAACTTTATTTCAGAAATTTTATTGAGAATTTCGGTATAAAATTTATATATGTTAGATAACATATTAAAAGTGAATTTCTATGATTTTTGGGGATTTTTCCTAAGTAATCACAGGGAGAATTAAATTATTTTGAAAGGATAATCTAAATGATTTAATTGTTTTACTAATGGAATGACTTATTTGCTAAATTAACCTTGATTTAGATCTGAAATTAAGCAGCAGTTATTCTGGAAAAGAATTTGAAAAGTTGAGGTAGCCAATCACGTGTTTACACATGGGCGGGTTAGTTAGATAAAATTTTCTTTAATTAACATTAATCGGCTTTTACTCAGAAAAGCAGGTTCCGCCTCTATTAGAAGTACATTTTGACCCAAAACTACTACCTTCGATCAATTGGAAAGCGTCCATGTCAAAACCAACCGAGGCCGGAACCAATACACTAGGTATCACTTAGATGTTACATAGTGGATTGGAGAAAGGCGGAAGGCATGGTGTCGATACCTTTGTTTGTTTTAAAAAGTTAAGCGTTGTAGATTCTGCAGTTATTCATGGTATTAACTTCCAGCGACTAAATACAACTATGTTAATGGTATCTATAATATCAGAAGCACTTGAATATGAAATAAATCACATATTTCAAAACAGAATTTTTCATTACATTTCAAAATAGACGTTTCATATCCAAATTAAAAATCCCAAAATATCTCCCAGGCAATGATAAAATATACTTATTACAAAATACGTCAAGAGGTACATATAAAGATGCCCCGCCCCCTTGGATGGTCAGAGTAACAATGTCCTAACTAACATAATACACACAGTGGAATAAAACAACTAAAACAAAACTGCAACTCCTAAATAACTATCCCTTAGCCTCCTGCTAGCCTAAGATAGCTTTATTCGTCATCCTACTAAGTCCTGTAAAGCCTTAACCCTCCGCCTACTGAAATCAATTTTGACCACCCAAGAGTTCTAGGGGAAACATGAACTTCGAGTTAGACATAAAGCCAGGTATGAATAATACCATACATCTCTGTTATTTGATATTAAGTGAGACTAAGCCGCTTAGCGGAACGGGTTTCCCCTTACTAATATCCTTTTAAAACATACCTTTTGCAAACCTTTATCCAACAACCAAAAATGGTTAAAACTGTAAATCATCATTATATAAATATACATATCGGGTAAAAAATAGACTGTCTGCCCGAATACTATAGTTTTTTCGGCTCACTATTAACCATTGGTTGACTCGGGCCTACCAGAAAAAATAACAAAATTATCTGACAAATGTTAGACACTCCTCTTCTTGATGGTCTTTCCTTTAACTATCTGTTTAATACTTCTCTTCTAGACGGTCTATCCTTAACTTAACATCTCCCAAGATCACCTAATCCTAATGGTTTTGCGGGCTCACCAATAACCTATCTATATACAATATATATTTTCTTCTGTGTGTAATCATAATTTTAGTCTTACCTATAACAAATCCTAACACACTGGAATTTTGGACCAAATTAGCTACTGACAAAAGCTAATGTATAGGGCGCGACCCTATACCAGTCCCATCTGGTATTCCAATATCCGAGTCATTTTACTTAGGGATATCCTCCTATAATTTTCCTTGAAAACATTTACATCTGAAATTGATTTAAAACCTTTTAAACCAAATTTTAAACAAGGAAAATATTCATACTCTATGCTTTACTCAAAATCACCTTGTTATGCTATATACATACTTTACACAAATATTTGTTGATGAAAATCCTTTGAACATTTGAAAGTACCCCTTTCAATCCTATTGAAAGTACCCCTTTCGAAACCATGTAAAACCCTTTCTTTCATTTAGGCCGAAAAACCAAACCTTCCTTTCGAAACCATTCATATAATCCTTTCGAAACCATTGAAATTCTTTTTCCTTCGAAAGCTAAAAACTTTAGACCTCCCTCTTTAAAACCTTAAAAATTGCCTTTTGAATCCATAGGAACAACCCTTCGTTTACTTATTCAAAACGATTGTAAAACCTTTCTTTTAGTCCTTTCGAAACCATTGGAATATATTACCTTTCGACTCTTTCGAAATCCTCTGGGAACCACCCCTTCAAACTATTTTAAAAACCTTTCAAAAGCATTAAACCTTTAGGAAATCAAACCTTTCGAAAATACTTGGTTTAATTTAAAACATGTAGAAAAACACCATTTGAAATCATTCAACACTATCTTCTTGAAACTTAGGGTTATTCTTTAAAAATCACTAAGGTTCATAAGCAATTGGGTCGAAAGCTTACATTTTCTAAAGCCATAACTAAGTAAAGAAGCGGTGGTGTCGAAACCACTCCTTCCGAAAGCACTAGAGAAGCGGTAGTGTTTTTGTACAACAAAACAAACCCTTTGAAAGCTCCGTTTTGAAAGGCAGAAGTCGGCAGTAAAGGCTTCGACATAGACAAAAGCTATTATTTCAAAACTAAGGTTCAACTATTTTGCACCTGATCCTTTTAAGACCATTAACTTAGTCGAGCTGACTTAGTCGAAATCTATTACTTAAAACAGAGGTGCAACCGTAAAACATTTCTTTAAATCAATTGACATAGTCGGAAGCCTACTAAGTCGAAAGCTACATAGTCGAAAGCAAGCAGCCGCTCTTTTCTTTTAAAACTAAAAGGTTCTACCCTTTTGGAACCCCCTTGGTTTTGACTCTTACCTTCCGCTTTTGTTCAATTCACTATGTACCAAGACGTTGATACAGTGTGCATTGGTTTGAGGAAGGAGGCAGAGGGTCTTAGTCGAAAGCTACCTAGGCGAAACCAAAAGAGGAAAAACATGCTTTTAACATGAATTTCTGATTTTAAACCTTTTTAAGTAAGACTTTTTAACTAACCTGTGTTGTTTGTCATACTCTTATTGGTAGCTAATTTTTCTTTTTCAAAATTGCTACCAAAATTCCAGAATCAATTAATTTAAATCATTTGCAAAACACCCCTTCTCCTTCATTAAATATATATTTAAGTCTCATACCTTAAATAGTTTTATATATTCATCAAAACACCTTGGAAAATTCTATAAAAATTCTAAAAAATCCTTTTTAATATGTTACCTAACATATAAAAATTTCAGATCCAAATAATTGTTTATTTTTCCCTAAATAATTTATAATCCAATAAAACATTTTCTTCGCTAGAAAATTAATATAAAATCCACATTAATTCAAAAAATTATGAAAATTGAAACCTGTCTCTAAAATAATATTTCTATTATATATCTAATATCGTAAGGCATTTAAATGTCATTAAATAGTGCTTTCACATCAAAACATTTCATATAATCTATACAAACAAGCATAAATTATCAACATGCATACATAAACATTTTGCTCTTAAAATCATGGCTAAATTATGCAATATAAATTCGTATTTCATCCTAAAATCGAAATAATTTAGAAAGCTTGAGATATAGAAATTATTCACCTTATATTTGTTATTAAGGACGTGTGATTTTTTCTTGCTTATGTTGATTTACTTCTTCCTCTTGAAAATCTAAGCTTTAACTTCTCTTGAGATTGAAAATGGTGGCCGAACTTAGGATATTTTTACGTGAGAAAAATAAAATGAATGTCGTTTGATTTGCTAAGGATTTAGGGTATAAGTTTTATCATTTACCTATTTTGACCTCCCTTATTCCCTAACACCTAATTCCATCTTATTATTTAGTTCATTTTACATATAGGCAGGATACCCTTGGTTAAATCAAACCCCAATCCATTAACCAACACATTTTTTTTAATATATTTTAACTAAATAAATATCCTAAATAATTAACAAAAATATGGGGTGTTACCGTATCACTTAGATGGTACGTAGTCGATTGGAGAAAGGCAGAAGGCAAGGTGTCGATACCTTTGTTAGTTTTAAAAAGTTAAGCACTTGCCTTTATTTTATTAAAAGCTTTCGAAGGAGTTGAAATCGAGGCTCTCAAAAGGATCTTTTAAAAAAAGCTTTCAAAAGAGATTTTCTGCCTTATGTTTTAAAATAGTAGCGTCCGAAGGAGCTACTTAGTTTTCAAACTAAAGCTTTCGAAAGGGGCGGTTTCGACCAAGTCAAAACCCTTCTGCCGCATTTATGCCTTTCAAAGGACATCAATGCTTTCAAAAGATAGTCATTGTCTTTTAACTTAAGCCACTTCCTAAATGCTTTTGAAAGGGTCTAAGGGTTTCGAAGGCAATGGCTTTGAAAGTAAATTTTGATGCAAAACTTCAATGTTTTACTTAAATAATTTGAAGCTTTCGAAAGGGATGGTGCCAATGCCATCAAGTTTTCCCCAAGCTTTCATGTCATAAAGAATGGTTTTGAAAGAGATACTTTCATTTATATTCACTTGACCCAAATGATATTTTTAAATATAAACCCAATAGTTTTGAAAGAGGTTCCATTGGTTTCAAAAGAGATACTTTCAAAGGTTTCGAAAGTAGCACTTTCAAAGGTTATGAAAGTGGCACTTTCAATGGTTACAAAAGGGGTACTTTCAATGGTTTTGAGGTTATCCTTCTAAGGGTTATACTACATTATTACATTTTAAATGTTTCGAAAGAGAAGTTTTAAAGTGTTTTGAAAGATAGGGGATTATTGTTTTGAAAAGAGATTTAAAGCATTCGAAGGAGGTTATCCAACGAGGTCAAAAGCAAAGTTTGAAGGCCCTGAAGGCCTTAGTTTTTCACAAACAATCATCCCAATCTCATTTTAAAAGAAAACCATGGCATAAATAAAGTATTTTGAAATGTAATTTTGAAGAAGTTTTCCTTGATCAAAGGGTTAGAGGATTAACCAAGTTTTATATAAAATGAATTCAAGGATACTAAACCTACAGGAGTGGTATTATTATGTTATTATGTTTGCTTCTTTGAATGTATATGTGTATTCACATTGTAATGAACCCATAACGATAATTTGGAGAAAGACAGAATAATTAACTAGGTTGACCCAGTATTGAATATAAATTAAATTAGTTATAGATATTGGCAGGGGCCAATAGGTTGACAATAAGCCCATAAATACCGTGTATTGGAAAGATATTGGCAGGGGCCAATAGGTTCATAGTAAGCCTATGCAAACTATATATAAATGGAGATGTCAGGAAGATAGGTTAATAGTTAGCCCAAGAAAAATATGATTTGATATTGATGGGGCCCAACAAGTTTGTAGTGAACCTTGAGAATTATATTCGGATTAAGATATTGACATATGTCAATAGGTTCCTAGATTACCCATGAAAATGAGGATAAAAGAAAAGATATTGGATTAACAACAGATTCATGGAAAACCCATGAAATAGTAAAGATATTAGCAGGGGCCAATAGGTTCTTAGTGATCCTATGAAAACTATGCAACTGGACAAGGAGTCCTTAAACCTTAAATAGGTTATTAGTAAGCACATGAAAACTAATAGGTTAATAGTGATCCTAGAAATTATAATTGAGACAGATAGTCAAAATGAATGGGAATGCGTAATCCAGAATTGATTTACTTGTTTTGGATATTAGTATTTTGTTTTGAATTTTTTAAGAAGAAAACTTGTCAACATCCCCTATGCTTTATAAGATAATTTTATTTGAATATAGCCATATGGTTGAGATGAATCTCATCTTCGGGAGTGTATCTTTTGGATAAAATGACTTAATCAAATGGACCTGAGTGAAAGGAATAGTAACTGCCACACGTCGAGAAAAATAATGAGTCTGCTTCAACCTTTCGACCAGGTTGATGATATATTAAATTGTCAAACCTTTCAACCTTGTCGAAAGGTTGTTAGCAAGATCACTCAAACCTTTCGACTAGGTTGGAATAGAAGTTAATTTACAATCCTTTCTACTTTGTTGAAAGGTTACTAACAAGATCACTCTAATCTTTCGACTAGGTTGGAATAGAAGTAAGTTGCCAAACCTTTCGACCATGTCAAAAGGTTATTAACAAGATTACTCCAACCTTTCAACAAGGTTATAATTGAGGTAAGTTGCCAAACCTTTCGACCTTATTGAAAGGTGTGACAAGGCTGTTTCAAACTTTCGATTAGGTTAAAGTAATTAACAATCATTTAACTTTCTGAATCATCACTTTGTCGAGTTCCATCTCCCATAGGAGTTGAAAGCATTTATCGATGATAATTTCCATTTCCTTTTTTGATCATGTTGAAAGGTGACGTTTGAGACCTTTCAACTTTTCCGAAAGGAAATGCATATCCAATCTATAAATTCTAATTTCTTTAAACCACTTAGTGTCAATATTCTTTTCATTGAATCCCTTCGAAGGGATCATTGATGCTTAAATGAGTAGATTCCCCTCGATTGAATTCCATCATGAACGGTTATTAGATATATAAACCGATATTCCATTAGGAAGTGTACCTTTTGACTAGGTCGAAAGGTATTCTTCCTTTTGAAGAAGTCCTAGTTTAATAATCTTTATCCTATTTTATTTTCCTGATATACGATCAATTTAGAAACTACAACAGCTCATGTATTCAACATAGTTGCCACCTCATCATCGTCGCTTTTGTTTTCCATATTAAAGATTGATTTCAATGATGATAGGTTATGGTTTGAAATGTCTATGTTGATCCCATATATAGCATAGATTAAAAGAGATGAGAAAATGGTTGAAATCATGTGCAATTGATCATTAGTCTAGCTAATGATCTAAATGATCTTCTTCTTCGCTAATATCCATCACGGACAAGCCATCACCATTTTATTCATTATTCAAAATGAGTTACATGAAATTAAGCTTTCTCCCCCAGTTTGATTTAGGGTTTCTTCTAAGTACTATTTTCAGTAAGAAAGTGAGAAAAGGAAATGAATTTAATATCCTAGAATTTCGGTCCCTAAAGCTGGACCCCTTGGGTCTTATTTATAGATGCAGATTGGCCCCCCGTCGTGCCTTTGCTTTCGACTGAGTCGAAAGGTCCCCTTTATATGCCACCTTAAATCTTTTGACTTGATCAAATGGTTATGAACCTTTCGATGTCATTGAAAGGCGTTCTCTTGTGCTTCTTGGTTTACCCCTTTATTTTCTTGCCTTCGACCATGTCGAAAGGTCTTCTTTTATACATCGCCTTAAACCTTTCGACTTGATTGAATGGTTATGAACTTTTCAACGTCGTCGAATGATTTTCCCTTATTATGAACCTTTTGAGCTTGTCAAAAGGTTTATCTTTCACGTGCTATTATGAAAATTTCAACCTTATCAAAAGGTTTACCTTTCTCATGCTGTCTTGAGTCTTTTTTCCTAGTCGAAAGCCATGTTTCCTTTCAACGTTATCAAAAGCCATGCTTTACTTTGATACTGTGGAGTGCTAATGTTGTCGGAGGCTCTGCTTCCTTTCGATATCATTGATAGGTGTTCTTATTCTTCTTGTCATACTCTAGCAGCTTCTTCATCCTCTCTTAATCTTTCGATCTGGTCGAAAGCTATGACTCTTTTCGATTGCATCGAAAGGTTCTCTAATGTTCTTTAGTCTTTGTTGATTTCGGTATATTGCTTCCTTCATAATACCTTTCGATATTGTCGAAAGGTATCCTGCATAGATCTTAACTGATTCGTAAGGCTTGCTATGGTTTTGAAAAGGTTACTATGGAGCGAAACCTTTGTCTTCAAAAGGTTTGATGTGTAATTGAGAGATCACTATTGATTGCCTTTGAAAGGGAGTTCCAAAGGAATAATTACTTGTTCGTCTGTGTTGAAAGGTTGGTTACAGTGAAAAGTCCTATCTGTTTTCATATGGGTTTATGGCCGATGCATCGTATAAGTAGATGGTACCTTCGACTTCTTCGATACCAACTCAATGCCTTCGAAACATCTTTTTAAGTCCTTCTTAATGACTTGGTCTATTTTTCCACTGAAATCTCGATCTTGTAAACATTCTTTTATGCTTCTTTTATTAAGTATATTTTAGTACCAACATTTTGTCCCCTCCCTATATGAAAGAAGTTTTTTTTCTTTAGGACAAAGTTTTCATAGCTTTTTTACTCTTCATAATTTTATCTTTCCTGCAAAACTCAAAGTTAAAAGCACTATTTTTACTATCGTGCTTACATGTACATTTAGTAGTTGATTAGCATATTAATGCCCTTATTCGCTTGATAAGCATCATTTGGAATTAATAAACAACAACTTTTGATTTTGGCCTTAAGAAGACCAATTTGAAATTTTCGGCTGCCTACAATGGACTCAATTATATCAACCAAGAAATCTAACCCAGATTAGGGCATTAAGTTGTGAAGTTTTGAAATTGATAACGTGACACCTAGAGTGCATATAACAATAACCCAAAAATAGTTTTATACGTGGCATTCTAAACCCAGATTCAAGTTTTTATGGCCAACTAAGCAGGAATTAGTAGCATGATTTCCATATTGAGCTTCTAGCCCATATATGGACATATGGTAGTCAATCCTCTTTGCAGAAAGAATCACCGTCCCAGATTAGGGCACATATTTTGTGTAAGCAGATAGTTGTTAAAATAGAAATCCCTTGCATCTATCAGGGGTTATTTTGAATAACTAGAAATTTATGTAAATTTACTTCATAACATATTCCATGGACCTAGATTAGGGTATTTAGGCAAATCAGATAATAATCCCGAAGTCCTAGTTCGACTATTATGAATTGTAGTGATCAACAATGCTCTCACACCCTGACTCGAGCTTAATAAAGACGGCGATTGATAAAGTCCCAAAACCCAAATTCGGGTATTAGTTGCTGAAATTCATATATAAGAATCCTGAAGCCTAGATTCGGGCATTAATTGACGATATTAAGAAAGTCCATAAACCCAAATTCGAGCAATAATCAAGGGAGTCTCATTTCACTCCTTTGCTTTCCATCCTTTACAACATACATAAACCCATAAGGTCTTGCATTGAAATAGTTTGACAAGCTACCTCTTAAGCTTAGACATTTTAGTCCATGATTAGATATGCTGCTTTAAGGCTTGGATATTTCAGTCTTTCACTTGATGAGCCTCCTCCGCGCCTTGGACATCTTAGTCCACAATCTGATGAACCTTTATTTGGGATAGGACGTCTTAATGCTTTGTTGATTGCGCCTCTTCTCGAGTTTGGACATCTTAGTCCATTATTGGTTGTGTCTCTTCTTGGGCTTAGACGTCTTAGTCCATTATTGTTTGGGCCTCTTTATGGGATTGGACGTCTTAGTCTGTTATTAGTTGAGCCTCTTCTTTGGCTTGGACATCTTAGTCCATTATTGTTCGATGCTCTTGATTAGCTTATCTTAGATGCTGGAACCAAGGACTTACCCGACCTCCCTCCAGGAGGCGCTTTGCCCTAGCTCTTTTGTGGCGCAGATAATGGAATATTCGGTGCTCTACCCTAGCCATGTTATGGTGCGGATAGAGGCTTACGCTGTCCTCCCTCCAGGAGGTGCCTTAACCTGGCCATAGCATGGCACACATAGGGGCTTATTCGATCCTCCCTCTTGAAATGATTGAGCTCTAACTCTTAAGTTCTAATATTTTGAAATCCTTCTTTGATATTCAGCGGTTCTTATCGCTGCTTCATCTCTTAGCTCATGTACTAAGTCCAGTGATTCTTTCTTTAATTTTTGATTCTTATCAAATGCATAAGCAATCCTTCGGTGCGTTGGTATTTCATTCTCGATTGGTAGCATTACCTCACACCCATATGTGAAAGAATACAGGGTTTGTCCTATTGTTGTCTGAGTAGATGTCCGGTAAGCCCATAGCACAAATGGAGGCGCTTCTACCCAATTTCATTTTGCCTTATTCAATCGCTTTTCTAGAATTGATTTTAGGGTTTTGCTTGCAGCCTCAACTGCCCTATTAGCTTTTGGATGTGCGGTAGATGAATAACTTTTAATAATCCCATTTTTGTGGCAGAACCAGGAGAAATCTTCGCTATCAAATTGCGTTCCATTATCAGAAATTATTTTTTGGGGAATTCCAAACATGGTTATGATGTTCTTGATAACAAATCTCGATACTTTTTTAGAAGTGATTTTCGAAAGTGGTTCGGCTTCAACCCACTTAGTAAAATAGCCAATGGCCACTACGACATATTTCTCTCCACCCTTTGAAATTAGTGATGGTCCAATCAAATTTATTCCCCATACTTCGAAGGGCCATGGAGTTGTGATTGGAGTCAATTGACTTAGGGCCATGGAGTTGTGATTGGAGTCAATTGCTCGCACCTTTTCACATAATCTATGGCATGGCTTACCAGTGGGGCCAGTAAAATCCTTGCCTCGTTATTTTCTTTGCAAGTTTGTTCCATTTGAATGGTCGTCACAAAATCCTTCGTGTGCTTCAGCCATTAGTTTTACTCCATCATTCGTGCTTACACACCTAAGATAGGGAAGTGCATACCCCTTTTTATAGAGGTTTCCATCCATCATAACAAAGGTAGAAGCTTATCTCTTGATTTTTCTCGCTTCTCCTTTATTGGGTGGTAGTATCCCTTTAACTAAATACTCAACAATGGGTGACATCAATGTACCATCCTATGCGCTATTTGGCTTGGCTCATCCTTTCTTCTATTAACTATTAACCACTTTATGTTTCCTCTCCCTTCTGAGACTTGGCCTGAGGTCTTTTCATAACTAGCAACTCTTTCTCCTGCTCGAATATTTCCAGTTCAATACTTGGCTTTTTTTGATAATCGATGGGGACAATCTGTGTCTCTAGGGCCCTCTTGAGCTGGTTAACTTTGCTAAAGATTCTGCTTGTGCGTTCTCTGCTCTTGGAACTTGATTTATAGAAAAATCCTCAAACAAAGTGAGAATTTGTAATATCTTCTTCACATATAAAGATATCTTGGGGTCTTTTGTTTAGTAAGTCTGCTTTACTTGATTGACCATTAGCTATGAGTCACTAGAAATCTATATTCATGGGATTTTCAACTCAAGTGCCAAAGTTAATCTTGAAACCATCGACTCGTTTTCGGCCATATTTTTGGTTGTAGGAAATCCCAGTTTCATGGCATAGTGCAAACGATGTCTATCTAGGGTTATGATTATATAACCTGCGCCTGCATCTTGCTCATTTGAGGCCCCATTCACAAATAGTTGCCAAGTGGGCTTCCGGTCCTTCTCTTTTCCGATTGTTCCTCTATAAAGCTGGTGCACTCATTAACAAAGTCTGCAAGTGCACGCCCTTTAATTTCTATTCGTGATTGAAATTCCATCTCATATTGGCTGAGTTCAATTCCCCATTTCACCAACCTTCCCGAAGTCTCAGGCTTACTAAAAACTTGCTTAAGATGAAAATTGGTCAATACTCTAATCTATTGTGCCTGAAAGTATGCTCTGAGGTTTTGCATTGTAAGAATCAAGTAATATGCTAATTTCTCTATATCTGGGTATCGAACCTCTGCATATTTTAACCGCCTGCTTACATAATACACTGGGAGCTATGCCCCGTTGCCCACTCTAATGTGCACCGAGCTGACTGCATGTTCTAACACCACCATGTATAGATACACTATTTCTTCATTTTTGGGACTTAAGAGTATTGGCGGTTTCTCCAAATGGCTTTTTAATTCCAAGAAAGCTTTTCTGTAATCCTCTCCCCATTTGAAGTTCTCTTTTTCTTAATCACATCAAAGAAAGGAATGCACTTATCAATAGCTTTTGAAATAAAACCACTAAAGGCAGCTACTCTTCAATTGATGCTCATCACTTCCTTACTAGTTTTAGGTTCGGTTGTATCCCTTATGGATTGAATTTGCTCAGGATTTTCCTCTATTCCTTGAGCACTTACTAAGTAACCTAAGAACTTGCCTGAATGGACCCCAAAAGAGCACTTTTTTGTATTCAAATTCATTTGATACCTCTGCAATATCTCAAACATTTCCTCCAAATCCTAAAGATGGTTTTTAGATTAGCTAGATTTTACCAGCATGTCATCAACATAAACTTCCATACTTCTGCTAGTCTGTTCTTGAAAATTTGATTAACCAATCTCTGATAAATGGCCTCTGTATTCTTCAGTCCAAATGGTAGGTACTATAACAATAATTTCCCCACACTGTTATAAGGCTAGTATGATCTTCATCTAGCTTAAACATCATAATCTTATTCTACCCTGAATATGCATCCATAATACATAACAACTTGTGTCCACTCATTGCATCCACCAACTGATCTATCCGCGACAACAGGAAACAATCCTTCGAGCATGCTTTGTTTGGATCTGTGTAATCTATACATGTTCTCTATTTTTCATTTGAATTTTTCACCAGAACTGGGTTGGCTAACCATTTGGGGTAATATACTTCATGGATTAAACCTTTTCAAGGAGCTTGTCAACTTCCTCCTTCATAGCATCTGTTCGAACTTCATCCAATTGTCTCTTTCTCTGCCTTATGGGGATTGCTCCTGGGTTGATGTTAAGGGCGTGACACATGACATCGAGTCAATCCCTACAATATAAGAATGTGACCAAGAAAACACATCCTTGATGTCTTTGAGGAACTGAATCAGATCTTTCTTTAACTCGCCATCAAGATAATTTCCCACTTTTACCACTTTAGAAGCATCTTCAGAATCTATATGGGTTTCCTTAAGGTCCTCTATGGGCCTTATTCTCTCTATCTCGCCTCGACAATCAAATTCTATAACTATTGGACCTTCTTTTGCTGAGTTAGTGTCAACCCTCTTTCTCTAATTTCCTGCAGAAATGTACATTCGATACATACGCTTATTAGACTTCTTATTATTAATCTCTACTTCGAATGTTAGATGTGAAAATCCATCATTTGAAGGCCTTATTAGACTTCTTATTATTGTTCTCTCTACACATTATTCTAGCCATGCACTGTCAATTTTTTTACCATGAGGTACTTTGTCGAGACGAAAGCATCAATCTCATCTAGGGATGGTCTACCGAAGAAGGCCTTGTAGTAGGAGGGTTGGTCCATTATCACAAATATGGTTTCAAATGTTCAGCACGTTGGAGGCACCCTCATTTGTACAAGTAGCTTTATTTCCTCATTAGAGTTAATCCCTTGTTGTTGAACCCAAATGTCGGCTCGGATCTCAGCTTTACTTTATGCTCTGCAATATTCATCTGATCCAAAACATGCTTAAAGATGACATTAACTACACTCCCTGTATCGACCAGAATTTGGAGACAATAGACAGACCAATTTGTGCAATGATCATAAGAAGGTCGTTATGAGGATGGTGGACTTCTTTGCGCAGATCCTGCTTAGTGACTACCAAATTTGGCATTTGAATATTAAGTTATGGGCTCTTGGTTGGAGGATCCTCTTGGACAGAGTAAATTCCCTTCTTGGCTTCCTTGATATATCTGCTTCAAGTTCCTTTACTTTTTCCTACCAGATGTGGACCACCATGGATCACATCAATCCTGTTAACTGGCAGGCTTAAGCTGAGGAGTTCTTCATCTTCTGGAACATTTACAACGCTTCTCGGACGCTTCTGGAGAACACTTTTAGCTCGGTAGGCTTTATGGTGATCTTGGCTAAATTCTTTGAGATGTCCTTCTCGAATCTAATTTTGAATTATGTCGTCCAGCACTCTGCATTCACCTATTTTATGGCCGTTAGCTTTATGACGGGCATAGTAGTCTCCTCCCTTCTTCTGCCTTGGATTATTCTTAGCGTTGTTGGAGGTTGGGAAGTTGACTCTTTCCTTTGCAGTAGCATATATGTAAGACAGTGGCCTGTTTAAAATGATTGCATTAGCAACTGGCTCATTCGATCGAACCTTTTTAGGGCTACGGTCCAAGCCAAAATCTTCCTCCCTCCTTTTTAGGAAGTGTCTTTCTCTTCGAATAGTAAAGCTTATCCATCCATTTAAATTTATCTACCTAAAAGAAGAAGTCCTGGATATCTTTATAGCCATTGACAAATAGCTTCATCCATAAAGGAGTATTTTCAATTAAACCAGAGTGGACGGCTATATTTGTTTCGATCACTCATGTCCTTAGCCTTTAAAGCTTCTATGTTGAAATTTCTAAAATAGTCCCCCAGAGATTCACCATGCCTTTGTTTTATGTTTGCTAGGACCGTATAATCAATAGTTCGATCCTTACAAATGCAGAGTTGTGCTGAGAATTCGTAAGAGAACTACTTCAGAGAGTAGATAGTTTTTCTCTGTACTATCTATACCACTTGGCTGCCACCCCTTAGAGAGTAACGGAGAATAGTCATCATCTGACAGCCCTAGAAGAATTGTATAGGTCCATCTGGCTGTCAAAAGCCATAAGGTGATCTTGACAAAAGAAGGAATTACTATCGCTATAATCTTATCAGTGAATGGTGGCACCCTCTTATTGTCACTAGCATTCACGTCCATGGTTCTTTTTCGTTTTGAATTCATGGTATCCTTGATAGCCTTCCCAACAGCATCTTCAAGGTAAGCTTCAACATTGTCATAATTTTTTTAACTCGGGAAATACTTTTTTGAAGTTAAGCTACCAGACTGCTCTAATGACTAGTCGAGAATTCCCCCTTGATGATTAGCTTCTGCTTGAGGAAGCACTTTCTTATTTAAGGAGGTCAAGTCCATCTTGTCCTTACATTCCTTGGAACTAGTCTTCAGATTTCTTCAAGGAGAAACTACTTCTTCTCCTTAAGTCTACCTTAGAGTTTTTGATGATCTTTAAGACAAAGCCATCTTCAACATATCCTGTATTTCTTGTTATTGTTTCTCCAGGCGCCTTATTTTCTTCGTACTTTCATCCCGTTGTGCTGGTGATGAAGTTTCCCCTAGAATGACCCCGTCCAGGTTGGAAGTTGGAGTTATATTTTCCTCCAGGTTGGTAGTGTGTATCGCTTCCACTTTAAGTCTGCTCAACCGTTTCGTTCTCATTTTTCCTAGGCAAAATAAATGAACCATAATTAGTCTATATATAGTGATATGGTTGGAGGTTCGGGCCCTCCTTCTAGCACCGAAAATGTTAACAAGAAAACTTATCAATATCCCCGATGCTTTTATAAGATAATTTTTTTGAACATAACCATAGGGTTAAGATTATTCTTGCCTTTGAAAGTGTATCTTTTGGATAAAATGACTTAATCAAATGAACCTAGGTGAAAGGAATAGTGAACCACTATACCTTTCGACCTTGTCGAGATAAATGATGAGGCTGCTTCAACCTTTCGACCAGGTTGATGATATATTAAATTGTCAAACCTTGCAACCATGTTGAAAGGTTATTAGCAAGATCACTCAAACCTTTCGACTAGGATGGAATAGAAGTAAATTGCTAAACCTTTCAACCTTGTTGAAAGGTTATTAATAAGATCACTCCAATCTTTCGACTATGTTGGAATAGATGTAAATTGTCAAACCATTCGACAATGTCGAAAGGTTATTAAAAAGTTCACCATAACCTTTCAACAAGGTTAGGATTGAGGTAAGTTGCCAAAACATTCGACCTTGTCGAAAGGTGTGACAAGGCCATTTCAACCTTTCGATTAGGTTGAAGTAATTCATAATCGTTTAGCTTTCAAAATCATCAATTTGTCGAGTTCCATCTCCCCCGAGAATTGAAAGCAGTTATAGATGATGATTTCCACTTCCTTTTTTGATCATGTCGAAGGGTGACGTTTGAGACCTTTCGACTTTTGCGAAAGGAAATGCATATCAAATCTATAAATTCTAATTGATTTGAACCCCTTAGTGTCAATATTCTTTTCATGGAATACCTTCGAAGGGATCACTGATGCTTAAACGAGTAGATTCCTCTTGAATGGATTCCATCATTAATGGTTATTAGACATATAAACCAGGATTCCTTTAGGAAGTGTACCCTTTGACTAGGTTGAAAGGTATTGCACCTTTCGAAGTAGTCCTAGTTTAAGAATCTTTATCCCATTTTATTTTTCCTGATATAAGATCAATTTATAAACTCCAACAGCTTCTATATTCAACATAGTTGTCACCTCATCATTATCGCTTTTATTTTCCGTATTCAGATTGATTTTGATGATGATAGGTTACGATTTGAAATGTCTAAGTCAATCTTATGTACAACATAGATCGAAAGAGATTATGAGAAAAAGGTTGAAATCATGTGCAACTGTTCATTAGTCTAGCTAATGATCTAAATGATCTTCCTCTTCGCTAACATCCATAATGAACAAGCCATCTCCATTTAATTCATTATGCAAAATGAGTTACAAGAAATTAAGCTTTCTCCCCCAATTTGATTTATGGTTTCTTTTAAGTACAATTTCCACTAAGAAAGTAGAGAAAAGGAAATGAATTCAATATCCCAGAATTCGGTCCCTAAAGCTAAACTCCTTGGGTCTTATTTATAGATGCAGGTTGGCCCACTACTATGCCTTTGTTTTTGACTGAGTCGAAAGGTCCCCTTTATATGTTGCCTTCAACTTGATTGAAAGGTTAACAACCTTTCGACATCATCCAAAGGTGTTCTCTTGTGCTTATTGGTTTACTCCTTTAATTTCTTGCCTTCGACCTGGTCAAACGGTCTTCTTTTATACGCAGCCTTAAACCTTTCGACTTGATCGAAAGGTTATGAGACTTTTGATGTCATCGAAAGGTATGCCATTGATATAAACCTTTCATCCTTGTCGAAAGGTTTGTCTTTCACGTGCTATTATGAACCTTTCGACCTTGTCGAAAGGTTTGCCTTTCTCATGCTGTCTTGAGTCTTCTATCCTAGTCGAAAACCATGTTTCCTTTCAAGGTTGTCGAAAGCTTTGCTTTCCTTTGATACTATGGAATGCTATATTTCCCTTCAATGTAATCGAAGGATTTTCTATTTTTCGACGTCGTTGAAATGCATTCTTGTTCTTCCTGTCATACTCTAGCAACTTCTTCATTCTCTCTTGATCTTTCGACTTGGTTGAAAGCCATGACACTTTTCGACATCGTTGAAAGGTTCTCCAACATTATTTTATCTTTTTTTATTTTCGTGTATTGCTTCCTTCATAGTACCTTTCAACATTGTTGAAAAGCGCCTGGATGGATCTTAACTGGTTTGAATGGCTAGCTCTGGCTTCGAAAAGGTTACTATAGGGTGAAACCTTTGTCTTCGAAAGTTTTGAAGTGTAATTCAGAGATCACCATTTATTTCGTTCGAAAGGGGGTTCCAAAGTCAAAATTACTTGTTCGTCTGTGTTGAAAGGTTGATTATTATGGAAGGTACTATTTATTTGCATCTGGGTCGATGGCCATTGCATCGTATGAGTAGTTGTTACCTTCGACTCCATCGATACCTATTCAACGCCTTCGAAACATCCTTTTTAAGTCCTTGATGGTTTGGTCTAGTTTTCCAGTTAAATCTCGATCTCGTCCACCTTTTGTTATCAAGTAGATTTTATAGCTAACAAAAATTGTATTAACCATTGTGGACGCAGTAGCACAGTATATGGTTTTATAAAGGTTTTAGGACACTAGTGAGGGAATACCCATTACGTTAAGCGGTATGGTTTTACTAGATATCTAATGGTTTGTGATGGCATATTATTATTTATATCAGGCTTTATGTCGACTCGAAGTTTCTGTTTTCCCCTTAAACTCTTGGGTAATCAAGTAATTTTTAGTATTTTAAGAGTTGAGGTTTTTAGGTACCTCTTTAGAAGAACAAGCTTCCAGAGATGTGTAGGAGGCATGATAGCTATCTGGAGTTCTCTTTTATTTTCTCTGAACATGGTTAACGATTGTGGAATTATGTAATGAATTTGAAACATTTTGAAATGGAATATGGAACTTGTTTGATGATTTTTTTTTCCGTATTCATGTGTTTTTTTATGTATCAGTGTATCTAACATTAGTGTATTTGATCATGGATGATTAATAACTATGAATGACTACAACATCTGTAGCCGTTAGTTTTGGGCCTCCAAGTAGCTGGTGTTATACGTTGGTATTAGAGCATGGGTCTATGAAACTTAAAAGAAAACTTAAACCTAAAAGATTTTTCGAAACATAACCCAATGAATCTAAAAATAAGATCGGGGTTTGGGATAACGTTATAGTAACGTACTCGTATTTGATATATATATATATATATATATATAAGTATGTATTCTCCAATCTCTTAGACCATTCTTCTATATCTTACTAATGCTCCTACGTAGATTTACAAGAAAGAAGATATCGAAGCAGGAAACGGAAGAGGAAATCTTGATGGAGTAAGCACCACAACTAATAGAAATGCTCGACCTAAGGCCAAAAGGATTCAGGGTCGATAGGATAATGCTAACCAAAATGTTGATGCCAATGTGGGTGTTGGAAATTAGCCAGTAGATATTAGGGGCAATGTATTAGTTCTTCATCAATATGATGAAAGCAGGAGCTGCCGCTGGAGTTGCTGGAAATGTTGGAGGAGATAATCATATGGCTTCAGTTGGGAATAATTATGCTAAGCTGAGTAGAGACTACAACAGTCTGGGTGGAAAGCTGTTTATGGGAATGGAGGATACTATTGAGGTTGAGAATTGGCTGTTACATTGTGAGAGAATATTTGCTGATCTGGGTTTGGATGATGAACATAAGAGAAGGTTGGCTTCAAGGCAGTTGCAAGGGTCGGCACTTCGTTGGTGGAATAGTGTGACTGTTGGACTTCTGAAGGAAGAGTTGATATGTGCTGAGTTCATAAGTAGATTTGAGCGGAGGTTCTCATCTGAAGTTTCTAAATCGGCGTTGATGAGGAAGTTTATGGATCTGGTTAAGGAAGAGATGTCGGTTATCGAGTATGCCACTAAGTTTGATGAGTTGTCTCGATATAGGTATGCTACTATAGACACTAACATCAGAAGGAATGAGAGGTTCATTCGGGCACTGAGGCTCAAGCTTGCTAGAGCGAACCTAACACATATCCACGACCCTATGTAATGTGGTAGTGGAGGTGACAATTAGTCATAAGGAGAAGCTTGTTGTTTGTGCCAAAGAGAAGCTAACTGAAACCCACGGTGCTTAGCAAAAGAAAAGAAAGCTCTTTAAGAAGGAAGTCCAGAAGGGATATGCTACCCAGAAGGCAAAGGCTGATTTAGTTTGATACAACTGTGACAAGAAGGGTCATTATACTTATGAGTGCCAGTCGGGCAAGGGGAAGAAGGCTGCAGATAAGAAGAGCGTGAAGTGCTTCAACTGTGACTAGGTTATGCACTATAAGAATCAGTGTCCAGGAACAATTAGGGAAAACAAGGGAATGGATTTCGCTATTGGACCATCATCCATTAAGGCAACTGCAACTAAAAAGGGGAAGACTGTGATAGAAGGTACATTTTTTATTCAAATTATGCCAGTTAGGATACTATTTGATATCGGTGCATCATATTCATTTTTATCTTAATATTTGGTTAATAGGTTATACTTAGAACTTATATACATTATTGCTACCTTAAGGGTTATGAATCCAACAAGAGGGATGCAACTCTGGGGATGAGATGTGACTAGTTAGGGCTCGATTTTTTAGGTCATAAGTTTGCATGTAGTCCGTATATATTCGATTTCGTAGATTTCAGAATCATTTTGGGTATGGATTGATTGAGTAAGCATGAGGCAAGGATATTTTTCCAAGATGAGGAGATATCACTAAGACACCCTGATAGTCGTAACCGAATCATATTCTCAGCGGAGAATTCTAACCAGAGTAGTTGTGCTATATTAAGTGCAATGAAAGTGGGAGAAGAGTTAAGTAAGTTTCGAATAGGAAGAGAATTTGTAGATGTCTTTGAGCTAGTCATAGTACTATAACCAAAATGAGCTGTTGAGTTTTAGATAGATCCTATGCCAGGAGCTAAACCTATAAGTAGACCACCCAGCAGGATGACACAGACAAAAATGAAGGAATTTAAGATACAGCTAGTGGATCTAGAAGGAAGGAATTTTATTACACTAAGTAGTTTGCCTTGGGGAGCGACCATGGTGTTCATGAAGAAACCAGATGGATCATTGAGGATGTGTATTAAGTACCACAAGTTGAACGAGAAGACGATCAAGAATAAATATCATTTGCTGAAATAGATGATCTATTTGATCAGTTGAGTGGAGCCAGAGTGTATTCCCAGTTGGATTTAGCGACAGGTTTCCATCAGTTAAGAGTGGGAGAGGACAGTATTCCTTTAACAGCATTTTGGACTAGGTATGGTTCATATGAGTGGTTAATAATGCCATTCGGATTAACAATTGCACTTACTTTCTTTGTGGATCTGATGAGCCGAGTCTTTTGAGAGCTTTTGGATAGATTCGTGTTGGTGTTTATAGATGAAATTTTGGTATACTCTAAGGATGTAAAAGAGCATGAAGATCATCTTTGAGTTGTGCTTGAGGCGTTGAGGCAGCATCAGCTAGACACAAAGTTTTTCAAGTGTCGTTTTTGGAAGAAAGAGGTTAAGTTTCTTGGTCACGTGATTTTAGAGAAAGGGTTATCAGTTCATCCAGAAGAGATCGAAGCTATTAATAATTGGAAGAGACCTTAGACGGTGACTAAGATAAGAAGTTTTCTTAGACTTGCTAACTCTTACCAAAGATTCATTAAGGAATTCTAGCGGATACCAGAACCTTTGACTAAGTTGATCGGGAAGGATGCGAAGTTCATTTGATCCAACAAATATGAGGAAGCATTCCTTAAGTTAATGCATTTGCTAACCAATGCACCAGTATTTGTAGTTCCAGATAGAAACCAAGGGTTAGTGGTGCACAATGATGCATATGGGACTAGATTGGGAGCTATGTTGATGCAAAAGGGTAAAGTGATTACCTACGCTTCACAACAGCTTAGACTGCATAAAGTAAGATATCCTACTCATGATTTGGAGTTGGCTATAGTGATCTTCATAATGAATTTTGGAGACATTCTCTCTTAGGGAGAGATTGTAGCTATACATGGATCATAAGTCTTTAGGTTATTTATTCCCTCAGAAGGAGCCGAGTATGAGACAGCAGAGGTGGTTAGATTTTTTAGCTGCTTATGATATTGATATAGAGTACACAATAGGGAAATGTAATAAAATAGCTAATGCTCTTAGCAGAAGACATCGGAATGTGTTGTTAGCTATGCCGGTATAATGGAAGGATTTAGAAGCTTTAGCTACATAGTGTGCAGTTAAAATCGACTGCTAGTTCTGGTCAGAGTACTGCCATGTTGCCTTGTTTAGAAATTCGATCAATTTTGATCGAGAGGATTGCTTCTAAGAAGAAAGAGGATCCAGTATTAGCCGAGAGGATTAGAAGGCTTGAGGTTGGAATGGAGATCGATGATCAAAAGGATTTTGGCCTTGACTGGAGAGGTTGATTGAGAAAGAAGTGAAGGTTGTGTGTTTTGAATGTTGAGGACTTGAGGAAAGAAGTTCTTGAAGAATGCCATCGATCTAAGTTTAGATTCATCCTTGAGGGATCAAGATGTATCAGGATATGAAGAAGAGATTCTATTGGGCAGGTATGAAGAGGGATGTTGGTCTGAGGTGCAACCCCCCTAATGTTATTGACGTCATTCAGGAGATTTAACTATAATAAATTAAATGGAATAATGTAGAAATGAGATCGAGCTTGATTAATAAACTAGATGGCCGGGCTTAGTTAAAATCTAATGAACTTCTATAAATGGTTAGGAAATTAAGCATAAGGGCATTAGGATAAATAACCATACTTCCTACCCTTATACTATTCTCATTAGATCATACATGTTCATTTTATCTCAAATTTTTTTTATAAGCGTGAGAAGCAAGCAAGGCCGACCATTAGGAAGAAGAAAAGAGAAAATCAACTTAAAGCTTAGGATTCAAGTTAGAGGAAATTCATCTCAATCAAACTTCAATTGCCTTAGCAAATCTAAGGTGAATAATAATTTCTACATCTCTACTTTGGTTTTATGATCATATGGTTTCGAACTTTAGTGTAAATCTTTTCTGATATATTGAATGATGATGTGCTTGATTTATGATTTATATGGATAAAACAAGGTTGTTCTAAAAAAGAGATATGCATGGTTTTAGGGTAAAACCGAGATGAAATGATTTTTAAATGTAATGGGAAATTTTTATGTTATAGAAAACATGAATTTGGAGATGGGTTTCAATTTCCATAATTTTCCAAGTTAACATATATTTTATATTAATTTTCTAGTAAAGAAAATCATTTACTTTGTTATAAATTATTTACGGCTAATATGATAATTATTAGGGTTTGAAATTTTTATATGTTAGAAAACATATTAAATTAGGTTTTTTGGGATTTTTCCAGACTTTTCCTAATTTTTTTGACAAATATATAAAATTATTTAAGTATGGGACTTAAATATTTTACATATTTAATTAAGGAGAAGGGACAATTTAAAATAAAATTATTATTTAATTCTGAAAATAATGGCAGCATTTTTCCTAATAATTATTTTTTAACCAATGAGAATGGGACAAAGGTAGGTTAGTTGAAAAGTTATCCTTTTTAGGTTAAAAACAAGGAAATAATAGTTTTTAGCATGTTTCTGTCTTATACGGCATCAAACCTTCTGAACCAGACCTTTCGACTAAGTCGAAAGGTTATAACTTTCGAGAGGGTCAAACCAATGCATATGGTCTCAAGTATCTTGGTACGTAATGAATTGGATAGAGTCGAAGAGTTCTTAGTCGAAAGGTTGGTTGCCAAAGAGGTTGGAGTATGTTTGTTTTATAAACCAAAGATTGCCTACTTTGCTTTCGACTTGGTTGCTTTCGACCAGGTCAATTATTTAAAATAAAGGTTTTAAACCTATAGTCAAGAGGTTACTGCCGCTTATTGTTTTGTTTTGAATCTTCCGACATAGTCGAAAGGTTATTGCCGCTTTTTTTAACCTTTCGAAGTCGTTGCTTTCGACAAAAACGAAAGGTTTTCTTTTTTAAAAACCAACCGCTTCTCCAGTGCTTTCGAAAGGTATCTACACTTTCGACTGAGATGATTTACCCTTGTATCAAAATTGAAGTATAACACAAAGCTTTCGAAGAAGGTGTTTTAAAGGCTAAAGCTTACTGTTTTAAAAAGATGTTTTAAAGCATTCAAAGCAGACTTTCCGATAAATTTGAAAGGTTACTTCCAATGTAGTCAAAAGGTTTTAAAAGAGGATTTTACGCATAATTTAAATGGAAACTAGTAAGTCTTTGAAAGGTATATATTTTAAGAGTTAAATGATTTCGAAAGGTTTATTTTGAATGATTTCAAAATGTTTTAAGTTTTGTTTAAGCTTTCGAAAGATTTGCTTTCCAATGGTTTCGAAGTGTTTTAAAATACCATACACTAAATCTTTAAGGAAAACCCATGACTTATATAAACGATTTTTGTAATGACTTACGTACATAATTTTGAAGAAGTGGTGCCTTGATAAGAATATAAGTTAAAAGGTGTTAACTATGTTTTGTGAAATGCAGTTCAAGGACCTTAAACCCACAGGAGTGGTATTGTTAAGTTGCTATTTTTCTTATTCGATTATGAATATATTCACTTGACAACCCATAACTATATTTTGGGTAAATGGGGTAGAAGAACCAGCTAGGTTAACTTAATGGTTAACATAAATTGCTTAAACTCCTGAATGAGTAGAATTGCATCCAAGGAGTCAGGGTGACCAAAATTATAGGATGCCTAAACTTTGTAGTCATTGGAGGTAAACAGAAAGGTTCATGGTAAACCCATGAAAACTATGATAAAGTAGTTATTGGTGTAAACAAAAAAGATTTATAGTAAACCCATTAAAACTATGATTAAGTAGTTATTGGAGGAAACAACAGGTTCTTAGTTAACCCATGAAAACTATGTATTAAGGACAGTTAGCAGGGGCTAATTGGTTTTTAGTAAACCTATGAAAACTATATTTGGATTAAGAATCGACATCAGTCAATAGATTTCTAGTAAACACATGAAAACTACGATAAGTAAGTGGCTAGTGGAAGTATCATTAGGTTCCTAGTCTTCCCATGAAAATTTGGATGTGAAATGAGTTATTAGATAAATCAATAGGTTCTTAGTCAACCCATGAAAACTAGAATAAACTGATTAGTTATTGGAATGACCAATAGATTGGGGAAAACCATGAATTAATTAAGTTAACTGGCAAGAGCCTATAGGTTCTTAGTGATCACATGTAAACTATGAATAGGACATGGTATTCTTTAATTATTGAAAGGTTACTAGTAAACCTATAAAAACTAAAAGGTTAATATTGACCCTAGACTATAACTAAGACAAGGTGTCAGTTTAAACTGGGGAAGGAAAATCCTAATTATTTTCAAGTATGCATATCATCATAATATTTTGAAAATGTATGTTTTAACCATTATGGATGAAGGAGCACAATATATGGCTTTAAAAAGGTTTTAGGATACTAGTGAAGGGAAATCTCATTCCTCTAAGCGGCGTGGTCTAAGTAGATTTCTAAAAGTATTGAAACGTTAGATTACTATTCATACCAGGCTTTATGTCTGACTCAAAATTTTTGTTTTCCCCTTAAACTCTCGGGTAATTAATTAATTTTGAGTAGCTTTAGATTTAAGGTTCTTCGGTTTCTTCCTTGACGAATAAGGCTTCTGAAGTCATGCAGCAGGTAGATAGTTATTTAGTGTTTTCTTTTCCGCTGTGTATTTGATTGTAAAGAAAGATTTATTATCCTTTTATATACTCTGATCTACCAAAGAGGCATCTTCATATGTCGCTCTTGGTGTATTTGTAATAATTATATTTTGTTGAACGTGGTTAACGTTATTGGGATTATGTAAGAAACATCAATGTTTTGATTTGAATGAGGAAACATGTTTTTGAATTGTTTAACTTTTTTCCATATTTCTGTGATCTTTCTATCAATGTATCTAGCATGCCTTATTTGGTCGCCGAATATTAATAATTATGGATGACTGCAGCATCCGTTGCCATTAGTTTGGGCCTCCAAGTAGGGGGATGTTACAAGTTGGTATCAGAGCATAGGTTTATGAAACTTTAAAGAAAAGTTAAACCTAAAATATTTTACAAACATAATCCAATGAATTTAAAATTTAGGTCGGGAAATGGGTTAAAGCTATAGTAACGTACTTGTATTTGATATATATGTATATATCTAAGTACGTATTCCCTTTTGCTTATACCGTTCTTCTGTAACCTACTAAGGCTTGTATGGAGATATACGAGAAAGAGGATACGGAGGTAGGAAACGGAAGAGGAAATCTAGGTGGAGGAAGCACCATAACAAAGGGAAATGCTCGACCAAATACCGGAGAAATCATGGTCTATAGGCTAATGCTTACAAAAATGATGTGGCCAATGTAGGTGTAGAAAATCCTCCAGTAGATGCGGGGATGGTGTATAAGTTGTTGGATAATCTTTTGCAAGCTGGAGCTGTTGGGAATGTCGGTGGAGCTAATCCTATAGTTCCAACTGGTTATAATTATGCTAAGCTGAATAGAGACTATATCAGCCTGGGTGAAAAGTCATTTCTTTGATCGGAGGATGATGTTGAAGTAGAGAATTAGCTTTTAAACAGTGAAAGGATTTTTACAGGTTTAGGCTCGAATGATGGAGTGAAGAGAAGGCTTGCCTCTTGGCAGTTGCAAGGGTTAGCGCTTTATTGTTAGAACACTGTGATGGTCGGGTTGTTGGAGGAAGAGTTGACACGAGTTGACTTTAGGAGGATGTCTGAGCAAAGGTTCTTGTGTGAGGTTGCCAAGTTGGCGTTGATGTGGAAGTTTACAGATCTTTTCCAAGGAACAGATGTCTGTGATGGAGTATGCTGCTAAGTTTGATGAGCTATCTTGATATGATTATGCTCTGGTTGACAATATGTCAAAAGAAATGAGAGATTCATTATGAGGCTATAGCTATGAAGGATGGCTATGACTCATATTAGAAAACCTTATCATGTGATGGAATTGATAACCATCCGTCTTGAGGAGATGCTTGCTTTTTCTACTAGGGAGAAGTCAATTGAGTTCCAGGGTTCTCAAGGAAGAAAAAGGAAATTCTTTTACAAGAAAAGGGAGGCTACTAAGAAGGCAAAGGCCGATTTGGTGTGTTATAAGTGTGATAAGATGGGCCATCATGAGATCTGGATGGGCAAAGCAAAGAAGCCTGGAGAGAAGAAGAATGTGAAATGCTTCAACTGTGGCAAAGTTGGGCACTATAAGAACCGGTGTCCAGTGCCAGTAAGGACGGAAAGGAGAAGATGTTTGCTATTGGACCACCCTCTTCTTCTAAACCCACTGCGGTAGAAAAAGGAAAAACTATGATGGAAGGTACGCTTTTGATTCAGAATATAACAATTAGGGTAGTTTTTGATACCGATGCATCACATTCTTTTATGTCTTAGTGTTTGGTTGACAGGCTATGTATAGAACCTACATACCTTGTTACTTCCTTAAGGGTTGTGAATCCAATAGGCGGATATGCAACTCTTGGGATGATATGTGACCAGTTAGAACTTGATTTGTTAGGTCATAGGTTTGCATGAAGTTTTTATGTTTTTGATTTACAGATTTCGAGATCATCTTAGTGGATTGGTTGGGCAAATATGAAGCTTGGGTATTTTTCCAAGATCGAGAAATATCATTAAGACATCCAGATAGTCATAACTCAATCATTTTCTCAGTAGAGAATTCCGATAGGAGTGTTTGTGTTGTGTTGAGCAATGAAGGTTGGAGATGAGCTTAGTCTGGTTTGAGTAGCAAGAGAATTTGCAGATGTATTTAAGCTGGTCATAGGATTACCCCCGAATCGAGCTGCTAAGTTCGGGTAGACCTTGTATCGTGAGCTGAACCCGTCAGTAGACCACCTAGCAGGATGACACTGACGGAGATGAAGGAATTGAAAGTGCGGTTAGTGGATCTGGAGGGAAGGAAATTTATTAGACCTAGCAGTTCACCTTGGGAAGCAGCTGCGGTGTTTGTGAAGAAATCGGGTGGTGGTTGTTATGGATATGCATCGACTATCGTAAGTTAAACAAAAGGATGATTAAGAATACGTATCATCTGCAGAGGATAGATGATCCATTCGATCGGTTGAGTGGAGCCATAGTATTTTCCAAATTGGATTTGGCGACGGGGTTCCATCAGTTGACAGTAGTAGAGAATAGCATTCTTTTGGCGGCATTTCAGACTAGGTATGGTTTGTCTGAGTGGTCGGTGATGCTATTTGGATTGACAAATACACCTTCTTTCTTTGTTGATTTGATGAAGCAGGTTTTTCGAGAGCACTTGGATAGCTTCATGTTGGTATTTATAGATGACATTTTGGTGTACTCTAAAGATGAAAGAGAGCATGAGATTCAGCTTAGAGTGGTGTTGGAAATGCTGAGGCAGAATCAACTAAAGGCGAAGTTCACTAAATGTAATTTCTGGAAGAGAGAAATTAAGTTTCTTGGTCATATGGTTTCAGAGGAAGGATTGTCAGTTGATTCAGTTAAGATCAAGACAGTCAACAATTGGAAGAGTCCAGAGACGGTAATTGAGATCAGAAGATTTCTTGGACTTGTTGGCGATTACCGGAGATTCATCAAGGATTTCTCGTGGATAGCAGTGCCTTTGACTGAGTTGACCAGAAAGGACATGAAGTTTTTTGGTCCGACAAATATGAGGAAGCATTCCTTAAGTTAAAGCATTTTTTGACCAATGCTTCAGTGTTAGTAGTTCCAGATGGTAACCAAGGGTTGATAGTATACACTGATACATGTGGTACTCGTTTGGGAGCTGTGTTAATGCAAAGGGGAAAAGTTATAGCTTACGCATTTAGACATCTTAGACCGCATGAAGTAAGATATCCTACTCATGACTTGGAGTTGGCGGCGGTGATATTTGCCTTGAAGATTTGGAGGCATTATCTTTTGAGATAGATATTTGAGTTGTTTACCGATCATAAGTCATTAAAGTATTTATTCTCTCAGAAGAAGTTGAATATAAGCCAGCGGAGATGGTTGAAGTTTTTGGCAGCTTATGATTTCGATATAGAGTATACTCCAGAAAAAGGAAATAATGTAGCAGATGCTCTTAGTAGAAAACATCAGAACGTGATGTTAGCAATGTTGGCAAAATGGAAGGATCTAGAAGCTTTAGCCAGTTGTGGTGTGCAATCGAGATCTACTGCTAGTTCTAGTATGGGTCCTGCCATGTTGTCTTATTTAAAAGTTCAGCGAGTGCTAATCGAGAGGATAGCTTCTACGCAGAGATCAGATCTTGTTTTAGCTGAGAGGACTAGAAGGCTTGAGATAGGATCAGAGATTGACGACCTAAAGGATTTTATTCTTGACCAAAGTGGATGGTTTAGAAAGATGGTAAGATTGCGTGCTCCGAATGTAGAGAACTTAAGGATGGAAGTTCTAGAGGAATGTCATTGATTGAAGTTTATGATTCATCTTGGAGGAACCAAAATATTTCTAGATATGAAGAGGTGCTTCTATTGGGAAGACATGAAGAAGGATGTTGGCTTATGGGTTAGGTAGTGTGTTAACTGTCAACAAAAGAAGGACGAATATCAGAAGCCACGTGGGTTACTTCAGCCTTTATATATTCCAGTTTGGAAATGGAATTTGATATGAATGGATTTTATAGATGGGTTGCCAAGGTCAAATAGAGGAAATGAAAGTATATGGGCTATTGTGAACAGGTTGACCAGGAGTGTCCAATTATTCCGGTAAAGTCAATCAGGACTGCAACTATTTTCGCGATGCTGTTCATGAAGAACATAATTAGACTTCATAGGATTCCTAGTAGCAATGTCAGCGACAGATATGCATTATTCACTAGCGAATTTTAGAGGAGTCTATAGGAGGTCTTAAGTACCAAGCTTAAGAAGAGTATAGCATATCACACACAGACAGACGGGTAGATAGTGAGAGTCAATAAGGTACTCGAAGACCTATTGAGCGCTTATGTGTTGAACTTTGGTGGATCTTGGGATCACCTACATGTGATTGAGTTTTCCTATAATAATAGTTATTAGACTAGTATAGGAATGGCACCTTTTGAAGCATTGTATGGAAGGCCATGCAAATCGCCAGAATGTTGGTTGGAGACTGGAGACAGATTGATCATAGGTTTAGATTTTTTTTAGGGAGGCGTTAGTGAAGATTGAGTTAATCCGAGGATGGATGAAGGAAGCTCGATCCAGGCAAAAGAATTACGCAGGTAAGAGGCATAATGAACTAGAGTTATCGGTAGGAGACAGGGTTTTTATTAAAGTATCACCGATGAAGGGTGTGGTATGATTTGGGAAGTCGGGAAAGTTGGCCCCAGGATATGTTGGACCATTCCAGATTATAGAAAGGTTGAAAAGCTCACATACAGAGTAGAGTGGCCGAGCAGTTTGGTAAGTGTTCATAATCTATTCCATGTGTCACATCTTCATAAATATGTGCATGATCTAGAGTCTACCATTCCTTAGACCGAGTTGGTGGATTTGATAGTAGACCCTAATTTAACTTTCTCTAGACAACTGGTTCGATCTATAGTAAGAGATAAGAGGAGATTGAGGACCAAGATAGTGAATTTGTGAAAGTTCAATGGAGCGACAATGAGAAAGACTATACTTGGAAGACAAAAGAAGGATTGAAGAGCCTTATCCTGATCTGCTTTGATGGTATGTCTATATCAGCTCTATATTGAGTATGATAGTCAGGTAGGCTAGTATGGTTATTTGGAGATGTTACAGATGATTACTATGTTTTCTTGTTAGTCCTTTGCTGAATTTCAAGGACGGAATTCTTTAAGGAGGGGGCTGCAACACTTCTAATTTTATTGACATTATTTGGGAGATTTAACTAGAATAAATTAAATGGAATAAAGTAGATAAGGAGATTGAGGTTGATTAATAAACTAGGTGGCCGTTCTTAGTTAAAATCTAATGAACTAATATAAACGGTTAGGAAATTAAACACAAGGGCATTAGGGTAAATAACCATACTTCCTACCTTTATACTATTCTCATTAGGTCATAGATGTCCATTATATCTCAAACAAATTTATAAACGTGTGAAGCAAGCAAGGCCGGCCATTTGGAAGAATAGAAGAGAAAATCAACTTAAAGCTTAGGATTCAAATTAGAGGAAATCAATCTCAATCAAACTTCAATTTTCTTATCCAATCTAAGGTGAATAATAACTTCTACATCTCTATTTTACTTTTATTGTCATATGGATTCAGATTTTAGTGTAAATTTGTTTTATGCTATATCAAATGATGATGTGCTTGATTTATGATTTATATGGATTAAACAAGGTTGTTCAAAAAAGTAGATGTACAAGGTTTAAGGGTAAAACCGAGGTGAAATGATTTTTAAACGTCATGGGAAAATTTTATATTATAGAAAACATGATTTGGGTGATGGGTTTTAATTTCCATAATTTTCCGAATTTATGTGGATTTTATATTAATTTTGTGAAGACAAATATTTATTGGCTTATAAATTATTTACGGTTGTTATAATAATTATTAGGGTTTGAAATTTTATTTGTTGGAAAACATATTAAAATAGATTTTATTTCTAGATTTTTCCTAAGTGTTTTGGTAAACATATAAAATTATTTAAGGTATGAGACTTAAATGTTTATATATTTAAGTAAAGAGAAGGGGCTATTTATAAAATAAAATTATCATTTAATTCTGAAGAATAGTGGCAGCTTTTGTCTTGAAAAGTATTTGTTAACCAATGAGAATTGGACAAATAAAAGTATGTTGGTTGAAAAGTTATCCTTTATAGGTTAAAAACAAAGAAATCATACTTTTAGCATGTTTTAGCCTTATAGGACATCAAACCTTCTGAACCAGACCTTTCGACTAAGTCGAAAGGTTATAGCTTTCGATAAGGTCAAACCAATGTATATGGCATCAAATATCTTGGTACGAAATGAATTGGATATAATCGGAGGGTTCTTAGTCGAAAGGTTGGTTGCCAAAGGGGTTGGGGTGTGTTTGTTTTATAAACCAAAGGTTGTCTGCTTTGCTTTCGACTAAGAGCTTTCGAATTTGTTGCTTTCGACCAGATCAATTATTTAAAATAAAGGTTTTAAATCTTTCAACACAATCGAGAGGTTACCGCCGCATATTGTTTTGCTTTGAACCTTCCGACATAGTTGAAAGATTATTGCCGCTTTTTTAACCTTTAGAAGCCGTTGCTTTTGATAAAGACGAAAGATTTACTTGTTTTAAAACCAGTCGCTTCTCCAATGCTTTCGAAAGGTATCAAAGCTTTTGACTAAGATGATTTACCCTAGTTTTGTAGTTGGAATATAACCAAAGCTTTTGAAGAAGGTGTTTTAAAGGCAGAAGCTTATTGTTTTAAAGAGATGTTTTAAAGCTTTCGAAGCAGACCTACTTACAATGTTGAAGGGTTACTTCCAATGTAGTCGAAAGGTTTTAAAAGAGGATTTTCCATATATTTTAAATGGAATCTAGTAGGTCTTCGAAAGTTTTCTATTTAAGAGTTGAATGATTTCGAAAGGTTTATTTCGAATGATTTCAAAAGGCTTATAGTTTTTTTAAGCTTTCGAAAGGTTTTCTTTCCAATGGTTCTGAAAGGTTTTAAAAACTCATACTCTAAATTTCTAAGGAAAACCCACAGCTTATATAAAGGATTTTTATAATGACTTACGTACATAATTCTAAAGAAGTATTGCCTTGATAAAAATATAAGTTAAAAGGTATTAATAATGTTTTATGAAACACATTTAATGGCCTTAAACCCATAGGAGTGGTGTTGATAAGGTGATGTTTTGCTTCTTCAATTATGAATATATCCACATGACAACCCATGACTGTGTTTTGGGGAAAAGCGGTAAAAGAACTAGCTAGGTTAACTCAATAGTGAATATAAATTGCTTAAACTTCTTAATAAGTAGAATTGTATCCAAGAAGTTAGGGTGACCAAAATTATAGGACGCCTAAACTTTGTAGTAATTAGAGGTAACCAAAAAGGTTTGTAGTAAACCTATGAGAACTATGATAAAGTAGTTATTAGTGTAAACCAAAAATGTAATATCCCGGAATTTTCAGGAATTTAAAATATGATAATCTCTTAACTTAAATTAATTGAACTGATAAAATTGTTCTTTTCAAAAATAAATAACTAAGTAATAATAATATAATGTCTTAATTATGGTTATAGATTGGTTTTTAAAATAATAATTATTTTGTTTGTATAAATAAATTCTAAATTGACTTATTGTTTTCAAAATTAATAAGTGTGTTTAAATATATTTATATCCATGTATTTAAATTGATTTTAAAATAGGATAAATTGTTTCTAAATAATAATGAACTTATTTAAAAATATATATTTATATTTATTTAAATTGATTTTTAAATTTGGATTATTAAATTGGACTTTGAATTGAATATAAATTTGGATATGTATTTATTTAATAAAAATAAATACAAGGCTTTTTGAAATAGCATTTTTAAAATGAGTTCGCAATATTGTATATAATTTTATTTAAATTATATTTGGTTTCATTTCTTTTTAAAGATTGTATTTATATAAATTTAGCAAACATTTATAAATGTATAAATGTATTTGTTAATTAGGAATTTAATTAGAAAAGTATTTTAAAAATTAAGAAAACATATTAGTTAATTAGGAAATTAATATAAAAAGGTTTTAAAATTGTTTTAGGATAAATTAAAATAAACTAGGACAAGTGTTTAGTTCTAAATCATTTAGATAACAAGTGTTAAACATTTAATCTAAGCTTAAGACAAGTGTCCATGCTTTTTTTAATTTTCTTTTAAATTTAATAAAACTGAAAATTAGTATATATAAACACCATCTCTCTTCACTTTCTTTTTCTTTAAATTTTGTGTTCATTCCTAAAAGAAACAAGAATTATCAATGGCAGATCCAAATCTGAAATTCCTCAATTCAAACCATCCTCAAAACCAAAATTTGAAACCATCATTCAAGTTTTAAAAAAAATCTGAGAGTTTCCTCAAATTCCAATGTGCAAAAATTTTGTTCCCTGTAATACTTTTTTCCTAAATCTGCCATCAAATCCTCAAATCAATCCTCAACATCCAAAATCTGAAATCCTCCTCAAATTCAAATGAGGATCTGAAAGTTCCTAAAAAAAATCAATACCTTTCAAGTTCAAATGAAATGCTGAAACTCCTCAAATTCAAAAAAAAATCCAGAAATAAACTTTGAGAACCCTGTAACCTCCTTATACCCAATCTGCATAATGTTTTCAAAAGTTTGATGCAAGTTTTTCAATCCCATGTCTGCAACAACAATATGTTTTCAAAGGTTCAAGCATGCAACCAGTAATCAAGTTGAACCATCATCAACATGTTTAAGTTTTTCAAAGCATTCAAAGTCTCAGGAATCAATATACAATTGCATGCAGTTTTCAATTCAGTTTGAAGGCTTCCAGTTATTTTTCAAACCTCTGCACTTCTTTTAAATAGAGCTGAGTAAACAAATTTACAAAAAGTTAAAGTAGTAATTATCTGTTGCAAATAAGTTAGTGATGATGTTTATATGAGTTTGCCTCTGTGTAGATAAATATGCAATAGGTTTTGTTATGCTTTAGATCTGTGCATGTCTAATACCTCCCTGTTTACAGGTTTTAAAAGTTCACAAATGTATAAAATTTCATATCTTTTTATTTATTCATTATTAACACTTGGATTAAAAGTAAATTAACTAAGTATTAGCATAATCTAGGTACTGAATATATAAACAAGTATTTATGAACTAAAGATAGGCTTGTATCTGGGAAAAACAGTAGGAATCAGTAAACTTGCAAAACTCAAGTGTTGTAAATTACTGATTCAAGTTTAATTCATGAATCAATTATGGAAAATAAGATTTTTAAAAACAAATATCACAATTTTTAAGATTGTATTGAGTGAGGATTTGGGTATTATCTGGAAATTGGGTTTCTGCCTAAATCTGTTGATCTTTGTATACGGGTTGCTCGGGATTCTTGATGGAGCTAGGGGTAGGATTGGGAAGTAAGGTAAAAATTGTTGAAGAGTTTGTAATCCATTATGGAGGTTGAAATTGCTCGATTTTGTTTTTTTAAACCTAGTTCTGTTCGAACTTTGGAATTTGTCTTCTGCATCTTCATTTTTCCATCGAGCTTGAAGAAATTTTGCGAGAAGGAAGCGCGGTGGGTCGGCAATCCATAGCCAAAGTAGTAGGGGTCATCGTGATCGGAGATGTGAAGTTCTGGGAATTTTGTGAAGATGGTTTGGGTTTCAGTCCACCCTGGGTACTCGATTTTGAATCGAGGCAAGAAACGATGTTTGGTTGATCGTAGATGCTTGTAGGGTTGTTGAGTGACGTGTCGGTGGAGTCGTCGTTGACCGGAGGCGATTTCGGCGCCGGTGCACTTGCACAGGGGGATGAGCGTGTTAGTGGATTGTGGTTGTTTAGGTTGCTGGGTATTAGCTTGGGAAATAGGGAAGATGACTCGGGGAAATACTCGCGTATTCTTGGTTGTGGCTCGAGTATTTCTGGGGTCTTTTGCATGCTGGGTTAAACTGTTACGTTTAACAGTTTTTAAATTTTAACTGAAACAGTTTTTAAATTTTCAAGTAAAATTGTTTTAAAAAGAAAAGATAGTGTACTTGTTTCTTGGTTCAAGTACACATGGGTTGAACCCAAATTTAAATGTTCAACCAGATTTTTAATTTAAAATAAAGTAAGTTTTAAACTTTAAATAATTTAAGCTAAGTTAAATTCTTGTAATTCATTTCTTTAAATTGATTTGTTTATATAAATGAATTTGTATGAATGAATTTAAATGTTATAAGTTAAAACCTTAATGTTATTTTCCAACTTATTTTGAAATATAAAAAGGGAAACTATAAAGAAATGTTTTATTTAAATTAGTTAATGAACAAGGATTTATAATTAACAATTAAAGGTTTAAGTAATTTAATAACTTGAAACTAATGATTGTTAATTAATAATTAAGGGTAAGTAATTGATGATTACTTTATATCTTAAACTAGTTAATGAATTAAGTTAAGTAAAGTTTCAAGGTTAACTAAAGATAATGTTTTATCTTAAAGACTAATCAAGTGTTAATGATTTGTAATTAATTATGTTGATTAAGAATTGTAAGTTTAATTAATTAATTAAATTAATTATTTAAAGGGTTAATTAAGTAATTAATTAAGTATAATTATTAATTTAATTAACTAATAATTATGATGATTTAATTAATGACTAATGATTAATTAAATTATAATTATTAATTAATTAAGTAATTAAACTAGTAATTAAGTTTTAATTGGGTTTTCTTAATTAATAATTAAAAGGATTATTAATCTAGAATGCTAGTTAATTAAGAATTAATTAACTATTTTTATTAAGGTTAATTAATTGTAATTATGGATTTATTAGTTATAATTATGAATTGATTAATTTGTAGTTAAGGTTGTTAATTAATAACTAAGTTTTATTAATTAATGATTAAGAGGTGATTAATTAGTTAATTAAGGTTAATTAATTAATTATAAAAGTAATTAGTGCTTGATTACTTTGTATTAAAGGATTGATTAATAATTAAGGATTATTAATTAATAGTTGAAGATAATTAATCTGTTAATTGAAGATTAATTTGGTTAAAGAGTAATTAAGGGATGAATTACTCGATTATGATTTATAAGGTGAGTGTGATCAAATAAGTTAATTAATTTGTTAATTAAAGATAGCCACTTGATAAATGACTAAGTATGATTACTTAATAAGTTTTGATAAGAGAAATTACTTAAGATAAGCAATTGATGAATAAATTATAGGGGTAACTGAGATAAGTGAAATTACTTATTTAGAAGTAAATTTTAAATGGATAATTACTTGTTAAAGTAATTAAGGGTTTATTACTTAGTGTAATAAATCAAAGGTTTCTTAAAAGTAATTAAGAAGTAATTAAGAATAATTAATTACTGTTTATATTTATTAAGTTGATTAATTGAAAACAATTAATTTAAGCATGATTAACTAATATAATTAATTAAGAAATAATGTAATTAATTATAGTTAATTAATTAATGGAAGTAATTAATTAAGGTTCATTAATTAATATGATTAATGAGAATAATTAAGGATTAATTAATTGATTAAGAGTTAATTAATCAAGGTTGATTAATTAAGATGATGATTAATTAATTGGTTCAATTAATGGATAAGTAAGCAAGATTTATTGTGATGAAGGTAATTAATTTAATTAATTTTGAATTAATTAAGAGATGAAGTAATTAATTTAATTCACTTTAAATTAATTAGAGATAGAGATAGTTAATTTAATTCATTTTAAATTAATTATGTTGTGATTAAGTAAATCGTTGCTTATGTATGAATGGATGACATTGATTCTCTTGAATGGATGTAATCTCAGAAATGAGATAAGTAATGTTGTGAAGTATGAATGCTTGGTTGCATTGTGATGGTAATATAGATTATCTATTGTGATGATGATATGGATTACCTATTTTGTTATGGATCATCTGTTTATTTTGATAATGTGATTATCAATTGTGACTTGAGAATTATCTATCTGTGTGTATATAGATAGTTGAATTGAATTGTTTAACCTTAAACAACTTGGACCTAAAAGATATGTTTTGGATTTCGATGAGATCGGGATCGGGTTTCCATATTTGAATATCCGAAAACCACATCGGTCCAAATTAACGATAGGTCGTGAATCTCAAGTAAAGATGAAGATTCAGAGTGCAAGGGTTATTGTCGTTAACTCTGAGGGTGATTCCAAAATGAGTGTAACGAGATAATGCCTTCGGTTTCATTCGAACCTGGAACGAACTTGTACGGATTGAATGCTTTTAGAACATCGTCAGGTGGACGATGAGCATTCTAAGTGATGTGTTCACTAAAGGTAATCGTAGCCTCAAGCCTCATCAACGGGAATGGCTAAAACAGGGGAGGTGCAGCAAGGCTAAGTGGGTCACGCCCAAGTAGGATGAGATTAATACCTGTCTAGAGTCCCTTTTATTTCGGCTGCGTGGGCGGTTGAATAGCTACATCCGCCGGGGTTGTCTTATTCGAAACTATTCAGTAAGGAATGGTTCTGGCTTTGTGTTGCAGGGGAGCGGGCATACTCCTCGGTACGTTGATCTAGGACACATACTGTGGCGGGCGGTACCCCAGTAGCCCTGCCATTGTATGGAATCCAAAATCCAATAAGTGCCATTGGATTTGATTGTATTACCCACTTTTTTGGCTAGTAGCTGGAATTTAATAAATGTAACAATTTCGGCTATTTCATATTTATTTGAAAACCCTAGACCTATTATAATATCACTGAATTTCCTATCAAATGTTTTGGTTAGCGTAAGGTAAAAACTTTTCCATGTTTATGTGTGGGAAGTCTTATGTGATACCTTTTCTTTCAAAAGGTTTTTAAAAATTAAGCAAATTTAACCGTTTACTCACACCAGACCCATGTCTGACCCAGATTTTATTCTGTTTTTCTTAAACTCTTGGGTACTCAAATTTTTTACGAGTAGACAGGGGATTTAGGTTGGCTTGACGAATTCTGGAGGAGCAATGGAGCAGGAGGCTTCTGCGTATAGCTATATAGTATTCCGCTGTGTGTTCTCTGAGTCGTTTGTTTTGAGATGTATGGAGTTGTATAAATAGACAAGGTTTTATAACTGTCTAGTATGAATTGTTTAGCTGTGTATCTTTGATGTATATGATACTATGTAATGTATTATGTGATTAATATAATTGATTCATTCTGCCGTTTAGATTCTGATGTTGTTCTTTCTTCTTCTCTGTCTTTTCTCTTTTCTATCCCTTTCTTTCTTAAAAATGATGCGATTTTCTGTGGTGAGAAAGTCGGGTCGTTTCAGTTGGTATCAGAGCATTAGGTTGAGCGAATACCTAGGCTCTGTAGTGGTGTCTTTCTTGAGAGAGCGTACTTGTAATTTTTATATATATAACTATATATATATATATATATATATATATATATATATATATATATATATATTTCTACCTATCTGTTGGGTTATCTGTTCGGGTTTTCCAATATAAGTTATAAAGGTAGATGAGGTAGTGGTGTGTGTAACACGACTACCAATGGTTGGAGTTTGAATGTTTGAGATTGGAAGTGTATTTGTCGAGACTGTAGACCTAATACTGTCTCGAGTAATCTTTGTAGTTTGGTGTAAGGATTTCATTGATCTCTGAAGGAAACCTGTTAAGGTTCGAAGTTCATCTTTGAAGTGTAAGTTTGATTGCGATCGTGTGAGCAGATTTTTGAGAATTTGGATCTGTCGGTTGGACAGAAGTAAGTGATGGTATCTTGGCAACCTCAGAAAGTAGCAGCTGCGTGATGAGATGCAGTGACTGTAGATGTCTCCGAAGATGTTTTCTTTTGGAGCAAGTTTAAGGAAGTGTGTCTGCTTCGGTATTGGGGTTGAGGTTCTGAAGGATGCATGTGTTTAGTTGGAGTTTCGAGTTTCTCAAAGAGCTTTGGATAAGAAGTCTTTGGCATCTGTGTTAGCGGTGCAGCTCGGGAGTGTTCTGTGTTCCAGCAGGAAGATCTTTTTGGCTTAGCATTTCCTAGAGGTGGAACTCAGAAGCAACAGTGGGGGATCTTTTTCTTTGATGGATTAATTGCTCGAGGATAAACTGTTCTGATTTGTGAAGAGAGAGTGCAGTATTTTTGGAATCTATGTTTGGTTGATCGCAAAAGTGACTTGCGATCATTTGGTGATTATCTTAGCGAGTCTTTTGCTTGGGTTTTTGGCATCTCTAGAGGATGTAGGAGTTATGGTGTTGTCGAAGATTTTCCGAATATATCTTCAGGAAGGTTAGAGATTTGTCCACATTGGAGTTTGACTTCTGAATCAACTTGATGTCAGGAGTGATACCGGTGATTGAGCTGGGTAGAAGGATGTCTCCTAGGTTGATTGTTTGGTGAAGCAGCTTTGTATTTCTTGGAACTTCTGTTGAACCTTATTTCCGAGATGTGATTTTTAATCTGTGGCTGTGTCCACTCAACGGCATTCTCATCTGCTCCCGATCAGAGCTGTGCAGCGGAAGCAAGGTGGCTGTTGTTTTTGAGTAGAAGCAACTGGAAGTTGCAGTATTTTGGATTAGAGAATTTCTACTGAATTTATTTTGCAGAATCTGAGGCAAGTTGGCGAGTGATTCTGTTCTATCTTTTCCAGATGAGAGAAGTTATTTTCTACTGTTGATAGTAAAGTTTGGTTTTGATTTTGGATTGATCTTGTGAGGATTAGTTTGTTGAGTTGTTTTGATCAGGTTTGTTTGTAGAAGCATCAACGAAGGTTGAGCTGATCAGGAAGGATCTGTACGCGGCCCGGATCATCCCGAAAGTTTTGAGGTTAAGAAACGGAAGAATTTGGAATTCGGAATTCGAAGTTGGAGACTTCGATATTGTTGAGATTTTCTCTGGTAAAGGGAGCAATAGGATTTGGTGAGATTTGGTGAGCTCCGAGATATATTGGATTCTTCTGAATTTTTATAAAGATCAGTGTTTTGGTTTGAAGAGTTTAATTGCCAGTTTGGAAGACTGGAATTCAAAATATTTCACATGTCTCTGAGGGAATACGTGTTTGGTCCATCACTGGTTTTGAGACCAGTAGTTCTGTGAAGGATCTAGTTATTGATCAGACTTGTCTGTGGTCTGGTATCTTGTGCAGATTATAGATCTAGCTGAGTAAGACTCGGTAGCTTAGTAGTATAGCTAGTTTGGATTTAGTAGAGCGAGTATCCATGTGTCTGTACCCAGGAAACTCGAGATAATTTTAGGAAGCTTATCCGGATCAGTGTCCGAATAGCTAGTGTTATTTATTTGATTGAGTTGGTTGTTTGGATGAAATTGTTTGTTTGATTGATAGTGCATGGCTGTTATGAATGTTTGGATTGGTTGAAATAAAATAAAACTTTGGATTATCTTGGTTTTAAATTTCGAGGACGAAATTCTTTTAAGGGGGAAGAAATGTAATATCCCGGAATTTCTAGGAATTTAAAATATGATAATCTCTTAATTTAAATTATTTGAACTGATAAAATTGTTCTTTTCAAAAATAAATAACCAAGTAATAATAATATAATGTCTTAATTATGCTTATAGATTGGTTTTTAAAATAATAATTATTTTGTTTGTATAAATAAATTCTAAATTGACTTATTGTTTTCAAATTTAATAAGTGTGTTTAAATATATTTATATCTGTGTATTTAAATTGATTTAAAAATAGGATAAATTATTTGCAAATAATAATGAACTTATTTAAATATATATATATATATATATATATATATATATATTTATATTTATATAAATTGATTTTTAAATTTGGATTTTTAAATTTGACTTTGAATTGAATATAAATTTGGGTATGTATTTATTTTATAAAAATAAATACAAGGCTTTTTGAAATAGCATTTTTAAAATGAGTTTGCAATATTGTATATAATTTTATTTAAATTATATTTGGTTTCATTTCTATTTAAAGATTGTATTTATATAAATTTAGCAAACATTTATAAACGCATAAATGTATTTGTTAATTAGGAATTTAATTAGAAAGGTATGTTTAAAATTAAGAAAACATATTAGTTTATTAGGAAATTAATATAGAAAGGTTTTAAAAAAATTTTAGGATAAATAAAAATAAACCAGGACAAGTGTTTAGTTCTAAATCATTTAGATAACAAGTGTTAAACATTTAATCTAAGCTTAAGACAAGTGTCCATGTTTTTTTTAATTTTCTTTCAAATTTAATAAAACTGAAAATTGGTCTATATAAACACCATCTTCCTTCACTTTCTTTTTCTTTAAATTTTGTGTTCATTCCTAAAAGAAATAAGAATTATCAATAGCAGATCCAAATCTGAAATTCCTCAATTCAAACCATCCTCAAAACCAAAATTTGAAACCATCATTCAAGTTTAAAAAAATCTGAGATTTTCCTCAAATTCCAATCTACAAAAATTTTGTTCCCTGTAGTACTTTTTTTTTCCCAAATCTGCCATCGAATGCTCAAACCAATCCTCAACATCCAAAATCTGAAATCCTCCTCAAATTCAAATGAGGATCTGAAAGTTCCTAAAAAAATCAATACCTTTCAAGTTCAAATGAAATGCTGAAACTCCTCAAATTCAAAAAAAAAATCCAGAAATAAACTTTGAGAACCCTGTAACCTCCTTATACCCAATCTGCAGAATGTTTTCAAAAGTTTGATGCAAGTTTTTCAATCCCATGTCTGCAACAACAACATGTTTTCAAAGGTTCAAGCATGCAACCAGTAATCAAGTTGAACCATCGTTAACATGTTTAAGTTTTTCAAAGCATTCAAAGTCTCAGGAATCAATATACAATTGCATGTAGTTTTCAATTCAGTTTGAAGGCTTCCAGTTCTTTTTCAAACCTCTGCACTTCTTTTAAATAGAGATGAGTAAACAATTCACAAAAAGTTAAAGTAGTAATTATTTGTTGCAAATAAGTTAGTGATGATGCTTATATGAGTTTGCCTCTGTGTAGATAAATATGCAATAGGTTTTGTTATGCTTTAAATCTGTGCATGTCTAATACCTCCCTGTTTACAGGTTTTAAATGTTTACAAATGTATAAAATTTCATATCTTTTTATTTATTCATTATTAACACTTGGATTAAAAGTAAATTAACTAAGTATTAGCATAATCTAGGTACTGAATATATAAACAAGTATTTATGAACTAAAGATATGCTTGTATCTGGGAAAAACAGTAGGAATCTGTAAACTTGCAAAACTCAAGTGTTGTAAATTACTGATTCAATTTTAATTCTTGAATCAATTATGGAAATAAGATTTTTAAAAACAAATATCACAATTTTTAAGATTGTATTGAGTGAGGATTTGGGTATTATCTGGAAATTTGGTTTCTGCCAAAATCTATTGATCTTTGTATCTGGGTTGCTCGGGATTCTTAATGGAGCTAGGGGTAGGATTGGGAAGTAAGGTAAAAATTGTTGAAGAGTTTGTAATCCATTGTGGAGGTTGAAATTTCTCGATTTTGTTTTTTAAATCTAGTTCTATTCGAACTTTGGAATTTGTCCTCTGCATCTTCATTTTTCCATCGAGCTTGAAGAAATTTTGGGAGAAGGAAGCGCGGTGGGTCGGCAATCCATAGTCGAAGTAGTAGGGGTCATCGTGATCGGAGATGTGAAGTTCTAGAAATTTCGTGATGATGGTTTGGGTTTCAGTCCACCCTGGGTACTCGATTTTGAATCGATGCAAGAAACGATGTTTGGTTGATCGTATATGCTTGTAGGGTTGTTGAGTGACGTGTCGGTGGAGTCATCGTTGACCGGAGGCGATTCCGGCGCCGATGCACTTGCACAAGGGATGAGCGTGTCAGTGGGTTGTGGTTGTTTGGGTTGCTGGGTATTAGCTCGGGAAATAGGAAGATGACTCGGGGAAATACTCGTGTATTCTTGGTTGTGGCTTGAGTATTTCAGGGGTCTTTTGCGTGCTGGGTTAAACTGTTATGTTTAACAGTTTTTAAATTTTAACTGGAACAGTTTTTAAATTTTCAAGTAAAATTGTTTTAAAAAGAAAAGATAGTGTACTTGTTTCTTGGTTGAAGTATACATGGGTTGAACCCAAATTTAAATGTTCAACCAGATTTTTAATTTAAAATAAAGTAAGTTTTAAACTTTAAATAATTTAAGCTAAGTTAAATTCTTGTAATTCATTTCTTTAAATTGATTTGTTTATATAAATGAATTTGTATGAATGAGTTTAAATGTTTTTAGTTAAAACCTTAATGTTATTTTCCAACTTATTTTGAAATATAAATAAGGAAACTATAAAGAAATGTTTTATTTAAATTAGTTAATGAACAAGGAATTATAATTAACAATTAAAGGTTTAAGTAATTTAATAACTTAAAACTAATGATTGTTAATTAATAATTAAGGGTAAGTAATTGATGATTACTTTATATCTTAAACTAGTTAATGAATTAAGTAAAGTTTCAAGGTTAATTAAAGACAATATTTTATCTTAAAGAATAATTAAGTGTTAATGATTTGTAACTAATTAAGTTGATTAAGAATTGTAAGTTTAATTAATTAATTAAATTAATTATTTAAAAGGGTTAATTAAGTAATTAATTAAGTATAATTATTAATTTAATTAATTAATAATTATGATGATTTAATTAATGACTAATGATTAATTAAATTATAATTATTAATTAATTAAGTAATTAAACTAGTAATTAAGTTTTAATTAGGTTTTCTTAATTAATAATTAAAAAGATTATTAATCTAGAATGCAAGTTAATTAAGAATTAATTAACTATTTTTATTAAGGTTAATTAATTTTAATTAAGGATTGATTAATTATAATTATGAATTAATTAATTTGTAATTAAGGTTGTTAATTAATAATTAAGTTTTATTAATTAATGATTAAGAGGTGATTAATTAGTTAATTAAGGTTAATTTATTAATTATAAAAGTAATTAGTGATTGATTACTTTGTATTAAAGGATTGATTGATAATTAAGGATTATTAATTAATAGTTGAAGATAATTAATCTGTTGATTGAAGATTAATTTGGTTAAAGAGTAATTAAGGGATGAATTACTCGATTATGATTTATGAGGTAAGTGTGATCAAGTAAGTTAATTAATTTGTTAATTAAAGATAATCACTTGATAAATGATTAAGTATGATTACTTAATAAGTTTTGATAAGAGAAATTACTTAAGATAAGCAATTGATGAATAAATTACAGGGGTAATTGAGATAAGTGAAATTACTTATTTGGAAGTAAACTTTAAATGGATACTTACTTGTTAAAGTAATTAAGGGTTTATTACTTGGTGTAATAAATCAAAGGTTTATTAAAAGTAATTAAAAGTAATTAAGAAATAATTAAGAATATTTAATTGCTGTTTATATTTATTAAGTTGATTAATTGAAAACAATTAATTTAAGCATGATTAATTAATATAATTAATTAAGAAATAATGTAATTAATTATAGTTAATTAATTAATGGAAGTAATTAATTAAGGTTCACTAATTAATATGATTAATGAGAATAATTAAGGATTAATTACTTGATTAAGAGTTAATTAATCAAGGTTGATTAATTAAGATGATGATTAATTAATTGGTTGAATTAATGGATAAGTAAGCAAGATTTATTGTGATGAAGGTAATTAATTTTATTAATTTTAAATTAATTAAGAGATGAAATAATTAATTTAATTCACTTTAAATTAATTAGAGATAGAGATAGTTAATTTAATTCATTTTAAATTAATTATGTTGTGATTAAGTAAATCGTTGCTTATGTATGAATGGATGACATTGATTGTCTTGAATGGATGTAATCTCAGAAATGAGATAAGTAATGTTGTGTGGTATGAATGCTTGGTTGCATGGTGATGGTAATATAGATTATCTATTGTGATGATGATATGGATTACCTATTTTGTTATGGATCATCTGTTTATTTTAATAATGTGATTATCAATTGTGACTTGTGAATTATCTATCTGTGTGTATATAGATAGTTGAATTAAATTGTTTAACCTTAAACAACTTGGACCTAAAAGATACGTTTTGGATTTTGATGAGACCGAGATCGGGTTTCCATATTTGGATATCCGAAAACCACATCGATCCAAATTAACGATAGGTCGTGAATCTCAAGTGAAGATGAAGATTCAGAGTGCAAGGGTTATTGTCGTTTACTCTGAGGGTGATTCCAAAATGAGTGTAACAAGATAATGCCTTCGGTTTCGTTCAAACCCAGAACGAACTTGTATGGATTGAATGCTTTCAGAACATCGTCAGGTGGACGATGAGCATTCTGAGTGATGTGTTCACTAAAGGCAATCTAGCCCCAAGCCTCATCAACCGGGAATGGCTAAAATAGGGGAGGTGCAGCAAGGCTAAGTGGGTCATGCCCAAGTAGGATGAGATTAATCCCTATCTAGAGTCCATTTTATTTCGGTTGTGTGGGAGGTTGAATAGCTACATCCGTCGGGGTTGTCTTATTCGGAACTGATCAGTAAGGAATGGTTCCTGCTTTGTGTTGTAGGGAGAGGGCGTACTCCTTGGTACGTTGATCTAGGCCACGTACTATGACGGGCGGTACCCCAGTATCCCCGCCATTGTATGGAATCCAAAATCCAATAAGTGCCATCGGATTTGATTGTATTACCCACTTTTGTGGCTAGTAGCTGGAATTTAATAAATGTAACAATTTCGGCTATTTCATATTTATTTGAAAACCCTAGACCTATTATAATATCACTGAATTTCCTATCAAATATTTTGGTTAGCTTAAGGTAAAAACTTTTCCATGTTTATGTGTGGGAAGTCTTACGTGATACCTTTTCTTTCAAAAGGTTTTTAAAAATTAAGCAACTTTAACCGTTTACTCACACCAGACCCATGTCTGACCCGGAGTTTATTCTGTTTTTCTTAAACTCTTGGGTACTCAAATTTTTTACGAGTAGCCAGGGGATTCGGGTTGGCTTGACGAATTCTGGAAGTGCAATGGAGCAGGAGGCTTCTGCGTATAGCTATATAGTATTCCGCTGTGTGTTCTCTAAGTCGTTTGTTTTTGAGATGTATTGAGTTGTATAACTAAACATGTGTTTATAACTGTCTAGTATAAATTGTTTAACTGTGTATCTCTGATATATATGATACTATGTAATGTATTATGTGATTAATATAATTTATTCGTTCCGCTGTTTAGATTCTGATGTTGTTCTTTCTTCTTCTCTGTCTTTTCTCTTTTATATCCCTTTCTTTCTTAAAAATGATGCGATTTTCTGTGGTGAGAAAGTCGGGTCATTTCAAAAAGGTTCATAGTAAAGCCATGAAAACTAAGATTAAGTAGTTATTGGAGGAAACCAACAGGTTCATAGTTAATCCATGAAAACTATGTATTAAGATTGTTAGCAGGGGCTAATTTATTTGTAGTGAACCCATAAAAACTATATTAAGATTAAGAATTGTCATCAGTCAATAGGTTCCTAGTAAACCCATGAAAATAAGGATAATTAATTGGCTAACGGAAGTATCAGTAGGTTCCTAGCCAACCTATGAAAACTAGGATGTGAAGTGTGTTATTGGATAAATCCATAGGTTCCTAGTCAACCCATGAAAACTAGGATAAAGTGATTAGTTATTGAAATGACCAATTGGTTGGGGAATACCATGAATTCATTAATTTAAATGGCAGGAGCGTATAGGTTCTTAGTGATCCCATGAAAACTATGAATAGGACAGGGCATTCTTTAATTACTGAAATGTTATAAGCAAACCATTGAAACTAAAAGGTTAATAGTGACCCTAGGACTATAATTAAGATAGAGTGTCAATTTAAACCAGGGAAGGGAAATCATAACTATTTTCAAGTATGCATATCATCATAATATTTTGAAAATGTATGTTTAACCACTATGGATGCAGGAGCAAAGTATGTGGCTTTAAAAAGGTTTTAAGATACCATTGAATGGAAAACTCGTTCCGTTAAGTGGCATGGTCTCACTAGATATCTGAAAGGATTGAGATGTTAGATTATTATTCATACTAGGCTTTCTAGCTGACTCGAAGTTTTTGTCTTTCCCCATAAACACTCGGGTATTTAATTAATTTTGAGTAGTTTGAGATTTAAGGTTCTCAGGATTCTTCCTTGACAAATAAAGCTTCCGAAGACTTGTAGGAAGTAGATAGTGATTTATTGTTTTCTTTTCCGCTATGTATTTGGTTGTAAAGGAAGATTTATTTGCCTTTTATATACTCTGATCTACCAAGGGGGCATCTTCATATGTCACTTTTGGCGTATGTTAGCACCAAAATTGGTCACTAACATCCTTGAATAGAGTTGTGTAGAGAGATTAATGAAGAAAGTAAATTAAAATAGAGAAATAATACAATTGAATTCAAAATCAACAGAAAAGGAAGCACCAGATTTATAATGGTTCGGCGTAATTGCCTACGTCCACTTTGAATATGATCTTTATTACTTTCCCAATTACTTGAGTATGGGTACAATCCATAAACAAACAACTTATATGCAAGTTTGAACAGAAAAGAAGTGAGTACAAAAAATGGCAGATTATCTTGCGAGTTTCCCTAAAAAAAGGTCCCTTCAACTGTAACCCCACCCCTCGATTTATAGAAGAAGACAAGGTAGGTCCACTACGCAGGCCCATAAGCAAGACACTTTGACCCATAGTAAGCATCTTGTGCTCACCGATCTATGTATACCGATCTCTATGACCGACCCAATACCCACCGAGCTACTTTGATCAAACTAGTGGTTCCTTGTGGATAACTTGAGGCAAACTCGCAAGTAACTCGGAGCAATTATAGGTGTGACCCGAAGTGAAACAGCACCGATATAGCCCTATGGTAGCCTTGCCACTCCTTATGTTGTTTCGCCGAAACACTGCAACCGGGCCCAAATTGTCTACATGTACTGAACCATACATGTCGTTCAACCAAAGGTGAACCACAATGGCCGGACAACATACGAATGCCGACCCACATGTATCAATTCTCCAAAGGCTGCTCCCACTTACACCAAACCATGCAGGACCGATCCGCCTAATATAATCCCTCCGAGGCCAAACCAGTCAAGCTAGCCTATCACAACCGAACCAGTTTGACCGACCCACGTACGAACCTGTTCCAACAAGGTCGATCCCGTCAATACCGATCCATATATATCTTGTCCCAATACCGAACCACTAAAATAGGCCAAACATACATTTATGCCGAACCATGTATATTTTCTTAACTACCTAGATTGGATCAGTCCCTTATATCTCCAATCTTGCCCTGGCTCAAGCCTTGCCTAGATTCAATCAAAGCCTTTGCGACTATCGCCTTGTAGCCATGCCATGTAACCGGGTAACATTTGCCCCGCCAAAGTGTGTTATGTGAATCAACATAATGCGCTTTGAATCAGTGGTTAGTCCATGCTTTCAAAAGCCAGCTCATTCAGAATAATAGCTGATTATTGTTTCTCCTTAGCCTTCGAGGGAATCTCGTGTCGCTTGATCGTACTAGTTCAATTTCAAAGACATCCATGAAATCCAGTTTTGACTTTTCAAATGCTAAAAATTTGCAACCTTTCGAAGGCTGAATGATAGAAGTATCCATCTCCTCTTAGGGTTACCATCCTCAATCTTATGTATACAATCTCATAGAACATACATATAAATATGCATGGATAATATCCTTTCTTCCATTTCCTATTACTATGTTAATAGGATTTGGACATCTACATATTCCTGCAGCAACAAAAAATATTCGACGTATGTGGGCTTTCCCGAGTGTTTTGATGCTCTTTCCACAAGATTTTTCTTTTACGTATCCATACCACGGTAATTAGGAATCATAATTTTATATCAAATAAAGCTGTTGGAATAATATAATGATATTCATTTTTATTTGATTTGATATATTGTAGTTGGTAACGATGGTGAATTAACAGAAACGGAAAGAGAGGGACTCGAACCCTCGGTAAACAAAAAGCCTACATAGCAGTTCCAGTGCTACGCCTTCAACCACTCGGCCATCTTACTAATTGATAGGGCCTCATTAATAAGTGCTACAAGATCTCGTGCATTAGAACCCATGGTTATGGACCCGAATCCGTTAGTATGGAACATTTTCTTTTCCAAGTGAAATCCCCTAGTATATGAAAGAATGAAAAAGTGCTTTTGACATTTCTTTATCTCTTTGTTTTCTTTTGTTTTTTTTAATATAAAGAGTGGATTGGCACACTGACATTGAGCCACATGGTCGGCTCACCTGGTAACAAACGACATTCTTCCTCACCAACTCTGATGTGCACGTAAATGTGCATATTTTTACCACCATATTTATTCTATTTAAATTAAACAAATGATCATATTAGGTATTTTAACTTGTTTTAACCAAAATCCATATTAATTCCAAATTGTCACATATTCATTTTCATTTAAGCGCAAAATAGTCATTTTTGTGCATAAATTAACTTGAGAAAATTTAATTAGAATTTTCCATACTATTTTGTAGGAATTTGATGTTTCATGAACAAGATATGCATGCACAAAAAGAACACAAAAGAATGAAGATGGAAATAATTCCAAGTGAAGATCATGAAGGACCCCACCTACCCACCACCTTAATGTATAAATTAGAGGCTAATGCACATGCTTATGGAATTAATGGCTTCATATACACTTAAATGATAATTAGTAGAAGCTATTGATTATTTGGCCTCCACGCTACCTTAAGGGCATTTTGGGCATTCCCCAAATTATGGATTAGTTCATGCTTGTATAAATAACCCATTATGTTCATGTAACCTCTCTTAGTTAGTCTCTTCCTCTTCATTAGTTTAGGTTCAAACTAAAAGAAAGCTCCTCTTTTCTTTTTCCATGGCTACTTAGCCATTTTGTTTCATGTAATTTTTTATGCAACTTTAATATATTTCTCTTTTCTTCTCTTGTTTATTTTCCTTTCATGTTGTAGTGTAGATCTATTTTACTTTATGCAAGTAGAATAATTTTTCCTTTCATTTTGCTCTCTTGTTCTCTTCTTGTTTCATGTTGCTTTCCACATTTGTTCGTATGATAACAAATATAAGAGCTTATCCCTTCAATTTAGGGGCTATGAAGCTCTCTAGTATGTAGATCCAACATTTTGTTATTTATGCTCTCTTTTGTGCTTAAATGAAATGTTTTGAAGTGGTTTAACTTGTTTTTTTGATTTGAATTTGATAATTTATATTGTTGACATCAAATAGGCTATGCTTAAACAACCAAAAACAATAATTACCTCTTCATCTACATATGATGATGGTAATGAAGTGATTGTTGGAATTAAAATTTGATGGCCTATATTTCTAAACAATAGTTAATAGGCCATGCTTAAAATAGTTTTTTCTTTCAACTTTGTTGTCATATTTCATGAGTGTTAAATGTGTATGAGTAGTTGTGTTATAGTTTGATGGTTTATATTAGGCTAATTATAGCATAAATATTCCATACTTACGATAAGCACATCAACTAATTACACTAATGACAAGAAAAGAGAGACCATAACTTCAAATTGTTGATTTATGTGATCCAGAGAGTGGAAATCACCCTTAAATTGTCTTAACACTCTCATATTTTTATCAATTTTCTTTTATTTGTTTTTCTCCTATTCTAGCTTAAACAGTTCTCAACTTCGGTTTAATTTGATTGAATAGAAATTTAAAATCAACAATTCCCTACGGATCGACGATCCGTATTCTCCACGTACTACAAGTGTACGTCGTGCGCTTGCGGTTATTTTTAAATTTAATTTTTTTCAACGGTTTTCTAATTCCATAGATTTCCATCGATAAACAGACCCGCCAAAACATGTTGACCGACTCCATAGGATGATGGCTGTTTGTCTCCCCATCTCTGTATATAAACTCACACCTTCCTTCTCTTCCTCTCACTTCTTATTTTATTTTCCTTCCTCTCCAACACTGCTCTAAGCCCCAAATCCTCCCCTCCACTGAACTGCCTTTCCACTTTGATTCATTATCTCCCAAACGTTCCACCCTACCCTTCTTGACCTCAAGTCTCAAGAATCATTCAACTTATCCTCTAATTATCATATAGGTGAGGTTCCATGTATTACTTTAAATTTCTAAACGATATCCTCTAGAACTCGAACTAGAGGTCAAGCTTTGTAGGGACACGGCTCAACATGTGAGCATGAGAGAAGAGGAGCATAGTGAGAAAAGGTATGAGCGAAGAAAATGGGACGTTTTTTGGGTATGGGTAGGTATCGACTTGGGAGGAGTAGTTACTGACGGCTTTAGGAAGTGAGGTCAACGATGTGTAGAAGACGGCAGTTGATCTCCTCCCTCTTTTTTTGTTAGAGGGGAGGTCGTCCGGTAGAAGAGACTATAATGTTGGTTCAGCATTCTGATATGGAGTCGTCGGTAGTTGTCGCTTGGAAAAGTTTAGGTCGTTGCTTTGCGAGAGAGAGAGAGTGTGTGTGTGTGTGTGGCTCGACATCTTATGTGGTGATATCGGTCGATTGGAGTCAAAATGAGGCCAGGCTGGTAGTTAGGGAGAGATGGAGAGTGAGTGGGTCGGCATGCCAAGGTTGGCATTAGCAATCAAAACTATTTTAAGTTGGACAAAGCATATACTCGAATAACTTATTTTCATGTCTATGAAAAACACGATGAATTATGACAAGGACCAAAGCCCATAAGCCCAAAAACTCAATTCGGATTTATAACTTCATAGTTCAAGTAATTCTTAACGTGAATTTGACTCAACAAAAAAAATAACGGCCTTTAATATATGATACTAATGTCTGAGACCATTATTACAAAACATAGGACTAGTTGTTGGAGATGATTAGCGATGACGGTCTTTGAACATCATAGTATAAAACTCAGTCATGCATCACCGGTCTTTAGATCTTTAATTCCTTTATACTTATGCTTGAATGGTTTCACTAGTCTAAACACCACACGGGTGGAATATCTTATTGTTGTATATGATATTTATTATCTTTCAAGTATAGTTTAAACAGGTATCTATTCCCTTCGATCGTTCTTTAGAGATGTCAAAAAAATCAAGCTCCGCTATAGTTTCTGACAAGCCTGAGCCAAGTTTTCGATAGGAGGCAGTGGAAACTTCGAATCCATCACCAACTCCCCTTCCTGGCACGCCAGACCCACTTGTTGCGGTTATAGGCTCGGCCCCCGATGCCGTGGATGGGGCCATTTTTCTAGATAATCCCATCGACTCTTAAACCTCGAAAATCAACGAATCGTCTCTCCACCAATTATGCTCTATCCATGGAATCACCTTCGACGACGTTCTGGTTCCTTCGGCACAAGTCGGCCATACTTGCCCCCACTTGGATATACGGCATGCAACAAAATTTATGTGCTGGGGTGGAAGCATGCCACCTTTCAACTCATTCCTCCATGAAGTGTTGTAGCATATAGGGATTGGTCCAGCATAACTACACCCCAATAGCCATGCATTTATTCATGGTACATGCATTCTTGTCACGGGTGTCTTATTCAAATCACCTACTCCTGAGGATATCCGTTATATATATCGCTTCAAGAGACGTACTAACATTCCATCCTTTATATTTCTCTCGAGCCACACCCTAAATGCCAAATCCGGACGGGTGCATGGTGTAAATTTTCCCATTATAAAAAAGAGTGGTTTTACGTACACTATCCTCCTGGTTTCGCGAGAAGATGGCTAGAAGGGAGTAAGTTTCATTTTTAGCCAAATCTTTATCCTAGCGCTCGAAGTGTATCCTTTCCGAACTTCTTTCAACTCTTGTATCGCCCACGACCGGAAGGCGTCGGGTATTCTAAGGCCATCGAGGCCATTCGAGCTATTCCCATGAGAGATCGGGACATTAAATGTGTTATTTCCAATGAACTGCTTTCGAAGTTTGGATTACTGGATGAGGGCGTCGAACTAACCTTCCAATCGACGCCACTGTAGCAGGAACCGCTGTGGAAATAGGCAAAGAGCAAGCCAGACCCTTGGTGCCCCCTGTAGGAGGGGCTCTCGATACAACTAATGAAGGTAAAATCAAAGAAACCAAGGTGCTAGTGGCGATCGATGAAAACATTATTCCAGCCAAGTTCCAGTATCTGATGCACCCGATGCTAACCAACTACTACCTCCTTCGAAGAAGAAAACGAGTCTGGCTTACAAGCTGAAAAAGAAGACAGTTGGCGAAGCCTCAAAGGTTACAATAACTCTGATTGAGATGAAGTCGTTTTCCCATAACAAAGAAGGCTCATTACCGGGTCTATCTGACTTGACCATCCCTGACGTCATACTGGATTGTGGTTTTACTAATCCCGAGGCAAAGGATTTTATTCGTGAGCGAGAAGTGATGAAAGCGCTCAGACTCATCATCAGGGAGAGAAATCTCCAATGAGTGAAGCAAAAAATTCTGGTCCCTCGAGGGGGAATACACTAGGACACACACAAACACTTACACTCCACCACATATTTGAATTTTACTCATCGTGCAATTCTTACTAACTTGTTCTAATTTGGCTGTATGTGCAGGTGTCATGGGGCGTGCACACGGCATTGACCGCCTTCGTGTATCTTTCATCTTTTATCATTTCAGTTGGGACTCCGGATCAGGGAGACAGCGAGACAGGGACGACAGTGGCGATAGTGATTATCATCACAGAGAGTCATTATCTTTTAAAAGGAGAAATTATAGCCATTCATATACAAACGATCCTCCCCCTCACCCGGAGTATAGTAGGGAGAAGACTTCTCAAAAAGGATCTCATTCTAATGTTCCTCACGACTAACATTCTGGCTTTTCGAGTAACAAACAATCTCGTAAACCCTATAAGAAATCTTTGACTCCGACTAGGCAGACACCTTTAGCCTCCATACACAATCCATCGACAGTAGAAATATTAGCCGAGCACAAGGCTACATTTCGAAGATATGTTTCGATTGATAGAAATTTCTCCCCACGATTCATCCTATCCCTGGACATGTCAAACAAAGCGCCATTGCCTGCAACAATGATGTTTATGTTCATCATGATGTGTTCGTACACTTGGTGGAGAAAGTTTCAGAGGTTTCCATGGTACGCCAACATGAAACTGACCACTTGGGACTTAAAGCTACTCATGACAAAGATATCATTAAAGCCCAATATGTAGAGCTATATTCATACAAATCTTAAATTTAGGCCACCCAAAAAACTGGCCAGTAAACGGCTGAGACAGTTAGTCGCTTGGAGGCCACTCACAAGAAAGAAATTGATGAGGCAATCCAACGCAGCGATGCTCTAGCTTTAGAGAAACACTCTATCCGGAAAGAAAAAGATATTCTAGCTCGATGGGTTAAAGTGCTAGAGGAGCTGCTCTTTAAAGAGAAAGAAGAGAAAATTGCTGCACAGGAAAAGTCACAATGATATTGTGATGAAATTATCACGATACGACTTTTAAAGACAAAACTCGATGAGGAGCTTTCTAAGGCTAAGCCGCAAAAAGAGGCAGCTCGCGAGGAGGGTAAGAAAATGGTGCTCACAGAAGTCGACTCTCATATTGAGGCAACTACTGAGGCCGACATAGAAGAAATTAAGTGCTTATTTAATCCGCCCATTACCGAGTACAATGCAACGGTTCTTGTGCACCGTGACCTATCTTTTCTAGGGATGGTTATCTCGAATCATTGGGTGAAGTATGAGATAGTTTGATAAGCATTAAAAGAGTTGAGCTGGGTGTCGAAAACGTTAATGAACAAGCTCTTATGAGGGAAGTGCTTCGAGGAAACGAGCGTTCAGACTTATCCAAAGCAAAAGCCCTCTTTGGAAGAGACTCCCTGTCATCAAAGGTTAAAGACGACATAGCTAGGCCGTCTGGCACCGAGTCTCCAATTCCTCCTCCCTTTCAAACGGCCGATGGCTCGTCACTTGGGCCTCCCGAGCAGAATGTTGGTTATGACCCGGAGAAGCCCAGATCACATTATATCCCCTATTTTGAAGGGTGATACCCCCAAGATGACTGAGAGTCAAATAGAAGCAGGTATGTAGTTTTTCCTTCTAGAGTTCAGGAAACCATCCCTTTTGTAAAGTAACAGATGTATTTTAACATTTTCCTTTTATGACTTCATGTAGGCCATTCTGATCCTGAACTGATTCCAAGGAGCGATGTCGCCACGGAGCAGGGAGAGAAAGTGGTTAAGGCACTTCCCACTGGGGATACCCCTTGTCTCGATGCTTAAGTTATTGGGGAACTAGATGAGGATAAACTTGAGAATCCCTCGCCAATACATGAACACGACAAGGTCGAAATCATAAGCGCTTCCGAGCATACTTCAAAGCTTAGCATGAAGGAGCAAATCGAGGAGGAGGAAAAAAAGAAAACCAAAGTTAAAACAAAACCTCAGGTTGTGGAACTCGATAATCGTCTAAAAAGGCCATTGAAGATCATTCTACGTGGTAGGACCATGCCTCTGGAAGTTCCCCTTCCTCCTCCTGATACTACATCGCTTGGAAGCAAGGGTTCTAGGAGAAAGCATTCAGCTGAGGAGGCTTCGGAGAAGTCAGAAAAGGACAAAAAACCGAAGAAGTAGCTTTCGTTCGGTCATGTCTCATTTAACTTAAATAAGCCAAAATCATGTAGTTGTTTCCTTCCATTTTTATAGTCGTCGTAGAGAGACTTTTTCTCTGGACTCCGGAGAAGTTGTAATAGAACTTAATTTTTTGTGAAAAATGTGTGATCCTCTACGCATAGAGGAGAGCACACATGCGAATATATATAACACGAAACATGCGGAGCTGCCAACATGCCTGGCAGGTAATAAGAGCTAAACTACAAAAAAGCAAAAAAACTCAGATACTCCTAAGATGAGTTCCGGCAAGGCCACCACCCATCGCACCTTAATATCAAGCTCCGGCAAGGCCACCGCCCGATATTAAGATGCTAGAAGTATCAAAAAAACTCCAAAAGTCCTATAAGAAGAAATGAAAAAACGACAGCTCTGGAGAGATCTCTCTGAAGACTCTGAATAAAGAAGGAGAGCCAAAACTGAAGAAAAAGACATCCTGAAGAAGCACTCCAAAAAACTGTAACACGGCCTGGATAAAGAAACACTGCTCTGATGACATCTCTATAATCTGAAATCCAGCAATCTGACAATGAGAGAAACCTGCGAAATGATCCTGATATCCTATCTCCCAAAACCTGTATCTGAAACAAGACTAGGAAAAAATTAAAATGATACATATATATGTATGTTTATTAATTAAATATACATATATATGTATTAAAAGGAAAGAATAATCTAAACCAATTCTAACAAGACAAGAACAAAAGAAAAGAATATACTAAAACCAAAATCCAAACAGAAACTAAAACAAAAGAGAAAAAGACTAGACTCATATGACTTAAATCATAAGCAAGCTATGATTTAAAGTGTGATTATCATATGAGTTTGGAATAAATTAATAATACTATTATTAGATTAAGTTTAAAAAAATTAATATTATAATTAACTTTTTTAAGATACCGTTTGAATATTATATTATTAGCTAATTTATATTTGGGATTAGAAATCCAATTAAAACTAAAAGTAGAAATTGAAAAAAATCAATTTGTTAGGATGACTATTGTTATTATTAAAAATTCTTTGATTTCTCTCAAACCAAATAAACCAACTAATAATAATAAATAAAGTATCTAGAAAAAATCTAATATTTTTATTGAATTTGAATCTATAATTTTTCCAGTAGAATTCACAATCCAAAATATTAGTTGTAATATTGAAATTAAAATTTTTAAGAGTATTAATAAGGATGTAATTAGTGTCCAAACAATCATAATATATATGATTTATGTCCTCAAGATGCAGATTACAAAAATAACATTTGTTATCATTATGAATATATTTTCTCTTTAAAAATTCAATTGTATTAAGTTTACCATGAAGAATTAGCCACATGTGAATTTTGGATTTAGGAGGAGTATTAGATTTCCACATATATTTAAAAGAGTTATTAATAATACCCGAAAAATTAATAAATCTATAAAAAGATTTAGGAGTATATTTCTTACATTTATCCCATTCCCAACTGATAAAATCATTGTCACAATCAATATTATAAAGCTTTAATCTGGCATAAAGTAAAGAGAGTTTCCTAAGGGTAGTACCAATTAAAATTCTGTTAAAGCTAAAGTTCCAAGGAGGATCATTCCCCGGAGAATAAACTTCATTTATTAAAGCATGCTTAAAGTTGCAAATGTCATACAAATCCTTAAAATCAAATTTAAGAGGCAAGATCGAGATCCAACAATCATGCCAAAAAGAAGTACAATTTCCTGAATGAACAATCGTCTTAGTTCCTAATTTAAAAAAATTATAACATTTTAAATTGTTTTTCCAAAAATTAGAAAAAATATGGGAAAAAGAATGATCAAATTGGTGTAAATTGAAGTTACCATTATAATAGTATTTTGAAATGTTCTCTTTCCAAATAGCATTATCATTTATATCCATAAACTTCCAAAGCCATTTACCTAAAAGAGACAAATTCATGTTGCGTAAATTAATAACACCCAAACCACCCTCATTTTTAGCTTTACAAACAGTTTCTCAGTTCACGAGACATTTTATACTATTATTAGTATTATCCCCACTCCATAAAAAATCTCTTCTGATTTTATCGATTTTATCAATTACTCAATCTGGAAAAAAATGCATAGACATCCAATAGGTAGGTAAGGCTGATAAAACCGAGTTAATTAAAATAAGCCTACCAGCTCTAGAAAGAAATCTCCCATTCCAGTTTGAAATCTTATTTTTAATTTTATCAATAATAATAAGCCAATCGTCATGCTTGAGTTTGGTAGGTCTAATCACAAAACCTAGATAATCAAAAGGAAATTTCATAATTTTACAATTTAGGGTATTAGCAACTAAGTTTTCAACTTTATCAAAATCATTTAAAACAAGAACAGAACTTTTGTCAAAATTAATTTTTAACCAGATAAAAGCTCAAAACTATAAAGAATAAACTTGAGAGTAATAATGTGTCTAGGAAGATGAGAAGAAAAAAGAATGGTATCATCCGCAAATTGTAAAACCGATATACCATTACGCGATATATCATTACCAACACTTCCTAGAGAACCATTATCAACAGCTCTTTTAATAATTTTAGTAAAAACATCGGCAGCTAAGTTAAATAGCAGAGGGGATAAAGGATCCCCTTGCCTTAAGCCTCTTTTAGACTGAATTTTATTACCTAGAATACCATTAACCATAATGCTAGAGTTACCCGTTTTGAGTAAGGACAAAATCCAACTAATCCATCTATGCCCAAAACCTCTAGCCTGAAAAATGTCAACAATAAAATCCCAATCAACTGAATCAACAGCTTTAGCAAAATCCAGTTTTAGAATCGCACAGGTAATGTTACTCTTACAGCAAAAGTTAATATATTCTTGAACAGCAGCCACACCATCTGTAATATTTCTCCCTTTAATAAAAGTCGATTGTGAACAATTAATTAATTCATTCATTCTAATACTAAGTCTATTAGCTAGAACTTTAGAAATGATTTTAACTGAACAGTTAATCAAAGAAATAGGTCTAAAATCTTTTAAGTTGTTAGCTCCTACTTTTTTATGCAGCAAAATAACATTTGCAAAATTAAATCTCCCTAATTGCAAATTACCATTATAAAAATCATTAAACAAATTAACTAAGCCAAATTTTAAAATATCCCAAAGGTATTATAAAAATAAAATAGGAAAACCATCAGGCCCCGGCGATTTATCGCTAGGCATATCATTAATAGCTTTCCTAATTTCCTCTTCAAAAAAAGGAATATCTAACTCTGTTAAATCAACAATAGAATCTGATGGATACAGATCAGTCCATCTAACATTGATTCTATGTTTGATTTTAGAACCAAAAATATCCTTATAGTAGCCAGTAAAAGCCTTGTTGAGGTCACTTTGGTCAACTAACTCTATATTGTTAACAAAAATAGAGTTAATTGTATTAGAGCATTTTCTACCATTAGCAAAATTATGAAAAAATTTGGTAATATTATCACCTTCGTTAATCCATTGAATTCTGGATCGCTGCTTCCACATCACCTCCTCTTTTTCTAAGATAGAATTCAGTTCATCTTTTAAATTAGAAAGAACATTACGTTCTCCTAAATTAAGAGGTCTAGATTCTTCTATCTTGTTAATTTTAAGCATTTCATTAATAATATTGTCTTTTTTAATTTTTAAATTGCCAAAAACATTTCTATTCCAATTTTTGAGAAAAATCCTAAGGTTTCTAAGTTTAGAAATAAAAGCTTTTGCAGAATTATCCTTATTTCTGAAATTATGAAAGCTTAAAAAATTCCATTTACAACTAACTAAGTTTACAAAGTTAGATTCCAAAAGCCGCATCTTTTAAAATTTAAAATTGTTAATAAAACCTCTATGGAAATCACAAGAAAGGATAATAGGACAATGGTCAGAGAGAGTATAAGGCAAGCCATTAACTCTATAGATAGGAAATTTGTCCTCAATCTCATCACTAACAAAAAATCTATCGAGAAGAGCCATGGAAGGAGATTCTCTAGAGTTACTCCAAGTAAACTCTCTATTAGATAAAGGAATTTCAATCAAATTAGAGTTAACAATAAATTGATTGATTTCCTCCATTGCAGAGTAATCTCCTTCCCTAGGAAAGTGCTCACCAATGAAACACGTAACATTAAAATCCCCCCCAAAATCCAAGGACCCAGGGCTAGGGATCTAAAATCAAGACATTCATTCCATAAGATTCTCCTATTAATTTTTGAATTAGGCCCATAAACATTTGATAAATTTATAAAAGAGTTATCAGAAAGATTAATAAGAATAGCATGAAGAGAATGTTGCTTAACAATACATTGAAGCAATTTAAAACGACTATCACGCCAACCTATCATTAAACCCCCAGAAGAACCAATGAAAGGTAGAAAAACCCATTTACTAAAATAAAACCCACCTAATCTTCTAAAGAAACGAACATCAGGACAGTTGATCTTAGTTTCTTGAAGTAATGCAATATCAATTGAGTAGTCTTTAAAAAATACTCTAGATTTATCACATTTGCTCAAATCGTTCAAACCCCTAATGTTCCAACTAATAATCCTCATAAATGAACTGAACTAGCCCTCTCTAATTCCCTACATCTAATATACTCCCTATCTAGCTCAATATCAGTAAAAATAAAAGAAGTGTCACGAGCTAACTGACTAAACTCGGCAGAAGAAAGGTTACCTAAAGCATAAAAATAAAAAATACTACCCAAAAAAGAACCCGTACCTGAGCCTGGATGAGTCGCACCACTCATGGTGCTCGATCCAGGAAACTCACCTATAGAAGAAGACCGACTGCAACGGATTCTGGCACTACGACGCACTGAACCACAAGAAACAACAGGTCGCTTACGCTTACCTCTCTTCAATGAAGCAGAGCAGGGAGCGGAGCGAATTAAATCAACCATCCCATCAGATTTCAAAACATCTGGGACAAAAACAACATGCTCATCTGAAGAATCACCCAAAGGTAACACATGAGGCTCGGAATGCAAGTCAACAACTTCCCGAAGGTCTTCCGAATTAACAACAGAGCCAAAAGAATCATTTAAAACTAATGGGGCCATAACCTGATTGACATTCCCACCTAAATACTCAACAGGGGAATCAGATTCTACTCCGCCAACGTCACAAGCACCATTACCAAAACAGCTACTAGAAACAGCAAAAACATCAAGGCAACCCTCCTCATCATGATTGAAAACCCTCTGAGAAGAAATAGAAATATTTTCTATATCAACAGAAGCCTGAGACTGTGTATCGTGCACAACATATACAGTGTGCATATCATCATAATACTCAGCGTCAGCAGAATTCTCCACCTCAAAATGCTGCTCAAATGAAATGAAATCATCACAAAAAAAATTTCTTTTTATTCCCAGGCTCTCATTGTTTATCTTATCACCTAACTTGTAATTGAAATTCAGAGTCTTGGGGTTACGTAAGCTTCAGCCCGCTTTTATATAACTTGTAGATTTTTGAATTATTTATACTCTTGTCCGCACTCTGCGAATTTAGAGTACTCTGGTCAGTGCTCTGGGGACTTAGAGATTTTTTAAATCGTTTATACTCTAGTCTGTACTCCGGGGACTTAGAGTACACTAGTCTGCGCTTCGGGGACATAGAGATTTATTGAATCGTTTATACCCTAGTCTGCTCTCCGGGGACTCAGAGTACTCTAGTCTGTGCTCCGGGGACTTAGAGGTTTATTGAATCGTTTATACTCTAGTCCGCTCTCCGAGGACTCAGAGTACTCTAGTCCGCGCTCCGGGTACATAGAGATTTTTGAATCGTATATACTCCGGTTCGCACTCCGAGGACTCAAAGTACTCTAGTCCGTGCTCCGAGGACTTATATATTTTTATGAATCGTTAGCCGATCGAATTTTAGTTTTTTGCATACGTTCATACACTAGGCAGATTAATGCAATTCTATTTTTCCATGAAATTACAAAATACAAATAACTAATAGCTCATAGGAGAACAGCTTCAAGCCTTTTATGATTGCAGAAAATAATAATGAACTGAATTGTCTTATCACATGTCAGAAACTGAGAACAATGACAAAATAAAAATTTATTGAAACAATTGCAACTAAAATGCAAAAGAAATGGACTAAGTATAATAACGACGCAAATGCTCGCTATTCCATGCTCTAAGGAGTGTCACGCCATCAATAGTCGCTAGTCTGAAGGTTTCTTCTCCGTGCTTTCGCTCGATGACGTAAGGACCTTCCCATGTGGGATTCATATATGATGGGATCGGAAAAACACACTTCAAAACTATGTCGTGCACATCGAAGGTTCTCGGTCGAACTTTTTCATTATAATATTGAGCGACTCGGTGCAGATATGCAGCCGCCCTCAAATCGGCTTCTTCACATTTCTCGTCGACAAAGTCCAACGATTCTAGTAAGAGATCCTAATTCATCCTAGGATCATAATGAGTCACCCGGTGAGAGGGAACTTCAAGTTCCACAGGTATAACAACTTCAGTGCAGTATGCCAAGGAGTGTGGCCAATCGTGGACTTATGGGAGCTTCTATAGGCCTACAGTGTTGTTGGAAGTTCTTCCACCCACTTGCCTCTTGTCTTCTCCAAACGCTTTTTCAATGTGGACTTGATTATCTTATTTATGGTTCAACTTGTCCAATTGCTTTGGGATGAGCGACTGCTGGAAACCTTTTCTCAATGCAATATTTCTGGCAGAATTCTTTGAACTCTCTACTTTAAAATTGAGTTCCGTTGTTAGTAATGAGGGTTTATGGGAGGTCAAAGCGGCATATAATTTTTCACACAACAATATTAATTACCATTTTGGTGGTGATCATAGCTAGGGCTTCGCTTTTTCTCACTTGGTGAAATAATCAACCGCGACAATTGCATATTTCGCAACACCTTTGGAGATTGGCAAGGAGCCGATTATATTGATCCCCTAAATTGCAAATTGGCATGGACTAACTATTTGCGTGAGTTCCCTCAGCAGGGTCCTTGGGATCTTTGCATACTTTTGGCATTTGTCGCATCTTCTTACATAGTTTGCGGCGTCTTGATTCACGGTCGGCTAATAGTATCCATAGCGAAGGATCTTTTTGCCTAGCGGCTGCCCCTCAGTATGGTCACTACATTCTCCTTCCTGAACGTCTTTTAAGACCTTCTTTGTCTCTTTATGGGCAGTGACCCTAAGTAAGGGAACTAAGAATCCTTTTCGATACATTATTCGATCCAGCATTTTATACCGAGAGGCCTTGCGAATGACTTGTCATCTCTCGTTCTTTATCTCGGGCAAGGTCCCATGTAGGAGGTATCTCTAGAGTTCCCTAGAAAAAAGTTCCTTTCAACAGTACGCCTTCCCTTATATTTATAGAAGAAGACAAGCTAGGTCCCCTATGCAGGCCCATAACCAAGATACTTTGGCCCATAGTAAGCATCTCGTGCTCACCGATCCATGTTACCGACCTCGTATGACCGACCCAATACCCACTGAGCCACTTTGACCAAACCAGTGGTTCCTTGCAAATAACATGAATCAAACTCATAAATAACTCGGAGCAATTATAGGTGTGACTCGAAGTGAAACAGCACCGATATCGCCCTATGGTAACCTGGCCACTCCTCATGTTGTTTCACCGAACCACTTTAACCGAGCCCAAATTGTCGAACCACATGTACCAAACCAGACATGTATTTCAACCAAAGCCAAACCACAACGGCCGGACCACATACAAATGCTGACCCACATGTATCGATTCTCTTGAGGTCGCTCCCACTTACATCGAACCATGCAGGACCGATTCGCCTAATAAAATCCCTCCAAGGCCGAATCAGTTAGGCCAGCCTATCACGACAAAACCAGTCTGACCGACCACGTACGACCTTGTTCCAACAAGGATAATCCCATCAATACCGATCCATATATATCTTGTCCTAATACTGAGCCACTCAAATAGGTCAAACCATTCATTTATGCCGAACCATGTATATATGCTGAACTACCTAGATTATATCAATCCCTTATATCTCCAATCTCTCCTTTGCTTGAATCTTGTCTAGATTAAATCAAAGCCTTTGCAACTATCACCTTGTAGCTGGGATAAGTAATCGCGTAACAGTGTATTTGTAAATTATATTTTGCTGGATGTGGTTTAACATTGTTGCGATTATTTAAGGAACATCGGTGTTTTTATTTGAATGAGGAAACATGTTTTTGAACTGTTAATTTTTTCCATATTTCTGTGATCTGTGTATCAATGTACCAAGCACCGCCATATTGGGTCACCGAAGATTAATAACTATGGATGACTGCAGCATTCGAAGCCATTAGTTTTGGGCCTCTAAGTAGAGGGATGTTACATATGGGTTAGGCAGTGTGTGAACTGTCAACATATGGGGAAATGAAAGTATATGGGGTATAGTGGATAGGTTGACCAAGTGTACCAATTTCATTACAGTTAAATTAACCAGGACATCACCTGTTTTTGCTAAGTTGTTCATGACGAACATAGTAAGACTTCATGGAGTTCCTAGTAGTGTAGTTAGTTACAGAGATGCTTTGTTTACTAGCAAATTCTGGAAGAGTCTATAGGATGTGTTAGGCACTAAGCTCAAGATAAGTACTGCATATCACCCTTAAGACGAATGGGCAGATAAAGAGAGACAATAAGGTACTCGAGAATTTACTGAGAGCTAGTGCATTGGACTTTGTTGGATCTTGGGAAGATCACCTACATTTAGTTGAGTTTTCCTATAATAATAGTTATCGGACTAGTATAACAATGGCGGCTTTTGAGCATTGTATGGAAGGCCATGCAAATCATCAGTGTGTTGGTTGGAGACTAGAGACAGATTAATCTTAGGTTCGGATTTGGTTAGGGAGGCATCGTGAAAGATAGAGTTGATCCGAGAAATGATAAAGGAAACTTAACCAAGATAGAAGAGTTATGATGATAAGAGGCGTAAAGGCCTAGAATTCTCAGTTGGAGATAACGTTTTCAATAAGGTATCACCGATGAAGGCTGATATGTGATTTGGAAAGTCAGGGAAGTTGGTACCAAGATATGTTTGTCCATTCTAGATTATATAGAGGATTGGGAAGCACGCATACAGAGTAAAGTTGCTGAGCAGTATGGAAGGTGTCCATATTATATTTCATGTGTCTCATCTTCGCAAGTATGTGCATGATCCAGAGATTACTATTCCTCCTATAATGTTGGAAGATTTGAAAGTAGAGCCTAATTTAACTTTTGTTAGACAACTAGTTCGGGTTGTTGCGAGAGATGAGAAAAGATTGAGGAACAAGATAGCCAAGTTGGTGGAAGTTCAGTGGAGCGACAACGAGAAGGACTATATTTGGGAGATATAAGACATGATTTGAGATACTTATCCTTATCTTCTTTGAGGGTACGTCTATATTAGATTTATATAGATAATTACTAGTCAGGTAGACTAGTGTGGTTGTTAGAAGTCGTTGTAGATGATCGCTATGTTTAGTATTGAGTCCTTATTGAATTTCAGAGGCGAAATTCTTTAAGGAGGTGTGCTTGTAACATCCCTAATTTATAATATATTATTCAGGGGAATTAATTAGATAAATTAAATATAATAATGTAAATGTTAAGTGATAAGGGGATTGAGATTTGAATAAATGCTAAGTAGCCATCCTTAATTAAATAGGCTTGAGAAAGGCTTATAGCTAAATAATTTACATAAGGTTATAATGTGAATTAGCCTCATTTTTTACCATAACCCTTATATATATTTTCATTCCTTATAGTTTCATTTCCCATTCACGTCATTTTGAAAATAAAAATACAAACGTAAGAATAGAGATGCCGGCCCTTAACAAGGAAAGAAGATAAATTCAAATCAAACTAAGGAATTAAAGCAAGGGGAATATATCTCAATTTCAATCCAATCTCCTTATCTTAAATAAGAGGAATAATAATATATACCATCTCTATTTTTTTTATGATCATATGTTTTTAGATTTAATACCAAATATCTTTTTATGATGTTTTGGACGATGATATGCTTGAATTATAATTTGTTTGATTTAAACAAGATTACTTAAATGGGAATTTATGCGAACCGATTGAAATTGATGTTTGAATGCCATGGAAAAATAATATGTTTTGTAGAACATGATTTTGAAGTTGGGTTTTAATTTTGGTAATTTTCCAAGTTATGGATAGATGATTATAAATTTTCGAAGCAAAATATGGTGATTTGAGTTTAGAAATTTATTTCTAAAATTTTATAGAGAATTTGGATCTAAAATTTATATATGTTAGATAACATATTAAAAGTGAATTTCTATGATTTTTGTGGATTTTTCTTAACTGAATTACTATGAGAATAAATTATTTTAAAAGGAGAACCTAAATGATTAATTGTTTTACTAATGGAAGGGATTATTTGCTAAATTAACCTTGGTTTAGATCTGAAATTAAGCGGTAGTTATTTTGGTAAAGAATTTGAAAAGTTGAGGCAACCAATCATATGTTTATACGTAGGCAGGTTAGTTAGATAGAATTTTCTTTAATTGGCATTAGTAATCTTTTACTCCGAAAAGCAAATTCCGCCTCTATTAGAATTACCTTTCGACCCAGAACTACCATCTTCAATCAATTGGAAACCTTCTAAGTTGATACCAACCCAGGCCAAAACCAAAACACAAGCTATCATTTAGATGGTATGTAGTGGATTGGATAAAAGCAGAAGGCATGGTGTTGATACCTATGTTTGTTTTAAAAAGTCAAGTGCTTGCCTTTGTTTTATTAAAAGCTTTCTAACGAGTCGAAATCGAGGCTTTTGAAAGGGTCTTTTAGCTTTCGAAAGAGATTTTTCACCTTATTGTTTAAAATAGTAGCTTCCAAAGGAGCTACTTAGTTCTCAAGCTAAAGCTTTCTAAAGGGGTAGTTTCAACCAAGTCAAAACCCTTCTACCACTTTTATGCTTTTTGAAGGTATTGAACATAAATGCTTTAAAAAGACAGTCTTTGTTTTATAAATTAAGCCACTTCCTAAATGCTCTGGAAAGGGTCCAAGGGATTCGAAGGCAATGGCTTCAAAAAGGGGTTTTGATGCTAACCTTCGGTAGGGATGGTACCAACGCCATCAAGTTTTCCCTGATGCTTTTATATGATAAAAAATGGTTTCGAGATACTTTCATTTATATTCTCTTTGATCCAAATGATAATATTAAATATAAACCCAATGGTTTCGAAATAGGGACTTTCAATTATTTCGAAAGAGAAACTTCCAAAGATTTCAAAAGGGGTACTTTCAAAGGTTTCGAAAGGGGTACTTTCAATGGTTTCACAGCTATGCTTCTAAGGGTTGATAAGTAATACTTTATTACATTCAAAAGAATTTTAAAGAGAAGTCTTAAAGTGTTTCGAGAAGTAAGGGCTTAATGGTTTGAAAAGATATTTATAAGCTTTCGAATGAGGTTATTTAATGAGGTCGAAAATAAAATTTTGAAGGCCTCAAAAGGCATAGATTTTCAAAAAAAACCCAATCTCATTTTAAAAGAAAACCTTAGCATAAATAAAGTGTTTTGAAATGAAGTTTTGAAGAAGTTTTCCGTCATCAAACGGTTAAAGGGAATGACTAAAATTTATATAAAATGAATTTAAGGATATTAAACCCATACGAGTGGTATTGTTATGTTATTATGTTTGCTTCTTCAAATACATATGTGTATTCACGTAGTAATGGACCCATAACGATAATTTGGGGAAAGGCAGAATAATCAACTTGGTTGACCTAGTAGTGAGTACAAAAATTAAATTAGTTAAAGATATTGGTAGGCGTCAATTGGTTCACAATAAGCCTATGAAAACTGTGTATATGAAAAGATATTGGTAGGGGTCAATTGGTTCACAATAAGCCTATGAGAACTGTGTATATGAAAAGATATTGGTAGGGGCCAATAGGTTTATAGTATGTCAATGAAAATTTGTATAAATAGAGATGTCAAGAAGTAAGGTTCATAGTTTGCCCATGAAAACTATGATTTGATATTGACAAGGCCAATAGCTTTGTAGTGAACCCATAAAAACTATATCTGGATTAAGATATTGACAGATGTCAGTAATTTCCTAGTCAACCCATGAAATCTAGGATATGAGAAAAGGTGCTGGAGTTGCGAATAGATTAAGGGGAACCCATGAAACAGTAAAGATAGTGGCAGGGCCAATACGTTCTTTGTAATCTTAGGAAAACTATGTAACTAGACGGGGAATCCATTGACAATAAATAGGTTATTAGTAAGCGCATGAAAACTAATAGGTTATAGTGACCCTAGAAACTATAACTGAGGCAGATATTCAAAATGAATGGGGATGAGTAATCCGTAATTGATTTTCTTGTTTTTCATATCATTGAATTTTTGTAACTGTTGTGGATGCAGGAGCATAATATATGGTTTTACATAGCTTTTGAGATAATAGCGAGGAGAAAAATCATTTCGCTAAGCGGCATCGTCTCACTAAATATCTAAATGGTTTGAAATGGAATATTATTATTAATATAAGGCTTTATGTCTGACTTGAAGTTTCTATTTTCCCCTTCAATTCTCAGGTACTCAATTGATTTTGAGTAGTTTGAGAGTTGAGGTTTTCAGGTACCTCTTTAGACAAATAAGCACTTGGAGACATGCGAAAGGCATGATAGCTATCTAGAGGTCTCTTTTATTTTGATTCCGTGTGTTGTTATTGTAAAGGAAAAAAAATTAATTGCCTATATATAATTTGATCATCCAAGGGGTTATCTTCATATGTCACTCATGGCGTATGTTGTAATAAATATATTTTCTCTGAACATGGTTAACGATTGTAGGATTTTGTAATGAATTTGAAACGTTTTTGAAATGGAATATAGAACTTATTTGATGTTTTAATTTTTTTTCCATACTCATGTGTTTCTATGTATCAATGTATCTTACATTACCATACTTGGTCGCCGAGGATTAATAACTACGATGGCTACAACATCCGTAACCATTAATTTTGGGCCTTAAAGTAGGGGATGTTATAGATTTTATATTTATCAACTATGTCACAAGATTTTAATTTATTTTTAGTTACCCAATTGTAGCCTATAGACTTACAACCAGGTGGTAAATCTAGTAAGTGTCGAGTCTTATTGGATTCCAAAGAATCATCTCATCGTTTATAACCTCTTGTCAAAAATTGGTATCTAACTAAGATAAAGTGTTAACAAGAAAACGTGTCAACTTCCCTCAAGCTATATGGTTAACAATAAATACTGTTTGTGCTTCAAAAGAAGATTACTAAAACTGTTCATTCTCTTCGAAACCACCCTTTCGATTGGGTTGATGTGGCAAAATTGTTTATGGAAGGTGGTTTTAAGAAAATATTAACTATAGTTAATAGATCCACTTAGCCTTATCAAAATGATGGTTAAATAGAAAGAACCTTTTTTGAAACCCTTTTTTTGGGTTGATCGAAATTGGTTATTCATATCAGACATTGATTCCTTCTGACTATGTCGAAAGGACCATACCGCCTTTAAAGAGAAGTATTAACATTCAACACTATTGTTTATGCTATTTTGGAATAGTTTCCTTTAAAAGGATTGTATGTATTGTTGTGTGGGTATACCTTTCGAAGGAATTCATCCATTTAACATTGCTTATCATTTATACTTCAAATCCCTTTCGAAACGTCCCTTCCGACTAAGTCGAAGGGGTCTCACTCTTTTGAAGTAGATCTAATGTACAATATGCAAGCTCTGTTTAGTATATGCAATGGAAAATCATCTTCGATAACATAAGTTCCATGAACTTATTAAGTCCGAAACATCATCATCATTTTTGTTTATCATTAAATATCTTTAAACATGATAATAGTGTGATTCATATGCATATTATCTAGGCATAGCATAAGACACAAAGAAATTAAGAATATAAGCTTGATTATGTGCAATTGATCATTATACAAGCTAATAATCGAAATGATCTACCTCATGATCAAAATATTTATTAAATCCATGCATTCCCTCTTTTAACATTAATCCAAATTGGGTTACAACTAAGAGTACTTTTCCCCAAATTGATTTAGAGTTACAAATATTTGATCTTACTAAGAAATTGGAGAATGAGTTTAGGATTCTAAAAATCCCATCCCCAAATTTGGACCCCTAGGGTCATATTTGTAGACGTAGATATAACCCTTTTCGCACCCATTCTTTCAATTCAGTCGAAAGGCTTTTGTCCAATCTTCCACATGCATAATTTTGACATGGTCGAAAAGCTTTCCTTAAGTTTTCTGTGTGCCTGCTTTCGATGCCATCGAAAGGCTTTCCTTTGGAGCTTTCTCATCCATTCTTGTGGCTCCACCTTATAATTGCAGACCGTTTGGCCCAGTCGAAAGGATCGCCAAGACTACTTTTCACTACCATTATAGTCTAAGTGCCTCTTTTCTTTGCTTTTAACTGTACTACTTTCAACTTCGTCGAAACGGTAGTGGAGGTGCTCTTCACTTTGTGCTGCTATACTGTTGCAAGTGAGTAATGAGTTTAGCCTTCAAGTTGGTTCGAAAGGAATAGAGAGTGACACCTTGTTTGAAAGGATTTGTGTCCTTTATATAGAATTTTCATCATGCTTTCAAAGAATTCCAACCGTTTTGAAAGCCTTATCTTTTCTTCCAAAAAGTGTATTGGAATCCAATCTTCAAGTGGTAAATTAACAACGACGAAACCTTATATTTTAAGGGAATTGGTTCATGTGCACAAGCCTTTCGTTCAATACCCTCAAAAGGTGTTTCTAACCCATTCTTGCTTTTCTTATTTATGCGAATCCATCTGTGTCGGAAGGTCTTAATGAGTCGGAAAGGTGACTTTGCCTTTTCCCCCTTTTTCAAAAACTTTTGTCCTATTTATTATTTATAATAGCACCTGGTATTTGCAACTCCTTCAAAAGCCATCTCAATGCCTTTGTATGAAAGAAGCTTTTATTCCTTAATAATAAAATTTAACAACTATTTCGTTCTTAATAATCTCACTTTCTTGAAAGAAAAATTAAGCACATAACATTTTCTATCATTAGCTCATTACTTATATAATATATTGTAGCACCCCTAATTTTATTGACATGATTCAGGAAATTTAATTAGAATAAATTGAATAGAATAATGTAGAGAAGGAGATTTAGGATTGATTAATAATTTAAGTGGTCGTACTTATTTAACTAAATGAACTAATAAATGATTAAGTAATTAAATATAAGGGCATTAGGGTAAATAGTCGTCCCTATTTTCCACCTTTATACTATTCCCCATATTCTTGCATGTTCATTTTTATCTCAAACAAAATAGTAACAGTAAGAAGAAGAGCAAGATCGGCCATTAGGAAGAGAAGATAAAATCAAAGTAAAGCTTATGATCAAGCAAGAAGAAATTAAACTTCAATTTCATTATCTAATCTAAGGCGAACAATAATTTCTACATCTCTATTTCAGTTTTATGATCATATAGTTTCAGATTTTAGTGTAAATCTGTTATTATGATATATTGAATGATGATATGATTGAATTATGATTTATATGGATTAAACAAGTTTGTTAAAAAGGAGATCACATGGTTTTAGGGTAAAACCGAGATAAAATGATTTTTTAATGCAACGGAAAAATTTTGTGTTGTAGAAAACATGATTTGGGAGATGGGTTTTAATTTCCATAATTTTTTTAATTAATGAGGATTTTATATTAATTTTCTGGTGAAGAAAATGATTTATTGGGTTATAAATTGTTTACGGCTAAAAAATAATTATTTGGGTTTGAAATTTTTATATCTTGGAAAACATATTAAAATAGATTTTCTAGGATTTTTTCATATTTTTCCTAAGTGATTTAATGAACTTATAAAATTATTTAACGTATGGGACTTAAATGTTTTATATATTTAATGAAGGAGTACAGACATTTTATAAAATAAAATTATTATTTCTGAAATTAGTGGCAACACTTTTCTAAAAAGTATTTGTTAAGTAATAGAATTTTGACAAACAAAAGCAGGTTAGTTGAAAAATTATCTTTTTAAGTTCCAAACAAGAAAATCATGCTTTTAGCATGTTTCATCCATTTTAGGCATCAAACCTTCTCACCCAGACCTTTCAACATGGTCGAAAGGTTATAGATTTCGAAAAGGTCAGACCAGTGCATATGGCATCAAGTTACTTGGTACATAATGAATTAGACATGGTCGAAGGGTACTTAGTCGAAAGGTTAGTTGCCGAAGAGAATGGAGTATGTTTGTTTTATAAACCAAAAGAGTTGCCTTCTTTACTTTCGAATAAGAGCTTCGACTTGGTTGCTTTCAACCAGCTCAATTATTCAAAATAAATGTTTTAAACCATTCATCGCAATGGAAAGGTTATTGCTCTTTATCATTTTTGTTGAACCTTCCGACACAGTCGAAAAGTTATTGCCACTATTTCCAACCTTTCGAAGTCGTTTCTTTCAACAAAGTCGAAAGGTTTACTTGTTTTAAAACCAGTCGCTTCTCCAATGCTTTCGAAAGGTATCAAAGCTCTTGACTTAGATGATTTACCTTTGTTAATTGAAGTATAACCTAAAGCTTTTGAAGGAGTTGTTTTAAAGGCCGAGGCCTATTGTTTTAAATGATATGTTTTAAAGTTTTTGAAGCAGAGCTTTCGACAAAGTCAAAAGGTTGCTTCCAATGAAGTCGAAAGGTTTTCAAACAAGGTTCTCCACATGTTTTAAATTTAAACCAGTGAGTTTTTGGAAGGTTTTCTTTCTAATGCTTTTGAAAGGTTTGAGTTTCATTGGGGTCAAAGGGTCTAGAAAGAAGTGTTTTAAAGTATAAAACGGCTGGAGCCTGTTATTTTAGAAGGATATGATTAAAACCCTTTGAAGGGATTGAAAATAGTAGCTTTCAACATTGTCGAAAGGTTTTAATACCTATACTCTAATTTTTAAAAGAAAAAACCCACGGCTTATATAAAGAATTTTGTAATAGCTTTATGAAATTTTGAAGATGTGTTGCCTTGATAAAAATATAAGTTAAAGGTGTTAACAATGTTTTATGAAATATATTTCAAGGACTCTGAACCCACAGGATTGGTATAGTAAAAATTGTTGTTTTGCTTCTTCAAATAGGAATATATTCACATGATAACCCAGTAACTGTATTTTGGAAAAAGGGGGTAGAAGAACCAGCTAGGTTAACTCATTAGTGAATATATATTGCTTAAACTCCCAAATGAGTAGAATTGCATCCAAGGAGTCAGGGTAACCCAATAATATAAGTTTCCTAAACTCTATAGCTATTGGGGTAAACCAAAAGGTTTATAGTAAACCCATGAAAACTATGATAATGTAGTTATTTTAATAAACCAAAAGGTTCACACTAAACCCATGAAAACTATGATAAAGTTGTTGTTGGAATAAACCAAAAGGTTCATAGTTAAAACATAATATCTATGCACTAAGGATAGTTAGCAGGGGCTACTTGGCTTATAGTGAACCCAAGGAAACTATATCCGAATTAAGTATTGACATCAGTCAATAGGTTCCTAGAAAACCCATGAAAACAGGATAAAAAGTGGCAATGAAAGTGTTGGTAGGTTACTAGTCAATCCATGAAAACTAGGATGTAATGTGAGTTACTAGATAAATCCATAGGTTCTTATTCTAATAATGAAAACTAGGATAAGGTGAGTGTTAGTGAAATATTAATAGGTTATGGGGAACACATGAATTAATTAAGTTAACTAGTAGGAGCCCATGGTTCTTAGTGATCCCATAAATATGGATAGGACAGGGTTCCATATTAAACAGGGTTTGGGAAATCCTTATTGTTTTCAAGTACGCTTATCATCATAATATTTTGAAAATGTATGTTTTAACCATTGTGGATGCAGGAGCACAGTATATGACTTTAAAAAGGTTTTAGGATACTAGTGAGGGGAAACCCGTTCCGCTAAGCGGTGTGGTCTCACTAGATATCTAAAAAGGGAATTAGATGTAGATTATTATTCATACTAGGCTTTATGTTTAACTTAAAGTTTTTGTTTTCCCCATAAACTCTCGATTGCTCAATTAATTTTGAGTAGTTTGACAATAAGGTTTTTAGGTTTTCTACTTAGACGAATAAAACTTCCGGAGGCGTGCAGGTGGCAGTTAGTTATTTAGAGTTATCTTTTTTCCACCGTGTATTTGGATGTAAAGGTAGAATTATTAGCCTTATTATATACTCTGATCAACTAAGGGGGCATCTTCATATGTCGCTCTTGGCGTATGTGTAATAGTTATATTTTGTTGAACATGGTTAACGATTTGGGATTAGGTTGTAAACATGAAATGTTTTGAATGCAATGCGCAAATATATTTTGAATTGTTAATTTTTTTTCATATTTTTGTGATCCATGTATCAATGTATCTAGCACCGCCGTATTGGTCGTTGAAGATTAATAACTATGGATGACTGCATCATTCTTAATCGTTAGTTTTGGGCCTCCAAGTAGGGGGATGTTACATCTACGCTTTGTGATTTGGAATTGAAGTCAATACAAAGAGGTTCAAAACCCCAAAGATTAACTAGCCATCATCTCGAGTTAATAAAGAATATGAAATCTATAATTGTAAAAACGATTGGGACTTAAGGACTCTTGTTTGACAATATTACATGTCCCGCTATTCAACTTTTGTAGTTAAAAATGAAATTCATAAATTGAACTCCTAAGAGATTAATAGTAAATCGAACATATAATAATTAAAGTCTAAGAACTTTCCTTTGGAGACAACAAATGTTTGGTAATAAAAGGTTGTGAGCTACCATCTGGAAATAAGTTAATGTAATTCATGAATCCTTATTTTTAGACAACTGTTTGGAAACTCCTTTTGGATATAATAATGATCCATGTGACAAGATCTAGATGTTGATAAATGTTATTCAAAGTATCATACTAATGACCCTAATTTGGGTACTAAGATGACAAACTCGGAGTTTTGATTGAAGACTAGCCGTCCATTGTAAACTAAATATAAACTGCTTTGATGTGTACGTAAATGTGCATATTTTTACTTCCATATTTAATCTAATTAAATTAAATAAGTGATCATATTGGGTGTTTTAACATAATAAACCAAAATTCAAATTATTCTTATATCATCATATATCATCTTAATACATGGGCAAAATGGTCATTTTGTACATATATTAATTTGGGAAAATTTAGTTGGAAATTTTTATATTATTTTGCAGGAAATTGAATTCAGTTACAAGTGGCTTGGTGGAAAATATGCATGCACAAGAAGATACAAAGGAATGCAGATGGAAATAATTCATTTCATAAAACATGGAAGACCCCACCTACTCACTTACCATGATGTACAAATTAGGAGCTAATGCACATGCTAATGGTCATTAAAGTTTCATGTACATTTAAATTGAGAAATATCTCATGCTAATGATAACTTGGTGGCCACACTTCCTCAAGGGTAGTTTGGATTGTTTCTCCAAAATTGGATTAGGGTTTTAAAACATGTATAAATATCCCATATATTCATGTAATCTTCTCTCTTCCTCTTAGTCTCTTAACATCCATTTAGTTTACTTGGAGGCTCACAAATAATTCAAAGTTCTCTTTTCTTTTTCATGGCTACTTAGCCATTTTACCTTCATGTATTTTTCTTTTTTTATGCATTGCCAATTAATGTTCTTTTCTATTTACATGCTCTCTTTCTTCTTATGTTAGTAGCTTAGTATCATTTCTTATGCAAGTAGATTATTTTTATTTCATTTTAATTAGCTCTTTTTTATTTAACTTTCATTTTCCTCTTTTTGTTTTATGTTGCAATCTACATCTGTTGATATGATAACAAATATGAGAGGCTAAACCCCTTCAATTTAGAGGTAATGAAGCTCTCCAATTATGTATATTCAACAAAATTTGATAATCTATGATCTCCTTTTGTGCTTAATGGAAATATTTGATGTGGTTTAAAACTATTATTTTAGCTTTGAATTTAATAACATATGTTGTTGAAAACAAATAGGCTATGCTTAAACAAACATAAACACAAATTATCTCTTTATCTACATATGATTTAGGTAATGAAGTGAATGTTTAAATCAAAATTTGATGGTCTAATCAATAGTTAATAGGCCATGCTTAGAATAGATGTTATTTTCAACTTCATTGTCATTTTTCATGAGAGTTAGCAAATGGTTTAATGGGTGTGTTGTAGTTTGATGGGTTATATTGGGCTAATTAATAGCACAAATATTCCATACTTATGATAAACACATTAATTAAGTTCACTAATGACCAATAAAGAGATATAATAATTTCATATTGTGTTGATTTATGTAATCTAGAGGGTAGATTTATCTCTAAATTGCCCTTAAACACTCATATTTCTATTCATTTTCTTTTGCTAGTTTTTCTACATTTTTAGTACAAAAAACTCTCAACTCTTGGTTAATTTGATTAAATAGAATTTAAAATCTAAACAATTCCTTGCGGGCCGACCCGTACTAACATTGTACGCTGTGCGCTTGCGGTTATTTTTAATATAAATTCGATTGGCTATTTTCTAAACCGATAGAAGATTAGCCGGTTCGAAGAATTTTAAAACCCAGATTTGGGAATTAAAATCCAAAAATTGATAGTAAAAGGCCTGAAACTCAAATTTAGGTAGTAGGAAGTTCAGGAATCTAAACGTAGATTCGAGTATCAATAAGTGAAGTTCAGAAGTCAATAGTAAGATATTCGGAACCCAGATTTGGGTTTTAGTAATTGATAATCAGTAATGGTTTCATAATAGAACTCTCAAACCCATATTCGGGAATTAATGATTAACCCGGAATACATAATAATTATCTTTATAATAGAAAACATAAGCCTAGATTAGGGCACTACTAAATGGAGCCTAGTATTTAATAATAGTCGCAAATGCAGATTCGGGTATGATGAAGGCCAAAAATTATTAGTAAAGATCCAAAACCCATATTCGGGTATTAATATATGAATTCCTAAATTTTATTATAAACACCCAAAAACCATATTTGGGTATTAATAAGTGAAGTTCAGCAATTCTTCTTTGATGATTAGTTAGAGGATGTAGATTCTTTTTTAAGCCTTCCGTTTTGTTCCACTCTTTGAGCTTTGTCTTTTTCGGCTGATGCCCCTCCTTAAAGAATTTCGTCCTCAAAATTTGGATAAAGTACACAACCAAGCTAAAAGGTAAAACATACCATCAAAATAACTAAGGATAAGAGTCTCTAATCCTGCTCTGGGTCTCCCAAGTACAATCTCTAGCATCCTCATTCCACTTGACCTTTACTAATCTTATTGTCTTCTTCCTCAACTTCTTCTCATCTCTATCGATTATCCGAATCGGCTTTCTAACTATGGTCAAATCCCGCTCCACTACTAAATCTTCTAACACTGTAGGTGCTATAGTAGTCCTTGGGTCTCTAACACACTTTCTAAGATGAGAAATATGCAAAATGTAACATCCCCTATCTAGAGGCCCAAAACTAAGCGTTGTAGACATTGCAGTCATTTACAGTATTAGCTACCGACGACTAAATATAGCTATGTTAATAATATCAATAATATCAGAAGCACTTGAATATGAAACAAAACATAGATTTCAAAACAACATTCACTTCATTACATTTCAAAACAAATTGTTTCACATTCACAACACATAATCCCAAATCGTTCCCAGGCATAGATAAAATATAATTATTACAAATTACGTCAAGAGCAGTATATGAAGATACCCCCTTGGATGATTAGATTCATACGGTCATAATACACCTATACAATAACAGCGAAAATACATCAACACATAACAAGAGCTATAATCCTAAATAGCTATCTATTTGCCTCCTGCATGCCTTCGGTAGCCTTATTCATCATCTTACTAAAATCTAAAAAGACCTTAATCTCTCAGCCTACTCAAATTAATTTTGAGCACCCGAGAGTTTAAGAGGAAAACATAAACTTCAAGTTAGACATAAAGCCTGGTGTGAATAATACTATACATCCCAGTTAATCTTGCTAAGTGAGACCATGTCGCTCAACAGGAACGAGTTTCCCCTCACTAACATCCTTTTAAACCATATCATTTACAAAACCTTTCATAAAACCATATTATGTGCTCCTGCATCCACAATGGTTAAAACCTATATTTATAAAACATTATGGTGACGTGCATTATTGAAAACAGTTAGGATTTCCCCCATCCCCAATTAGAGTTTAATTATATCAAAGAGGAACAACCTATTCCACTTTCATTTTGTTTAAGTTGATGTAGACTATTATTACACACCACATAGTTTTCCTAGGATGACCATGAACCCATCATTTTGCCACTTGATTCATGCTAGTCCCACAAATCTAATTATTTCATGTTAGCCCATGAATTTAATGACCTCATGTTAGCCCCATGAGTTTATTTATATCATGTTAGCCCCATGATTCTATTTGAATTTCGCTGTTTGATTCATGCTAGAACCATGAATCTATTTGTATCATGTTAGCGCAATGATTCTATTCGAATTTGCCATTTGATTCATGCTAGCCACAAGAATCAATTTGTATTATGTTAGCCTCAAGATTAAATAACTTCCATTAGTATCCCTAATTTAGGTCATATTCATTTACTGTTTACATCGGTACCCTCAAAACCCTAAGAAATCAAAACCTTTCGAAACCTTTGAAACTCAACCCTTCGAAACCGTTGAAACTCAAACCTTTCGAACCCATTGAACATCAAACTTTTCGAAAGCAATAAAACCTTAGACATCCAATTTTAAAAACACTTGGTACATTGCGTTGGAAAACCATTGAAAACCCTTCCATTTGAAACATTCCAAAATCATTCAGACTCTAAAACCTTTTGACCCATTCGAAAGCATTGCTTTCTACCCCTTCGAAAGCTTTGCTTACGACCCATTTTTAAAACATTCGATATCCAAAACCTTTCGAAAGCATAGGTCTTCTAAAACCTTTAAAAAAAAATTTGGGTTTAGTTTAAAACAAGTGGAAAACCTTCTTTTAAAACCTTTCGACTCCATTGCGAGTAACCTTTTGGCTATGTCAAAAGTTCTACTTCGAAAGCTTTAAAGCATCTTTCAAAACAACTCTTTCGAAAGCTTTGGGTTATACGTCAATTTATAAAACAAGGGTAAGTCACCTAATTCGAAAGCTTCTTTTCGAAACCATGGAGAAAGGGCCATTTTTTTAAAAAGTAAACCTTTCGAAATCAATCAAAGCAAACCCTTCGACCTCATCGGAAGGTTCAAAACAAAACATTCATATATAAAGCGGCAACGACCTTTCAACTATGCTGGAAGGTTTCAAAATAGAACATTTACATAAAGCGGCAGTAACCTTTTGACTTTGCTGGAAGGTTTCAAAACAAAGTAGCAACTGTAACCTTTCGACTACGTCGAAAGGTTAAAAACCTTTCCTTTAAATCATTTAACCTGATTGAAAGCAACTAAGTCGAAAGCTCAATTTCGAAAGCAAAGCAGGCAAAAACTTTAGTTTATAAAACAAGCATATCCCAAACACTTTGGCCATCTTCTTTCAACTGCAAACCCTTCGACGCTATCCAATTCATTATGCACCAAATACTTGATACTTTATGCATTGGTGTGACCCTGCCGAAAGGTACAATCCTTCCGGCTTAGGCAAAATGTCTAGATCGGAAGGTATTATGCCTAATATGGATGAGGCATACCAAAAGCGTGATTTTCTTGTTCTTAACTTAAAGAAGGCAACTTTTTAACTAACCTCCCCTTTTTAACAAATTCTCATTGGTTAACAATTACTTTTCAGAAAAATGCTGCCGCAAATTTCAGATTTAAAGAACAATTTTATTTTACAAAATGCCCCTTCTCCTTAAATAAATATATAAAACATTTAAGTGCCATAACTTAAATAATTTTATATATTCACCAAAACACTTAGGAAAAATCTAGAAAAATCCCTGAAAATTTATTTTAATATGTCGCCTAACATATAAAATTCCAACCCCAAATAATTATATTTTAGCCGAAAATAATTTATAAACCAATAAACAATTTCCTTCACTAGAAATTAATATAAAATCCACCATAATTCAAAAAATTATGAAATTTGAAACCCATCTTTGAGATATTATTTTTGACCCACATTTAAATTTTCAAGGTGTTTGGATGTCATCAAATTGGGTTTTTAATATTAAACAATCATAAAACAAGTGTAAACATGCATATTTCACCAACCAATAAATATATGTAACTTTCATCATCAAAACATGGCATAAACTTGCAAAAACATTTCGGATCTCAATCTCAAAACTGAAAACCAAAAGAAAGTGGGATGTAGTAATTATTCACCTTAGCTTTAGATGTGAGATTTGATATTTATTTAGTAGATTATCCTCCTTCTCTTAAACCTAGCTTTAATCTTCTTTTCGAGAGTGAAAATGGTGGCAGGACTTAGTGCTTTTAGTTTGAGTAAAGTGAAATGAACGTGAGTTTCATTCTCCTAAGGGTTTAGGGTATAAGCTCCACCTATTTCCCATATTTCTCTTGTCGTTTGTAACACATTGTTTTAGGTCATTTTAAATTTGTTAACACCGTATTATGGCACGGCTACCCTTAGCTAAAACAAATCTCAACCCATTAATCTCTACATTATTTTATTTAATTTAACCAATTAAATATCCTAAATAATGTCATAAAACTACGGGGTGTTACAGACTCCACCCTTAAAGAATTTCATCCTCGAAATTACGAAAGGTACTCAAAAAATCAATCAAAGGTAAAACATACCATCAAATAAGTCAAAATAAGTATCCTCGGTACTTCTCTCTGTCTCCCGAGTACAGTCTCTAGCATCGTCACTCCACTGAACCTTTACTACTTGACTGTCATGTTCCTCAAATTCTTCTCATCTTTAGCCATAATATGAATTAGCTTTCTAACAATGGTCAAAATCGGTTTTACTACTAAATCTATTGACACTGTAGGTGTTATTGTAGTCTTCGGGACTCTAACACTTTTTCTGAGATGAGAAACATGAAAATCATTTTGGACTCAAGCCAAATTACTCGATAACTCTACTCTATAAGTGAGTTTCCTGATCCTTCTATAATACAAAAGGGACCAATGAATCTAAGTGCTAACTTTTCTTATTTCCAAAATCTTATCACACCCTTTATCGGTGAAACCTTAATAAACACATAGTCCCTGACAAAAAATTCCTAACCTTTCTTCATCTATCAATATAACTTTTCTGCCTAGATTGACCTTCTTTCATCCTAGCTAGGATTAAACAATCTTCTCTGCAGGTTCCTTCACCAAATCCAGACTAAGAACCAATCTATCCCTAGTCTCTAACAAACATACGGGGGACTTGCATTGTAACAACCCGAAATTTAGCCCATAATAATTAATTAGTTAATCAATGATATAATAAAATAACCTTTTGAAATTAACAAATTGAGCCATGAAAGTTACTTCATTGTGTCCATGGTAATTTTCTAGTCAATTTTCATATATAGAACATCAAAATCCGAGCTAATATGAGCAAGAAATGAGACGAACAAGAAATCGAATATATATATATATATATATATATATATATATATATATATATTGGGCTAGGTTGACCTAACCACACCCTAGGTCGACCTAGGAGGAGGGCCGGTCGACCGGCCTTGGGTAATGAAGGAAGGAATCTTTCCTTCGTTCCTGTAATGTTCGTGGCCAAATTTATATGCCAATTTTAATCTTTCAGCTCATCTAGTCTCTTCGTTCTTCCATCCGATGGCTCCTATGCAGCCTATGACGTGGTTGCATCCTCAAATCCAATGGTCCGAGATCCACTTCTACACCTATAAATAGAACTCTAGACCTAACACTTTTTCACATTTTAAGATTTTCTCCAATTGGGTTTACCTTTTAAAGAAGGACCTTAAAAGGAATATTTTTTCAAGGAGAGAATACTTTTAATAAAAATATTTTTATACCCTCAACTGGATCCCCAAAGACCGAAAGGGAAGAGCTTGGGACCATAGGTGAGTGACTGTAATTATTTTAGATTTATATAAGTAGTTTAAAATAATAGGGTTTCCAATAGTTGTAGTTTTACTACGATTTTTGCAATAACCATTTTAGCAGTTTATTTATAGTTTTTAGAATTATTTTTTGTCTATTTCTTTTAGCTATTCTTTTCACTTAATTTTAGTTTATTTCTGTTAATTATAGCTTTTCCATTTATTTATATTTTTATTTACAGTATTTTAATTTATTTACTGTTATTTTTGCATTATTTACATCATTTTCCAATGCTTGGATTTTCTTCTATTTTGAATTTTCTTTTACTTCTCCTTCTTCTTCGTGTACGGATTAGAATAGATTAAATGCGAATATGGATAAAAATTATAAGAATACTTAAATAACAGAAGATAAGATGTAAATTGTGAAGAATGTAATAAAAATGAAATTAAGATAGCAGTTGAGCCTAATTATGATATTGATGTTAGAATTGGACTAATTAAACATAATTGGCATGGTTATAACTTAGAATTATCAAAAAGATTATAAGATGAAAGAAGCTTATTTTTACACTTAGACCTTGGGTTAAGTAATACGCATGATTATAATAAGGTATAGAATAGAGTGAGGCTTATTTTAAGACTTAGGATAAATTAATAAGCACAGATAGTAAGAACAAAAGTAAAGGCTTATTTAAATAATTTATCTAAGTCAATAAGCAAAGAATTAAAGTAGGACCTGTACCAAATAACATTCCCATATCTCTAAGGACAAGGTGTTTCACATTATCCTGAAGTGAAATGACAGGCATGCTTATGTTAATAACGGTAGTAAAATGGTCAATAAGTAGAAGTCCAAATCATGGGGATTTGGGCAAACGAGTGCAACTAGATATTATTTGGATGACGCACCAATACCAACAGCATTTCCTCTATTATTTCTGTGGACACGGCGTTCCACATAACCCTAAAGTAGCACGAAGTGTCTCACATAACCCTGAAGTAAGATGAGGTGTCTCACATAATCCTGAAGTGAGACGAGGGACATGTTTATGCTGGAGCTTGAGGTAATAAGAAGATCCAATAGATGAAAACACAGGTAACACGAGCTTAATGGTGGTCACGCGTGCGACTTCCAGTGATGGCTCAAAGTCATCATGAGTTCCAAGCGCTTAGTATGTGTGTCTTTCGTAGACACTATTGCCTTCTGTGTTGGGAGCTATATAACACCTAGTCCACAATAGATACTTTGTGTGTCATTCATAAACACTATTGCCTTCTATGTGGGGAGCTATATATCGCCTAGGCCGTTGTTGGTATATGGAGTAGTAGGCCGATCAAAGGGTAGAATTAGGATTTCAGCCTAATTATAGGATTAGGAATTCAGCCTAATCAAAGAAACTATCAAAGACAAGTGCAAACAATCAAAGTTGATCAATTACGTCAATTTAGTTAATTCGTATTCATTTCAAGTTGATTCCTTCTCTCTATTCTTTTCCGTTATATGCTAGAACTTTTGTAAAGTTTGTTACTTTTACTTTTCTTAAAGATTCCAGTAATTACTATCATTCACTAGACTTTTAGTCTGACTCGCTCCTCCATTTTCCCTTTTCCCCCATAGGCTAGCAAGAGCAAGGACGGTAGATTGCAGACACTCGGAGACTTCTTTGGTAGAGATCTTATGTATTTCTGTTCTTTATTTTAAGTTTTTAGCTTATTCCATGTAATGGCACTTTGTGAAGGATAGTTTGTACTTTGATATTTATGAGACTTTGATATTTATAAGACTGAGGTTTTGATTTCATGAGACATATATTTGTATTTTAAGACATATGATGTGTTTGGTTTTATAATCCTATATTATGAAGTTTGACCTTTAGCAAATTATTATTTTAATTATTCCCGCTGTTTTTATCTATTTTGTCTTGTAAATCTTAGTCTCTGCTAGTTTTAGTTATACCTACAATGCACCATATCTTTTAGTGTGTCCTTTTGGGTATACTAAGGGTTGTGGGGTGTTACACTTAGTATTAAAGCCTCAAGTTACAGGGTGCCTAAAAAAATTGTTTTAAAAATAAAGTATTTTCCAAAGTAACTTGTTTTAAAAAGTATTTTTAGAAAAGAAACTCTTAGAAATAGTTTTCAAGTATAAAAGAGTTTTTATAAAAATCCACACAAAGTCCAGTTCGGCCTTCTTTTAATTCTTTCAACCCTATGTTTCTTTTTCTTTGCACAGTGTGGCTGACTGGTTTCGTAAAGCTACGGTACCAGAGGTGCAAGGGCAAGTGCCCAAAACAACACCGGTGGGTGGAAATCCCTTTAATCCACCTACATTAGCCGATTTTTTTAAGATATGCAAGGACTTCGCTAGCATAGAGGGCAGAATGTTTTCTGGCATAAAGTATTTTGAGGAGACACAAGGTTGGTTGGAGGATATGGAGCGAAGGTTTAGGCGGTTAGTTTTGGAGGACCGATAGTGAATTCAACCTATATATTGGTAGCTGAAGGGAGAAAGTAAGGAGGTTCCTACAGGTTCTAAGAAGTAGGGTGGAAGGATAAGAAATATAAGGACAAGAGGAAAGAGCAAGGCCCTAGGAAGCAAATCAAGAAGGAAGCGAAGTGCCATAGTTATAGGATAAGTGGTCATTACGTAAGAAACTGCAAGAAAGAAAAGATGAAGGGAAAGTGTTATACTTATAGACAACCCGGTCACTTGAGTGAAAATTGTCTTCGGAGGATGTGACAAGAAGCGAGTGCACCGGTGGCGCAGATTTAGGTGTTAGATGCAACACCTTCCATCAGCATTCCGGATAGAGGTAGGAAAGTCACCGTTGAAGGTTTGATTTCTATTTCTGATTTTCCATTCGGACACCTTTCGATTCCGGAGCACCACACTCTTTCATCTCCAGTTCTCTAATATATTGTTTACACATAGACATCTCTTTAATGGTATATCCCATTATTTTTTCAAACTCCATAGGAGGGTTGGCAAACTTGTCAATGATTTGTAGGGGATTTTGAAAATTTTATACTAGGCGTAGACTTTGATTGTACGCCTATGCACTGGGATTTTCGGTGTATGAGATGGTTTTGGAAATGGATTGATTATCCACTTATGGTGTGATATTAGACTGCAAGAAGGGAGTCGTTGGATTAAGGACATGTAGCGGACGAACTCTCAAAGTTTCTTGCGACCCATAGGATTCAGTCATGTTGAGCTTCCAGTATTCCCTTAATTCATCGTCATCAGAGTTAGATTCGGTTCCTGTCATCAAAGATTTTCTAGTCATCTTCACTACTAAGGCAGATGGTTCCGTTGATTATAGAGAATTAAATAGCTCACAAAGAAGAACCGATATCCACTCCTTAGGATTGATGATCTTTTTAGCAGTTAGTTGGCTCTTAGGTATTCTTCCAACTTGATTTAGCCATATGATTTCATCAGCTTAGGGTCGCTTATGACAACATTAATAAGACCACATTTAGGACACCTGACGAATTAATTAAGTAGTTGGTTAGGCCTATTAGGCTAACCAATGCTCCAGCCTATTTTATAGATTTAATGAGCCGTGTTTTTAGAAATGTCCTAAATAAATTCGTGGTGGTATTCGTGGACAACATTTTGGTGTTTTCCAAGAGTATAGAGGAGGTTTTTTGTACACCTCGCATTCTTCAATTAAAGCAACGTTCTTGAAGCATCACTTTTGGCATAAGGAAGTATGTTTCTTGTGGCATAGAGAAGGTATACGCATGGAAAGAGTTTGAGAAACGATTTTGTACATTTAGGTTCGGATTGTGAAAATCCAAAGAGAGGTAGGCAAAGATTGGAGATGTACAATAGATTCAAATGATAAGGAATGAAGAAAGCCCATGTGATAAATGTAGAAATTATAATTGTTTCATATAAGTGGACTTAACGGTAGCACCTTAGAATAAATATGAGTATAGGAACAAAAGACTTTAAGTAAGGAAATGAGATTTCCAAGGTTTAGAAAGGATGCTCCTAGGGTAGTAAGTAGGAAAATCCACTTTATGTCTAACCCAATAAAATGAAAATATTAATTGAAAAGAAGAACTACAATATTTTTGAAAGTAAATACCGGGTTTTTGGGAATATGGTAAGAAATTTAAATTGGTTTTTATATGATATAATTTTTTTTAAAACTTAAATTATTTTTGAAGAATTTTAGAACATATATAGCTCACTAGTTTCTTTGTAAGTAAACATAGATTTTAAATATAAAAACCTAAAATGTATCAACTATTAAAAACGTAGATTACAA